>JAPWDM010000001.1:3414171-4775421 GCA_035578155.1 Brachynemurus nebulosus | reverse complement strand
AACCAACAAGTCTTGCCCCTGCTTTGCACTAACAGTACCAGGTTAGTACACTGGTGGGATTATACTCTATCCAAAGGGAGAAAATTTGTGAAGCAGTATGCCTAGACTGAATTTTTATTCTTAAAATATCACTCGATTCTTTATGTAAAAATATTTTATCAAGACTTTGGTCATCTATGTAAAAGTGGGAAATTTCCATTTTTGTCACTCCTATACGCCGTCAAAATGATGATGTGACATATTTCAACAAGTTTGTGTCGTGGTGGCACTTCAATAAATTTATTTTATGTATTTATATGATGATCAATTTTTTAATTGTAAAATCATTTTATTTGTCTTTACCTATGAGCGCAAAGTGGAAGCAACGTAATTTTTAAATAAATTGTACAGTAACATGAGAACATTAAAATAACATAAAAAGAAACTGCTTCCTCCATGCGCTCTATATAAAAAAAAATGAAATATTGTTGAAACTGTGTTATTTTGAACGAAAATCACAGTTAGACCAAAGTTTGGCGTCACACAGCTAATACCAATTGTAGTTTTTTTTCTTTTATATACATATTTTCTTTTCAGGCATATAATCTACTTTCAAGATATATTAAGAAAACATTAAATCGTTGACATTTTTTCTTTTGTCATTTTGGGGCGGAAATAAGCCCTTATCGATACCCCTCCTTTGTCCATTGGAAGTTTAGTACTAAAACCAGTATGTTCAAAATAGCTCATCCAAAATCAAAGTAGATGAAGTGAATGACGTTGATGGCGAATTACGTATACATATACAGTGTGAGGTTTCTGAGAGTTACCATTTTTATTACAACCAAACCGTTGACTTAATTGAAAAAATTGTTCAAATAAGAGTTGTAGATATCGACAGGGGCAACGGATTGCTATAATCAGAAGCTTTATCAGGATCTTAGCTCTTATCAACGGTTTGACTGTAATAAAAATGGTAACTCTCAAAAAACTCACACTGTATAAATGTAATAATAAATGATTGTAATGTTGTCTTCTCCTAAAAATTCAAATATGTGACGTATTATGACGTAGATGACGAACTGCGCAAAAAAAGCTTATTTTGGACTCAAATGTAGCGTACCTTTCTCAAACTACTTTGATCCAAAATGCTAATTTGCGTTCTCACTTAAGCAAATTTTTTTCGAACTTGCTTTCATAAAATTCAAAATTAATATAGATAAGAACATAAAGCTCAAAGAAAAGGAAATAAAATTAAGTTCAGGTCAAATAAACATTAAAATAAGATTCCCAACTAGAGTCTTCCGCAATTTTTCGATTAATATTTTAATAAATACCATTCAAGTATACGATCTGTGAGAAAAAACATTATATTAAATATTCCATAAAAGCAAATTTACGAGAAATTTTATAATTACTTATTATTCTTGGTCAGTTGCAGTTGACCATTATGGTCACTCGCTATATGCATGGCTATTTTCTCATCCATTATTGTTAGAAACTATGACAATATCAATTTTATTCGATTTAAAAATAAAAAAAATAAATCCAATTGATATAATAACATCATTTTATTAAGTACATGTTCATTTATTTAATTCATTTATTGCATTTCTAGTATTTTATTTATAGCTTAGAGCGACCAGTAAAGTGAATTTTTTGTCAAAAGTTTTCTACTTCATTGATCACAATGAATGTTAAAATGCAATGCTGTTTCTGTTTCTTCAGATCAGTTAACGATTAACTGCGCATTTCAGTGCATTGTTATTTATTTAAGATTTAAAATAACTTGTACGGTTTTGTTTTTTGATAAAATGTTAATAATTAAAAAAAAAATTAATTTAAATATAATTTAAACTATATCTATGGTTTGTTATAATATTTACAGTACCGGCTATGGGAACAGAAGGCACAATTGGTCCTGAAAAAATTGATTTATAGCTTCAAATAAAATTACACATTTTGTAGATGGCAGTATTAGGAAAGTCTCGTTCCAATTCAAAATCGACGTGCTGGAGTTGGGACGAGAAATTAGAGTGTGGTGATATTGAGAGAGAGTGCTGTACTTTTTAGTTAGAGGCGTATGACTTATTGACGAAACAACAGATGTATAGATCTAAATTTACTACATTTTAAAATGTTGCTGCTTTAAGCTTCAATGCTGACATATAGGAAAAAGTATTTTACCTTGGTAAGAGATGAATTTTTCTGTGGTCCAGTCAAGACAACTGGGTATATATTCTAATCTTTACTGTAAACTTAAAAATTGATTTCTTGATTGATATACCTGAAAAATTGAGCCTTTTCAGGGATATAATTACATTTTTGTTAGTACTCACAATTTGGTATGGTACATACTGTTTCGAATGAAGTCTCAAAATTCAGTCAACATATGGAAAAAATTTCTACTTAAAATCAATCAAATACAAAAGTTTTTAAAGTAATTATGGAAGCGAGATTGTATCGGAAATGGTAAGAACTACAATTATTATTATCAAATGAACGAATCCAAGTTCCTTTCTTTTTCGATATAAGGCGGTAGCCCATCGAAAGCAGTGGTCTCTTAAAGGTAACATTTCATTCTCCCTTTTCGATCGTTCAGACGTCGACCTCGAATATTTTTTACTAAAACCTTAACTACAGACTCCTTTTTCATATAAGTATTTACTTTTTTTTAACAAAATAATTACAGTGTTTGGTTCATTTTCTACAATTTCACAGGAAAATTTCTGAGACATGCACTCTTCAGTGTTAATAAAGTTCGTCTTCCTAAGTCTTCAATTCCAATTAAAATTTATCGTAATCTGAATATAATTCGATACTCCTTTGTTAGCGATTTGTATGAAAACTGACACTAGGATCACTCTCTTAAATTGAAAAGTATAGAAGAAAAAACTTAAAAACTTCGAGAAAAACGTAAAAGTTTAAAAAATACCCAGACAAGAATTCACCTCATCTAAGTCTGCATTTATATAAAATGTTATGATTATCAAATTCGTTGCCTATACCTTTCCGGAAACGAGAACCGCTTCTAAATTTTATTTTAATTACTTAGATACTAGTCCGTAATATATGGAGATATTATGTAGACTCTTACGTAATATATTATGAATTTCGGTCAATATGATTAATATATACATAGCTAATTCTAGATAAAATCACTCTCAGCTCAGATATACATATATATATATTTACGTGAACACTACTATGTTAACGTACAATATATGTACACTGAAGTTCATCTCTGAATTTATTTAAATGAAGGATTCAAACATAACGACAAAAACGACACATATCAGTAGTATTCTGTAGTCTGTAGTCTGTAGTCTGTAATGCTTAGTAACTCCAGCTCCACTAGTTCTAGTTAGCTCATATCCATCCAGCATTAGCATCAGCGCCCGACACTCAAGTGTGTGTACATATTTACATCATCACAGAAATCATCATACACTACTCTATGTGTATAGCCCGGCTGGCTATACAAAATATGTATCTGAATATACACATATTATATGTATGGTGGAATGATAAAGTATAGTTAATTTGATGATAAAAGTCTGCTACGAAATAAAAATAGTGAAGGATAATGATAATAAATACAACTTTATTTGTACTTTAAATTGTTATACAGTCTCTCACACAAGAGCGTCGCGTCGGCTGGACTGTTTCAAGAGAAAACTATTAGAAAGCTCCACTACTGTACCATTCGTTGAAGCGTAGGATAGACTATTCCACTTTGTGCTTGAGACGCCAGTATTACTTTGTGTTGCGATAAGAACACATTTCCAAAATGAGTGTGTCGTATGCAAAATGTTTTGAGGCAATGTTCTTGTGTATTCACAGTAAAAGACTGAAAATGACTTATAAAGCTGCTGCTTAATATACGCACAAGTCAAAAGACTTTGTATGGAAGTGGGTGTTGCGATATAATGGCCAGAAAAGCGTCAACAATTTTCCCGCGAAAGAAAAAACGCGAAGGAATTCTGAAAAAGAAGATAAAACCATTTTCAAGTTATTTCAACGAAAGCCATTATTAACAGTGCGACAAGGACAAAAGTTATTGGCTAGAAAGGAAGTTGATATTAGTATAATGATTCTGAATAGGCGACTAAACGAAGCAAATATTTCTTGTCGTAGTACGATGCTGAAATCTTTCCTCAAATCGGAGCATATCAAAAAGTGACGCTTGTGACCTATGCAAAATTTGAATCGTGATTGGAGTAATGTAATTTTTACTGACGAAGCGTGTCTTTACACATGGATTTCTGCCAAATATACTTGGTCTTTTATAAGACAGGTGTGCCACCATATCCGAGCTCTCTGGCGGTCATTACCGCAACACAAATTCTAGACAATAATAAAGTCTGGACAACTTACTAAGTAAACGCGTAATAGTGCTTTTAATGTACTTTAAGTCGATTTATTCATTTCTGAGAAATAATAATTTTTCTTTTAAATATGGAGACGACTCTCTTGTGTGACAGACTGTATTTGACCAAAGAAAAACTAAATTAAGATTGTAAATTAATACATAAAAAATAAATTAATACTTCTTGAGAGGCGAATAAAAGCGCAGGAAAATACATTAGGCGTTACATTACTTTGAAATGCCAGAAACGAATGTTTGTTTCATTGCAGAATTTTTTTCCGTAACAAATAATGCAATAAATATAAAATTTTCGAGATAATACAAAAAAATTTCCTCAACTAAAACAACAAAATGACAGTACGCACATCGATGTAATCTACATGCTTTTGCTTTCACGAGGTTCATAGTGGGCAGCACTTTTTTAAACAGCGCTCAAAACAATTTTTTTTTTAATTTACGTTAGTTTTACTAAGGTGGTACACATAAGACTATTAAAAATATTGATTTTTTGCTAAATGGTACCAGCTGGAAAAATTATTTTGAAAATCGATGAAAAAATTATCTTTTAACCAATTTCAAAAATGTTGTGTACCGCCCTAGATAATCTGTCTGAAAAGCTATAGGTAAAAAAATTTCAAGTCAATCGGATGAAAAGTTCTGGGGTTATTTTGGTCACTGTTTTAGAAAACGTAGTTTCGAAAAAAATGCATATGAAATTTCAGTGAGTTTAAGAAAAACTTCTTCTGTGAGTTATTTATGGAAATATTACTGTCCTGTGAGGAAAGAAAGTTATCGACGAAGACATTTTTGAACATTTTCAATCGCTCGACGTAACCCCTTAATTTTCAAACAAAATTCCTTCGGTAGGACCCGCATCCTATGTACTTGTAATATCATCTTTCGTCGAACTACAACTGCATCGATTTTGAATTACAGATTAACAACATGTAAGAAAAAAAATTCTATTATTTTATACAGCAAGGTAAAGTGGTCTCCCTTTCATTTTAGTTTAAAAAATCCTTTTAAGCCGACACCATATACCTCCACAATGACGAAAAAATTACAAATTTCCTCTCTGATAATTAAATAAAGTATAATTAAAAAAAAAAATAATACGACGTAATCGACCGAAATTCACAATCCAATTTTACTCTACCAGCCAGCTACTACTGTACGTAGAGCTTATTTGACACACAGACAGACTACCAGTGAGTGAGTGTATGTCTGTGTGTGTGTGTACAAGGGAACATTGGGATAATGTTACTGATGTTGGGATGATGAGTCGACCGACCCATCTCCCCGAGGGCCGTGAGCGAGTGCCGGTGGGGACCAGATAAGAGAATTGCACTGTCAAGTCGGAATGATATATTTGGCTAGCATTTCCATACCATGCGCTTACATATATGTATACAGTAACAGAGCTATAGCTACATAGTACATTGAGCTAGGCTACCTCCGTCAATGTACTGTATACATATACAATCTCACCCTTTTTGACTGTTACAATATCGTTGCTCTCATTCTAACTTATCATTTCATACACTTATATATTATGTACGTATGTTTGTTCTATATACGTCTATTAAACTAACCAACAACTCATCCATCTATTAAAACTACTTATATTATAGAATTGTATCCAATTTGATTTTTTTTTTTTATTGAAGAAGATTTAAATGTAGAAATTTTTTGTGCAGTATTCGATCCGACAGTTGTGTAGTAGTTATAGTTGGTTTGGTATATAATTGCTAGTTTTTTTTTTACATTTTTAGTTTTTATTTATTTAAAAAGCATAAAATTCGAGTGAAACGGCCAATTGTGATGATTAGACAATCGAACCAGGACACACAGTATTTGAACTGTAAGGCGGGAGTACAAGCCCCATTACTTTTAGCATACAACAAAGTATAGTATATTACATGATTGAGGTTGTAAGTTGCATATTACACACGAGCGAAAAAGTTATGCAAGAGCTGCGTAGCGGCGACTGCGTAATTGCGAGAATGTGTAATATGCCTTATAATCGAGTTACATACTATACTTTATCTACGACTAACATGAAATTTACAATAAATCATATAAAAAGGTACAAATATAATACTCTAAAATTATGTAGAATTTGAAATTTATTAAAAACAAATGTAAACATTCAGTTATTGCTAGATAAAAAAAAATTGTACAGGTTTAATAGAATATACAATATAAAAATTAATAAACGTGTAGTAGATTCTGAGTCTTTACGCATACATGTGTGTAAAAACATAGTTTACCTAGATAGTAATTTGTATTATGAACGCGAGCTCAAAAGACCTCCAAAAACTGAGGTGAGGGGAACACAAATTGTATTATTTACACAGTTACCAACCAAACAAAGTAATTATGTTTTTAAAGGAACGAGTGAATAAATGTATACTTATTAATATGATAGACAAAGATAAATGCAGATGCAGATTAAAAAGTTCTTTTTTGCTTGCGCCCATATACAATAAACAAGCAATTTCATGGTAGTCGTAGATAAAAAAATTTTGGAATCTTTTTTCAAAAAAGTTCGTCTTAATGCAGTCTACATTTTCTTTATACACATATGTTTATATGTTTCAGAACAGATGTACATATTATCAACAAAGCAATAATATTTACAGTAAGTACTTCAGTTTAACATAGCATCTAGGACAATGTTAAACGCTTGTCTAAATAGAAAATCGAAGACCAAAAAAGTAAGTGAATTTTCTCCACTGTCCGAAAAACACATTAAATCATGGATATGTTTTATAGCGCAATGAATACACACAGAGATAACAACAAACATTAGTTAGTTGCCTGGTCTCACTAACGATTATCTGTTCCCTAGCCAAGAAACATATCCATGTTAAAATTGAAAAAAAATTAAAATGCTACATTTGAGAGAAGGGAAAAAAGAACTGAGATCAATTTTTCACTAAATGTTATGTGCTCAATACGAGGAACAAAGCATAAGGAAAAATACAATTTTTATCAATCTAAATACAGAATAGTCCGTGACTATGATATTGGTCCAATCTGAATTGAAGTTTTTTTCTATATATTTAGAATCCCCCATTTCCTTTAAATACCAACTTTAGGATTTTAATAGTAATTTTTTTTTATATTTGTCTGTAGGTTCTGAGTCTGCATTAAATTTTAACGAAATATCGTTTGTATAAAACTTTCAATTAAATTTCAATTCAAATTTAGTATATTAGGGTAAGTGCGGGAGAGATGTCACGTGAGAGAGATGCCGCAGTAGCCATAGTTCGTCCGTTGACTGATATATATTTAAAATAAGTTACTTATTTAAGCTGTATATGGTAACATTTATGATTAGTCCATCAGTTTAGTAATTATCCAACTTTTCATTATTGAAAAGTAAGTTTTTTAACATAATATTTTATCAAGCATTTAATTCATTAGAATTTAAGAATGTATATTTCATTGTTTTAATAAAAATGAGTTTTGTTATTAATTTAGGTATATTTTAAAAGTATTGTATAAAATTTTAGGTTGGAATTCCGCACTATGCTTGCTATAGCAACATGCGGCATTTATCCCAACAAAAAGGAGAGATGCCGCATTTAAAGTTGATATAGATGCCGCATCATATTACATGTTAAAAACATAGACTTATATACCTTAATTATGCAACTTTTTTTTGGACTGTAAATTATGCCACATAAATATAAAAGATCCATTAATGGATCAGGAAGAGCCCTCATATTAGTGGAGATAAGGAAAATAATGATGATTGCTTGTGTATTGAATGTTTTAAAAGGTACTCAGAAACAAAAAAAAAGTTGACTGGTTAAGATGTATAAAGTGCCAAAAATGGTTACATATGACATGCATCATGTATGGAGATGTGTGTAAAATGCAAAATTTTTAATATGAACTATGCGGCGTCTCACTTTCTTTGATGCGGCATCTCTCCCATAGGTGTGGGAGAGACGCCGCTTTGTAGGCTCTACAAAAATGTTAATTATGAATCCTTTGTGAGTCAAAATTTAAAATTATTTATAAATAATTTTAAAGAACAGTGTTTACGTTTACTGTGTACCAAATTTCAAGTCAATTAAATGCATACTTTAAGAATTATCAAATGTTTTCAAAATGTGCGGCATCTCTCCCGCATTCACCCTATTTACTATGATGTCTGTGGTACTTTCCATTGGTAATGTCATCGCATTAAGTAGCAACGTAATAAAAAACTAAGAAGATAGTCATCAAAATTAAAAATCAAAGTAAAAAATAAATTGAATGTAAGAAAAAACAATTAAATTCAAATAAGTAACGCGATTTAGTGATTAAAATAAATTCGAAAAATTAAAACTTAAACGTTGCTGAAGTAAAAGTTTTTTAATTTAACTAAATCTGGGAAGGTAATAGAGAGTATTCATACTCCCACCCACCCATTCGCGGGGCAGACGGAGCACCATCTATTATTATAGTAACCAACTAGTTCGTATAGTTAAGTGTGAATTGAATATCACGTCACACGGCATTGAACAAACTTCTCTAGCCGAATGATTATTATTATTATTATGAAGACGATGTGATTGGAATCATGACTGCCAATTATGTACGGACGAAGTGGATGGGGAGCAAAGTAACAAATATGTACATAGGTACCAAGTGACAATCAACGGGTACAATCTAGGAACATAGGTATTTTGCAAGAATCATTACATGTCTTCAATATTAGAATAATTAGATAGAAGAAAAGACACCAGTCAGTGTGATTTATTTTTTTGCAAAACGGTCTCTATTAATCATAGAAATTGACCGGTTGGTAATTGAAGTTATGCGACCAATTTATGTGTTAGTGGTCGTAACGGTCCCGAGTTCGAACCACGGTTGACTGTAGACCACAGACCAATGAACATATTATATATTATACAAAACTAATTATATAAATGTATAATTAAGGCAGCCAGATACGATCTGATACGACCGTATAGTATTCTGTAATATAGTAATCAATGCAATAACCAATTGTATCCGTAGTAACGTTTTCAAATAATTATTGTCAAAATATAGTATTGATAATAAAATTTTACTTTTTTGAGAAGAAACTGCAAAATTTTGAGAGAAAGAAAGTGGTATTCGCGTATTCGGTTTATTTTCAAAATACGTACGGATAAAAATTATGTCCTGCAATAATTATAGTCGCATTTGCTCAAAAATTTACATTATACTATATTCCTTAAATCTCACCCGTCTCACCCTATTACCTGCTTCAAGAAAAATGCCTACAAATTGCCTTTACGTTTTGTCTAGTAGTATAATAGTGTTCATTGGATGTGGTGTAGACGTTTAAAGTCGATATTTCTCAAGTCTTGGATGTTTATGATATGTTAAGTTTCTTCCAGAAATGGCTCGCCACTGAGAGAGAGTAGATCAAGACCTTTTTTTGAGAAGAGGAGGGTAATACTCCTGCAGGAGAGTGGACTCTACTTTTAATGGCTGTTTGAAGGATGTATTTGAGTACTAACAATAAGTAATGATTCAGCCTAAAGGGTTCTGTGATCCTATATTCCAATCAGAATGATTCGCGTAGACCAGTGTCTGCCTAACTGTGCAGGAGAGGGACACAGTAGCATTCCGCAAGATATTTGAAATTATCAGTTCCTTGTAGTAATTTTGGCAAACAAAGATCCGAAAGTTTACACAAGAGTGGTTAAAGCAAGAACGTAATACGACCTAAAACGCATAGTGGCGGTTGAAATAAGTTAAAAGTTTATAAAGTTTTCAACTAATGTGTCACAAATAAAAAAATGTTTGACTGACACTGTCGTAAACCGTTACAAATTATGACAGTTTAAATACGTAACTCAATTTTATACATAAGTAAACTCTTAGAAATAAAGTAAACGTAGTGAAATTCCGAAGAAACTTAATGAGGTTAAATTTTTTGACTGAATCGAAAACGAGTGAACAATCATGAAAATCACAGAGAAATTTTTAAAAATCTACTAACTCTACTTTTAATTAATTATTAACACTTACCAAAACCGCGATATGAAAAAAACATCAAAAACACTTACCTGAAACAAAGAAAATGACAAATTTAAAAGACAAAATTACTGAATTATTACTATTAAGAATTAGTATTATACATAGATACTACAAATAAGATATATTTCGATTTAAATATTATTGAACAAAGCAAGTATACGGACCAGAAATAACTTCTTTTAGCGAATTTCGAAAACTCGAAATTCAGCTATTACAGTAGGTGTCATGACGCAATCTGAGTCCGGGACTATGGCAGAAATCTGTTTTGAGGTCCCTAGAATACGAAAATGATATTCACTAAAATTTATATATATATATATATATATATATATATATATGTGTCGCCACGATAACTCTCGAACGAAACGTCTAATGCTTATGAAATTTTGTGTGCGGACTGGATTCTGAATTCGCTCGGCTAAGTTCGTTAGCCAGACACGTCGGATGCCCAGAAGTAGGTTTTCTGGCCATTTTTTATCATTCGATCCTATCATAAGGCAGTTCAATTTTTACATCGTTGAAAAGGAAAAAAAAAATTATGAAGAAAATATTCTTATAATTTTCTTTCTATTTTAAGTATTTTTCGAGAAAATGTAAATTTTCACTTTTATTCTTTCTTTGTTAGTCTAATAAGTAATTTATATTTATATCTCAGTTCTTTATTAAGTATAAAAATATTTCACTTTTTTATTAAAGAATTTTGTGAGAACAAGTGAAAACTATTCACATATATTTGATATAACACACATACATGTATAGAGTTTTGTTTCTCATTTATTGCATTATAATTAGCATGGTTCTATCCCATGTTAAAAAATGTAAATTAAACAGATTTTCTAAGCTAATGTAATGAAGAATTTTTTTTTTTTTATTGAATTTTTAAGTAAACAAGAAATTGAAGATTATGTTATGATATAATATTATTAAATATATGAAACAAAACAAAGTATGTATAATGTACATATGTATGCACGGAAAAATATTTTGAATCGATTTTGAAAATTTTTTCACTAATAATTAATAATGTTAAAGAATTAAACCATTTCAAATGTATTTAAGGTATTTTATGTGAGGTCAAGGTTTTCGGGACCTAAAACGGCCAGAAATTAATTAACCAATCGATTTTAAAAATTTTTTCACAGTTAGTAAGTTAAAGTATTTGAATTAATTAATTAAATGATGTCCGCAAGAAGCGTACGGACTGCCATAGATTATATGAGATCCTTAGAACCCTTTTCTTACTGTTAGAGTACTAGACTTGTATGAGTTTCGCCAGGATTTACTGATCCCATAATTGTAAAAAATAAACTAAACGACCAATTTTAAAAATTTCTTCACTGTTACAGAGCTAAACTATTTTAGATAGATTTAGAATACATTATGTAAGGTCCGCCAGGGTCCACAGGACCCAAAAGTGTCAAAAATAAACTAACTGACCGATTTTGAAAATTTTTTCACTGTTACAGAGCTAAACTATTTTAGATAAATATCGATTACGTTATGTAAGGTCCGCCTCGGTCCATAGGACCCAAAAGTGTCAAAAATAAACTGCCTGATCGATTTTGAAAATTTTTTCACTGTTACAGAGCTAAACTGTTTTAGATAAATATAGATTCCGTTATGTAAGGTCTGCCAAGGTCCATAGGATCCAGAAGTGTCAAAAATAAACTAACTGACCGATTTTGAAAATTTTTTCACTGTTACAGAGCTAAACTATTTTAGATAAATATAAATTACGTTATGTAAGGTCCACCAAGGTCCATAGAACCCAAAAGTGTCAAAAATAAACTAACTGACCGATTTTGAAAATTTTTTCACTGTCACAGAGCTAAACTATTTTAGCTAATATAGATTACGTTATATAAGGTCTGCCAGGGTCCATGGGATCCAAAAGTGTCAAAAATAAACTAACCGACCGATTTTGAAAATTTTTTCACTGTTACAGAGCTAAACTATTTTAGATAAATATAGATTACGTTATGTAAGGTCTGCCAAGGTCCATGGATCCAAAAGTGTCAAAAATAAACTAACCGACCGATTTTGAAAATTTTTTCACTGTTGGGGAACTAACTATTTTAGATAGACATACATTACGTTATTTAGGGTCCGCCAGGGTCCATGGGACCCAAAAGTGGTAAAAATAAACTAACCGACCGATTTTGAAAATTTTTTCACTCTTACAGAGCTAAACTATTTTAGATAAATATAGATTACGTTATGTAAAGTCTGCCAGGGTCCATCGGATCCAAAAGCGTCAAAAATAAACTAGCCGACCGATTTTTAAAATTTTTTCACTGTTGGGGAGCTAAGCTATTTTAGATACATATAGATTACGTTATGTAAGGTCTGAAATGTCAGTAGGACCTAAAAGTGTCTAAAATAAAATAACTGACCGATTTTGAAACCCTTTTACTATTACCAAGGTAAACTATTTTAGATAGGTACAGGTTGTGTTATCTGAGATCCACAACTGTCCTGCGGATGCAAATGCGGCGTAGAATGCTACACAACGGGTTTTGAATATATATATATATATATATATATATATATATATATATATATATATATATATATATATATATATATTACATAAAGTCCGCCTAGAATATACGGTCGAGCTGATTTTTTAATGAGGTCCACCGGGATCTTGCAGATCCGAAAACGCCAGTAATAAGCTATCGAACCGATGCTAAAAAATTTCTCACTGCTAGAGAATTAAATTATTTTAGATGGATACAACTATGCTGCACAAAATTCGTTCGGGTTCTTGGGTCCCCAAAACTACCAAAACTAATTACCCAGCTGATTTTAAAAATTCTTTTACTCTTAGAAAGCTAAACTATTTTAAATAGGTACAGGTCTTAGATGAGATCCGCCAGTGCCCAAGATTTGGAAATTCGCTATGTTATGCAGATGCTGCGACAGGGGTATTTTTTATTTTAATAAATAAATGAATTAATTTTTCTAACGATTAACCAAAATTGTTTTCGAACCAATTTTTGAATCAAGTTATGTTTACTTGAAACTGCGTGTAAACAAATTATTTTAAAAATAAAATTTAACCCCAATTTAGTTTTAAAAAAATTAAGACTATTCAAAACACTTTTGTATCGAACAATTTATTAGACTGTAGAATACAGCCGAGAGATTCTTTCATAAGTATACCTTACATACATATACACATACAAGAATAAAAATTTTTGAATAGAATTCAAATTGTTTGGTATAAAAAATGTTCGTTGTCCAAAAACCAGTCTTGAAAAAGTAGTCTTTTTTTCTATTTGGTTAGACAATGTCTATAATCTGATGAAGATTTTTTTATATCATTATAATAGTTAAATTTTTTTTTAAAAAACAAATTTTTTTGATTTCAGTGTCTACCTTCGTTATATATTGGTATAAACGGATTTCGTAAATTTTTTAAAATCAGATATAAGTTTTCTAGAGAATTATTTTTATTTCAAATCGAAAAAAAAAAAACAGATTGATACAGAGTGTTGTATTAAACACGTCATATAGTTATTAAAATTTCTGTTAGTCTAGAAACTCCAATGAAGTAATTTTACCAATTTTATTAGTCCTATTTAATATAATAAAATATATAATTTCAATTTTGAGGCTAGTCAAAATAAAAAAAGTTTCACGAACCCTAAGTTGCCTTTATATTCATTTTTAGTGACCCCGATATATTAGATAAGGCTTCATATTAAAAAGCCCTTTTTTCATTATGAATAATAATTTCACTCGCGTTTTTTGCTGCGAATAACATCGATCACTCAATAAAAAATTATGGCTTCCAATATTTGGAAGCCCGAGTAGAAATTACAATTTAATTTATGTAGGTCATTGACCGGTTTAGCAAACTACCTACTGAAATTTTATGGGCATGAGTCTCGGCGAATATTGTCACTTTATTGTTACTATAAATTATAAGTAAGAGAATTTCTAATAAATTGGTATCAGAACAGTTGTTACAACCAGAACCGAATTTATAATTCTTTAAGCCATAGATTCAACATTATTTTGCGCTCAGTCCTTCGTATAAGCAGAACATAAATTTCACAAGCCTAAAAAATATGGTGTCTCAATAGCTCGATTAAAACCATATCTTGAAAACTGCTTAAAGAATAAACCCGAAATTGAATTGGACCTTATGACATAGAATGGTGCCTATCATTTTGTGTTCAGATTTTGTTTTATTAACGATTATCAATTTCCTGTCATTCACGTGACGTTAGCTTCAAAATGTTAACCCTTTCGGCGTCAAAGTTGTTCTTGAACAACTTTAATTTACATAATACATAGAAGATATAAAATCAACTTTCACCCCTTAACCACGGTGCTCTTCTCTTTGTCAACAATAGAGTTAGTGTCATATTCTACTGCAGTAGATGATGATAGATGTTTCTCAAATGTCTAAAAACAAGCCGTTTTAATGGGAAAGTTAGACCGTAAAGACCCAATGTTGTACCTGAACAACAATTTATAATTACGGTATAGCACCGATAATGGAAACATCGGTTTTGGAAATTTTTTGAGAGCATCAAATTAGTCAACATCACTTTCTAGAAAGTTGCATCAAAAATGTCAAGTACATAAATATTAAATCCATGTGGAGTAGACCATGACGCATGATTTTATCAAAAGAAACAAATAAATATACCGGCAATAATAGTGACAAACAACAACACACCTCAAAGCGTGGGAATGTAGATTTTAATTGTTGTGCATAGAATGTTTGTCTATATGTATTCTGTTCTGTGGCGGTTTTTATCATACGTAAAATGTAAACAAAATTATTTCAAAGCAAATTAATAAAACGATAAATGAAAAAATATTTTCTGAGATAAATAACTTTTAATTCTTCACTTCTTTTTTTCTTTTATTAATATTTAAAAAAATATAATTTTAATTCAAAACATAATCTTACGATATTTGTGAATCGCCCCTGGTCAAAAAGCATCACTTTTGTCAAGCACCACTTTTGGAGACTACTTTTTCTTGACAAAACTGGTACTCTACTGTAATTAGTTAATCTAAATTAATAAGAATACCTTTTTTGTGTTAAAAATGGATAATATATATAGAAAAAATCAAGAAATGATTTTTCAAATATCATTTTCATAAATTAGGACTGGAAGGGTTGGACAGAATATGGTATTTCTATCGGTTTTTCCAAAATGTTCATTCTAGAAACCTAGCTCGTAATCCAATGAACAATTTAAAAAAATTCCATGTTTAAAGTTTGTGTAACATATTGGAAGACCGTTAGCCGGGAATAAGCCATTTTCGAGATATGTCGGGTCTGGCTCTTGGCTCATGAGATTCATGCTTAAATTCAGCCCTGATTACACTCCTTAGATTAGTGGTTAGACGCAAAAACGAATACTTTGATGGCTCGAGTCAAAAACATTTGCCTCTTTGCCTCAGATTCTTCGAGAATCAAAGTTACAGTCATCACCTTGTATATCCACAATATCGTTTGCTCATTTACAGAAATTTTCTTAAAAAATAATTCTTCCTACATAAAAATTAAATTTTTTGACTCCAAATACCTAAAATACGTAGCTCATTTATTGTAGACAAGAATCTCGTACATATACTTTAACTAAGTTATTATGGACCTACGTACAATCAATTACGTATACATCACTTATAAAACTCAAAAATAAAAATAAGAAATAAAAATTTTATACAAAAGAACACAGACCAACTAACTAGGTAGGTAACAATCAGAATGAACAGATGAAATCATCGAATGTACGTACACAACTCATTCGCCACTATTCCGACAATTTCGTCCATTCCGTCGCGTTATTCCAGCCAACGTTCGTTGCTGATGGTTGTTGATGTTTGATCGAAAGTGGCATCCACGGAATGTGGTCACAGGTATCTTAGATAACTTTTTGATTTGTTTTTTTTCGTTAATGTTCGGTTTTGTTTACCAACTTGCTCTTACATGTGCAGTTGACATATGACGCTCTATGTCTCACATGTCACGATATTAAATAAAGATAACCTGAATCATACATACCAAACGTGCCCGCGTCTCTTTCACTTCTACACAAAAATTGTTAAAAGTGATTTATTATCTGTTTGGTATTGTGGCATACATAGCACAACAGGGCCATACATATTATAGCCCCGCACATCTCATAATGACGATGATGATGATGATGCCTTGAATTATTTTTCCCACAATATTATTTAAAAGTATTCAACGTATTGTACCGGGTGTCGCTTTTAAGTGGAATCATATGTTAAATCTCCAAGTAAGGCTCTTTTCTGAAGTCTATCGTTTAGGCGACTCTGAGAGAAAAACACATATTAAGGTTATAATTTTTTTTTTCAAGCAACCAGCACTAAAAATCTCTCATTTCCAACCTTCTTACCTCTCTTGGATAAGTCTTTTGAAGGGTAGTATTTTGTCAATGTAAAGTTTATTTCTATCTCTTACAGTTTTCCAGATATCTTAGTAAGTTCGATTTGAACCCCTACGTTTAGATACTTTCTAATTTCAAAGTAAAAGAATGTCGTCTAATCATGTAGTACTATCACTTACTTTCAGACTCCATCATCATAACATGCCTAAGTGACTCAGATTTTTTGCTTTGACAAAATTATTAACCCATTAAAGCTCATCCTTGCTTTTCGTCAAATGTACTTATAAAATAGCCCGATAATACCGAAAAAAAAATTAAGAGTAGTTTTTAGATGGTGCAGTTTTTAATCTTTAATGTCAGAAACCTAACAGAAAACTAATTGTGGAATCCATTCAGTATGTGATTGACAGTCTTTTAAAATTCAGATTGGCTGTTTGTATCACAAAAAAAGGAGAAAAGTACAAAAGAACACAGAGTCCAGAGGGAACACTGCTATTTCTATACTACTGAAACCAGTGCGTAACCAAACAAAGATAGAAAATCCCCACTTAAATGTTATGTATGTGCACTTCGGTTAGTTTGTGTTTGTGTGATCTACGTTATGTGTGTAAGTGAGGTAGCCTTCTTACATACGCATATATAATACTACATACGTATGTATATGGTACGTATACCGTGTAACACGGCGGTGGCAATAATAATTAAACGATCAAAACGTGGTCAAAACAACTGACCTACGCTCATCGATTGCCACTGAACGAATGAATACTAAGTAGCCTAACGTGCCCAGAAATTCACACTTGTGTTTACAGAAAAGAGATAGTAGCATTCCTTCTGATATCCTGTGCAAAAGGAAAATATTTCATTGCAAATAACTGGAAACTACCTGAAAAAAGTATATCACTTACAAACATGATTTTCCCACCGTGTTATGTGTAATACCATGGATCATGATGAGCTATCTCTAGGGAAATATACATGTCATACTTTTGAGTAATTTTTACATAAGTACCTATGTGAGTGCAATATTTTAAACACTAAAACTTTCCTTGTAATACGGACATCACACTAGTGAAATAATTTTCAAATCCAATAGTTTTTGATAAAATCGCGAACCTATATACACGTAACCAATGGACAAAAATCAGGGCTCCTTTTTCTAAACTCATTTAATGTAAAACACCCTGTAAACAAACGTTGTAAATTGTTGTCAATTAATAACCTAATTTTTTGTGCTTGTGTCGTCCATTCATCGTTGCTGCGCTGATTTGTTACTTGTTAAAGATGAAATTAAAAGTGACATTTTTGCATAGATATGCAATTTTTTCCCATCGCTTTTTTGCAATTCAAAAAATTTCTTTCATCTTCAAGTGTGTTTCACAAAAACATTAATTTATTTAGTGTTTAAATTACACATTATAATTGTGCAATAAGATCTTCAGAAGCATTTTGACAGTTTGGTATTTTTTGATATGATGAGTATGAAAATTAATTATGTGATTAACATTTTAATGAAATTTGACAGAGATATAGGACAGGCGGTTGAAGTAAAAGACAAAATTTTCTATGTATAACATTTAGGTGCCTATAACGATACACACTAGTTAAAAAAAAAAAAAAAAAAAAAAACTATTAAGTTTCTACTATCAATTGAATGATATCCAAATTTTTCTAATACTTATTTCTAACAATATAAGCCGGATATTTTGATCTTTACATTAAAATATCCACAATGATTATGGTGAAAAAATTTTTAATTTTGTCAAATTTTCACTTAAGTAGCAAAAAAAAAAATTTTTCACAATAATCAATATCGATTTTCACAAAGTAAAATTATCTACGATTAATTATGTAAAATATCCACACATAATTTAAAAGGTTCCATAGACATAAGATAAACTAGAAGTTTTTTTCAAAGGTGCCCTCGATCGGGTGAGTTTGTATGCAGATTCACTTTTCCTTCTACACTTTCATAAAAATCGTTTTTAAAGAAAATTTCTTTGGGAAAATTTTAGATTTTAAATATTACCTATGGGTACCTACCTATAATTATTTCAAAAAGGTTGGACTACTACGAAAAAATAATGAAAACTAGTTGAAACCAGCAACACTGATGGATTCCGTTCAAGTTTCATGTTGGTTGAGAACTGATTAGAGACTCTACTGTTGAGACAATTTTCCATACCCAAAACGATTTCTTTGTTCAAAGTTTTAATTTTTTTTTTAAATTCTTTTCTTTGAATTAAACAAAATATTTCTTTGACTACTAAAAAAAAATCAAGGAAACAGAAAATATGTTTTCAATTCAAAATAATATTTTTTTTTTGTTCAAAAAAATATTTTTTTGATTAAAAAAGAAATCAAAGAAATATTTAAAATTTGAAAAAAGAAATAGTTTTCGGGATGTATTACAATATATGACAAAATTACAGATACTTCTGTGGAAAATGGGAAATTTTTGTTATATTCCAATAAAAAATGATATTAAAAATCTAGACAACTGAGTCGGCTTAAACATATACTCAAAGTTTAAAAATGATTAAATATATTTTATTGTAAAAGTAATTAATTCTTTGAGTAAACTATTAAAACCTTTCAGTCGCAAATTATGAAAACGATATTTGAAGATTAATATCTCTATGTCCAGAACAAGAACGATCTTAATGATTTTAGAAATTTTTAATATTCTGTTTAATTCATCGACCTAAGGTTTAGGAGTTTTCCAAATATGAGTTTTACGTTCGTCTATAAATACTTTGTTCAAAATTTTATTTTGTGGATACCGGATTCTGTTTTAACCAACCTGCCAACTACATATTGGTTTCAAAACTTAACTCTCATTGTTATTTATGGTTTAATAAGTTCCTGTGAATCCATTATTTCTGTTTCACGAAATCATTAACTATATAAAATAAACTCGAAACAAACAAATACACTGATCAATATCGATATCAATCCATTTTACCCATGAAAAAAAAATTAAATTTGTTTGTGTTAGATACTGTAAGATACTTTGTTTTGTGTACAACAGAACATCAATTTACAATAGCGTCGACCAAAATATAATTACGTATTGTGTGTAACGATGGTAGTCACTACACTATACTTTTTAACAAAACACAAACGTATACATTATAAAGTATAGAAAACAAGAATTGCACGGAATATATAGGTATATAAAATACAGATCCGTATACAATGGTGAAACCATGGGGGGAAACAATAGTTGTTGTTATTGTTGTTGCTGTTGTTCTAACAATGTCTACATAATCTTTTTATTCAAATAAATTCAGCTAAGTAATTCATTTAGCTAAAATATATATACAAATATAGCAAGCACTACTCGAGCTGGATGGTTTGCTGGCACTGCGCTTTATAATGCTCTAACCATATTAACGTACATATACACGTAGCAGTCAACCAGTATACATTACAAATGCATCGCGTATCCATTACGAAATCCTTTTACATCCCAAACTCCAACGAACAATGGTTCTATTAAGGGCTTTTGTTACACATTATATTATTATACGTGCATATATATATCTCATCTAACCTGCTTCTTACACAATGTTTCAAAAATTGATCCCAGTTTCGTGGGAACATCTTCACTTTTAAATGGTAAACTTGAATTTTTAAGAAGTTACTACCCAATTTCAAAAAAAAAAAATCGATATAGTATATTATTTAACCAGATAGAAAAGGAACAGTTTCATTACTGTAAGGCATATAAGCGCATAGCCGAGGCACTAAGATTGGTTTTTTTCTCCTAAATAACAATAAAGCTGTTATTTTTGATATTTTATCAAAATTATTTCGATACATTCAAAGTAACTTTAAAATTTTTATCTTTTGTTTCTATCAATTTATAAGTGTAAATTGGTATTCTACAGCGGCAAGAAAAACGATTTAATCGTCTAGGTATATGAAGTAAAATTTTATTGTCGCCCGCACTTGTCAGTAATATGCCTAAATATAGCTGATAAGCTGACTTAAATTTTTCAATGTGTTTCAATAATAATGCAAAATTCGTTGCGAAAAATAATACAAAACTTAAGGGGGGGAAGGTCCTGCAGAACTTTCAAATTTTTCAATTTTTGTTTTGCTTTGAAAGTTCATTTGAACCTTAAGGAATTAATTTCTAATGTTTTAATCCCAACAGAAAGATTGCCTTAATCTTAGATAACGATAAACTGCTTTTAACTTTACTTTTCAAGAACGAAAACTTTTTAATAGTGTTTTTCTCCAAACAGATTTTTTTTCCGCGCCGTGGAACATAATTAAAAAAGTTATTAAGGTATTAACTTGAAATTTTATACAGATATTCTTTAAGATATTGGCCTTTGCATATACCTAAACTTTTGCATAAATTTGCATAAATAAATATTGTTTATAACAATTTGTTTGTAAAAAAAAAGTGAAATTTTTTTCGTTTTGATTTTAAATTGTGAAAAAAAAAATTTTCTCATCAGAAGTAGGTATATGCAAAGTGTAATGACTTACTTTAATAAAAACTTTTTGTCCAACTGAATTAAGTTGATTACAAGAGGCTGGGCATTGCACGGCGCATATTAAAAGAGTAAACTTGGAACAGCTGTAGCGCCGCTATTTTTTCTTTTTTTTGCATAAAAATTTATGAGTGAATACACCATAACATGTACTATACTATGTAACTTCATTTGATACAATAAATGTATCCAATTTCTTAAAAAAAATTATTAAAAACCTGTTGTCTGGAGAACCCTCCCCTTAAAAAAAGTTTTTCTTTATCTATAAAGAAAAGAGAGAAAATTTCAATATTTTTTTCATTAAGTCCAAGCAATTGAGGTCAATTACACGTAAATAAACCATTTACTAGTCATAGTAGCGTAACACCTTAAAAAGATTTTAAAGTCGGCACAAGACTATAATGGAAGGTGGGCAAAATGATTTTTGCGAGGCCCCCTTCTTCGATTTTCTTTTTTATCGTTGAAATTCCTCTCTCAAAAGTTAGGAGAGGAGCAAAAAAACAACCTTTAATCATTTTTGAGAGATCCCCTTTTCTCTGATTTTTCAAAAAAGTCTTCCTAAAAATTAGGTAATGAACAAAAAGACTCAGAAACCGACAACCATAATCAAGTTCTACCAGCTTTCTTACACCTGCGCGAAAACCCCAAAGGCATGAGGCTATAAACGGTCGCCCACTTTTCCCACCCTTTACGTCGTCTCTGAAAGATCTATACAAGTTTTAACACCTAAATAAGTAATAACTAGATAAATATAACAAAAATTAATTTTCCTCGGCGCTCCCTCCATAATGCTTTTTAGTACAGAAAAGTAAAAATTGCATTTAAGTAATTTTAAATAGTCCAGGATAAGTGTTGTATGTATGCCTATTTTACACTGTATATTAGGTTGATGTATATAAGTTTTAACATGACCATATTGTAGAGTTGGAAGTTTGTTTACTGTTTGTAATGGTTGGTCATTTGAAGTGACACTGATGTAGTTGTAAATTTGATTTGTAACCAGAATATATTCGATGTAAATTAATGTTATTGTTGAACTAAGTCAGTCAATTAAGTACAAGGAAAATATTGTCAGAGAAGCGAATCAGAAAAATATTGTCAGAGAGGGAACCTAAACCAACCTTACCAAGCCAAACGAAACCAAACCAAACCAAACCCAACCAAACTTAACCCAATCTAAACTTGAATGACAGTGAAAAAAGTGGTTCTTAAACTTCTTGAACTCTTAGTACCAAACACTTGTATCTGTTGTGTTTTCGGTAGACATTTTGACTAGGGAAGGTAAGTACTTATCGTCGATTTCGTCGGAACTGTAGTCACTCACTAACAATCAGTTGGTTTTTTTTTTACTTTTGTTTAAAACCGAACTAGCGAAACGTTCAAATTCGTTCCAATGCTATGGAGAACATGGTGTCATTGTATTTCGCTTGCATTTTTAAATTAAATTAGAATATAAAAAAAAGTGAGAACGATCTTGTATATTGATACGAAACAGTACCCTCAATGTCGTATTCAAATTTTATTTATAAATGTAATCAAAATAATTACAACTGACTTTTTAATAAAAAGAAAACACAAAAATTAGTAAGTAAATCTGCAAATAATACACAAATCATCCCCTTGTTGTTTATGTATTTATTTTAAAAAAAAAGTCAACAATAGCAAATAAAAGAACGTTGGATTGCCACAACGCTCTTGATCATGAATAACTAGAGCACGCGTTCCATTATTTTTTGCACGATCCATTGTTATTTTTAATTTCTGTTGTACCACAACAATTACATAGCGAGGGATGTATGAAGAAAAGTTTCCCCATAACAATTATTGTTATTTTCTAGTGAGTATTTATTACTACACGTATTTATTTTCTAGCTCAATAAATACCTGCTAATAATTATTTAGTTATTGTTGGGTTGGTTTATAGGGAATATTTTTAGAGCTAGTTTATTCACGAAAACAATTGTTACCGTGTAAGAGAAATCGAACCTTGCGTGTTTATCAGGATTTTCACCGTATTCGCATACGAAAACGGACCGTTTAGGATCGTGTGTACGCAAAAATAATAGTAATACTATAAGTAAGGTTGGTTTAGGCAAGGCCGGGCCAGGGTCGTGGACAGAAATAATGGGTTCCGGGAATAAATTTCTTAAAAATTTCTTCATAAAAAAATAAGTGACAAGCAAAAAAAGAACTCGTTTTACTGTCTCCCATGTCCCTGCCGACCACTAAAGGGCCTCTTTTCTAATCTAATGAAAAAATATCTAAAACAAAATATTACTAACTGAAAAATTAATTAAGCTTGGATTTTTTAATGAATCTTTTTAATTAAATGGCCAAAGATTAGCATCAAAAATTCTTTTAAGAAACTGCAAAAAAAAAAAAAAATATATAGCCCCGTCGAAATTTTTGCTCGACACAGTTTTGATATTTTCCCCTGGGAATGAGACGCTTTCCCGTAGTAAAAAATATCTTATACCTATACTGATAAGTAATAACTATCTACACCAGGAATCGATGAGGTTCTTTTGGGAAGGATCAGATTATCCTCGTAATTTTCCTACCTCGTCGTAATTTTTCTACTCTAAAGAACTTGTTGACCTTTTTGCTGGTAAGATGAATGTAGTTTTTTGGGGGGAAATAATATTTCGTTGGTAACACTGGAATTCAAAATTTAGTATTTCCTATTATTAAAATTATTCTGAAATAAGCATCGTGGTTAATATCAATTTTACATTTTTGGAAATTTGAAGTCTCATTAAATGTTGATATCTTGCTTACTAATAGTTCTATTTGACTCAAATTTTGAATGTGTTTTGTGGTTTAAACCATACATGGTCGGACAGTACCCTATAAATTTCATTACAATCAGAATAATGATAGCTACTACAGATGCGCAATGTAAAATATGTTAAATGATGGGTGCATGTAATAAATATACCTTTTGTTTTAAAGGAGTAAAGAAACAAATTTAATTTTTGGAAATTATCTAACAGTTTGAAACGCCAAATAATGTCTACTGGTTTCTGTAGTATTTCCTGCTAATTAATTTTACATTAAAAAAAGCTACACAATCAGCCTTTTCACAATTTCTACGATTATAAAGCCGATTAGGAAACATTAAGAAGCAGTTCTCCCTATTTTTGCCTTAAAGTTATTCTTGTTTTAAAAATGACGTTAGTAATATGATAAGACACGAAACTTCAGATAGGGAAAGGTCGCCCAAAGCAGGTACCCCTCTTAAAGCGGGTAAGCGCTTGTATATCGTTGTATCGAATGTTTTTGTCAGGTCGTGTGTATACCGAGATTAACCGAATATCAACCAATGTCAATCAGTTGCACTTGAACGCTTATGTCGTTTAATGTCCTAGTTAAGCTTCATCAAATTCTTTTATTGGTTTTGTTAAAAATTTTTACAATAAATATTCTGTGACTAGTCACAAACTTTTTTATTTGCAATCTTTTTGGTATTACCATATTATATTATCATCATTTGACTTTTAATGTAGAAAAAGGTAGACATGTATCGGCTTTCATTTTGAAATTATTCTAAGTTAACAAAATTAAGTCTTTTTGGGCAAAGCCGGTAGACAATGTAGAAGCATCTTAATGGAAAAAACTGTTGGAAAGGGAAAAAAAATAAATGATCTTCTTTTTACGACGAAATGATGGAAAAAGCTTAAAAAAAATATTTCTGCCTTGTTTGTGGTGATTTTGATGTCGAATCACCTGAAGTAATATATTCCAATATGGAGGTTGTAAAGAAAGTTACAGTTAATTGTTATAAATTTATTATTTTTGTCTTTTTTCAATTTTTTTTTACTTAATTATTATTATTGTTAATTTCTATATGATTAAGAAAGTTTTTATTAAAAAATAATAACAGTATTTAAATACATAATGTACTTACCCGCTTTGCCCAAAGGGGGTTACCCGCTTTAGGATACCTATACGGGCAAAGCGAGTTTTTGCAGAGGTTTTGCATTTTCTTTATTAAAAATAAATATCGTATAAACATTTCTTAAGCGAAGTTTCATTTTAAAGTTCGATAACTATTCTATCTGATAATATAAAAAAGATCTGCTTATCGAGGTCAAAAGCCACTTTTTTGGGCGTTTAATCTTAGCTTAGCCGCTTTGGGCGACCTTCCTCTACATTTTAAGCGCAAAATCGCTTTCAAAATTGCATTTAAGTCTGTTATGAGTACGAGGAAGCTGTATGCCATACCGCATTGCCAGAGTATTTTTCATTACTCCCAAAAGTATTCAAATGTTTAAAATACTAAAAGTTTAGAAAGAAGCAACTGTATAACGACTACATCCCCCACCCTCCAGGTAATTATAATTTTGACAGTAAATTTTCAACATTGTCGTCACTATATAGCTGCGTAGAAAAAGAAAAATAAAAAATATATAACCGCACATAATATAGCTTACCAACCACGAATCCAAAACATAAAGAATAGAAAATAATGTAAATTTTGGTAACACGGCCCAACGGAACAGAACAAAACTAACCGTAGCTACCTACCAAGTCGCCGAGCGACGAGCAGATTGAAAATGTATTTTTCCCGAAAAAAAAAATAAGCGTTCGTACCTACACATAAATGCAACCGAAAATTTGTGAGTATATTTTTCTATATATGAAAATTGTATCTACGTACAGCACTTACATATACGTATTTGTGTTCTTTCATATATGTATGTATCAACGTAACACCATTAACTCAAACTTCACATGTCAACTGGTATATTTATTACCAAACCTTGCCCTACTAATATAACGCACATACACATACTACGTACATATGGCTGGCTAGCTCTTCGGTTTATTTCTATATGTATTTTCTTTTTTAGCGAATTTCCACAATGGAATATTCAGTTATTACAGCCACTGTCATGACTGACACTGATATTTGGTGAAAATGTTGGAAGTCCCAAACGCTTGGATGAGTTCTTCAGCCAGACATGTTCGATGCTCGGAATCCCGAAAAAATATTTGCCAAAATTCAAAAAATTTTCGAAATTTTTTTTACACCGTTGCAAAGAACGGAAAAAATGACATAAGATACGCTTTTGAACAATTTTTCTGTGTAAGCGGATTTTCGAGAAAAAATAATTTTTATAAATTCGCTCTGTAGTGCAGCAGGTTGCAATCTATGCTTTGTATAGATTGTTTGTATACGTACATATAAATGTACAATATTTCTAAGAGTTCCGAAGAAAAATTTCGAAACTTTTATACATTTATGAAATTTTATAAGTAGGGTAGACTGGGGTAAAGTGGCCACTCTAACACAAAATGTTTATTTGTTTGAAATGAAATACAGATTAATAAGTATTTAGCATATAGTTGCTTTAGTGTAGAACCAATAACCGTCCATATATCAACAATATCTTGAAAGGTATTTTTGCAATCTTTGTTTAGTGCAACAGGTGCAAGGTGACCACTTTACCCCACTATGTGGGTAAAGTAGTCAGGGGTACCCATTTTAACCCAAAAATAAATCTTGAACTAACAAGCATGTTTATATACCAAATCAAACTATGTTTGCATCATTAATTATTATATATCAACGGACGGACGGACAGACATTGAAGTTGCATCATAATGGTTTCTTTTTCACATTTTTTTTCGAACCCTAAAAATACTGATTTCAGGGAATTCTTCTGTTTATAAAATGTAAAGAACTAAATAAAAGTTCTGAATTTAATATAAAATGTTAAAATATTCTAAGAATTCAATTTGAGCAGCGATCGGAGACACTGACCACTTTGTCCCATTATAAGCCTGGCCACTTTACCCTGTTAGACGCCATTTCGGCAAACTACAACTAACTTCAAGAATGAATTTTCTGATTCATCGATAACTATATTATTTTAAAGATAATTAGACAGAGTTTTTAGCTATCCCAATTAAAAAACTGTATTCATAATTAATAAAAAAATAATACAACTTTAAACTTACTTTACATCAACACCCGAAAATTCAGAAAATTCGTTATAATTCATACAATCTAGGGAATTGATCATTGACGTTTTAATAGAATGCTAATGGCTTGTCTACAAGCTAGTATTCAGCTTCGCCATAAGATTGGAGTAATTTCCGGTGAGTAAAGGCCAATGGCCACTTTACCTCCACGGGCCACTTTACTCCAGTTTCCCTTACATTCTATAGGTATAGAGAGATCTCTATTAATAAGTAGTAAAAACAAAAAAGGTTAAAATCTCACGTATCACATCGTGCTGGATACCGTTAGAAAGGGCTGTTAAGGTGAATTTGAGATTCCTTTTACGATTTTTGATTTATGAAATATTGAGCTTCAAAACAGTCAATCAGACTGGCAGTCAGCTAGAGTCAGTCAGGTTTTATTTTTTAAATATTTTTTCTAATAAGAAATGTACAAGTATTATTTTTAGATTTTTTTTAAATTTATAGAAAATTTCCGAACGGAAAATTCAGATATTAGAGCCAGTTCGAAAGGTTTTCGAATTTTAATTTTTTTTTTTATACCGTGTCAAAGAACGGAAAAGATCACATAAGATACGTTTAAAAACATCACAAAAAGGCCTCACATAAGATAGCTTTTGTACCATTATCTTATATATACGGATTTTCGTGAACAAATAATTTCGATTACTGGAAATTCGCTATGTTACGCAGGATGCTGCGACAGGGATATTTCTTTTTTGTTCCATCTTTATCAACCACATACGTAAAACGAATAGTTAATGAAAAGTGATAGAATCTACCTATACGTATACATTTGTTGTTGAAAATGGTTGGCGGTTGTGAAGAAAAGAACGAAAAGAAAATTGCAAAGAAAACTACTCACTGTATAGGATACGAGACACCAATCTATGTGTGTGTGTGTATGTTAGCGAACGAGGCTAAAGCAGTCAGGTTTGAATGTTATTTATTACACTTTTCTCATTTCCACTTTGGAAAATGAGAGGGTTTCCATCGTGGATAACATACAACTGGAATGGAATATACACATATACATACATGCACCTTCAGTTTCACCCTTTTTAATATTGCCGGTAGTCTGTAGCCGGTGTGTGTACGGTGCGGTGTGTGAGCCACACTTTGGAACGTAACACAACGTTGTAACGTTCGTAACAAACTTTCTACTAAAAACATTAATAAATAAAATATTTTTATTTATTTGAACGAGCATTAATGATATTGTATAAACAGAAAATAACAGTGAAACGGTACACTATACACCAATACCTCAATTTGCGTCGTGGGTACGTTCCAAAAAACACGACGCAAAGTAAATTATGATTTTCTATAGCAAACCATGTAAAAATCGAAGATAGGTTTCAGGGTTACGAAAAGGCTACTTTTTAAAAAGAAAATTGAACAAAGTAAACATTTAAAAAACAAAAATAATATAAAATTTTATTACGTACATACAAAAAAAAAACAAAAACAAATTCAATTAAAACAAAATAAAATAATTAATTAGCTTATAAAAACAAAGTAAAAATTAATCACTGTCTGATGAGTCCATAGTGGCTGTTGTCGTAAGTCGGCTTTCTTTCACAAAAAATTGGTCCAATGTTTGCGTTTGTCATAAAAAATTTCGAAAAAAAAAATTAAAGACCCGAACCCAAAACAACGCAACTTCGAAAATCTAACGATGCACAGTGAAAATTAGTACTAATTCAACAGCGACGCAACTTCGAAAAACACGCAAACTGAAACGACGCAAAGCGAGGTATTGGTGTATATAGGTACATGGTAAGTATTACATCGGTATTGAAGGAAGCTTGTTTAATGAATGAAAGCTTCACAGAATTGCCTATTAATAGTTAACTTCATTTTGCATCTGAGACTATTAGAACAGCGGAAGCTTTTGGAAAACAAAAGCTTCCTGAACAATTTCGATTTCGTGTCTGTCTGTCGGTCCAACTGTATGTCCGGAAACTGTACCAAATTATACCAGTTGATTTCTAAATATTTGCCTATGAATTTCATTGCAACTGGAGAAATTGTAGCAGCATTCGCAGTAGCTACGGAGCCACTGCGAATGAAATTAAATGTCCCATATATATTTTATTAGTGTGAAATTGGTAGTGTGGATCTCCCGGGTCGCACTCACACACCTCTGCTATACCGTTTTTTATTTTTTTTTTTTAAATTTTAAAGTTACCTAAGGAATACTTGATAAAATTTTATATTTTGAATCGCGATATCATTATAGATGAATAGTCATTAATATATCTTTAGCGGGAGCGCCGGAAAATAAATTTTTAAAATTATTTTATAGTTTTAGTATTTGCTCGTAAACACTGATTGACCAAAGTATAAGATATCCAAAATCTTATATCTGTTATTAACATTTTCTTTGTAATTTTTGAAATATTGAAAAAGTATTATTAAATACCGTAAAGTTGGATGACTTTGGGCATCTTTCAATATTTGTTTTATTTATGCACGATTACGTTATAATAATACTTATGCACGGAACTGTATTTTTTACTGATTCTATAGATTATACTGGACTCGAAAAAAATTATATACATAAAACAATTTGATTTTTTATACCTGAAAAAGTTTAAATAGAAAAATTTACGAAAACCTTCAAAAACTTCAAGGGCAGCTTGACATAATAAAACATGAAAAAAGAAGTATTTTTATCATATTTTTATTTAAAAAAAAAACCTCACAAAATATTTCAAACATACTTGGCTATTAAATCCATGGTCAAGGTAACCCATGCTCTGACGTGTCTTTGCGTTTTCCACAAAAAAGCCAAGTAACCCAACTTCGTCGTCTGACTTTGGCAACCCTTATTTAAAAAAAAAAATATTTAGAATGTATTTAGCTTCTTCTCCATTTCAAAGCTAAAAGTACTAATACAGACCCATAAAACGTAACTAGAAACAAAAATTAATATCATTTGGTGTAAAACTTATAACAGTGTAAATTTTAAAAGTGGATCAAAGTCATCCAATCTTACGGTAATAAAAACCATTTCTCAAATTCAATTTTTTTTTTTTTTTGGGAATTTTTCGAATTGGAAATCTAGCTATTACAGTCACGGTCATGGTGGCACCTGGCGCCGGGACTATCATATAAATTTGTTTTGAGGTCCCTAGAAGCCGAAAATGACATTCACTAAAATTTACGATAACTCTCAAACGAAATATTCTATTTTTACGAAATTTGGTGAAAACGTTGAAAAATCTTGGATGAGTTCTTCAGCCAGACAAACCTGATGACCGGAGCATGGCATGGTTTTTTTGGGCATTTTTCGTGAAAAAGAATAAGCTTTTTTCCAACATTTCTTCAAAGTCAAAAATTTTTGCGAAATTTTTTTACATCATTGAAAGAGGAGAAAAAATCACATAAAAAAGGTTTTTTAACCATTATTCCGTGTAAATTGGTTTCCGAGAGAAACTTTTATAAACGGAAGTTCGTAATATTATGCAGAATGCTGTGACAGAACCGTATTCCGAACAGTACCTGAACAGTAGGAAAGCTAGGGGCTTGTTGTGATGGAGGTAAGTAGTAACAAGCAATTTTTAGTGGTAATCTGTACTTTATAGACTCATATTTTTTGTTTAAATTAATTCTTATACCATGGGGCATCACGTCACCATAAGCAGTGTTTCGCCCGATGACGCAGTAAGTGGGGGTGTACATGTGCTTAACTTTGGTTAGGGAACATAAAATATTTCTTTCATAAAATTTGTTACTTCGAGTCTATTATTGATTAATTTAAGAGTTTCAAAATGTCCTTAGTTTTAGTATTCGTTAAAAGTTTTAGGTTTTGACAACATGATTTTATGAGAATTTTGTTAAATATAGAAAATTTATGCTGCGGGGTTCATTGTAACAGTATGTTGGGCCAAATTGTAACATTATGTTATTTGTATTATTGTTACTACGATGAAGACTGAATTTAATAATAATATAGCGTGTTTTTTCGTAGGCTGATTATTTTTTTAGATAATTGTATTTTTTTAAGTAAATTAATGAGATTAAAAATGCTATGCTGATTATAAAAAATATAGTTTATCTAACTAAAAAATTTTATTGTTGATTGTTTTGTAAAAGAATGTTTTACTTTCATTGTTGATAAATATTAACACTCTCAGTCCCATGGCTTCGGCATCCGAAACCAAACAAAATATCCTCACAGGCCGAACGCGATCAATATTTACAATAATAAACAAAACACTTAAAAATATTTATAAAAAAGATTTTATATTATTCTAATAAAAATAATTTATTATGTTCTACGTACCGGACACTTTTCGTTTTTTGTACATATAAATATGTTTTATAATCAAAATATCTAGACTTCATCTTTTACATATTTAGAATATTTTTATCCACTGTTGTATGCTTGTTTATTTACTCATCTTTTGAAGTTTTGACCTGCATAACACATACATATTGAATCATTTAGTGTTTTGTGGAATCATTTTATGTACTTGTTTACATAAAATTTGTTTAAAAATATTGTCGGCTTCCGGGGAAGTTTACTATGAAAGTGCTCGGGCCTCATAGTGTTAATAATATAAAATTTTATGTTAGTTTGACAGATAACAAAATTAAAGCTCAAATACCCATTAAAAATGATTTTATTTTTACTGTTACTATCTACCCCATGGCTGTTACATTAGCCCCAAATACGGGGCATATTGTACCAACGCACTTTTTTTAAGAAAATGGCTGGCGTGAAGCGCATATTAACAATTTTGATTTCACTCATTTTCGATACGAGAGAGGAATAGTTAAACTATCGATAAATGCTTTTTTAATGCTAAAAAAGCGAATAGGTATTAAATTAGACCATTTTTTCGGAAGATTGTTACAACAAGCCCCTCTTTCCCGATTTGATCAATAAATTCCGAATTGATTTTTAATTTAACTAAATATTAAACGCTATAATTCAGTATTCCATTGGTATCTATTTAATAAATTTCTAGAGATTGACATACAGACAACGGACAACATAAACTGTTGGGTTTTAGCCTAGTAGTTATATATATTCTTAACGCATATACATAGTATATTTGTTAAGCAAGATTACAAGCAAATCACTATTTTAGTTAAATAAAATCAAGCCCTTTATACTAAATAAGCATACGCGTAACTAATATTCCTATATACATATATGTGTACAAGTACAATATATTACAATATATAGGTACAATGTATTTACAATATCAAGACAAAAACATACATAATATTAAATTTTGGTTTGACAGAACAGTGAATGTATAATTAGATGCCACCACTGTATGTGAGAACGCATAGTGAATATAACATAAATGTACGATCTGTTTCATTAAAAAATGTACCAGCTGAATGATATGAGTTATGACAAAATACAACGACAACGAGGTGAAATTTTGTAACACAATATACAGCATAAAAATATTATTGTCACAGCTAATTTAAAAGCTAGCTTTTGCCATTTAAAGATTATATACTTTACGTAAAATTTTAAATTATTTAAAGTAGGGATGTAACGATACCGATTCCGATACCGATACATCGGCCGATATAATGAACAAGTCGATATATAGAATCGCCGATTAGAATACAGCCGATATCACGCAGTTTGAAAAGCGAAAAATTGAAAAGTTTACAACCGTAAACCTCATATAAAATGATTTGGGTAATTATTTGCAGATAATTTTCTGCAGATAATTTGAAAATACTTTGCTTTCTTAACAAAAATCTGCCAAAAGTAAACTTTAATTACTGTCTTTATATATCGGTTTATTACTTTGTGTAATAATAATTTTCTTTGAATTTTGATTTGACTTCTATTTTACACTTCCCACAAGGTCGAGTCTCCGTTAAATATATAAGTAAGTTTTATAGTAGGCATAGAAATGCCTGAGGTACATATAATTTGATTTATTATCTACTAAGGCACCCATATCGGTATCGGTATCGCGATTATTTACCACAATAATCGGTATCGTTATCATATCAGCAAAATTAAGTATCGTTACATCCTTAATTTAAAGAAAGATTAATACTAAAAGGATTGATCCGAGTCTGTTGGGATCGCTAACACTGCTTCATTTCTACAGTGCAGCGAAGCGCTAAAATGCAAGCGACTGTATCCACCTAATATAACAAACTTTATTTATACATATATAAATAAAGTATAAAATATATTCATGTGAGTGGTATCTATCGTATTGGTATAAGTCGTATCAAAAACAGATCGAAATTTTGATTTTTTAATGATAAACTACCTACAAACCTCAAATGGAAGGAAATAAATCTTTTTGCATTCAGTAGCTTATAACTGAAGCGTTTTGAAACATAACCAAAAATTTACGTTTCCCGTACAGATGCCACCACTCACAAACATATTTACCAATAGAGAAAACATTAAAAATTTTACATTTTTCCAGTATTTGTAGCACTTTACGCGCTACCAAACTTTCTAAGATTACTCATGGAAACATTGAAATGTTAATAAAATACCAAAAATTTTCTATAAAATTTCTAATTTTTAACTTGATCCAACTAGTTTCGCTTCTGTTTCAGTTTTTTTTTGAAATGTCACATACAAAACTGTCCTCCTCATCTTCATTCAATGTATGGACATGAGCAATGTTTATAGCCGTGTACATAGAGCAGCCAGCAGTTTGGTGATGACGATGTTTGAGCAACGCTGAAGCTTTAGCGATAGAGGACCGTTGCAGCGCAGTGTGTACGAGATAAATGTTTGCATTGTGTCCCTGTTTTGATACGTTGCTATGAATATATTACAGTTTATTATTATATGTACACATATTATACATATTCTACTACTTATGCCGCTGCTACACGATGCTACGAACACCTTCCAACATTCGACGTTGGATGGTTCATAGCATCGTGTAGCCGTTGTTCGAACCTACGAGTGTCCAATGTCGAGCGTCAAACATTCGCATTTGGTCGTGTCCCGTTCGATGTCGGTATTCTTGCACCGAGTCAAAGGGATGCTTCGAACGTTTGAAGGTCAATGTTGGTTGTGTTCGTTGGTTGCGCACGACTCGTTCATGTGAAGAGAGACAACATCAGTGTATAACATTAGAGATAACATCAGACAGATAACATCTTCGTCACGTTTGTCCCAACACATTATACAAGAGAGACAACATCAGTGTATAACATTAGAGATAACATCAGACAGATAACAGCGTTGTCGACTGAGTACCAACACTTCATCATTCGTATTGGATCAAACATTCGACTCACCGTGTAGCAGATACATTCGTCGCACCAACTATCGAACTTAATTGCCTCAAACGTTCGATCGAATGTTGGAAGGAACGTTCGTAGCATCGTGTAGAACCCGCTTTACTCACATAGTATACTCACTGATAGTATATCTATTGGCATACTGTATCATACTATAATAGTATGTGATGTGATAGACTACACTACTTTACAAAATATTTTAACGTCAAATCAAATGAAATCTCACATTTATCATAAAAAGTATGTACACTTCTAAGAATATGTATTTAACCCAACATTTAAAAAAAATGAATAGTTATTAATTTAATACAGACAAGCGAATTAATTTCTGGTTTATTAAAAACTTGAAAAACTTTAAGGTTTTGATTGTAAAAATATTCAGAGCTTAGGAGAATAAATACCGTTTAGAATGGGAAAAACTTTGATTCTTTCTTTTATCGTAAAATTTCAAGAACTTGATGCTTTGTGACCAAGAGGAGGAGAAGGTTCCAGTTTTCATGACGTAATATTAGATAGGTGGCTGAAAAAACTTTGATTCAGCTTGATTCAGGGGGAGAAAGGAGTCGAAAAAACGTGAATTTTGCGTGATATATTTTATGGACAGTTCTTTAGTCAGAACTTCTAAAAAATGAAAATTTCAATATTCACATACATATATATATATATATATATATATATATATATATATATATATATATATATATATATATATATATATATATATATATATATATATATGAAAAAAAATGTATCTTCGTGGCGGGGCGCTGGGAAGTGGTGTTAAATAATATAAACAATATGGATATTTTGGTTTTAAACTTTTTTTCCTAACTTTGGCAACATTACTTTAATTTTTTATATGGATTCAGTGCAAAGAATAGATGATATTTTTTTTACTGACTGAATTATTTTTTCTGAAGTTAAAAATGAATTCTTTATTCACTGACTATTCTATTTTAATTTAAGATTTCAAAAATGTGCTACACAGTAAAAAAATTTGTGTTCTACGTAAAAAAAACCAGTGATTAAAATTTTTGTGTTAAATAAGTAACACAACCCTGCGTTAGTGTAACATTTCGTGTTTGTGTTAAATGAAAATATTAACACAAATTTAGATTTAACAGAATAAAAATGTTAACCTGTTTTGAACACCAAAGAAGTAACTAGAGTTTTTCATAATTTTTTTACAGTTTCAATTAATATTAAAATTAGCCCTTACTGTGCAATAATATAATCATCTAAATATTTTACTTTTTGTTTGAGTTAAAAAAAAAATCCAATAATATACCGTCTCATAAATTGCCTAAAATCTAACAGAAATGATGAATTTATGAAGATTTCCTTGTTAGAAGTTACGAAATCTTAAAAAAAAAAAGAAACGATGCAATTTTATTATTATTATTCTAGTAAGTTTTTCCTAATAATAGGTAATATTAATCTATGAATATAAGTGGAGGGGTGCATTCATTTTGTTGCCAATGTTTATATTGCAATGGATGAAATATATAATATATATGTACGTACACAAACTCATATATATTACACGACAAATACATACATAATACACGAATGCTACGCAAAACGGTACACCAAGAAAGGTTTGTCTCTTTCTATGTTACCATAAGTGAAGCGTATATAGGGTGTTCAAAATATACACATATATAGATATACACATAAAGGCAATAAAGGTAACATAAGTGTGATAAAAATAAAAAAATAAAATAAAAAAAGTTTTGTACATACCAGATCCGTAATAATAAATGCACATATAACCATATCACTTTTTTCAAGTTAAAAATATTTTTAAATATTCATGTTATGAAATCGTTTCTAAGAAAAAACATCGTGAAAAACCCACATATTCTGTTCAAAACTAAATATGTATTTAATTATCAAATATATTAATTTATTATTTTGTATAAAAAATACATAAACATATGACAATTTGAAGATTTGAAAATAATATGTACATATGAACATATGTACATAATATGTACATATGTACATATGTAAAAGCCGATCAGTTAATGTTTAAATAAATCAGAATATACATATGACATATCTTACATGAGGATACATAAATTATGTACGTATTTCTCTTATTTAAAAAGTTGCATTATAATGATATCATTTTTGTAAGTAAAAATTTTGAATTAAAATATCTAACGGAACAACTGTATATACATTACATCTTAGCAAAAAAAAAACTTGTCATAAGGTAAACGAATAATGTTCCATCTCTTTCTCTGTATTCAGTTTGTGAAGGAACCTTATTGTGAAGCAAACGTGTACATAATACATTATTACAATTTTGTATTATGCTAAAACACTACTGGCTGAATACGTTGCCATAGTACACACATAATTCAATGTGAAAGCTTGTCAATTCTTACAACAAATTAAACCGCCAACGCTTGACTTGTCTCTTGTAATATTATTTTCCCCACTAAATTTCTTTGTTACATTTTGTTTGCCAATGGAAAATAAAATTGTTTCAGGAGATTAAGACCGATAAAATGTATGTATGTATATATAGATATGCATTTTGTGTACCAATGAATTATTTATTTATTTATGCATAGTTAATACTACAAAAGTCCACGAACCTTTTAATTGGATATCGATTAAATTTTTTTCATGATTTTTGAATGGAACCGGATTTCCGGTTCTTTTAACATAAAATATTAGGTGGTTGTAAATGGAATGTTTGAGAGTTGTTGTCTACTATTTGAGTTTCCATATTGGTCACCGATCTAATACTTCTATATTGTAACAACAAATTATTACACAATACATTATGATATCAGGCGAACCAATTCCTTCGGAGACGCGGGGTGATCTTTAATGCCAGGGCCTTTATACGAGACCCCATGGAAGAAATTTTGGACCCCAGATCAACGCACAAAAAAAAATTATTTAACCGAAAATACAGTTGACACGCAAAAAAAAAATTAAAGTTACTTTGAGGAACTCCGGTTAATTCAGCATGGACCGTCCCTACCTCTTCCTTAGACCGCCGTTGCTAATAAAAATATGTCTATGTCTTTTATGAATTAAATTAGGTAAGCACACTCTGTTTGAGTTTGATAGGGTCACATCGATTCATTTTGAGTCGTTACGTCGCAAGATTGGAAAACAATATTGATTCCAACTACTTTCTCACTCCAATTTTGAGCTCGCTGAGTAAAGGGGCGCTGTTGCAGCTTCAGTAGAAAATTCTCTTGCATACAATGTTTTCCAGATTAGACCTTCTTACTTCGAATAATGCCAATTTATTCAAAAAACGAAAATTTTTATCGTTGTGACGCTCAATTTTTACAAAGAAAGTGAAAAACTTCCAAAGCTCCCAGGTACGTACGCGTGCTATCCTATTACACATAGTTATACCACGTCTTTACCGACTGGACCATAGGACAATTAATCCTACTGCACATAATATATAAACAAAGAATACCTGTCGTCTGAAGCTTATCACTGATCCGATTTTAGGATCAGAAAATATCGCCACATAGGAGTCTACTTCTAATATTACAAAATCGACTCAAAAATCGGCCATCTAAATAAAAATTCTATGCTTTACTGATGGTGTTTAAAGAAATGTGACGGGGAATGTACAAAAAATTCAAATTTTTTTGAATCTTCAACGATTTTTCAGTTTCGGATATTAATGGAGCGAATGCTTCAGAGTAATTACGATTCAATTTAAATTGCTGAAATCCTGAAAATTTCTATCATTTCTACATTAATAGTTACGGAAAAATTTTTACATAGAAGCACATTTACGAAAATGTTTTTAAAATATTTAATAATTGAAATTTACAAAGTGAATTTATTTTCATTTTTCATATTAACGCTTGCAATTCTATCTTTACAAATTTGATACTTGCGCCTTACTAAACCCAATTCACAAAATGAATTTTTCCAAAAAGATTTCAATACAAAAAAGGATAAAATTTAATTTACACAGATTAAAATGAAAACGTTTCTTCCTGTGGTCTTTTTTCTCTATATTTAAAATATAATAATTAAATTAATAAAGACATACCAAGTGGGGAAACATAAATATTTATTAATTTATTTAAATAAATGAAATAAATACGACCAATAAGTACAATTCTCTCATTCATGTGAATAAAACAAAAATCTCACGATCAATCATAAAAATGTCATTTCCAAATTTTTGAAAATTCATATACAACAAACCAATTTCCTATTTATTTATAATTGATTGTTATTGATGGGTCCCTGGAGAGGGTCATCTTCCTGCCTAATATCGTGACCATACGCCTTAAACAATTTTATTTATATTTCTATAAATATAGATATAACATCGATACGTACCTACATCGTATTTACGTATATGCTGGTATGAACATGAAAATAGAGTGACGTCAGTCGTATAAAAATAATTGTTGTTGGTTTCAAAGCAAAATTCTAAGTACATAGTACGTACGATTGGGCTGTTAAATATAATGAAATTAATTGATAAGGATTTCGATTATAACAATATAAAGGTTGGATCCATTTTGAATGTCCAGTAACAACTTTTTACGAAAGTATTAAAAATTTCTTGGATAAAAATTGGATAAATATAAAAGTTGTTATTAAGTTTATTATTTTTTAAGACAGTTGACTAATTCCCGAATATAATTATGTTATTATTATTTTTTAAACGTAATTTTTCTAGTTTTCTTGGAAAGAAATGAGGTAAAGTAGGCTGAAAATGCATTAATAAACTTTCATCAGTAAGTTCTTCAATATATCCAAATATTATGTGGATATGTTTATGGAATTTTACATTTGAGTTTCCTTTCGTTTCGTTGTTTTAATTCAAGGGAAAAGTGTGTCAATAGTAACAATAAAAAAAAACAAAAACAAATTGGAGCTCTGACATCATTGGGAATTTTAATTTTAAAGCCATCAAATTTGGATAAATAACAAAATTTTGCCATTGAAAATTTCTACAAAAAAAATTAAGCTATCACAAAACCGTTTGTTTAACCAATGAGAGGACAATTTTTCTTGATGTAGTCCAAACCTGATACACACAATATGCTCTGAAGAATTTTTTAAGTTTACTAATAGAGTGATTTATAATCATAATTGACCCCTTGTTACAACTATCATACCCCTCCTTCTTCAACTACGTCTTACAGCAAAACTTTCATATTTACACCCAGGGGCTAAGGTGTACCTTTGGATTTGAGGGCCGTAACTGTCACGAAGGATCAAAAGAAGTCCTATGGCGTATATATTACTTTTTGCAATTCTGGTAGTTGCAGAAGTTATTCAAGTGTCATTTAATTTGGAAAAGTGTGTGGAATAATATGACATCAAGTATACTAGAGACAAACTGAACAAATTAACATAATGCTTTGTTTTTATTTAAGAAATTTGTTTACTATTTTAATAAGTAGTTGGTGCTATTCTATAAACTCCACTTGACGTTTGGCTCAAAAGCAGTAGCAAAAGAATTTTTGCTCCATTACGACCAAAAATGATACCTTCCACCTTAATACTAAGGGACTAAATTATGTGCATTAGTCCCTGAATCTTTAAAGTTTTGCAGTAAATAAGTTTTTACACAATCATGCGATATTAATATTCAGATCAGACAAACCGACTCCAGAATATTGAATTTATGAAAAAAATCTCTTGATAATTTTTTTTATAACACTAACTAATTACTATTTTATAATAATTCGCGGCGATAAAATAAATCAACAATAAAAATTTTTTAATTGACACATTTACACCTCATTACTAATTATTATATACTACCACCGTGAAATATATGCGACAAATATATAGGTACCTACATAATATAAAAATGTGTATCGTTTAAAACAGTAAATAATAATCTTTATTATAAATCGATAGGTCATTAAAGTATACGTATACTGCATAGTATACACACTGTTTAATGTTATGTAATCGATATTGGTGCAGAAATATTAGTATAGAGGTCGACAGGTGACAATAAAACAACAAAAAACAAATATTTTTCTCTTTTTCTACTCTTTTTTTTGCGCTGAATATCACCTGCCTCTGCAATGAATTTATTATTATATTATTCCATTGTTGTTAATTTTGTTGTTAATGTACCTAAGGTATGCGTGTAGTTAGTTTCCTCTACTACCTCGATGGGTCTTCGCCATTTTTATTTAGGTAAATAATAAAATTAAAAGTTACACACATTTGCATTATATTCACTTACAAAGAAATATCAGATGCAATTGCTAACAGGATATTTTATGCATGTATAAATATTACCTATAGTTAGCCGTACCTACAGTAAAATTCAAAAGCTATCAATCAGTGATTAAGTCCCGTTTGAGATGGTAATATTTTTGTTTTAGTATAAAGCCGGTTCTACACGATGCTACGAAGGTTCCTTCCAACGTTCGATCGAACGTTTGAGGCAATTAAGTTCGATAGTTGGTGCGACGAATGTATCTGCTACACGGTGAATCGAATGTTTGATCCAATACGAATGATGATGTGTTGGTACAAACGTTTATTCAGTGGACGAGGCTGTTATCTGTCTGATGTTATCTCTAATGTTATACACTGATGTTGTCTCTCTTCACATGAACGAGTCGTGCAGCTGCTGAGTCGAACTAACCAACGCAACCAACATTGACCTTCAAACGTTCGAAGCATCCCTTTGACTCGATGCAAGAATACCGACATCGAGCGGGACATGGCCAAATGCGAATGTTTGACGCTCGACATTGGACACTCGTAGGTTCGAACAACGGCCACCCGATGCGATGAACCATCGAACGTCCAATGTTGGAAGGTGTTCGTAGCATCGTGTAGAACCGGCTTAATATCAGGTTGACCAGAAAGTCTTTATCAAAAACTTTCTTAAAATTTATAGAACATTATAAAGGTTTCGAAGAATTTTGGAAGCGCAGAATTCATTCTCTACAGGATCGTTGGCGACAAGTAATAGATAAAGGTGGTGCATATGTTACAGACTAATACCTATTGTAATTTTGTTTATTTCTGTTTTAAATAAAACTATGGCAACGGTAAAGGCTTTCTAGCCAACCTAATAATTTCATTGATGCATTTTGTCCGATTTTATTAATGACTAGCCTCACAACAAGAGTAATAAAGCACACTTTCAGATTAGTAAAGTATGAATACTCATTTGGCTGGGTAAAAATTTATAAGAAATTTTGTGCTGAGGGATTATAGTTTGGGCGTTGGCCGTATAATTCTGACCGGTATTGAACAGCCGGTTAGTTTTTGAAACAAATAAAAGAAAACACTATGACAAACACAAAAGGTTTTAGATGATTTTGACGAAATTTGACGAAAAATCAATGCCCTAATTAGTGTTCACTAATTAGGCCCACGTTCTGGCACGAACTTTGCTTGAAGTAAAAATTGCTTTTGTTACAAAGACAGCTTAAATTTTAATTTTAAAAAAGTATATATGGATGGTGCTGGTGTAAATTTCTAAAATAACTCTATAGAAGAGCCAGTTTGACACTTTGACCAGGATGGGATGAAACTGACTATATTTATGCTGCTTCCAATTATTTTGACTAACTAACCAGATGGTAGATACCGATCAAAATTACACGGTCAACAGAAACATGAAACACAGATTTTTAAATATAATTTTAAAAAAAATTGGGAGTTATTGAACGCTTTTTCTGGCAATGATGATAAAATTTATTTTCTAAATAGTGAAGTGCCAAAATAAAGTCAATAAAGATTTAAAATTCCATTAAGGAATTATAGGTTTTAGTAACCGACAGAGTTACTGGCTTAAACAGAAGAGTTACAAAGAGTTATATTCATGAATTCGACTAAAAATTTAGTGTATAAGTCGACTATTGTATATTTGATATTTTTAACTAATATAATTCATTTTATCTAAAAAAACAAATACCTACAGCCAATCACAGGCCCCCAGTACGGGGGGCAAAGGGAGGCATCCCCCGTTAGCTGTTAGGGTAATGTTAAAAAATATAAGTGTAGTGGTAGTTAAGCGTTTTTTTTTTACCGTAGTCTAGTATTTTAGCAACAGGATAAAGTTTTAAAACATGGTCGAAATTGGAACTTGTATGGCTACTTACAAATCGCCATTCGTCATCCAAAATATTAAAAATAATCCTTACCCCCAGTTCTAGCTCCCCTCCCCCTCCAAATCCTCATATGGGCACCCTTGTAGTCAATTAACAGACTAACTGCTCTTATGAAATGAAATATTGATATTTATCATTCATTTTAAAAAAATGGTTTTCTTTTCTTTTATTGCACAAATTAAAATAAAATTTACAAAAGTTTATGTATTTAACTATTAAGGAATATTTGTGCGAAATAAAAAAAATCTTTATGTTACACTATAAAAAAACGTAATGGTCATTCAAAATGACCAATAATCATCTTCTAATTAAAAATACCATTAAATGGCCATTTCGATTTTTATGTCCAATACTGTAAATTCGTATTTATTTATACATACAGTAAAGTGGTACCAACACCGTGTATATATATTTATATTAGATGACAGTAGATTTGCAAAGTAAAAATCCAAAAAGAAATAATAAAATACACAATTTATATTCATGTTTTTAATGTTGGCAGCACCTGCAAAGTTTTAAAAAAGTTTTCTCCTCAGTCGACGGTCGACTTCCTTGCTTGCCTCTTATAATGTTATTTTATATTCTGCACAGTTTTATATTCACTTTGTTTATATTAAATGCTTGACAGTGATGAGAAAAATATAAAATTTTTATTTAAACAATTTCTTCTTTTCTGTTATTTTCAATTTTTTTTCTTTAAAAAATATTTTCAACGTTACTGAATTATTAACACACTATTGTAAATAGATAATATTAACTCTTTGTGAGTGCCAAGTTCGGAAGTCTAATTGCATACCGTCAAATCACCTAATTTTTCCATAATTTTCGATCCAAATTTGAATAAATGAAGGTGTACAGGCTCGACGAGAGGTTGAGGCAGCCTAGATTCTAGCTCCGGTGCCCGAGCTGGAAGAGGAACTGCAAATGTCATGCTAAAAGAAAAACAACTGCAGTATGGATAGAGTCGAATATACATAGAGCACGTGCCCCAGGACCTCGACAAAACTGATAATAAATATTTTAAAAGAATTGAATAGAAGAAATTGAAAACAGCAAGCACTTGCTTTTTTTACTCACCAGCCCTAATTTTTGAAAAGATTTGAAAAAATTTGGAAATTTCCTTACGTTTTAGTAGGACCGTCCACATGTGCCCTGGAGTCTCCACAAAGGTAAATCTGGCCCTGAGTATGGATGAATATTGCAGAACAAAGACATGTGAGGTTCACAATTAAAGGATCCTCCATGAAATTGTCATCCGAAATCCTACAACTGGATAGAATGAATTTGAAACCTATATAATGGATTTTCTGACTGGACACTGTTTTTTAATGAAAAATTTGCATCGAATGGGAATCTGTAGGGAAGAACCAAAATGCAGAAAATGTAGAGTGAAGATTGAAACGGTCTATTGTATTCTCTGGGATTAGGTACAGAGCTTGAGGCAATAATGAAAAGCCTAGTTGACTTTATCAAAGAAGCAACCTTTTTACGCATAATCGATGAGTAAATGGGGAATCAGTGCACGGAGTTGCCAGATCCCCTATGCTAAGAAGAAGAAGATTATGTAATTTTTGTATGATAAAATTATCTCCCACAGTTTTATGGTTTCTGAAATACCAATTAGAATTAATTACATACTTGTTAGATGTAAGCAGAAATGTTGAATATGAATTTAAAAAAGCTAAGGATTTAAAGATATAGCGGTTGCTAGTGCCCGAAAAGTTTATGTAAGATTAGTAATTTGTCAGCTGCCACAAAAAATGTTACAGACATTATACGCCAGAAAAATTTTTTTTAAACACAAAGTGTGGCGTGGTAAAGTTATGTTCAGTAGGTAAATTTAGGACTGTTTACGGTACCACAAATAAAATAAGACTAGAAAGTGAAATAGGTTTATGTATTTACTAAAAAAAAAAAAAACAATGTAATTCTTCTTGATGTACTCGTGGGATATTATTTCTTAAACATTACAAAAACAATGCAACTGTTTACTCAAAGAAATAGCGACATCTCTATTTACCTTACTTTAAAATCAATGCAATATTTACCGGCATGACGTCCTATCGGTACCTAACTATTGATAAGTATTAAAAGTATTTATACGGGTGTAATGATTAAATTAAAATTCTTTGCACTTATTTCTTTTTTCCGTAAGAGAACGCACTAACACGAAGCAAAAAAACCGAATAGAAAAAAAAATTACATAAAAGATCTTAATTGATCTAATGACTTAAATATGATAATGATTATATTTTAAAAATATTTGTAAAAATAATTAATTGTTTATTTATGCTAATTTTTGATATAAAAAAAATTAAATTGTTTCCTTTTTTGTTATTATATGTATTAATAATTGCACACAGCAAACTTTATGTTCTCTTTTTTGCGTCCAATACCAAATGCATATTTTCTGCCGATACAACTTCAAAATACAATAAATAATTTACCATAACACAAAAAGTATTACTATATTAAACAAATGAAATTTGAAGAGTTGAAATTTATGTTTGGAGTACCTGCATTTTAATTCCGTTAATTTCTCGAAAATATCATTATTTTCTCGCTATAGGACGCGCCGTTTACGACATATTTATGATCAAATGTTTACGACTACGAAAAGTATCTACAATTTAAAAAGCAACCTTGATAACATTTATAGTTCGTTAGTAGTAACAATAAGTATATATGAAATAAAAACTGATGATATGAAGGAGTGATCATGTGAAGAATCACATGATTACTTTTTTCTGATGAAGAGAAGTTCTTTAAATATTATAGACAGAATTATTTCCTAATAAAGAATGTCCTCCTAGAGAAAACTTTTGCAAAAATAGGTGAAAGAAATATAAAATAGGAGTAACCAAATATACACATAACCAAATTACCAAGTAAGTAAGTACTGAGAAATACATGAATCATTATCGGAAAATAAAAATTTACATTTTTATGATGAAATAAATATAAAAATAAAAAAAAATATATAAGGTATTTGCAATCAATAAAAATGCAATATAATCTACCCTATTTTCTTTTTCCTTATATGTTTTGGCTACCACACATATTTCGAAAAAAACGCAAAGACCCGTATCCCCTAATTTTTGGTACTCTTCCTATTTATGATGATAAAAATTTGATACATTGAACCACTCAGACTGTACAAGAAAATTTACCGACATTTTCACCCCTCCAACCCCTCTTATGAACACGATCCTGGTTTAACCTATACAGGTCAATTGATATTTCAAAGAGTAACAAATTTTCCTCTATCTCTTATAATTTTCGAGATATCTTAAGAAATACGATTTGAACCCCCAACTTGAGAGGCTGGTTTCACCCCGTAAAAGTGGAAGATGGCCGATAAAAAAAAATACGGGTCCCTTATTTTTGCCTATTCTATACACCTAGTGATGAGCAAATGCAAGACCCAGACCAAGACTGCCAACTCTTGGTCTTGGCCTTGTTCTTGCATTAAGAATCTTAGTCTTGGTCTTGCTAGAGCAGTTTGTGTCTTGGTCTTGGTCTTGGTCTTGCAAAATGCAGTCTTGGTCTTGGTATTGCTAAAAAATCTTGCACTTTCTTACATTTTTTTACTACCGAATTTTTTCCTTCTAAAATCAGAATTTTCTCTCTTTACGGTATTAATTATACTCTCAAACTATTTAAATAGTTTAGCAAGAGTCTTGCTTTTGTCTTGGTCTTGCTCACTTGAGTCTTGGTATTGGTCTTGCAGCCATACTTATAGTCTTGGTCTTGGTCTTGCTCTTGGTATACATAGTCTTGGTCTTGGTCTTGGTCTTGCAAAAAAAATGCAAGACCAAGACAAGACTGCAAGACCAAGACTAATTTTGCTCATCACTATATACACCTACCAAGTTTCATCAAGTACTGTGCTCTAACACTATCGTTACGATTAGAAAGAATTTTCAAAAATAAAACTTACCGTTTGCAAGATGTATTTAAATTCGATCTTTTAACAATAATATTCAAAAATAAACCAAAAAAATTTTTAACACGAATACCTCTTTGTGCAATATATTGACAATACTCTATTGCACGTACAAAATATACACTTTGTTCATATATATATATTATAAAATCGTTTGTAATATAGAGTATTATAAAGCAAATAAAAACAATTACAACTAACATAGACTATCATATAATATGTATTATATTACCAACATATCTGTTTCTATATAGGTATTTATTAAGCGAATCAAGTAACGAACTCGTTGCATTCACAATTTTAATGCCGTCTTAAATAATTCTTATTGCAGTGAGGAATATACACTTTAAATATAAATAGTTATAAAATGTAAATGAACGTTGCATTATATGTTACAATAACATCACTACGTGCCCAGCAACATTAATTTATTTATTATTTTTTAATTATTAGAAGAAGAAAAAAAGTAGAAATGCATTTGAGTTTTTATAAAACTAATTAAATACAAATACAATTAACAAGATTTTGATATTAAATTATGATAAATTATTATTATAAGAATGTACTTTCCTTGGGAAAATTTGTTACATAACGCCGCTTGTAGGGTAATTTGAACGATAAATACGATATTTATTTAATTAACTTTATTATTTAATGTACAACTAACAACATTTAACACATACGCAAATCAATGTTATCGATCCCAAAAATGAAATCAAAATTTTAGGGACCCAAGTTGGTTTAGTACTTAAGGCAGTATTCTAGTCTGGAAATTCGAAAGTTTAGACCTTTAAGAATAAGCCTCTAAAAGGATTTACGGAAATTCGAATTATTTTCGGAGTTATGGTTATTTTTTCCCCTGTATACTGTGTATATACTTTCAGTGTTAAATTCAAATTGTTAATACAAAATTACTCGAAACTACTATTTTCGATACGGTTGACATGATATCTCAAGTTCTAATGCACCGATTTATTTGAAACCGTGGTACAGACCTTCTTAATAGTATCAAAATTGGCTCGACACGACATAGGCGTTTTTGGATAGACCTCATTTGTGAAAAAATGTATTTTTTCAAATCGGTTACGTCCGGCTAATTCTACACCCTTGTTTATTAAGAATTAACTAAAATTTTATGATTCAGAGCACCAGGAGGATGTCTGTCACGTCAACCAGGAGACACCTTTTTTGTGAATCCCCACTTTGCCGGCCTGTACCGATTTTAATTTTCAAATTTTTATACATTTTTATGCTTTTTATATATCAATAAAAAAAAAACTGGTAAAAACCCCCGTAAAATCACCTCAAAATCGAGCCTTTGACTAGACTACCCCCTTAAGCAACTCCGCCCTTGTCTGGTAAATCGTGAATTCGAAACCGAGCAAATTATACGTGGTAGTGGCCTCAGCACCAATGTACCAAAAATATTAAAATCAAAAAAGAGTACTATCGTGTCCAAAAGGTTTCGTTCATTTCAAAAAATAATTATTTAATCTTCCAAATCTATTTCGTCGCCTTCAAAGTAATTTCCTCCCGCAGCAATACACTTATCCCAACGTATTTTCCAGCACTCGAAACAACAATTAAAGTCGTCTACCGGGATGGCTTTCGGAGCTCGTATAAAATTAAGGCACATTATAGTAACAACCTGATTCAGTCCCAACTTTTTGAGAATTTCGATAAAAAAATATCAGTAATCCGAAACGTCTTCTTGATGTCAAATGTAAAATATTTTTAAACTAGCCAATAAGAAGTCCGAAATCTGCATTTAAAATTAAACAATGAAATTGCAACAGAATAAATATTTTATTATAAAAGACAGCTTTTCTGTAGGTAAATTAATTTTTAATGCAGGTGATTTACCGTTAAGTAATTTTGACTGCCTATATATTGATAGTATTAATAACGTTAGGGAAAATAGTTTTTATTTTTAAATACATAACTCAAAATTATTTAATTTTAATAATTTGTTGTTCATTTAAGTATATTTTGATTATTCTACTGCATATTTTATTTTTATGGGAAAATATTTTATTTGTTGGGGTAAATTAATTGATACGGTTTCTAAGAACACTTGAAGAGAACAAAATAAAAAGGAGACAATAAAAGGAGTGTAAAAGGAAATAAATAATTACAATCTAAAGTTTATTGAAAACTATTATGCTTTTGTGGTTAATTTATTCTTTACACCGAAAAACCACAAACGTATTAACAAGTTGCAATAATTTTTTTATAATTTTAATACATTTCCGATGAAATGATTTTCGAATAAATTATTAGTACCTACATGGGTACCTAAAAGCAAAATTATGTAGAGCTAAAATAAGCTATGTACATAATTATACTTGTATTTTTACGCGAAAAAGTATTATCAAATCAGTTTTTCATGTTGAATCGAAAAAAAGAAAGCAAAGGAAAAGCAAAACTTCACAATTTATTATTCTATTAATATTTCTAATCTCTAAAACTGATTCAATCAATCAGCTTTTTATGTCGGAAAAACTGATTGTTGGTTCCTCTAATCTCTGAAACCTAACGTCTAATTTAAAGCATATCTTTTGTGTTACAATGCCCATGCCTTCACTCAGTAACGCTCCTTTCACATTGTACGGTTTTCGCCGTACGGCAAAAAACCGTACAGTCGCATTTTGTTAGTGGAGTGAAAAAAGACATTGGACCTTTCACATTACACGGTCACGGCAAAATGTCTCTTGCCACTGCACTTGACGGTTGCCGTACGGCGGTTTTAGCTCACAATCAGTAGTGTATGTAATTAAATGGATGCTTTCACATTTGACGGTTTTTTAACGTACGGTATTAACAATATTTTGTTGAACTCCATATTTAATTATTAATTTTATTTGTGAAATGGATGAAACTAATGCTGAATGTGATAAGCAGTATTTTAATAGATTATATCGAGCCATTACCGTCGATTTATCGTAAGCGACATTTTTATCGAAATTGAGATTTTTATTGCAAGCAACATTTTAAACTGTAACGGACCAAGCAGTGTTAACGTTTTTCTCCAAAATTCATTAATTAACGAGTTATAGCAACTGCTTGGTTTAACCGACAATAACCATTTTTATCGTAAGGCTAATAAGAATAATACGCTCAGGCGTAGTAAAATTAAGACAGCAGAAATATCGCAAGCGCCATACAAATATTTAAAAAATTCTTCTCTTGTAAAATCTGATATTTGTCGGTTATGCTAAAATGGCGGTAATGGCTGGATATTATGTAATTTCGAAATTTTGTCTTTTGATGTTAATTTCGCCAAGAAATTAGTGAAAGGAGTCTGTAAACATCCGAAAATAGTTAAAAACTTATCTTCGTCGTTTTTCAGGTCATCAAAGAGTGTGATAATAAATAATCCTACTTTCTATTTCCTCTAATTTATAGAATTAACTTTAATCACACTTGTTACTTGTATAATGTTGCAAATCAAATGAAGATATTTAGTTTACAACGACAAAAAACCGTGCAATGTGAAAGCAACAATATTACCGCAAAAAGACGTACGGTTTTTTACGGTATGGCGGAAACCGCATAATGTGAAAGGAGCGTAACTCTACTAGTCTGGTGATATACGATTTATTATGAGCAGAAAGGCGGGTGCAACGAAAATTTAAATAACCCAATTTTTTGATAACGCAATTCTCCGATAATATTGGAAAACATTATCGAAAATATCGACTTCGAAAATTGGATTTTAAAAAAAAAAATATTAGTAGACCGATAAAAATTTAGTTTTTAATATAAATAAATAAAATTAAAGGAAAATGTAAGTAATTTCACGAGGAATCCACGTAATTTTAGGGGGTCAGGACCCCTAAGAAGGATAGAATAAAAAATGATTCGATGAGCGATTGAGCAGGAGGACTATAAGGAAAGCATGTTTAGGCTACAGTCACAGTATAACCCATTTTGGGTAAAATATTTATACGTCCGTATATGGCAATGTAAATAAGAACGACTTGTATGGAGTCACATTACATCCGTATTCAATTCGATTCTGGTTGATGGTCGGCAAAATTCGGCCGAAACCTCTAAAAAACTCCATCTGATAACTTTTTTTTATCGTGAATTAAGAGGGCTCATTTGATTGAACGGGACCTCGAACTCTAGTAGTCCATAAAGCCTACATCCGTCTCTGAACGCACAAACGTTTACTATTCATTTGTCGAAAGCATTTCATTGATTTATCCAAGCAGAGCCGGATTTACCCTGGGCACCGTAAAAATGTCATCCCTCGCAAAAAATCATGTAAAATTTTGCCTTAAAACAAAAAGAAAAATAAGTGACGAGTAAAAAAAAAAATGCTACATTGTTCCAAATTTTGCCGCTCTGGGCACAATAAAAGTAAATCCAGTACCGTATCCAAGTATAATGTTTCCAGGGCAAGGAAGCCGTGTGCCATCACCTAATTAGCATAATCATACAGATACTGATCTTGTAAAAATTGTTGATAGATTAATTACTACCTAAGTATCTCGTCACACAAACAAAAATCCCTAAGGCGTTCAGACTTCCCCGTTTTTTTTTTTGCTTTTTTGCTAACAATTATTTAATAAAACGCACGTGTAATACAATTGTTATCTATATTTTATTTAACATATGTTTTCTATAATAAATAGAAACGGAACGCATGGGCACAAGTTTATAACGTTTTTACTTGCGGTTTTCTTGTGTCATGTTACAATTTTATTACATTTTTTTTTATTTGTTGGAATAATGAATGAATCAGTTCTTGAAAAAATAAAAACCTCTCATAAATAAATAAATATAATGTGTCAACGAAAGGGTTAAATTAGATAATAGTTCACTATAAAAGTTTTACGGATATTATGTACAGATATAAATGTAGAAAGTAATGTACGTACTATGGGATATATTTAGACTGCCCTTGTTATTTTATGCTGACAGTCCCGGTCAGTTTGTTACATATTTAGAGTGTGGTTTTATATTTATTAACAATTCTTATTATACTACCATAATAACATCACGCAAACCAAATGGAAGAACATGCCATTCAATTTTTAATATAGAGTGCGTATACTCGTTGTTGGGCAGTATATATAGTTTCGTTAAAGACACTCTCGGGATTGGATGTCAATTTTTAATGGATTTGTAATTTTTCAAGGTACTGTCCCTAAGTGTATTTTTGGATACCGCAGGCGTAGGTGTGGATTGTTTTGTCTCTATACATAGAGACAAGCTTTGTTCGTTTTCAAAAGTGAAAATTTGTCGTTTCTTCAATAGACTGTATTTTAGTAAAAAATGATTCTACAATTTTACAATTCGAATCATGTTTGTGAACTTTTTGATGTTGGTATTCAAAAATTCTTTCTTCTCACTTTAAAGTTTTTTTTTTTTTTTAATAAAGTGCCACACTTTTATAGAGCATACCTTTAGCGTACTTACGTTTCTGTAATTAAGAGCCTTTCTACCTACACACACATTACTTCAGGAGTTATTTAAGTACTTTTAATTTTGCCCCCGATGTCTCCTAAAGTAATGATGTTAGACTTTTGGCGTTCTTTTAATTTTTTTGATGAGTATATTCTGTAAAAATAGTGTAAAAAGTTGTATCTGACTTTGTAACTTTAAAAACTATTTTATTCTAATCAGAGGCGCAACTACAATGGAGTAGCTGGAGCAGTTGTTCCAGGGCGCATGACAAAAAGGGAATGATATAGGTGTGAAAGAGGAAACTAATTTTTTATTCGGAAGAAAAAATGAACTATTGATGCAGGAGTGTGTGTGTCAAAATCGCGCCAGGTCACAAAAAATATAGTTCCACCTCTGATTCTAATAATACCAAAAAAATGTAATATTTGTAACTTTAAGCATTGTTTTATATGAATGAAGTTATTTACTAGGGCCAAAATAATAACCCGCAATTACAGTACCTAAAAATCTGAAATTCAACAAAATAGTTCCAATCTATCGAATTCAGTAATATATACAATCAGCAACTACACCAATACCTCGCTTTGCGCCGTTTCGTTTCGCGTTTTTTAGAAGTTGCGTCGCTGCTGAATTAGTACTAATTTTCACTGTGCGTCGTTAGATTTTCGAAGTTGCGTTGTTTTGGTTTCGAATCTTTAATTTTTTTTTTTGAAATTTTCTTTTTTTTTTCTAAAAGATGGCACGACTTTGTTGTAATATGGTGGATATGTATCCATTGATGTTATAATAAAGATTGATAATAGATGGCAACTACTTTGAGCGTGTTGGTATAAAACTAAAATAAATGTGTATTACGAACCTGAAAGAAAGAGCGCCCTAAAAAAATTATTTTATTTTGTTTTAATTGAATATGTTTTTCTTTTTTTTTGTTTTTGTTTTTTGTATGTATGTAATAAAATTTTATATTATTTTTGTTTTTTAAATGTTTACTTTGTCAAATTTTCTTTTTAAAAAGTAGTATTTTTGTAACCCTGAAACCTATCTGCGATCTTTACATGGTTTGCTATAGAAAATCATAATTCATAATGGAACGTAATGGAACAGAAAATCATAATGGAACGTAACCACGACGCAAATTGAAGTATTGGTGTATTATAGTTTCGAAGAATAAAGTGTTTTATTAAGTGTCTAAATTTAATTTTACGAATAATTTAGAAGCATTTTTTTTAAAATGTACGAGTTTTTGATTTTACTACAAGTGTACCTGTTTTGGTAGTCAACTTCAAAAAAAACTCTTTTTAAATTTATTACGTACAGAATGATCAAGGAATAATCCTTACAGTTAGATTACACGATTTTTATAAACGCATGTTTTCAGAATTTATTAAAACAGTAGTTTCATTCTAACAGATCTCTAAAATTTAAGCAATCGTGGACACTGGATACTAACACTCGCCTTAGGAGTGAAATTACTTGAAGTGTTTGGGCATTACATTTTGACTTAGGAGTACAAACAGTTAATATTTCTCTGCAACTAAATATAAATTTCAAGCAAAATTTTACATATTTGTACTTACACAATATGCCCTAATGTTTGGATGAAACCTTCAAGAATTGATTCAAAATAGAAACATCAGAGGGTATAAAAATTACTCAAACATCGAAACATGGCTTTCTTAACTTGGCATCTAACCTTAAACACGTTATTAATCTAATCATAGGTATAACCTAACTTGTTCACATAGATATATGTAGACGGTGCTTTCACCATCTACTAGCATTTTATATAAAATAGTAATGTATATACAGTGGCCAAAATATTTCAATAAACAAATTGGAAAATAAATATTCAAATATTTCGTAAGCTTTCAAGCTTACTGATTTTATTGTAAACACAGTGTACACACGATAACACAATGAAAATAATTTTTTACCATTAGAAAACCGAGATAATTGTCGTAATAACAATAATAGAAAACTAAAAAAAAAAAAAAAAAAACTTTTCGATTCACATATAGTATTTATTAATTTATTCAATGTGGTAAGCTTTCGATAATATTATAATGGAAAAGGGAAAATCGAAAGTTGAAATGTTAAGAAGCTAAACCACAAACAAGCCAACAAAATTCCTTTAATAAATATTTTATTTTCAATTACGTGTTTATAAATATTCAATTAATGATATTTGGTGGGTAAAAGAGACATACTTATTCAGAATTTCTATATTTAAAAGGAAAAAGAATTTTCAATTATAATATTGGATAACCTAGTTGTTAGAAAAAAAGTTGTTAGAGAATCTAGAGTAGGAATAACAAATACCCATTTAACGTGTTACCGATTTTGGACGTCGTACGGCGTCAAATGAGACCTGACTAATTGCGACACAACGCTGTATCGAGTTACATCCAACCAAAACAAAGCAGACAGACCCAATAAAATTAAAAAACTTCAGGTAATGTAAAAGCCCCTATACCGGAACACTATTTTTAGGTGTGTAATTAAACTGGCTTATAAAATATGACAAATAAATTAAACACCCATTTTATTTTCTTAATAAGCATGAAATAAAGTTTTCTTAATCCAATCAATATGTTTTTAAAAAAAAATACAACCCAAAAATTTTTATTTATTAATGTTTTTCTTTTACAAAATGTCGACATCTATATCCAAACAAAGAAATATTAATGACACTAGAAGTTGGGAACCGATATACAAGCAGACGTGTAATATGAGTAATATAACACCTAGAGTGACATTTAGACGTCAATGTAGGAAACATAGAATGGTTTAAGTATCAGATGTAAATACAGGATCAAAATACTGTATACAACAAAAATTGTTTAATATATATATATATATATATATATATATATATATATATATATATATATATATATATATATATATATATATCTTTAATTAGGTAAGGGAACATTAATGCGAGGTGAATTTAAATTCAAAAATAATCATTCTATTAATAATAATTTTTGTTATCAGAGGTTTCTTTCAGAAATAACTTTCATTAATACATATGTATAAATATCAAAACTGTTCCAGTTTTGGATCGCGTTCCGGTATAGGGGCTTTTACCCTAGTATTATTTTTAAAAATTTTCAATTACAATTAAAATTATTTTGAGTAATAATTGTAATCAGTAACTTTGAGAGTTACAGCAAGCAAAATTAATTTTTGTATTTTTAAACCAACATTGTAAACATTATATAGGTACTAAATTATGTAATGTTTGTATACAAGCATGCAGTGCCGTATATACACAAAGGACACATTCGGCACGAATTCAGGGCCGCTGACTTGTTAGGGGCTCGGATTCTTGCCCATAAAACTTGCCACATAACAGCATTTGTTTTATATTATTAGATACGATCCATGAGGACCATCATGATTTGATTACTCGTAATAATAATAAATTTTAAATAATATTTATGAAAGTTGTAATTTTTGGAAATGCATAAAAAATACGCATTTGCATGATAATTGTGTGCGATAAACGTTGGACGGGCTCGATAGTGTTATTAACATCTTGATGGTCATAACCTATAATAACAAAACGTCTAACTGGTACACTATATTGGCAGCTATTACACTTTATATGGAATTGTTGACGTCCAGTGACGTGGTGGGTGAGTTAGTAAGATTTCACCTAACGTCTTATAATATCAATGACCGTGAAGGTGTTAATTATACTAAAAATTCTTTTGTCGCTTAATATTTTTCTGTAGATTTGTGCTTTTCTAAGAAGACCCGCAATCTTAGTGTATTCTGAGACCCCTAGGTAGTTGGAGACTGCAAGTGTGTGTGTCGACGGGCCCGACGAGAAGGTGATGTAGCCGGGGTTTACAGCCTCGAGGCCCGCGCTTGAGAAGGGGGCCCGTAACTGTCGGTAGAAAGAAAAAAGTTACGGGTTTTTTTTGCTCACCAGTTATTTTTTTGGTAGGAAATTTAAAAACAAAATGTGGTTTGTTCCCGAGCCCCCCATTTCTCTCCACGGCCGGTGTATGGATATTGGAAATCGTTTACTTATTGCATTTACACACAAGAATGACTTATTATTATTTTATAAAATCGTTTACTTTATTGGATAATAAAACAAGTGTTTTGTACAAGTTAGAAAATGAAAAAAAAATCAAATCAAATGGTTCATAGTCCATCCAGCATAATAAGAATAACACAAATGTTTTACATATTTATATGCATGTACATATGTATGTATGTATGTATGTATAAGAACACAAGTACATTAGAGGTGGGCTGAGCAGTGATCGTGAGAGCAGTTAAGCTAAAGAACAATTTGTAGTAGCAGTGATCAAGTAGTGATATATAACCACAGTTTTTTCTTTATATATATATATATATATATATATATATATATATATATATATATATATATATATATATATATATATATATATATATATATATATATATATATATATATATATACATACATATATACAATTTATAACATTTTAATTATTTTTTAATTACAATGGTTGACTATTTTTTAAAATTAGTTTTTTTCAAAATTTTTCAAATTTTAAAAAACGGTTTTTTAAGTTTAACTTAAGTGATTTAATTTTTTTTTGGGATTTTGTATCATGTTGAATTTCATAATTTTGGCCTTTGGGTCACTGTGTGGTTGTATTTATAAGTTTATTATTTGTATTTATATTTCGTTTTTCTTTGTTCCTTTTTTCTTATCAACTGGGCGTGTCTGTTTGCATTCATCTTCACTAATGTGGGCATAGAATTCTCTAGAATCGTTGACCCTATTTTTAAGTTTTTTATCTTGATATTAATCGTCTTTTATGATTTTTTATTTCTTGCCATAAGCTTTGAAAATGGCCTCGTGCCGAAACATGTAAGATGCTTTATAATTTTTTTTTTTTTATATTTGATTTTTTGATGTTTTTGACTTTTGTTTTTATTTTTGATTGTTTGACCTGTGCGGACATGTAGCTCATATTTCTGTGATCTATAACGTTTTTAGTTTTATCTTGTTGCAGGATGTCGGTCTTTGTTATCAGGTTATATCTTAATCTACCTGCAGTTGAATGATTTTTCAAGTAAAAAGTAGAAAGTTAAAACATTAAGTTACAGTTCTCAATTCTAAGAATTGAATAAGGGTTATTGAATAAACGAGAATGCATAAATGTAATATGTATATAGTGCAAACTATATATAAATATATACTACCTACCACACAAAACTCCAATACCATAGCTGAAAATATGTAAGAATACGTAAAAAAAATTGTTGGATAAAAAGACAAAAACAGGATGAATAAGTACAAATAACAGTGTTCTAATAGCACTATAGCAGCGATCACTGTAGGAGGTATAACACTTACCACAATTTAAATAAATATGTAAAAAAAAAGAAATGTTTAAAAGAACAGTTCCAAAAGAGAAGTTAACAGAACAGTTAAGTTAAAGAGCAGAGCAGTATGTTGTCTGCTCAGTTTAAGTCACAGTGTTCTAAGTAACAGTGATCACCTGAGCAGTCACATCTCTAAAATACATACATACATAAGATCACGAAGAACAAAAGAGTGCTTTATGTACATTGTACAATACATATTTCAAATATGCACTTGTGTCGTTCTTGTAGGGTACAAAGGGCAGCATTACACATAATATGTACGGCCTCATATAAATTATTCTTATATAAACATTTTACGTGGGGGGCCTTCATAACAATATTTTATTAAGTGTTTTTGTTTCTTTGTTTTTAATTTTCTTTCACTTAAAAAAAAATGTAATGAAAACATACATAAATGTAATTTTTACTATATAAAATAAAATATTGATTGATTTGATTTTAATTATGTGTGTTATTAAAATTAAAATAGAGCGGTTAATTTAATTAGTATCTTTGTTAATTCAATTTATTATGATTTTTAACTAAATATGCAAAATATCTGTGTGAGATTATCTAGATATTTGATGGACTTAATCATTTAAGATCTTTGAGTAAGTACCTGGGATAAAAATAATTAAAACTAATAACCAACAAAATCGAACAGATTTTGGAATAAAAAAATTCTCTTTAAATTTCATGCTGATTAGAAATCCCGTTACACGAAAAAATGCATTATATCCTAAAATGCATGTACATATGCTAAAACGGGCACATCAATCTCCTTAAACACCTATACAAAATTTCAAAATGATAAAAGAAAATGTAATTTAAAAAAATTAATTCCTCTGCAATATCTGGAAACGTCGTGTTAAATAAGTCATGGCAGGAGATACAAAAATAAAGTTATTAAAGTCAAACTTACAAAATCGCAGTTCAATACAAAAAAAAAAAAAAAAAAAAATAGATTCTTTTACTGACTGTACACAAAAATCAGGCTATATGGACCCTATATACGTAGTTAATATCTAATTTATTCCCTAATTATTTTTCGAATAAATCAGAAAAATCGGTCAAATGCAAGTCGTGCTTAGAGGAAAAATGTTCCAAACAAAAATTATGGATTCAGTGGAACATCTAGGAAGTTCTCCCCGAAAGAATAAGTGACGAACAAAAAAAAAGGGGGCCCTACGGCCCCAAAAAACTACGGGCCCTCTCTTCCAGTCTGGGCCCCAGGGCTACAATCCCGACTACACCACCCTTTCGTCTGGCCTGACAACTAGTATGTGAGGATAGACAATCTTCAAAACTTTAAAAGAAGGTTTAAATAATATGACATCATCAGAAATATTTCCTGTTGAAGAAACTTTTATCTAATGGTTTATAACAATTTACTGCAGTAAAATTTCTCAATTCTCATAATTTGGATAATTTTTTTCAAATTTTTCTTAATGGCTTTTATAGTGTTAAGAATATAAAATAGTAGTTTTTAAGCGATTTGCCGGAAAAATCGTTAAAAAATACATAATAAAATATTTGATCCCCAAAACTAAGATTCAATCAACTTCCTGTACTTCACATCTTGTGACTAGGCTACCACAATCTATTTCTCAAATTTGTAAGTTACTAATTTGAATAGTTTTAGGGAAAATTGTCTGGCGGCAAATTCCATATAAATGTGCTGTTTTGTCAATTTTGGTACAGAGCATTAAAAATGAAAAACTAAAATGCGTTTTTAATTAAGCCTAAGCCACAAAGGATTTAATTTTTAAATGTTTCATAAATAATTAGTTTCAATATCTTAAAAAGGTATTGCTGACTTTCTTTCTCTTTTTTTTTTTTAAGAAAAAAAAAAGGATGTTATTAAGAGTATGAAAAAAAAATTGGACAGGATAAAATTTATACTTATAGTTTGACAAATGTGAATGTATAGTTTATATTTTTTTTATAGTAAATAGAATCAGTTGACTCAATGAGTTTGGAGCAGAATGGGGCCAAGATGGTACGTTACTTACTTACTGTATACGCAGCTAGCTAATATTCGATCCGTCAATGTACGAACTATTTCGTAAAAAATATGACGGTCAAAAGAATAAACGTTATACTGATACATTAGAATTTTTATTGAGTGCACTCTAAGAACAAAGTTACTTAAAGTGCAGCTGCTATTGGAAATTAGCGTTGTCAAAGTTAAAAATTTTATTCACGCAATTGTATGTAAATTTTTTATCGCAGTAACTGTTCATTCATATAGGCACCGTAGAATCGGATAACTTTTCCACAATTTTCAATTTAAATTTGAATAAAATGAAAACAAAATTAATTTTGTTATACATGTTTGATTGCTTTAATAAAACAGAATGATAATATTTTTTTTTATTAACTTTCCAGAGACTTAAATACCTAGTTAAATAAAGAGTAAAAAGTTAAAATGACAACACATTGTCTTTTCAGACTTTGTTGTTAATTTTAAGTAATATTTAGATAATACTAAAACGTAATAGGCTGAAAATTTTGGGCCTTGGTCTAGTTGGTCCACATTTAGATTAAAATGTACCTAACGTTTTTATCTACTTCATACTAGGCAATAGGCGTATTATTGATAATGTTACGAGTTGTTAAGAACTGTAACTTAATATATACGAGTATAGTAACTAGGTATTACCTAAGCGAATTATTTGATAATGTGCGAATAGCCTGTGAAGTTACGTAATTTTTCGAGTGAGAAAATTACCTACTTAAGTTTTATAGTCTCCGAAATACCAACTAACGTTTGCAAACTGCCTAGTTGAGAACAGAAATGTATCACATAAATTCTAGATAAAATAAATCAAAACAAACTAGTTAAGTCCAAAACAACAGTTTTACAGGAGAGAGAAAAAACAATAATTATTTACATTTGACCTCTGTACATTTTAAATGAGGCCTCGAGAGCAAGAACGGCCTAACTGCAAATTACTCATATCGAGAAAACGACAGTTAAAGTTATGCAAAAAAATATTTTTGTTTTTCCACCAGTCTTAATAAAATTATGGACGTTTACTTATGTATTATATTTTGAATACAATGTCAAATGCATGTATGGGTAAAACTCGAAGGTCTAGCATCTTTTTGCTAATTTTTTTGTCACTTAGGCCATTTTTACACTCGTGGTTAATAAGAAATTAGTAAAAACGTATTAGTTAGGTCATGTTGTTTTCAAGGATTTTCTGCTTTAAATTGGGGAAAAAAAATGTATATTTTTATCCAACATAAGGAATACAATTTTAAAATTATATAAACAGAATAAAAAAAGCCTTTGAATAATAAAAAAATTAAGTTTATAGATTCAGTCATCATCAGTTTTGTTACTTTCATCTACAATATCATTTGTATTTGTGAAAATTTAAACATCTGATGTATAAACATGGCAAACTTATAAGTGTTTCAAGATTTTGATTTCGGAACCAAAAAAGTATATAATTTTATTCGTAATTTAAAATTAAAGTTCGAAAATCCCTTAAAATGTTTGCAGAAAAAATTATAATTTCTTGTTAAGTAGGTACTGTAGTAAGTTTGAAAAGCAGGATTTTAGATAAACACAATCTAGATAGCTAGTTGTTCCACTGTATTTGTCTAAATGTCCTATGAAATATGACTTGGGCAACAAAAACTTGACTATCGGAAAATATTGGCAACTATCGATAGTTTTACGACTGACTATCGATAATTATAGACAGTTTTAACTATCGAGAGTCTTTCGCCACTACTGCAGTTTAAGAAAATTACAATATTGTTAATGTGAAAAAATGACCTAACCCGTCTATGTCATTTAAGCCGATTTTGCACTCAAATAAAATAAAAAGCGTATGATGCAAAAAAAGTTTACATGCTGCCATTTCTAGATTCATATTATTAAAAACACATCTAAACAGTTTTTATCTCAATAATTAGACCTTCATGTATACTTAGGCCCAATATCTCAATTTTATAAATTTTGTTAATTAAGCCGTTGTTGTTCTCAAGGCCTCAAATATTCTTTGATTGAAACGAAACTGTTAGGAAAGTAGTTTACTTACAAGCTCTTAATAAAATATAGTAGGACCTCTATATAAACCTTGTTGTCAAAAAATTCAAATTCTGGATTCTTAATTCGTTTATTCCGTCGAATCTAGAACTAGAAAAAGCTAATTATGTTGGAAAAATTTATATAATAACCTCTGCCACTAAAAAAATACTACGGGCATTATGAGTTAGCTTCAATAGGTAAAGTTGGTTGATCTTACGGTACCGTTTCCACAAATTCGTTATTTATTAATGTATTATGTATTTCAATTTTTTTTTTTTTGAAACTGAATATACCCAGTTACCTATAATATTTAAGAAGATATAAAATAAAGAATATTTCTTACATTTGATACGTAGTAATATAAATGTATGTTCCATATATAGATACAGAAAATATCTGTTAGTCTCTAAGGAAATCATTGGAAATGCAAGTGGAAAATGTGTTTTGGTTTCTAGATCATAGAATACCAAGAGCATACATACATATACATACAGGTATTTACGTTTACACATACATATGATCTTATTTAGATAGAAAGAAGTTGCGGCGCATCAGCAATAACAAACAACACACGCTTCTACAAGGTGAAACGAGGACGTAGAAAATGTGTAAAAAAAGGTTGGTTGCCTCGGTGCTGGCTGGTGTGTCGTACCCAGCATTGTTTATTAACAGGATGAGGAAAAAGTGAGGGAGTTATGTGCACCTTACCTACTTACTACCTTAGTTAACTATAAAATATTGTCTGACAATGATATACGGTATAACAAAAACAATATTTTATATATAGACGACCAAAAAAAAAAATCGTTTACAATATTCATGATTACATTTTCGGTTTTATGGCTAACAGAAACGGAAGATCTAATTCACAAAAATATCTATCTTATGGATCTGATACTGTAGGTGATATTATGTCTTAAGTTTCTATCCTGTATCGAATATCGATTATGTGAAATATTTTTTATGTAGAGTTTTAGCAATAGTTATTTGTGTATTAAGAGCGCAAAGTGGTGCATTGCCGGTCGATTGAGTATGTTGACGAGCAACACCGCCAAGCGGAGCGCTCATGAAAGCGGCAATGTTACTTTGTGTTCGAATTACACATACACTTTTTTCTATTGTCTTCTAAAATGTATTTATTTTATTTGAAAATTACTTGAAAAAATAATAATGGACGTTAACATTTATTTTAATGTTATAATTTTTGCAGCTTCAGAAATATCTGCGGAGGTGTATTCGAGAAATCGCTGTCACTATTGCATATTTCCATCAGATATGTATATACTGTTTTTTTTTTTTTTAAATTATTTATTATTTATAATAATTTATTATTTTTAATTAATATTACTTATTTTGAAATTTAATAAAATTGATATTTCACTTAATCACAATAAAAATAATATGAAGTTTAGAATCGGCTTATTTGTTGTCATAGAAAATACAAACAACGCTTACCCGATCAGTAACTAAATATAAGACGTATATTGAGCGAGAGACAAAGTACTACTTTTCGCTTTAAAGCGAAAAGTGACAGTCCTCAGCAAACACATATTTTCCGTTCTCTTTACAGTCCGCAAAAGCCTACTTTCTACTATAATTAATTGTACAAAACTTAAATTTTTTGAATAGATAATTGAGGACTTGAGTGGAAAAAGAGCGAAAGTTGGAAAATATCGTTGAGAAAACAAAGACTAACTTTAAGATTGAGCAAGACCAAATTTTTTTCTTTTTTTTTAAATTGAGTTAAACTTGTAATTAGCACTTATAGTGTACAATAAGCACAGTGTAAAAAATAGTTGAAAAAATGCATAAAATTAGTTTTAAATGTAGGGTAAGTGCGGGAGAGATGCCGCAGTAACCATATTTCGTCCGTTAATTGATAGATTGCGCTATTAGTGGATTATATCGCACATTGAGAATAAAACTGTTACAACTGCAAATTTTTCGTTTTTGAGATTTTTATATCATTGGATTCAGCTACATTTAAGCTATCGATTGGTGAAATCTTCATCCTAAAATTCTAGAAAATAAAAAAGTTATAATCCATAAACTTTTTTTAAATTTTAACAGTCTAAGAATAAATGGTTTAAAAAATTTTTGTTACATGTGCAGTTGTAACAAAGAGAAAACAAAAAATTAACTTTTTATTTAGATTTAAAAAGGTATATGTATGTGATTTCTTTTATTAAGTGGCTACATGTTAGTTAGAGTGGATTGTAGGTACATACAGAACTACACGCATTTTGGTATTCCTTCTTCTGTTATCATTTTACAATGTAAGTGAATAATGATGTTCACAATTTTAGCCATATTTAATGTTTAGACGAATTCTTTCGTAGCATTATTGTTATTAAAATATAATTATAATTTATTTTAATTTCAAAATATGGACGCTGATAAAGAAAAAATTAATTTAACAGCTCTTTCTGAATTTAATCTTATAATTTAAACAATTTAAACCATATAATTTAAACAATTTAAATAATTTTATCCATTTGAATTTAAATAATGGACAGTTTTTGTCTTCTGCTTTAACTATTACTGTTAATTCGGATATATATTTTAATTTGGACGAAACTTTCCCAAATAATACTAATGGAAATTTAACAACACCTATTTCGGAATGAAAGAAACGAAAGCGAAATCGCGATTTACGGGCGACAAATATACAAAGAGGTTTAATTAATACAGGGTCAGAACGTTATTCACTGAAAACTTAGAAATTTTTCCGGTAAAAACAAAAATTGCGTAGAAGATAAAATGTAAACTAGAAAAGTAAACTAAAAGCTTGATCGAAATATTTGTATAATAAAAACAGACAAACGTGGGAAAAACTTCAATCGGCAAAATATTGATATAAAAGAAAATGTAAGAAACCATATAAGTAAATTAAAATCCAAAAACAAAACAAAATTGTAGCAGCATATCCCTAATAGCTACATACTCCTAATAGTTATAATAGAAGAAAAGAAGTATAAATAACATAATATTTTCTGTTAAATGTGTTTAATTGCTTTTACTACTAAATGTCTAACAAATTATTACAAATTGATTGTATAATGGTTGAATTTATGCTCTATTAGTCCCATTTCTTTGGTCGGCAATAGAATATTTTCGAAAAAATTAGTTTTCATACTTTTCGAAAACGTAAACATTTGATCGTAAATATCTCGTAAACGGTGCATCGTAGCTCAAAAATAACGAAATTTTTGAAGGCTTAAGCGAAGCAGGTTATGGGTATTCCGAACATACTGGGACTATCAAAACTTACTTTTCGTTATCGAAAATTATCGATACCGAGTTACTCATCATAAACTGATTATAATTAATTGATTCAGACTGATTAGTCAAATTGGTTTTGTCACCAATAAAATATTTTCAAAAAAATTAGTTTTCAATATTTTTCGAAAACGTAAACCTTTGGTCGTAAATATCTCGTAAACGGTACATCGTAGCTCAAAAATAACGAAATTTTTGAAGGCTTAAGCGAAGCAAGTTGTGGGTATTCCTAATATATTGGGACTGTCAAAACCTGTTTTTCGTTATCGAAAATTATCGATATCGAGAAAAACGATATTTTTAAAAATTTTAACGTGTAAATTTCCACATTTTCGTTATCATTTAAAGTATTATAAAATTCTCTACAATTTTTGGTAGCTTTTATTTCCAGTATCTTTTTTTTATAATAACGGATTTAATTTACGCGATTTTTTATCCGCATAAATTGAATCCCCATAAAACGAATATTCACGTAAATTGAGGGACCGGTGTCGCGGTCTTTAATTAAAAACGCATTTGTAAAATAGTACAGCTAATTGTAAGTAATCGTTTTACTCAGGTTTCGGGAATTTTCCCGGGAAAATACTCAATAATTACCCAAATGAGAATATTCCCGGGAAAATTCCTATCGGGAATTTTGCCGTTGCCAATCTCTATCTGTAATACAGTTATGGAATGTGTTACCTTGGGAATTTTCCCGAGAAAATACTTAATGATTACCCAAATGGGAATATTCCCGGGAAAATTCCCACTGGGAATTTTCCCGTTGCCCATCTCTATCTGTAATATAGTTAAATATTTTGTGAAATAATTAAGAAAAAATGTATTATTTGCAGATATAACATTATAATCCTAAACAGAATGCAACTTGTTGTAAAATAACTAAAAAATTTTTGGTTACAACTGCAATGAAAATTTAAACTATGAATTTTCTCGACAAAATTTTTATCACAACATTTAAAACTAACTGTTAGAATGAACCTAGCAAAGTTTTAAAGTTCTAAGATGATTTGGAAAAAAGTTATTCGGTTTTAAATTTCTTCAAAATCTTATTTCTTTAATATCTTAAAATTAGTGATTTTGCAGTTGTAACAGTTTTATTCTCAAGGGGCGATATGTTTAAAATAAGTTACTTATTTAATTAAGATGTATATGGTAACATTTATGATTAGTCCATCAGTTTAGTAATTATCCAACTTTTTATTATTGAACAGTAAGTTCTTTAACATAATATTTTATCAAGCATTTAATTCATTAGAATTTAAGAATGTATATTTCATTGTTTTAATGAAAATGAGTTTTGTTATTAATTTAGGTATATTTTAAAAGTATTGTATAAAATTTCAGGTTAGAATTCCGCAGTATGGTTGCTATAGCAATATGCGGCATCTATCCCAACAAAAAGGAGAGATGCCGCATTTAAAGTTGGTATAGATGCAGCATCATATTACATGTGAAAAACATAGACTTATACCTTAATTATGCAATTTTTTTTTGGACTGTAAATTATGTCACGTAAATATAAAAGATCCATTAATTGGATCAGGAAGACCTCTCATATTAGTGAAGAAAACGGAAATAATGATGATTGTGTGTATATTGAATGTTTTGAAAAGGACTCAAAAACAAAAAAAAAAAAGTTGACTGCTTAAGATGTATAAAGTGCCAAAAATGGCTACATATGGCATGCATCATGTAGGGAGGTGTGCGTCTCACCTTCTTTGATGCGGCATTTCTCCCATAGGTGTGGGAGAGACGCCGCTTTGCAGGCTCTACAAAAATGTTAATTATGAATCCTTTATGACTCAGAAAAAATTATTTATAAATAATTTTAAAGAACAATATTTACATTTATTGTGTACCAAATTTCAAATCAACTAAATGCATACTTTAGGAATTATCAAGTGTTTTCTAAATGTGCGGCATCTCTCCCACATTCACCCAAATAATTTTATGCCAGTTGACGCGTCATTTTACATTACTGGATGAAAAATACACAAAAAAAATTCGAAATTTTGTATTGCTTTGGTTTTATGCTTGCGTTGTGTATGAGTTATGGAAAGTTGCATCCTTATTAGTTGAATGTTAAAATAAATAAATTGGTATGTATAACATGCCTATATCATAACTATATATTCACTGACTTTTTTCTGTTAAGTTTACTAATAATGGAGCCGGGGTAACGTGATAAGAACAAGACGTAACGGTTACACTAAATTTTTGCGTAAAATTTTTTACGCTTTTTTGACACTTGAAAAAATACCATTTTGTAATCTATTTTTTGCAATGTATCTGTCGTATACACGAAACGTATGCAATGTAAGAATAAACTGGCCAACCGTTCTGGTTCTGCGATACAGTCTCGACAAAGCGACTGCTGTCCCGCATTGAAATGTTTGTTCCGGAATGAAACTAATGTGTCCCGGAAGTCCCGCAGTTAGTAACAGATTGGAAAAAAAAATTTAATTGACAAGAAAAGGTCCCGAGGCCGGTCCTATCGATTTTGATGAAATTTGACTAGTTGTAGAACAGTGCTTCTCAACCTTTCTTCAGTCACGGCCCCGTACATATCGATACTTTCTCGAGCATTAAAAAAATATTTAAAAGCTGTTCTTTAATTTGAATAAGTATTATTATATCCTGGAAATTAGTGATGAGCAAATGTAAGACCAAGACCAAGACTTGGTAGTCTTGGTCTTGGTCTTGTTCTTGCATTAAGAATCTTGGTCTTGGTCTTGCTAGAGCAGTTTGACTCTTGGTCTTGGTCTTGCGAATTGCAGTCTTGGTATTGGTCTTGGTCTTGGTCTTGGTATTGCTAAAGAATCTTGCACTTTCTTGCATTTTATTATTAGCGAATTTTTTCCTTCTAAAATCAGAATTTTCTCTCTTTACGGTATTAATTATACTTTTAAACTATTTAAATAATTTAGCAAGAGTCTTGCTTTTTTCTTGTTATTATCTTGGTCTTGCTCACTTGGGTCTTGATATTGATCTTGCAGCCATACTAATAGTCTTGGTCTTGGTCTTGCTCTTGGTATGCATAGTCTTGGTCTTGGTCTTGCAAAAAATGCAAGACCAAGACAAAACTGCAAGACCAAGACTAATTTTGCTCATCACTACCTGGAATCATTTCTGCCATTAGTTGAAGTAACATTTGGTATTGTAATATTAAATGTCGTTTTGCGACCACTTCGTCCATCATGTAATTCACTTTCTTATATAAAGCAATTCTTTAATTGTATACGTAAAGAAGACATAATAGCACAACGGAGAAAGTAGCAAAAAATCATGATTAGAGGTTTTTTTGCAGAATTTTGAGGTTAAAATTAAATATTTGAAAATTGGCATTATTACATCAGCATAAAAATTAATGAATTTTGCTTGTGTTGCAATAAAACATTTAAAATATATTTTTCTATAAAATGAGTACAAACGAAAAAACCGTGAAAATGAAATTATAAAAATAAATAAATAGAAATAATTATACATATATCATAAAATATATTAATAGGTAATAATATATATGTGTTTGTGTACTAATTTTAATAAATTTAAACACTGTGACAATAATTATACATACATATCTACATATATAAAAACAAAATGGTGGTAGTTGTGTTTAGGAAGGTAGATATAAATATGTATTATATTTTAGTAACAAAATGCATATGTCATTTGATTAATCAATAACAGAGGACAGGGCAGTATTATACATTTATTTATCTATATTTTATAAGTATCTCATAATTATGCATACCGGGAAAGCAATAAAACAAACACAATTACCGAGAGAACATTTTTGTGAAAGCTTTAGCAAGTTTTTTTATGAAAGGAAAATGTAGCGGTAAGAAAAGAAAATTAAAAAATTTTGAAACAGTTATTCTAAATTCTGTTTCTTTTATTTATTATCGACAAGTTCCTTCGATTCATTAAAAAAACTTGTGTTAGACATAATTATTATATTGTTGCCCATTTTACAAAGTACCATATCTCAATAATTAAGCAAATAGTTATATCTCATTTAAAATTTAAAAAAAAAGTTAGACAACGAGCTGATTTGATCTTTTCTTTGCAAAATGGTGGCATTTTGAAACAATTTTCCGTGTTTTTCGATAAAATATTGAATTTAGTATGGCTATAAAAACCCAACTTTTCAATAAATCTCAAAAATCCTATGTATACTCCGCTAAACTATATATTTCTATGAAGCTGAAATCAAAATTTCAAGTCGACTGGACGAAAAGTGCCTGAGTTTTATATTTTTTAAGTTTAAAAAATGTAGTTTCGAAATAATCGTGTTTGGGTTGCTATTTCGTGTATTTTTTATCAAATTTTTTTTTTGTGTGTATTTGAATATCTGCGGAATAAACGCTTAAAATTTCAGGTTTTCTCGTTTTCACACAAAAAAAAAATCGAAAAGCAGTCTCTTTTTTTGGTAAGTTAACTTGATAATTTTTAGTTTAGGAAAAGATTCCTCTATGTAATTACTCTGAAGACTTGTAAAATATGAAAGAGTAAACTGCCTCTGGTAATGTATATTTGAAGGATACTATTTTTCATCTTCTCTGGAAGCTTTAGGATTTTTAAAATTTTTTTCCTTTTGCATCCTCTTCTGTCGTATGCCCTGGAGCGACTATTCCACTTGCTCCACTGTAATTACGCCACTCATTTCCAGTAGACTTAATTTGAGCCTTTTTTAGTCAGAGTGTAAAATTTTTGATTTATGATATTGCTTCTCTAAACGACGTAAATTGAAATTATAGATGTTTGGGGGAGCCAATAAGTTTTCCGTATCTTCCTGGAAATGTTCTGCCAGTCTGGCCAATATATGAGACACAACATTTTGAATAATACATATTTCAATATATAGAAAATTCTCAAATCAAGTAATTCTTTATGCAATTACACGTACAAAAATTTGTCGATGGCTGTATGCACAATGTGCAATATGCAATAGAAAATATATATGCACATAATACATATTATGAACAATATTTATTGAATTAATGCTATGAATGTCAGTTATTAAAATGTAAATAATAACAGTTTGATTTAATGCTGATAATAAAAGTTGTAATTTGTGAACTGATGATAAATAATTGGTATCATCAGTTATATTATGTATGTATGTAATATGTATCCATAAAACAAAGATTGTAACGTAATACAATACATTGAGCATTTATTCAATCACTCACTCACTCACGCATTCGTACGACATACATAAACTGAACACTAGCGATGAGATATGACACTTTTCGTAACGCAAAATACGTGGCGAAAGATCGAGACATAAACATTTTATGTCGCAGACACGTTATTGGTTATCCAGTAACTTATATGTTGTTAAAACATATTATCAAAATAGAATAGGAAAATTACAATCCTAGAAAACAGATTAAATGCAAGTCGTACTTGCACAAATAGTGCTCCGTCTAATAATTTGTTTTTAAATATGGATTTAAAATTGTAAATTTTGAAAAACGTGTAAGGAGAGAAGTTGTTTTTTAGGTCTACTGAAGAACGTTTCTTCTAAAGTCAATGGTTCAGCAGTTATACGGAAATCAATACAAAATTGAACTATTTGTAACAAGTGATCGAGCTAGAATTTTTCAAAAGTCCTACACCCTACTAAATGTTACTGATGGAAGTTACTGATGGACTTCAACGATCCTTATATTTCGTCAGTGAAAGATGCTGAAGTATGTAATCATTAACAGGAACGGAGCTTTTAATTTAAGCCGTTTTTTCTAGAACGAAATCTTTCGAACCACTTTGATCTGATTTGTCTATTAATGATAAATAGAATAATGTTTTGTCGCAAACACAGTATTCATTTTGCAAGCAGTATATTCGACACTACTATAGCCAGTTTGACTCGTACAACAACTGAATTTTAATACCTTAATCGATATTATTTGGTTGAAGATTTTGTACAAAAAAAAAAGAAATTAAAATTAATGTAACAGTGATTAATTTACTGAGAACTGTGAATAAGAAGGTGATTATTGCTTTGTGCTTAATGCTTTAATGCTTTCGGTGAAAAGAATTTCGGCATAATTCTAATAATTAGTAAGTGATTCTTAAGTTAACAACGACAACGGGGTAGTATTTTCGAACGATGTGATGTATCCCTACATTAAATTTATGCATTCACAAATCAAAATTTATACTTGTGTGTACAAGTACCGTCATTTGGGGGTGAAATTGATCATCGGGGGTGAGATTGTTCACTAAATCATATTTTTTTAAATTGAATATAGCGCCAGAACTATAGTTTAGAATGCGATTTTACCGACCGATAATGGGAGAAATAAGATGGCTGAAAATACCCGATACCTACACGTCAAGTTCAGCAGTTCCATATATTTAAAAAAAAATATAGTGTATTAAAAAGAAGTCTTATTTTTGGATGAAAGTGAACTTTTAAAACTTTGTCTGATAAGCAAAATCTAAACATAGTTTTTATGGCCTTCTACGGGATCCCTCCTTAATACCGAGCCCCGAGACTGTAACCACGGCTACCCCACCCTCTCGTCGGGCCCGCTATTAATGAAGAAAGTGCGTTTTCAGGGCTGCGAATTCATGTGAACAATGTCACTCCACAACGAGCCCATTTTGCTCCGATTGTTTTATTTCTATAAAATTAAGACCAAAATATATTTTTTTTTTATCAATTACACCCCAAATGACGGTAGTATATATGCCTATAATTGTATGAATATTTAAACACATAGTAAACGTTAAATTGTGTTAATAATAATAATAATGTTAAATATAAAAAGGATCTAGTGACACGATGTCTGCCTATTAAATAGTCTACTATAATTACTACTACTATAACAATAAATCTCATCACTACATCAATATAATATGCGGACGTATGTATGTATGTGTGGAGCTGTTAAATATTTTATTAACAAAAGTTTTTTATTGTATAAAAATTTACAGTGTATTTAAAAGATGGCCACTTCGAAAACTTAGCACAAAATTACATAAACAAGGTATCAGGCTGTATCAGAATATTTATTTAATTACACACAACACACTCTCTCAATAGCACCTTTCGCAATACCGCCCTATCATCACCGCCGTTCTTGAATTTTTTGTTTCATCCACGGTATGTTTCTGTGCGACTGCAAATTACGAATTTTATCACTGAAAGAAGAGTTTAACCGGCTGAAAACAGAAGTGGCGTTATTGAAAAAGTTACGAGAATTAAAAATTAATACCCCTGTCGCAGCATCCTGCATAACATAGCGAATTTCCGTTTATAAAAATTAGTTTTTCTCGGAAACTAGTTGACATAGAATAATAGTTTAAAGACCTTTTTTATGTAATTTTTTCTCCTCTTTCAAATGATGTAAAAAAATTTGGCAAAAATTTTTGAATAAGTGGAAATTTTGGCAAAAACTAATTTTTTGCAAGAACAAAAACCATGTTCCTGGCATCCGACGTGTCTGGCTGAAGAACTCATCCAAGATTTTTGGACTTGCAACGTTGTCACCAAATTTCGTAAACCTAGGACATTTCGTTCGAGAGTTATCGTGCTGATACATATATACATACATACATACATACATACATACATATATATATATATATTTATTTAATTATATATATATTTATTTTATAAATTTTAGTGAATATTAGTATAAATATATATATATATATATATATATATATATATATATATATATATATATATATATATATATATATATATATATATATTTATTTTATAAATTTTAGTGAATATTAATTTCGGTTTCTAGGGACCTCAAAACAAATTTCTGCCATAGTCCCCGGTTCAAGTCGCGTCATGACACCTACTGTAATAGCTGAATTTCCAGAATTCTTTCTGGAAATTCGCTAAAATGTGATTTTAAAGTATGGCTGGATTAAAACATTTTTAACTCTACCAACTAGGAGAAATTAAAATGGGCCAAAGAAGGATATGAATTAAAGATACTGAATTTGCATACTCTAATTTTTGGGTACAGTCAGAAAAAATCTCCAATTTTGGAAATTTGTTGTGCTAACCTGTAACTTTTTTAAGTTAAATGTGAACAGAGGCGGTGCAAAGAGTAGGCGAAGTTAGAAGTGGGTGAGGGCCCTGCGTCTCGCACCCTTTGGCGCCCCACGGCAGAGCTATGCATGTGCAAAAAAGCTGGTAGAACTTAATTAAATTTCCCTTTTTTTAATGGTTAACTAATTTTTAGGGAGAAATAAGAAAAAATTAGAGAAAAGGAGCCTTGGAAAATTAGTTAAAATGATTGTTGAGTCTTTTTTTTCTCGTCACTTTAATTTTTAGCAAGAAATTTTTTAGAAAAACAAATGTTTTTCCTAATCATTTTGAAATTTTGTATGTGTTTAAAAACTGATTTCGTTGTTTACTATGCAAAATTTTAGAATTCCTGCATCAATTTCTATTGCAATATAACAACAATTTCCCAGTTTCTATAAGAGTACCTACATGCATTTTACCATATACAAGAATTAATATATGTAATGCTTTTTCCAATGACGGAATTCTTAATTAACATTTGGGATTTTTTCTATTTTAAAATTTATCTAATTTTGTAATGACTCAAACTGCTTAAACATTCTTTAAAAACTGTAAAACAAATTAAAATCAAACAACAGATACTGAACAATAAATCTATTCGACCGTACGTTCAATCTAAAAATTTTGTATACTCCGGTACCGACTGTACATAGTATATTTTATACAATACGCTTGTATATATGGTTATGATTAAGTGTTAAATGAACTTCCTTGATTTGAAGTAGACACAGTGCTCAGACGGGATCAGTCTGCCCCGTACTACTGGGCCTGTTGCCGGATGTCACTCGTTTTGTTAAATAGTGTCAGCCAATTGATACTGACACACACGTACTTTATCATATCATTAATAAAGACGAGACTATCATATCATAATATGTATATGTATTAATAATAATAATAATAATAATAATAATAATAATAATAATAAAATATATATGTATAATAATAGTTACTTATTTATTATACCATTATAATATGAATAGTAGAAACATTTAGTAAAAACATATTACGTATAACTCTGACAATATAAACACATTATTCCATATAAAATTCTGAAAAAGAGTTAATCTTAAGATATACAACATATCCTCCTTTTATGCAGTGAGCAGCGACAGCATAAAAAAATCACACGAAAAAAAATATTCAAAAACTTCATAAATAGCTTATACACAGAGAAAAAATTCCAGTAAAAATTACTGAGCTGCCTCCGGTAAACGAGTCTTAAGTGACTAGTCCGTAGGAAATTATTAAGCAAAAATATAAAAAATGCGTTTCAAACATTATTTTTTACGATTCATTTGAAAATTTTTCCTGTACACCTTAAGAATTTTTCCTATACACCTTAAGAATTTTTCCTATACAGCTGCGTAAAATTCGATGGGCTAGTAAAATTTCAAGTGGACACCGGGATAATTTACTTAATTTTTTGTAAAATTATCTGGACATATGAATAATTTTTACTGAGTCGTTGTGCATTTGTTATTTGTCACACACCACTGCATAGCCAAGCATCACATAAACTGAGAATAACAAGCATGCGCAATAGCACCGAGCATTGTCTAACACGGCCAACACGACTTCAGACAGCAAGTAACCAGGACTCCCCAGTTTGTTCGTTTAGTTGTTCAAATGTTCAATAGCCAAGGTGACTGGATGTTTATATAGTGTTATTTTTTTTATAATAAATTTTTAAAACAAAAAATTGTTGTGTTTCATGAATTTTTGTTTAGTTTTGATATGTTAATTGAAATATGTTTTTATACAAATTATTGTAATGTGCTTATTGTTAAAAATTTTTATCATATAATATGTCAAATAAAGAATTTATATATTTTTTTCCACAAATAATAAAAAACCACAAAAAATTTTTTCTATATTAATAATTTGATTTTAATGCTTACCCTTCTATCAATATCCTTTTAAACTATTTTAATTCAATTATTTATTAATAAATAAAAAAAAGCCTTATTTATAAATAATACGGTAATTTTTACTGCGCTATAGGATAATTTAAAATTTTTACTATAAATTATCGTATTTTTTGCTTAGCCTGTCACTTATGTCCGCATTACCAGAGAGCTCAGTAATTTTTTACCAGAAATTTCAGTAAAAATTACTATATTTTTTTCTCAGTGTAGTTCGTTAAAAAAATACCCAATTCAAAATTCTCAAATCCTCACGATTTCCCTGAAAGTTGTAATTTCTAAGTAGGGTAACGCAGTGTTTAGCACTATAATAATTTTTAAGTAGGGTAAAGTCGCCTAAAGCAGCACTTTAGGCTCAAAAATTGTTTTTGGCTAAAAAACAGAACTAGCAGACGATTAAGGCCCGATTTACATTATCACTCCACTCTCACTCCGATATCATTACGCTCCCGATTCGATATAATCTTGTTGTGTTCACATTACAGTGCTGATATCATGCTGGTACCCATTCGTTCTCTATTCACATTATAATGCCACTCTGGGTACACTCCCAGTTCGATCTCAGTTCGATACAAATATCTTTTCATAACAACTGAATGCAAGCGGAGTGGAGTGGTATCAAAAAAGTGTTTACACTATAGATACAAGCCATAACAAGTCTGATATCACTCCGATAAAATATTACCTGAGTGGTATTGATATTGGAGTGGCATTGAAACGGGAGCGAACCGCGACTGATATCGGACCGGACCGATATCAGAGCGATGATGTGAATACACTCATTGTTTATTGTGTAAGAATATTTTATCGAACCTGGAACGGAGTGATATCGGAGTGAGAACAGACCGTTAATGTAAATCGGACCTTACACAATACGACACACTTTCTTTTTATTTGAAAAAAAGAAAATGGCGTGGCTAATTTGATGGGGACAAATGGTCGACCAAATGGTCGGAAAACGACATTTCATATTATAAAACTAAATGTTATTCCAATTGATGGCGGACATGATTCCAAGATACAATAATTCTATTTATAATTAAAGAATGGCTTTTAAACATTTCTCTAAAATTTAAGAAAGTGTCGATATTTATCTAAATTAGATGGTCGGCCAAGTGGTCAAGAAATCACTTTTCATATTAAATATAAATATAATTTTGAAAACTGATAATCGCCCTGTATGCCAACCTATGTATGACTGATCCGTACAAAACTATCCGTGATCTTAGAAGATTTCTTTCTAATATCTTTGTATTAATATTTTTCATGGGTATGTTGCATATTTTTGATTGGCACTGTATTTTTAACACTATCATCTAAAAATAGAATTCAAAATAACATACTAAATATATGTACGTAAAAAATGTAAACTGCTTGCGTCAATGGATGAAAGAAATTTAAGAATAATAATATGTCTTCAAGGCTGCGATGTAATAAGACTAATTTCCGAATAGTATAAATATTGTCTTTCTTGGTCAAAGTAATCAGAAAGAATTTACAAGTAATAAAACAAAGTTTTTATAAAAATTAATTTCGTCGTAACTAGGATATAATTATGTAATAAATAGTTGACTCAAGCTGGTCACATACGTTCCAATTCCGGATCAATTCCAATTTTTAATAAGCCATAATAGAGATTATTCAAAAATTTTATTTAATATTGGTCTTAGGGTCATGTTTGCAATATTGATATTGATTTATGCACTGATCTATGCTTTGCAAAAAATACAAGATCGAGACAAGACTGGAAGCCCAAGATTGATTTTACTCATCGCTGTTCGTACTGGAAAAAAGTATCCTAAACTGTTTGATTTGAATTTCTTAAAAAAAATTTTAGCATAACAATTTATGCTATGAACAAACAATCATTTTTAATTTTAATTTTTAACTTTTTTTCTTTGTTTTGGTTTTCGAAAAAAACAATAAAATACTAAAACTGACGAATCAAAACAATGCGAATTATACAATATATGTATACCTATAATGTTACATACACAGGCTTATATTGTAGATACGTGGATGATGCGAATACCGTGATGCGATGGTGTGAGAACCACGAGGGAGATTTGAATGAAGGGTGGCTACAGTTGGATCCCAGATGCGCGCCAGAAACAATTTACGCTAATTACAACGCCTTTGCTAATTGTAAAGCTGCTGTTACTCTACACCGCTATCGTTCCTCTTCGTACTCTTCTATGTATGCGTGTGTTTGTATATTTTAAAATAACCCTCTTCTACAACATCGCGTTACCCGGTGGTGCCGGTGGTACCGGTTTAAAGTGAGTGAGTGAATATCGCACGACGGTAGGTATAGTAGTACATTTTGTGCTCCAATCATTTATTATAAATGTGCCAGAGGAAAAGCTAACTATTAACCAACGAATATACAACACACACACACATACAAACATATTAAAACCTCTATCCCTTCTACACGGCAAATACAATTTTCTTTCTGACAGCCGCGCTCGCTGTCAGGCAGTGAAATTCTCTTATTTTAGAAAAATATCATAGCGATACGTACGTAGGTCTAGGTATGGCTCTTTATAGGAATCTGTTTATGTGTCTGTATGTGTGTGTACGTATACCGGGTGTCCCGTTTGGATGTATGCATACGGTTTACATGTTAATTGATAACACTGAATTCCCATAAGGAAAAGGTTATGTCACAAGAGTGCTTTCAACAAACTAATAATTAGTAATTTAATATTATAACTACTGTTACTATCGCTTTAACAATAATAATGCAGTAAAATAAATGAATGTTGTAATTTTCAAACAATTCACATTTTCACATAATTAGTATATTGTGCAATAAGTGCGGGAAATTCTCGATTGCCCACGAAAGCGAAGTTGAGCGCACGAACGTAGTGAATGCGCTCATTCGCTTGACTGGGGCAATCGACAATCCCGCACGAGTTGCACATACTATTTTTTATTACAAATTTCACATACTTTTTTCTATTATTATCACTATTCTTGACATTTTTATTACTTTTTAAAGTAATATTTTTAAGCGTTCGTCTTTTTCTTCTGAATTAATTATCGTTTAAATTACTTTGTTGGTGGTTTCTATAGAAATAATTACGAAATATTTATTAAATGAAAAATTAAGAGGCGGCTTTGCGTGTTTTATTGTCAATTTGCGTGTCGAAAGTTACTTTTCACACGCAAAAAAGTATGCGGGAAGAGTACAGTGGGCAAACAGCTATTTTGCGTACAGAAATGTGTGCGCCAAGTTAGTACTTCTTCCGCATGAGTAATAAAAAAATATTTGTGTCATTTTCTGTAAATTCACAATGCATTGATTTATTTTCTTGCAAATAAATATTAAAATAATAAAAATACTGAAATAGTATATTGTATAATAAGAGGGAAAAGAGGCTTATTTCTCACGAATATGAGTTTGTTGCGTGAGCTCGCAGAGCGAGTGCAACAATTCATATGAGTGAGAAATAAGCTTTTCCCACGTATTTTACACTATAATTTTTCTACGAGCACATTTTTTTCATAAAATTTAACATAAATAATTAAAATAAAGTTTAAATAAGTAGTAAAAATTTTTTAAATTTATAATGTCAGCAGTAAGATGTTTGCTAAAGCGTACTTTGAAACTGTGGAAACAATAATAAATAATCAACATACATATGTATATTTTTAGAATTACATATGACATTATATATTAAATCAGACATAGCCAACTTTTTATTATATTAAGCCGTGCGAAATAATTTCCCACGCCTATTTCTACACAGTGTGGGCAACTGTTAATTTTTACATATAGTTAGCCGTGCGCAAAATGTTACTTTTAATAGTAGGAGTAGAAAAAATAATTCTGTTCTATAATTTTCTGGAAAAAAAAATTTATAAAAGAAAATTACCAAAAATATAAAAATGTTTATCCAAAGCATTCTTGTGACATAACTTTTTCCTTATGGGAATCCAATGTTATCGATTAACATGTAAATCGTATGTATAGATCCGAATGGGACACCCAGTATATATACACCATTCATACTTACACAATGTTATCAGTATTCAGGTGTATAAATGTTTTGTAATGAAATCAAATAATTTTCAGGAGAGGAAAGTAATTTTATATCGCTCCATTATTGCAATAGTCGGTTATCTGGGAAATATCAACTTTTGAGATATTCAAGTTTAAAGTTTTTTAGAATATATTTATTGTCTTTTGAGAGTTATTTGAAATCCAATTTTAATGCAGTTTTGACAGAAAACTCTTTAAATACGATATTAAATTATACTATGAAAATTAAAAGAAATATTTTATTTTATCGGCCCAAATTTTCAAATTTTCCTAGATAACTGACTATTGCATAAAAATATTTTGAATAGAATTACTACGATGGTAAAAATAACCCAATTTTAAAAATGAAAACCATTATTAAGTGAAATAAAACCATTTCTTTTAACATAAAAATACCGAAAAAAAGTTAACAAACTCATCACAAATTATTCACTAATTAAAACCTAAAAAGCATGAACCTTGATAATGACAATTTGACAAATTTTACAGGACACCAAAGATAAAGTTTGAGAGCTGGCATTTTCCTATTATGATTTTTCTTGAACATCCGGGCAGTATAGTTAAAACGTAGTGAAATTCTACTAACATAATTAAAAAATTGATTAAATAACATTATATTAATCATGAAAGCATGCATATTGTAATACATTTACTATATTGTTAACATTTTCTTTGTTTGATTTGACATAACGAATTTCTTTTAAAATTTTAAAATTCGGTTATGTTGTTTAGTTTGTAAAATTTTCAAAATTTTTTTTTGCTTCAATACTCGGATAAAATGCAATAACCTAGTATTGTAGTAAAAATAAATTGAATTTGACGCTTCAGCAGTACGGTTATATCGATATACCTTAGTCTTGCAACAATTAAAATTTAAATTTATTAAAATTGTCATACAAGGATATCGATTATATTAGCAAAAATATTAAGCTTAGGGCTTAACTGATTGTAGCATCTGAAAGATACGCTTTTCCTCTTTCGAATGATGTAGATAACTCAAAAATGTAATTTTGCCCAGATAACCGACTATTGCAATAATGGAGCGATATGCCATATTTTCTCCGGTTTTTGTTGTTGCCCTTTTTCAAGCTAAATTGATTTTTTATTATTTAAATGAATGTTTAAACAAGTAATAAATAATAATTATTTATTGTAAATTTATAATTAGAAAATACAACTTTCTGCTGAAAATTATGAAAATAATTATTTTTAAAGACTCCTTTATTGTGAGTAAATTTTTTAGGTAAATAAATTTATTTATTTAATGTAAATATTGGTTTTTGAAGTTTGGATCACTGAGAATAAACAATAGCTAAGTAAAAGACACAATAAGCTCATATAAAACTTATAGAAAAATAATATAACCTCTAAAAATTAAGACAAATGTTGTTTGCACGTTAACGCATGACAGTTTTAAAAGGGATCAAAAGAGTAAAGAGAACTATTGTATCCAGCATATCTCTCTTACTTTGGATACTAAAATAGGATAGACAAAGACAGATTCTAATTAAGGCGGTGCCGTATCGAATACCTTGAGTTCCTGGACAAGCAATAAGAACACAGATGTATTCTGTGAAATTTAGTGCAAAAGATCATACTCTAGAGTAGGTAGTTATTGTAAATTTAATGTGTTTATCACCTTACAAAGAATATAATACAAGAAACACTTGGGAGAATGATCAGTGATCACAAATAAAATATCTATGCATTAGTGTCCCGTACCAAAACTGGCAAAATGGAATCATCTTTGATCTCGGTATCCGTTCATTCCACCCGTATTTTTGAGAAAAACGCTTAATGATTCCTATCCCCACTCTTGTATTACCGAAAAAACTGCTCAGAAAAATGCCAAGAAGGACTCGTACGCGACCACAAACTGAAAGTGATATAAAAATTATTTTTGTAATAGGTCAACCAAGTTGTAACTTATTTGGCATCAAAGTTTTTCATCTCTTGACTTTCTCTTCTTCCGTTTGCTCGGACGGCTTTTACATATTTCATTAGTTTTTTCCAAAACATTAAAAGTCAAATTTACAGTTAATGCAGATACCGTCAAACGGGGCTATTTGGTAAAAATATTATCTATTTTTGCTTCTATCTTAATATATTTTAAAAAAATTGGGTCAATCTATAGGAGCAATTCACATAATACATAATAATTATTAATTTAATCCTTATTTTGGATAATTTAGTAAATGTTAAATGATATTTTTTTTCTTAATTTGTGGCCTTTCCAATTAACCCTCGGGGTGGGGTTATTTGATATAGGATCAAAAAAGGTACCAAAAACAGGCTAAAAAAAAGGTTTTGTCAAAACAATTGTAAGGAACGTTTATGGTTAAGGAAGGGCTATTTCCTAGTAAAACAACGATTTCCTAGTAAAACAGTATTTAAGTATTCAATGTAAAACTTATCATTTTAGGAAAATAAAACAAAGTAATAGTATATAAAAATTATTAACTTTATTATTTTTCAAACAGTTCAAATGGCTTTAATTTAAAAATCTCACTTAAACGATAATAAAATATAATAATAAATTCAACTTTAAAATTAACAAAATTTTTAATTAATAGTGTAAAATAGTTAATTTTGAATTAATTCCAAATAGCCCCTTTTTGTATTCCAAATAGCCCCACTTTCGAAAAAGGGCTTTAAAATATTAAGGCGTCAATATAAACAAATTTTAATGACTTCTAAGTGAAAAAGGGAAAAAGTAATAATTAGTGAACAACTTACCATTAAAATAAATACCTTAACTTAAATTTTCCAGTCGAAAGTTTGCACTGCAATAATATTCTGTAATTTTTATGTTGTTATCAACTGACACTTCACAAATGAAATGGAACAACTGAACAAGTTTGTACTGATCAAAATACTACTACATTAACATCCCCTATTAAAGACTCATTAACGATATGAATACGTTCAGAAATCAAACAGATATAAGGGTTTAAATCTTTTTTTTGTTTTTTTCAAATAGCCCCACCGATTTCAAATAGCTCCGTTTGACGGTAATTAAAAAGAATAAATTTATAAAACTATTGCAATCTTGGAAACTTAATTTTTTACTCGTGGACAAATTCCCAAAAAAGAGCTGGCTACTTAAAATACATGGTTCATTATTTCAAAACGACACTTACTAGATAATACCGCACCAGACTTTGTTAAAATATATACCTATAAGGTAATAATAATAAGTAGCTAACTGTTCTGAAAGAATTTCTGGAACACCGGACATAAATTCGGAAAAACTGGGGTATATGGATACCTTAATTATAACATCAATTTTGTTTTCTTGTTGAGGGAGATTGAAGAACGAAAGCAGATTCTCTTTTTCGAAATGTTACAATATCTTCAAACAAACTGCACTAAACTAATCTGATTTAGTGAATTTTCCAAACAAAAAATTGAAACATAAAAAAAAAACTACATAAATATAAAGGTTTTTATATTAACTGAAAAATAATACAGAAAACTTAATATCTCAATTGTGGTTTAAATAATTAATTTTTATTAAATAATAAGTATATCTAAATGACAATCGTAGTAAATTGTTTATGATAATTTGTTTATAACATTTTAAATAAATAGTTAAAATAAAATAATCAACATTAATACTAATTACATGCTCACAAACTAACATACACTTTTCGGCGTCTATTCATTAAAATTTCCTAAAAACACGATAAGGCAGGCCTCGCTTGTACCAACACAGCAGTAGTTATTTAAACAAATGAGATGATAGCGTAAAACATATAAACATTTTTGTTATAAAACAACTACGGCTGCTGAGAACTGGAGTTACAACAATCCTATGGTAACATTACAAGAAGTAGATACATAAGTATAGCAATATACATAGTAGCGATATAACGGCGGAACAAAGTACATATACAGTAGATCCTTGAATGATGTAACATATCCGGTGTCAAAGTGTTAGTTGAATTGAACGAGTGTAGATGTCGTCGTTTAGATTTTATGATGTTGAGGGTTGTGATGGTGCTGCTGCCTATCAAGGAAATATGTATAAAAGTCGTCAGACTTTACTTATTTTATTATTATTTTCTATATATGTGTGTATTTGTTTCTTTTATACGTGTATAAGAGTATTTTCTTTTCCTTTCCTACAACACTTCATTTCGTATTTCAATAAGACAAAGATAAAACAATGTGATATTTTTGTATGAGTGTGACGTCATAAGGGTTGTGTAACGGGACCAAAACGAAATCGACATAGACGCTCTGTGTTGTCTAATAGTAAACTTGAACGTTTACAAATTAGTTCAACCATTCGAATGATTTTATTGTTATATTTTTCACCCACTTTCGCTCTACCTGAATTTTAGTACGTTTATGTTTTTATTTTATATCGACTTGAAATTTATATTATCTTCGTGCAAATTTTATGCTTGTTTTCTTTTTTATTCGTATTTTCGTCTCATTTTCATAAAATTGATAATCTGTCAACAGAATAGAAAATTATGAGGATGTTAATGTTGCCAACTACAGTGCAGAATAAAGGTAATCTGATTTTAGATTCTTAACTATTATAACTTACAACTAATGAAAGTTTTATTTTGATTAATAAATTTACAATTACGTGTGTTTTAGTCTTGTGCCTCGTTTTTAGATCGAAATAGTAAGTACCAAATAAGTAGCTAATAAGTACTTGAGCTGCTGTATTTTTCTGTACTACTCATCCGTTCTATTTAATAATTACAATTTATCACTTCGGTGTGCACGAGGTCTTACAATTGGTGTTCCAATTGTAAGACCTCGTAGATACACATACCGGCATAATTAGCGGAACATATAAAATATCTCTAAAAATCAAACAAACGATTCAATTTTAAGAAACTATTAGTCTTATTTAATTATTCACTTAAAATTACATGTTCACAAGTCGATATACCTTTATTTTCGTTAGCAAAAGCAATTAATCATATGAAATGCCAAATTTTTGGAATCTTATGTCGTCTAAGGATTATTTAAGTTAAAGATTATCTAACAAATAGAAAATGAAACACAGCGTTTCCTTCCATTCGTCTTGCTATATACTCAGATTGATGTTATCTATAGTCTCCTGAGGCAATTTTTTCCCTTCTTTAATTACGGCTAGTGATGAGCAAAATTAGTCTTGGTCTTGCAGTCTTGTCTTCACCTTGCATTTTTTGCAAGACCAAGACTATAAGTATGGCTGCAAGACCAATACCAAGACTCAAGTGAGCAAAACCAAGACAAAAGCAAGAAAAAAGCAAGACTTGCTAAACTATTTAAATAGTTTGAAAGTAAAATTAATATGTAAAGATAGTAAAAATTCTGATTTTAGAAGAAAAAAATTCGCTAATAAAAAAATGCAAGAAAGTGCAAGATTTTTTAGCAATAACAAGACCAAGACCAAGACCAAGACTGCATTTTGCAAGACCAAGACCAAGACCAAGACCAAGACTCAAACTGCTCTAGCAAGACCAATACCAAGACTCTTAATGAAAGAACAAGACCAAGAGCAAGACTGCCAAGTATTGGTCTTGGTCTTGCGTTTGCTCATCACTAATTACGGCAGTCTGAAGCTCGACTACATTGAGGAAAAGCGGCATTTGAGTTCGAAAGTGACAGACCTCTTAAAAAGATTTGTATCAATAATAAAAAAGAACAATTCTATGAAAAATCAATTGATTCATTACTTCAATATTATTTTAAGTGAAAATTAAAAAAAAAAACAGCCAACTTTGTTTAATAAATAGGTTTTTATATTTTTTTTATGTTCCGCTAATTATGCCGGTGTGCGTATTACTTACAATTTAAAATCATGATAGCAGACATGATATAGGTATAAAGTCAGGCTGATTGATTATCTATTTTTAAGAGTTTCGTAGTAAATAAAAAACACTTATAATTTCATTATATCTGTCTTCTATTAGTTATACTCTCTTATTCTTACAAATATCAGTGACCAGGTTTACCAAAGGTCGACAAGCTTTTTTTGCAAATAGTCAATTTTTTAATAGTTACCATTTATACAAGAAATCAATGTACACTGCGTCATGTGATCTACTCAAATTTTGTGTCAATACTACAATAATAACAACGGATATATAAAATAAATAAATACATTAACAGCAAAAAAAAAAATGGAACATTACGAAATGGTCATTTTATCGTTTTTATTCGATTTTAGTTAACTAAAATGACTTGTATCTATCCATCTTTTTCATATTACACAGTAATCGATAAACACTGAACAAACAAAAGACACAAACAAAACATACAATTTTATTAAATATTACTACTATTGATATTTGAATGAGTTTTCTTCTTCACTGCTCCACTACTCTAATGGCCAAAAGAGACCATTAAAACGACCATTGGACAGGCTATTATTGTACGACCGAATAGTCTTCTGTTTATGACTCTGAAGTGTACTATTTACCCATCACCTAGTCTATATACTGTGTTGTTCTTATTTAATATTTCCGTTATAGTTTTAACGGTCTAATGTTGTTTATTTACACTAATGTTTTCTTCGTAGAGTTGCTACGAGACTGTTCGACATTCTTTCTCTTTGTATATTTCGACGAATATAAATGAAAAATATTGAAAGAAATATGTTTTCTCGTGTAAAAGTGAAAACTTTTGTTATTAACAAACGATAAACATAAATTTTTATGTAGTCAAAATAAAATAAACTAGAATGTACTATACATGTGGGACGAAAACAAAAAAAAACAATCTTTTCTTTTATTTTTGGTTATTTTCTTATATGGTATCAGATTTAACAAATTTCACACACATTCCGTTTGATCTACTGTCAGAGGTTTCCAAAATTTTTCCAGTTTTTTTTCTCAAATTGTAACGTATAAAACATTGGTGCCACTGTAGCATGCCAACATTCTTATCAATAAATGTTTGTTAGTAATTAGGCTGGTAAAGACAAGATGGTAACGCAATAGATTCTCATATAAAGAAATAGTTTGTAAAACAAAAAGTGTACACCCCATAAGATGTAAGTACAATTTTATTGGTAAAAAGTTAAATATTTATTATTTTTTTGTGACACAGAATATACCTTGCGGGTTGCGGATGGGGAGGGGTAAGTTAAGTTAAATTTTTTTGAAAGTTTATGGATATCACCAACTTTTACACAAACCCGGTTCTTAGGTCAAACTAATCAAATTCGTTCAAGAAATGTGACTTAATTTCTGCATGTGATGTTTCTGATGTCTTTACAATTCTAGTTTTATCAAAGCAGCATTGAAACCCTATGAGCAACTTAAAATTGTATACTTCTAGCACCAAAATTACCATTTTTGGAACTTTTAAAAAATTTAGTATACATGATAACGTCATAAACTTCAATTCTTTTTTTAAATTAATAGCTACAAAAACGATACGAATTAGATCTATTAATGGAATTTGAGTAATTTGAGTACCAAATTTTAATTTTTCCAGAAAAAATTGCCAAGTTTGTTCAGAAAATCTAATTTCTTTCCAAATGTCAAATGTCATTGTTTCTGTCCAAATATCATTTCTTTCCAAATTGCCAAGTTTGTTCAGAAAATCTAATTTCTTTCCAAATGTCAATGTTCTTTCCAAATGTCAGATTTAGAAGCGGTCCATTGCGTTCAACGGGTTCAACACCACTGTTATTTTTTTCACCAAAATATTTCTTTGTATCTTTACTTGTTCAATTTTTTTTTGCCCTAGTAAATATTTTGCTATTTACAATTTGACCCGCCGACACCAAACTTGGAGAACTCATCATTTAAAAGTTATCGTTCTTTTGCTACAATTATTATTCTAATAACTAAACTCAAAATCCATTACAAAAAAAGCTACAGTTATAACAACTTACGAATTATTAAGTATACCTAACTGAGATTAGTATATACAACCATTACACAATGTGGTAACAAATTGAGTTATGATAAAACCATTCTCCACCTTTTTTCATTAAAACCAACAAATGAAGTATTAGCAAATAATGGTATACCTAAGTGAGGAACAGCACAAAACAAACTGAAACTTAGATTGCATACAAACTGCGAGCAATCACTAATTTATTTGAATGATTTACGTTGTACGTCAGCATTAACAAAATTAAACCAAATAACACGAGGGGAAATTCAAGTATGTGGAACAGTTTCTAACTTCATGCCCAACTGAATATCTAACACCACAATTACATTTTCACACATACAAAGCTATGTACATAAAATATACCTTTACGTTTCTGCGTTAATTATATCTACACAGAAAGACGTACATACCTATGTAAATCACTAACGATACATTGCCATAAAACTTTTAAAATACAGACTGGATGTTCGAAACAAAATTTTCAAAAGTATGAGCTAAGACAACAATATCTGTGGACTTATTGGAAAATCGAACATGTAAGATCGTTGCCTCGAGGGCTACAGTTTTAAGTTCGCTTTAGTTCGCTCCAGATTGTAAAAATAGCTTTCTTTATGTGATGGATCAGAATCGCTTTAAGGGGAGGTTTACTCGAGAGTCCTTAAAAAATATGTATTTTTCTAGAATTTTTTTCTCAAGAACGGTAGTAAATATCAATTTCAGATATTTGTTAAGTATTAAACTACGCAAAAAGAAATTTTCAAGGAAAAATATAAAAAATTGTCCGTTTTATAGATACTGCAGTGTGACGATCCGAAAAGCCAATGCCTTGTTGGCGGACATCCTAGCGCCGGTAATAAACCACCGAAATCCAAAAACAAGAAAGATTTATAAAATATATGAAGAGTACCGGCACATCTACCTATAATATCAATAAATTGCTGAAAGAAAAAAAAATGGCGGATGTTTGAATTTTTGATTATGTTTTTTATCTTATTTTTCGCTCTTTAAGGTAAACTTGAAAATAAAATAACAATTGAAAGTGTATCGAACTTAGGTAGAGGTGCCGAAGAATTGAATTATCTTCAAAATAAAAAATTAAAAAAAAGGATCCATCGAATAGTTTTTGAGTTATCGTGTCAACCAATTCCAAAAATGTGGTTCCGAGATATTATAAAATATATATAAAGAAACGTATTTTCAAAATTTTATATTTAATACTCAGTATTGCGTGAACTACGTTTTTTGAATTTTTTTTTTATAGAAAGCTGGATTCGGTTAATGTGCAAGAATCTTGTTTTTAAATTATTTTCAGTAAAATCATTTTGGGAACATATTCTACACATAATTTGCTATTAATTTCGGAAAAAAAAATCGATTTTTTTTATCAAATCTCAAGTAAACCTTCCCTTAAATTACTTTCAGCAAAATCACTTTGGGAACATATTCTACACATAATTAGCTACCAATTTCTGCAAAAAAAAATCGATTTTTTTAACGACTCTCAAGTAAACCTCCCCTTTAAAAAAAATTTCATAAAGTTCGCATAACTCAAAACGCTCAAAACCTCACCATTTACTCAGAAATATTTATAAACAAGATAAAGCATTCAGGGGGTTTCCCCGTGTGATAACTTCAAAAAGTCAGAATTGAAGCAAGAGCAGCGAAATCCACTTTGTAATACTTTCAAGAGGAAGAGAAAGGTGTACTTTATAGACCAGGCATCACTGATTGATGGTAAGTTAAAACTGTTATAGTTTTAACCGTACTTGAAACTTTAAACGCGTTTTTCAAACTTTCCTCCATCATATTATCTCGAGAACGGTTAGACCGATTCACTTGAAATTTATAGGGTAGACTCAGCATATATAGGCACACAAAATGACCTAGAATCATCCAAAAATTCCAAGTATTTCTATTTCTTTCGTAACGAAAAATTTTAAAAAAATCATGAAAGATATCAATATTTTCAAATAATTCTAGATCACTCGATGCATTCAGGTTTATAGATTAAAATGCCGGTTTTTTTTTTTTCAGACAACCCATTGAGCCGAAATCGTGGAGGATCTGAGCGTCCTTTTTTTCGAGGTGGATGTCTTTGGAGTGGTACAATTTATGTTCCAATGAAAATTTTTACTTGAAATTTTTCGTCGTCACAAAAATTTCCCAAAAATGCTTAAAAACAGGTCATCACTCGGGGGACCCCCCCCCCCCAAATTTGCGCATAAGAACATTTTATTTCATTTTTATCATCTAGAATAGAAAAAAACTTAATGATTTAATAGCTTATATTCTTATACAATTTACTGACTAAATGCTTAAAAGCAATCAATAAGTAATTTTATCCGAGTAAATTATTATAATTAATATTTAAATTTCTTACTTTTTCTTGTTTTTTAGTTACATTATACACCTTAATAGGCATTCTTTCTAAAACCGACTAAAAAGAGGTTCAGTTGTATTAGACATATGATTGCCCTATATCACAATTTTTTTGCTTTGTTTTTGATTGTGCATTATTTTTAATGAAATTTTAAGATATATATCTAAACTATAATAAAATCATCTACAAATGTGTTCGTCCGTTTGCTTTTTTCCTCTCAGCAACACAACTTGATAAAGAAAAATGAAAACAAATAAATAAAAAAAAAATACATGGCTATTTCACTACTAAAAGTTACAAATATCAATGGGAAAAGACGAGAAAATTTCAAAGAAAAAGGAACAAAGAATCAAGAGACAGGATATATTTGTGAAAATAGTATCATGTTTTTTCATATCTATTCACTGTATAAAACGGAAAATGGCGCCCCAAGTCTGGATATCTAATTTGCTGGAACAGTTATTTCTATAGGAAACTATTTTCACAGCATGTGATAATCTTTTTTTTCTTAATATAAAACTAAGAGTACGGCGATGTATTTATGTTTCATATTATGGGTGCAGTAATTATAACAGATTTTCTTTTTCTATGTAAAACTTCTATAATGTCTTAAATTGTTCCGTTTAAGATTTTCATTATTTCCACAATTTATTCAATTTAGAGCTTGTTTTCAGTGCAGTCATTTTCAGTGGACACTTTTTAAATAATGAAAATCTGTTTTGGACACAATTTTTAAACTGGCTGCCTAAATTGTCTACCATATATATTTATAATGTGTTAAAATTTTTACTTACTTACTATACAAAATCTAAGTAAGCTATGTTTCGGATAGGGTTGCGCAGAATTTTCTAGTTTAAGCACGGCTATGTGTAAAGAATCACAGGTTGCTACAATTTTATTAATCTTTATATATATATACTGTATACCTACATATTGTACAGTACAAAATTTTTACCTATCAACTGGTGGCTGGCATTTGTTTCTAATAAATTTCAAATTCGACATAATTTTAATGTATTGCTTGTCCATAAAGTAAGAAAGATGGAATATAAACAAAAGTTTTCTTTACCCTACTGACCCCTTTTAAAATTACCGTGAATTGACGTATAAACAATATTATTTATTGTTAATTTCATACTAGTCGAAGATAAAGTATAGTATGTAACTCGGTTGTAAAACATATTACGCACTCGTGCAATTACCTGTCGAGTGTCACTGCGCGGTTTTGCGTAACTTTCCCTTCGTATTTCAACGACTATTCTTCTTTTTAATTTTAAACTAAAATACTGTTGCCGTCCCAAAGACTATATTGCCGTCAAATATGTCTCAAAGGATTCTATTGCCGTCAATATTTGACGGCAATAGACTCCTTTGAGCATAGGTAAGAATTTTTAAAATATTGTTAAAAATTCTTACAATTTCAAATAAATGAATTAATTTGAATCAACAGCGTTTTGAGTGAATTTTAATCATGCTATACGTTCCATCCATAACCGAAAATATTGTAAGATCCAAATGATTAGTTGATCAGGTGATTAATATTAAAAAAAATTGATCACCAAGAAATTAGACTGATTCAACTCAAATGTTGAATGGTTGCCTACTTTTATTTTAGACCATGGTCCTGTTGAATTTTTACACGATTTAATCTCTTTCAAGTTTTAAGCAAAAACAAATATAATTCTGGATTAAATAAGTTAACCAATTATTTTCTGCTAATTTGAATACTTCAATCGAATGAGTGATAGTATCGATTGGTCGATTTTTGATAACTGTTTTTTGATATCTAATCTGCTATATTCAGTTTTTTTTTTTCAGAATAAATAAATCTATGAATTATATAAATATTTAAATATCAATATTTTGAGGTAGTAATAATACAATATAAAATATATTGATGGCGAATATTATTTACAGTAGACACCAACCTAATAATTTATTTAGGGTAAATATGAATGAATATATGTATGTGCTGTGCTGTTGGTAGTATTGTTTTTGGTTGCAGTTTTGTATTAGATGTGAAATGTGAGAGCTGTAAAACTGAGCCGCAGACAGCCGCTCATAAATTGATGGAAAAGTACACAGGGGAAACATTGTAACGTGCAAAATAATGGAAAACACAAATCCCGGTTTACCCGACATAACACATTTACGGCGTTCGCGTATTCGCACACATGTTTTGTATGTGTGTGTGTGTGTATGTATGTATGTATGGATATGTATGTGTGGTTGGTGGAAATATGCCGTGTGTCAATTTTTATAGGCATTCTAATGATTTGTTGATAGATCATAGCGTTATGTGTCAATATTATTCTATCATAAATTTTCTTATGAAGTAGTGTTTTGCAGCTAGAAAATCAATATATTCATTTACATTGAAGAATACGAAATATTTCCTCCAACTGACGCTCGATATATTTAACACTTAACGGGTTACATTAGTTTGGAAAAGAAAATCTTCCCTTTTCTTTATTGAGTTAAATGATAAATTTTTCTAAAATGATATTTAAAAAGAATTATAATTGGGGAAGTATTTTAAAAATTGTGTTTTAAACCAGTCTTCTGAAACGAATTTAAGCCTTTAAAAACGTTTCTTTGGAGTCTCTTAATCGACAACTTTTTTTTTATTACAGGACAGAATATTTCCAAAATGACTCACAGATGGTATTGATGACCCGTTTAAAACTTATACCCATTTGAATTTTTTTCTTGAAACTACGTTTTCCAAAATAGTGAACAAAATAACACTTCAGTACTAATCACAACTTCTTAAATAGACTATCAGGGACGTTACGTAAATTTTTAAAATTGATTAACTACTAACTTATTTTATACTTTCATATCAGTTATTAATTACCAAATAATTTTATAAACAAATTAAGATTGATCTTTTCCATAATTCTCGAAATTTTTTTCAAACTGGTGTCTTTTAGCAAAAATTTTTGATAATCTTATGTACCGTTTTAGTAAAATTAATGTAAATGATGAAAAAATTTTTTAAAGAAATATTGATATACGATTTTGCTAATACTATGACTTTTTCTATGTTTAGCGTAATGTTTAATGCATAAGTCAACACTAAATATCAATATAATGTTAATGTTACTAAACCTACTTAATGCATTTTTGTGACTACGTTAATGTTTCTTCTTTATTAAATTATTAGCCAATATTTTCAGCATAAAGAAATGGCCAGCTCTACAAGAAAAACTAAAATGCAATATAGGTCCTTCGAAGTTGGAATTCATCCGGATTGTAGGGCATTAAATTCACCTGTATAATAACCATAATATTTTGTTTTTTGTTGATGTATTCATGAAATAAACACGATAATGTTCGTATGCTCACTTATAATATTCAGTCAAACTGAATTTGAACACAGGGCTCACTTTGGTATACATGACCAAATCAATATTTTAATTAAAAATCACATAGTGATCGAAAAATTATCAAACTGGACTGGCTGGCACTTGAACCCAATCCACCACATCTGTCTAGCCACTTGACTACGGGTACTTGTAGTTAATAGTAACTGATAGGGATCGGTAGCCTAGTGGCAAGACGCTTGACTAGTTTTTAAGAGATACTGTGTTCGAATCCTAGCCGATCCAATTTGATATTTCTTTTTGTTAATACAAAAATGTAGCCAATACAAAATTAAAAGCTTTGTACTGATAATTTTTCAACATATTAAGGGGGGTAAGGTTTTAAAAGCGAAAAAAGGCATATTTTCATGATTTTTTTTTGATATATGAATAATGTTGGCTTATTTATTTGATATACACGTTATAGTATAACATCTGAAGTATCTTTGAAAAAATTATCAATTACAAATATCGATAAATAAGTCCGTGACAGCGAATTTCCGGAGGCGTCTCGAGAAAAAGTTGTTTTGCGGTGAACATCATAACTCGGTACCGGATCATCCGAGACAAAAAAATCGAAATGCGTTTAAAAGGCGATATGTTTCTCTAGGGAGTCAGGAGAGTTTTTTTTATTTTTTTTATTTTTTTACTTTTGGCAGCATTTTGAAGTGAAAAACGCAATTTTTGCTAAAAATTTCGGTTAATTTGTTATTATATAAACTGGAAAAAAATTAAAACGCAGATGGAAACTCCTCCAAAAAAACAAACAAAACTAAATTACCATAATATATATGTCGTAGAAAATTTTACATTTTGTCCAAAAAACACATAATCATATATTTATCACACATACACAATAATAAAATTATGGTGTGCGTGTTTGAATTGGTAAATGTGTGCGGCCGGCCTGGCCGACTATATAGTTATTTGCGGGTGTATGTAGGTATATGTATACGTTTTGTGTAGCGAACGAGTATGGTATGATGCCGCGCGCTAAAGCCCATTATAATATTCCCAATATAACTTATCTGTTACATGTTATTGTGTGTACACAACCGCATTATTTGGTGTTCAAAAACCAAATCAAACAATCACCAAAACTGTCACATATTTTAAGCAAATTTATCATAACAATAAAAACTTAATCGGGAAAAATGTTAAAAATCACTACATTAGAATGAATACATGGATCGACTATACATATATGGGATATATGGTATCATTTTTATACAGTTATAGCAGTGGAAATACGTACAAATCTGTTTTATTACTCGAAAAATTAAAAAAAAAATGTTACAATATAAAAAGCTTTTGAGAAAAAGTACGAATGGAAATAAAGTTGAAAGATATTGATTTATCTTCAGTAATCACCCTACAGAACCGTGAGAAACGACGCACGTCGGGGTAAAACTTTTTTTAAAATTTTTCCTCAGAATAAGTGACGAGCAAAAAGAAACTCTTCTTCTACGGATCTCTCTTCAAATCCGCCAGACACGTCGTGAAATCCGTGCCCCAGGACTACAACCGAGGCTTCATATATTTATGATAAAAATTATGGAAAATAATCTGCTGCTTTATGCATCCGGACATCACGGACGAACTAAGTCGTGAAATTCAGAGCCGTAAGTTTAAACTTTAGCATATCTTTGGATTCTGGTTAATTAACTGATTCAGATCAAATCGTACGTTTGTACTTCACTATAAGAATTCGTACGAATAAAATTAGAGACAAAATGCAGTCTAGCGGAAGCCTGAACGTAACTAACTGAACTTTTGATCATAAAACACATTCGAGAGAATAAAATAGCATCTGTGGCTTATTTGTATGTTTGCATCATGTATGTATGTATTTATTCGTTTTTTTTTTTGTTCTTACAAACTGAAATTTTAAATATGTTTTTCTCAAAAAAACAATTTTACAATCGGCTGACGTTCTCACTCAAAAAATACCCGAACAATTTTTTTGAAACGTACCTACTTTATATTATTATTCTCTATGCGAACCAAACTTATGTTTCAATATCCGTACAAAAATAGATCAAAATTTCATGAAAATTAAAATTTTATCTTAAAAACTCTTACAAATTTGTAAATTTTACTTCTTTGAAATTTTTTTAATTCACAAACACTCATTATCTATATAATATGTTAGCAACACGGAAAATTTTAGTAACAAGATCAATAAAATATCAAACCTCAAAATATATAGATTTCTTTTTGTTAAAAAAAAATTCTCGAAACTGCCTTTATTTGCGCTTATGTAAAGGTATTTCTCCCCCTGACAGTTTTACTAAAATGATCGATTTTTCAAAAAAAGATGAAAAATTCTGAAAATAAGTTTATTAACTGTGTTTATCGTGTGGTTATAAAAATTCTTATTGTGAGGAGTTTTTTATTCTATCCTTGCCATTCTGAACGAGCTATTGCCTAGTGATGAGCAAATGCAAGACCAAGACCAAGACTTGGCAGTCTTGGTCTTGGTCTTGGTCTTGCATTCAGAATCTTGGTTTTGGTCTTGCTAGAGCAGTTTGAGTCCTGGTCTTGGTCTTGCAAAATGCAGTCTTGATCTTGGTGTTGGTCTTGGTATTGCTAAAAAATCTTCCACTTTCTTGCATTTTGTTATTAGCGAATTTTTTCCTTCTAAAATCAGAATTTTCTCTTTTTACGGTATTAATTATACTTTCAAACTATTTAAATAGTTTTGCAAGAGTCTTGCTTTTTTCTGGCTTTTGTCTTGGTCTTGCTCACTTGAGTCTTGATATTGGTCTTGCAGCCATACTTATAGTCTTGGTCTTGGTCTTGCTCTTGGTATATATAGTCTTGGTCTTGGTCTTGCAAAAAATGCAAGACCAAGACAAGACTGCAAGACCAAAACAAATTTTGCTCATCACTACTACGCCCAAGGTTACAATAAGCATAGACTTCTGAAAAATACGAAAGCAAGTTTAAATTTTACTTTAATCTTTTTAGAATACCTTGTGAGAAAATTTTGATGAGAATCACCTAATTTATTTTTATGTAGTAGAAAATATTTTCATCTATTTGAAAGCCAATATCATTATCTCCACATCTAATATTAATAAAATAATATTTTTAAAGACGTACATATCTCGTGTATGATGAAAAACTCTCAACATATAATGATAAGAGTCTCTCCAGAAAACAGGAAAGAAATGGAGTAGATGAAAAACCGAATATATTGTATATTTCAATAAGCGTATATCAAAATAACAATCCTTATTAATATATACGTACGTTTCATCTCTCATCTCTGTTTTACGACATACAGATAGGTAATTTTCGTACCGATACATGGTAGAGGTTATGATACATCAATACCTACAAGTAGATAAAACAAAGATAACCGCATACGTAACGTTTGCAAATCAAACAAGGATAAGAAAAGATGGATATACCTACATGTATGTATGTGGATATATACTTTGACACCTTCAGTCAGTAATAGTTCGAGAGAACCCCTCCGTTGATACTGTTTTCATTTCCTACTACAATAGTTCATTAAAAAGGTGTTTCTGAGGCTATTTGGGAAGCTATTAGGTCTCCCAATATGAGTCCCTCGAGAGCCGTTTCTTTAGCACTGTTACATGGCGCGGCAATGTATACATATATGTCTATATGCTACTGGAATAGTTTGTAATTCTTGTATTTGCTTTCTGCATCACACAATGTTGGAAAAGGTACAGTTATATGAATGTGTATAAAAATATATGTAGATATTAGTGCATTGTCTTTTTCTTGTTAATATTTTCCCGTTCTTTCCTGGTTGCAAATGAAAAAGGGATTATCTATTGTTATTTTACGGATGAAACTTTTTAAATTAATTTTTATTATGATATCATTTTTTTTATCTTCTAAAAAACAACTCAATTAGATATAAATGTATGTTGGTACAGTAGATTTCGACTATAGTGACAACACAGTAGTACCACAAGTTGGTCAGTAAAAAAGAAACATTCTCTGGTGTTCCTCTCCGATTTCGATGATTACTCAGATGTGTTGAATTTAAGGGGGGTGAGTCACTCCCGTAATGTTAGTCAAACTGAATTTCGAATTCGAGAATCTAATTTCTATGTAATTGTCTTAAACTATTTACCATTTAAAGGACTTCTTGAATGTTTATGTCAACACACAGTTACCCCCTGCTTAATTACCTCTAAACTTAACATTACGAAATGAAACAAAAGTAGGTCAATTAGCTTTTTTTTAGTCAAGCGAATCGCATCAGAAACACATATTTAATTAAAACAACTCGCATGCCACCTACTGTAAAATACTCATTGAAGATTCATTATAATAAACATAACATATTAACGACTGGTGCGCTACCTATTGTAAAATGGTTGTACTAATTCGAAAACCTTCGCAAGCGTGCGCATCACAACTCACCAAAGTTCCATTGCAATCGGATGAATGGTACAGGAACGTATATATAGGGCAAACAAAGAAATATTCATGTATATACAAGATGGTCCAGAATTATGTACCGTAATTGCTAGAACTGATAGTACTTTCAAAAATAATGGTACCTTTTCATCTACACTTTTTTCCAAAACTCCATAATAAAGGAGATACATCCCTGGAAAGGGGTGAAATGAAAACCATTTTTTCATAAGTATTTTCCAAACGCTTCTGCACAACGGATTAATATTTTAGGGGTACGTACTCGTATTTTGCATTAGGAGACAATATGATTCCTCAGACAATTCCACGCAAAAAAGTATACTTGTTACATTTCGATAATTAGTACCGTTTTCGAGTAATTTAAAGTAGAAGTATCTATTTCCAAATTATCCCCTAGTCACAAGTGATGGAATAATTCGTACCATAAGTTTAATTATCCTGATGTTCATACACACCCCTAAAATATGAATCCATTATTCAAAGGTGCCTAAAAAATTTAAAAAAAGAAGTCAATTTCGTTCCACACCTCTATATTTTACTTCCCCCCTCCTCCTACTTTATCTCTCTGTTTTTTGAGTTATGGAAAAAAGTGCAGTTGAAAAGGTACCATTATTTTTGAATGTACTACCAGCTCCAGTAATTACGGTGCATAATTCTGAACCACTTTGTATAAATATGATGATATTACATTAATCACTCTGGACACTAACGATATGTGTGAAGTATTACTTTTAAACGAACTAACAAATTTATATTTCTTGTTTTTTCATATCTATATTACTAAACGAATATATTTAACTTTAAAAACTCTAAGCAGGTTTTTTTATTTTTTAATCAGTGTTAAACTATTAGAGACTAATTGCTACAAATACTACGATCACTATAACTTACTATATATTTTCTGGGCTTCACTAACTTGGATTTCGAAATGTGGAGCAGTTAAATTAATGCATTATGTAGGTACAGCTATCACGTTCGTTGAATTAACGACAATAATTTATTTAGTCCGCATATGTGACACATTTAAATCTATTAATTTTTAAATATCTTAAACACGTTCTATATCTCTAATACGTCAGTTTATTGTATAGAAACTCTCCGGAATCAGAAAGCAATAATTATTAATTGTATTAGCTATTAGTATATAAGTAATATTTAATACAAAACAATAAAACTATCAAATAATTAAATCAAATTTGAAAATGATCTCTCCATTTTCATTAATTATTTCCTTGATATTCATTGGCGTAATAAAACAAAGACAGACAAATTTATATTATAATCTAACTATTTCACTTTGCATTTAAACAATTAGCTAAACAGTAAGTTAAGATATAATCCTTAACAGTTAATTGTATCTAAAGTTATATTGCTTGCCATACATTGCATGTGTACGTGAGACAGACAAAGATAACAAATATAATTCCTGCAATACTACACTATGTAGTACGTTTAAGTATTGTACGTAGAGAGTATATAGGTACGTTGCTTGTATAGTAATTATTCCAAGATGTTTAGATGTTGTTTTATAAGAAAGCGAAATAGCATAGCAAAAGCACCCAACACATTGTTGTGTGTGTATGTGTGTGTTGGTGAGTTACATCCGTTTCCTCTTAACATTCTCTCAATGTTATGTACACTCTCTTCCTTTTACCCACCTCCATCCATGGTTGGTTTCTTGGCGCTGTCGTCGTCCTTTTGGTGTCTACCGGTTTGGTGTGAATTATCTGCACCTTTCCTGCTACCACGGGAACGTATTATCTATCACTCTATCTAGGTACGCACTTGTATGTATGCGTTTATACAGTTATCTTCGTCTACGATTCTTTATTATTATATCTTATATCATTATAAAAATTATGAACAAGAGGCTGATTTTTAATTAGAAAATTTCATAAAATGTTCTACATTATTGAATGAAATTTCTTTCCCCCATGTCGTTTTGTAAAAATAAAAATTGTCTTAAAAATAATAATAAAACTAATAACAACGTTTGTAGCCTAATTTTTATTCACTTAACCCTCCGAAAAAGTACTGAACTGTATAACATGGAAGGTTTGTTTTTTAATGTCTTTCAGTCTATTTTCTATCTTACTGGCTGGTGCCCTCAACTTTCACGATATTTTGCCAGGAACAGAATCTCAGCTGAAGCCTGACTCCCTTGATCCCGCCCCCACCCATCAATCTACTCTTACTGCGCAGAATAACGCGTTTCGATCGCCCTATGTACTTACTATGCAGTATTACAGGTAGATTTTGAACTGATTTTGACGCTGTGAGGTCTAAAGAGCCCAGAAAAGAAAAAATCCGAATGCAAATTTTCCAAAACTGAACTTTTTTATGGACCTTTATACCATTTTGGTCAGTGATTCTGGAGTTATCGTCATTTTTAACTTCTTAGGAAAATCGAAAAACCATTTTTTTTTTAGATTTTCTTTGAACCTTGTATGAAGATCGATAAAACTAGAAAAAAGGCTTTAAAAGAGGTACTAATTATTTTAAAGAGAGAATTTTTTCATAAATCTCGTGACTGGGAAGAATTTTGATTTTTTTATGTTTTTGTTTCAAAAACCCTAATCTACTATGAACTGAAAAATATTCGAAATTTTGCAGTAAGGTTCTTACCTTACTGTAAAAGGTTCTTACCTCACTCGTAGTGTCAGTGATGGATTTACAAGCAGGCTGAGTAGGCTGAAGCCTATAGGGCGGCAGATTTTAGGGGTGGCAAATTTTGACTAAAAGGGTGGCCAGATTTAGAATTTGAAGTTTTTTTTCTTGCTCGTCAGTTACTTTTTCTAGGAAAAAGTGTTAAGGAGTTATTAATGTTAGCTTTCTGGGATAAATAAAGCAGGGGCGGCACTTAGGGTCAATCCGCCACTGCGTAGTGTACTTTCAATTGGCAATCGGTTTTCTTTCAACGTGGCATCACAGTGAGTGGGGGTGACATGAAATATGAACTTTCCCCACCTCGGCCAAACCGGAGGAAAAATTTCGAAAAATTGTACAGAATATAATTAGTAAAAATTGCAATTTACAGAAACAATGTTTCCAACAATTTTCTTTAAAAATACACCAATCGACCCCTAAAATTGCAAACAAAATTTTGATTGTAACCTCTGAAAGGAATGGTCTTTTTAATTGAGGTTTTTTGGCTATTATTCATAAATGTGTATATCCGAAACTTTATCAGTCACTACTACGAATCTGCCCCGTACAACAGATAAAAACAGAACCGAAAAATCTTACAGTTGCGTTGTCAACATTTTTATCAACTGGGACAAATTTAGCAAGTGAGTGTCATAAATGACACCTATAATACGCCGGTTCTAGTGTGTCAAATCGATATTTAATTGATGTCAGTGTCAACGTCTATCTGTCTAGATGGTACTCAAATTTTTACCAAAAAAGAAACTTATTAGATTATTGTCAACTTCTACATTATCAAAAGTTACAGCGCTGAAACAAAAAACGTAGGTGTCATGTATGACACCAACTTGTCGTTCTAGGATTAAATTTGTTATATCTAAAGCGAAATAGTCAAGCGTTAATTAGAGAATGACTTATTGGGTGTTTGTTTACAATTTACATGAACAGCTATGACCAGATCAAAACAATCTAATTTCATTTAATTTAAAAATACATACAAAAACTTACTGACCCAAAAAATTCAAACACTTTTAATGAAATATACTATTCCGTGAAAATCAAACCCATTACCTACTCTCACAATATGTATAAGTGACTTTTTCCTTTTTTGATTTTTGTCGAACAGAAAAAAATCCAGTTTCTGTTGGAGAATATTCTAATCAGACATGTTAAAAAAATACTGCACATTATGTAAATAAAAATTTCGATAATTCTACTCATCTGGCAATAACTGTCGACCACGAAGTGAATTTTATGTTAAAAAAAGGAAACATAGTCACATACATACATACATATACAGACAAGCAACGCTGGTTAAACGTACTGAAAATTTAAGATATTTCATTCTTTATATAGAAATACCAACGTTTTTTTTTAATTTTTTTTTTTATATTATATTATGAGAGTGTATATTAGCAAGAAGTTATTTTAGTTACAATATTTTGCGTTGTATTTATATGTTTATGTTTTGCATGCCAATTAAGAGGCTTCCATTCCACCTCCGTAGATAGAGGAGCGAAAGAAGTATACGAGGCAACAAAATACAGGCTACCATTATCATTATTTGCTATATACATTCGTACAAAATTAGCTAAAATTCTGAGAAACTTCGAAAAATTGAGGGCAAAAATAAAAGTATTTCTATTCATATATTTGCAAAAAATAAAACAAATTTTCTACTCTGTAAAACTAATACCTTCGCGCCACAGTGATGCTCAAATTCCTTTTATTTCTGTTTCCATTTTCACTTCTACTTCCGTTAAAAAATGAATGCAATATGTATCCGTTATAATGCATCTACCTAGTATAATTGGTGGGATCACCGAGAAATAAAGTTTTATTAATTTTGGTGCCAATGACAAAAGCTCAACTTTTCAACTTCAGTTTTTATTTGAAAAATGGTATGAATATTGTTGCTAAAAGTATTAACAACAATTGAAGACATGAGTGGATGAAGCTGTTATATAACATTATTATAATTTTACAACAGAAGCGTTTGAAAGATTTTATTTACATATACTTCTCATGCAATAGCACGCGTTTATTATTGAATTTCTACGAAAATATTAGGCGTAATGAAACCAAATTGTCATATATGATACTTCAGTTTAGAATATTCTAAAATTTTAAAATAACACTTTCATCCACTCATGTCTTTAATTTTGAAATGAATCGTCTAATTTCAAAACTCCTACACATTTTTCAACTATTTTTTTAAATATACAAATTCAGTTAACCCTAGAATCATACGTACTCGTCAAAACGACGAACGAACTTCTCTACCTGCTCCAATACTACAACTTGTCGGTACCTGCTTGCTGTAAAACTTCTGTTATCTAATTTAATATTACTATACATAAGACGTATAAATTTTGTTTATAGCTATTGTCGTTTTTTTTTATACTGAAATAGTGTGCGTCAAAAGGACAACGATGTATGATTAACATATATTTTTTTTAAAGATTTTGTACTCCACATATAAAAGTTTTCCTAATTTTTCTAAAATTTATTACAGATATGGATGTTATAATTAATTTATTCAATGATTATGATAATATGAAAGATAATTACAGCTGTTTGACTTATAGAGACGAATAATACTGAAATTTTAATATATTGAATCGAAAACTAAAGAATGCGTTTCAAGTGACTTAATAAAAGGTTAACAATTTATTTCGTGGAAAATATTTTAATTTTTATTATTTTTTGAGATCTTATTCGAAAAATTACTAACAAATTTTAGAAAATTCACAAATGTGCCTGATGGGAAATAACGACATATCTATAGGAATATTTATGACTGAGAAATTTCACATTCTGTAAAGTCACACATATCCACTGACTCATAATATTTCATAAATTAATTATTTGAAAGATATGTTTTATGATACAACTGATGTATTTATCTATTTTTTAATTTTTATAGTGAAAATATGCTTTGATAAAAAGATGAAAAAAATTAATAAATATTTATATTAAGAAATTTTCCAAATCCAATTTTTTTTATTTTAAATATTTTGTTCGCTTTTGTAGTATTGTTATGTAAAAAAAATGTTTTTTGCAAATAAACTCTAAAACTCCCCGTAAAAAGTGCATTCGTCGAAACGACGCCGATGTATGATTAACTTGACTCGTAGACCAACGTATGATTCTAGGGCTAAAGCAATAACGCACGCTTATCTTATTTTCTTTGAAAATGTTGTGTAGTGGATTTTCAAAATTAGACGATTCAAATAGTTCCGATAAAAAACTGATATGACTTGCTGATTCTTGGATCTATAAAAGTGACACTTTATTTCCTATTATGAGGAAGTATCAACCAACCCGTCATAAAACTCCCTATATTAATTCCGGAATAGCAAAACGTTTACTTTTAATAGATCAGTATTTTGTGGATAGCTTTAAAAATGATCATGGTTCAAATGATCAAAATATACATACATTTGATGCCGCAAATTTTAACCAAAGCTGTATACGAACAAAAAGAACAAACAAGAGAACATAGAAGACAAATACACACATACACACATACATATAACACAAAATACATACATATACACAGACATACATACTTATACAGAGCTTGCACAAAGAATGGTTGATTTGTATTTAATTATAATACACACTTGCTATAATAATACCCCTGTCGCAGCATCTGCATAACATAGCGAATTTCCAAATTTTGGGGACTGGCGGATCTCATCTAAGAACTGTACCTATTTAAAATAGTTTAGCTTTCTAAGAGTAAAAGATTTTTTAAAATCGGCTGGGTAATTAGTTTTGATATTTTTGGAACCCAAGAACCCGAACGGACTTTGTGCAGCATAGTTGTATCCATCTAAAATAATTTAGTTCTCTAACAGTGAAAAAATTTTCAAAATCGGTCGGTTAGTTTATTTTTTACAATAATGGGAACAGTAAACCCTGGCGGAAATCATACAACATAACCTTTATTCATCTAAAATAATTTTAGTAAAAAGTTTATCCTAACAGTAAAAAACGGGTCCTAGGGATCTCATATAACTTATGGTAGTTCGTAAGGTTCTTGTGGACATCATTTAATTACTTAATGAATTCAAATACTTTAACTTACTAACGGTGAAAAAATTTTCAAAATTTTCGACATTCGCTAAAAAAATCATTGAAAAATATTTGATATGTTTCGATCAATTAATGGTCAACATCAGCAAATAAAAGTTACTAAAATCGAAGAAAAGAATGAGTTATTTGTCCGTAGAAATTAAAATACAAATTCTGAAAACGAGCAAAGAAATATTGAAAAAACTAGATCGGCAAAACATTCTGACAAATAACACTACCCAACTAATACTTGCCAATTTGAATGAAACTTAACATACTTATTAAACAGCGAAAAATATTAAATACGTGTTTTTTTATTTCGGCTAAATACGCTTTTTAGGGGTAGAAAACACCATTCAACCTCTGTAGATGAAAACAGTTATAGCTAAATATTTTTGAAACGGCATATTTTTTGAAAAAAGGGCTGAGTACCAAATTTGTAGAATTTAAAGCGATGCACTTGATAGTGACCCTGAAATCGATTTTCAAGGTCAGTTGAAAATGATTAGCCATTGCCGAACTTTGACCATATCCTGTACCTATAAGCAGTAATTTCATGTATTGACTCAATCTATCTTCAAAATTGATTTGTTGCGTTATTTTTCTAAAATAAAAAAAATAAAAACCTGACGAAATGAAAAAATAGGCGCAAATTTATAGAAAAAATTAGAAGAAAACATTTTTGTAAGTAATTTTAGAAGTTAAGAAAAGATTTAATATCACTCCAATTGTAAGTTAAACATTAACTTTATGTTATATTAGAAATTTTCAAAATTTTTTAAAATTTTTATTGCTACTCTATAGTTATCATATTAGGAATTCAATTCAACATATGATTAACTATTATTTTTCCGATTGCGATTGAGCAAGTATTTTTCAAAATTACTTCTTGATCACTTATTTTCTATCTTGCATGTGAAATTCGTTCGAATATACTTTGAACCATTTAGGGATGAAAAGTAAACTACTCCTTTTGAAAAATATTAAATGATTTTCAAATGACTTTGGAAATTGACCTCAAGGTCAACTTCAAAGTCAAGTGCATCACGAGAGTCAAGTGCTTCAAGATCATCAAGTGCATCACTTTGAACTCTATAACTTTGGTCCTAAGCACTTTTTTCAGAAAATATATCGTACCATAATCCACTTCTATGTTGATTCCTGGTCTCTTTTCCTGCGTTTCTAATATTTATGTCAATAAAAAATGTGCTACCGTAGACAAGTACACCGTATTTTTTTGTATTTATTTTATGAGTACCTAATCTTTAATATATTAAAAATTTACGCGAAGATGGTCACTTTATCAGCAGTATCCAAAAAAATTTAAAAATATCGGTGGTTTTTGAAAAATTAACAAAAATCGTATAATTTCTTCTCTATGAAAAATTGGGGTCAAAAGAGACGAGAAAAGAGTAAATGGGGACAACCCGTAGGGTCGACCAAAATTGAAATTCTAATATAAAATAATTTCGAACTTTTTGTATTTATACATTCAAAAAAGAAATAATAGGTACTTGATGATTTTCTGTAAAAATAAACGTAGAATCTAAAATAAAGTTTATATACTCCTGTCGTTTACCCCTAAGTTTATATTCCTCCTATTCTTATTTTAGTTCAAAAAATAATTTTTCAAAAGACTAAGACATAATAATTAATAACAGTGAGATTCTACGTCCATTTTCAGACTTTTGTTTATTAAATTGCGTAAAAGCTAGTAAATGCAATAACAGATATGATGAATTTATAAGGATTTTCTTGTACTACAAAATCTTAAAAATATGGAAACGCGTACTTTTTTTTCGTTAATTGTGTTTTATTCTTTTGCACAAAATTTTAAAAATACTTTATTTTCTTAAGAAAGGGAGGCAACTTTAGTCACAGATATGCCTATGAACAGTTTTTGGTAATCCGGGAAAAACGAAAACACTTTTTAAAATTTTTTTATTGTTAAAATCGAAATGTTCTTTTAAAGAGGGTTAAAATTACCATATTTTATATTAAAATTTTAACACAATCACTCCCTAATTAACGAGCCTTACTTAATATTAGCAAATTGAGAAAAAACACGTCAATTAGATTTTTTTACACAGATTTTATTTGTTATATAATTCAAAAGGATATTTTAAAAATGTGTATGAATGGCTTTCATTAAATAAATTTCAATATATTTTCCATTTATTTTAACAGTGGAATGTCCTTATTAGTGGCTATACTTTCGGCTTGGAGCGAATTAGACGAAGATTTTCTTCTAAAACCAAATTTAATAATTAATTAAAGAAATAAAAAAAAATTTGTGGATTTCCTACCGTTCAAATATAATCTTTATTGTATGTAAAAATGTTATTACATTTTTTCAAAAAACTGTAAGTAAACTGTAAAATTTTCTTTACAAATATGTTAAAATAGAGAAATGTTTCCTTTTTAATTTATTTTTAACTCTTTTTAAATGATTCACTTTAAAATTTTTTAATATTTCTTAATCGAAATTTCATAAAAGAATGTGTCAAAATTTAAAAAAATTTTTCTTTGTTAAAAAAAAAAATTGAATGTGCAAAATTATTTAATATTAGAATGCTCTGATTATACAATTCTAATCATAACTGTATTGTCAATTGGATAAAAAATTACGTAAAAATATTATTGTTTGAATATGATTTAACGTAATTTTTATACGATTGAAGCAAACTCTTATTAATTTTAGGAAGGTGTAAATATAATCTAAATTCTGATCATATCACATAACAGATATCGTCGGGATTTTTTTTGTAAAAAAAAATGGAACAGAGATACATTATAAAAACATTTAACTGACAGAGAAATAGAATATAGCCGAATCGTTAAATTGGATTAAAAAAATCATGACACGCTACTTATAAAGCGGCTTTTTTCGAATTTAGCTCGCAAAAAATGAGACAGAAAAAAAAAGAATACGAGTGCGAGTGAAATGGAGAACGACATATTTCCTAGTTTTTCTCGAAAAGTAAGTAATTTAGAGCAACGGTATAAAAACATTTTTTATGCGTTTTACCTTTTACAATGGCTTAGTGTAAAAAAAAATTTGAAAAATTGCTTAATTCTGGCAAAAAACTCATTTTGTTGACAAAAAACGCCCGGAAAACCTACTTCTGGGCATCCGACGTGTCTGGCTAACGAACTCATCCAACGATTTGGAAAATCGAATTCGCACACAAAATTTCATAAGCATTAAACGTTTCGTTCGAGAGTTATCGCGCGGATACATATATATATATATATATATATATATATATATATATAAATTTTAGTGAATATCATTTTCGTATTCTAGGGACCTCAAAACATATTTCTGATATGGTCTCGGGCTTAGGTCGCACCATGACACCTGGCGTAAAAGCTGAATTTCCAGTTTTGGAAATTCGCTAAAAACCAAAAACTTATCGCTCGTTACTTGGCAACCACAAAATACACATACATACTCGTACACTCTACCAACAAAAACAATCATAACTCCTCATACTAACTAATAATAATAATAATAATGAAACTATCCTGCTATTTTATAAAATACAGTATGTATAATAGGTATATAGAAATAGCAATGTGGAAATGTGTGAAAATATTGGTGTTCTAACTGTACATGTTCGGTACGAAATTGATAGACTGATTTTTAACCTAATAATAGAAAAGAAATAAGAATTAGGAAGCCGTTAACATATTATGTACATACTTAAAAATCACAAAGTGATTGAAATTGAAAAATTGTAACTGTTTCTCGTATTAGAGAGAGTACTAATACACATAGGTGATTGAATGGTTTCTGTATCGGGCGGCTGTCGAAGTATATGGGTCGTTGGTGTAATGGTTAACACGCCTGGCTAGTTACCGAGAGATCCGGGGTTCGATTCCCGGACGATCCGGATAATTTTTTTAATCACTTTGTGATTTTTAATTTACATGTGGTTTTTGGTCATACTATACCAAAAAAATCGAGTACTTAAAAGTGCCAGTTTAGCTGCACGATAAGTGAACATATGAATACTGCGTGTGTTGAATTGCAAACAAAAGTTTGTCATACGTAGTAATGTCTCACAAGCACTCGATAATATTTGAAATTGAAATATTTTAGGTACTCTTCGAAGATTGCCACTTCAATTGTCTGATTGTCCCCACTTGCTTTTTGGTAAGGGGTTATATACAGTAGTAGGGGGCAAAATAACGACATTGTCTCGATTTTTTCCAACAACATATCAGAACAACAGCTATATGTATTCCCGGAGCGCTTTTTTTTGGGCATCACTTGCGATGGACATAATAATTCGAGAACAGTTCATTCGCAATCAGAATTTCAAAAAAATTTCGTTAATATATTTTATGGTCTGATCGCTGAACAAAAGATTTGTCAAAATTTACATTTTTCAAAAAATAGCGACGATTTTAACAAAAAAATTATTTTTTTTAAGGTGTCAAATTTTTTTTTTTTTTTTGCTTTAAAAAAACCCTTTATCGTAATAAATAGATAGTCTAAAGGTGTTGATTGGATTGATAGTTTTTTAGTAGTCGTATTCACCGCAAAGATACCGCAAATATGATTCTGAGAAAATCGCGTTTAAAGTAAGTTACAAGTTAGTTTTTTTCATATTCAATGTTGAACGATCGAAAGTCTATACATAACTGCTCCAAAGTTTGAAAGCGATACATTTCGAACAATGCAATAGAGCGGCGAAAGTCGACGTACCGCTTACATTATATTATACCGAGCGGCAGCTGTGCAAGAGCAACCGTCGGCGCTACTCGAGGTAGTGCGCTATAACGAAATTTGGTAAGAGTATTCTTAGTCTTCGACCATTACAACTGTATATAACCCCTTAAAAAATTATTTTCATAGCTCCTGTATATTGTGAATCAAGGTAAATAATTTGATTAAGTACGATTGCGACTAAAATTTATTTTAGAAATATTACAAAATTCCACTATTTATTACTGCACCCGTCATAAATTATTAACTTAATAATTTATTATATATGTAATTATAAAATAATTTAACGCATAATAAAATTATATAAATCTGCTATTATTTATTAAATATTCAAGAGTCTCTAAAAATATATAAACAAAACTGTGTTTAATTTCCAACTTCTTAAAGAATGTTAAATAGTTGCATAGCAAAAATAAACATAGAACAGTAGCTTTTAATTAGTTCTAAAGTAATTTTAAGATTCAACAAATTTTCAAAAAAAAAAACATTAGCCCATATCGACAATAAGTAAAAAAACATTAAAATTGGTGGAGGCACACAGCCTCCTCGTACTCGTAACAACCTTTTATCAAATCTGTAAGCAGACTTTACACTCTTGATCGAAGTAAGTCGAAGTTCCTCGCCGAAATTTGCTGAAGTCTGAATAGCGTTACAACACGAATCACTAAGAATCACGAAGTAATCTTATACATTTTCGCACTTTTAGTCAACTTTGTATCTTATCTACAATTTCGTGTTTTATTTATTATTAACGTCATGTCGAAACAAGAATAGCTTTAAACTTATATGTTAATAAGTTAAGCGTATAAATTTCATAACATAGCATTGACTTTTCGGTTCCATTAACCTTCTGATATTTCATTAACTTTCGGTTAATATTGCATTAACCATCCGACAGAAATTGATATGAAAATTTAAATCTAAAGAGGAAACCGAATGGGACTTCAAGGCAGAACACTTTTTTATTTAAGATTTAATTTTTTGCGTATTCAGATCTAATGTGATTGAAAATAACAATTCACAGACTTGGAAAGACAACAACTGTCCTAGAAATCTAAAGTTGGTTCAGTACTTAGTAGCTTTGTTCCGGTCTGGTGGATCGTGACTTCGAAACCGATCAGGAGAGATAGTCATCAACAACATTACTACATATTCCTAATATTTAATTGTCAACAAATAATCATCTTACTAATCACATATTCAATAGTACTGCACCAAACGATGAATATGACCACAGCTGTTGCGTATTTATCAAAAAAAAAAGAAAGAGAAAGACTGACCTACCGACTTAAAGGAAACTACATAGCCTACTAGCTTGAATTATATTTTTTAAATTGAAATTAATTTTAAAAATATTTTTTTCAAAAAAAATCAATATTATGATTTCGATTAAGAAAAAAAAAACATCAAATTTTAACGAATTTTATTTTTAAAAGTGTAACTTTTGTTCGATTATGTCTGATTAATTTCAATTTTTAATAAAAAAAAAAGAACCTATGATACAGAGATGTAACAGGAAGTTGATATTATTGAAAACATTCTGCAGAGATAAATTATCATTAGTTACGTTACGATATCGAAGTCTGGAATGAGTGTATTTATTTTCAGTATGTTTAACGTACATACATTTATACATATTTACAATGTACGGACATGTATATGTGAATATATGTTACAAGTACAGTACCGCATAAAACTAACTGGGTTTCGAACTTGATATACATATATGAATCCATAATAACTTTTCACCTTTGATTAAAATTTTATAATTACACATTTCACAAAAATGGAGACCAAAAGTAATAACTGGGTGAAAAAGTTTTTGAAATCTGTTTAGATAAATAGAATATAAAAAGTTGAAGTGCAGAAAGACTGACCCAAAACTCGCCTGGGACAATATACATTCGTCAGTTAAATTTTTTCTAAAAATTAGTATAACGAGTTGAGCTCGTCATTAGTCCTGAAGGGGTTAATAACATTCGTAGTAATTAACGTATTTATCAACTTACAATGACGTAAGAAATATAACGTCACCCGACTCAACTAGACGAAAGGAAACTCTTCGTGCAAAATGCAACATTAATTGCTGAGAAGCCGTAACTTTTCTTTTACACTTGCGTTTAATTCATCTTTAAAGTTTCCAATGAATGTTCAAATAATTTTGTCGACGACTGTATATTTCTCATCTATGTCTATATGTACGTATAATCAATATATCTTCAGTTAAACAAACTTTTAATATATCGATGTTTAAATGATTCCGTGATTATAATTAACCACCCATTTATCAAAATGTATGTATTTAACAAATAATAAAAAGTAATATATGTTATGTTCTTTCGTATATTTTAAATCAAACACGAAAAAATATGTTATTTTTTTAATACTTAGTTCGTTTTTCTTTAAAATAAAAAAAAAACTTCTTAACAATATTGATAATATGTTTGAGAGAAATTAACATGACAAAAGTTATTGAAGAAGAAAAAAATTACAACCAAAATCATGTTATGTGAAAGAGATTACAGTAGAACACCGAATATTCGAATACCGATTAATCGATATTGGTAAATATAAAAGAAAATCGCATCGTCTCTAAAAATTATTGCATAGAATTGCATAGAATACGACTAAAACACACCAGTGGTGGTAGCGCGGGTACAATATCAAATAAATATAATTTTGCAACTAAACTTAGCAAAAAAACTTTCCCTAATTTTGGGAATTTTCTGTAATATTTTATTTACATAAATCATTTGAGTAATGGTAACAAGATTATATTTACATTACACCTCTATTAAACGCAATTTTGCGTTTAGATGATTAAATTAATGGAATTTTATATCAATTGTATTTTTTTTACGTTTGCAACGAATATTGCAAACCAACAAAAAAACGTAACTATTCGATATTCAGTCTACTCGGTCATTTCCTGACATTCGGCCGAATACTAAATAGTGCAAAAATTCGAAATCTAACGCATTAATTTAGTTAAACAAAAAATTCCCACTAGCTATTACGTAATATCTAATCCATGAATATATTATATATGCAAATACACTTGCATCCAGCTACATAATCATGATACGCGTACTGCTTAGTATATACATATATTTAACAGTTTTCAAATTTGTAATTTCTTACACAAAACTATGTTTCCAATTTAGGAGTAAATAAAGATTGCAATACCTGTCAAGAAAATTGTAAATTACAGTAGAACCCCGCACAAGTTATAAATTTATCGCAAATTAGATTTTGAACCTCGTTATATTTTCTACTCTTTTGCTGCTCCTACTACAGTTGCAAGCGCATGCGCAGTTCTGTATTGGTAAATGCCTGGCAATGCGCGGTTTGTTGAAATACAATAAAACATTTTAGGTGGGGGAATCAGCGGTGTATTTCCATTCCTATAAGGCGGACCAGGCGCGCGCCAATAGCGTCAAATTTTGGGGGAAAAATATGATTTTTAGACTTGTAATTTCATTATTTGACTTTATTTGGTGATAAACCTCAATATTAAGACCAGCAAAAAACCAAACAGAATTATTTAACCAATCTTCAACATGTCGACCGGTTTCGGTGTCTCAAAACACCATTATCACCAAAACACGAAGAATATAAAAATCAATAAAATAAAAATAAAAAATGAAAAAATTAAAAAAATTTTTTCATAAACAAAAGAAACTAAAAACCTTTTAGTTTGGATCAAAACCAAACAAATCAAACAATGGCAAATATAGCAACTCGTTGGTTGCAAAAAAGGAAATATGTACATCACTAAAAATGATATACGAAAACGGAAATGTGAAACAACAAAAAAACATCTGAAGACCAAACTTGCAATAAAGAACAGAAAAAGTAAAAGAAGAAACGAAAAATCAATTTTAGAAAAAGACATCTGTAAAAGCCACAAATCGTCTTATGAATCACCTAACTAATTTGAACAGGTGATTCAAATTAGTTAGATGAAAATTCTGTTTGGTTTTTTGCTGGTCTTAATATTGAGGTTTATCGCCAAATAAAGTCAGATAATGAAATTACAAGTTTAAATTTTTTGGCGAAAATAGAGGTAACAATTTATTTATAATTTTTAGTATTAAAAAGTTTTTTTTTTTTTGTTCGTCACTTTTGATAGGAAAAGAGAAAAAAGTGAGAAAGTTCTTAAGAATTTTTTTTTTTAATTTTTCTTTTACGAAAAAGCAGGGGCGGCATTTTTCACAGTACCTCAGGCGGCACTTAGGATAAATACGTCCTTGGGGAGAATAGGAGAATATTATAACTTATGAGAAGTTTACCGGTCTCAGCAGTATAACTTATGAGGGATTTTACTGTATCGTTGTACAAACTCGCGTCTTAAGGTTCTACTTTTTAAATACCATTCTAGCAAAATTGTTTGAAAGTTTCTTATTGAAAAATATTCATTTCCAGACACAAGTCTGTCCGTTACTGATTACGCCTCTTCACCCATTAATCAATATAATATGTAAATTCATATTATGTAAATATCTTATATTAATATGATGGGCCTAAATATTATAATAGGTAGTACAATTTTAGTAATATACTAACGTGTTTATAGTATACACATTCCGGTGATACTAACGTGTGCTGATGGTTAATATTTTGGCTACACCAGCTCCACATATGTATGTATGTATGTGTTTGTCTGTATGTGTGTACATACTCACATATGTAATTAATATTTACGTATTTAGATATAATTGAAGTGTAATGTCCAATGTTCAGTGTAGTGTTTGGCTAGTTGTTTTATTAGCGAATCATATTTCATCATATGTAGAGAATTATATTCGCAATGCAGATACACATAGTTTTACCAATATAGTACTGGTACCTACTGGCTAACCAGAAGCCAGAAGGCTAGAACGAGTTAGCCAACCAGCTATATATGTACACGTATATGTTGTACATATGTATGATGGAATTAAATAACGTATTGCAGGAATTATATATATGTATATAAATAAACTAATATATTTTAATATATGTTGGGCATATACATTATGTTCACCAAACATTTAATAAATTATATATTTAACTGGTTGAGGTTAAATTATTTTTGTATTTCCTATTTATTATTAGTGTATGCATTTATTTATACGTGATAGATACCTCAGAGACGTATTTTATATACAGAGGTATGCACATATTATGTATGCATATATACTTATAACAGAAACAAACGGTATCATGTGAACTTTTTTCTGGTTTTACTAGAAAAATTATACATTCTGTAATCGGTACAGTTACCTTAAAGAAATATTTTTGTTTCTTAAGAGCTGTTCATACCGAAACGATAAGTAGCAAATAGGAAGTAACAGGGATACGTAGGTTATTTTACATATAAACCAATAAATATTTGGAATGACTTTTTGAGATGATGTTATTAGTGACTAAAAATTTTAAGGCGTTAAATTACATATTAATTGCAGCGAGTACCATTCTGCATTCAGTTCAACTGTGTATAAAATAATTTAACGCACAATAAAAAAAAAAAGAAAAAAACAGAAAAAAATGATAACACTCCTGGTACACATCCACTCACTACCATGGCTCGACTGCTACTGAACTGCGGTAACGGTCGGGTTATTGGTGAGTTAGGTATTCAAAATGACCTCGGTGCGGTGTGAGGTGTCTGTCTATCGTCAGTTGTGTGTGATGCTTGTGTGAGAGAGATGCTGAAAGACAGGTTTCAAGGAGAAAATAGAGATAACAAATAGCGTCTACCGTCTAGCTTAGTAAAAATTACACTGTGGCTGCGTAAAAATTCTTCTATGTCTAGTATAATTTTACAAAAATTAAATAAATTTTCCTGGTATCCACTTGAAATTTTACTAGCCCATCGAATTTTACGGAGCTGTATAGGAAAAATTCTTAAACTGTACAGGAAAAATTTTCAAATGAATCGTAAAAAATAATGTTTGAAAAGGATTTTTTATATTTTTGCTTGATAATTTTCTACCGACTGGTCACTTGAGCCTGGTTTACCGGAGGCAGCTCCGTAATTTTTACTGTAATTTTTTCTCAGTGTACATTAATAAGTATAGATAATTAACCTAACACTGAAGATAATACTACTAGTTATTGTCGTACTTGAACAGTCATTCCAAGTAAGTATTAGCAAAATTACAATAACTATTATACTGAATTTTTTTTACTATAAGCATTATATTCCTATTTAATTTAAATTTTTGTTTAATTTTTTAATAAGAGTCCATGATAACAATATTCACACTTTGCTAACTATAGATATGTAAATGTAAATACGAATATTTAAAAAATCACAGAAAAGACAATTCTGTTTAGTGATTACAAAACATCAAACTTTAATTTAGGTTTTTAGAGGTGGATGGGAGTATTTTTAAGACAAGTTGTGATACGTTTAAAAAAAAATTAATTCCTGATTGGAAATATGCTACAACTCCTACCTAACTGTAAAATTTTTAGAATTTTTCAGTTATGATAAGTAAGATAACATGAAAATATTAAAACCTTTTAAGATACCTGACAGATTAAAAAAAAATTATATTTTTCGTCTACGTTTCGCCAATTTTTATAAGCAAAATCGGGAGAATTTTTTTGATTTTTCCAAACAGTTAAAAATAGCAATGACTCCAAAACCACTGAACAAAATGTTTCAAAATTTTGCCCCTTTTAATGCGCCACAAGTAGAATTATTTTGAGACTGGTTTAATTTTTCAAACCCTAGTAGATCTGGAAATATTCAAGGTCAGACGTGAACAGACGTATATAATAATACACATACCAGCAGAATTAACGGAACATACAAAATATCTGTAAAAATCAAACAAACCATTTAATTTCAAGAAAATATTAATCTTATTTAATTATTCACTTAAAATTACATATTCACAAGTCGATATACCTTTATTTTCGGTAGCAAAACAAGTAATCATATAAAATGGCAAATTTTTAGAATCTTATGTCGTCTAAGAATAATTTAAGTTAAAGATTATTTAACAAATAGAAAATGAAACACAGCGTTTTAATGCCGCCTGGTTCCTCCCGTGCTCTTATCAAAGCTTCCATTCGTTTCTCTATACTCAGCATGATGTTATCTATAGTTTCCTGGGACAGTCTTCCATTACGGCAGTTTGAAGCTCGACCATATTGAGAAGAAACAGCATTTGAATTCGAAAGTGACAGGCCTCTTAATATGATCAATAATAAATAAAAACAATTCTATGGAAAGTTAATTGATTCGTTACTCCAATATTATTTTAAGTAAAAATGAAAAAAAGCCGCCAACTTTGTTTAATAAATAGGTTTTTATATATTTTTTATGTTCCGCTATTATTATTATGCCGGTGTGTGTATATACAAACTTCATATAAAAACTCCGAGTTCGGAACATTTCGATCCAGATTTTTGCTTCCCCGGATCTCTTAGGTTTCAAAACAATATAAACTAAAATTCCTATAGCTTCGTTATAATAGCCTGTTTGCACGAGAAAGCAAAAAGCTAATGTTAATTGTTTTTAAAAAAAAATTCATTGAATTTCTAATAATAATATTCAGTGATTAATATTAGTTTACGTGGAATTCTATGAATTATGTTGGAAACAAATTTTCAAATTTTCAAACGCTACATATCCAATAAATAAAACACATATACATGCATACATGATGCACCTAGATGTGCATACACACACACACACACACATATATATATATATATATATATATATATATATATATATATATATATATATATATATCTTAATATATATAAATTACGTGTCACGTTGTTTGTCCGCGATGGACTCCTAAACTACTTAACCGATTTGAATCAAATTTGCACACCGTGTTCGGTTTGATCCAACTTAAAAGATAGGATAGCTTACATCTTAAAGTATAGTCGCAATATTATTTTATTGCAAATTATTTGTCTATTATTTGACATTTACAATTATCTGTTAGCTTCAAATGATTTTAACAGATGGCGACATCTGCTGACTGGATTGAGTAAGCAATTAATAGATGGCGCTGCTATGTTTAACCTACAAACGTATCATATAAGCTACAATTTAATAGCATAACCACTACGTGTTGTTGGGGCTAAAGTATAGGTTAAATTTATTTTGTAGTAAACGAAATACAGTGAAATTCAATTGTTTTTACTTTTCCAATTTTTGGTATTAGCATAGCCGGCTACGTGTTACTTAGACTAAAGTGTAAATTAAATTTATAATATAGTGAAGATAATACAGTGAAATTATTCCTGCTTTTTAATTATTTGTTCCTCATTGTTCAAAACTATTCAATTGAAATATATACATGTAAGTATTATCACATGGTTATAAAAGTTAATTAAAATATCCATTAATGCATGTTTGAAACAATCATTTTTATGGCGAAGTGTTGAAACTCTTCGATTGACCATAAACATGCGCGTACGATTGCAAAATGATCCATCAGCACAAATATTCTCCGAACAATTACTAGATATTGGGAACGGTAAAATAGAACTGCAACCAAATACACAATGCATTCAACTGCCAGACAATTTCTGCACTGTTCTTCAGGAAAAAAATGAATTGATCCAGAGTATTTTTCCGGATATACAGAATAATTACTTGAATCATGACTGGCTCAGTCATCGGGCGATTTTGGCAGCTAAAAATGTTGATGTTGACGAAATTAACTTCCAGATACAACAGTTGTTACCAGGCGATCTGATGTCTTTTAAATCAATCGATACTGTTGTTGATGAAAATGAAAGTGTAAATTTTCCAGTTGAATTTTTAAATTCACTGGATATACCAGGAATGCCACCACATAATCTTCGATTAAAGATTGGTTCCCCTATTATTCTCCTACGTAATTTGAATCCACCTCAATTATGCAACGGTACGCGTTTGGTCATCAAAAAGATTACCGGAAATATTCTTGAAGCAACCATTTTAACTGGAAAGTTTAAAGGAAAAGTGGTCCTGTTGCCACGTATTCCAATGATACCGTCAGATTCTACCATACCCTTCAAAAGGCTACAGTTTCCAATTCGTTTAGCTTTTGCCATGTCTATAAATAAGTCTCAAGGCCAAACAATGTCCATTTGTGGTTTAGATTTAGAAAATCCATGTTTTTCTCATGGACAACTATATGTTGCATGTTCACGTGTAGGGAAACCGTCGAATCTATTTGTGTTAGCTAAAGACAGGTTAACTAAAAATATTGTGCACCGATTAGTGCTAAATTAAGTTGAAATTAAAAGTATTTATAATTCAAAATAATAAATATTATTGTTAAAGATTTAAGACTATCTGCCCTACCTACCTCATTCATAAGTTTGAGTGTCACATGTTATTTACTAATAACTTTGTAATTTACTCATTTGTTACAAATTTGAATGAAAATAATAATAAATTTTAAAATCAATTCCTTTGTATTGATTTTTGCTCAATATCAATTGTACGAAAATTTTAATCAATCGTGCTCAAAGTCCTTCCCCTTCAAATCCCAATCCAGTGGATTTTTATACCAGCTTCAACGTTTCCGTCTTCGTTCGTAAATAATAATTTCATTGTATTGAGGGTTTACAGTAGTAGAAAATCTGTCATGAAGGTCGCCATATTTTTTTACAAATGGCATCCATGTAAAAAAGCATGGTGGTCCCCATGACTGATGTTCTCCTACCGTTCCTTTTAAATAGTTTACTACAATGTAATATAACAAAATTCATAGCCACAGCAACGCGTGGCCGGGTCTGCTAGTATATATATATATATATATATATATATATATATATATATATATATATATATATATATATATATATATATATATATATATACGTTAATTGTTATTGATTTTTGTAATGTAATAATATTGTAATATGTAAACTATTTATCACTATTACACTGAATTTTGTGCGAGGGTAACGCGAAACTTTCCCCACACTCTACCTGCCCCCCACCCCACTGCAATCATCACCCCCCAACAAACACTATCAGACAGCTATGTATGTATGTATACCAACGTGGTGGTGAATGCATATACACCTATTACAGGGTACTAGTATCAACCAGATAATGGGTTTGTTTTATTAACAACAGTAGTCAATGGAAATAATAGTGGTGTATGTAGTAGTACGGGGCATCGGGACGAAGTATCAAGTAAGTAAAGTAAAGTAAGTAAGCAAAACTCACACAGTGGTACAGATGAACCTTCTTCTATGCGGTGGATAGTGATCGCATAAAAAAATCGTACAAAAAAAATATTCAAAAACTTCATAAATGCCTATAAAAAGTATAGTTCACTCCAGGTTAGGGAGCGTCCATAAACTACGTAGCCTAAATGGCGGGAGAAAGGGGCTATGCAAAAAGCTACGCTAGACTACATGGTGGAGGGGAAGTAAGAGTCAAGCTACGTAGTTTTATTTAGAAAAATTAAACAAACGTGAATATAAATGTGAAAATTCATGAATATTGAATTACTTATAAGGTGCTTAATAATTTGGATATTTTGAAATTTGACAAAAATTTCTCAAGCGAATTATGCAACCATGTGGTTACACAGTCTTTACATTAAAATTCTTACTGTCAGGGGTCACGTATTTTGATGAAATATTCTGTAAAACTAAATTTTCTGTAAAATAAAAAGACTACCATTTTAATTGAATATTTTTTGGAGTAAAAGCTACGTGCCACTATGTGGGAGGGGAAAGGTTTAAGGAAAAAGTTACCTATAGTGTACACGGAGGGGGAGGGGGTTAAAATTGGTCAAAATTGAATTACGTAGTTTATGGACGTTCCCTTATGAAAGAAACGTTTTCTGTGTGGTGAGTCGGAACCGCATAAAAAAAATTCATAGAAAATATAGAACTCAAAACGCCTAAAATCTCACCATTTCCGTATAATATGAAAATTGTGATAAATATATCAGCTGTGAAAAAGCTTAATGATGCAATAATTTATATTCTGATGCAATGTAAATGCTGATTAAATGCTTAAAAACCATCATACCATTACCGCAAGTATTACACGAGAGGTTTGTATTTTTCCGAATAAATTTGGGTTCGTATAACGAAAATTTGTTGCCTTAACGAGAAGAATTATAAACTAAGAAAAACGCGACAGCGAAGCTGAAGCGTTTTTGGGTCGACAGTTCTTCGAGTTAAATTCCTTTTAGGCCAGAAATCTGAGTTGTAGAAAACACAAATTTATTCAGGAAAAATATAAAATTCATATTATTATTTAATACACTGTTACTATGGTTCTGAAATCGGTTAAATTTTATCAATACGAATTTTTGTTTCATTTTTATCATGTTTACCTACAATGAAATGACCAATGAAATGTTTTGTACCATTTTTTTCGCTGTAAAAATCTGTCCTAATTTTTTTTCTATAGTAAAAGTGAAAAAAACTACAGAATTCTTATGGGACTTGATACGTATGAGTTAAGTTGTCAAGTAAATTATTATAATTAATAATATTTAGGTTTCTTACTTTCTCTTGCTTTTCACACATAAACAAAAACCATATAAAACGAGGTTCAGCTGTATAAGTAAACAGTAATGTGTGTGGGGTCATTTCATCAACTGGCAGGGGCCGCTACGCCGTTCGTATTCCTTAATGCAATTGGGGGGAATATAGTGTTTGTTGAACGCGGCCTGCCTGGTGGCTGCTTGACGTTACTTCTAAATTGATTGTTCATTTTTACTTGGATTTTCTTACTAATGAAATTTTATATCTATTATATTTTTAATGCATTTCTCCGTCTATAAATAAATCAAATAAATTAACAACAACGTTGCTACGTAAACTTTTGGCTAATGTATTTTATTTAGGAATTTTGGTTCTAATGTATAAATTGTTTGGTTTCTGTAACTGTAGGTACTATAAAATTAGTTTTATAGAAAATCTACAAAAACGTCCTTTAAATCAGGGTTTCCCGAACGCTGGTCCGCGAAAGTATCTCACCGGTCCGCAGAAAGATGTGTAAATTAAAATGAATTACAAAAATATTTATAATTTTTATTTTTGTTTCAAAAATTAAGAAAAATTTTTGGGCATAAAATTTACATGTTTTGGAATTTAGTTTTTTTTTTTTTTTTTACGGTCCATGATACTACACATCCAGCACAATACAACGCAACCTTTCTGTTCGAAAAAAAGAAAATAGCGGTGCTAACTTTGTAGAAACAGAAAAATGGTCGGAAAACGACATTTCATATGACACGACAAAATGTTATTCCAAGGGATCAAACTAGATTGTCTATGTCTCTGTTCCACTTGTAATGAGTTTATGACGTAAATCTCCCCACTCTGTTTGTGTAGATACACACTGTTTGCAGTGTATTAGTTTGGTGTTGTTTAGTAGTGTGCGTATTTACGCACACTACTGCAACACACGTATTACCAGAGAGAGATGTTCAAGGTGTTCAACTAACAATGGTAACAATGTACATACAATGCACTGTGCGTTCGACGACGGACACGGACTGACTAATGCCTTAAGCTGTGACACGTCTCCAAATGACTCCAAGCCAATTACACTTTTTTGATATTAGTTGGCTTCTAGTTTTCTATGTGTTATTCAAAATAACGGCGGAAATTATTCCAGGATATAACAATTCCATTTAAGATTAAAGAATGACTTAAACATTTCTCTAATACTTAAGAAACTATCGATACGTATCTGAATTACATGGTAGACAACATGGTCGGAAAACGACATTTTATATTACACGACAAAATGTTCTTCAAACTAATGGTGGAAATGATTCCAGGATGCAGTATTTCTATTTAAAATTAAACAAATCGTTAGCTGAGCATTGGTTTGTACCAAGTCCACTTTTTAAAATTTTTTTTAGATGGTTGTTTTGTTAGTTTCAGGCATTGAGGAAGTCGAAAATTTTTTCTTTAAAATGGACTTGGTACACACCAATACTCAGCTGACGAAATACTTTTAAACATTTCTCTAATACCTAGGTAATTAAGAAAGTGTCACACGATATTCAAAAAAGTAGACCGATTACTTTTTATTTTATTTTACAGACGTCACGTTAGAAGTTTTACTTCAAAAAGTCATTGATAGAATTAATGACTGACTATTTGTTTCGACCAAGACTCACATTTTCAATTCCAAAAAAAAAAAAAATTACATTCAACGTGATCAGTTTAATTTTAGTAAAAAATAGTAACAAAAATGAAAAAGAAAAAATTAATAAGGAAGTATTTGCAGGAAAATATCTATTAATAAAATCTGCTAAATTTCCTACTGTGTAAATCAGCATGTTGTCTGTCTATATCCACCGCCAGACCAGCAAGTCACAATATCATGATAATTACATATGTTGAATTAAATTCATTTTATATCAGTATAATAATCACAAATGGAAAATGTGAAAAACATTAGAAATTACTAAAAACTAGAAATGCACTCTAGAAATTAATTATACATTGCAACTACTTAAACATTCTGACACCTTTGTCATTAGTGAAAATTAATTAATATTTTGTCAAAAATTATTATCATTTTAACATACGAACACAACAAGCTCACTTAAAATTTGTGTAATAATGATGAAAATCTAAAGTGAAACTACAAACATATTGAAAATCGTATATTCGAGGAAAACATAAATTATCGAAAATTATGACGACTAATGCGCGATGCCACCACACTCTGTTTGCATCCAATTTAAAATATATAAGTAATTGAAATAAAAGAAGCAATAATTTACAAAATTTATTAAATATTGGGCGCCGCGGATAAGACGCAGGCGGGGGGCCAGCGGGGCGAGATGTGAAAAGATATCATATTAAGTATATTTTAAATGAAAATATCTTAATTAATAGGAAGAAAAGAACCTGTGCGACACATACGAGAACAAATATACATAAAATAAGTGAAACACATAATTTACGAACTTAAGCTGCTAATATCCATGTGTGTAATGAACTATGTACTTTAAAGTACTACCATACGTTTTCTATACGAGAGATGTATGTGTACAGTTTGGGGGAGAATAATTGAAACACTTCATTTAAGGCTGTCTGTACACGATAAGTAATACTGTCAGTATTTACTGATAACAATAACGAATCAATATTTTTATTACTTCAGTATTTTTATGATACCGTACACTATCATTAGTTTCTTCAGTATTTTAAAACAAACTGTCAAGTTTAATTTTTCGGAATTTTTAAATTAATAAAATTTTGGAATTGTTATTATTATGGAAGAAGCGTGCTTAGCTATAGTACTAGCCATACTAGCATTTGCAACTCAAAATAAGAAAACAAAAAAGGAAAAAAACGTTATGTTCGTTATGTTTTTTCTAGCGATGCCATACATATACGCATGTATATATATATACGGTACATATCGTACATATTGTACATACTGCCGTACATACTAATCAATAATATAATTATGTGATATAATTACGTGATATATGTACAAGCCTACTTTTCCATGATGTGCATATTATACGATCTACAATCGATTTGTATTTATCTCGGTTGGTACCGCTGGTACATAATGTACATAATATACCAGAAATATGTTTTAACGGTTTTAACTATACTCTTCAATACTTTCATCATTATTTCAGTATCGTCAATACACGATCAATAAAAGTGTCAGTATTTTGAAATACTGACAGTATTACTGATCGTGTACAGGCAACCTAAGACTACAGAAAGTAATACGATTTTGGATAAGTAAAATTCAAATTGTATACGTTTGTGAAAATTTTTTTTTATAAAAATTTTCAGCTGTGATAAAATATTTCTTTTTCCGTTTCCGCTTATACAATAAACGCCACCAATTTCGTTAGTTTAAATGGAAAGTGGTATTTTTGACATTCCATTGAATTTGGATCCCGGTTTCTTAACGATACCTGATACATAAACTTAATAGTTTTCACATTATCTTAACTTTTTTAATAACTTTTGCAATTTCCGTCGTCATTTCCGATTAAATTCAAAATTTTTTTTAAAAAAGTTGGATTTCTCCAGTCTGACTTTTGTATACAATTTGAAAATATTTTTACGATCACTCAAAATTTTTTTACGTTGAGCCATTACCCCGAATATGCTTCCACTTAAGGCAATATTGTGAAATAAATAAAAGTAATCCATGCTTACTAATTTGCAAAAATTGTTTTATTTTCTGCGTATAGATTTATTAATATTATTCTTTCCTTCTTCTTTAGTTTCTAAAACTTACTATTTACAGAATTCGCAAAAATACCCGTTTAACATAACATTAACATAATTATTGACTAACATCCGATCAAAGCAAAATGTATAGCTAGGGCCTTTCTACTTGGCAGTAACTCGCACATGATACAGATAGATATATTTGAAAATACATTACAAGTAATAGACAACAACATCTGAAAAATATCTAGGTTTAAACCAGTCATGTCAAAGATACGGCCCGCGGGCCGCATCCGGCCCTCGGACCATATCAATATGGCCCGCGATCACATTATATCACAGAAAGAAGAATCTTGTTTTTAGAGATTTTAGACAGCACTCGATGCGTGTACGGAAGTTCAAAAATGTGCGCGCTTTAATTATAAGTAACTTCAAGAGTAGCGCGTGCCTAGACGAGCGAGAGTGTTAGTTATGTTTTATCTCTGTCGCGCGCGCGAAAGCGGCTTCTGTTTCGTCTGTGCACGTAGCGCACACTACGCCCTTCCCGCCGGTTGTAGTCTTTTTGCAGTAAGTTTCAATTTTTTTATTTTAACCTGGCCCGCCTACACATTCTAAATCTAATATATGGCCCTCTGCAAAATTGAGTTTGACACCCCTGGTTTAAACCATATTAAAAAGAGACACCTTTTTAACAAACTTTATTGTACAACTATTAGATGTACGTGTTAAATTCGTTTTCTGCGCACTGCCAAGTAAAAAGGCCCAAGCTATACCATCAAACTTTCTTTTCATGTACCAAGGAAATTATGTAAGAAAATTAAGTCTTTCAATTTCCCTTCAATCTACAACTCGTTTTAACATTCATGAATTTTTCAGATTTTTCTAAGCGATCATTCTAGTGTCAAGGGTCGGCGACAGTAATATTTACAAAGTTTTTCCCCAAAAAAATGAACAAAATAATATAGTTATATAAATGTTATTGAATTTATGCTTTAGTAAGTTTTTGTTTGATAATTTTGGTACGCTATACCAGGGCCGGATTAATTACTAGGCTCACCCTAGTATGGCCAAGGGGCGGCAAAAATTGGAATTTGACGTTTTTTTTCTGTTGGTCAGTTAGTTTTTGTAGGTAAAAATTCTAAAAAACAAACAGAAGTTAGATTTTTTTAAATCAAAGACAAGGGCGGCATTTTTCACGGTGCCTATAGGGTGGCACATAGGATAAATCTGACCTTGCGCTATATTAAAAAGTAACAATAAGTAATTCACTTCCTTATGCCTATGTATGTACAAAAATTTTTTTATTCGTTTCGATATCTTTGACCACAACTGTAAACCAATACAAATATGCTATACGTATGTACCATTTAACAAAATGTTTATACATACATACCTGCTTAAGTAGCGTATACGAATGTTACTGCAATTATATTTTATATAGCACCTGTTTGTAATCCTGATTCTAATTTATTATAACAAGAAACTAAAACTGATGCCAAGTGAAGAAAGAAGTTTTCTTTACATTAAACACAACAACGACGGATGGCTAGGACGTTAATAAACGGACGGACGCAGACGGACGGACCAACGCGCAACGTACGTAATATGTATATGTAAGTGCACGCCAATGTAAAATCTGAATAATCATTTTGAAATTTATTGATGTCATAGCGCAATGTACAATACAACAAAAAGAATTGAATATGTACAGAATTTGGTAATTAATGACAAAATTACGCTATTTTTATCAGACGATAAGATTCCGTTCCATTCTTATTGTTAATTTCTTACGTTATGTTATAGATTTAACCGTGTAAATAATTTGTTTATTTGAAAAGTGTTAAGGCAAACATTCAGCTTGTTGTAAATAATGGAAAAAGTTGTACTTGGACTGGTACGACATAAAAAATCAAGATACAAAAATCAAATAAAAATTGAAGTTTTTTTTTAATGGTACTTAAGGGGGGGTTCACGCCATAAACTAATTTTTTCGAATCTCGTTTTTTGTTTTTATTTTATTCTGTGGTTCTTTACAAACACGGTGATATATAAAACATGACCAAAAAAAATTTTTTTTAGTAAGCAAATATTTATTTGTGAGCCGCTGCATAGCCAAGTTGCTGCTTCTTTGCAGACAACAGTCACCCTCCCTCGCGATTTTATCAGTAATATTTAGTTTTGGTGTGTATATGAGTTTATAGTATGCTCTGAGATAATGTTCTTTTATTTGTATGCCTTTGTAGATGTTTTAATAAATAGTGAGTAAACCGCTTCTTTTGATATTAATTTTGTTTTTTACCGTTTCCCGAAAGTTGTGTTTCTTCGAACAAGGAAAATCATATCTCTAGTTCTAGAAAAGATAGAGACTTAATTTTTTTTTATTTTGTCCATAAACATATTGCGCATAAAGTGAAGTATCTTTTTCCATTTGAACAATTGTAACTATTTTTAAACATTTTTTTAAATAAAAAATTGGGTTTTATAATTTTTAGAAGTTTGGGATTACAATTTTGTAGTTAATTTTTAAAATTACCTGAAAAGCTTTATGGACAGGACATACTCAGCTTTATGGACAGGTCCTTTTGGAATAAAATAAAGAAAAAATATTTAAAAAATATTCATTACTTTTTGAGATATGGCGTTCTTTATAAACGCTTAAAAACTTATGAAAAAGGGCCCTCTCCCCCTACAGGGAAGAGTAATAAATGTTTCAAAAACAAAATTTTCTATTTGAAACCCTCCCTAATTTGAAAAAAAGTTCAACAAGCAAAATAATCATAAATAAAAAAGTTGCTTTTTTATTTGAACTCCCCCTTAAACGGGACAAAGATAACTTTTTTTTACAGTTAATTAAATATAATTTTAGTTTTAAAAAATTTCGGTAAGTTCCTGTCAGGCACGTATTAAAACACGGTTTTTCCAGCAGGCGGACTTTTCCAAAGTTTTCGCGATAAAATATATGACATTTACGTACATTTTTTACGGTTTAAAATATCATCGATACCCGAATTATTATCATGTGATAATGTGATACCGCATATCTTCCTTAAAGAAAGATATTTTATTTATTTAAGAGTTTTAAGTATAGACCACCAAACAACAATTTATATTAGTGTATGATATTTAATCATCGCACATCACTACAAAATATGCGGTGGCAAGAAGCAAAAATTTTATTAATTTGCCCTAAGGACTTAGACTTTATTTTTAAGGAAAATTTTCTAATATAATTTTAATAAATTATATTAGAAATTTCATCTGCTGTGCAAAATATCATCTACTCATCAAAACAAGCGTATTATTATTTAAATTTTTTTTTCTTTATTTCACTTGTAAAAATTTGGTTGTCTTGAAAAGGTGTGGAAACTATGAAGGCATGATAGGTTTTTTTGACACAAAAAGCCACAGAACAATTTCGTTTTCGAGTTTCTTATGATAGATTTTTCAAGGATTTTAAGGAAGAAAGTCTGAAAACAGGACCAAATGTATTAAAATTTTAACTTAAAAGGACTTCAGGATAACACACAAAGGCTTATTAAAAATTCAACAGATTCGGTAAGCAGATACGATAGACTAAGGAAATTTTGAAACGACGAAAATAAATTTCTAATTGTTTAGTTAATAGGTATGCATGATGCTCATCTTCTCCGGAAAGATTTACAAATTTTTTTAATAAATTTTGTATCCATTGACTCATAGTATGAGGTTTCATAAAAAGTGAAAAAAGGGAAAAAATTGTTTTGAGAATCTAAGAAAACTGCATTTATTTATTAGAAAAACAAAACTATACGTCACTTTTAAACGAAATTATACATAATACTTATGTAACAAAGGATGTACATGCATGTACACATAAATACAAGTGTAACAACATTGTAAATTTTATCAGACCAGACCCGTCATCATTTATCGATCGTTAGACGAAATGTCAAATAAAGCACTGCACATTTGTGCTTAATCATCATTACTATACTAAATTTTACATTCATTAACAACACCCTCTGAACAAATTTATTGTATTCGAAGTTGTTGTACATAGAAGATACCAGAAATAGAATATAACGTGTCCTAGAAATGATAGACGATGAACAAAAGCATATCGTTCTGTACAGCGCCGCTACCATTAACCAATATCATAAACTTTTTTAATCATTTTTCGAAGAGTATTTCGAATACTCTCAATGAGTTAGGTATAGTATTTTCAAAATAATTTATTTACGAGAAGGTGGAACAAGACGGGTTAGGGCTCAGACCGGGGTGGGGCGGGGGTACCAATATTATCACACCACCTGAATGCACCAATCATTTTTAAGTTATTCATAGCAAAACGGTAGAAGTAACTGGCAGCATTCACATATGAGAACCCCAAAAGTGATTTCCCAGTGCTATTATGTTAATATATTTTCTACGTTTTAGAAAGGAATCAAAATTTGGACGAATATGATTCAAGAATGAAGTGGACTGTTGAGCGATATTTAAATTTTTTATCTATCTTTTAAGGTTACACAGTATTTCATCTCAGTTTCAGAATATTACGTGGGGGGATAAGATTGGGCTTACGTTTTACCAAAACCCCCTCCACAAGTGGGGAAAGACAAATAAAAATTCAATTCTGTCATGAAAGTATCAAACGTTTGTTACTCTTTGTTGATTTAGGTCGGAAGATTGATCATCGAAGATAGTAGAAATGATGAAAAAAAGTTTTAATCTCAGAAACTCAAAGAATTTTGCTTACCATCAGAACTAACTAGTCCGTCTTACCCCACCTCCCTCTACAAGTACAATTAAAGCTCTAACTGCAAAATATCAGAAACTTTGTAGAATTCTATTTACGCGAAATTTTTTTAGAAAAACATATTTCTGTGGCGGAATCTAAATTTTAGGTGTACTTATATATTTTCCTCGTAATTTCAACTAGAAAATACTTACAATAAAACATGTGGTACATATAGAAATCCAGACATAACACATAGATCGCTAACAATATATTTTAAAATAATAGAGATTTTAGTTTTGTGTAATGTCATACTTCAAGTGAATACCGCGGCTTTATTATTTCATTAAAATGCATAAACACACAGACTCGGTGTATGTATGTCGGTATGTAGATACATATTTTCTATATTTTTAAACACCTACAAAAACGTTAAACATGTCGTCTTGTCTCTGTAATAATGTGATTTTAGTAAAATTTCTGGCGCTAAATTCTCTAAGAAACAAACAAACATTCAAAAGTATTTCTATACGTCGTATTCGTTTTGTTTTAGTTTAAAACAAATAACAAAAATATAAAACGGACAATGATCTTGCATTCAGTTCTATTGTTTTCTTATTTGAAGGAAAACAAGAAAATTTTTGTGTAATTATTATGATAAAAAAAAATGAGAAGAGATAAAAATGTAAATCGGGTACTTACCAATTATTTACTTGTAATATTGTAAGCCCTGTATCTTGCGCTAATTGTTTTTTCTGATCCTCTGAAGGGTACGGATGCTGAAACAAAGAAATAATTCCGTTAATAATGCTCATAGTAATGTGCTACAGGACGGTCACCATTTAATTCATCATTTTGTTACTTCACTATCTTCAGTATTAGAATATACTGTTGCCAATCATTTTGTATGCATTCATTGTTCCTCAGTGTGTACAGCCTAAATGACATAAGGTTGCGGGTCAGATGCGCAAATGAAAGAGTACGACAACAAGAATTAAACTATAACATATATGCATAAGAGTGTGATAGAAGTTGTGTTAGCACATTAAATTTTACCATGCTAGCACAACATTTTTTATGAAACCATGACTAATACTTTTTACGTTTCAATTTAATAATATTTACATGATCGTAAAATATTTTTTTACTTTGGTCGTCGATTTCGCATGCAGTATAAGAGAGCATGGTAATTTTTCTGAAATTTTATCTACAAAAATTATATGATTTTTCTCTCCGTGTAAAAGTCGCACTTATATTCATTAATATAACATTCAATTCCGTTTATCTATAGAACTGAATTTTAGGTGTAAATTGTTACTTTTCTGTTTTGTTTTAAATAAATTCAGATAAATAATATTTACCAACTCCCCACATAAAAGTTAGCCGACGCTCCTGATCTTCCGATTTTACGTACTTCCCCTTAAATTTGAACCGAGCACTACGTACCATTGGATTTCTGGTGTAAGACGCATTTTATGAATGGCATAGGGTAAACGGTATAGTTATTGGACGTTGACAGTTATTGGACAAGACACTCTCTTTTGAAGATTATAAGGCTTATAGACTAGTAAAGCAAACTTCCTGATTTTTTAGTTAAACAGAACCTTCTAGTATCTACAGAACTTGTGGATTGTGGAAATACGCCAGAAATTAACAAATGAAATTTTTGTCCAATAACTGTATTTTTCTACACGCACAACTTTAATATTTTTTTTTTTTCAGAGACTTACCAACATGTAATATGAAAGTTTTATATGGTACATTAAAATAGACAGGTCTTACTTTATTTATGATTTTTTTCGTTAAAAATAAAGCTACGACACGTACTTTTTCTGTGCTTTGTTTTGAAAATTGTTCTTAACTGTCCGATAACTATACCGTTTATCCTACAACCACATGTACACACAGATCTTTTATTCGAAACTTAAAATCGAAAATGAAGTTACTAACGGAAACAGAGCAGAGAGAGTAAATTGTGTTTTTGAAAATGTCATAAACTTAAATTGCACTAGAATCGTACGCGTATATAAAAGGCGGGTATATATTTGAATAGATAGTTTTGTTACTGTTTGCCACCGTTTGTTACACACATTTGTTGCTAAACTGTAACGGAGCTACTAGCGCGGCGAGAACAGGCGAACCAGCTCCAACACACACACACAGTTTGTATACAATAGTCTACTACATACTACGGTGTTGTTGTGATTCAACCGTGTATAGTAAATAAAAGCCATCAAAGCCATTCAGGATTCGCTTTAACGTTTTCCATAATGTCACATTTTACGATAGAATTGGCAATAAGGTGATTGTTGAACGATCTCGTTTATGGATTTATCTATCCGCATACCATTCACCAAATGTGTGTACTGCGTTTCCTTTTTTAATAAATGTGCCGTGTGTATTTTTTATTTCACTCGCAGCGACGCACCGTGTCAAAGGAAATCATTTTATTTCAATTCGGTTCATGTGTGTTTCTAATAGTTATTTTATGGTACATTTACATTTTATGCTGAACGTAATATTTAAGGAAAGTATGCGAATATCGATACCACACATATAGTACGAGTATACGCAAGCACAACAGTAATTTTAAATTGTATATTCATTCACATTTTTTATGTAAATTAAGGTCTGACCGAGATTTCAGTCTTCATATTTTAGTGATTCTTGGGCAGAAAACTAATCGAAGAAAGAGATGTACACATAATTATTCATTATCAAACAATTTTTTTGCGATTAGTTATTGATAAAAGATAGTAGGTAAAGCAAGGCACAGGTGGACGTTTTCCTTCCAAAAAATTTGACTATACAATAAAATATGATGAAGTGTCGCTTTAAATTCCAAAATGTTGGATATTGTTGACTCACAAGTAAAGGGCCCGAGGCCGGACCTATCGATTTTGATGAAACTTACATATGTTGTAGAACACTAAAAAATAAGCAACACGTACTTTTTTTATCGGCGGAAAAACGGTTTGGAGGGGTGAAATCGCCCTCCAAAAATTGGGGTAAAAATTTAATTTTTAAATATCTCGAAAATGGTAAGAGATAGAGCAAAAGTTTAAATTGGCGACATTGCTCTTTTTTAAAGAGCTATCTATTGATATTAAATTACATCAACAGGGGTGGTTGGGGGTTAAAATTTAGGGGTTAACTTTGCAAAAAGGGGGTGAAAATTAAACAATATAAAAATTTTGTTTACAGATTTGAAATCTACGTCAAAAAATCTAATTAACCTGTTTTTGCTCAATGTCGTAATATTAAGTGTAGGGGTAGTTAACTAGGGGGTGACTATGTCGAATAGTCGTACTACTTGGGTAGTTCAAGAAGTTTTTCTTCATGGAAAATAGTTTAAGACATTTAGAATAACGTAAAAATGAAATTTTCGATTTCAAAATTTAGTTTGAGCAACATTGGGGAGGGGGTGAGTCACCTTCTTAAATTACATACTAGTTAACATACACTCATTTTTAATATTAACACACTCACAGTGGGTAATAATGTCACAATAAGTGGTTCTGAAGTTGTACTGTCGTATGTAAGGTTTTTATTAGGTTTCGGGCCCTTTACTTGTCAGTACGTTTGATCACTACCTGTACAACAGAGTTTCCTCTGATAATCATCTATTAATACGACAATTAAAAAGAAATGCAGAAGTGATTCAGCACGTTTGACCACCTAACTGTAGCTACCTACAACAATTCTTCTTATAATACAATGTTTAATTTCGGCCGGGACACGTCGGAACAGCGTTCCAGCACCTCCCAAGGATTTTTATTTTTTTATCAGTGTTTTTAATGAAAAATGTATTCGCTTTTTCAAGTTTGCTTTAGCACAAATTGTTTCGTCACAAGTTTTTCAAAATCGGAGCTTATAATTTTTAGGGGGCCGTATGAGTCCGGCACCCACAATTTTAGGAATTAAACACTGCTATGATACATAGATAAAACTGAATATTACTAATATGGCAACAAAAATTTAATTTAATTTTAAAAAAAGATTAGGTCAGCTAATTTTAAGCTTCAAAACTTATTTTGAACCCAAATTTATCCTAAAAGTTATATTTAAACGTTTAGAATTTAAAAAAAAAATAACCAAACTTATAATATGTAGTACATTTGCTATTTAAAAATTCATCAGAATTTTATAAAAAAATCCGTACTTTTCGAGATAAGATAGTTTTAGTCTACATTACTCACTCGTAATGAGATTTTAACTGAAAATGAGCACCTCAAGAACACAAACATCAAAACTATACAAGGATTTCAATTTTGTATTTAAACAGCGATTAGGACATGAATGAAATTTTGGTTCTGGTACAGGAATAGTTATTTTCGATACCTATGCGTAAAGAGAGGTATTCTAGTAGGCTTAAATTGGGGCACGAGTCTAAGGGACTGACACATACACAATGATTACGAGTGCGCTGTATACCCCCACGATCCGTCAGGCAAGTGCCCCAATTTCAGCCTACTGGATACCTCACTTTACGCATACGTATCGAACATATTTTTTATAACGACGGCTTTGAAAATTTAATAGAGAGAAAAAAATTAATTATTTTTAAGCAATTTTAGAAAATAGTAGGGTTAATTTTATTTTATAATAAGGTTATACGAAAAAGAAATTTTTTATTAATTTGTAGATCGTTTTTAATTTTTTAATTGATTTGTTGATCGTTTCCATGTTTAATTTGAATATGATTATCATTGACAAATAAATATCATTATTTTCTCGCATAGTTAGTTACTTTCACGCATAGTACTGTACTTTTGCGTACAGCTACTTTCGTTTGTTTTACAATAATGTGAAAACTGCTCTTTACGCCCACTACACAACACTCGAATATTAAACTTTAGAAGCCGTCGTTATAAAAAGATACTTTGCTTCTCGTATAGGTTATAAATTTAAAAATTCAAAATTGTTTTCAAAATCCAAAATAATTTTCATTACACTGTTCTTTCTGACGCCTATAGACCTCACGGGTTCACACAAAACTCTCCATGACTTACCCTTTGATACCTCATTTCAACCACATTTATAATACCTATTTCATAGAAACCTCTTATACAAATTGTAACAAATCAACAGACAAATAAACAAAAGTCTATTGATATTTAAATTTACACCTGTTATTTTGAAAAAAAGCATTTAATTGCATCTATTATTTCTCTTATCAATTATTAAGTAAGACCTACCTACTTATACTTTTCAATAATGAAAAAATTACGTATGTGATAACCACAATACACTATAATATTATTGTGTTAACATTTCTTTAACCACAAATTATAACGTCTGAATTGTTAACGTATGGCATACCTATCTAACACACACAAATATGGAACATCCTTAATAATAAATATTAAAAATTTCAATTCCTTTGAACAATTACCTCGTTCTTTTTAAGGGAAATTCCACTTTGGAAATTCATTTATTACAGCGTGTGCCATGAAAAGACCTGAGCCCCGGACTATGGAAGGAATTTGTTTTGAGGCCTCGAATGTGTATATATATATATATATATATATATATATATATATATATATATATATATATATACACAGTAGACTCTCGTTAATTCAAACCTGCGATAATTCGAAACTCTCTATAATTCAAAGCTATCACGAGTTCCCTAAAAAATCTCTTTATACTCCTATTTCGAACTAAAACAATACATTTTTATACACTTGATAATTCGAACGAAAAAATCATTGCTACGTAACAAAACGAGGCGTTAATTCGAAGTCATCGGCGTCAAACACTCCGACAATTCAAAGTTGCAGAGAGAAAGAGACAGAAAGATTAGAAAGAAGTACATTTTGAGACAAGTTCAAGTTCATTCATCGCAAATGTTTAAGAAATTAAAATTGTTACCTGTGGTAATTCGAATCTCTCTATAATTCGTAATATTTTAAGAGTCCTTGAGTTTCGAATTAACGAGAGTCGGCTATATATATATGTATGTATGTATATGTATATATGTGTCCGCGTGATAACTCTCGAACGAAGCCTCCCATTGTTACGCAATTTGGTATGTACATCAAAAGTCCCAAAAGCTTGGACGAGCTTGTCAGCCAGATACGTCCGATTTTTGGAAGCCAAAATTTTGGCCAATTTTGCCATTTTTAATGGTTTTTTGAAAAAATTGGCCAGGCTTCAAAAATTTTTTTAATTTTTATTACACTGTCGGAAAGAGCGTAAAACATTACATAAGATAAGCTCTTAAAACATTGTTCTAAGTGAACTAGTTTTTGAGAAAAATTTGCTGAATTTCTTTACAATAAATGCTTAATCGTTTTTGTCATTACAGTAACAATATTTTATATCTGTTTCATTTTTCAAAATAAAGATTAACTAACTTTTCAAGAGCGCATCATCACCGATTTTGAAAATTTGTTCACTGTTGGAGAGCTAAACTATTTTAGATGGATATAAGTTATGTTATATGAGGTCCGCTAGAGAGCGAGGGATCCAAAAAGTGTAAAAAATAAACTACCCAATCGATTCTGAAAATTTTTTCACCTTTAAAAAGTTAAACTCATTTAAATGCATACATCCTATACTATATTGAAATCCGCCAGGGTACTGGGGACCCAGAAGCACCAAAAATTAACTACTCAATCAATTTTGAAAACTTTTTCACTGTTAGAGGGAAACTATTTTAGATCGATACAGGTTGTTATAATATGAGATCCGCCAGTGTCAAATCTTTGGAAATTCGTTATGTTATGTAGGTGCTGCGACACGGGTATTTTTACATATAAATACATATTATATGCGGTGGAAAACATGTGAAAAGGTAACAATTTTGTGGTGTTTAGTGGAGTGCTGATCAAGGGCGGTCATGACATTCAAACAATTGCACGCATGCACACTATAACGATAATAAGTGACTTGATCTTTTGTATAAAAAAAATTTTCTTTTATATTATTGTAATTGGTAATTATTTGTAAATTATCACCTGTTTCATTCAAAAAAGTAAGTTTTTTTGTTGTATTAACGCCCACAAATTATACCTGTTAAATGAGAAAAAATATATTCTTTTATATGTGTGATTTTTTTTATGCAATGTGTTTTTTGCATGTCATCAGTCCGCGCGTTCAGCAACCGCTGAATCGTTGAGTTTTAAGTCAGTGTGGCTGGAAATAAACGGAATACTAAAAATAACATCTGTTGTACGTGTATATTGTTTGTATTTACGTCAATTCTTCTCTAGTTGTTTTGCTCTAAATTACGCGTTTTATAAAACTACATACAATAATTACGTATGTACAAACACATATTAATCACAAGAAATGTAATTTTTGTTTTGTGTTCATCTCGAAATAATTATACACCTATGCATGCTAATAAGCAGGTTATTACATACTTTGAAATCGTCTAATTCTCATTGTCAAGTTTTATTACAAAAATTTACAAAATGTTACAACGCAGTAAAATAACAGTAAAAGTGGTAGTGACTGTCGAATAGTCGATTCAGTAAAGCTATTCCAAATAAAAGATGGTAAAATATAAATATTTCTGTTTGATTGCAAATATCAGTTTTCCTTATTAGTTATTAATTGAATTTTGCATACAACTTTAACAGGTTATGCGTTTAATTGTAAAAACTTGCTTTGGAAAAAGTGTGTGATTTATATTTATTTAAATAATTATTACGATAATAGCTATTCACAAACTAACTTAAAAGTAGTAAGTTAATTAAAGGTTTTCGTATAGTATATTTTGATGGATTTCGAAAAGATTTTACTGCTCTTTTTGAGCGATTTCGTAATGAAACTACAAAATCCTCATAGATTTGGTCATGTATGCCATCGTGTTTGGTAGTCTACTTGCACTTCACCACTTTTCAATGGTAAGTGACGAACCTTACACAATTTAGTAAACAGTAACGTATTTTTTTTTAAAACTATTATTGAACTTTTCTTAACATGTTGATCGTCATAAGCTATAATGACGAAATGCCCAACTGGTACACTATTTTTTGGTGGTCATAATACATAATGATAAATACACTTTATATATATGGTAGTAACTAAAAGGCATAGATAATCATATTATTAACAAATTAAAGACTAATTTTAACACTAAATGAAAGTAAGAAACATTTTATCCCGAAAATTGTGAAAAACTGAGCTACTGAGCTACGAAATCTAGACTTAACGCTTGTTTAACACTGTACTGTTGCATAGCCGGGATTCTTAAGATACGGTTCAGGCCATGAAGGCCAAAAACAATGGGATTTTTGGTTTTATGGTAACGCTGAACTACTTGAACTTTCAAAAACAGTTTCCGTACAAAATTAGGGCGCAAACCTGTTTCACACCGAAACTGCAGGAATAATATCAATTGACGAAAATCTACGTAAAGAAACATATTCATATTAATCGTAGATAAAGTAATTTATAATTTCACTAGTTTTAGTTAGATATTTAAATAGAATCGAGAATACGTTTAAATTCGATTCAATAGACAAAATTCATCACTTTTAAAAGTGCAGTAAGAATGCATTTTTATTCCTATATAGCAATTCAAATAGATTTATCTACACAGAGAAAAAATTCCAGTAAAAATTACTGAGCTGCCTCCGGTAAACGAGTCTTAAGTGACTAGTCCGTAGGAAATTATTAAGCAAAAATATAAAAAATGCGTTTCAAACATTATTTTTTACGATTCATTTGAAAATTTTTCCTGTACACCTTAAGAATTTTTCCTATACACCTTAAGAATTTTTCCTATACAGCTGCGTAAAATTCGATGGGCTAGTAAAATTTCAAGTGGACACCGGGAAAATTTACTTAATTTTTATGTGCCGAACAACTTCGTGCAAGTTCGGCACATAATAAGATTGGACTGTGTAGAATGAATAATTATTGAGTTTTACATCCATATTGAATAAACGCAAGAGGTATTGGTTGTGTATTGTATGTATTTAATGTACCTGTGAACTCTATAGTTCGATTAAACGATTAAGACTTGTAACAGTACTGCTATCTAGCGATGTATATAAGTATTTCAAAGTAACTGGTATTGTTCAAAGTACATAACTGGTATTGGGGACGCAAACCCCGAGTAAGCAGTGAATAGTAATGACGAACAGAAAAAGGAAGTTTGAAATGGCGAATTGATAATGAGTTAAGTTAGAAACTGTTTTGGAAAATTAACAAAAAATTTATATTAAAAAAATATTTAAAAATAAAATAATATAAAAAATAATCAACTAATATATTTGAAATTATAAAAACAAAAGGAAAACCTATAAATAAAATATTATCATTACTTAAATCAAAAGAAAACAAAATTAATAAAATACATGTGCTTTCGTGTTTAACCTACAAGAGAATATTATATTTTTTTTTTTAAAATATTCCCTGTGTTTCATTTATCTACCTTGGAACCATAAAATCTACATCAAGAAAATCTTCCAGTTACGATAAACTCATTAGAAATAACTTTTGTGATATAATAAATACGTTGTCTTTGTAATTTTGTGTTTCTAATAAAAAAAATCGTAGTTAATATTTTTTAAACCTTTATTTATTTCTAATTTTTATTATATACATAATTAACCCTAGAACGACAAACTTTTTTTTTCTACTCTTAAACTACAAACTGGGGTATATATTTACCCCACGGGATTTTTGGTCGTAAAATCGATCTGACAGCAGCAATTTCACTTAAAAGAACGCGAATTTGTTCGTTTTTTCATGCTGAAGAGAATGGTGAAGAGTAAATTCAATTTAATCAAAGCTTAGTCGGTGAAAAATCTATTTAAATAGCTAAAAGTGTTCAAAAACGCTCAAATTGTCATTTAATAAACAAAAATTGATAACTATTTTTCTAATGAACCGATTTTCAGATTTCAGACGGTATTTTAAAGAGGACACAAGGGACTTCAAGCATATAAATGACATCATGATGTTTTGCCAAAAAAGTCGATTTATTTTGGATTTTGAAAATTAAAAAAATTGGGAATTTGATATGTGGAAAAATCAAACAAAAATGCATGAAATTTTAGTTTTTAAGAATATATTTCATTTTTTTTCATACAAAATGTAAAAAAAGGAGAATTTAACTTATTCAAAGGCACTACAATCGCTGCAATATATATTTCCATGATTCTCGCAGGTCGGTCGCTTGCACTTCGTGCAATATATTCGCGTTTTGCGGTCTTCCTCGAGGACACAAGCAGCATCGGGCTGGCTATATCTAATGTTTTGTTGCAAAATAAGGTCATTATAAGTGAATCCAAATTATTTTAGCAAGAAAAATAAAAATAACTTACCTAAACAAAACACTGACGTAAACTACAAACTGGCGTACATATCAACCCCATACTAGCTTCACGTTTTCCCTTCGTCGCAGTAGACAAGAAACCGCAGGGTTTCCCGACTTCACTCTACTGTTAGAACCTTGAACTAAATTATGGTATAGGTGTTCAGTCGATAATGTTACTGACTAATTTAAAAACGTAGTTTAAAGTTTACCTGGGGTAGATTTCTACCCCAGTTTGTCGTTCTAGGGTTAACTTTAATAAAAACAAGTCGTCAAGTGCAAGTTGTACTTGCGCTAACAGTGTTCCGTACAATCAGTTGTTTCTAGGAATTTTTTATAACGGGATGTGAAGGTGGATAAAATATTTTTCCTAATAAATAAATTTTATTCCTAAAGTATAACCCATTTTTAGATTTCAGAACGATCGTGTTCGTATGTGTCACATCGTGAACGTATGTGTCCGGACTGTTATATTTTAAGAAGTTTTAGTTATGACCACTGATGGTGAGGGACATTACTTAGTGCGTGTCAAACACGCACTTGACGAATTTTTTGTAAAATTATCTGGACATATGAATAATTTTTACTGAGTCGTTGTGCATTTGTTATTTGTCACACACCACTGCATAGCCAAGCATCACATAAACTGAGAATAACAAGCATGCGCAATAGCACCGAGCATTGTCTAACACGGCCAACACGACTTCAGACAGCAAGTAACCAGAACTCCCCAGTTTGTTCGTTTAGTTGTTCAAATGTTCAATAGCCAAGGTGACTGGATGTTTATATAGTGTTATTTTTTTTATAATAAATTTTTAAAACAAAAAATTGTTGTGTTTCATGAATTTTTGTTTAGTTTTGATATGTTAATTGAAATATGTTTTTATACAAATTATTGTAATGTGCTTATTGTTAAAAATTTTTATCATATAATATGTCAAATAAAGAATTTATATATTTTTTTTCCACAAATAATAAAAAACCACAAAAATTTTTTTCTATATTAATAATTTGATTTTAATGCATACCCTTCTATCAATATCCTTTTAAACTATTTTAATTCAATTATTTATTAATAAATAAAAAAAAGCCTTATTTATAAATAATACGGTAATTTTTACTGCGCTATATAGGATAATTTAAAATTTTTACTATAAATTATCGTATTTTTTGCTTAGCCTGTCACTTATGTCCGCATTACCAGAGAGCTCAGTAATTTTTTACCAGAAATTTCAGTAAAAATTACTGTATTTTTTTCTCAGTGTACAACTATCAAAAATAGTTGGAAGTTTTTGCATAACGTAAACATATACACATATATTTACGATAAATACGATTTGTCACGTGATCTGACAATGCGTATTTCATATTTATCATAAAATATAGTTTCATAATTTTTACAGCATACCATGAGTAATGATGCAGTCAACACGCCAAGCTAACATTTGTTACTTTTTGTTAACACAATTCATTTTTAATATGAAATTTAGATACGTGCTAAACGGAAATTTTGAAAATTTTTATTATGGAAATACTTTTATATGTCAGACCGTATTGATTTTTCCCATTTTTTTTCCAAAAGAATGCCCATTATATTTTTTTTTTGCTTGGTAAATTTGTTTCCAGCCTGTGGGGAAATTTTGTGAAGAGTCAGGGTAACATAACCGATTTCGACTAGTGCCTGTCAATAGAGGATAATCGTAGCCAGTCGTCTAACGGAACCCGAATTTTGAAATTCGATTTCGTTCCTGAGTTACGAGTCCTCAAAATTTAAAATTAAACGTTAAAAGTTTTGTAGAAACGAATAAAGAACTAATATCTATCATTTATTAACCAAATTAAAAAAGATGTCTTAAGTTAGCTATAACAATGATATTTTCGAATTAAAAGTGTCACTAGTATAATATTATATTATCTAATGTGTGGTTTTTAAATGGACGCACTATAACCATGTGAGTTTTTTGAGAGTTGCCATTTCTATTACAACCAAATTTTTATGATAGAAATGGTACTGGAAAAGGTTCTTTTCTTGGATGTAATGGAAATGTAACCGAGAAAAACACTATCGGTTGAAGTAGCCTCAAGTTCATATGTATACTTTTACCGCTTAACTGATAAATTAAAGAAAAATTAAAAAATTAAACGTGGGTAAAAAAAATTTTTTTTGCACATTTATGCTGTTAATTAATGCATTAGATCAGTTTTATCGAAAAATTAATATATAGTCCCATTTAAAAATCTATAAGTTTGTATCATAGCTCGAAAACCATAAGAGCTATAAAGCTCCTGACTATACCAATCGGTTGCCCCCGTCGATATCTACAACTCTTATTTGAACAATTTTTCGATTAAATCAACGGTTTGGCTGTAATAACAATGGCAACTCTCGAAAAGCTCACACAGTATATAATAACCTTGGAAAAATCTGTTTTGACTGCTTTCTTAGAATGGAGAAATATAAGCCCTTAAAAGGTTATCTTTTAATACGCCTGGGTGGTATAAGCTCTTTAATTAATAAATAAATAATGGATTTAACTTTGAACAAGTTCATCAATAACAAAATACCCCTGTCGCAGCATCCTGCAGAACATAGCGAATTCCATTTGTTTTTTTACGTTTACTAGCGAATTAGTTTTTTTCGGAAACTAATTGATGTAGAATAATAATTGCTCAAAAATGTTTTTACAGTATGTCACACAAGAGCGTGTTCTGCATATTTAAAAGAAAAATTATTAATTCTCAGAAATGAATAAATCGATTTAAAGTACACTAAAAATACTATTGCGCATTTACTTAGTAAGCTGTCCAGACTTCATTATTGCCTAGAATTCGTGGGCATCGTTTTGGCATACCTTTTATAAGATTTTTCGAATTTTTGTTGCAGTAACGACAGCCAGAGAGCTCGGATATGGTGGCACACCTGTTTTAATAAAAGACTAAGTATATTTGGCAGAAAACGATGCGTAAAAACAAAATTATATGATTATTATGATTCTTAACCACATCCAACTTTGAGTTTTACATTACAATCGAACAGAAGTTAGATTATAATGCTAATAATAGATGATAAAATTGAATCTGTATCTGTTTACAATTAAACACAAAATATCGGCAGCGAAAAAAAATATCTCAGATAAATTGTTCATTTACGTATTACGTAGGTACTGCAATTTGAATGATTATAACGGTTAGTAAGATTGATGTTTTCAAGTGAAACTGGAAAACATAAACTCAAGTTGACATCCATACACTTATCTATATTGTTTTCCTCGTTCAAATTAGATTGTGTTCAGCTGAGAGCAGGGGATTCGTTCGAACTCTACGACGCTGAGGTAGACACAGTACTCACAACCATACCGTTACCATACTTACTTGATCTTTTTTCATTTCATTCGCATTCAATAATATAGAATATATATTAAAAAAAGATGGATATAAGTTACATAATGTATGTAGGTATTGTTGTTCCATATATATATAGCAATTACTTAAATTGCTTTCTGGTGAAACAATGGTCGAGGAATATTCACTGTACCAGAACAACCATTTCGTAAAACTTAATATGTTATCAAATTATTTCTTTCCTAGATATTTTCTTCTACTATTTTTCATGTTGAATATTTCTCTTTTTGCCTTGTTTTCCTTTATTTTATTTATTTATTTTTATTTTTTTCTGATATACGAAAAAAAAATATTAAAGTCAAAATATTGTATGGAACATATTCCAGAGATAAACTGGATAAGTTTGTATCAAATAATTAAAAAATATTTTTTTTGTTGTAATTAACGAATAAAACTTATAATCGTTATAGATAATAATTAAAAATATTGTTTGCCAAAGGACATATAATGAATTTTTTTTGTTTAATTTACCGAGGCGGAAGTTTTTATTTGCCAAATACATAATTTTGGCCAGATTCGAGACATTTATGCGATTTTGTAACCGACTCTCTGGCACTAGTCTTTCAAGGTTACTTATAGGTCAATAAATCAATATAAAAAGAGGATACTTTATTGTCAGTCAGATGAAGCCTCAATTTGTTATACATTAGGACAAGTACCTACTTTAGATAAAACAGCTCAGCCATATATCCTTTGGTCAGAAATAACTTTGAGAGGCCACCATCAGCAGTAGATATATTTTTAAACACATCAAAACTCACATACTCTTATAATATGCGCTGTTGAATCAAAAGACAACGTTACAAGTATAAATTGACGCTAAAAATGTTATACACAGCGCTCCCATTATTTAGAATATTTTACGAAATTTTTCTTTAAATTTTCATTCTATTAAATTGTTGTCACGACGTTTGAATAACACCTTATTTACACATAGTTCTCCATACCTTAAATTGTTACAAACATTCCTTTTTACCAATGGGATGGCTAGCCGTCCCTTTTGTTTTTCATGTTTCCTTGAAAACCGTTAAAACACCAAAATTTTTAGTGGCACACCTAACGAACACCTAAAACACACATATTTTCATCAATTTATTTTTGGGGAATTTTTAAAATTTTTTTTTTTTGGGGACGGCTAGCTTTATGGAGGTGAAAAAATTAACTCTGACAGAGCTGAAAACACATGCCTAGAATAACTGGCATTCGAAGTCTAAATTTGATCCGATATATGTCTTGGTCTAGTTGCTTGAACTCTGCATCTACTCAATTTAAGTATACCTAATTGCAAGAAGTGTGGAATGAAGTAAGAAAGAAAAGGAAAAAGCAAAAAAAAATTCTGAAATAATACTTCTGAGTTAGTGATTCTGCTAATTATTTCCTTAATTTGATAAAAAAAAAATAATTTCTATAAAAAAAATATTTCTTTAATTTTATAAAAAAAAAATTATATAAACTCAGTTATTTATGCTGTGGGTTTTATTTTCACTTTTCGAACTGAGGGGCACGTTTGCTTCTGGTTTCCTCTATACTAAATTCATTAACCTTTAGAATGTACCAACCAGCAGACCCGACGAGAGAACACGGTAGCCGGGGTTGCAGCCTTAGGGCCCAGCCTGGAAATAGAGATTCGTAGAGGTCGGTAGGGACCCGGAGAAAAGTTAGACCAGCTTTTTCTTGGTTCGTCACTTTTAAGGGAAAATTTAAGAAGGGTGTATTGTTCCCGGGGCCCGCTATGTCTCTCCACGGCCTTGCTAATCAGCTTAATAAATAATAATAAGAGAATATAATATAGGAATAGGTAGTCGGTTACTTGGAAACGTATGTACGATTGCCTAAATTCAGGGGCAAGCAAGAGTGAATACATATTATGTTGGTATGTGACGTCATTAGAACCGGGTTTCAACAGAGCAGTAACTGCTTTCAACTGAACCAGTTCCGATAACGTCACAGACCAACATACCAATATATGTATCCATTCTTGCTCGCCCTTGAATTTAGACAATCGTACATATGACCCCAATCGTCCTCCTACCTACTACACAATATCTAAACAATTACAAAATTATTTTTATCTCCACACTTCTCGTTCAAAGCCATCGAGGCCGCTGACTGATAAGGAATACCAACCGCCGCGTGACGTCACAGACCAACATGTCGTCAGCTGAGTATTGGTTTGTTCCAAGTCCATTTTTTAAAAATTGTTTTCTGGATGGTTGTTTTGATACTTTTTGACGTTGAGGAAGTCGAAACCACTATCAGAATTTTTTTTTTAAAAATGGACTTGGTACAAGCCAATACTCAGTTGACGTATGTATTCACTCTTACATGCCCCTGAATTCAGGCAATCATACATACGTCGCCAAGTAACCGACTGCCTACTTATACGCATACATTTCAACAAGCATACAACTTAAACATAAACTGTGCATATTTATCACAGCAATTTGAAATAAATAAATTTGCTGATATATACGATAGTGTGAATGTGTGAAACATAACGAGCAAAACGTGTCAATAAATTTGTTCGTTCATGTACCATCAGTAACGTCAGTCACTCACTCATACCGACATATATGTATGTTCATGTATGTACCGACACAAACCGTACAACCAACGGTACCTACGTAATATCAAAATGCACTTACTAAGGAACATATTTCATTTAATTGGTTTGATTATTTATAATTGTGAAACGTATAATTTTCAATGATTGTTATTAGAACAACAAAGTAAGCAATAATATTACCAACCGAACAGATAATATCATGATTTGCCAAACTATATACTAAAATGTGACAATATATGTCACTCAAACATTAGAAATTGCACCGCCCTTCAGTTTGACTCCTGGCACCCACTATTCGGTCGATCGGTCCATTGTACACGTACGTACGTATTGCTGACATCGAAACTTTACTACCAACAATATCGAAAATAACTCGTTCGAGAGAGATCGTACGATATATTTGAAATTCGCACAATATTCGATTGTCTCTTACTGACAATTAACTCGGAGTGTTTAGTGGATCATTGAAAGATGAACAATGAGCGAAATAGATCAAAATCATTATATTCCAATATCTTTATCTTTTACTATCATCACATACGTAGATAGATAATTTTAAACTGAACAAAGATGATGCTATTAAAACGTGTATTTTACGGTTTATATGTTTTATGTGATTATCTCTCTTTCGTACCAGCACAGTAATATTGTATGTTTGACGTTGATTTTGAGATTGTAACGCCCATTCGTTAACGACGCACAACGTCGTCATGCCATGCTATGCCATGCCAGACCATACTTTAACAACACAATTTTTTTTCACTGTTGTGCAACGTCAGCACAAAATTGTTTCATTTTTTGATATTCATTTTATATTATTGGAATAGGGGAAACGTGGCGAATATGTACATAATCGTGTTCATTATCTTACTCGATGTAATGATTGTAACAAACAAAAAAAAGGAAGCAGAAAATGTAGTGTTTGACAGCGGCGCTCAGTGAGTAACAAACGAAATACGCCTATCTAATTTTCTATAAAATAATTACAGGATAATTACATGCATAGAACGATCTATTTTTTCTAATTAGGAATATTTTAAAACTTTTTGAAAACAGTGTCTGCAAACTTAGTTCAATAACTATAGGTATCGGACATTTTTCGGATTAAACAGCATTCGTGTTTTGTGTATGCACGTATATCGCACTTGATGTGATTAATGTGAATAAAAACGAATAGCTATTTTGATAAAACATACATATGTATACAATTCACAAATATTATCTGTCTATCTGCCTGCATATACAAAACACGATATTATTTGATCCGAAAAATGTCAATAACTGTCGCTGAGTTATTATAAATACCTTGAGTCTTGATTTTATTGCAATAGAACATGCGTTGGCAACCTGTTTTTTTTTGATGAAACGTCAAAATCAACCAAAATATGACTATTAGATGGACGTTCTAAGATAAAGCGGGTTCTACACGATGCTACGAACGTTCCTTCCAACGTTCGATCGAACGTTTGAGGCAATTAAGTTCGATAGTTGGTGCGACGAATGTATCTGCTACACGGTGAATCGAATGTTTGATCCAATACGAATGATGATGTGTTGGTACTCAGTGGCGAGGCTGTTATCTGTCTGATGTTATCTCTAATGTTATACACTGATGTTGTCTCTCTTCACATGAACGAGTCGTGCAGCTGCTGAGTCGAACCAACCAACGCAACCAACATTGACCTTCAAACGTTCGAAGCATCCCTTTGACTCGGTGCAAAAATACCGACATCGAACAGGACACGACCAAATGCGAACGTTTGACGCTCGACATTGGACACTCGTAGGTTCGAACAACGGCTACACGATGCTATGAACCATCCAACGTCGAATGTTGGAAGGTGTTCGTAGCATCGTGTAGCAGCGGCTTAAGAGTATTTTCATTTTAACGATGCAGCTAGAAAAGGAAATTGTTTTTTGTAAAATAGAACTGTTGGTTACCATATTTAGAATTCATTTTTGTATAGTTTTTTAGCGAATTTTCGAATCGAAAATTCAGCAATATAGCCATTGTCATGACGCGACTTGAGCCCGAAACTATGGTAGAAATTTGTTTTGAGGCACCTAGAAATCGGAAATAATATTCACTAAAATTTATATATATACTTATACCTAACTCTCGAACGAATTGTCCTACTTTTACGAAATTTGATAAAAATGTTGGAAGTCCCAAACCGTTGGCCAAGTTCGTTAGCCAGATATATCCAATGCCGAAAATATGGTTTTTTGGGCATTTTTCGTGAAAAAAATTTATTTTTTGCAAAAAATTTTTGCCAAGTACAAAAATTTTTGCGATATTTTTCTACACCATTGAAAAGAGGAGAAACATCACATAAAAAAGGTTTTTATCCTTTATTAATCTACATAAACTGGTTACCGAGAAAAACTAATTTCTATAAAGGGAAATTCTGTAGGATGCTGTGACAGGGGTATATTTTTTCAGTGATAGAGTTTTTAAAACATATATATTTGTGAATAAAACCCCTAGTTAAATCAGAACAGACAGTCGGACCATTGCCCACGACGGTTATAAAATTATAAATAATCATGTTACCTACCCTGACATAAAAAGTATTAAATTTGAATTCTCATTATTTACAAATAATACCGGAAAAGCAATATCTATGAGACTTTTATTGTTCAGGAAGTATGCCTTACATGAGTTTGAGCTTGCGTTAAGCTGTAAAATTAAATTTTATACCCAACACTAGCAGTGGTCCGGCCACCGTACTGGTGGAATTGAAGCTTTAAGAAAGCAAAATACTGATTTCTGTTCAGTAAAGATAAAAAAAATTATGATGAAAGTTATAACATTGACCATTGCTATTACGTTTACAAATTGTGAAAATTTGTACAAATCTATTAAAATTGATAAAAGAAAACAACAACGTAACTGGATTATATTCGCTGAATGCATTTAATGGATTCAGCTGATAAACCAGTAACAACTGGCTCTTTGAAGGCTAACACAAAGTTTTTTCTGATTTTTGAAATATCATTATTATTGTTTTTTTGTTAAGCTTTATATCAATTCCTAAAATTTTTACTTTTCCTTTTCTAAAATAGATTTTATATACAAGATTTCCAATCGCGTTTAAGAAATTCACGCGAAATAAGTACTTCGCATCGCTAGAGGTAAGGATGCTAATACTGAAAATGGCACTAAGATTTCATGATGAAACTATTATCAAAATGTTTTAAGATTCCCCGTATTAGAGGTGTCTTAACATTTAACTAATCACATAAATGTCACTAAATTAGAGAAACATCGTAAAAGTGCTTCTTCTGGCAATACTCACAATACTATATATTTCAAATAGCCATTAAATCATTCTGGGATTTATAAATTTTTAATTCTTAAATTTCCTTTTCCGTTTACAAGGAGGAACGAACAAACATCAAAAACGACAATAATTTATTTAGCCATTTTCATATTTTTGCTCTTTTTTATGTATAGATAAACGTATAGGATGATATTGAATATAACATACATATGAAAACAAGAATAAGGGTTATGTAGCCCAAGGGAACTAACAACTATTTTTAAGGGTGAAGTAAATAGCATGGTGTATGATATAGAATTGTTAAGATCGGATTATAGTGCACTACAGTGTACCGTAGAACCATACAAATGGGAATCAAGTGGGTGACATATTTTTCCGAAATACAATTATTCTAAACATTTTATTTTTTTTATCGTTAGGTAACCAACCTTCATATATATTTCGTGGTCTTTAAATGTTAACTAAACTTTAATATACTAATGAAGCTATTGAGATAGGACATTCTGTATTAACTCTATAGTAATAAAATAATATTTTGATATTGATAATGTCAAGATTATTAAATAAACTTCAAATCACGAGATACGGATTAGTGAAATAGACATTACAGTTTATTTAGAATGCAAAAGAAATAAAAAACTATTTAAGTAATCTGACTAAATAAATCATTTACATCTTTAAGCTTCTTAAGTATTAGGTGACCAGGGAATTCGTTCAATTCTGCTACTTTCAGTCAGGTAAATAAACAAAGACAGTATATTTTAACAACAAATCCTTATTAAAGGAGTCAATATATTTTAATAAATATAAAACTTTTCAGAATATTTTTAATTACTTCACCAAATATATTTTAATAAATATAAAAATTTTCAGAATATTTTTAATTACTTCACCAATCTCCTACTACATATAAAGTTAACTATCCCCAAAACGAAAATTTTGAAAATCCCCAAAAATTACTACATAAAAGATTGGTGTGTTTAAAATGTTATATTTCGGTGAGCTAATTAAAAATTTGGTGTCCGAACAGTTTTCCAGATGAGATGACGAATACAAAGGGGAGGGATAGTTTCACGTAAATCTCTGAAACGCTTTTGATAATTTAAAGTATGAAAGATTAGATGTAAATTAGGTGTCTTTTAACCATCCTAACAAAAATTTTGTAAAATGAAAATTTTAAGAAAAATTTCTTTAAAAATTTAAATCATGGGAGCGCTGTGAAGAATTTTAAAACACTATACACAACGCTTCCATTGTTTATTGAATTTTATAATATTTTGAGCTATCAACCATTTTTACATTTTTAAAGATTATCTTTACAGTTTCGGAAAAAATATCATACTGTTCACACATTGTCGAATTTGTGCTTTAATAAACTTTTCATTGACGATGCGCTTGACAATTATTTCTTCGTTTCTCAATAAACACCCCCGAGTTAAAATTCAAGTTCCTGTACCTCGTTATAGGTTTTAGCCACCAAACTCTACAAATGCAGGGACGGCTGAATACCTAAGTAATCCCATAAGTATTCCGTCTTGCCAGTTTTGGTAAGGAACTCTAGGAAACATAAAAATATAGTGTATTTCTTAAAAGGAAATTTCAGTATTTCCTTAATGTAAATTTACCGAAATAATTTAAATATAATTTATTATAGCGAAAGTTCTTTTTATGCGGTAGATAGGATCTCTCTCATAAAAAAAAAAAAATACTGAAAAACTACAAAAATTACAGATGGCAACAGGTTGTAAACCTCACTATTATCGTGGAAATTCTTTCTTAGAGATCTAGAAATTTAACTTTTATTATATTTCGAAAATTGCAATACATTTTAATACATAATATATAAAGAAGCTGAATGATGCAATAATTTATACTTATGAATATGATGATAAAATTCCTTAAAAACAATCAGCAGCTAATCTTACCGCAATTTAATATTCAAATTTCTTACTTTTTCTTACTTTTCATTCACATTATTCACGGACCCTTCGGTACTCCCACCATCATATAACATACGAGTTATTAGTAAAAAAAAATTATATCAATTTTAACCCTTGAAAGCTTTGATCGAAATACAATAGTCAAAAGACAACCACTCTCCTCGAATAATTTTGTGCATAAGAAATATGTATACGATTATAATATACAAATACATAAATTTCTAAACCAATAAATCACATATTTCATAAATATTTAAATTTAAATCAATGCCACGAGAAGAAGATACGTTTGCATACTACACAATACATCTTCTCAATGCTTCAGTAGTAAATATGTAGTGATCGGCTTGCTGATGGCAATACATAGTTGCAGCAACCGGCAATACCCACTCAAAACCAATCTCTATTCCATTCGAAAATAAACAATTTGATTTTTGATTTTGCATTATACAATAAATATATTATTATATAAATTTTCGAATGTGAATAGAAATAGCGTAAGTCACTCCGTTGGGAACAACGAAAAATTCATACACATATGTATGCATCATATATATATATATGTAAAGAATTCAATGCATAGTGATTTTTATTATCATGTTGTGGCGGTACGCAATGGGGTAAGAGAAAAAATGAGATAAGATCTAAAATTGCTCCCAGATTTCCCCTTTTTCACTGAAATAGTCTTATTTCTATTTTTTTTTTATATCTATCTATATTTCTGTTATACGGATGGGTTAGGATATGTACAATTTATATGCATATATGGTTTCATTTTCAAATATACAATACAAATATATAAAAAAAAAACTATCTCCGTTTTACAGATTGGGATTTCCATCTGACAAGCAATAGTATGTTGTTTTTTTCCTCTCTTTGGTGAGGTTATTTACAGTTTTTACAATTATTTTTATTTTATTTTTTTTTTTTTTTTTGTTTTTGTGATTCCTACAGGAAGGATATTTCGTTTTGGTAAACATATACATAGGCATTTTTTACATATTTTGAGAATTTAAATTGATTCTTTAACCCTTTAGCAACTAAACTGATTCGGATGTACCAGTTTTCATCCAGTTTTCAATATCGTAGAGACGCGTAATTTTACCATAATTTTTTATTCAAATTTAAATAAAATGAAACGAAATTAATTTAGTTAGGTATATTTAACTGTTTTAATGCAATCAACCGATAAAAATGTTTGATCTGACCCATAGATACATTTTTCAGTAAAACGTAAATTACTAAGTACTTAGTCAAAAATTAAAAAACAAAAAATCAAAACAGTAATAGGTGAAAATGTCAACGGATTTCTAATTTTACCAGCCCGTGTTTTTTAGTGAAATATGAAAGATATTGTAAAATTGTTAACTATTCCACTAAGAAAAAAAGAACAAGAAGTGAAAAATTCAAGAAAATCTTAAACTTTGTCCTACTTAAACCTAATACAGGGCTTTCATTATATATCGAGACCCACGTGACCAAATATAATTTCCGCCATATTTGTGTGTATGGTAATTATTAAAAAAAGTACCCTAAATGCGGTATTATTGAAAAATCTGTTATATAAACAATAGTATTTTATATAATAAGAACTTAATTTAAGATTATTTATGAAATTTATTATATGTTGCAACTAAATATTAAGGTAATAATTACAGCACTGGAAAATACGAATGATTTCGGTTATTTATTTTTAGTGTTTTCAGCTAGCAACTAACTACACTACAGTGCTACCAACATACAGTAAACAATTTTTTTTTTAATAATTTTTTCAATCACTTTGTGATCTTTAATTTACATATTATGTGGTTTTTGGTCATGTTAACCAAGGAAGTCGAGTGCTTAAAGTTTCAGTTTAGCTGAACGATAAGTGAACATATGAATACTACGTGTGTTGAAATGCAGACAAAAGTCTGTCATACGTAGTAGTGTTTCACAAGCACTCGATAATATTTGAAATTGAAAAATTGTAACTGCTTCTCGCATTACAGATAATACATACACATAAGTGATTGAATGTTGTCTGTGTCGGGCGTCTGTCGAGCAAAGGATCGATGGTGTAATGGATAGCACACCTGGCTAGTTACCAGGAGATCCTGGGTTCGATTCCCGGCCGATCCGAATAATTTTTTCAATCACTTTATGATTTTTAATTTGCAAAGTAAACAAATTATCAAGCGCCCTAAACAAATTTGATCACGTGGGTCTCGATATATAATAAAAGCCCTGTAGCATAAAAAAATATCAGTTACTGCTGAAAAACTTTTTGAGGAGTGAAATCGTCCTTCAAAAATTGGGGTAAAAAATTTAATTTTTCAAATACAGTAGTCCTGCGATTATCCGAACTAACAGGAGCGGGCGGTAGTTCGGATAATGTGGGGCTTTCCGGAAAATGTACGAGTGTCACCAGGACGTTGGTGTCATGGTCTTAAACTCTAAATTATCATTTATATGCATAAATTTGATGTTAGATAATTAGATATCATCCAATGCAAAAATACGCGAAATTTTGATTAGGCTGCAAAAATTCGAACATCTGTCAAAAATGAGCACAATATGCCGAGATGGTTACATTGTAAAGAGAACCAAGGATGGTAAATAATTTAACGCAATTAAAATAAACAAGAAAAAATTTAGTATACGAACTTATATTTAAATAGAAATTTACACTAAAGGGTACTTTAATAGTCACATTTGATAGTTCGGATAGTACGGGGTTCGGTTAAATCGGGTTCGGATAATCGAAAGGTTACTGTATCTTGAAAACAGTAAGAGATAGAGCAACAGTTTAAATTGGCGATATTTTTAAAGAGCTATATCTATTGAATTCATTCAAATTACATCAAGAAAAGGTGGTTGGAGTTTAAAATTTGAGGCTTAATTTTGCGAAAAGAATAATTTTTCATATAGTAAAATTACCTACCTAAGTTTTATACTTAGTTCTTGAAATATCAACTAAAGTTAGCACACTATTTGAAACTCTAAATTTAAAAAAGCTAATGATTTAAAGAAGTAGTGGCTGGTAATGTTAGAAAAGTTTATAGAACACTAGTAATTTGTTAGAAATAGTTGTGTCACTAAAGAAAATCCTATAGGTATTTGTATTCGCGACTCACATTACAGATTTCATTACACTTTCATTCATGCAAGATTACCCTCGCTATAGAAATTTTCAGTTCAAAATTATGTATTTTAGTCTGTAAAATTTAAGTTCTAAAAATTCGCTTATACTATTCGAAAATATTTATGTGAAGGCCATTGTACACATACACATAAAACAAAGAGTTTTGTTTTTTTACCTTTTGGCTAGAAAATATATATGTAGGTATACGCAAGTAAACAATGCCCTCTACATTCTACAATCTAACCAACAAGTGCATGTAAATATACTAGTTCCTCAGCTTACAAAAACAAAAAAATGCCAAATAATAAAAAACAAAATAAAAACAAAACAATAAAAAAAAACTGAATGATTTCTAGTTAGATATGCGCGTCCGTATTATAATAACACATGATGCGTGATTACTGGTTCGAGTGAAGGCTTAGTGTTTTATGTAAAGCAATTAGTTTGCCGTTATCATCATTATCATCGGCATATCGGCGACGGCCGGTGAAGCACCTCCATCCATACCGCCATTTATTCTGCCAGCCATGTGACTCTTGTCTGCCCCCGTACCAGCAAGCTACATACACTTCGTATTATAATATGTATACACTTGCTTGCTAAATATTTGTACATGTATGTATGCATGTGTGTGTATGTATATGTTTGTATTGGTTTTTAACTTGCATTGCGTTTCATGCATGGCTCTCTCACTGTGCTGTGTTGCCGGCGTTGATGCTTACTCACCATGCAACCGGTCGCTCGTAATCAACTAAAATACAATTACATATGCAAAATGGCTGCTTATAAACATTTGATTCAATTTGAATTCATACATGCATAGGTACTAGGTAGGTGCCATAGACTATGGCTGAGTGTCTAAATGGATCGTATACATATATGTGTATGTATATGTTAATGTTTTGTTCCTACATACAGTTCAATTTTGAAACAAAAATAAAGTGTGACGGGATTGTATCGAGACACGTCAACGGAACAACATGGGAAATAAAAAAGTGTTTACTTTGGTTGCCTCAACTGTCCACCAGGCCCAATATGATGCTCAGTGTTAGGCTTAAGCCGGTTCTACACGATGCTACGCACGTTCCTTCCAACGTTCGATCGAACGTTTGAGACAATTAAGTTCGATAGTTGGTGCGACGAATGTATCTGCTACACGGTGAATCGAATGTTTGATCCAATACGAATGATGATGTGTTGGTACAAACGTTTATTCAGTGGACGAGGATGTCATCTGTCTTATGTGATCTCTAATGTTATACACTGATGTTGTCTCTCTTCACATGAACGAGTCGTGCAGCTGATGAGTCGAACCAACCAACGCAACCAACATTGACCTTCAAACGTTCGAAGCATCCCTTTGACTCGGTGCAAGAATACCGACATCGAGCGGGACATGGCCAAATGCGAATGTTTGACGCTCGAGGTTCGAACAACGGCCACACGATGCGATGAACCATCGAACGTCCAATGTTGGAAGGTGTTCGTAGCATCGTGTAGAACCGGCTTTACCAACATTTTTTGAAAAAAATAAAGTATCTAATCTTTTAAATATGAAAAAATATGAAAAAGTATTTGTCAGAAAAAAAAATATTTTCCAAATTTAAGTTTCGATTGCCTTAAATACATTTTTGTGTTTCTAGCACATGCTAACAATTTATTTATATTGTATGTGGTCGTTTCATAGCTAATTTTACAATCTAAGTTTAGATTTAAATAAATAAATTTTATTCATTTTTTATTAAATTTATGGAGGATCTATTTCTCTCTGCTCGACACTTCACATTCTGATTCATCACCGAAAAAACTCTCATTAAAAGCTAGGGTTGTAGGAACAGAAAGCAAATAAGAAATACATTTCTTATATTTGGTAAGTTATCACGCTCATAGTTTAAGGATATTACCGTTTTTCAGCACTATTTTTCTTTGCAAATTCTTTGTTATTATTAGTAGATTTTTTCAGGATAACTTTAAGTATTATTGATTGAGTATAGGCCAGTCATCCATTTTGTTCTTAACATTTAATAAATCTCTTGGGAATTACGTATCGGAAAGTTTTGTTTAATGTAATCACAGTCAACATTGAAAATAAAGTATTTTAGCATACTTTATTTTTATGCAAAAGTATAAAGTATGTTTGTGAAAAATAAAGTAGAATACTTTACTATATAGTATGGTTGACAACCCAACTCAGTGTTGAGTTATTTTTTACTTTTGTCCAAAATTTTCATCTTTCTAAGCGAATATCTATAAACAGATATTACCTAAATATTCAGATTTTGTTTATAAACTATTTTATAGGATGCAAAACAGCAAAGAAAATTAGACCTCTATTGTACAACGGAAACCAAAGTTATACTAATAATAATTTAATGTACTCCCCGAGCACCTTTCTTTTTTTTAACACCTAACCTTGCACTACTGACGGGGGGGCGGAATTTGCGGGACGTATTTTATGGATAACCCCCTAAAAACTCGTATATGCAGACTAGTTGGTTTAAAAATTATGTAAACAAAATTAATACTGGAATATTATGAGATTACCTAATATATGTATTGGTTTTGGATCAGGAGCGCACTTTGATTTATGTAAGTCAAAGGAGCTTCCACAAGTTTTTTCCAAAGTAATTAACCGATATAAACCATCATATTTAATAAAGTAGTTTAATAACAAATCTTATAGATCCAAGTGTTACTTCATCTTTAATATGTTTCGATCAATATATGTAGTTATTATGAAAGAAGTGATACCATAAAATTAATTAATTACCACGTTAATAGTTATGAGCGTTGTAGAGCATCAAGTGAAAACTGATTAACTACGACACAACGCTGCACTACCGCGTCAACAGTTTCATATTGTTGTCAAGATAATATGAGTGTATTATTAGTTTGTCGTTTCGTCATTATAGGTTATGACGGTTAACGTGTTAAAAGTGGTATTCTTGCAAAGTAATGTTTTATTCATTACTAGAGGCTGATAATGTCGAAGTTTTCAATAATTTTTCAATTGTCAACGCATCTTTTAGAAATTTTAAATGATTTTTACTTTCCTAGCCTTGCGACCATAATTTACATTTATGTTCTGTAATACTATAGTACTTGTGTCTTCTTTCAGACGCTGTACTTAAGAATATGTGTTAATATAGTTGATAAGCTCGCTAGCACTATCTTCTATCACTGGCCAAACTCGTGTAAAAATTTTCATTTTGAAGGAACAAAGAATTTTCAAATTTCAAAGGTTATTACAATGCTTCCGTTAGGTACTTTTTAGTAGTCTCGGAAGCAAAATTCATTTCGACAAAAAGTAGCATATTTCTTCTACCTTACTTAAAAAGAGAGTTAATTTAAATAAAATTAACATCCATTTTACAACATTTTCCTTTTAAAAATACGCCATCTATTCTTGGAAACCTTCACATGAAACTAGGTTAACAGATATAATAAAACAGTACAAATTTAGAAATACTTTTTCGAACATAAAGGGGAAAGGTGTCTCTCTCTCTGTATATAGAAATCATGCAATTCAACTAACAAAACAAAAATATTATAATATAAAACGCTACCTACACATAGGCAGCCTGGCCTATACAAAACAACGATATATGTACATGTTATAATATTCTATATTACAAAAGAAGACGAAACCTTCAGAAGAAGAAGGAAATAAAACGGAAGTGCACAGCACAAGTCGACATGGCATTCAGGAAACATTTCAAAGCTTCTGCTCACTTGTTACCGGTACCGTGTGCCATGCCGTCGTGTTGTGTTACATCGTGTAACACTGCTGTATACCGAGCTACCTATCCAATAATATTAGGTGTGTTCCAGCATCAATTTTTCGACAGGAGTACAAAACAGTATTTACAGATTTTCATGAATTATTTATGCCCATGCTCCACTATGAACAAGCCACACGTATATTTGGAATGTAAATAGTGCTGGAATATTTGAAAATAACTGCTAGCGCTTAACTGACACTGTGTTCTTCCAAGGTGTCCTAATAGTATATTACGTGATCGGGGTTGTAAGTTGCATATTACATACGAGCGAAAAAGTTATGCAAGGGCCGCGCAGCGGCGAGTGTGTAATATGCCTTACAATCGAGTTACGTACTATACTTAGTCTACGATTAACGTGAAATTCACAATAAACGACAAAAATTTGGTACAAATCTACAAATACCAATACATTAAAATTATATAGTATTTGAAATTTACTAAAAACAGTAAAATTTTTGTACAGATTCTAACATAATATGTATCATTTATATCTGTATAATACATAATAATTATATAAGAATTAATAAAAGTGTAGTAGGCGTTGTTATTTTTAGAACACAGGCGTGTAAAAGGCCATTTTTTGTACAGCTGGATATGTGGCTGTATGTAAAACGTAGCTTACTTAGATAGTATTTTTTACAATAAACCAGCAATTTCATGGTAGTCGTAGATAAATATACATTACATGTCTATAGATCAAGTTATGTGATCCTAAGAAAAATTCGATGTCGGGATTTTAGCGGAAATAATTGAGGTCCACTAATTGTAAGTCATTTACAAAAAAAGTCTATGTGACTGTCTGTCTGTTATGTAGGAGGACTATTTTGATCTCTAACTATGAAATCACTTAAGAAATTTTGATGAAATTTGGTACGGGTATGAAATTCACTAAGGTACACAACCTGGTGAGTCACCCGAAAGTCGAAAAGTCAATACACCCAAGGGGCCTATCCGCTCTTGAATTCTGAAAATTCCCCGACAGATGGACAGACTGGTCGCTTGCAGAAAAACGACTCGAATGATTTGAATTAAATTTTAACTACATAAAACAGAACACATTTGTGGCCTAACAAAACAATCAGTATATCTGAGAAAAATCTGAAAGCTGAGTTATAGGGTCTAACCATGCCTAAGGTCGAAAATAATTGACCGCAGAAAATCTAGCCTCTCTCCGATGGCAAACAATTTTTTTCCCTTCATTTTCTATTAATTTTATGGGACAAAGTGTTGTACAAATTTCGTACAGTTTATTTTTCTTGTTTTCTTAAAATAATAATCCAATTATTTTATTTTCCGCCTCATTAGCGGTAGATGAGTGAGAATATAAATTATATTTCAATTTATAACATAGATTACGCATGTGCAAACAATTCATAGACGTCAAATACAGCACGTTGGAACAAACCTAATACCTGTATCATCGCTAGCTGGTTCCTCTCAGTACACTCTTCATGTACTCTCCATTGTGCTCTCGAACGATACAACACAAAAGTAAATATTATCATGGAACAATACAATCATATTCAATTTAGAGGTTTGTTTTAAGATAATAGCAGGTTACGATGATATTTTACGACGGTACATACTAGAAGGGTTTCTTGGTAGGCATAAGTATAAGCTTTTATTTTACTCAAGGCGCAATGAACGGAGTAATCATATATTGTATATTATTGAACACTACTAGTAACCAAATATTTATAATTAATTATCAGTCCTTTGGGTTTGTGGGCCTAACTTTAGTTATACTAGAAGATTTCCTGTTGTGCTTGTGACTTGTGTATATATTTATTTGTAAGGATAATAATGTTAAAATCTATTTCTGAAAACCGGTGCACGGTTTGCAAATTTGATAGAATTTTATTTTTTCGGTTCTAAAAATATCCTTACCATTACATTGTAAAACTAGGAACGGTACTGTAGTCTTGCTTTTACTTACAGATAACAAGTAATGTCTTTTTTAGCTAGATGTGTTTCTTATACTTGAAGAAGCATTAGAAATGTGTTTCTTATGCCGATCAGACCGATACGGGCCGTCGAACCCTTGTCGAACCCGTCAGGAAAAGAAAAACGCAACAAACTGACCAAAATATTTATAAAAAAAATTTGTCCAAAATCAATAACTACTGAACTTGAATCATCGCAAGGTAGGGTAGAAGTGGTATGAAAGGGACACGTATTGAAAGGGACAATTCAAATTACGCGCTAAATACAAATCCCACCAAATCAAACGTATTGGTGTTGTGTGACAGCACCAATGCAGATATATTTGTTCCTGACTTCAAGCTACTGTCATTTAAAACATGGTAATGCTGTGCTTGTAAATCTTTTTACGTTCCAAAGTAATTTTTTTTTGAATTTTTCGGAACTTCTTCTGATGTATTGTAAGTATCTTTTGAAACGTTTGTAGTTATATACAGTTAGTTATTCTTTTTACTAGAGGAAAACAACAGATCAGATATATTTTAAATAAAATTGTAGTAGAGGTTGAATTTTTAATTTGGGGGTGATATTTATGAAAGAGACAAAGCGAACAGTTATGAAAGGGACCATCTTTAAGACTAGTGATTTCGAATTAGTTGTATTTGAATATCCACATATCATTTTTCTCTATATTATCGTGGTTTCTTAGTGTCAATTATTAACGTTTTTCTTGTTTAAAATTCCGAACAAAAATAATCAAATGAAAAGCATTAATGATTTTAATTATCGATTACTAAAACCACGCAATTATCGATTACTGAAATCATTTGGTTATTCCCATTATTGAATCAAATTTATTAATATATGTAAGTTCAGTAAGATGACCTGCGCAATAGTATGAAGATGAACCGTATGTCTTATGTACATGCATAAGGTGGAAATTTGAACAACATGAATGATATTTAGTACTATCCCTTTCATAAATTATCATGTCCCTTTCAATACAGTCTATTAATGAAAGGGACAAAATGCACTTTTTTAAAAACTGAGAAAATTTCAACTAATAACAGAAGTGTTTACTACTGGATTTTATTTCAAGAGTAAGATAACTCAAGTGTCTAATTTCGTTGGTAACTATTTAATTTGTTATCTCGTTTATTTACTAAAACTCTTAAAACAAAAACGTCCCTTTCATGCCACTTCTCCCCTAGGGATAAAAATTTTATGATATCTAGTCAGTTCGCAGAAAGTTTGACCTGACAAGTATTACAATTTTTAAATCCCATTAAAATGACTTTTCACGTCATATACCAACAGGAAAACAAATTTTCTATCTTCTGGGAAAAATTATAAAGTTAGTATCTATAAAAAAATAAATTTAACAATTACTGAACGTTTTCCTAAAGATTTCATTTTTAATGCAACGAAACTATTGGGTTATTCAAGAAATTGTTCAAATAAGAGTTGTAGCTACCTGCAGAAGCTAATCGAATACGATAAGTTAGAAGCTTCTTGTGATTTTTAAAATATGATGCAAACTTATGTCTTTTTAAATAGAACAGAATATTAATTTGTTAACAAAAAAAAATCCGATATATCTATAGATAATATAAATGTAAGGAAAAAATTGATTCTCTAAGTTTACATTTTACATTTTACACAGTACAAAAAATATCTCCAACATACAGTTCTGATTATATGTATATTTATTTAATTCTGAGTTTTTTGTAACGTGGTTTCCATAAAACGTGACAATAAGTTCTATATACAACGCGGTATAAGTTAATCTGATTTTTTTTAGTTTCCATACACATTACTGATATCAATTAATTCTGAGTTTCTTATAAGTAATGCGGTTTCCATATAACGCGGTACGAATTAATCGCGTTATAGAATACTTGACACTACATATATTAAATATCATATTCAAAGACTTCAAAAAACGTACTGTAAAAGAACCAACCACTTCACAAAAACAAAACGAAAAGAAAAAAAAACTGTAATATGATTAGCAGTCATTTTCCCCCAAATAAAAATAACGTTATTTACTATTTAAGGATATAATTTAATAAAATTCCTTCTGTACACACTCACACATATACACATTAGTTAATATCTGAAAGTGACAGATTATTACATTATTACAACGCTATCTATGTGGTACAACTTATTTTAGTTACGATGTTAGTTAAAGATCCCGTGGGACTTAAATTGTTGTTGTTGTTCCTTGCTTTTGCCCGTTGCTCATTGCGCTCCTGTTTTGTTCCCGCTAGCAATTATTTCCCTTTTACTATATACATACGTACGTCTACAGAACTTATACATAGTCTGTAATCACGTTTGTATGTGTATTATATAACTTGGTTCCGCTGTAGGTTGAATGTATGTATTATTAGAACTTGACACTAGTATGTCAAAATTATATCAAGTTAACAAAGCATTACTATAGCCAATTTACACCACTTTCTAAGTGTGTCAAAAGATATTGTGTTAGAAAATGGTATTATTTGCATTTGCATATTTGAAAATTTATATCGACTATCAAGTATTAGGTATACCGTATAGGAAAAAATTTTATTTCCGTTAGCACGATTGCATGTAACAGACAGAGAATAAATAAAAAATAAGTGTACCATTACTGTAGTATCGCCATTAATTGTTATTAATGGTACAATATCTACATGTTATGCAGAATGATAATAACAATAATATCTATTTCTGGTTTAGAATTGGCTATCTTTCTTTGACATGACTTTTAGCCATACATGCAAGTTAAAATTGATGTCAGATATGAGATATTCTAGCTGCCCACAGTGTATTCACTTAAAGTTTTTGATGTGTATATCTATATCTACTTAATTTTACAGTAAAAATAATTCATTACAACTTTTACTTTGCTTTTCCAGATAATGAAATGCTGCAAATATTTTAAAGCTTAGAAACATACTATTTAAACTAAGATTAATAACAAAAAATATCTCTAAAATTTTTTCAGTTCTTATACATATTTCTAAAAATTTTGTGGTACAATCTTTGTACAGGTTTTGTTCACTTCTGAAATTTTAAATTGCTATATGGAAAGATATTTAAGAAATTTTCAAAAATTATAGACTATTATAGTAAATTATTTAAAATTATAGTAAATATTCAAGTAGGCAAGTAAAATAGACAAAGAGTCTTGTTTTTTTCTTGATCTTGTAAACTTGAATATCGATATATTTAATAGATTTGAGCGTTACTTTACGGTATACTATTTCCTAAAACAAAACAATTTTTACTTTAAATATGCAACTTTATTTTAAATTTTCAATTTGCTGTGACATGTTTCGGGTCATAAAACCATTAACGAACAGTTGTTAGGATGGTATCTGCAAAGTCAAAATCGTTATTTTGCAAACATACTTAGAGTTTTGATATTAATCTTGCCGGTTGATACCTAGTCAATACTATAAAGCAAAACTATAAGGCTTAGGTAACTTGGTCATTACTAACTGAAGACCATTATCATACACAAACAAGTTTTCAGATTTACTCGATCTAAACAAACAAAATCTGAATGTGGTCGATGACGAAACAGTAAAATGCATCATTACATATAAACTCTACATATTTTAAATTCATCCGTTGACTTTTCTTTTTACATCTGCCCTTACTGATAAAATAAAATCAAGTTTTACATACAAATACATGACATATTATTTTTACAAATATGTACATATACATCTCAATACACTATTCAAATGCAGTAAGTACTGTTATGGACAAAATAATTCCGACACTTATGGAAAAACTGAAGAGTCAAAGATTTTTTTTATAAGTGTAATTATTTATGTCGATTTAAGGGGGACCACTAGGGTGATATTTTGAAAAAATTTGAAATTTTTTTTTTGCATGTTTCGATAGTTTATACCTTTAAAAATAACATACTAAAATTTCAAGTGAATATCAAATAGTTTTTGAGTTACAGCCATTTGAAGAGCGGATTTTGACTTTCATTGTTAATTTTTAGGTATTGAGAAATGTATGAAGGTTGATAGTTCAGGAGTTTGTGGACGTGGCTGCCAATCACATGTTGTGGAGCAGCTAGACCTTGGCACATTTAAAAGACTCATCTATTTTTACTATGACCGTTATAGTGAGTATATCGTAAATAATTTTAGTAAAAATTCTCAGTGATTAAAACTAAAACGTAAGGTAAACAAAAACTACATTTTTCAAATTTGCTGCAGTTATAACTCAAAGACAAATCATCCGATCGATTTGATTCTTATTGCAGCTTCTTTTATATGTTTCTTCGTGCCATCAACCTCTAGTTTTCCGATCGAATAAAAAATGTCATTTTTGCAGGTCAAAAATCAAATTTTCGCGCGAAATTTGAAACTTTTTTAAAAAACCCGGCCATTTTTTTAAATTTCAACCTTCTTTTTCGATTGAGGTTCATGGCACGGGCAATACCTTCTAGTTTAATAGGCATTTTGGTTTTTCTGACTTCAGGCACTGTGAAGATCGTTATTACTGCAGCAGTCAGGGGATTTTTTTTTTAGAGACTTGGGAGATTTTCAATTTTTTGGTCCAAGAATTTTATTATGAATTTATTATATATCCACGCATATATCCTTAAAATATTAAGACATTTCATACAGTAGTTTTATTTAAAAAAATTCCCAAAAATCACTTTTCTTCCAGGCGGTCACACTCTAGTGGTCCCCCTTAACCCCTTTAGGACTAATGACGAGCTCAGCTCGTCATACTAATTTTTAGAAAAAATTCAACTGATGAGTGTAGATTCTCTTATATCGATAATTGGAGGCTGTATAGTAAAGAGCGGTTATACTGTAAATAAATTAAACAAAATGTACCAAACTTGCAATTATACTTATAGAGATATTAAATTTTTTATCTAAAAAATTAGAAGATATGGCGGTACTAAACGGGTTAAAGAATTTTGGAATTACATTGCTCAGACACTGTTACAGTTTCTTCATCCATTCCTGTACATATTCACAGACTGTATGATAGACAATATTACTATTGCACACGAATATACAACTTACATTTGTCTGAAGTGTAAATGTTTTATTTGTCAGTATTTGTACGCGAATACACGTACATATGTAGGCATATCGCAGTATTTGTGTGTGTGTATTGAGAATGTTTGAATTGAGTTGATGGCGGCCTCGCGCGCCGCGTGCTGTGCACGAGAGGCGGTACTTGATGCACTGACGGAGGCCGAGCCAAGCAATAGCACCTGCTTGTGAGTTAGCCCCCCACTCGTTACAGTATTTGTTCGCTTGTAGCGTGGTGTTCTCATGTCAGAAAACTAACTCTTTCTCATTGGGGCAGCATTATTTAACTAACACTCTCTTATCAAACCCATCCAACGTTTGTAATATTACTGTTTGTACTACAGTTGTATTACTTTATTTATGTATGGATGGACCTAGCACAATGACGATTTTGTAAATATTGCACATACAAAGCAGACATACATATACGTACACCAACATATGTTTGTGTGTATGTGTTCGCGCTGTGTAAATAGTTAATTACATATAATAAAAAAAAATTCTGTTCATGTAATGAACAAATATACTCAAGTCTGTGCGGTCCATATTCTATTTATATACAAATTATTACCAGAATTGAGAAAACAGTGGTCCCTAACAGAATCGCCATATAAAATATTTTGGATTGGGGGGCTGTAAATTTTACTATAAGGCTTAGGATTTTCCTCTGGATTTGAATACTAGCCTAACGAAACTTGAAAACAAATCAGTAAAAGTTAAAACTTACCTATTTTTAATAATTTAATATATAATTCGAACTATACAATAATTTTTAAAAATTAATGTTGAATAAATAAGTGGTAAACTATAATAAAAATTAATTAAGTCAAATTCAAAATATTTATAATGTAAACGTATCTTTAATATGTCCTTTATGATTAATTAAAATAATATGTATATCTCACCTTCTTTATAAAAACATTTTACCTGCACTGAGAAAAAAATACAGTAATTTTTACTGAAATTTCTGGTAAAAAATTACTGAGCTCCCTGGTAATGCGGACATAAGTGACGGGCTAAGCAAAAAGTACGATAATTTATAGTAAAAATTTTAAATTACCCTATAGCTCAGTAAAAATTACCGTATTATTTATAAATAAGGTTTTTTTTTATTTATTAATAAATAATTGAATTAAAATAGTTTAAAAGGATATTGATAGAAGGGTAAGCATTAAAATCAAATTATTAATATAGAAAAAATTTTTTGTGATTTTTTATTATTTGTGGAAAAAAATATATAAATTCTTAACAATAAGCACATTACAATAATTTGTATAAAAACATGTTTCAATTAACATATCAATACATATAAAAAACATACAAGAATTAAAATAAAAACTAAACAAAAATTCATGAAACACAATAATTTTTTGTTTTAAATGGAAAGTCCAATAAATAATAATTTATTATAAAAAAAAAAAAAAAAAAAAAAAAAAAACACTATAAACATCCAGTCACTATATTGGCTATTGAGCAACTGATCGAACCAACGGTTGCTGCGTCTGTAAGTCGTGTTTTGGTCTAAAACGGGTGCTCTGGGTGGTTGCGTGCTTGGTATGCAGTGATGTGTGAGACATGTGAAATACACAGCACAAGTGAAATACACAGCGACTCAGTAAAAATTATTCTATGTCCAGTATAATTTTACAAAAAATTAAGTAAATTTTCCCGGTGTCCACTTGAAATTTTACTAGCCCATCGAATTTTACGCAGCTGTATAGGAAAAATTCTTAAGGTGTACAGGAAAAATTTTCAAATGAATCGTAAAAAATAATGTTTGAAACGCATTTTTTATATTTTTGCTTAATAATTTCCTACGGACTGGTCACTTAAGACTCGTTTACCGGAGGCAGCTCAGTAATTTTTACTGGAATTTTTTCTCTGTATGTTGAAACCAAACAAAACATCCTCAGAGGCCGACCGCGATCAATATTTAGAATAATAAACAAAACACTTAAAAATATTTATAAAAAAGATTTTATATTATTCTAATAAAAATAATTTATTATGTACTACGTACCGGACACTTTTCATTTTTTGTACATGTAAATATACATAATATGTTTTATCATCAAAATATCTAGGCTTCATCTTTTATTTACAATAACATTTTTATCCACATATGTATGTATGTGTGTGGTGTATGCTTGTAGGTATATGTGTGTTACTCATCTTTTGACCTGCATAACACATACATGTTGAATCATTTAGTATTTTGTGGAATCATTTTATGTACTTGTTTACATAAAATTTGCTTAAAAATATTGTCGGCTTCCGGGGAAGTTTACTGTGAAAGTGCTCGGGCCTCATAGTGTTAATATAAACGGTTGTGGTTCGCTCACATCTTTCAACATGGATTAGTTTTTGCATTAGAAAAATATAAAGATATATGTATGTGTAGATAACAAACAAAATGATTCATAAATATTGGGAATTACAAAACACAAACACACACACACAACATAGATGATGTAGTATTAACAGTGAAACGTCCTAAAACTGACTTTTAAAGAGATTGATAATATTTTTACGTTCTATGAGAGCCCTCCAGTTCCATTCGTAGCCCCCCAGTATAAAATATTTTATATGGCGATTCTGTTAGGGACCATTTTTTCCCTTGTCTGATTATTACTACAGACAATAATACAGGTTTAATACAGGCCATCAAGACCACAAAGCACAAATGTATGTAATTTTGTTTACTATTGCTTCCCGTCTTTATCAATTTAATTATGATTCTACAATATTTTTTAATGAATTACATATTTTTCCCATGGATGCTACACTTCCCGTGGTATCAAATATTGATGACATTTGAAGACTGGACTTCAAAAACAGACCAGTGTCAAAAAAAATTGAGTTATATAGGTACTTACCCGAAAAAGGAATCTAAGTGCCATTACCAATAAGCTAAATAGCATACTAATTTTTTTTTGGCACATGCTGTATTTGAAATACCAGTCTTCATTTATAGAATGTCATATTGTGGAAGCGCTGGGAAATATAATTTTTAGAAACAATATACCTATGAATTAAATTGCTTAATGAAAATTTTTTATTCCAAAATCATCGTTCGTTATTGTTACAGAAGAGAGATAATGTCAAATTTGTCTAGCAAAAGATATTAAATTCTAGCTTTGTGTTTCTCACCATCACAATTCGTTCTAATCCATTAAAAAATGTCCGTAATTAAAAAGAAAAAAATTGCTTAATTATTTGGTTGTTTAGTATGTGTCGGATTTATAAGAGAAGTGTTTAAATTTTACTGTTTGGGAATGGAATTATTAAGAGCGTGTCCTGTACTAGAAAATAACTGAATAACCCATTATGATCCGAATATCCTCAAGCTTAATTGATATACTGAATCAATTGAGTTTAAGTCAACATAATATACTGTAAAGAGTGCCTACTATTAATTCCAAGTGTCGAAATAAATAAATGTAATTTTCGAATGACACAATTTTGTTATTTCAAAATTACAGATAACAATTTTAGAGCAATCTTGTTTTTTTTATACTTTGTATAGCTAATTTCCGTTGTAGTAACATAAATTACTACATGTAATTTTCAACTTTATAACTCGCCTTCAGGGAAACTAATCAACATAATGTGTAGCAGCCGGCATACATAGAAACAAATTAGTTAATTAGTATATAAATATATATGTCTGTATATTTTATATATAAAACTTTTTTGATTGTAAAATAAACCAAACGAATTCTTTCTATACTTTCAGTTCTTCTGTCATCATTAACACTATACGGTCTGTGCATCAACGCAGTCCTCAGGAGCCGGCAATAATTTTAAAAGAGTTAAATAAAATAAAAAAATAATACATATAAATAAAGTCAGGAAATAATTCAGCATGGGCAAACATCGCACTATTAATAAAAATAATAACAGAAACTACAATAACAATAAACTGATAAAGAACCAATAACTGCTACTAACCAATAACTGTTTGCGGCAACATCACACACATGCGTGATTACTTATCGCGATCGATCTATACGGTTGTTCTGGCTACAACAGAGATGCTGTATACTCGGACCGTAAAGTGTTAAAAAGGTTGGATGGGTTTGTAAATGTCTGATTTAAAAACTTTTTTGTGCTGACCTACGATATTGTAAATTAAGTAGGTATAAATGACTTAATTGTATTCTTAAATTTTCCGCCACGCTTCGCTTAAGGTACCATCACAGTGTGATGGGCCGAAAAATAGTCAATTTTCGCGATTTTTTTTGGATGGATAGGATAGAGGAATGGGGATGAATTTTTTTTACGATTAGTATTACTATTTAACAACACAAAAATATTTTTTTTATTCACTTTTATTTATTTTTTATAATTATTATAATTTTTTGAAAAAAGTGTCTTTAAAAAGGGTGAAAATTGACTATTTTTCGACCGATCACACTGTGATGATACCTCAATATGACGTTGAAAGATTGCACAGTCTTTTGTTTAACACGTTCATTATAAATCACGCGATATCGCGTGATATGGCTAGTTTACTATATGGCCAATCACGCGATATCACGTGACAAATACAAGAATCTACAGATTTACCTCTTTATTATGCAAAATCTTAGATTTCTAACACCATTATTCATTAGAACTGAGCTAAAGTACCTCATTTTCCGTAAGAATACGGGTATTATTTTTCTGTCAAATTATAATAATACATTTTCCTCAACAACAGACACCAAAGTCATCACGAACTGCACAATATTCTATTTTTATAATCTGTTTAATTTTCTATTGCAACTTAACCTCTGTAAGAAAGTACAGCGTTTATTGTCTATGCGGATTATCATTAAGCGTACAGTTTCTATGTAAGTATTTGTGTTTATATACACGAAAATATTTTTTAAACAAACACTATCTTATGTAAACAAATCTTGCAAATTTAACATATACAGGCGATTATTTTGGACGTTAACATAAGTATATGATAATAACAATAATAAAAATTATTAATACACATATGAATGTATAATTTCCAAGCTTACAATTAGCTGTAAATATTATGTAGCTAGAAAATATTCTTTAGAAAGTTATTTTAACAAAACTTCTTTAAGTTTTATATAAAAATAAATTGTGTAAAGAAACATTCTATATATGAATCGTCTAAGAGGACGACGTTTGTGTATTGTCGTCCGGTTAAAGAGAAGTCGCGGGTAGTTTACCAATTTATTAAAATTTATACTGATACTTTAGTAAGTATAAGGGCATTAAAAAAATAAAGGTACATATCGTTAAATCTATTGTCTTTCATTGATTGAATTAACCATAATAAATGTTCAACACACACATACATATACAAACGTATATATGTATGCGTATTGATGTTATTTACTTTGTGGCATATCAACCAATTTTATTATACCTACATTTGATTGTTTATTGCTGGCTGTTTGATCAATAAGCAAACGGAATCAATGTTTAATTTAATATTGCCTAATATTTAATATTTTGATAATAATTACTTTTTACTATAATCATTATAATCAAATTAATAAATATTAAGGGGACCACTACTGTGACATTTTGAAAAAACTGGAAAATTTTCTCAAAATCTCAAACAGTTTTTGAGTTACAGTCATCTGAAGTGCGGATTCTGATTTTCATTGTTAACTTTGAGGTAGGCATTTAGAAATGTGTGAAGGTTGATAGTTTCGGAGTTTCTGGACGTGGCTGCTAGTCACATGTTGTGGAGCAGCTAGACCCTGGCACATTTAAATGACTCATCTAGTTTTACTATGACCGTTATAGTGAGTATATCGTAAATAATTTTAGTAAAAATTCTCAGTGATTAAAACTCAAAGGTAAGGTAAAGAAAAACGACATTTTTAAAATTTGCTACAGTTGTAACTCGAAGACAAATCATCCGATCGATTTTATTCTTATTGCAGCTTCTTTGTGCAATGTTTTTTCGTGCCATGAACCTCAAGTTTTTCGATCGAATAAAAAATGTAATTTTTGCAGGCAAAAAATCATCAAATTTTCATGAAAAATTTGAAACTTTTCTTTTAACTTTTTTTTTTCGACTGAGGTAATGGCACGGACAATACCATCTAGTTTAATAGGCTTTTTCTTTTTTTTTGATTTTAGACACTGTGACGGTCTCTATCACTGCAGCAGTGGACGGACTTTTTTTTTGGAGTCCTGGAAGATAGCGAATTTATTATATATCAACAAATATACCCTTAAAATATTAAAACATTCGATATAGTAGTTTTCTTTAAAAAAATTCTCAAAAATCACTTTTTTTCAGGCGGTCACACTAGTGGTCCCCCTTAAATAGATACATACATACTTGTACGTAATCAAACAATGAATTTTTGCTATTTTGGATTTATATATAATTATGGTGAAGGTGCCGAGAAACATGATTAGGACGGTTCACGGTTGCGATGTTACGAAAACAAGTCGTCAAGTGCAGGTTGTACTTGTCGAAATAATGTTCCGTACTATCAGTGTTTCGTACTTACAGTACTTTAAATAGGTTAATATTTTCGTTCAATATTTTTTCTTCTGTAGTTATAGATATACATATTAATATTTCAGGAAGATTGGCATACTATGAAAACAAGTTGTCAGATGCAAATTGTATTTGCGTGAATAGTGTTCCGTACTATCGGTTGTTATTGTAGATTCGATGAATGTGATAGCATAGGTTTTATTCGTGAAATAGCTGTACCCGTGACGTCGTTCGCGCGACGCGTTGATGTAAAATCAATGAGAAGTAGATAAGTACTTATAGGTAATAATTATAAAATTTGTGAAACAGGGAATACACATGAACAAAAATAGATAAAACATTCATTTAAAACCGCTCAATAGTTTTTGCGTGATGCGTGCACACGCTCAAAATTGTTTCTGTATTTTCCCGTGGGAATGAGATATTTTCTCGGAGTAACAAATGCTCTGTTAATTGGTGTTCCGTTGTGCTATTTTTAGTATGGAACACTAATTATATATTTAACCAAAATAATTTTTCTTTCCCGTAGTTATAGTTCATTCACACTGAATTCGTAAGTAGTAAACAGTAAATAGAATGCTTAAATAGGTTACTTTATGTACCTACCTCTTCGGCTATTGTATTTTTCTTTTTTATTTTATTAACTTCCTATTGGAAGTTATTGTAATGGGTTCGATTTTACGAATCGCTAATTTGGACATATCTCCACGTTTCAAGGACACTAGAATCCGAATCCATCCTTTTTAGCGTGATATCTGTGCGTGCGTTTGCAACGCAAAATAAAGACCGGATAAATTTTCAGCAAATATTAGCGGTTTGTTTTTTATAATAAAAAAACGAAATTAAAAGCTTTTTGTGAAATATTTATCGTCTCGCATACCTCGAGAATAAATGACGATATCATTTGTTTAATGAGGGGTAGAGTCCCTCATGAGATACAAGGCGCGAATCCCCCCAGTGGGGTGCAAGGAGCAAAGCCTCTGTCCAGGGTCCGAGGAGAGGAGCCCTCTGAAATGAAAAAAATTATTTATGTACAGTAGTCTCTAGTCTTTAAGGGCACCCAGTGGAGGAGGTTCCGGGGGAGAACCAAATTTTTAATATGATTTTACCGGACCAAGAACGAACTGTGATCGCCACTATCACTGATGACCCCAAATGTTCACTTAACAAGCATCGATCAATTTTTACCACCGTACAGTTTTAAATCGCGCATAACTTATACTGTAGTATTACCCAAAGCACTGTTTTTTGCACTGTATCTGTATTGTGTAATTATTATTGTAGCTTTATAGATAAATTCTTTTGCAAAACATGATATCTATGTCGAATGACTTCTAGTTACAGTTACAACAGTACAATTACAACTAGCTTGCTATGTACCTACATACAAGCACAGAGAAGAGCCGAGACGTGTGTAAAGTAATGATAAAACAAGTGCTCTGTCACGAATGACATTATCGGTCGAGTTGCTCGTTGTAAACGTACACATAGCGACAACCGAAACGAAATATAACTAACACAGACACACACAACAGTACGTGTACTATATATGTACACCCATCTGTGTTGGTATAGGTATCGAAATGAATTGTTCGTCTACCCTACAGTATAGGTACCACCGAGTAACATATCAAGTAATCAAGTATTCTCCTATATAATATTTGTACAGGTAGGTACATATATATGTTTACAACTGTGTATGAATAATAATATTTCTCATAGGATTTATTCTTTTTTAAGATTTCGTAGTGTTAACAAGGAAATCCTTTTGAGTTCGTCATTTCTGTAATCATATTCGGTGGCCTGTCCGCACTTGATTACTTTGTAATTGTCAGTATCAGATATTACGCAATTTAAAAGACAATATTGTTTTTTAATAGTATATTACTTAGCGAGGGTCGTAATTCTTAGTTTTGTAACTTCGAATGTTCAACTGATTCGATATTGTTTCAACTGATTGAGTTTTTTTATTAAAATGGCATTTTCCATGAATATTATTAAAAAATTATCCGGATCGGCCGGGAATCGAACCCAGCATCTCCCGGCAACTAGCCAGGTGTCTTAGCTATTAGACCAACGATCCTGTGTTCGACAGCCACCCGACCCAGACAATTATTGTGTATCACCTATGTGTATTGGTACTCTCTCTAATGCTAGAAAGAGGTACAATTTTTCAATTTCAAATATTATCGAGCGCTTGTGAAACATTACTACGTATGACAAACTTTTGTTTGCATTTAAACACACGCAGTATTCATATGTTCACTTATCGTTCGACTAAACTGAAACTTTAAGCACTCGATTTCTTTGGTTAGTATGACCAAAATCCAAATGTAAATTAAAAATCACAATGTTTCACAAATAAACAGTTTCCAATTTTATGTATAAATATAAAAAAGATAAGTATATATTTAACATGTTTTAAAACTTTTTGACAACACTGTATATTTATATATTATAAAAAAAAGAATATATTGTTTACATCTTTTATAACTTTCATTTATACAAAAAAAAAATATGATTACTGAGATAATTTACTATTATTACACGTGTAAATGACTGTAATAAGATAATTTTATATAATTTAGGTCACTTTATAAAGGTTACATACATTAACTTTAAATTTATTTACTTATACCAATGTAATTGTTTACGAAATTATTTTCAAATTATCAATAACAACAGTTGTGTGAGATAAAGAAGAAAAAAAATTAACGTAATATTTTCTCTCTAATAATACAAGTAGGATTTCATTTTGATTTAAGCATAATAATGGAATTTAATGGTAAGAAATTTTTAATCATACCTAACTCATATCTGAAATGGTATGCACGTAACGTAAGTATATTATTTTTACCATAGTTGTATAATGAGTAAATAACGTACACTTGTGTGTGTCTTGAACACGCAAAACATAAAGAAGGTGGTACAAACACAATCTTTCCAATAATTTTTATTTTTAAATTAACTTTTCAAATACCACATACAAGTAGCATTTATTCTTTCTACAATATTATTGGCTCCGCTGTTCGCTATACTTGACTTAACGTGATGAAAATGAAGCTAGCAGAGTAGGACGGAGTGTTTGTGATTTTCATTTTTTGTTTTAATATGTAAATAACTGCAAATAGTTTTAAATTAAATGAAAAAATAAATTAGTAAAGAAAGCTGTTACATTTGGATATAAAATTTTAAACACAGTTATATTAATTGGTTTATACAAATTATGAATTTTATCAGACATTATCGAAACTAATGTGCATTAAGCTTAATGATGAGCAACTACAAGACCAAGGCCAAAACTCTAGTAATCTTAGTATGGATTTTATTTTTACACTAAAAGTCTTCGTTCTGTCCAAAAATACTGCAAGCAAAGGGCTGATCTTGTTCACTCTTACCTACGTAAGCTATACAGAAAACTTTTCAAAAATTTTAACACCAATGTTTCTAGGATTTCTTATAGGTATTTTAGTCCGAGAATTTTGCTTTCTCTTGTCTGAAAGACTGCAATTTGTAAGTAATAATTAACCATTCGAGGACTGATAGCAGGTTTCTGTGTCTAAACAGCAATTTATTTGTGTTTTCCGTTTCAATTGCAACATCATCCAAATTTTTGGTCCTTATTTTTCTAAAGTTAGAAGCTTCTTTTTGTCGATCTCAAAATTTTTTATTTCTTATTTTTCCATCTCTAATAGCCTTGTCTATACAAAGTTTTTAACAAAGCTTTCTTTAGATGGCCTTAGGTGGCCAAAATTAAGGAATTGAATTAAAAAATGTTCTATATCTACAGCAACCACCTTGGTAAAAAAAAAAGGTTCCAGGTACTTAAAATGAGTGATAACGTATTTAAATATTAATACAACTTTTTTTAAAAATTTTTACCAAAATAACTACCAGCTGCAATTTTACAAATGTCTCATTATTGTATTTTCTGGACGATATAAACAAAATTATAAACATGCTAAATATTTTTACACTATAATGTTGCCAGCAACTTCATGCAGCACTGGTAAGGTAGATAAATATTGTTCACATAATGAATGACTGATTTTCACGAAACTGATCCGGGTTGCGACGTTGAATAAGCACAACCAATAAACGTTTATCGAGACTTATTTATGTTATCATAGACCAGAGAATATTTTTGCAATAAATTCCCTATATTCTTTTAAAAAAAATATATTTATTGGAGATATATTTGCGTATTATCGAAATTAAGAAAGAGATACCCAAAAATAACTGAGCAACTTAAATTGTTATGGAAAAATACAACAATTCTAACAATTTTCAAGCATTCTTGATTATCAGTTCTTTATTTTTTGCGAAATATTGAGTATACTCTTACAGGGAAACTAAATCAGTCAATGATCGAGCTCAAAAACTAGCTGTTAATCTAACTTAGACCACTACGCTACTAAAATCCTTGCAACTTTTGTTACTTTCTGACTAATAGGAACGAAATTTGTACCATTTAAAGTATTGTATATACAGAATCCAATTAAAAGTACTGTATATACAGAACATGAGCTAGCAAAGAAGGGGAACCCGGTGTCATTGTATCAAAAGTTACCCAGTCCGGAGTTTGATATTCTTCAAAATTTTTTGAGGATGCGTCTTGCGTTACTCGCAACTAATTACTGACGCGTTACAAACCGTAAATAGGTACTTTCTCTTTAGTTACCTATCGTGTTAAGGGCATTTTTCGGTTTTTCATTTAAAATTATTTAAAAAAAATTGTGGAATTCTACCTTTAAAAAGTTAATAATAACATTTTTCGATATTTATAAATATAATTAAAACAAAATATCATAACTGGATTTTACCAGCGGGTTCCACTGAGAGGTACGTCACAAAAAAAAAAAATTAAAACCGTTCGTTGTTTTAAACGATACATTCTTTTTCTTTTGAAATTAATTTAAATTCAAAAAAATAAAAATTACATTTATAAATTGGTTTTAATAAAAATCAAACGAAGCTTTCAACATGGCTGGTTAATAACCTGTAGGTGAATTTTTACACACACACACACATCAATGGTTGATGGTACCTTCAGAGTACGCATACCTATATGGGTATATTATACCTGTGATCTATTTAAAAAAATAATTTTTTTTTTAATATCGTAATGGAATTCAAAAGGCCGGGGGCACATTTAAAATACATATGTATAACTTCTTTTTTTTATTTTATAATCCCATATAGACCATATATGTTCGAATTTATGTACAGGATGTGATAAAAATTCGATGTTGATAGCGGTTTTATAACAATGTTGCATTTAATTGAGGCATTTGTATGTAGCAGCATTCTGAATTCGCTCCGAGCCGAACCTATAGCCACTTACATCAAGTGATTATTTGACAATTTACATATCAGTTCGCTTTATTTAAATAGTTATTTTCGATACATATGCGTAGAGAGGTATTCTAGTAGGCTTAAATTGGGGCACGAGTCTAAGGGACTGACGCATACACAACGAGTACGAGTGCACTGTATACTCAGGCGAATGGGGGTAAGCGCACGAGATCTCGTTGTGTATGCGTCAGTCCCTTTAGCGAGTGCCCCAGTTTAAGCCTATTAGAATACCTCTCTTTACGCATACGTATCGAACATAATTTTTTATAACGACGGCTTCTAAAGTTTAATAGAGAGAAAAAAAATTAATTATTTTTAAGTAATTATAGAAAATAGAAGGGTTAATTTTATTTTATAATGTTATTTTAGAGGTATAATTTTATTTTATAGGTATGTAATACCTACTCCACATATCATTTTTATCCTTCATACATATTCTAAGTTACGTAATGATCTATCTCGTTGTATGAAATACGTAATCTTTTTTTTAAGGACCGATACCTACTAGGTTACTTATGGATAGGAGGCCCACAGGGGTGGATTGCTTAGGGCATCAAGTAGTCTTAATCCGGCACTGATCATATGCTTTAATCTTTTTATGTATATGCGAACTTTGTTATCTAAAAAGAGCAAGATATATGATTCTATTTCAATCTTTTTCACTGCTGCTTACAACGAGTCAAAAGTATTCGCTTTGATAAAATCAAATACAGTATTTCAAAAAAGACACCTATTATTGGCGCAAGCCAAAAAGAACCTTTTTACCTTGGTATATCTAAATTTATTTTTGTCTGTCATATTAATAGATAGAAGTTTACTCATTCACTCATTTAAAAATATAATTACCTACTTCTTTTGGTTGGTAGCTATGTAAATAATACAATTTGTGTTCCCCTTACCACAATTTCTAGAGGTCTTTTTTTTGCTTGCGTCCATTATAAATAATTTTTGTAAATAGTAAAATTATGTACAAACATCGTCCGGATAAACTGACATATTTGTTCACCTTGAACGCTATAGTTGAATTTGCCCTTCAGACAAAAGCTCGTAGCGAATATGTAAGTACCGTCTCGTTCAAGAATTAGGTGTATATTCAGAATTAATCATGTACCGGAATCGCCATAACAGAAACAGACACAGAAATGGATATCTAAGGAATATTTCACCTCCCATTCTGTTTTTAAAGAGGTTTGAAAACGAGCAATAAAACTGACACATATTGCCGAAAACATTGCTGGATATTGTGGCCCGGCCACATTTCGGAAGTAGGCTCAACAATATACTACTGCTGAAATTAGGAGATGAAGTTTGTACACTGCTTCAAGAGAACATTCCTATTAGGAAAATTTGGCCGTAAATTTTTTTACACCTTGTAAACACAAATACATTGTAGTACCATCTGCTTATTTTATCATTTTCAAAACATGAAAAAGAACATGTTACCAAAACAAAATGTTTATGTAGAATCGGAGCGGATGCGTCTCCTACATTTTGTATACACAAAAAACCTCTAAGGCTACAAGATTTTGAAACACTTGTCTATTTAACATAAATCATTTAATTTTGAAAGGAAAAAGGTTACCATCTTTTAACAAAAATTGCCTATAAACTCCACCCCATTTTACTGAATTATTATTATTATTGCAAGACTTAATAAGTAGATATTAAGTTTTTTGTGAAAAAAATTAAGATTACTATATTTAATATAATACACATATAATTTTTTCTTTCATAACGGGTAAATAAATGATCAATTAAAGAATTCTTTTAAACATTCTTGAAATTTTCTAAAAATATTACAGTTTACTGACAGAACTGTTGTTTTAGATACCAATATTTCTTTTCTTTTTTTACAATTTCGTTTCCATTTTATTAACCAATTATAGGAGCTTTAACTTTTAAAATTGACGTAGAAAGTGAATGAAGGTGTTATGTAAGATTCTGACAAATTTTACAATAGGAGCGTTTGAAGGTCTTTCACTAAAGGATCTAGCCGAACTTCCATGGCGAAACTGCCCCCGACAGGAACCTATATCGTAACCTATGTTATATTGTTGAGGGTGTTAATAGTAGTTGATCGTGTAGATATTAGCTCTCTATCTTAGCTAATTAAGGAGCTGTTTGAAAAAATGTATCCGGAGACGACTTTTTTTCAGAGTGATATATCTTAGTTAATTTGAAAGCTTGGAAAATAAAACCATATGGGAGTGTTACGGTATACTTACAGTTTATTTTATAGCAGTATCCTATGGGCCAAGCTTAAATAAAAGTATTAAAAAAATGCAAATAAAAATTTTGTCAATCGATTTCTATCAGATCTAATTGAGTTACCACTTTGAAAAAAATACATAATAATTGCCTATACCCTGCCTAAGTGCATACCAAATTTCATTAAAATCCAAGAGGTGCAACATGTCGAAAAAAATTTTTAAGTAAGTGAATCACCTTATGACCGCTATGTTGATTCTCTGTACATTACATTTTTAGTTTTTCAATATTTGGCCATAAAAGGTTTAAAAGGAAATTGAATAATCTTTCGTCAGTAATAATTAAACCGATATTCATAAAAAATAATTTTTATTAGTCATCATCACTATCTTCATTAATTACAACGTGTTCGTTATTTATAGAAAAAATGCTAGATAACATTTCTGCTGGGCGAACTATACGAGATTTATATCTTCCATTTGACAAATAATATATAATTGCAGCCACGTGGGAGCAACACCCAACTGTTCTGTTTCCATTTGCACAGTCACAGCAGTAACGCCGAATATCGTCGTGGCTTTGTCCATTCGGATTGTAGTCGATGTAACATCTGTAAGTTTTCCTATTAATGTGTCGCGATTGTACTTGCAGTTTTAAAATGTTAGGTGCCTCTTTCACGTAAAGCACATAAAAATTACTGTCATTCCCCATGAGTTCAGCTAAATAAGAAATGGCTTGTGAAAGCTGGTATGTGCCAGTGAAAAGTATTTTCAGCTCCTCTTCTGAAAGCTCAGGAAAATCAGAAACTTCTGAAGCAAGCAGTTGATGGAAAGGTTGTTTTCGTCGATTCCAGTTGTGAGTCAGCACCTCATCCGCAAGTGTATTTTTAATATTTTCTCTATCATTCATATTTTTTAAGATTTTATCGTGTAATTCTATATCTGAAATATGTCTCTTACCATATGTATTTTGTAGATATCCAGCAATGCGACAAAGAGACCTTATATTGGGTAACATTTTGTTGTCCAAAACATTATCTAAAAGTCGAAACTCTTGTGAAATTGCGCCGTGTACCGCTTCGACAACCCATCTTACTTTGGTCAGTTTCCTAGACTCATTAGCTTCAATAGTTGTAAGTTGATCTCGTCTTCCTTTTAGTGCTGGCATAAGTAGTTTGTAGCCTTTCTCGGCCATGTACAACTCAACGTCTTTAAATCCACGGTCTGCAATTATAAGATCGTTTTGATGTAAAAGAGTTTGTAAACCAAGAGGATCGTCCAGTACGATTTTCATTATTGCTGCATCGTTTTGTGTTCCATAATAGGGGCCTGTGAAATCTATTATATACCCATCAGTAGCACAAATAGTAAATGGCTTACATAAATGTGATTTCTTTTGTCCTGAGTAAGATTTGCGTTGGTATTCGTTGTTTTTGCTTTTCTCATGAAAAATATATGTGCCATCACAAATAATTAATAACTGATCATCAGCAGTGTTGAATAATGTCTTCGAAATAACGGTCGTATGATTTTCAATTAGTTGTTGTCTTGAGACTGAATTGATACCAAAATAGAACGGTAAAATATCTTCTTCGAAACTTCGTATTATTTGTTTGCAATAGCCTGAAACTTGTTGCTCTCGTTCCAATTGTAATATTGTAGATATAACTTTATTTGAAATACCTAATCGTAATTTCATCAAAAAAGTCACTAATGCCTGAATAACATTGCGCGAAGGAGAAGACTTTAGTGACGTTAAAAGATTCGATAATTCTATTATGTTTTCCCAGCTTAGTCCTGTATACACTTCTAGTTTTTCTTCAGGCATAGTGAAATTACCTATTTGATTAAACAGAGTAGTGTCAACTTTTGCTGAAAGAAAATCTAAAAATATTGAAACTTCTTTTGCAGATAACACACTATAATTGGAGTGAACTCGCAAGCATGATAGTTCATCCTCAAAAAACTTGTTTTTTATTAAATGCTGTGAGCAACAACGGTCTCCATTCGGTATAAAAATCTTTCTTTTAATAAAGGCTTGATATCGAGCCTCTATTGGTATAGTTTTGATATTAGATTTTGAGTTACACAAAACACAATATCTATGAGTTGAAATTACCCTCTTTAACGGCAGTATCATAAAATCTTCATCAGAATTTAATGAATCTAAACGTACATGAAAGTCCTTATCATCATCATCATTATTATACTCTTCCTCATCCACTGATTCAATTTCGAAAATGTCGGGTTGTTCTATTTCTATATCAATATGAGAAGGTCCTTCGCGTATATCGTCAGTAGTCGATGATTTATTGTATGGAATCAATCGACATTTATGACAAAGAACATCTCCAACTTTAAGTAGTTTCATTTGAGGAACGTTGTATTTACGCACGTCATCTTCGGTTAGCAATATTTTCTTTCGTTTTCCAGTCTTCCGCAATATAAAGCCACAATTATTACATTTTCCAGACATAGTTGATATATTTTTACGTCACTGCTTTATTCACAGATTAAGAATATATATTTTTAAACGTAAACACTGTATCTCTGAATAAGGAATTTGTGAAACTAAGCAAATAGGAACCGTGAGAGCGTACCACGACTATGGGCTAATCATATCAAGTAGGAACATGCACACTAGAAGCAAACTAATATCAAAAAAATATAACTCGCTTGGAGTAATTTGTTGGTCTGTCACAGCTTAAGGCATTTACATAGTCAGTCGGTATCGGTCACCGAGTGCACGATGATTGTAATCAAGTCCTAAGCGTATGTGTAAAAAACTGTAGCTAGCAGTGTGTCCAGAGTGTGTCAGATATCGCTTAGGTGATTCAGTCGTCCGCACCATTTGTAATACATGAATACGTAGCCTAGAATACAAACATATTACACCAGACATTATGTGTACGTACCGTTATCGAGTGTGTATGTATGTACAAAAGATTATTCAATTTCCTTTTAAACCTTTTATGGCCAAATATTGAAAAACTAAAAATGTAATGTACAGAGAATCAACATAGCGGTCATAAGGTGATTCACTTACTTAAAAATTTTTTTCGACATGTTGCACCTCTTGGATTTTAATGAAATTTGGTATGCACTTAGGCAGGGTATAGGCAATTATTATGTATTTTTTTCAAAGTGGTAACTCAATTAGATCTGATAGAAATCGATTGACAAAATTTTTATTTGCATTTTTTTAATACTTTTATTTAAGCTTGGCCCATAGGATACTGCTATAAAATAAACTGTAAGTATACCGTAACACTCCCATATGGTTTTATTTTCCAAGCTTTCAAATTAACTAAGATATATCACTCTGAAAAAAAGTCGTCTCCGGATACATTTTTTCAAACAGCTCCTTAATTAGCTAAGATAGAGAGCTAATATCTACACGATCAACTACTATTAACACCCTCAACAATATAACATAGGTTACGATATAGGTTCCTATCGGGGGCAGTTTCGCCATGGAAGTTCGGCTAGATCCTTTACTTTTCTTATGCAGTAGCAACATGCTCCCTGTGTTTCGACGAAACTGTTAGGCGTACTGAAACCATATTCTAATACTTTAAATATGACTTTTTAAAAAAATTCTTCATCCATCTGTCGTTTCAACAGTTTTTCTAATTTAATGATAGCAGCAATTACTGTAATTTATTCTATTCGCCTTTGAAAATTAACACCCAGTATTTTATTTCTAACTAAAATAATATCATGTATCATAGTATCATGAAACGTCTTCTTGGAAGGAAATGGATTCTTTTCCATGGTTACAGGATCAGGTGTATCTTTGTTTGCGAGTTCCCTGCCCCGAATACGATTTCTTCTCTTGTGTTCCTCCACCATTTAATTTTGATTATTTTTAACCGATTTCAAAAAAAGAATGTAATATTGTTAAAAATGGACAATATTCATATGTGTTAGTCTATGTGAGTTTCTGAAAAAAATGTACCAAATTTCGTGAGTGTATGTATAGGGCCGATGGGAAGGTGGGACAGATGGGTCAATTGCTCCGGGGTCCGGGTCTAAAAAGGACATCCACAGCCTCGATTAGGGGCCCGGTTAAAGTGAGAAGACGTTTTTTTTGCTCGTCAATTGTATTTTTGAAGAAAAAAGTTTAATTTTTTTTTATGCCGCAGGGAACCACATATTTCTCAAGAACTACCAGTCAATTTTATTTTTTTCTAAAAATGTTTTTATTATGTATTTATTTTAGACAAAAGATTTCTCAAAAAATTCTAAGGAACACTTACCTATTCTTCAAATTAAAATGTATTTTCTTTTCACGGAAAGTTCTGATACTATTTTTTTTCTACCCAAGTTACTTATACATTCATTATAAAATATATTACATAAATAATCGGAAAAGTTTAGTACTGAACGCATGAGAAAGTTGTATATCGAAATAAAAGTTCACTTATCACCATCAGAATGTAATTAAAATAATTTTGCGAAAGTTTAATCTAACAAACATTATTTCTTATTTAAAATGTTCATTGATATTATTTAAAAGTTGTACAACAAACAGAACGGCAGCCGAAGAAGCAGAAAACGAACAAGTCGAAGACGAAGAAGAAATACAATAAAAAAAAAGTGCAAAAGAAACGAACAAAACTAATATTAAAGTGAGATAGTAAATTGAATTGAATTTTTGTAACAAATAAATAATGAGAAGAAAGTCAAATGAAATTGGGGTACGGACGGGACGGACGAACGGATACCGGCAAAAAGGAACGGGTACAGGAACGGCTCGTTCGAGGAGGGTGTGAGTAAGCGGCAAGCGAGCGAGCCAGCCAGCCACATAGATGGTCGCTCGGTCGGTCGATCTACGTTTGTCGTGGTAACAGTAATGGTAAGTAAAGAAGAATTACGACAGAATATTGGAAGGTTCGGGGACTTTGGGATGACGATAATGCAGATATAGCGGCAGCAAATGGAACGTACACCACACCACGCCACCAACCAGGCCCATATAGTGAGTGAAAGCACGTAGCTACTTGATCACAGTGTTTATCACCTCATGAGCGACGAAAGAGAATTAAAAGAAAGCGTCTCCAGCAGAGTCCTATCCTATACACACACACATACATACAGATATATGTATATGTATACATACACATATCGGTAAGTATTGTATGTAGGTAGAGGTTGACTTTATCGTTTTTACCCCCAACTTATTTTTTACCGCACACTCCCTTACTAAAGTCAGATTAATGTATCCCGTAATGTCATATAGTATGTTAATCCACCAGGCTTCGTTATCCACCAGCTATTTTCGCCTCATTATTACAATGGATGGAGTTAAATTAGACACTGTAGTAATATTTATTTATTTATTTATTTATTTACTTTTTTGTCTGACAATTAGTTAAATTAGTTCACCTTTATACAATAATAATAAAATTATTATTTTGTTAGTTACAAACAGAAGAAAAACTAAAATTGTTAAATTTAAAAAATTTGTTTTTGTAAGGAACTGAAGGCTGCATATTATGCACCTCTAAAATCCGAATTTTATACGAAAATTATACAAATCATTTAATTGATTTTGCAACGTTTCTCAATTTTATAAATAGTTTAGACCACGGATTCATAATTTTTTTTTTTTTGAAGGCTCAAATCGTAAGTTTTAAGCTCGGCAGGTCAGATGTCAAGCTCAAACATATTTACATGGGCAATCCTATTTACAGAGCAACAAGAGAAACATGTTCAAAATTTTTTTTTATTGCGAAATGATATTTTTACTAACTTACTAGCAGGCCCGACGAGAGGGTAGGACAGGTGGGAAAATTGGCCGAGGGTCCGGGTTTAAAAAAGGGGCCCGCAGCTTCGATTAGGGGCTCGGAGAAAGTGAGAAGACGTTTCTTTTTTGCTCGCCAATTGTATTTTTGGAGAAAAAATGTTTGAAAATTTTTTGTTGTGTCCGGGAGCCCGCCATTTTTCTCGCCGGCCCTGCTTACTAGATCAGTTACTTCCAGTTGAAGATCTGACAGCAGGTTTTCTATATTACAATCAAATAGATTTTCGAATATACAGAAAATATTTTCTATACGAAAACCATCAGCTCTCTCAATTTATTTACTTCTTTCGTATAAAAAAGCGATACTAAACTCTTGGGTCAGATTAGAAACAGGCGACGGGTCAGATCTGGCTTGTAGGCTGTAGTTTGACGATGTTTGAAAAAAGTTGTTAATATACTTACATGTGAAATAAACCATTTTTTTAACATTTTATAGTACAACAATAAAATTTTCATAAATTCATTATGTCTATCATCGTATTATGTGGCCAACCAGCACTCGATCACTTTCAAATAATAATCAGTGTTACCTAGATCTTATGAGGTAACAGAGTTGTTTTTTCTTCAAACTGTTATTGATTTTTGACAAATTAAAAGCTAATTTTAATGTTAAACAAAGGCAAGAAATATTTTATCCTGAGAACTGTGGAAAATTCTAGCTACTAACTACAAAATCCTGACTTACCTAATGCGAATTTAACACTATGAGACCCGAGTACTTTCATATTAAACTTCCTCGGAAGCCGACAACATTTTTAAAGAAACTTTATATAAACAAATAAAATGATTTAACATGTACATATATGCGATACGTACGTACAAATATTTGACATTCAAACACATTCAAATCAATTAGCGAATTACATAAAGTTTAGATAACAAATTAATAAAAATAAATTTAAAAAAAACCAACAAATACTTTTATTATCTACTTTATTAGTTTTATATTGTTTATTTTACAATTTTTTGTAGAAACCAAGAGAGCGATGTGTGTTGGTGTTTGTGTGAGTTGAGTATATACATATCGGTGTGGCAACATCGCACACATACATAATGCGTAGTCAATTAATCATTGAACGCGATCGGCCTCTGCGGTTGGTTTGATTATTTTCGGATACTGAAGCCGTGTGACTGAAACTGTTAACACTTTCAATCCCATGGCTTCGGCATCCGAAACCAAACAAAACATCCCCAGAGGCCGACCGTGATCAATGATTAATTGATTAGTTGGTTGCGCATTATATGTGCGATGTTTATCATCATTCATCACACGAATGTGTTCCTATTCACTCAAATACATTCCAACACACACTACTCTTTTGGTTTCTATGTATAAAAAATTTTAAAACAATAAAATTGATTTGAATGTCAGTGTATATGCAGTATGTACGTATCACGTACGTATGTTTACAGTTTTACACATAGGTACATGTTGAACTGTGTTGAATCGATTCATTGTTTGAATCATTTCAGTTTATATAAAGTTTTTTTTTTTTTTTTTTTTTTTTTTTTTTTTAAATATTGTCGGTTTCCGGGGAAGTTTACTATGAAAGTGCTCGGGCCTCATAGTGGTAACATACACTTGGCGAATTTTTTGTAAACTAACTCCTATTGCAAGCGGAATGAAATATTTTTTAAAAGAAAATTTTCACTGGACATTGAATTCGTTCAGAATTTTCAAATCCTTTTAGAAGAAATTTTCCTATAGATTTTATATATGTAACTATATATATTTTTTATTTTGGAAAAACAAAAAATTAACTGAACTCTGACTTCTATTACTATAATACGGATCATAGAAAAATTAGTTTTCCACGAGAATGACGGAAAATTCATTGCAATGATAACTAAAAATATAATACATATCCTCGTTATTATGCTCTCACTGGCTGTGCCGTAGTTTTAAGAAATGTACGCGCACATACTACATAGTACATACATACACCATACTACGAACATATAAACATTACTTGAAATAGTACACGAACGGATATATTTCCGGTTATCCTACTTTATCCTGTATGAGATCTAGGACTCAGACATGTGTCCTGTATTACCCAATAAAATCCTTCAGGATTTTCATGCCCGTCTTTATTCACCAGTATACTGATATATACGGACTCTGTATATGTATGTATAATGTACATGTACAGTATCGGTATAGTTGTAGAATTTTCTAGCTCTTCTACTTGTAACACTCGGTAGCTACCTACACTATTATGTAGTATTTTGTAGTTGAATATAAAAGAAAATTATGTTGCATATGAAAAATATAAACGAGTACGGATTCACAACTTGATTTGAGTAATTTAAAATAAAATTTTTGCTATACGTGTTAAATAGTGGGATTAAAGTATGCCTTGATACCAAATATCAAGTTTGTTCAGATCTTTGTGGCCCTTACTCAGGTAACAATCATATGAGGGATCAAAAGAAATAGTTTATTCCCGTGGTGTATATATTTTTTGAAATTCCTAGCAAATTTAAATTATAAAAATCTTAAAACAATTAATTGAAAATCTTTTGAATTGTGGGGGATCTACAAGAACGAGTTTATCTATGATTTGAAATAAAAATAAGTAATTCATTATTTAGAAAATTTACTTAAGTGTCATTGGTAGGGGAAGGTGGGACAAAACAGACACTTCGATGATAATAGAACTACGACTTTTGAAATTAAGTGTTTTTTTTCTTTTTGTTTTAAATTATCTTTGATAATCCGTCATCCAAATTAGACCAGAAAAGAACAACAAACCTTTCACATTTTCATAAAACACCAAAAATATAAAAAATACATTTATTTCAACAGGATAAGACGTTACATATATAATTTTTAATAATTCTGCACCAAAATCATTGATAGGTGAGGGACAAGAAGCGGGTTAGCTGAAACGGATGCCCCATTTTGTCCTGCATATAATAATCTGATTTATTGCCTTAAAAGGTAGATAAAAGATCAAAATATTTCCTAAATATCCACTTTATTCTCTACTGAACGCAAATTTCTACCGTCCAATATTCATTATTTTGATACCATACAATAGCAAAACTGCGGATTAAATCACATTTTGGCTTTAACATGCAAATGCAATTATTCACTTCCGTTATTTTCCTATGATTAACTCTAACTGAGACGACAGACCGAACGTGCATGCGATTAGTGCGTTCAACTGGCGGGATAAGGTGGATACCCTGTTTTTCGCGACCTCCTCCTACTTTTCTATAAAGAGTGTGGCGGGGTAACTATGGGGTAGCGGCCCCAGACGTGTTTTGGGCTGATATTTTTTTTATAAGATGGCCTAATCAAATGTAGCTTTTTCTTACATTTTCAGGTCATTGCACGCACTACTTTCTTAGAAAATAATATTAATAATTTTTTGAAAAAAATTTTTTTTTTCTTTAATGGCTTTGTATATTTAATTGGTTGTGATATATGTGTTAGCTAAGGTAAAGTACTATTATATTCTACAATTTACACGCCAGCTTTTAAAAAGAAAAAAATAATATGACTATTTCATTTTTTTAAAAATTTTTTTCACCGCTTATTTGCCCTGGCACACCAACGAAATTTTTTCTGTGAAAACCTCTAACAATACACTAACTCGTGTATTTTTTTCAGATTTTTCGTGTGGGTGGAAGGGGGTCAAAAATTAACAAAGAGTATTGCCGGGTTTGCATGGGCAATGTTCCTCCGAATAGGAACTCAGCAATAACTAAGTGTACTAATGGTATGGTAAGGTTATAAGGAACTGATATCTATAACCTTCCCGAATAAAGCCGAGTAGTTACGGAGATAACTAAAAAATATCCAAAACTGACTGCTTTCTGAAAATAATTTTTTTCTCGGTAACTACCCAATCTAGGAAAGTAATTCCAAATCCACATGAAAGCAAATACTACCGAAAATATTAGACGTATTTGTTAACGTGCCACCCCTCGTTATTAAGGAAAATAACATAGATAAAATCCGACCCAATGTTATTTTTATGGGGTTCCTATTGACTGACCACTTCCAAAAAAATACACTAATTGTGTCTTAATGTACTTTATTACCGTACAATGTTTCATATAAATCCAAGGGGTGCAACATAATAAAAAAAAATATTTTTCATTCCTAATCTCTTGAACAGCCCCTCCAGTTGGTCCGACCCTGGAATACAGCATGGCAATCGAAAGCTCTTTAAAAATAAAGTGTTATGTCTAATAAAGTGCTTTCTTCTATCTTCTATAGTTTTTTAGATTTTCTCACATTTTCAAACACATTTTCTCACAATTTTTTATTGTATTTCCATAACTGATTTGTTTTGGTCTAAGGAAGTACATACATATGAAGTACCTACAGAGTCACCAAAACGGCAACATAGTTATTGATATGATTTTCTTTCGGAGGCAGATCCCTTGCATTTGATTTTACCCTTTTTCGATTTTCCCTAATTATCTAGAAAACTAGGAGAGAGAAAAATATTTAATTAAACACAACATTTTATTTTTAAAGAGTTTCCGATTGACACGTTTAATTTCTGGATCGAACTTACTGGAAGGGCTGTTCGACAGATTACGGGTGACAAACATTTTTTTAAATATGTTGCACCCCTTGTCTTTATATAAAACGTTGTATGGTAATAAAGTACATTAAGACGAAGTTACTGTATTTTGTAGAAGGGGTCACTTAACAGAAGCCACATAAAATAACATTGGGTTGGATTTTATCTATGTTATTTTCCTTAATAACGAGGGGTGGCACGTTAACAAATACGTCTAATATTTTCGGTAGTATTTGCTTTCATGTGGATTTGGAATTACTTTCCTAGATTGAGTAGTTACCGAGAAAAAAATTATTTTCAGAAAGCAGTCATTTTTGGATATTTTTTTAGTTATCTCCGTAACTACTCGGCTTTATTCGGGAAGGTTGTAGATATCAGTTCCTTATAACCTTACCATACCTTAGTACACTTAGTTATTGCTATGAGTTGTTATTGGGAGGCACATTGCCCATGCAAACCCGGCAATACTCTTTGTTAATGTTTGACCCCCTTCCACCCACACGAAAAATCTGAAAAAAATACACGAGTTAGTGTATTGTTAGAGGTTTTCACAGAAAAAATTTCGTTGGTGTGCCAGGGCATATAAGCGGGGAAAAAATTTAAAAAAAAAAATGAAATATTCATATTATTTTTTTCTTTTTAAAAGCTGGCGTGTAGATTGTAGAATATAATAGTACTTTACCTTAGCTAACACATATATCAAAACCAATTAAATATACAAAGCCATTAAAGAAAAAAAAATTTTTTTTCAAAAAATTATTAATATTATTTTCTAAGAAAGTAGTGCGCGCAATGACCTGAAAATGTAGGAAAAAGCTACATTTGATTAGGCCATCTTATAAAAAAAATATCAGCCCAAAACACGTCTGGGGCCGCTACCCCATAGTTACCCCGCCACACTCTTTCGATTACTGATTGACTTTAAAAGCGAAAACAGAAATAATTTCGTTCCCTAACTAAGGAATACTTAGTCCAGAAATGGCAAAAAATTATTAATTTTAAATATTATTGATGTTATGAGAAAATATCTTATTTCTGTTATAAATCTATGGTTGGTAACATTAACCTGAATAACTCTGGAAAGAACAAATTAAAATGACAAAAAATTTGAAGAGTTTACAAGCTAGTAATAATATTTATTATTTGAATAAATCATTACGATTATATAAGCGTGAAATTATAAAGGCGTACCTATTACTATAAAAGTTTTGTGTATAAATTATAGAATTTAACAATAATGACTCTTTGCAGTCAAGGGTGAACATCGAATGAGAAACAAATAATATGTATTTTAAGTCTATTGAATATTATTTAAAAAAAAAAAAATGATTTCTGATTCCTTTATTAGGTAGGTATAGTTTTTAAAATATTTAAAAACTTTTAAAGGTGTTTTATGATTAATTAGAATTTTTATTGATGAGTAAATTGAAATACAATTTTTAAAAAATAACAGAAAATTAAAATAAAAAATACCCGGCATCGCATCCTGTAAAACATAGTAATTTCTCGATTACAGAATCATCTCATGTTGAAGTTTAATATTTCATAAACGGAGCTTAAAAATTCAAAGTGGCAAAAATAATCTCAACTTTACTTTAAAAACCCTTTCTTACGATGTGGTACATGGGAAAAATTTTCAATTTTCACTTTCCAATACAGAGAAATGTCAAAAAGATTTATAATTTTTTTAAATTGAAATCGGCACTTGTAGGTACATGAAAGATTTCATGAAGCTATGAGATTTTTCGTCGAAACTCTAAAATAATAAACAAAAATTGGCTATTATACATATATACGATAATACACAAATAGCAAGCATATAAAAATCATACAGAAACCTCGGTCATAGCACCCTGCAAAACATAGCGAATTTTCGGTTTTACTTTTTCTCGAAAACCCGCTTACTTAGGACAATGGATCATAGCTTATGTGACGTTTTCCGCCCTTTGCCATAGTGTAAAAAAAACTTTAGAACTTTCGCAAATTTTTGCAAAAAAAGCTCGTTTTTTTGAGGTTCCAAACATCGGATGTGTCTGGTTAAAATATTATAATTCGTAAAAGTAGGATGATTCATTCGAGGGTAATTATACGAATACATACATACATATATACGTATATTTTCGGATATTAGGGGTCGAAAGACTTCAGACCAAATTTCTGTCACAATCTCATCATGATACCTGTTATAATAGCAAAATTTACATTCGGAAATTCGTTAATATTTAATAGAAGTGAAAATAGTGAATTTTAGAGCAGATAAAAAACAAACGTACCAACCTATTATCTAAACTCTAAAAATAAAACCAAAAAAAAGGACAACGAGGAACAGTGGCCGAATTGAACAAGTTCGAGCTACATTTCGTACACAAACACAGACAATATCTATGCGTACACACATATACGTATACACATTTAGATAGACAAAAGCAACAACAGACAAAAGGCAAGCAAGCAATCTAATTTAACGAATGAAATAGGGCCTCAGGTGGCCAAATTCACCCGTTCACATCTAGTGGGCTTAATGTAAAGCCTACTCGAATGTTATTATGAGCGTACGTACGCGAGATATGTGTGTTATGCAGCACACCCACTTTCATCCTTTCTATCACATTATATTCCCGAAAAGCAATGTCATTGACGCACTGCTCTTCGCTCAGCTTTATAGAAATGTATCCTATATACATTGGAGCGGTGCTGGCCTAGCAAGCAGGTCCGTCCCTCAAACCCTGCCACTCTAACCCGTCTGTCTTTTAAATAATATTTACAATAAATACATATATACATATATTTGCGATTAATTTCCTTATGGAATGCGTATATAGTATTATGAATATATTTGTTGTTTTTTTATTTGTCTGCTTGCAATAAATGTGAATGTACGATTAAGTATAAAGCGATCTGTTCCCTTGTTTTAAAAGCGATATGTTTGAGGCTGCAAGTGTTGCTGGCGATGATTGATGTTCTGTTTTGAATAACGGTATTATTAATAAGAGAGGAGACACAGCAATGAATTATTCCCTTCAAACAGTGAGAAAAAGTAGTTAGGTGTAATAAAATAAAATGCACAGAGATAGAGGAAGGTTCCCAAATTTTGGGTAGTGTTTTAATTTCGGACACGAAGGTAAACTGATAACTAAAAGAAAACTGGAACGAGAAACACCACTAAGGCATAGTTTTAATCGCTATGTGATTGTAGTGTTGTGGCTTTTGGGTGCAAGGACATTTGTTCATTTAATGTTTTTGTTGAAGGTAGAAAAGTGGAAGAGCAAATCCTTCAGATGGAATCACGAAAAATGGTTGATTTATATGGAATATTGACTGAAAACTTCAACGTAGAATGTTTTTTTTCTTTTCTTTTTTTGATTTTTTTATTTCATTTAAAACGTGGTTAACAAAAGTTCCAATGTAGATTTGAAAACTGAATATTATTACTGTTTTTTGCCAACATAATTTGAAGAGAAAATTAATGGTAGATCATGAAATTAGAAACCCATTTGCTGTTGTAAGTATAGTTAAAAAAAATCAAATTTTTAAATTAGGTATGTTGTAAAATGTTATTTGGAAAATATGTTTAAAAAATTTTACATGCTTTTCCAATTGTAAGAGTTGACTAATTTCTAAAGAAGAATTTGACACCCAGAAATAACGGAAAATTTAAAAAAAAATCCCCGAAATTTTAGAATAAAAATACAAAAAATTTAGGAAAATTTTTAGAAATTTCCGTAATAAGATTTTCTTTTTTCCCCGTTTAAAAATTAAAAAAATTACAATAGTACAAAAATAGCAACAATAAGATGAATCTCCATTTTTCAAACTATCCATCGGATTATCAGAGAGGCTAACAATATTGTCCTACATAACAAAAGAGTTTAGGAAAACTATTCCGAGTTCTATCGGTCGTTCAATTCAGCATATTTGTTCAATTTTTTTTAGATAGTAGGTATTTAAATCAAGATTATCGCGATTTTTCCAAATAGATTTTTTTTTTAAAAATAGCTTTGTTTGGTATTTTTTTCTACAAATATCTCAATGTTATAGTAACAGCAAAAGTAGCATTACTAACTAAGTCGAATGAGTTTCTATACACAAAGGATATTCAGAGTCAAAATATGGATTTGTAAGGGAAAACTCTATATGGAATCTAGGGAATTTTCGATGTAGAAATATATAATAAGATCCGAAACAAATAAAATATTTTCTACAAAAGTATTAAACTATACAAGTACCTAGCAAATATTACCGTAAAAAGATATCTAACATTTATATATTATGTTTGTATGTATGTAAGTAGGTATTCAGATGGTAAGGTAACTTTGTGGTTATAGATGGTATAGGTGACTAAATACACCACTAAATTTTTACTTGGAATGTTTTATTATCCCTGTTTTGTTTTAATACGAAGATAATTAAAAGTTTATATTTATACCTTTTGTTTTTATTTCAACTTCTTGTGTTCCCGGTTCGTGTTAGTTAAAATAAACTCTTCAAAAAAAATATTTCATTTTGTTTGTATATAGGTAAGTACTGGTACATGCACGGGAAAAACAAAAAAAGTTTTTTTTTTAAAAACTTTTCTATAGAAATGGATAAAAAGAAAATACTTCTTTTTACTTTCTCTTTTATTTTCTTTATTAAATCGTTTTTAATAAATAAAAGTGTAAAAGAAAACGTATTTTTCGCCAGCAAAAAAAAGGAAATTTTCACAAAATAAAGATATATTTGTATAGATGTTGTTGGTTTATGAAATATCTTATTTAATTTTGAAAATTTAATGCAGCAGAAAAGTTTGGTTTTTCGAAGAGTGTGAAAATATATGTCTATTTATTTTTAAAAAAACTCAAGAAACTGATTTCTGTTAAATATTAAATTAAATTTTCAGGAAACATTGGTGCGAATTTCAGTAAGATGAAGAAAGAAAAATAATGAGAAAATTCTAGATTGCTAACAATAATGTGGTTCAGCGTCCGTTTACCAAGAAACTAGTCTATACTATACGCCACATACATCATTATTTTTCTAGCTTTGTACAGTTAAACCTTTTCTTATGCGGCTCTTTCTTGCGATTTTTTAATACGGTTTTAAAAAAAAAATGGTCATTACAATGCTTAATATGGATCAAAATCAAGAAAAAGTAAGAAAGTCAAACGTTAACTACCTATAATAACTTCTTTTAATAAAAATACTTTTTAATGGTTTTTGAGCATTTAATCAGTTATTGCATCATTAGGTTTTTACAGATGTATTTTTTACAATTTTCATGATATTATAAAAATGATGTAAACGGTTCCCACTTGTAAATTAATGCTTCACCTTGTTTAGAAAAGCAACTTTTAAGGAAATCGTAAGGTTTTGAGCGTTTTGAGTTATGTTTCTTCGATGAAACTTTTTTTTTACGGTCCCGATCTACCGCATAAAAAAAGTGTTTTTTACAATCTGGACCGATTTAAACTTTTTATAGCTATTTATGATATTTTTGAATATATATGTTTCGTTTTGTACGAATTTTTTTATGCGGTCCTTATCCACCGTATAAAAGAAGGTTCAGCTATACAGTTATACATTTTAATTAAGTATTACAGTATGATGCGAGGTGAAGGCAAAGTAAGTGATATGTGGCCTAGAATTTATACGTCTGCGCAGTCGTACAACTATACCAACATTCATTTGTAATTATGAAGGGAAACTGTAAAACTTTCAAGAGCATAGCCGATCGCGAAAATCGAATCCATGACTTACCAATCGATAAAAACCAGTACGACAAAATTTTATAATCATCTGAACAATGTGTCCGGGCGTTCGTGTTGGTGTGTCCGGTACTCAAATTGGTCATATTCATATTTACATCAGTACTAAAGTTATGTGGGATGAAAAGTTCACTTTCCACAATATTGGGCCAAAAGTTGGTATAATTCTTTCAAATAAAAAATTAGTTCATCAATGCTCTAATGTTCATGAATCATAACAATAAATTTTTCATTCAATTTCCCTCTTTAACAACAATGCGTTTACCTATAGATGAAATTATCCAAATTTGGACTGACGTCATTAACAAATGAAATAAAATTAGATGTACAATTTTATATTATTACTATAGTTACCATCAGTTGGGGCGAACCTAGACAGTAGGAGTGAATCTAGTCAGAACTGCCTTTCGATATTTCTTCGTCAGTGTTATGACCGTACAAGGTCATAGATCAATTTATGCTACTGAATTTTGTCAGTTATAAGTTAGTCATCAAAGAAAATCAGTGAACGTGACATCTTCGTATTTTGTTATTTTATAGGCGCATTGTTTATAATTTTTAAAAATAACGCGCGTTTTGAAATCTTATAAAGAAACTTCTGTACAAAAAAACAGTTATACATTATAGTAGTAGGGATTGGCAACAAAATGTTTGGCGTTTTTTTGACAATACATAAACCAAAAATGAAAGCTGTATTGTGCTTAATTTTTTTTTTTTTATAAATTGATTAACAAAAAATTGTCTATAGGTGAGGCGAATTCATACACCATGGTGCGTCAATATAAAAAGAAAGTGGGTATAAACTACATAAACTGTAATCTAGATAACATAAAATGGGCTCTTTTCAACAGAGGCGCAACAACCGGGGAGGTCCAAGGAGTCCCGACCCCCTAAAATTACCTGGAAGTTTTCCCTTCAATTTATTTTATTTATATTAAAAAGTAAAATTTTTAGTGGTTTACTAATATTTTTTATTTGAAAATCAAATTTTCGGAGACGACACTTTATTACAACATTTTCCATTTTTATCGGAGAACTGTGCTATCAAAAAATTTGATAATTTAAATTTTTGTTGGACCTCCTGTAGATATGTAGTTGTTGCGCCCCTGCTTTCCGATATTAAAACTAAAAGAAAATCGCTCAGACAAACTGCTGAATATTTTCATGTTTCCAAATCGACCTTGTATGATAGACTCAAAGGCAAATCGAAATAAAATTCATTTAAATCTAAAATGTTTTATTCCACCCATCAAAAGTCGTTCGCTGATGCAGTTATTTATCTTAGCGAATTTCCAGATTGGAAATTCAGCTATTTTTATCTTTTTATGTCCGATTTTCGCCTTATGCATGACTGAATGTGATTTATATTGCAAATAAAGCACTGTCCAGATTCTCCCCACACATAGGGGCGAAACTAGACACTATATTACCAACAAAAAAAAAATGTTGCAATACAGATTTTAATATTTTTCTTACTGCCCTATATGCTCGTGATATTAAAGCATTTAAATTATTTTTTTACAATTTTTTAGATAGACTCTAAACAATTTATTGCCAAAAAACTGAAAAAATCGTCCAGATTCGCGCCAACTGACGGTACTCTAATACAAAAATAACAAAAAGGAAAAGTGATAGAAAATTTTGGTACGTCTAATTTTGATGAATTTGTTGCATTTGTTTAATGACATCAGTCCAAGTTTAGATAATTTCACCTATACTCACCGCTTCGTAATTTCGTTCAAATTGATTAAAATTATTTATCATACATTACGTATCCTCATTATATTCGTATATTTTACGAAATTCTTGTTTCGTAACACGACACAGCGCCGAATAACACCAACAGCAACAACAACGAAAGAAATACTATAGTGGCGATGGTGGAAGCACCTTCCACCAATCTATTTTGTGGAATGGGTAAAAATTGGATGGATATGGGAAAACAAATATGATGGAGGGGCCGAGGGGAGCGGTAATGTAAAGGGACCACCGGTACAGGGCCTATCGAAGGCCGCGGAGGTGCTGAGAGGATGGAAAAGAGACAGAAATGTAGGGTATAGTATAGAAATGTTTATATATCTAACGGTACATATACATATACCTATCTATGTATGTATGTGTGTATGTGTACGTTATGGATTTTGATATCAGTTACATCCCAGTGGGCCATGACTGTGTGTGCATGGCACACGTTGATCCCGGATTTACTTGTACGTCTCATTAACCATCTAGGCTTATTAAGCCTCGTCGCTTCAACGTTGTTATATATTGTACGTATTCGTACATATTTCGTACGTACGCTAGCTGTATAGTGAGCTATATAGCGGAGCTACTAACGTATATACATACAATTCATTCATTTGATTCGCCCACTCACCATTCGTTATGTTGTTGTACGGGAGCGCATTTACCGAACGTAAGTATAAAATAATGTACACATATATAGAGGTGTTTCATGCTAGCCTGATACACTTGCGTCAAATAGTGTGGAAACCGGTGCGATTAATCAAAATTGAATTTATTTAAAATATACTGCGATGTATGTGTGTGTGTGTGTGTATGTGTGTCTATCGTTCGCTAAATGAAGCGTTCAGAAGCCGAAAGTGAAGCGCCAATCTGTAAAACAATAATTACTTTCCGACGTGTTTAAATCCTCAAAACTGAGTTTACATTGATAAAGAAAATGGTAACACTATATTAATACTTTTTATCCAATTCTACCTCTACTCTGGACGTTTTGGTAGAATACTGTCAACGCACAAAATACACACACCGGCAGAATTAGCGGAACATACAAAATATCTTTAAAAATCAAACAAACCATTTAATTTCAAGAAAATATTAATCTTATTTAATTATTCACTTAAAATTACATGTCCATAAGTCGATATACCTTTATTTCCGGTAACAAAACAAGTAACCATATAAAATAGCAAATTTTTGGAATCTTATGTCGTCTAAGAATAATTTAAGTTAAAGATTATTTAACAAATAGAAAATGAAACACAGCGTTTTAATCCCGCCTGGTTCCTCCCGTGCTCTTATCAAAGCTTCCATTCGTTTTTCTATACTCAGCATGATGTTATCTATAGTTTCCTGGGACAGTCTTTGCCATTTTTCAATTACGGTAGTTTGAAGCTCGACCACATTGAGAAGAAACGGCATTTGAATTCGAAAGTGACAGACCTCTTAAAAAGAATTGCATCAATAATAAATAAAAACAATTCTATGGAAAGTCAGTTGATTCGTTACTTCAATATTATTTTAAGTAAAAATGAAAAAAACCGCCAACTTTGTTTAATAAATAGGTTTTTATATTTTTTTTATGTTCCGCTAATTATGCCGGTGTGTGTAGTTTTGGTAGAGAATAGCTAATGCAGCTCTACTCTACAACTTTAGCACTCGTTTACACGGAACAAGTTCATACGTGAAGTAGAATAAGTCGACAGGGGTTAGCTTCTTTACTTACCGAAATTTCTTTAACATTTACGCTTTGTTTTTGAGCAAGTATATATTCTTAACCGCACTGGTTTTTTAATTTGCTACTTGCGACAAAATCTGGCACTTCATAAAACCAGATATTAGAATTTTTAATAAAATTTCTAATCAAAACATAAACCTTTGAGCTTACGAAGCTTGTGGACAGATTCTGAAATTTATTTTATAGTTTATTGGGAATATTTTATTAATCAAATAACAAAAAAAAGATTTAATTATAATTTGTTAACTGGAAAAACATCCATTGAGTAGTGGTCAACATTATTATTAATAAGTCACAGCAACTTACCCAACAGCTACTTGATTTTAATTGTTCAAAAATTATTACCTATTTGAGTGTTTGTGTATGGGTCAGTAGAAGCTACAGAAAAAAAATTTATAACATCCATTGAGACCAGAAAATGATCGTGTTGATCTGTCCGTGCACTAAACTAGTGTATTTGGATTTGAAAAGAAAGATATAGTCGTGTTTTTGAATGTCAAGTTTAATACCTGCTAACATTTACGATCCCAAAATTTTTCATAAATGTGTATCTAACGTTTACGTATATTACTTTATACGTATATGTTCGTATATGTGCATGTTACGTTCAAGCTACGCTATTGTAAAATTCATCATTAACTCAAAGTTTTATCAGCTTCAACAAACATTGATAATAAATTAAAAAAGAATAACGTTACTTTCCTTTTATTTAAGGGTTGATTCGAAACGGCAGAGTGAAAAAGGATCAGTTACCCCTGTAAGGTACATGTGTATATATACATATATATTTTTAACAATATAGAGGTAAAGTATTAACCATAACCACTTTTTTTTTTAATAAAAAAATCTTTTATTATTTTTCGAAAAATTTTGATATTAAATACCTACGATATCAAACTGAAGTACACTATAGAAAAGACGACAACGATCTATGACAAATTTTTTAGGGAAATTGACTTTTGTGCACAGAACAATAATGGTAGAAGCGCTGGGAAATACATTTAAACAGGTTTTTCTCTTAAAACTCTTTTTTTCCAGGCCTCCCACCGACAGTTATGGCTGGGCTACGGTGCTGCAACCCCGGTTACCCCACCCTCTCGTCGGGCCTTCATTTCGATCAGGGCTGGATTTACCACTGTATAGCCCCCCCCCCCCCGGGGCACTTATAATGTGGTGGCCCAAGAACACTTTCCATGTGGAGTTCTCTGAGTAGGTACTTTTATGGAATCCCTTTAGAAAATTTCCAAAATTTTTCAAAATTTTTGAAATTTTTCCAAATTTGTTTGGCAAAAAGAAAAGAGCTTATTCTTTCTATTCTATTCCTTAATTTTGAGATTTTATTCGATTTTGTGGAAGTCCCTATTGTGTGGAGGCCCTGGAGCACGAGCCCCACGTGCCCTTATGTAAATCCGGCTCGGGTTCCGGTGTGAAAGAGATATAAACTACAAAGAAATGTTTAGTCACTATTTGAATATATACTTATGTACTACAGTTTTCGCAGTATGAGAGTGACTTGAGAAATGTAAATAAAATACCTGATAAACATTTTCGCTACTGCTGTCGCAAACCAAAAATATAATTCTCAAAATTTTCAGAAAAATAGACTAAAGTAATTTTCACTGAAAAGCTAAACATTTACTTATAAATATAATCTAAATATAGGACTAGAAAAATTGACAAGTCTTTCTCACCGAGCAAATTTTTTTATAATAGGTTATAAGGTAGTTACAGAAAAATTCTTCAACTCTTATGGTATTTACATTAAAAGTAGGCCACAGACCTATAGGCATTGCTAAACTATATGAAAACGTAAATTATACAAAGGTTTATATTAATAAATAATAAATAAATACATTTTAAGATTTTATTTATACACGGAATCTCATTTTTATAAATAAATTAATGAAAAACTTCCTGTGACATTTTTGCGATGTGAAGCTTTTATTTACCAGAAAAACAAAAACAGCACGGACCATAGAATAAATTTGTCAAGTAGAATGAAATGTAAAAAGGTGAAGGAAATAGTCCATACCAACATTTATACATATATTTATATGTATTTGTGTGGTTTGTGTGTATGGTACACGATATGGTCCAAAGGGAATAAAAAAGGAACACTTAAAACGTGCTTTCTAAAGAGAATGACCAGTGTCCATTTGAAAACAACTACCAATACAAAAACAAAATAAATACACAAACAACAACCACGATCAAATATAAAATTGGTGTAGTACAGGGTGTGCAATAAAGTATAAGCGAAAACGATCTGGGTGGGTTAAAGGGTCCTTTTTGGAAAATTACGATGTAAAGTTTAAATAGGCATATATGTAGATACCGGGAATTTTATATTATTGGTACCAGGTGTTTATTTTAAATTGTGTTTAGTCCATTTTAATAAAACTAAAAAAATTTTACATATAAAACATATGCATTTCAGTGGTTCTCACTGAGTTCTCCAAAATTAAATGTAAATCAAAAATTTCGTCGGTTGTTGAATAAATAAATTTGTTTTGGCTAAAGGAGAATGATAGATCTTTCGTTTTTTTTTTAAATATTTATTTTTTAACAACTATTAGACTGTCGAAAAAAGCTGCAATTTTCTGGTAATCTATGATTCAAAATAATTCAAACTAAATTAAAATTTTAGCTTTAGAAACCTAGGAAATCACGGAGAAGCTCATTTTTAACAAATCTGGGGCTATGTTATTAAAATCATTGGATCAAAAGTTATATTACAAAAAATATTTGTAGAATTCTTAGAGATAACTCTATAAAATGATATATTAATTAAAACTTTTTTTTGGACCTAATTAACCTCTTTACCTGTTGCGCCCTTTGAGTCGTACGCGCTGGAGCGACTGCTCCACGGGCTCCATTGTAATTACGCCTCTGTATTGAGTAGATACTACTAACTTCTAAAAAATTCGATTTTGAGAAAATATTCCTCTGTTTTCCAAATACTTTAACTAACTACAAAACTAAAAAACAGGAAAACAATTAAAGCTGAATCCGTAGAGACACTATTTTTCCGTAACTCATAAGCTGATAATTTATACAGAATTTACATATTCTACGATCAACTCTTATATTTAAGGCGTCCTGTATACGATCAGTAATACTGTCAGTATTTACTGACAAAAATAATGAATCATTATTTTTATAATATAAATTCTATATACGAACACTTCAGTATTATCAATACACGATCAGTAATAATGTCAGAAATTCTAACTACTGACAGTATTACTGATCGTATACAGGCCGCCTAATGGAACGTCCTGTAGCTGGGATACCCATACGTATACCAGTACGCTAGGATACACATAACGTATACCAGTTTTACTGTGTTCCATATAAATATTTGATTTTGTCCTGTCTTTTCTGTTTTGTATTTTCTTGATATAAATAAATGGTTGCACTTTGAAATGGCTATAAACGTTAAAGACATTTTAATATTTGAGTATCTCCTTTTTTTTTGAACAAGTATTTCTTCCTTCCGTCGTCGTCGTCGTCCATTCATGCGCTATTTGTCGTCCATTTCGGTCAATCGGTCTGACTGACCATTGTTGATAGTGGCTGCTGTGTTGTTTTTTTTTTTTTGTTTATATCAAAACAGAAAAAGCTGCATAGATGGTTGTTACATAATACAAGAGTGGACGAATAAATTATTTATTCTATTTATTGGCCAACGGATGACTACTTAGAAGATACGTATACACACCAGTTTCAATAAATTACAATTTTAGTTAAATCCTACTTTAAAATTTATGTTACGCAGGACTCGGAAGTACATACACAGTGAAAAAATTTGTGTTCTGCGTAAAAAAAAAGAACTAGTGATTAAAATTTTTGTGTTAAATAAGTAACCCAACCCTGTGTTAATGTAACATTTAGTGTTTGTGTTAAATGAAAATATTAACAAAAATTTTGATTTAATTGAATTAAAATGTTAATCTGTTTTGAACAACACACAAATAACATAATGTTTGTGTAAAATGCGAAAGAATGTCATAAATACACTTATTTGTGTATTTACAACACCAATAAACTGGTTTCGCTCGCATCTATTGCTTTAGATATAAGAGCGGGGGTAGTGGTAACTAAATAATACCATCGGTCCCATCGGTATAGCATCATTGCCATAATCATTGCACTATTGGACACTGTGCGACGTGCGTTCAACAGAAACATATCTATGTATAGAAGCAGACGGAATATTTCAAAATCAAAAGCGGGTTCCTAAGGTTAAATTGGTTTTAATTATTTAGATATTAAATATTGATAAGTTAATTAAAAATATTATAGATTGAATTTTTTTCTTTGCTTGCAGAATTTATTTCAATTAATTAAAAAATTATCGAATATCCGGCGTTCCAGAACACATTCAATGGGCAAAAAAGATCAGGTAAAGAAGGAAGAATAGTCGTTCCATTTTGCCTTCCACGCTCAGTTTGACAACGATCTTCACAATTTTTGGGTATTGCTTCAATATTATTTTCATCAGAACACAACTTTGTAGAAATATTAAATAAAAAAGTTTAAGTACCGAAAATTTATTTTTTACTATTTCCTTTAATTTATATAATAAATAAATAACAAAAAATACTAACTTAAAAAAATAATATACCAACACATTTACTGAGTAAACTTCTACATTCTAAATCAGTTAATTTTGCACATAATTGTGGTAAAATTATAACTATGTAAGTAATTGTGTAAAATTAACACAAAATGTATGTCCTTTTGTGTGTTAAATCGTTGACAAAAATCTTGGGTAAAGATTTGACACATATGCTTTGTGTTAAAATAACACAAAAATTGAGTGGACCGTTCTGGACATGTGAAATGTGTTAATTTTAACACAAATTTTTCTTTACTAATACCACTTTATTTAGAGTTTTAATTGTCTGTGACATGTTTCGGCTCGTATGGCCATTGACGAACTGTTCGTCAATGGCCATACGGGCCGAAATATGTCAAAGAAGACAATTAAAACTAAAATAAAGTGGTATTAGTAAAGTAAAAAATTGTCTTTTTATTTTAAAATGGAATACCATAAAGTAACGCTCACATCTATCAAACACTGTAAATAATAGGTTATAAAAACGCGTAAAGTTTAGCAAAGCCAAAATAACGTTTAAAAGAAGTAGCAAAATTATAATAATTTTTTTTAAATTTTTTATGTGCTTTTTAAACATTTCAGAAATTACATGTTTGTAACTTATTTTTTACAGTGTAGCGAAAATTTTAAGAAGAAGAGACACTAAGCCCAAAATACAAAAATAGACATTTTAAAAAAATTGCTTCGTATTCGAAACCAAGCAGTTTAACCATTAGAAATATCACAATAAAATTACATTTAACACTATGAGGCCCGAGCACTTTCATAGTAAACTTCCCCGGAAGCCGGCAACATTTAAAAAAAAAACTTTATGTAAACAAATATACATAAAATAAATGATTCAAACACTGAATAGATTCAACACAGTTCAAAATGTGTATGTACAACTGTAAACCCTGTAAACATACGTACGTGATACGTACATACTAAATATACACTGACATTCAAATCAATTTCATTTAAAAATATAAATTATATTTTTTATGTATTTTTTGTTTATCTTAAAAATTTTTATAAATAGAAACCAAAAGAGTAGTGTGTGTTGGTATGTATTTGTGTGAGTAGAAACACATCCGTGTGATGAATGATGATAAACATCGCACACATAATGCGTAACCAACTAATCAATTAATCATTGATCGCGGTCGGCCTCTGAGGATGTTTTGTTTGGTTTCGGATGCCGAAGCCATGGGACTGAAAGTGTTAATATCCCATTACATATTTAAAACGCAGAAAACACCATCATACTGGTAAACCACTCTAGACAAAGCCATATTGTCTGTCTACTATACAATATTTATTTTCAGTTTATGTAAATTTTAACTGCTGAGAAAGATTTTCAAACACAAACAAGAATAAATTTAAAAAAAAAAAAATAAATATTAAAACAATATACTTAAATAAATGAAATAATTGTAACAATTTTGTATTTATATATTTAATTCGGAATGGAAAATAAAACTGACATGACTTTCGTGCGTAAACATTTTAAAATCAAATCTGATAAAATTAATTAAGCCAACGAAACAGATAAAGTGCATGTCAGATTATTATTATAATGCATACAAGATACAGATAAGAAGGCGTCAAAAAATTTATTAATATGCATTAATTTAAAGAGAATATTATAAATTATAATATTATAAATTAATGTATTTTCCTTTTTGTTTTACTTTTTAATGGTTGTAATTATGGATATCTGATGAAACTATTAAGTTATCTGAAAATACATAAAAAAATTTTTACAAGGGCATCGCCAACGAATAGATCAGAGGGCGGATGGAGATGAGGAATTGTAAGTATAAATATAGTGCAAGCTCTCAATAATCCTCCTCTCAGTAATACTGTTACCTTACATCTTACAACTAGTCGGAATTCTATCCCTTTTATCAGTCGATATCATGGCAAATAAAATTTTGAATCTTTTCAAAAAAAAAAACTTTTCAAGAAAACGATATTATTTAATTAAAACATAGGACTCTCCGGTTTTTCCAAACCTTTAAGAATCCCTTCCCCCTCTCTCACGATGCTCTTGATGTCTGAGTTGGCTTTGAAATTAAAAGTTATTTATTTATTTTACATGAACTTATTTATGAATGTATTATATGAGAGTGAATGTAACGGAAAAATTTTCTACTGATATGATGCAACCAGGATACCATTCATTTTGCATATACTCTACAAGGTGGTTCTCATAAATAAGGTAATAAGGTGCGGAAAATTGTCTTTCGATACACGTTTTCAGCATAATGTAGGTACCTCGCACATAATCTTTACGGAGAGATAAACATACACTACGATTCAAAAATTATGGAAACCAAGTGTAACGACCACATAAGAGACATTTCGTATAATTAATAAAAATTTTAATTAAAAATTTACTTATTCAATTCGGCATAAATTTATTAGACATTATTTAATGTTATAGGAAGAACTAATTGACGCTACGTATTCTGATTCAATTATATGTCATCTGGGCAAAGAAATTTATTGCGATTTTTTATTAACTGCACATAACTCATTTACTAAATTAATAACATTTCAAGGAATCTTATTGTTGATTCCACGTGTTTTGTTTGTTTAATTTTATGAAAAATTAGACGGTTAGCAATCTAACAAAATGTTAAGTATTCCACGACTTGTACTAATAAAAGTACATAGTATATTGACAATATATTTCTGTGAAAAAATATTGACTTGGCGTCATTTGAAAAGCTATAAAAGGAAACATTAACTTTGGTTTGGTTTCAGTCTGATCACAGCTCTTGTAGGTACAATGATCTCTTATTTTTACTTTCTAACAAACACTATACATTTGTCACTAAAAATAGTTCATTAAAAAAGATTTAAAAGTTTTTTCTTTATTTTGTGTTTAAAATCATAAGTTCGTCTCCTATACCGCTTTTTGGAAAATTTAATAACACGTAGCAAAATAACATCTTCGGCGAGCGAAAAATTTCAAAGACTACATCATCTGGTGATTCTATATCAGACAATCATTCGGAGTGCATTCCATCTAACTCTCCCAAAGCTGATAGTACTACCGAAGCTGGCTATTTCATCACCATTAAATAATGCCAGCTCTAATCCGGTTACGGTATACAAGCTATAGGTATAGAATAATGTGAATCATACTCATGTCTGACGGTACTTTTTCATCAATTCCAACTAATTTCGTGTTTCAATTCGTAGATATCAAATATGTTACGACCCAATCGGAAAAAACACGAAAATACCACTGATTTCAAATCAGAACGTAAGAGAATAAAAATGTCAAAAACGAAAAAGTATATATTTTCATGTCAGCTCTATCTATCGTCTTTTGTGATAAAATCCTTACTCGGTGGTTTCGTTTGGTCACAAGGGGGATGAACTGGCTGCCACTATACAACAAAAGATAGAGGTAGCTAGCTACATATAAATGTGTAATATATAGACGGTGCGACATACTATATGTCGAACAAATGGATCATCGCCGAGGAGAGCGAACGACGAAGCATCGTATCGCTTCACGTCGTTGTCGTCTTCTTCGAGGATAACGTAGACGTGGAGATCGTAATGTATGAGTCTCTAGGCTTAAGGTTCAATTGCGAACGAACAAGGTGGTGGTCATCCTTTAATTCTAGGTGACAGGTACTTCTTCTACGTACACACACTATGCTATTTACTATCAACTTCGAGCAGGTACGTATAAACCTACCCACATTGAGTGTATTACATGTATCTTTCTTGGGTTTGAGTTCCAGTAGGATTTTCAACGACAACGACGGCTTCGTTGATTCGACAACGATTTCCTACGGGAACTAAATATGTGTACTCCACATAAAACTTCGTATTACAAATATACGTAATATTTTTATTTACGTATATGTATACACAATGTAAACTTATTTGCGAAGAAGATATTTTTATCGGTGAATTAACTTTCTGCCGAAATTCTAAGAATAAATCGAAAAAATGTTCCTTAAGTTTATTCTACACATATGTATATCAAATAAAATTTAACAATTTTAAGAACAATTTTAATAAAAAATTTTGAAGAATATAGAATCTGTCTTAAAATTTGTTCTAAAATTCGACTTAAAAGATTCACCCAAATTGAAAAGTATATTTTATAAATACAGTTATTTTAAAAGGAACGATTAAATTTTGAATCGCAGATATAAATTGTAAGAAATCGGTGGTAAAGAAGTGGATAAAAATCGGTCATTTTTCGCAAATCAGACCATTTTTCTCAGATTACTTTTTCTTAAATGTTTATACCTTGATAAATTCAAGTGTTGACGTAAATTTAGATACATCTGACCATCCATGAGAAGTTTCAGTCGTAGACTCTTACACATAATCGATTTTGTTTTATACTATCATTTTGATGCGCTCAATGAATCAAAAAAATAAATAAACGTTTATTGACAAATGTGTTAACTCCACTATTTGAGAAAAAGAAATACTGTGGTTCGGGCATCACCTCATTAGACTATAATCACCGAGAGTTCAAAAGTGTGTCCAAAATGACAAAAGTCAACGAAGATGCTGTGTTTGAGAGGTTGTTTATAATAAACTTACTGTAATAATTTTAAAACAGATACTATGTACATGTTACGATAAAGATTTGGAGTTCAGTTAGACGCAGAATATGTAATTGCTTGAATAAAACTTCTAATTTTCATGAATCATTAGTCGAAAAATGGCCGGTTTTTACCCACCCCCTGTACATGAGAATCAAGGTAAATATTGTGTAATTTTCACGTTTCTCTTAACGTAAAAAATATTGCCCTATATAGGGGAAAAGTGGCATGAAAGGGACGTTTTTGCTATAAGCGTTCTAGTAAATAAACGAGATAACAAATTAGATATTTACGAACGGAATTGGAAACTTCAGTTATCTTACTCTTGAAATAAAATTAAATAGTAAACATTTCTTTGTTATTAATTGTATTTTTTCTCAGTTTTTAAAAAAGTGCATTTTATTCCTTTCATCAATAGACTGTATTGAAACGCACATGATAATTTATAAAAGGGACAATACTGAATATCATTCATGTTGTTCAAATTTCCACCTTATATACATAAGACATACGATTCATGCTATTGCATAAGTCATCTCACTGAACTTAAATGTATTTATAAATTTGATTTGATAATGGGAATAACCAAATGATTTCAGTAATCGATGATTATTAATTGCGTGGTTTTAGTAATCGATAATTAAAATCATTGTTTTTCATTTGATTATTTTTTTGTTCAAAAATTTTAAACAAGAAGAAAGTTTAAAAAAAAATTAATTATTGACACTAAGAAAACATAATAATAACGAAAAAATTGTGACATGTGGATATTCAAATAAAAGTAATTCGTCTTAAAGGTAGTCCTTTTCATAATTGTTTGCACTTTCGGCTTCATAAATATTACACCCAAATTAAAAATTTAACCTCTAAATCTATAATTTTATTTAAAAGATATCTGAATTGTTGTTTCCCTCTAGTTGGAAGAATAACTAATAGTATATAACTACAAACATTTCAAAAAATACTTACAATATATCAGAAATCGGTCCGAAAAATTAAAAAAAAATTACATTGGAACCAAAAATTTACAAGCACAGCATTACCATGTTTGAAATTGAATTACTTTTCGGTTTATCATATTATTGACTCTAATTAACTTACAACCCCTATTACCTACTAAAAATTCAGCTTAGCATCAAATTTATTAATATAGGTGAGAGTACAAGCGCGGATCCAAAGAGGTAGTCAGGAACAAACATATCTGCATTGGTGCTGCCCCACAACACAAATACGTTTGATTTGGCGGGATCCCTGTCCCTTTCATAACACTTCTCCTCAACTGTATGTAATTTTTCTGAAATAATGTAGTTATACTATTGTATATTTAAATTATATTTCAACGCCATTTATGCTGTTAAGATTTTAAATTTTGGAAAAATGCAATTTAGATCCATATTTGAATAAAAACTCTAAACACTCAACGGTAGCAATAGCAAAGATTTTCAAAAAACACAAAGACAAGAGCGGATATTTTATCACAATATATGTGGATGAACTATTATGAAATGAAACGCTAAGTAAGGTTATGTAAGTTTTCATTCAACATGCTCGTAAATACAGATCTTATAATGGGATATTTCAGACATAATTTAGATAGCAGATACATACCTAGATATGTATTTTTCATAATTCACAAATTTTAAATTTTCGGTTTCCTGCCAAATAGCAAGTGGGGGTAAGCAAAATGTGTTTAGCTTAGTTCATTTCACCTGATAGACCAACTAAGCCCACTAGGATATTTTTCAAAGAATCAATAGTAAAATAGTTTCCTATATGAGGCGAACTTTATGAGAGACACTGTATATGTATAAACTTAAAATAAATGAAAAGTAGTTTGAACAGCACGAAAACAGGATTATAACATTTAAAATAAATTAAAAGTAGTTTGAGCGATATGAAAACAGGGTTTTAATGTAAATTATATCATCAAAGGGTGTTAAAGTAAGATTTCTATTGAAAGAGTCTGGAACCATTACCATAGGTGAATTTGCCCAAGAAATGAAATTCAACGATATGTATGTGATTGTGTAGCTTAGTGAAAGAGTAAACCATACGTATGGATTTTTCCCCAATATCTTTACATTTTGCGGAGTTATAATACCAAATACTAAAAAATAGTGATCTTATTCAAACTTTTTTTTCTCGTAAACTATTATAGATAAAACGATGAAACAAAATCCATATTGTTTGGTATGTCCAGTACTTTATTATATATTTTTTTCATTTAAAATGGACATTAAATACCCTTTATAAAATAGGAAAAAAAATTCATTAGATTTTTTTAGCTACTTGTACAAGAGTGACCACTTTCTTATTACTACCAAAAGAAAGCTCGCAAGCACTTCTCTCACCTCCCTGAATTTTAGTTTTGTCAAAAGGGTGGAACATACTGAAAAAAAATAAAAACATATATATTTGGTGATGTTCATGGTATGTGTATGTGCAGGTACAGGTCAACAAATCTGACTTTACCTCTTCAAGGTCATTAAAAATGCATTCTTAAAGAAGTGAGATAGTACTTAATATAAAGAAAAAATGACCTTGAAGCGGCAAAGTCAGATTTGTTGAACTGTACCTACTTGTTTTTGAATTATGTTTTTAAGAAATATTTTGAATGAATAAATGAATCATTGAATGTTTTTTTTTTGTTTTTTTTTTTTTTTTTGTTTTTTTTTTTTTTGTTTTTTTTATTACATGAGAATCTGATGCCTGCTCTACAGTCTCGATCGAAGTTCCTCGACGAAGTAATCGCTAAAGTTGGCTGAAGTCGGAATACCGTTATAACACCAGCCACGAAGAACCATGAAATAACCTTCTACACTCTCGTACTCGGTCCACTTTGCGAAAATTAAGAGTAGGCATAAGGAATCTAATATGTTTTATGTTCAAAATGTAGACTCATTCCACACAGGAGTTTTAAATAATAATCAGCTACGAATTAAGAACTAATTTTTTTCATTGCCTTTAACATACTTCTCAAGTCTACAATTTTAAATTCACTGATGAAGTTAAATACATCACTAATTGATCAAGTAAACAGTTCTAGTTTACCTAACGGGTAAGTAAAAATGTTAGTTGGATTTACTTGCGAAATAATTGTAGAACTGAGTAATACGTTAAAAACAATGAGAGAAGTTAGTTCTTTTTTCGTAACTAATTGTTTCTTAGAATTCCGATATGAAAAAAGTCTACATTTTGAAGATAAAACATATTAGATTCCTTATGCTTACTCTCAATTCTCGCAAAGTGGACCGAGTACGAGAGTGTAAAAGGTTATTTCATGGTTCTTCCTGGCTGGTGTTATAACGGTATTTCGACTTCAGCCAACTTTAGCGATTACTTCGTCGAGGAACTTCGATCGAGAGTGTAGAGCAGGCATCAGGTTCTCATGTAATAGGGGAGAGTTGCCTAATTTGAAACCACTTTGTACATTTTCTGATTTTATGGAAATATTTTCAAAAATTTGGCAAAAATTTTATGTTGGAATGAAATTTTGAAGTTTTTTCGATCCATCCTGTCATGTTTTAATAAGAAAACTAAATCAAAAATGCTTAAAAAAATGTAAAAATTAAGATTAGTGCAATTGGTATCAATTTAGGAAACTAGATTCATAATTCGTACCACGAGATTCTTAAGTCGTACCAACGAATATTACTTAAATAAATGCTATTAAATTTTAAAAACAGAATTTGTTTTAGACATAAAGTGACAAAGGAAATATCCTCATATTTTTAAAAAAATCATTATTTTATTAAAAACAAAAAAATCAACAAATGCGAATTGGGATATCGACTCATAAAACAGTAGACCCACTTGTTCTCAACCATTACGTTACTTTTGTTAGAATTATAAGGAATTTTGTTTCGTTTTACTACTTAATATGTTAATCCTCGTACATCAAATATGGTAAGGCCAAAGAAGCGTTCTTCAAATTTCAGTATGTAGCCTTCTATTTATTTATTGAAAATTATGGGGCGTCCTGTTAATATTTATGGTCCTTAACTCCAAAATTTAAACATTTTAAGTGCCTTTTAAATATAGGTTTTAGAATTTTATATAAATAACATAACGTTCATTAGAGCCATACATCTTATTTCAGTATAATTTTAAAGCAATCTCTATATCTGCTTCTGACCAATTGTAATATTTTCTTTTCTCACACATATTTATTCTAAAAAACAGAAAAAAATTTTATAGGTATTATAATATATTCTAAAAATATAATAGAGGTTACAAATGCTAACGAAATAATTTTAGTTATTTTACTTTCGCAATTTTTTGTTAATACTTTTTAAGGGTACGATTTAGGTAATTACGTGTTATCAGTTTTCTGTATCGTACCAGTACTAGTACAATATAGGCAACTATGTTACTTTTTGAAAAAAAGAGTATATTACATTAACTAATGAGGTTAGGAAAATAAAAATTAGTTGAAAATAAAACTAATGTACTACTTTACTGAATAAATTTCAAAATAGTTGTTAATATCTACCATATTCTTCAACAAAGTCTTATAAAAATGACTCAAAATTTACATGAAACACTAGTCAAAACTTAAAATTGTTATAAATTTGTGTTTCGGAGTTTACACTGCTAGCTGTTAATTTTTATGACAATTATTTTATAAAATAACTTAAATGACAACAGATAGATGTCAAAAAAATACATTCTAATACGAAATTTTGCCATGGTACGATTAAGGCGACGGTACGATTTATGATACTTTCCCCTAAAAAAAAAAATATTCAATGATTCATTTATTCATTCAAAATATTTCTTAAAAACATAATTCAAAAACAAGTAGGTACAGTTCAACAAATCTGACTTTGCCGTTTCAAGGTAATTTTTTCTTTATATTAAGTACTATCTCACTTCTTTAAGAATGCATTTTTAATGACCTTGAAGGGGTAAAGTCAGATTTGTTTACCTGTACCTGCACATACACATACCATGAACATCACCAAATATATATGTTCTTATTTTTTTTCAATATGTTCCACCCTTTTGACAAAAATAAAATTCAGGGAGATGATGGAAGTGCTTGCGAGCTTTCTTTTGGTAGTAATAAGAAAGTGGTCACTCTTGTACAAGTAGCTAAAAAAATTTAATGAATTTTTTTTTCATATTTTATAAAGGGTATTTAATGTCCATTTTAAATGAAAAAAATATATAATAAAGTACTGGACATACCAAACAATATGGATTTTGTTTCATCGTTTTATCTATAATATTTTACGAGAAAAAAAAGTTTGAATAAGACCACTATTTTTTGGTATTTGGTATTATAACTCCGCGAAATGTATAGATATTGAGAAAAATCCATACGTATGGTTTACTCTTTCACTAAGCTACACAGTCGCATACAAATCGTTGAATTTCATTTCTTGGGCAAATTCACCTATGGTAATGGTTCCAGACTCTTTGTAGAAGTTATGGATTTAATATAGTAGCTAGAGGATGTGTTAGCACAAATGTAGAGTCATATGTCCGTTAGAAGCACCAAAGCAGTGTATAAATTTCAACTCGGGTAATCAGCAAATATTTAATTCCGAATTTTACATCGCGGATGTCTACGGTTAAAAGATGAGATTATTTCAAAATCGGACATTTTTTAGTAATTATGTAAATCAACAGATCAGGTTAAAATATTGCAATATAAATTGGAGACAAAAAGTATTTCAATATTTTAAAGGATACTGCTACATCTGCATAGGGAACACAAAGAGTTAACTAGAGAGCATTTAAAATTTAAATATTTAATAAAACTATAAAATTATACAAAGTCTTTGTGCGACTCTGGAACATTTATGTGAATATATTTGTTGTTTTCAAAAATTATGTGTACCACTGCGTGCCTCAAATAAAATATTCTATTAAATGTGTACAATAATTATGTGAAACAGAGTAACATAAACGTCACATAATGTGCTATTAAAATTATACTTGATATATCCCTACGGGCAATTTTACCTAAATAATAATAATTAGAAAATTAAAATTCATAGAATAGGTCACCACCTATGTCATCTTTTAATGTTTCCAACAGCACAAGGCAGTACGCACACACATACACACACACACACACACATACAGACGTCACTAGAACAAAACAACGAACAAACGGGCCATTCTGATATCTCACGTACACAACAAACTACATTCACGTAGGTACGTCTAGAACAAATAGAAACCGACGAGGAAAGTGTACGTAATAGGAATAGGAACACAGGTTGTGTGTGCACCTTATGCGGGAACACTCTCTGTGTACGTATAGACGGGAATCTAAACAAACTGACGGCAACGACCAGAATAATATTAAAAGGGCACCCTCCGGAAATTCGAAAACCGAAAACTAAGCGCTTTTCTCTTATATTTGTCCTAGTAAATATATATAATACAGAAGACACAATTTTCGTATCTTTGCCTACTCGGTGTGTTTGTGTGTCAAAATATTATAGTTTCAAATATAATTTCCTTTTCTAACATATCATCTTTCAGTTTGTTGTGCTGATAAATACTTAATTTAAGAAAAGAAAAATAAATAAGAAATTCGACAAGTAAGTGTTGGATACCCAGTATTCAGTAACTAAAGTTTTTCACAATCCTCACGATAAAATATTTTTTCCTTTTATTTAATATTAAAATTAAAGTTACTCTCTAAAACGATTTCTTTATTCAAAGATTTGAAATTTCTTTGATTATTATTTTTTTCTTTTATCTGAATCGAAGAAAAATTTTTTTTTTTAATTTAAAGAAATATTTTCTTAAAGGCCAGCCCGATGAAAGGGTAGGGTAGTCGAACTATATGCCAATATAAAAATTTCCAAAATTAGGAAATTTACATTTTCACGTTGCAGTCCCGGGGTTTTGGCTTGAGGAGAAGGCCCGTAGATGTCGGTGGAGGGCTCGGGTAAAAAATTAAGACTTACTGTTTTGCTCACCACTTACTTTTTTGAAAGGAGATTTTTAAAAATGCGGCTTTTTTCTGGAGCCTGTCATTTCGCTCCAAAGCCCTAACTCAAAGAAAAAAAAAAATTAAATGAATTTTTAATCTTTAACAAAGAAATTGTTTTGAGAATGTAATTTTAAGATAAAGAAGAAATATAGTAGAATCTCTGATTATGGACACCTCTTAACCGAATGCCCTTATAGCCGGACAAACTTTTTATAACGGTGGTATGCTATACTAAAATCAATGTATTCAGCACTCTCTTGAGTGGACTCTCCGTTAACCGGACGCGAACACAATATTTTTTCACGAAGACATATTAATTTAGTACATGATTACCTCCATTAACCTGACGCGAATACGTCTAGTGCGTATGTATAGCTATATGGGTTAGGTATAATTGTTCATGTTTTAACTTGCTAACAATGATTTTAATGTAACCATCCATATGTAGACGTTATATTTGTGTATAAGTACCTAAATTCGTTCATAAGGTTGATTTAAATCAAAAAATTAAAAAAATTTTGTTTAAAAAAATTAGTTATGAATACTACATTATTTAGTGCTATTATTTACTCTGTCCCTGTTAAGCGGACACCTCCTGTAAGCCGGATAAATTTTTGCGTGACACTGCTGTCACGGGCTCCCGGTCTAATATGAAAATCCACTTATAAAATAACTGACAGAGTGCAATAGGCAAAGTCTGGTGGTATGAAAATTATATTAATTATGTATAAGTAGTGAAATTGATTGCGATCAATATGTAGGAATCTGAGTGCGTACCTACACTTAACCTGTAACATGCAGATACTCCCCCATTGGGTTGGGTAAGTATACTTATATAAAATAACAGAAATATTATTTTATGTTTTGTTATGAATTATTTGTAAATAAAGCTAATTTGTTCACATATGACTAAATTATTTTAGAAGCATTTATTTAAAAATTGTTTACAGTTACCTCACATGACTACCTATTTGTTCATTGGTCCTTCCAGTAAACGACTACAAAATTCATATCCCTTTGACATACCGGATAACGGGGAATCAAATTTTGTACCGTAATATGTATTTATTTAAAAAATACACTACAGTTATTTGAACAAGAAACACCTGAGCCAACATTTGTACACAATTTTGTGTTTTCATTTCAACATCAAACACTCGCCCTACATTTATCTTTATTTAATATATTTGAGTTGGTTACGAGTCGGGTACACGAGAGTGACGCAGATACACAGTGAAAAAATTTATGTTAAAATTAACACATTTTACATGTCCAGAACGGCCCACTCAATTTTTTGTGTTATTTTAACACAAAGCATATGCATTAAATCTATACACAAGATCTGTGTCAATGATTTAACACACAAGGCGACATACATTTTGTGTTAATTTTTCCGATTTATCAGAGTTAGTTGTTAAACTTTATTATTCAATATTTTAATTCCACTGAAGCTTAAGATATTTGAAAGCCGTCAAAAATTATAACGATTTTGTTCATATATTATTATAAATGAGACTCAAAGAACGCAAAGTAAGTCAGTTCTTTGTAACAATTCTTACTTGTGTCCACATATATCTACGAAAATATATATAATAAAAAAGATGAGAGTAGTTCTTACTATTAAACAAAACTGAAAAGTTTTTTCAGTTATTGACGAATATAGTTTTATTAAACGTTTAAAAATGAAACAATTTTCTTACATTTTAAGGTTATTTTGTTACAGATTCAGTTAAAAAAAATTCGTTAAGTGCGTGTTTTTGACACGCACTAAGTAATGTGACCTCAGTGAAAGTGTTAATTTATGATTTTTTGGCTCGTTTTTTAAGTACAGTGAGAATGGTAAGAATACAGCCCTCTTGCGTTTATTCAATATGCATGTACAACTCTACAGCCCTCTTGCGTTTATTCAATATACATGTACAACTCTATAATAATGTTTCCCCCACTATGATCACACAACGATATTAATATGTCATCCTTCGGTGACATAAAAAATTATGTAAGCTTATTTGAGATTGTATTATATAATATACAATCTTACATGTAAGTAAGCTTACAGGATTTTTTGTAACTGAATCTGTTATAAAATAATCTTAAAACGTAAGAAAATTGTTTCATTTTTAAACGTTTAATAAAACTATATTCGTCAATAACTGAAAAAACTTACAATTTTTCAGTTTTGTTTAATAATAAGAACTACTCTCATCTTATTTATTATATATATTTTCGTAGATATATATTCTAATCTAATTTATGTACTTATAACATTCTTTTGCTCTACACAAATATTATGTTACTTCTTTGTTGTACAAAACAGGTTAACATTTTTATTCTGTTAAATCGAAATTTATGTTAATATTTTCATTTGACACAAACATGAAATGTTACATTAACGCAGGGTTGTGTTACTTATTAATTAACACAAAAATTTTAACCACTACCTTTTTTTACGCAGAACAAAAATTTTTTTACTGTGTAGTAGGTACCTATACAATTTTCGTAAACGTAATATACGTACACATAAGTATATATTAAACATTTTAAATATATGTGACCGTATCTGTTGTACTCCCTGTAAGTAAGGAAAACCATAGGAAAACATAACACGACACAACTACACACCGACGAATTGAGCTGCTCGTACATTTTCCACGACTACGACGGCTTACGTACTATTACGTTACTAGGTAGATATAGGTTATGTTATTAAGAATAAAATTACCTTTTCTATGCATACCATGCCAAGTGAAAGGAACGATGGTTTGATGAAGGAGTTACTGCCAGTGAGTTAAATAGCTGTAGGATATACGTACGTACGAATACGCAACGTTCTAGCTTCTGTGGGACTGTGGGACAACTGACTATAGCACACATATATTGAAGATTTTAGTTCAAGTTAGTTGGAAAAGGGTTTTCTTTTTTTCCTTCTTCTAAATATTGCATAGGTACGGTGGTCGATTGGTCGACCGACCGAACCGTCCCGGTTCGGTCGGTTACATAACTGAAGGCATATAAGATAGGATAAATTGGGATTTGTGTGTTTGATACACAATGTATGTGAAATTTACGCATATGACTAACATCCTTTTGTAATATAAAAGTAGATTGGAATATGTGTCCCTCCGTTATCAAATTATGAGTTTAATTATCTTCAAAATTTTATCTAGAAACAAATTTATTAGAGAATACAGAATCAGCAAAGGTAAAGTATATGATGTTGGATATTATTTTTTAATTACGTAGAATTAAATTAGTTGGGAAAAAATTCGACAAGTGCAGGCTGGAGACGTATTTAGTTACACGATTTCTCCGTAGCTACCGTTTTCCACAACTTAATAATATATCGAATTCTACAGTAGGGTGAATGCGCCAGAGATGCCGCACATTTTGAAAACACTTGATAATTCTTAAATTATGCATTTAATTGATTTGAAATTTGGTACATAATAAATGTAAACATTATTCTTTAAAATTATTTATCAATAATTTTAAATTTTGAGTCATAAAGGATTCATAATTAATATTTTTGTAGAGCCTGCAAAGCGGCGTCTCTCCCACACCTATGGGAGAGATGCCGCATCAAAGAAGGTGAGTTCATATTAAAAATTTTGCCTTTTACACACATATCCATACATGACGCATGCCATATCTAACTATTTTTGGCACTTCATATATCTTAACCAGTCAGTTTTTTTGTTTGTTTCTAAGTACTTTTCAAAACATTCAATACACAGGTAATCATCATTGTTTTCGTTATCTTCACTAATATGAGAGCTTTTCTTGGTCCATTAATGGATCTTTTATATTTACGTGACATAATTTGCAGTCCAAAAAAAATATTGTATAATTAAAGTATAAGTCTATGTTTTTAACATGTAATATGATGCGGCAGCTATACCAACTTTAAATGCGGCATCTCTCCTTTTTGTTGGGATAAATGCCGCATGTTGCTATAGCAAGCATAGTGCGGAATTCTAACCTAAAATTTTATACAGTACTTTTAAAATATACCTAAATTAATAACAAAACTCATTTTCATGAAAACAATGAAATATACATTCTTAAATTCTAATCAATTAAATTGCTTGATAAAATATTATGTTTAAAAACTTACTTTTCAATAATAAAAAGTTGGATAATTACTAAACTAATGCACTGATCATAAATGTAACCATATACAACTTAAATAAATAACTTATTTTAAACTTATAATCCATTAATAGCGCTATCTATCAATCAACGGACGAATTATGGCTACTGCGGCATCTCTCCCGCACTTATCCTAGAATTCTACAGTACATTTTTTTACGATTTATAAAAGGTAAAGGTAAAATCCTACTCTGAAGCTTAATTTTTCATAAACGCTTCAATTTTTCCTAGATCCCGAGCCGGGAATATATATGTAGAAAAATTGAACGTAAGCTTTTTTTCATGTGCAAACAGACAGGCAGACATAACGGAATTGCACAGATTCCAAGAGTTATTTCTTTAAAACCCTAAAAATTTAATATTTAAATACAGTTTGAAATTGTTATGTTGCCTAGCATGAACTTCTTTTCAAAACCAGCAACTTCTTGAACAATTTTTTAGTTCAAATCACGTATAATATACTCCAAAAATTTCGATACCGATTACATTATTCGTTACGGTGAAAAAAATTCTCCAACAAAACCTTTTTCTCTGGCATTTTAAGTGATAATATTTTACATGTTTGTAATAAAATAAATTAAACATAAAATAATTAATTTCTGTTTATCTTCCATTCGGATGCATCCTGGTAGACATGAATAATACAGAATCTACACTACTAGTCAAAAGTTTGTACAAAAATTTTACTATAAAATCTACTGTACAAAAAATAATTCTTTATGCTCAGTTTGTATAATTTGAAAATATTTCCGGAATCATTAAAAATGTTGCAGTGATTAACTGTGGATTTTATAAGCCACGTATGGTTCCATTGTACTTTTTTAACCCCTCGTCACGTTTCATTTGATGAGACGTTACCAGATTTTGCCAGATTTCTGGTTAACAACTCATTTACTGTAAGTTATTTTTTTCAAAACTTAATAATTTCTGGTGTTTTATTGCCGTATCCAAACTTTTGACCGGTAGTGTATATTATACGTACACTACAAATACATATGTATGTTTTGTAATAGTTTTGAAATTGTAATAATATGGATATTGCTTCCTGCAATGTTCATATTGTGAATAAAATTCACATAACATCAGATTTTAACACCCTCCTGTGTCCTTTATAAAAACTATCAAAACACTGTTGTTGGTTTATTTTTTGTGTTTGCTTGTGTTCACGAGTATGGAAATAAATTTATTCTAGTTTCCATAAAAAAAGGAATTATTCAGTATTCAACAGCAACAAATTATTTTATCAATAAAATCTGTTTTGAAACATTACTATTTACATAAGGGGATGTGTTTTTAGAGATATGATACTTTTCACAACTGACAAGGTTAGGCAACAATATCGCAGGGAAATAAGGACTGTTACTGATCAGATTAATAAATTCGCCCTTAATCAGTCGCTGTTCCACATTTCGTATTATAAAGACAAAATAGTATTTATATAATCTTTGGTTCTATTAAAAATCCTTTCATAAAATCCAAATCCACCATCACATTTTATTTACTCCTTACTTTGTTGCTTTGAGTCTAAAATTATTGATATTTTTTTAAAATTTGTTTATGTTTCGGTTCTACACCAGTAAGGTTATATCAATTTTAAATTTGCGACCACAAAATTAATGTATCTAGCTAACCTACTTGGCATAAAATATAATAGTCAATTATACCCTATTTCAAATACAATTGTCATGAGTCAAAGTTTAAAAATTAAATAATTCTTATATTCGAAATAAGCCAGTCTTCTATTCTTTTCTAAAAACAAACTGCAATTTTAAAATTTACGTAAGTGCAATAATGAAGGAGATAAAGCCAAGAAAAGGGAAATTATTTAAATTCATAAGTGATGAAGCATGGTTAACCCCAGAATCATACGTTGATCTACGAATTAAGTTAATCATACATCGGCGTCGTTTCGACGAATGGACTTTTTACGGGGAGTTTTAGAGTTTATTTGAAAAAAAACATTTTTTTTTACATAACAATACTACAAAAGCGAACAATATTTATTAATTTTTTTAATCTTTTTATCAAAGCATATTTTCACTATAAAAATTAAAAAATAGATAAATACATCAATTGTATCATAAAACATGTCTTTCAAATAATTAATTTATGAACTATTATGAGTCAGTGGACATGTGTGACTTTACAAAATGTGAAATTTCTCAGTCATAAATATTCCTATAGATATGTAGTTATTTCCCCATTAGGCACATTTGTAAATTTTCTAAAATTTGTTAGTAATTTTTCGCATAAGATCTCAAAAAATAATAAAAATTAAAATATTTTCCATAAAATAAATTGTTAACCTTTTATTAAGTCACTTGAAACGCATTCTTTAGTTTTCGATTCAATATATTAAAACTTCAGTATTATGTCGTCTCTATAAGTCAAACAGCTGTAATCATCTTTCACATTATCATAATCATTGAATAAATTAATTATAACATCCATATCTTTAATAAATTTTAGAAAAATTAGGAAAACTTTTATATGTGGAGTATAAAATCTTTAAAAAAAAATATAGGTTAATCATACATCGTCGTCCTTTTGACGCACACTATTTCAGTATAAAAAAAACGACAATAGCTATAAACAAAATTTATACGTCTTATGTGTTATAATAACAAATAAATTAGATAACAGAAGTTTCACAGCAAGCAGGCACCGACAAGTTGTAGTATTGGAGCAGGTAGAGAAGTTCGTTCGTCGTTTTGACGAGTACGTATGATTCTAGGGTTAAATTTAACTGAAATGGACCATACCTAAATGATCTTGATTGAAAAAGTAAAATGATTATGAAAAATGAAAACAAGGAGTCGACAGCCTGCAAATTTGTTAAAATTAACTTATGTTTAAACTTATGTTACGTTTAAATTTTCAGTTTATTTTTAGAAAAGAATAAAAGATTGATTTGTTTCGAATATAAGAATAATTTAATTTTTTAACGATAACTCATGCTCAATTGTATTTGAAACGATGTATATATAGAGGTTTAACTTTACGGTTTTCTATGAAAAATTTTAGGATATAACTTAGGAACGAAATCGAATATACAAATTTAGATTTCGTAATAACGCAACTGATGCCGTCTTCTATTTACAAACACTTCAATTGTCCAAATACGTGATTCTGGTTGGACGCTATTCACAAAATTTTCCAAAATTCTATTATATAATTGTCAAAAATTGCTGATTTTTCGCCGAAGGCTGAGTAACTTGTGAAATCCTTATCTGAAATTTAAAAGCAAAATTTTTTCTATTGTTTATGGCTTGTACTTGAACAAAGGGTTTCGAAAAAAATGAAACTTCAATTTTTGACAGCGTTTTAAAAAAAATTTTGACTTTCGGTAAAAATTTTCGTGTTTTTCGTTGATTGTCTACTTATAAAATGAGATGTGATGAATGGAAGCAGTAATCCTTCGTTCAAGCACAAGCCATAAATATCGACTAGTAGAAGAAACTTTATTTTTTGATTTCAGATGAGTATTTCACGAGTTACTCTATCTATGGCGAAAGGTCAGCAATTTTTGACAATTAGCTGCCCCAATAGCGTAATGTTAATTTTTCTTCTATGAAAATTTTTTACAGTTTGTCAAAATAATATATAATAATATGCCAAAAGTTGCAATAAATTATATTTTCTTATATTGCAAAAAGAAAAATCGAAAAATTAGCGTTTTCTTGCAAAAAAAACCCATGCAGGTCCCTCCAACGTATTTTTTGATAAATGTCTAGCTCTAGAAATTATAGTGGCATTTAAATTTAATAGCATGATTTGCAAGTGGTATAACAAAAATTTAATTCACAAGACATAAAATATAGATAAATAGTATTTAGAATATTATGCATTAAGAAAATATAATATTTTCTTACATACAGGATATCAACACAACGTCATCTATGTTTGATACGACATTGTTAAACATTCCTGTATCCAAAAAATGTCAATTTACATATTCCCCGTATGTACGACATACACATACATACATATATGTATGCAAAATAAGCAGTTTTGTGGTCTCTGCAGACATTTTATGAGTTCTGTTAGCAAGATACTTTTCTTCCGTTGCTTACTTGCTATATGTATACTATCGTACATATAAGTACTTGAATATATAGACAACAGTTCTTTTTTTTTCGTGTATTCCTTGAAAGCAATAGCAGGAACATTTAGATCGAGATCTATATCTAAATGACATGTTTTACGTTTCCTAAACTGTACTTTTATTTTTATTTAAAGATTTTGGATTGGTTTTTTTCCTGTGTGGGTCGGTCGGGGTGGGATAATAACGTACATATACGTTCACATTTTAAATGTGTTTTATTCTCATGTTTTCATCTGATTCAAGTGATTTCGATGTTCATTTCAACGATTTTCCTGATGTATTCTGTTTTCTTTTTTTTCCCTTTTTTTTGTTTTTATTTGCTAATTCATGTCGTTGTTAGAGTTGATTCGGAGTTTTATTTTTTTTTTTTGTTGAATACAAATTGATTTGCCGCTCAGTTGTTTTTTCCGTATCAAATGAATATAAAGTGTCATTTAAAATTTTTTTAGACGAGTTAAAATAGATTTTTTTAAGGGAAATTATAATTTTTTTAACTCTTTAAGAAAAAACAAAATCCAAAGCTCATCTAGTTCAGAAAGTTCAAAATGTTGAGAATATAAATAATAAATTTAAATCTTTTTTTACGGGGAGGTTTACTTGAGCGTCGTTAAAAAAAATTGATTTTCTTTGCAGAAATTGGTAGCTAATTATGTGTAGTTTATGTTTCCAAAGTGATTTTGCTGAAAGTAATTTAAGGAAAGGTTAACTTGAGATTTGATCAAAAAATCGATTTTTTTTGTCGAAATTGCTAGCAAATTATGTGTAAAATATGTTCCCAAGGTGATTTTGCTGAAAATAATTTAAAAAAAAGATATTTGCACATTAACGGAATCCAGCTTTCTATAAAAGAAAAAACTCAAAAAACGTAATTCACACAATAATGAATATTAAATATAAAATTTTGAAAATACGTTTCTTTATATATATTTTATAATATCTCGGAACCACATTTTTAGAACTGGTTGACACGATAACTAAAAAACTATTCGATGGATCCTTTTTTTAAATTTTTTATTTTAAAGATAATTCAATTTTCCGGCACCTATACCTAAGTCCGATACACTTTCAATATTTTTTATTTTTTTTTTATTTTACTTTAAAGAGCGAAAAATAAGACAAAAATCGTAATCAAAAGTTCACACATCCGCCATTTTTTTTTCTTTCAGCAATTTATTGATATTATAGGTATCGGTGCCGATACTGTCCATATATTTTATAAATGTTTTTTTTTTTTGGAGTTCAGTGATTTATTACCGGCGCTATGATGTCAACCAATAAGTCATCAGATTTTCGGATCATATCACACTGCACTATCTATAAAATGGACAATTTTTTATATTTTTCCTTGAAAAATTTTTTTTGTATAGTTTAATACTTAATAAATATGTGTCGAAAATTTGAAACTGATATTTACTTCCGTTCTTGAGAAAAAAATTCCAGAAAAATACATAATTTTTAAGGACTCTCAAGTAAACCCCCTTTAATTTAAAAAAAAAGAAGAATATTTGTCACTTACCGTTAGATGCTGAAATAACCACGCCCTGAGTATATTTGTTGCTACTTTTGGGAAAATCCCCCGTTTCTTTTGATTTTTTTTACCGTTTGTATCATCATCCTCTTCACCCGTACCCTCCCCACTACCGATACTCGCGTTACTCGCATCACCTGAAAATAAAGAAAAAATATAAATTAGTTTTAGTTACTAAAAATTTTATGCCACTAAACTAAGGAAAACTATTTCACTTCAAAATTATTTAGCTACACGAATTAAATTGTTTGACTAGTAGCGGTTTGCTTGTAGTATTCAAACTTCTAAAAATAAAAGGTGTATAGACATAACTGTAGTAACCTTTAATTCGTAAGTAAGTAATTAAGAATGACGATTATTACATCCTGAAAAAACTTAAATAAGTAGTAGGGATATGTATAAAGACTTTCCCCCACAGTTCTTGGCTTTTGAAAACCTGAGTTATAATTTTTAGCATCTTAATTACAAACATTGATATTTTTTGAAAGCTAAAGTCTAATAATAGCTATATACATAAATATTTAGACACTATTGAATAAAAAAAGTAAAACCTTATTAAGTGGTTAGGCACTTATGCAGAGAAGTGGATACTTTTAAGAATTACTTCATTTCACTTGAATAAAAGATACATTTTACTTAAAAGTAAATACTGGAGAAAGAATTAAGCATTTAAGTATTTACTTATAAGTATTAACTTTTACTTGTAAGTAAACACTTGATTTTGGAGAATTATAACAAACGCCAAATTACTATTAACTCATTACTTGTTTTTATTCAAATAGAAAGAAGAAATTATTTGAGTTTACTTATTTCCTGTAAGTAAACTCTTTTATTAAGTAATCACTTATGTTTTTATTTAAGTAAGAACTTAAAAATAGGAAGTAAAAGTGAATACTTCTTTTTATTCAATAGACCCAATATTTAAACTTTTTATCATTTCTTTGAAATAAAACTATCTCTTTACCACCTTCCCTTTAAAATTCGAATAAATTATCGGCAAGCTTGGTCTGCAATTTGATGTGATATTTATTTTCCGGTTCACGGTCTTAATTAAACTGCACATGCCTTGTCCAGTACTTGTATATGCACGGTTAAAATAAAAACGTAAAGAAAAATAGGCTAATTCAAAATGTAATTGGATGATGACTTTGTTCTTGATACAATTAACTGAATTCGGTCTAATTAAATCATCTGATATTTACAAATATAAAACATATAATCACACCACGTATGGTAAGTATATTGTTTACAGATAGTATAGTTAGTCGAGTTAGATATACACATATAAGGAAGATACAAAACATATTCTACAAAACCGGGTGACAAGTATAATATAATAACTAGAGTTGGGAGAACAGTGGTCCCGAACAGAATCGCCATATAAAATATTTTGAATTGGGGGGCTATAAATTTTATTAGAAGGCTGAGGATTTTCCCCTGGATTTGATGACTAGCCTAAGGAAGCTTTAAAGAACAAATCAGTAAAAATTAAAAATTACCCATTTTTCATAATATAATATATAATTTTAATTTTAAAAATAATTTAAAAAAATTAATGTTGAATAAATAAGTGGTCGACTGTAATAGAAATTAATTTAAACGAATTCAAAACATTTATATTGTAAACAATATCTCTATTTCCGTTGTGATTATTTTAATAATATGTACATGTCACCTTCTTTATACCTGCTTTAACGTAAACAAAATTGATTTTATTAGTAGATTGTATCACTCTAGTAGGTCGCTCACAAGACTGAACATGGTTTTGTTTTTGCATTAGAAAAATATAAAGATATGTATGTACATATAACAAGCAAAATGATTCATAATATTGGCAATTAAAAAACACAGACAGACACAAAATAACATTAACGATGTGGTATTAATAGTAAAACGTCGTAAAACTGATTTTTAAAAAGATTGATAATATTTTTACGTTTTATGATAGCCCTCCAGTTCTATTCGTAGCCCCCCAGTACAAAATATTTTATATGGCGACTCTGTTAGGGACCTTTTGTTCCCATCTCTGATAATAACATAATGAAATTTAATTCTATTATTAGACAATAAATAATTTACATACATTCATGATATAGTCAGTCAGATAGCTCTAACTATTTTAATATCTATCTCTCTATAATATGTACCTATGTATTTCGTAGATATACATATAGTTAATATAATAAAAACTATTGTTGTTTTGTGTGCTATTATTTAAAATAGTTGTTCAGATATGCGTATAGAACAAATAATTATCATTATTAGAAATAGAGAAAATTGAATCACGAAACCTGGGAATGAATATAAAATAATAATAATAATGCCTCTATAATAGCTATTAAAAGAGATTGTAATACAGCGGTGTCTCTCAAAATGTTCCCTGAAAAATATCCATCAAATCTAAATCTAAAAGAAATTATATAACAATTTGTAATGATTTAAATTCAGAAGGTACCCTCATAACGACGTTTGTTAAAATTTTTTAAGAAATTCACGACCCTGGCTATGCTCTTGAATACTTTTTTTTGAATTTTCACTTTACGGTTGCAAATGAATGTACACAAGATGGAGAAAGAGTTATAAAATTTTCTCTAATGCTTCAATGCTTTAAAAAAAACGCTACACTTTAAAATTTAATTTAATAAACTTAGCTGTATTTTTTAAAACCCGGGTTAATTTTAGTTGATATAAGAGGTTCCAAACTTAATTTTAAGAATAAAAAAAAATACTTTTGAAGATAACATTGCTTCAAACAGTTATCAATTTCATGCGTGAAGGCTGAAAATATTTGAGAACGTTTTTTATTAGACAGACCAATTTTAATACGTTATAGATAATACCAAAAACTTTTAATTAAAACAAAAAAATAGAGGGTGTTATGTGAGGTAAGTTTGCCTAAAATTTTCACTAATTAAAATAAGTCTGTCAGACATTGATTAACAAAATATGCCAGAGAGAGCGATTCCTCATATATTATATAAATTTCAACGAGATGTTATGTGAGATAAGTTTGAGAATTTTTTCAGCCATTTCAAAAAATTTTTTAAAAATAGAATTTAACAAAAATTTAAGGTCTGTCGGGCATTTTCTATTGTCGGCATTAGTTACCATCGATTTAGTTTATCTAATTTGAGGTGCTTTACCAGGTATGATTTTGTGCTATGGGCACTTGGCCTATACCATAATAACGCGTGGCATCCCAAAATCTTCGTCAGTGAGCATAAACACGATTACTACATCACTCTTCTGTATAATTTATACAAGTCAAATACACAAAATAATATTTGGTATTATTTCTCACAAATTCAACCAAAAAACTGTTTGACTACCACTGTTCTAAATGATAGAATGATATCAAATAATTATTATATGGTACAAACAGATAAAGGATAAAACGATCATCGAACCAAATGAACGAATTGTGTGTTGTTTTACATGTTCGTATCTATTTTCCTATATTTATACCCACCTACCTACCTGAATATAATCTACATAGTTCTATTGTAGATAGAATAACAACTACTATTAATAATGCCTAATATAATTGAAGTAACCAAAGTAACAAGGCCTAGTATGGTTGTTGGTACACATGTACTTGATAATATTAGAACTGGATATAGACATACGTATTATAAAACAAACTATGTAATAATAATTTGACATGCTAATTTTGATCAGAACGCGGTCGAGTGAATGGTTACAGTTACATAGTATTTATTTATTTATTATTGTAGTTGTGTGGTTGGAGCAATCTAATTATTGTTATTGTTTAAAATATTATTTTGATAGACATTTTGACAAATTACTGTAAGCATTATCATTTTGTTTAGAGATTATTATTATCTTACGTATGAGTTTAAAAAGAAATTTTGTATTTAATTTTTTTTTACAATAAAAAAAAATTGTTTACTAATTTATTTTGTAATAAAATCTAATTATTGTCAAACTGACAAGCATGTAAATAAAAATCTTGCACGTATAAAAACTTAATTTTCTTACTTCTTTTCCTGTATCGGTATGAATTAATTGAAATGTATGCTAGTCATAGTTTTTTTAACACTTGTATAACTAATTAATATATTTTTTATGGTTTAGGCTTGTTGATTTATTCTTACTTTTTTTTTTATCATTTTGCTTTAATCTTCAGCATCCGCTACACTCAAGTATAGTAATCATACATTTACGAATAGTAGAACTAATGTCTGATTTCCTTTCAATAATAAAAATATAAATAGTTTGAATTAATGTTAAATCTCAAACGCAACGTAATTGAATCTTGTACTTATTTAACCAATTATAACTCAACCAAAATTACTGATAGAAGCAGCTAATAACGTAATCTAAATAGCTACGATGAAAATAGTTGGGTTTCTGTTCCCGAAATGGAATACAAAATACTAAGTGACCTATTTGAATTCCGAAACTAAACTATGTCTAAAAAAGGACTCCGCACAAACCTTATGGAACTTTGGTCTCGGTTAATTTCTTCGATACTTTGGGAAACAACAGTTCTTGACCTGTAGAACAAAAGTCTCCATAGGCCCAAAGCTCAATAATGGACAGATTTTGAGATATATGTAATTAAATATTGGTATACTGTCCCTGAAAAGCCGATCATCTATCAAATGCTGTCGGCAAAAACTTGACCTGTAGAACAAGTTTTTGCCGACACCATTTGATAGGTGATCGGCTTTTCAGGGACAGTATACCTATTAGACCGGGAGATAATAACAGAAAACCACCAACGGAGTGGCCGAGCGTGCTTGTGCACTAGCGCTTACCGACTGGTAGGTCGGGCGTTCGAATCCCGCGGCCGGCTGTACTTGTAAAGGTTTTCTGCAGTTTCCCTTCACAATTCCAGATGAATATCGGCATAATTCCTTAAGAAGACAGCTGCAGACGCATACCTACGGAATCTTAGCCCTCACAACACTTTCCTTGTCCTCCACCCACATCATAAATGTATAAGGTAAAGTATATTGTAAAAAATGTTAAAATAATAAAATAAAAGATAAAATAATGATGTGGGTGGCATCTGTTATAGACTAAATGTCTCAAAAACGGACGTTAAACACATTATTAATTAATTAAAAATCATTTCTTCATCGCGTAACCACACTTAGCCATGCCGGCGACTTATACCAATTCTTTTTAATAAGCGTTTCATTATGATAACTTTCTAACTTTCAATTGGCATAAGTGCGAAAATCGTATCAAATTCCCTTTTTCTATGCAAGTTTACGCAAGAAATTTAATTTTCGATATAAAAGCCACGCGAGCGGAACTCAAATTTATCCTTAAATTTCTTAAAATTTTCATATCTTTCAATACTCCCCGAGGCATAAATGCGAAAATGGGGGAAGATTTTCTGTTATTATCTCCCGGTCTATAACATTTAACTACATATATCTTAAAATCTGTCCATTATTGAGCTTTGCGTCTATGGACACTTTTGTTCTACAGGTCAAGAACTATTATTTCCCAAAGTTCCGAAGAAATTAACCGGGACCAAATTTCCATAAGGTTTGTGCGGAGTCCTTCATTCGAAAATATTTTTGTCACTTAAAAAAATTATCTAGTATCAATTGTTTATTTGTTTTCACATAAATTAATAAATAAATTTACGTTCAATTTCTTTAAAACATTTTGAAATTTTGGGTACTTGTAGTTCAAAAAGAAATCTAATTTTAAAATTCCGATGTCCGTGGTCCTCTTGGAGCCGTCCTTTATGGCAGTGGTTCTCAGACTGCTTTCGGCGAGCAGTCGTCAAGTGTTCCGTGAAAAATTTAAATGGCGCCGGTTGTTTGTTTTTGTATGCCGGTCAAGTTAATTTTTAGGAAATAAACTGACAAACTGTTTGCTCGCTTATGCCGTTTGAGATAGTGTTCAGTATCAATGTTAGAATTTAACACTGCTCGATTTACAGATATCTATTTTTCGAAAACCATCAGATTATGTTGGCAGTCACTGGTTGTTTTTAATAAGCTGCAAACAGATCAAAGCAATTTGTAGTTAAAGTAGGTACCTAAGTTCGTGATTCTATTGTATTTTCAGTTATAAAATGTGGTTTTGTAATACCTGTAAAGTTTGCAGTTTCAACAGGTTTTCATTTTTCAAAATCCAACTCTACTTAATATCTCTCAGCGGGCTAGCTTCGAATTCTGGAATCACAAAAAGCTACCACCAAAATGTTCACTAAATTCATGAAACAAAATATTCTTCTTTGTAGTTACCTAACACTGAAAATTTATAGTTTTCATCTAAAATGTTCTTCCTAAGGTGTTCAATAAAAAGGAACAAACTCCATAGAATTGACAACAAGGAAATATATGTATTTCAAAACCAACTATGTATCTTCCACCGAAAGAAGAAAGAACAGAAAAATTAATTAAGCTCAAATAGAAAATCGTCCCATAGGAAAATAAGGAAAAGTGTACGTACAGGGACATATTTCTAATAAAAGTAATGAAAATGCCATAAAAATATGGTAAATGAAAATATTTGGTCATAAAAGATTTAGACAAAAAATCTTGTGCATTATGTAACATCTGATGTACGTATATGTATAGCTCGTAATGTATAAACCGTATTTAAAGAGTGACCCATAACTTGTTAAAGTATCCATAAAATCATCATAAAATGGTGTGGTCCAAAGAGTGTAAACTAAGTGTAAGGGTGTAAGTAAGTGTTTTAAGTTCTTGTTTCTGGTGTACAAGAGCACAAGTCGTATATACACACACACACACACACACACACATACAACACACCACCGAAAAAATTTTATTACGGCGATAACAATATCATCAAAACAAGGATAACTTATATACTAAATACAATAATGTTTGCATCTATTTGTCTCTATTTATCTTGCGTTTAAACGTACAGCAATCTCGTTTCCATATTCAAGAAAATTTTTATATTTTATTAGTCGTCAAAGTCGTCGAACGTGTACGTTTAGACGTACATGGTGGAGAGAGACAGCAATAGGTAAAGACGCACGACAGTTTTATATCAATGTTGTGTATGATTTTATGTTATGTTATCTTTATTTCTAGTCTCTTCATAAAATTTATTATTTTTGTTTGAATGACAAATTAACTTCCTATAAAGTTAAACTTTTTATGAACTCTTTGCCTCAATTTTAAATCGATATTATTATCATCATTATTATTCTCTTATTGAATATAAAAAGAAACCTCTTTAAATTATTTTACAAGTCGTTTTATTGCATTACATCATTCCGTTTTATTGGTTCCTATTACGAATTCTGACATTTTATATTATTGTTGATTTTATTTTTTTTCGACTAAATACTATTCGTCTTTTATAGAAAAACAATTTCGATTCTAATATATCTGATATAAAATAGTAAATGAAAACTCAAACAAAAAATGTGTTCCATGGACACACAATCGAAATGAAACTTCCTTTGTATGAAACTTTTAACAGAAGTTTTTAGTTTAAGAAAGTGTGCAATTTTTAGAATAAAATTTTTCGTTCTTTTATTGTATATATAGCCAAAGAAATAATGTCCCCAAACTTTGTGAGTTTTATAGTAGAGAGTTAGGGATATGTCGTTCACATGATATTCAAGAGAGATTACTTGCTTGACGAGAGAGGTTCCATAATACCTAACATTTCATTCCAGCATTTTATTCCTCAAACTGTTAAATCTTAAATGCCGAGTCATAAATTTCACCTCAAAAAAGAAAATACTTCGATCGCACCTTTGAACTTTGAAGGAAATGATGCGCTGCAGTGATAAATTCTGGTAAAATTTTGATAAAAATCAGATTATCTTTCATAAATACTACAGAGCTAAAGAAAGCTCGTTTTCGTATAACAGGGCTTTTATGGAATCCTGATTAATAGCTAATTATATTTGCATGCAGAGGTGGCGCAGAGGGTGTACTAAATGAGTGACCACTCTGAGCCTCGCGAGCTTTGGATCCTTGCAAGTGTAAAAAAGCTGGTAGTTTTGGGGTGTTGCATATGCAACAAAGCTGGGAGCTTTGGGGCCTAGCATGTACAAGAAAACTGATAGAATTTTTTTTGTTCATCACCTGGCTTTTATGGAGAAATTTTTTGAAAAATCAAAGGAGGAGGAGTTACAAAAATCATCTTGCCCACTTTCCATTTTAGTTTTCCACCGCCTCTGTTTTCGTACAACCTATTCTATATACGTATAAGTATTCACAAGTAATGATACAGACCCGTCCTCCTAACAAATTCCAGTTGCGATTTCAAATTTATTTAATACAATGAATCTTAACCTCAAGGAATTTGGGGAGACTAAAACCACTAGAAAAATTTCAAGAATTATTTCAGAATTGGATGGTTAAAATGTTGATGTTATCTAACAAGTCCATTTTTGGAGAAATACTGGCTAAAATACTGCTGAGAAATTACTCTGCTTCAGTAATTTTCATTTTAGTTAATACATAGAAGTATTGCCAATTTATGATAGTACTATTTCTCGCTGATAACCTTTTCAGGAAAAACCGGTTAAAACCGACTCTGGCCTAAGAAGTAATTAACAATACTAGTACCTAAAATTTTTAATTGATAGCTTTCTTTTCTGCTGTTGGTAGAATGATTGTCATTTTGACTATTAACATTATTATTTCGCCACAACCGATGACAAATAATTTGCTAAAAAAGACAGTCGATAACAATAATTTAAATCAAACGAATAAACCGTCAATGAAAAAACAAAAAATAAAACAAAATCGTCTGAGGTTGCTTTCGGTTTGATTCGCATACGTACTTCATACAAAACAAAACACAATCACAATCAGCATCATCGAATCATCGAACCATCGAGCACACGAATGATTTATAAACAGAACAAAAGGAACATTTAAATGATTAATTTAATGTTTTCCGTTTTCTTTTTTTCTTCTGTGCCGGTTTTGATTGATTGTCTTTTTTTTCTCTCTGTACGCTCACCACCCTCACTGCTGAAAAATATTTGAACGACTCCTTTGAGGGTGACAAGAGCACAACATAAACGTATACGAACAACTGAAAATGAAGGGTAGTCAATATTCAATCAATGAACTCTATGTAGCACCAGTATCGGCATCGGCTCTGCTTTTGCAGCTTACTTTAATATTTTATAAATAAAAAACACAATCAAACTGTTTTGTGGTTTGTCGGGAACTTTCTTTAAACTATTATACCAATTTCTTTTACGCTTATCTCATTTAAAAAAAAAAACCGGGTACAAACACAATGTATGTCGGTACAAGGCAAAAAATACCTTATTAAATATTTAAGTCATACAAATTTATGATCAAAAAATATACGTAAATTTTTTCTTTTTTGTTTTCTTCGTGGTTGCTTTTTTGTATCAAAGCATGGGTATTCGTATGTTGCGGGTTCAAGACGTAATACCTGATGTATGTAATAACATTGACTGCCTTTGGGTAATCGTGTAGAAAAATTTAATAAAGTTTTTTTTTTTTTTCTGGTGTACTATAATTGTATTTATGTATTGGTTTTATTTCAATATTTTATAGTATATAAGAATTCTCAAGACTTACGGCTACGAATTTTCAATTCTCAATGAAGTCGATGTGTTTTGGTTTAAGGGAAATTAAAATTTGATTGTTACTGATACACTCGTTATCGATATAAACTATCGATTCATAAAAAGTTGTTAAAAAAATCAATTTTGTCAACGATTTTTTTCATACATCTCGACTTCTTATCCTTGGCGATGAATCTGAGCTATTTGAAAAACTGTACATATTCTCAGAATATTTGGAACTTAACAAACATGGTCAACTGATTAATCTCATAAATCTCAAGCCACTTGCCTGGTTTTATTAAAAGATGAAGAAATTGCAGATTTTTTTTTTAAACATTTTAAAATCGATTTTACGAAAACGTTGGGATTAGAGAATTTTTGCTCGGGCTTACTGTACGAATGGACGGATTCGTACAGTAAGCCCGGACTCACAGACAGTTGTACAATTTTCAACAATATCCGTTTTTGTTATAAAGCTTAGCGTTAAATTTGTCAAATTTTTCTGTTTGTTTTCTTTTTCAATAATCTCGATTTCTGGGCTTCGGATAGTAGCTTCTGGAAAAGAAAACCCCACAACAATTTTTGCTCAAGACATAAAAATATTTACAACCTTTGACATAAAATTATACCCAGGGTCGGTGAGAAGGGGCTGGGGCAATTGGCCGGAGGCCCGAAGCCTCGGTTAGGAGCCCAAGCAAAGTAAAAAGACGTTTTTTTGCTATTTTTGCTCGCCAATTATATTTTTGGAAAAAAAATGGAAAAAAAAACATTTTAAAAATTTTTTGGTGCCCAGGGGCTCGTCAGTTTTTTCGCCGGCTCTGATTATACCCACATATTTTTAAGAGTCTAACTAATAATTTTTAAAAATATCCACTACAACCCTTACAAGATGCAACTTGTCTCGAAAGCTACTGCAGCTTCTTAAGCAGTCTCCACATTCTCGCCGAAGTAGGACGAGGTTCCTCGTCGAAGTTCCTCGCTGAGGTTGGCCGAAGCATATGAATAGCATTAAAACACCAACCGCAGCAAGACACAACGAAATGACCCTATTCTCGTTTCGTCCAACCTCGGCAAGAATGTGGAGACTGCTTTACGATCAAGTTAGTGCACCTACACTCCACAAAATTTTCCTACACCAAATGTTATAAGAAATCACGCACGAATTACGAAAGTATTCAAACATGACGAAAAACACAATGTAATATTTGACAAATATTCAACGATATATAGCACGAAAAAGTGTCGGATAATAAAATATAAACTCGAATGATTTGTTTACTGTATCAGTGTAATATATTTTAAAATATAATAATAACGTAATATTAATTATTAAATAGAGATATAATAAAAGAACTACAATAATTTACAACATTGTACACACAGTTAGTACACTACTTACATAGTTTGCATGTGCTTATTTAAATCAATTGCGATCATCCATCAGAAATGGCGCTTAAGTGCTTGCTATTAGTTCGTCTTCATATGATATACAACAGCAACAAACAATTATTTGTATTTGCAATTAACTTTTTTGTCGTTTAGTTTGATATATGCGATTATTATGTACTTACTACATTCACAGACAATGTATAGAATATTATAAGTATACATGAAAATATTTGTAACTTTTAATGAGCGCATGCAAATTATTAAAATGTTATTTATTTTATAAGCAACGTTCAGATAATTTATTTTAATAAAAAAGAAAATAAAAAATAAAAAAATGAAAGAAATTGCTTTTTTTTCTTTTTATTATTTGTGTCGTGAGAAAATTTATTGAGTAATATATTTTTTATAGGAATTATTATAATTGAAATGATGAAGTAATTATGGAATAATCGCTACTGATTGACTTTGAGACTGAATTCCTGCCAATTCCTTGAGATGATTGTGTTTGTAAATACACATCCTTTAGATCAGGATCCTGTATCACACAGTGAATTTCTGGTTACAAATATTACCTCATTTTGAAGCCAACATTTTCGTAAACCCAGAAAACCATTTTTGCGTATTTTCTTTTGAGATTCTAGACATTGGACATCTAAAAAACTCATCTAAGTGTGCAGGACATCCATTTTCATTAAATTCCGTAAAAATCGGATTGTTCGTTCGAGAGTTATCGAGCAAACTCATATATGTATACGTTTACATAAATTTTAGCGAATATTATTTTCGGCTCCAAAACAAATTTGGTTTGAGTCTCACCATGATAGCGGCTGTAATAAGAAAAATTCAAGAATTCGCTAAAATCGAAGACTATTTAAAATAAACAAATTTAACGAGTCAGATGCACAATATTTTTTTTTTCAAAAACATTTTTTTTTTTTAATTACTACAACTTTTTTTTGAGCATATTATAATAGAAGTATTTCCACAAAATTTCATAAAGATCAGAAGATAACCTCGGGTGTAATGTCTCGGGCACTTATCAATTGAAGAGGTGGATTCCAAAAGGCGCTAAGTCATTTTTTGTCTAATGTGAGATTTTAGTTGATGCAGAATGTTCAAGTCCAGCTCTACACGATTTTCGTAGTACCACCCTTCAAAATGAGCTTAGTCTACTGTAAAATGAATGATGAAAATTGGAATGTTTTCCAAAAAAGCGCTAAGTCAGTGACAATTTTATTTCAAAACGCTTTAAGTCAAATTTACTCGTAAACCATTGCATTTTTTTTCCAATAATAGCTGGTATTTTTTTCCAAATTTGCTTGTGGACAGATTTTCTGTTATGTCAAACACATGAAATAGCTAATAATGCACTGTTTAAAATGTTTCTTGAATAAGATATATCTGTATTTAAACAAACTAGGTTTATTTTAATTAACTCAACCCAACTTTTTAAAGGTTTTTTTTTTTTTTCAATATAATCTATTGAAAATTATATGTATAAATAAGAACAAATAAATAACATAAATAATAATTATGGTCCAGGTTAATGATTCTATGTAAGTTAAAAAACTTTAAAGCGTCTATTTTTTTTTTTTTTTTTTGAAAATACATACATTTTTTTTTTATAAACACAGAGCATGATTACTTTTGTATCCATACGTAGTGTATGTTAATACTTAAAAGTCATTGCTTCCAAAATGTATTCAATCAATTGGAATTGATTCAATATAGGAAAATTAAAGAATTTGATGTTTTCTGATTTTCTTGCAAATTTCAATTCGCAAAAAAATGTAATGCAAGACAAAAATGAATTCAAATTTGACTGGAACAGAAAAAAAAGTCAACGAAGTGACTCCAAATGCAAGTCCTTATTGAATACTAAATTTGTGCGCAATACTTCACAGTTTTTATTCAAGTAACAGATTATTGAGTAAAAAGAGTGTAAGAAGTAGGTACTACATACTTAAGGCTCCAAAGAATCTTGTTTCAAATATATTCTGTTTTCCTCTGTTATAAACTTATAATTTTATTTCAAATCTTTTACTAAAACAAGTTTCTGGCTTTAGTAAATTTTAAACGAAACAATTTAAACAAAACTACAAATACTACTGCGGACCAAAAAATACATTTGGATCTGTACAAGTGCCGTATTTTACCAACTATAAAATCGTTGCTTATTGTGTGATCAAGAAATCAATCAGAATAGATCGTTTCTCACGATACAATAAAAATCAAAAAAAAAAAAAATCGTGTCTTTTGTATACACGAAAACAACAAACACATTATTGGTGGCAACAGATAAATTATTAAAATATATTTTTATTTTAATTTCACACATGGCTAATTAAAAAAGTAGAAATAAATAAAATTTTTAATTAATTACTTGTTAACGTCTATTAGTTATAAATAATGCGAGGATTCATAGTGCAGGTCATAAATTATCCTGTCAAAATTGATGGAAAAAACGTATCACCATTCGTAAGAAGCGGCACATAATCTATCTATTTTTCATAAATACATTCACCAAGTTTTTCTAAATGCGCTCTATAGTTATTGTGGTAGGTATGGAAACGATGACATTCAGGTATATTTTGTTTATACAAATTGATAATTAGTACAATCTGCCAAATCAAGTTTGTAACATCACTTGCGCCACGAACGAACAAAACTTGTATTGTCCAACTACATTTGTATTATGTAAATACACCTATAAAAAAAATTACTTTTTCTTCATCGCAAAAATTGTAAACAATTATCTAAAGGAGCGTGTTCAGCAAAATTTTTAGAGGGGCATTTTATAAATAGACAACAGACGTCAATAAACTAAACATGAAGAAGTTTAATATTATATATTTCCATAGAAAGAAAAAAACATTTAACATTTTAAATAATAAAATAATAAATTAATAAATACTTAAATGAAAACTTGTTAATACCTAATGTATGTTGATAACAGCATCAACAAAACTGAGATAATATATGAGAACAAAATACATATGTACGTACAATAGCTACATAGCACACACACACACAGAACAAGTAGATACGTATATATGCACAATCAGTATGTAAAGTATGTAAGTACGCTAATATTGTAAGTGCCTTCTACTGGTGTACATATGGTAACAGGCGTAATATTATGCCACCCACAGATATGCCACCACATCAATATTAAACAAATAAAAATTATACAATGGCTAATTAATCTATATACACATAATTTGGATTTGTAAAACAAAAATTAAAAATAAAAATAATACACATTTTTTAATTTGATATAAATTTTAATTGAAGTAAAAAAAAAAAAAAAATTCGAGGTGAAAAGTTTTTAGGACACAAATTCAATAATTGCCTCCTGAAAACGCAAAAACACCCCGTTTTCAAAACTAATTACAATTGAATTCACATACACGTATATTACATTACATTGAATAAAGACATTAGTTATATACAAAATATTATTATTTATTACAATACATTAACAATGAATTCATTTTGAAAATTTTTAAGATGTTTTTCAAAGACTACCTGCAATGGAAACAAACATTAGTAGGGCAAATACACAAAAATATTTTAAATAAAGTAATATATTAACATGGGCCAGAACTATTATTACTTTTCAGATACGGTATTAGTACATAATCTAATTGTTTAATTACTATTCATGCTAGTATTATTTTGGAAAAACAGTTAATCAGAACTATGATAACAACTTATTACCAAATATTTTTCCAAATTTGGACCAGTAAAATGCCTTCTATGGTTTAAAACATCTCGTAAATGAGAAAATGATCTTTCAACATCACAACTCGTAACTGGTGCAAACCGAAAAAGTGGTGCGGGGTTGGTGACATCAACTGGTAAGGAACCATTTAAGTAACTAACCATTGTTAAAATTTTATTATAATCTGGATTACGATTTATTAATGTCTGAATATAGTTTAGTAAACGATTCGATAAATCATTATTAGAAATATTTAAATTTATCGCGCTAGTAAAAATCATTACGGAATCTGTTAAAGGAATTGATTGTTTTTCTAAACACTTTATTGATTCTGCCAAATATTGAAAATTATTTCTAATAAAGACTAAATCGTTTTCTAAACTATAATTTCTTAATAAATTTTTGCAGTCTTCCACACTTTTAGCGTCGTCCTTTAATTCAAGAATTACTTCTTTAACCGCTGCAAAATTATTCGCATAAAAAATTGCGGCATTAAGCCAAGTACCCCAGCGAGTTAACACTGGTTGTGGTGGAAGTGGTAATCCAGGACATTTTTCCTTATAATAATTTTTTCTATAGGATGAATTTAGAAACATTTTTTTAACTTCGCTAATGAATTTATCAACTAATTTAAATTCATCTCTTATAAATTCGCATATTCGATGTAATGCATGGGCAAAACAAGTTATATGAAGCATAGACGGAAATATTTCTTTGAAATACCTCCCAGCTTTCAGCATATATGGGGCAGCATCAGTTACAAATAATAGAATCTTATGTTTTGGAATAACATTTGGTTTATAAATAAGTTTTAACCCTTCCATTACAAATTCACTAATTGTTAAAGAATTAGTTCTATTTAAAATTCTACTAGATATTAAAAAAGGTTTTGTTTCCTTAAGAGGGTGCAATACGCCAATTATCAAATTTGCAATATTTCTATCCAAATAATCTGTAGTTTCATCTACACTAATCCAAATAAAATTATCTCCAATGTTATTCTTTATTTCAGTAATTGTTCTTTCAAAAACTGGCGTTATGTACCCTTTCCTTAAAGTTGACGCGTCGGGAATTTTCCTTTTACAATATTTTTCTAAAAACTGCCTAAATGTTGAATTAGTTAATTTATAAAAAGGGATATTTGCGGCTACAAGAGCACAACATAAATCAAAATTAAAATCCTTTGTTGTACTTGTAGAGGTAGACTGTCCAGGAAAAATAACAGATAAAAGTCTTAATTGATCCTGATGAATTTTTGAGTTAATATGCTGAAGAACGTGATGTTTTTTAGTGCAAATAATTACTCTATTACAAGCTGTACAAAATATGTCATTATTATAAAGTAACTTTAAGGAAGCACTGTAAGGTTTGAGCCATTCCAAAATAATTTTTTGAGAAGCCATGCTTTTACTTAATTGCTGTTAATGACATGCAGATACAATTACTATTATTACTACTGTAAGATTATTATTTGAACTAATTAATTTCTACTTACAATAGTTAGCAAAACCATGCACAATACTTAATTTACTTTAACAATTTTAACATACATACACAATATCATGTACAAATTCATGCAGAAATAATAAAAAAAAATATTAAAATTATGTTTCACCAGATAAAAAATAACTTATCGTTAACAATGATTTTAACATCAAGGAAGTCCGTCAATAAATGAACTAACTCAAAGGGAATTTATAGGCTAGAAGTGTTAGAAGTGAGAAACTGAAATAAAATAAAGAACATGTGGTCACCATCAGTTGAATTAGAGATGAATATATAAGTTATTTATTTAAAATAAACAGTAGGTAAGCTGTTTTGAAAATTAACATTGTAGGAAAAATATCTCTAAAAGGACACACACCGTTGGGTAAAATTAATAGATACATATACAGTTTCATTTTCTAACCCTGTTAAAGAACACTACATTACATAATTATCTGTATATTAGATTAACCCTAGAATCATACATACTCGTCAAAACGACGAACGAACTTCTCAACCTGCTCCAATACTACAACTTGTCGGTACCTGCTTGCTGTGAAACTTCTGTTATCTAATTTATTTGTTATTATAATACATAAGACGTATAAATTTTGTTTATAGCTATTGTCGTTTTTTTTTTATACTGAAATATAACTCAAAGTCAAGGACAAAGTCTAAAACTCCCCGTAAAAAGTCCATTCGTCGAAACGACGCCGATGTATGATTAACTTGACTCGTAGACCAACGTATGATTCTAGGGTTAATATAACTCATATAACTGTAACCTTATACATTAGATATCTGTAACATTATCTGTATGTATTACTTCTTACTATTAACTGTTTTTCCGTTTTTGTCAAATTTATACTTAAGTATATTTCTAAATATTTTATCACATATTTTTCTTTCCACATATATTTCTTCTTTTTTTTTTTAAATATTTTCATAGAAATTTTTTTAATGTTGCTTACTTAATGAATGACGTATTTAGCGAAATCAAGAAACGTTTGAGGTACGTAATAATTTTACCCAAGAGTGTATTACGGACATTGCGGTCTATATATTTGTATTATTAGCGCTCCAAAGTTCAACAAAAAAACCCATTTATTTGTATGAAGTATGAACCAAATAAATTTTATGGCCCTATATTTCTGAAAAGGTCAAAATACTTTAAAAATATCTACCCATGAGTATTTATTACTTTCAAAAAATAATTTTGTTAAAGAAATTTGAAAAAAAAGGAAACATGAGAATATTAAATATGAACGTCTTAACCACTCGCTATTACATATACATATGCAGTTATATACCTACACATACATCAATAGTATCTTTCAAAATATACGATTATTTAAGAGTTGCATTTTTTTTTTATACAGTGAGTAATCAACAAATTATTAATTTAATGCAGTAAAAAAATTCTAGACACAGAAGTTGTTTGTTTGTTGAACATTAATATGTGAATGAGGTGTGCTATATTTCAATGAAAGTAACATTTTCGTTTGCATAAACATAATAACAATTCAAATTTTTAAACGACTATAGATTTTAAAATTATAATTTATTGTCATTTTTTGACCCCCAATACTTGTTTTTGCGCTCCTGGAAAAGGATTAAATTTTTTGACATAATGATTTATACTACACTACAATTCCTCGCTTTAGTTATAAATTTACATACGATTAATATTTATCAAAAGAATAAACACTAATTTCAATATACACATATTTTAATAAAATTTATATTCTATATTTCTTCATCACTATCAGTGCTGCTTTTTTTTTTTCATATAAAAGTAAACACAAACATTTACAAAAGAATGAATGTTATTTTTTTCTGACGGAGCACTACTGACCTATATTTGAAATAATCTTTATAACATTTATAAATATTTTAACAACATATGAGAATACTTTTAAATAAATTTTATACGCCCAAGCTGTTATATCACTCCGCGAAATAATATTTCATAACGAAAAAAATTATGAACTAAACAATAAATTTGTCAACACGCAGAAAAATTTTACAATATTTTTTTTTTAGTGAGAAGTAATAGAACGTAGTTTTTTCAAACAAAAGGCCATCTAACTGGCACGCCAAATATTCGTACAGGATTAACTGTTTATTTTGCTATAGATCTTTGCTCTTTATGTATGTCAGATCAAAATGTACACCTGAAATAGTTCAAAAAGTATCCACGTTTGGCAGATTCGTCTGGCAATAAATTCAAATTTTTATTAAAAAAAATTTTAAAGCGAAACTAGCAACAATTTCGAAAATAAGGTTCGACTTCAGTTAAAAATTTGATCAATTCTGAATCCTTTTCGTTCAATACTGTCCTAAATATGAATCATTTACCTAAAAAGTAGATCCACCCAGAGTGAAATTTTTAATTTTGATGAAACCTTGCTGGTGTGTAGAATAGGCAAAAATAAGGCTCCCGTATTTTTTTTATCGGCCATCTTCCACTTTTGGGAGTTCAAATCGAATTTATTAAGATATCTCGAAAACTTTAGACTACTCTTTGAAATATCAATCCACCTGTATAGATTAAACTGGAGGCGAGCTCAAAAGGACAGCTCTTGTACAGCCTGAGTGGTTCAATGTATCAAATTTTCACCATCATAAATAGAAGGAGCACCAAAAATTAGGGGATACAGGTTTTAGAATTTTTCCGACAAAGTAAGGTAGATTACCTATATTGATTTATTATTGATTACAGATATTTCTTATAACGTAAAAACTCCCATTATGAAACGATATCTAATACTGGAACAGTTTTGACATTTACATATTAATGAAGTTATTTCTGAAAGAAACGTCTGATAACAAAAATTATTATTAATAGAATAATTGTTTTTCAATTTACATTCACCTCGCATTTAATGTTTCTTTACTTACTTAAAGAAATAAATATGTAAATGTTAAAACTGTTCCAGTATTAGATACTGTTCCATAATGGGGGCTTTTACGTAATATTTTTTTTTTAATCTTAATATTCATTTCAACATGAAAATATAAATTTTTACTTTTCGATGATGATTCACGTATTCTTGAGTACTAATTGATAATTTAACCATTCCTATTTTTGGTTGTTCCTATTTTATATTTTTTACATTTACATATGCAAAAGTTCTGTAGCTTACCAATGTTGCCAATTTTGTTTACTGTTAGACTGCTTTATAATAATTTTTGTCGTTTGGGACAACGTATAATACGCCTGTGTAAAACATAAACTACAATCCACGGTAGTCAGGATTTAAAACTACCGGCTTTTACTTATAGGGAACTATGAAATACGGTTATGCTATTTTAAATTTTAAATTTTGAATTTTTAAGCGTCCATACTGAAATAGATCATCCTCTATAACACATTTTATATTTGATTAACTACTAAAAGCTTAAATTTAAAAATTCTACCAGAGCTGTTTTTTTTTTCATTATATGATTAATTTTGTGTTTGTGTGTTCATTATACGATATAATACAACATTAGATTTATAGTTGTCGAGCTAGTTTTTTATGTCAATTTTTAAATAGATAAAAACATTTTTCCTTCTTTTTAATTTATTAAATTTAAGAGTACATTAACAACAGTTGATTTCTACGAATTGTTTTTTAATATTCTAATTTTCAGTCGATAATTCTTGTCTTCAGAAAAAAAAAACATATTTAGGTACACTATTATATTTTTAAAATTCTTATTGACTTGTTAGTTCACTGACATTCCATTAATTAGGTATACGGACATCTGAAAAATTTACAAAATAACTTTTTAAAAATGCCCGCCTACCACAAAATGGGATGAATTGCTACGAAGTCTAACTTTAGATCCCATTTGTTGTAGTCTACACAGTGAAAAAATTGTGTTCTGAGTAAAAAAAAAAACTAGGGTTAAAATTTTTGTGTTATATAAGTAACCCAACCATATGTTAATGTAACATTTAGTGTTTGTGTTAAATAAAAATATCAACAAATATTTAAATGTTAATCTGTTTTGAACAACACATAAATAACATAATATTAGTGTAAAATTCGAAAGAATGTCATAAATACACTTATTTGTGTATTTACAACACCAAAAAACTGGTTTCGCTCGCATCTATTGCTTTAGTTATAAGAACGGGGGTAGTGATAACTGATACCATCGGTAGCATCGTTGCCATAATCATTGAACACTGTGCGACGTGCGTTCAACAGAAAAATATCTATGTATAGAAGCAGACGGAACATTTCAAAATCAAAAGCGTATTCCTAAGGTTAAATTGGTTTTAATTATTCAGATATTAAATATTGGTAAGTTAATTAAAAATATTATAAATTGAATTTTTTTCTTTGTTTGCAGAATTTACTTCAATTAGTTAAAAAATTATCGAATATGTCACGTTCCAGAACACATTCAAAGGGCAAAGAAGATCAGGTAAAGAAGGAAGAGTAGTCGTTCCATTTTGCCTTCCATGTTCAATTTGACAACGATCTTCACAATTTTTGGGTATTGCTTCAACATTATTTTCATCAGAGCACACAACTTTGTAGAAATAACTTTGTAGAAATATTAAATAAAAAAGTTTAAGTACTGAAACATTATTTTTTACTATTTCCTTTCATTTATATAATAAATAAATAAAAAAAATATTAACATAAAAAAATAATATAGCAACACATTTACTGAGTAAACTTCTACATTCTAAATCAGTTAATTTTACACATAATTGTGGTAAAATTATAACTAAGTAATTGTGTAAAATGAACACAAAATGTATGTTCTTTTGTTTGTTAAATCATTGACACAAATCTTTACACTATGGGTACAAGTCATAACAAGTTTGATATCGCTCCGATAAAATATTACCTAAGTGATATTGGTATTTGAGCAGTAGGTACTGGAGCAGGACTGGACCGCGAATGATATCGGAGCGGTATCGGAGCGATGATGTGATTACACTCATTGTTTCTTGTGTAAGAATATTTTATCGAATGGGAAGCGTAGCGATATTGTACCGGGAGCGGAGCGGCAGTGTGGATCGGGCCTTAATATCTTTCATCCAACTTCAGGTTTTGTCATTATAGCCAATCAAAAGAACAATTATTCCACTAGTGTTGAGAAACACATGTTCGACTTAACGTCTAATATTTTTAAATCAAATTTATTAATAACATTACTCCAGTTGTCCCACTTCACCCTTGAGTGCCAACTCATTCAATTGTACGGTAGATTTATATTCAAATATTAAAGGTGATGCTGTACATATGCAAATAACAAAACACAGTTGTTTAGCTTATTGCTTATGTAAAAGGATCTAATATTTTTGTTAAAGAAATCATAGTTACAATTAATTATTATGTATGGTTTCTAACGAGTAAGATTCAGTTGTTTCAATCAAGTGGTTGAAATTATCAAAGCTGATAAAAATTCAGACTATTTCTTTATCACTCTATAAGGTCCATTCCACAATATAGTGCGGTTCTCGATACGCTCACGGTTCACAATAAGCCTTACAACCGAGTTACGTACTATACTTTATCTACGGCTAACATGAAATTCACAATAAACGACAAAAATTTGGTATAAATCTACAAATACCAATACATTAAAATTATGTAGTATTTGAAATTTATTAAAAACAAACGTAAACAATCAGTTGCTAGGTAAAATTTTTGTACAGATTCTAACATAATATGTATCATGTATATCACTGTACAGCATACCTATCACAGAATAATCAGAAGCCAAGTTGCTATCTCTGCACTAGTGATACCAATGTAGACAAAAAATCCGCTCTATTTCCCACCACTATGTTGTGTGGGTACACACTGTATGTAGTGGTATTGGTTTGATCTTTGCAACTGTGTTAGTTGTCACAGACACAATTACAAAACACGTATTGTCGGACGGAGCAAGGTGGGGTCCAAGCTAACAATGGTCCAACAATACAACATAATGCGTTGTGCATTGAGTGACCGACAGCGACTAACTAAATGCCTTAAGCGGTATCAACCACTCGTTGGCACACTGCTATCCACAGTTTTCTACAAACACGCTTAGGGCTTGATACTTATAATAATTATAAGAATTAATAAAAGTGTAGTAGGGGTTGTTATTTTTAGCATACATGCGTGTAAAGGGCCATTTTTTGTACAGCTGGATATGTGGCTGTATCTAAAACGTAGCTTACTTAGATAGTATTTTGTACAATAAACAAGCAATTTCATGGTAGTCGTAGATAAACTATTTTATAATGATATGCAACAACATGTCATTGACTTGAATGTCACAGTATCCCATTAGAGAAGAAACGAAGTCTCGCAGAAGTTTTTCTGTTAAAAATATTTAAACAATTTTATACAATATAATAATTCCTAAAGATTTACTTTCGTCCTCACACACAAAGAACGTATAAGCCTCTTAAAAAGAAAAGAAAAGGAATCCATAATCTTCTCATATCACAACTTAAAATTCTTAACCTTTTAAATATCACGAAAGATATCTGATAATATTCTGAATTATAAAAAAAAAAAATATAAATAGCTGAATCAAGAAAAGACGAAAAAGTACATTCAGTTTTTTCTTTTCTATCACACAAAAAAATTGAATATATCATCTTTCTCGAACAAAAAAATATGAAAAAATAAAACAAAAGGAGTCAATACTCTAAGCTAACGATCAAAATAAAAAAAAAAAATGATCCACCGTCTTTGTCACACATAACAATTGATTCATATCATTCATTTCACTCCGCTCGGATCTATATCAGTTATTCTTGAACCCGTTGCGTTGTGTTGTACTGTTTTTTTTTTTTTATTTTTTAATATTGTATCGTTTTACCATCAACGAACGTATCGTCTTTTTTTTTGCTTCTTCGTGAAGAAACTAATAACTGAGTGAAGATATAATGGTGCCTTTTAGCCAATCATATGACTGACATAACCTATTATTATATGCATGGGTTAGAACATAAAGCTTACGCAGCAATGCCGGCTAACTGACTGACTGACTGACTGACTAACGCTCATCTTTTGCTCAGCGATCGTAACCTCCGGTCGTAAACCTCCCACACATTCACCAGAGTTTTTAACGTAGAATAAAAAATAAAACATTGTGTTACACATTATTAAATATACCTACATGTGAGCGAGCAACGCAGCTCTAGCGCACACATTCAATGGATAAAATATTGTGGATTTTTTTTTTTTTTTTTTTTTTTGAAAAAAATTATTTTGTTGCTATAAATATGCGTTTTAAATTATTATATTTTTTATAGACGTTCAGTTAACTGACTATATACGTTCATATCCGTTCGTATCTATTTGTATGCTTAAATGCAAAAAAATCAATGGTAATAATTTATTTGAGAGAGGCATAAGTAAATATTTATAAAAAATGTTCTTCCTAAAAAATAAAATCGACCAAGAATGAGTCAAGCTCGCATAATTAGGATTCCCAATAACTCACAATAAGTTAAATTAAATACTGAAACATTACTAAATACAATGTATTTCCTCTAGTTATTTAAATTTCTTTTAGCAGCAATTAGCACAATCTATGATTCAGTATCTACTAGCCCCGTTAAAATTAAAATTTTAGCTTTAGAACTCTAAGATATCAGAGGGGACACCGATAAGTTCTAGCAAATTTTGAGTTATATCATTAACAATAAGAGCACTGAATTCCTTTCAAGTTATATCACCTCGTACGATATCTACTTAATAAATCTCTAACACTGACTGATTGACAGACAACACACAGCCTAAACCCTTGGGTTTAGAAGCATGAAATTTTGCACAGGAGTTCCCCGTGTAACGTAGGTGAGCATTAAGAAAGGATTTTTGAAAATTCGCCCGTATTTAACCCACTCTATGTGGGTTAAATACGGGAAAACGTTTCTAATTTGTACGGAAATTTGTCATTTTTGAAGCTAGAGATATATAAAAATATGTTACTGTGGTTATTAAAATAAATAATATCTTATTTAATAAATCGTTAACACTGACTGACATCCTGAAATGTTGCCGATGGTAAATCCCATCGGGTGGGTATACGGCTAGTACCTACCTATTAAATAAAATTTTTTTTATATCAAACTGAAACTCCATTTTAGTCCAGAGTAGTTTTTTTCTAATCATTGGTTAGTCATCAAGACCTAACACGATGCCAAATTTCAAATTTTTATGGTACATAGTTTTCCAGAAAACCTCTATGACAGCCGGACACAAGAGTGATGTTATAGGTATTCCGTTTTCCCATTTAAGGTACGAATCCAGCTCAAAAATATACAAAAGTTATATAAAGATACAGAGAATGTAATCTCTTAATAAAATTATATTAAAGGGTTTTCCAACCGATACGATCAGCTGGCCCTTAAAGCGTCCGGCACTTGAGAATACCAAAACAAAATCTGACGTGATGTAACTAAAAGTTATAGAATTCAAGCCCAAGTAAGTAACAAGAAGTTTAAGAAAATAGTTTATTAGCCTTAAACAAAAAACTATTTGTTTTTTCAAGTATGGATTTCTAAGTCGGCTTAAGCCTTAGTGTCACTAGGATGGTCCTTTGCATCCCGCATCATTATCCACAATGGCTATAACACTATAAGTGAAGATAACGTGACAAATTAGGCAAAATACGTATTAAATCATTTTTTTAGGAAGCCAGTATCTAATTTAATTTTATTGTTCGGAAGTTATGGTCCAATTGGGTTTATGTTTGGGTTAAATAGTATAATTAAATTCAACCACTATCTTAGGTAATGATCAAAGCGTTACTTTTAAACTTACTACTTGTCAATTCCAATACGATCGTACTCGAATATTGAAATTTAGTACAAAAACACGTCGGTATTGTAGAAAATAGAAACTGCTAATTAAACTGTTACTAAATTGAGATATAAACTACTAAACAGATTATTATTTAGTGCTAATTAAGTTATGTAAGCTGCTGACACAGAAAAATTAAAATTATAAATGCTTTTCACATTAATTCTGAAATTTGAATTTTTCTTTAAAACAATATTTCGTCCAGACACAAATAACATATAATTTAAATTTTTATATACCTACGCAATGTCTAAAATAGAAGCTTTAATTAAATCTATAAACTATTGTTATATTTTTGAATCTAAGTGTATATGTATATAAATCTAATAATTTTATGGTACAAAACGTATTTGTATTATATAAAATGCACAATGCAAACTAAACATATCTAATATAAAATTGTCAAATAACACATTATTTATACGTTATTAAAGAGCTAAATATGTGCAATTTATGTATATATGTGTGTGAATTGCTTTGTATTTTATTTAAATGCAAATTTGTATCTTGCAAAAAAAAAAAAATTGCATTTATTTATACAGATAGGTACGAAATTCACAAATTGTTAATCTAAAAAATAAATAATTGAGCAATATGCAAAGGTGCGTCTTTTGTAACTTTTTTATAATTGGAAATTTTAGAATAGATTGTTTTTAATTCAATTCAATACATGTATTTCCAAAATACACGCTTTTTGACAAATTAATAAGCCGAAATAACAAATTTGATAATTTTACGTTCGACATGCAGTCGGTTGTATAAGGCAGTATTTTTTTTTATCACGGAACAATTTTTAAACTTTGAAATTTGTATGGGACCCTAAGTGAAGTTGATGTTGGCAAACAAAGAAAAATAAAACATAAAAAATTTTTCCGCGGAACACTTGATGACTATTTGCGAAACACCAGTGTTCCGTTGAATATGGGTTGGGAAACACTGGTATAAATGGGTTGGGAAACACTGGTTATCTATAAAGAATTAAAATGTTAATCATACTAAAAATTCAAACATTTGAGTCTGAAAAACATAGCCGGATTTACATAAGAGCACTTGGGGCACGTGCCCCGGGCCTCCATACAATAGGGGCTTCCACAAAATCAAATAAAATTTCAAAATCAAGAAATAGAATAGGAAGGATAAAAGCTTTGTAGTATTTTTTCCTGCCAACGCTATTTTCCGTAAAAATTTTAAAAATTTCGGAAATTTTCCAAGGGTGCCTCCACAAAGCCTTCACATGGGAAGTGTTCAGGCGCCACTTCATTAGAAGTGCCCCGAGACCTCCACAGATGTAAATTCGGCCCTGTTGAAAACAGTTACTAAATTCATTGCAATTGAAAAGAAATTATTTGATTGAAAATCCCTACCATTTACAATACTTGATTGGTCTTGCCAGCGCCACCAACATAAAAAACAGTGTCATAAATTTCATTTAGTAAATGCTTAGCTATCACTTTCTGTTGTGTGTATATGTTCGTACGTTTGCTGCACAATATTTCGTGAATAAAAAGTGATAACTACTTCTTTTGCATATGTACAAAGCGAAGCCCAAGCGCGAAGTTAATATGATTTTAAAAGAAATTTACCAACGAAAATTGAACCTTTTTTAACTTTTTTCGAAAATACTAGAAAGTGTTGAACCTAGAAATTCACATATGATCTCCAGTATCACCCTCCCCCCCCCCCCCCCAAGGTTTGTTGTTTTATGATGATTGTATATCTATAAGTTATACATAATCTGTTTTAATGACGTTTTTTACAAGTGATGTGCTATAAAAAAAAAAACAATTTTTTGGATTTTTTTTGGAGAAACTATATTTATTACAATGAAAAAAAAACTTTTGTACATTAAATTACATATATAAATAAGTGTATCTTGAATATTTTTTATTTTTTAATCAACCATCTGCCCTTGTAAGCCTGTTGAAGGTCACAGGTCCAAGAAAAAACGGTGCCAATGACTCAAAAAATGAAAAAAAAACTAACAGTCCGATTGAACTAAAACTTGATGCAGTCTCTTTAATATTGTTTTTTTAAGACTATCTAGAATCAGCCCTTAAAATAAAAAATACGATTTTTTATAACGCCTGAAATGTTAAAAAGTAGGGCAATTTTTCTTTTAGCGAATTTCCAGAAAGAATTCTGGAAATTCAGCTATTACAGTAGGTCTCATGACGCGACTTGAGCCCGGCACTATGGCAGAAATTTGTTTTGAGGCCCCTAGAACCCAAAAATAATATTCACTAAAATTTATATATATATATATATATATATATATATATATATATATATATATATATATATATATATATATATATATATATATATATATATATATATATATATATATATGTATGTGTGTATGTATGTATGTATATATGTATCAGCACGATAGCTCTTCGGGAAAAACCGCTAGCTTTACGAAATTTGGTGACAACGTTGGAAATCCAAAAATCTTGGATGAGTTCTTCAGCCAGACATGTCGGATGCCAGGAACATGGCTTTTGTTCTTGCAAAAAATTAGTTTTTTGCCAAAATTTCCACTTATTCAAAAATTTTTGCGAAATTTTTTTATACCATTTAAAAGAGAAGAAAAAATTACATAAAAGAGGTCTTTAAACTATTATTCTATGTCAACTAGTTTCCGAGAAAAACTAATTTTTATAAACGGAAATTCGCTATGTTATGCAGGATGCTGCGACAGGGGTATTTTTATTTCAAAACGGCCCCAAAAAATGTATGAAGTCGGCCTAATTCTAGTTAATCTTACAGATTCGGGTATGTGTCGTATGAACTAAGGTTTTTTTAAATATATATGTTTTAGAAACCGAGAAATCGTTGGCATTTGGCATCGTTTTGAATTACAAAATTTACATATGACATTCAATTGGCCTCTAAAAGCAGATGAAAGGTCAAACAAAAAGACGAAAATATTCAAGATACACTTAATTATATGTACTTTAAGTAATATACAAAACTTTTTTTTTTCATTCCAATACATAAATAGTTTCTCCAAGAAAAATTAAAGAAAAAGTATGTTTTTAATTTTTAGCACATCACTTGTAAAAATCCTTAGAAGTACTGAAATGTAAAACAGCTAATAATAAATCTAATTCAAAACCAGCAAAGATACTTTCAAAGTTAGGTGAAAAATAAACTGTAAACTCTTTAATTCTAATGTCAACTTTCAAAACTGAAAATAATAACAATAAGATTATATAACTTCAAATAAGAAAACGAGTCATAAAAAGACGATAATGGGCCTTTAATGATCGTTTAGCTCACCTGCTATTATAAAACGATGTATAACCTACGTACAACGTGATTTAGATAATAATCACAATACAATAAAATGTGTATTTTTTTTTAATATTTTAAATAACAAACACAAAAAATCAAGTTGATTTGGTGGTACTTTTAAATAAATAGATATTACGTAGGAGAATGGTGATATCTTTAAATCACAACACATAATGTTGAATATTTTAATGTTTTATTTAATGAACAATTAAAACTGTTTAAATTTTATATAAATTTGTCATAGGAAAATATAAATTTTCCGGGAAAATCAACAATAAAGACCAATTAACTAGCAACCGTCTGTTATTGGCAACATTTACGACGTTTATTCAATATTAGGATTACTGAAAATTTATATTTTGTTTATAATATTATTTTGACCTCGAAAACAATTTTTTTTTTTTGGCTTTTATTTCTCTATAAGTCATTTTATCAAAACTATTTTATTTCCAAGATAAAGAGCAATTAATTCAATTAAATATTTTGCTCTTTATTTTGTGAATGGTCCAAACAACACTAACCTACAACTTTTTTTTTACTAAAATGTTAAACAAGAGTATTCATGGCATTGACAATATGTTTGCATAAATTTGATGTTTATGTATATGAATCAAGTCAGCCATGACTATGTTGTTGGAAATCGGTGACGTCATCGCCGAGCACACGCTGTCTAGATCAACTCTCCTTCGACTTGTTGATTGATTATTCCGCTGTTGTAAATGTTATTTTATACTGAAGAACGTCTACATATAATACATTTAGCCAATCTATATGAATTTTGGAAATAAAAAAGTTATGTTTCTTTAACTAAACTTTAATACATATAATTTTACAAATGAACTGCTAACTGCAGAAAGGGAACAAGTCCAAAATTTTTCAAATGCGTTTTTTTGTGTCAAACTAAAGATGATGTATAGACGGATGATTTACGACAGAAAGGGAACTTTTCTATCATCTGTTATGGCCATAGTAAGTAGTTCATTTATGCGTTTACTGCAGATAGAGTACAAGTCTATACACCATCTTGAATTTAAAACAACAAAAAAATTTTAAAAATTTTGGACTTGTTTCCTTTATGCAGTTAGCAGTTCAAATAGACAACGGAACAGTCAATTAACTATTGTTATACAGCATCAGATCTTAATAATATTGTTCGCTTACTTTTCAGTAGGGATTTTACCCTCTCCGCTACACATTTTTGTTCTGAACGAACTACACGTTCTAACCAATAAAAATAAACTTTTTTTCGTTTAAATTGTTGACATTTATTCGGAAGTGGAAGAAAAAATGATGGCGAAGAAGGAGGAACTACAATGGGGGTATAGCTTTCCCAAGAATTCTAAAAAACAAAAATTAGATAAAATATTTTAAGTAATTACCTATCAAAAAATTTTGAGGTATGCGTGTACTTATTACCTTTTTCCACTATTCAGTATTCGGCCGAATAGTCTTCCAGTATTCGTTATTCGATCGAATACCGAAATAGCCAAAATAGGTCAAATACCGAATAGTTGCGAAATATTCGTTGCAAACCTAATTTTTAGCATAGGTATAGAAGCATATTCGTTAATTTTTTCAAATAATAAAGACATTATCATCTTGATTGGAAAACAGTAATCTCTAAACACGAAGAAATTATTTGTTTTTTATTCTGCCTACTAAAATTCTCGATTGTAAAGAAATACCTACTAAAAGGAATAAACATTTTTTTTACAAATGTGTTTTTTTTTATATATTTAATTTTAGATGTTACTTTTAGCTGAATATATTATAAATAATTTTTTTCCTCTGTACATACATATATATGTACATTTGATATGTTTGAATCGAAAACGACATAACCTCACTCTTAGTTCATTATAATAAAATTGAAAAAAAAAGTTTGAAGCAATTTTGTTGTTTAAGGTGGGTGGACAAGGTCCAAAGAGTTCCCACGATAGATACGTTAGTTTCTGTCTTTGAAAAGATATACACAATACGTATATCTATCTATTTTATCATGTTAAAATACATTGACTGTGCATTCTTCCGTTGTTAAATTAATTTTGATTTTTATTACTAATTTTCGATTGTATTAACTCATTAAAATAATTATTCATATATGTTTTTTTAAATTACTTAATATTTTGTCCACGAATGTATCTACTTATATAGATAGCCAGAAATTTAACCAAGTGCATGCTAAACACACGTTAAGTCAGTATTTTGTAGATACCAGAATTATGTACCGTAATTGGTAGAGCTCGTAGTACTTACGTTCAAAAATAATGGTACCTTTTCATGTTTCAAAACTCAGTAATAAGGGACATACAACTCTGTAAACGGGTGAAACGAAAACCACTATTTCTTAAATATTTTCCAAACGCTTTTGAATAACGGACTGATATTTTAGGGGTACTTATTTTGCGTTAGAAGGATTAAAACACTTATTCCACCACTCATGACTAAGGGGTGGTTTTGGGTGGTAGGTGTTAGGGATTTAAACAAAATCCCTGATAATATAATTCCTCAGACAATTTCACGCAAAAAGGGTATACTTGTTACATTTCGATAAATATTACCATTTTCGAGTAATTTAAAGTAGAAGTATCTATTTCCAAATTATCCCCTAATCATAAGTGATCGAATAATTGATAACATAAATTTAATTATCTTAATGTTCATACGCGCCTCTAGAATATGAATCCAGTAATCAAAAGCGCCTAAAAAATTTTTAAAAAAAAGAAGTCAGTTTCCTTGCACCCCTCTACATTTTATCCCACTGCTTTATCTCCTTTATTATTGAGTTTTGGAAAAAAAATGTAGATGACAAGATACCATTATTTTTGAACACTATCAGCTGCAGCAATTACGGTACGTAATTCTGGACCACCCTGTAGTAGCTAGAATTTTTCACAATTCTCGGATACAATATTTTTTTGCTTTTATTTAATGTTAAAATTAACGATCAATTTGTTAATAATATTTTTGTTACTCTGAGATTCGGTAGTTAACGTTGATAACAATTTTTGAACTCTACATTCAAGACATTCCAAATTTTATTTAATTCGTATACATAGACTAATTATAATTCGTAATCTTTCCTGTAATACAATAAAAAAAAAATTGTGACATTTCAATCAAACGATTCAACGTTAAAATACCTCAACCATTATGAAATCAGTAAAATTTTTATTAAAAAACGTATTAGACTACATCATGCAACTATTAATTGCTGAGACATGCAGTATTTTTTATTCCAGTACATTTTCTAACAAGTGTATTCGCGCAATACATAGAATGCGTACATATTACATATTAGAATAAAAAAAATGAAGGAATATCAACCAGAAATATTCCGTATGCAATTGACAGGTTGTCATTATAATAACAGAAATAAAAAATGCATTGAAAAAAGATAAAAGAATAAGAAAATAAACAAATAACATAATTTGCAGTTTGCTAAACTGGCTAAACTATTTATATATAATGTCTTTTTATTTGAATCTGTACATATTATTTGTGTATAGTTTTTTTTTTTCAAAAAGATAATATTATATCATTATTGTTAATTTTTAGTTTTTTTCAATTTACAAAACATATATTTAGCTAATAAAAAATAAAATGAATTTTTTTTCAATATATTCATTTGTTGTCAAGTATTCATAACTTTTAATAAATTTAAATTATATACATTTTAATTTAATAATATATAACAATTGTGGCGTATTATTTATTTATTTTTTTGAAGTAAAAGTTTCCAAAATAATGTATGTTATTAGGTAATACAGTTGTCAGTTTTGATGGTTTACTGTCGTTTAACTGACTTCACAAATTCATTTTTAATAATCAAATAAAATAAAATGTAGTATTAAAATCGATTGTTTTGATGAAATAGAAAATGTTAGGGTTCTTTCACAATAAATGACTTGAAATGTAAAGAGTATCGCCCTCGGGATAAAAGTTTTCTTACTTAATCACGCATAATAGTGAATTTTCAATTAAAAGTTGCATTTTTAATTACGTTTTAAGGTACCATCACAGTGTGACCGGTCGAAAAATAATCAATTTTTGTAATTTTTTTTTCGGATGGATAGGATGGGGTAATGGGGATGAATTTTTGTTTACGATTAATACCACTATTTAACAATACAAAAATATTTTTTTATTTATTTTTTATAATTATTATAATTTTTTGAAAAAAGCGTCTTTAAAAAAGCCCGAAATTTGGTACCCACGGTTGCGGTCGCAGTTTTTATCTAAAAAAAAAAAATCAAATGGATTATCAATCTGTAGGTAAGCCGCTATGTTCCTATTGGAGCATTCTTTTTCTTGGCATCTTCCTATTTTTTCACAGGAAATCTGTAAAAAAAAATTTGTACTTTTTATTCAAATCGCCGCCACATTTTCAAATTTCATAGCGGCTTACCTACAGATTGGTAATCTATTTAATTATTTTTTTTTAGATAAAAACTGCGGCCACAATCGTGGGCACAAAATTTCGGCCTTTTCTGAGGACACTTTCTTCAAAAAATTATAATAGTTATAAAAAATAAATAAAAATAAATTAAAAAAATATTTTTGTATTGTCAAATACTGGTATTAATCGTAAAAAAAAATTCATCCCCATTTCCCCATCCTATCCATTCGAAAAGAAATTGCGAAAATTGACTATTTTTCGGCCGATGACATTGCGATGGTACCTTTAGTTCTGAAATTAAAAAAAAAAAACGGTTATCGCATCCTCGCTTTTGAATGTGTAACTAGGTATATGTCATTCATAATAAGAAAAATTTTTTACATATTAGGAGCCACTAGTGCATTATATATGTTTATCGCCACGATAAGTCTCGAATGAAACATCCGATTTTTACGAAAATTAGTGAGAACGTTAAAAATTCCAAATTTATCCGATGCCCAAACCCACAAAGAGTTTTGAGAAATTTTTTTGTCAAAATTAAAAAGTTAGTCGAATTTTTTTTACCCCAAAAAGCAAAAACAAAAATCACAAACCTACGTTTTCGAACTATTATTTAATATATGGGCGCGTTTTTTAAAAGAAAGTAATTTATGTAAAAGAATTTCGCCATGTTATCCAGGATGCTGCGACTTGGCTGTTTTTTTTGTGATTTTATACCTATTTATTTGCTAATTCCAATCCTGATGTGAGTCAGGAATCCAAGTCTGATGCCAAAAAATACTAAAGATCAATCGGGATCCTGAGGTTTTCAGAATGGACTGCTCTATAGCAGTAAAATATAAAATTCAACACAATTAGATAAAGATTCCAATTACTGCGGTTTTGAGTGTCAGCCAATATACTTGCCCGACACGTTAACAGTGTTGTGGAATAATTTTGCGCCGTTGTGGCAACAACATTAATGGAAAATTTTAATAAATTTTATATATAAAATAATTTTAAATAATAATTATTTGTACTCGTTGCAGCAGTGAACAACCACGTGACTGATATATAATATAACAATGTTATTTCATAACATAACTATACGTGTGGGTACCTCTGTGTAGTGATGAGCCTCTTTGTTTGTTTTTTGTTGGAAAAAAAACAGCATGCCTGATGCCGCCCCACACGCAAAAAAATAGCACATATGTTTCTGGTTTGCTTTTCGCTCGTTTGCTTCTCGCTTGCTCGTTATTTATTTATACATATCATTAAATTTATGTTTTTAATATCACTTTTGGCACATACACAAAATTTATACATATTGTAAGGTGTTATTTTCAATTAAATTATTTTCATAGAATTAGGTTATAAAAATGTTATATATATATATATATATATATATATATATATATATATATATATATATATATATATATATATATATATATATATATATATGTATGTATGTATCTATGTGTGTATATTTATATTATTATTAAAATATATTACCAGAAATATTTTTCATATCACCGTAGACCGTAAAACCCGTGTCGAATATTGTACGTTATACAATATACACCAAAATATATACATTGGTCGTAGTTAGTAACTAGTTACAGACAATACATATGTAAAATATAGACTAACTTCAGAAATGCATCACTGCTTGCATGAGGGCAAAATCAAAAGTTCAAAAACGCATCAGACGCATCACAACGAAAAATCAAAAGTTCATTTTTGCATTTGATGCGTCAAAACAATGCATCAAGAAATTTGGTGATGCGTGTCCAAGATGCATGTGATGTGTATAATGTAGAATTATAACTACTTGCCATATTATGTAGGTATTAACACCAACAGGAATAATTCCGAAAAACAAATTGTTGAAAAAGATGAATGTATTTACCTTTGATTATAATTGTTTAAACTATTTGAATACATCTTGCACTCAAAATAGGTATGTAATATTTTTTATTCAAATAATTTCAATATTTTCACTTTCAAGTAAGTTCAAGTTGAAATTCAAAGATAATATACCTATATACAAGGACTGTATTGCTATATTATCTATAATCTATCATGCTACATTATCTGTCTTATCTATAGCCAAATCAGAGGCTAAATGATACCAATAGCCCGTTCAAAAACATCTAATGTGCATCAAATTTCAAGAGAGCATCAGCAGCGCATCATGTAGTATTAGACGCATCAGAAAAGTCATGATGCGTCATCGGTGCGGTAAAGTTTACAATTTTTAAGTTACCCTTACATGCACAGTTGAATGCCCGTTACAAGACTGCCTCTTATAAGACTATTCCCCTCAATCAGCAGTTGCAACTTCCCCCACTTAATCACTCTTTTTGAATTTTGTGCCAGACTACTCCTTATAAGACTATGCTGGAACTGTCAAAATTATAAACAAAGTATAGGAATACAACGCTGAACCGAAATAGTTTTAAAGGAGTAGTCGATCGACAAAATTAAGTGCGCGGTAGTGGGAACACTCAAATTCAGAGAGAAATTTCCCCTATGTCCCCTAGACTAGTCTTATACCGGGCATTCGACTGTATCTACAAAAGCGAAGGACATTACTGGACCAAAATTTCTAAACGCTTCTATATCAATATTTAACCGTAGCTACAGTGGGCTTACAAGGTCTGATATATTATGTGTTCAGTAAAAACCCTTTTTTTTGCGGAGGATAGAGGCCGCAGAAAAAATTTCGCAGCTAGCCATAAAACGTATATTCACAATAGATTTCAGAAAATAGGGCTCCACGGTCGTGGCTCCGATAAAAAAAGTTTGATGAAAAGCTCAAAACCTTACGATTACCCTAGTTTCCTAAATAAAATAAAAGAATAATTACATTTATGGGTGCGTTTTTAAATATTTTTACATTGTTACAAAGATTGCAATACATACATATGTAGAGAAAACTAAATGATGCAGTTATTTATACACACATACTTATATGTAATGTGATGATAAAATGTGTTAAAAAGTGTTAACAGCTAAATTTAGGGTAATGTTAAAATTTCCTAATTTCTTATTAACTTTTTATTCACATTATGCACTTTAATGAGCATTATTTTTTAAACCGCATAAGAAAGTTGAACAAAACAAAGTTCTATGTATTTAAAATATAAGAATATTGAATATCTTTTTATCACTTATTATTACCCGAGAGGCTTGTATTTTTTCGAATAAATTTGGGTTTGTCTAAAGAAAATTTGTTGCTTGGAAAATAAAGTATAAAACTCAAGTACAACATGGTAAGACAATTTAACGAATAAAGTAAATTAGTATAATTCATATTATTATTTAAAAGATTGTTACTATGGTTCTGAAGTCAGTTACATTTACCAATACCAATTTTTCCTTCGTTTTTATCGTGTTTACCTACAATGAAATGACCAATGAAATGTTTTGTATGATTTTTTTCTCACTGAAAAAATCTGTCATAACTTTTTCTCCACGGTAAAAGTGAAAAAACTACAATATTCTTATGGGACTTGATACATATGAGTTAAATTGTCTACATAAATTAAGATTAAGCGCATATCATAGTCTATATGCATAAGCTACAAGTGAGACGCGGTTCTATAGTTTTCTTAGTACTTTAACGAAAATACAAAAAAGTATTAATATCTGTATTATAGAAAATTTTGTCAGTAATGAACAGAAAGAATACATTTGAAATCCATATAATGAATAAAAACTGATCCAGCTAGCTGTTAGTCTTTCAAGGATACCTTTAATATAATATATTGTTTCTAAAGTGCATTATCGGTTATTTATTGAGAAATTTTAAATATTAATTATTATTTATAATTATTCATTGCAATTAACGCCGTGTTCAGTATAATTTTTTTATCGTTTTAATAATTTATATATTATAAATAACAGCATATAATTTACATGTTTGTAGTTACTTTATAAATTATAATAAATAAATAAAAAATTAGCAAGTTCTTGCAAAAATAAAGGCAGAAAAAACAATTAAAACAACAGACGTGGCTTTCAACAATATTTTAGTATTATTTTAAGATCCTGTTACATTAAACTAGAATTTAGAAAGTTGTTTTTTACACAAGTATGGCAAAATTTTGGTGCTATATTGTACGATAATGTTGTCAAATTGACCAAAGTTAGGTGTTTTTAAAAGACACTACTGCAAACGGTTTGTACCATAAAATAAAAAAAATTATATTCATGGACAACGAAAGTGTACCGGAAGATCGTAAAGGTTCATTAAGTTATATAAAATTTGTTGGTCCGAGTTTAAAAAAAAAAATAGGAAAATATTGTGTGCTATAATAGAGTCTAAGAAATTATTTTTGTGTTAAAGAAAATTGTCATTGGCGTTCAAGTCTTAGTCTAAGGCTACACGAGCGTTTTTTAACGCCTAGTTTTGAGCGAAAATTAACACGACGTTTTTTAACGCTGATTCCCGGCTACACTAGTGTTTTTAACGCCTATTTTTGTGCTTTTGAACTTTAAGAATTAATAAATAGCTCATTATCGACACATTTCATTTCAATATTTATTGAGTTATAAATTTAAAGTATGAAAACAGAATGAAATTGAATCATCAATCTATATCCCTCAATACATATGGGGTATAATATGGCGGATATTGCGTTTGACGTTAATAGTGTTATTTGTCGCTCGTATGTCCAGCCAGATGTGTAACACGCGTTTTTTATCGTCGCATAGACCTGGACCGCTCAGACCAATCTCTGGGCGTTATGGCCTTGAGAACGCGTGTCTCTTTCCAGACCGAGCGACAATTTCCGCTACGTGTAGCCACTTAAATTCATATCAATGTTGCCCATATTTTTGGCGTCATTTAACGCTCAAAATTAGGCGTTAAAAAACGCTCGTGTAGCCTTAGCCTATTAGATTGCAAAATACCCAAAATACCAAAACTGCACTTAATTGTTAAGAATACCTCTGCAAAAAAATCTAGTGCCAAATTAATTTATTGCATAAGGAAAAATTTTGAATTATATTTTTCAAATTATAATAAATATCAATATATGTAGGTATTTTATTGATTAGTTCCTATCTGGTTTATTGTAATCAGACTTTAGTAATTGTTTTAAATAATAAAAAAAGTAATAAAAATTCTTTAAAAAAGTATTAAAAATTTTACGATTCTACATTCTTAAAAATTATTGCAATGAAATTAATCATTATTTTTTTTAATTATGGATCATGATTACGCAATAATTACGTCTAAAAGCTATAATATTATACACGGAATTAAATGTCAAAAAAAGAATACAAATTTATTTTAAGGACAAAAATGTTAAATTGTCCAAGAAAATATTTTTTTTTTTTTTGATATTACGGGCGGTCATAGTACTACTGACTGTCATAACATTTAAAAATCAACTGACAATATTCACAGGAAAAAAACGGATCAAAACAATTTTACTTAATTTGACTTTTACAGCGACTATGAATCTTATCTGTCCACAACTAATAATGCATATTTGCTTACAAAATCATTTTTATTGCTGACGGAAATTCTACTAACACTCAAACTACTGTAACCTGTTTGACAAAATTATTCTCGTGAAAATTTTAAAATAATAATTATTTTTCATCACCTTTTAATATTACTATACAGTTCATACGTGTTCTACGACCATATGATACCTATATGTGTATATGTTTGACTTACGTTATTTCTTATTGACTTACGCGTTAAGTCACATATTCAGTGATCATACAATAAAGGAGATTTGACATTCTTATATTCAACAGCAACACATATTCAATTAGAATTTAAAAATGCATTCATACACATTTTTAACTTCTCCGCTACTGGCGTACAATATATTGTACATCAAATTTAGGTTATGGTAAAATTTTTTTTTAGTTAAGAAATAATTAAAAATTTCTTAATATTATTTAAAATTACTAAATTAAGCTTATTTAAAAACGTAAGATTAAAATAAGGCTTGTTTAAATCTTTGCCCAGTATGCTGGACCCTTTTGCCCTTTTTGAGAAATGTATACTCATTGACGTAGTAAGATTTTAAAAAGTCAGTAGCGAAGAGGTTAATAGAATTTCAACGAATATTAAGCAAACTATTGGATACTTCTCCTATATTCGGCATAATTTAACCACTGACATTTAATTAAAGAAAAGAAAATATTTGAAAGAAAATACTTAAACAAAAAATAAAATTACAAAATGGAAAACCAATTCTAAGTTAAAAGTTTATCAAGATTATAGTTATCAAATATGAGAACCTCATTTTTAAAATATAGGAAGTCCACAATTTCTAAATTTGAGATATATCTAATAAGCCTACAAAAAGTAACAAACCTAAAATTTCTTTCAAAGGCCGTAATTTTTTTTAAAAAATTAACAATTTCCTTATGACCAATTTATAATTTTAACATCAGCAATGATATACTAGTATCTGAGCCGCTCTTTTTGGTAAGTCGTTGGTTGAGGAAAATATCAGTACCTACATGTAGAAAAAAATTAAATTAAAACGAAAATAAAGACATGAAAAAAAATTGAGTGATACACTAAAGTTTGAGGTTATATATCGCATATTTGATTGTTTTGCTACTTTTAGGTATAAACCAATAAACCTTTATATCCCAACTTAGAAAATTAAAAAATATTAGCCCTCCGTCATCACTCCAGATAAACACTAACAATAAGCTACCGTCGATATCCAGTGTTTTGAAATTTTTGTTTTGAATTCACACTGTTTAATAAAATTTAAAACTATCTTCCGATATTTTTTTCATAGCAAGACAAGTCTCGGACTCTTTTTCACAATTAAAGTTAAGAAAAGAGACTTGTGGCGATATTAAAATGAGCTTACTCACATAATTATTTACTAATAACTAAAGGTCAAACGCGATTGAAAATTGTCCCGCATTGCAATGAATGTAATCAATTCCATTTCTTCGCGTATAAAATTTCTGTTTTTTGAGAGGAACCTTCGAACTTTCAAAAGCAGAGTTATTGTCAATCAACAGAGAGGACAAAACAGCAGATCGAGACCACTTATACTATTTGTAACAACTTGTACGGTTTTCGTTAAATAAATTTAAACATTCTCAAAATTTTTGTCGAATACTTATTCGATGATTCGCTCCAAAAAAATGGTTTCAATACTCATTACCCGAATAATCTTATGGGGTTTTCATATCTCTTTTACTTTTAGATCACATAAATCGAATGTAATTTTTAAATGTCGTAACATAATAAATGTTCGAAGACTGAGTATGCAAAACGACGTGTATTGCTCACATTTATACGGTATGTGGCCAACATTATTGTATCTGATGATAGCTTTATACGTATTTATTTGTCAACAAACGTACCATTAAAAACATATTAAATAATCGTACAAGAAAATTAGTAAAATATAGATTTTCCTTTTGCAAAACTTTAATGTATATGCCACATTAAATATTTAATATTCTTGTCATGCGCCATCAAACTATGCTTATTTTATTTTCATTAAATTGTTTTCACTTGTTCATATATTTGCACCAGTTGTAAAAATTTGTACCAAATAAAAAGTTACATTTAGGTATATCCGAGTTTAATTGAAGGGTAGAAAGTTTATAATTTCATAGTTATATCAGTTTTACAATTGAATTGACAGTTTCAAGTAATAGGGGGAAGTAATAGGAAAAGTATGGGAATGTATTTGTTATCCTATTTTTTCAATACAATTTCAAAATAGTGAACGAAAATTTATAAGACTTTTAATTCCGAGTATGATGTTTATTGCCAGAGGGGCTGTAAAGGTCCGAGAGTAACAATTCATTCAAGCAATAGCTGTGAATAAGTCAATTAAATTCAACAATACAATATAGCTATTTGTCATTATCTATAAGTTTGAATTTGTTTATTATTTTAACTCGACAATTCCCAGAGTTATTTGGAGGTAACAGATGTTTTTAATTTTTTTCAACGATAAGATAATTAAATCTTTATGTTCTGTTACCACCATTAGAAGGCTAATAGATGATTTTATATTTCTTTCTTGTAACCAGGGCCGGATCTAGGGGGGGCAGCGGGGGCACGTGCCCCCCTGGATGATTTTAGGGGCGCCGAAAACGTAATTTGAGGGGCGCCAAAAACGTAATTTGAGGGGCGCGAGAATGGTGAAATTTTTTTGGGCGGAGCAAAATTTAAAAAATTTTTAAAGTGAGGAGCAAAAAAAAAAAAAGGTCGACAGTCATAATTTATGATAGGGTCAATGGTCCTGGAGCAAGTGATGAGCAAAAAAAAAAAAAAAACAAACGTGAATAGTAACAATTTATGATAGGGTTAAAGTGAATTTGTAAGTAACTGATGATCAAAAAATGGTGCCGATTTATGATAGGGGTCAATGGTGCCGATTTATGGAAGGGTCCAGGTGACTTTTTATTTGTCATCATCCAGGTATAAATTTTTTTGCTGCGAGGGGCGCCAACAGGAAAATTTGCCCCCCCTCCTTATAACTCTAGGTCCGGCCCTGCTTGTGACAACTCTATACTATAAGTTAAACAAACAAATTAATACAGTTTACAATTAAAAATGTCTGTCACCTACAGGTGACACTGGGAATTGCCGAGTTAAAGGTCTACTCACACTGTTAATCACCCACTGAGTGCTAAAGCCTAGCGACCATTGTATATGGGTCCTGTACCCCGAACGAAAAAATTCGGAACGAAAAATATTTCACCAAAATTGTTTAATTTCGTTTTTTTGTACTTTTATTATTATATAAAGTAAACTGCCAATCCTAACTTTATGCAAACATTATCCGGTCTTCATTTTTTAATTACGCATCTAATGAAACTAGGTCTATATCATCATTTGTTCTCGAGATATGCGAGGCGCAAGAAAATTCTGTTAAATTGAGAAAAATTTAATTAAATCGATTTAATAGATTTGACCGTTACCTTATGATACTCCATCCTTGCTATTAATATAAAATAAAACCCTTTACTTTGCAAAAATACCACTATTATTGTGTTAAAAATTCTTATGATATGTTTCGGTTCAATATGACTATTATCAAACCAATCTTGTCAAACAAGTCAACAAGTCTGATGATGATCATGCTGAACCGAAACTGGTCATAAGAATTTTTAACACAATAAAAGTGCAGGTATTTTTGCAAAGTGAAGAATTTTATTTTATTAGCAGTTAATTAAGGCCCGATTTACATTAACGCTCCGCTCTCGGTATGCTCCCGCTCCACTCTCGCTCCGATATAATTTTGTTGTGTTCACATTACAGTGCTGATATCATGCTGGTACCTATTCGTTCAGTATCTCACATTATAATGCCGCGCTGGGTACGCTCCCAGTTCGGTCTCAGTTCGGTACAACTACCTTTTCATAACAACTGAATGCAAGCGGAGTGGAGTGGAATCAAAAAAGTGTTTACATTATAGGTACAAGCCATAGCAAGTCTGATATCGCTCCGATAAAATATTACCTGAGTGGTATTGATATTGGAGTGGCATTGGAGCGATAGCGAACAGTGAATACACTCATTGTTTATTGTGTAAGAATATTTTATCGAACCGGGAGCGGAGTGATATCGTACCTAGAGCGGGGCGTTAATGTAAATCGTGCCTAAAAATGATAATATAAATCCACCTAGCGAATTGTTTTTAATAAATAAATTTATAGAAATGTCCATTATTACACTTGTATTCATGTACTTACAACCGTAGATATACATCTAATGAATGAATTAGAAGATAGAGGTGCTGCAATAGATATTCACACACATACATACACACATATAGACAGATATTATAACGCCTAGTGTTGTTGTAGTTATCGCCACCTGTCTCCGGACGTCAGGACGCTGTCAACAGTCAAAGATCACCGCATTCAAGTCAGTCAGTCCAGAGCAAGCAGCCAGCATTTCGACGAACACGGCGAGGTGACAAATATGTCAAGACGTTAATACTATTAAACAACTTAACACCTAACGCGGACTCCACATCTACATAGACAACCAGACCAGGCCGTCCATGTTATATATTATATTGTGACGGTGGTGGCTCTAATATATTATATTATTATAGATATATTGTAATTGTATTTGTTTCGTGGACATATTGAAACTAGGTACGGTCGGTGTATGATACGAGTATGTAGTGTAGGTATAAGTGTAGACGGAGACGATGATGTGTTGACCCGTCCGTCGGCAAGTGATTAACACTTTTTAATTGCCGACGTCGTTGACTTATTTCAGATATTTTTATTCAATTATGCAAACAAGTTCATTTGATCAGAAATGAAGCAATAATGTAATGACAGGTTTAACCCTAGAATGACAAACCTATTTTTTCTGCTCTTAAACTACAAACCGTGGTATACATATGTATATTTACCCCATGGGATTTCTGGTCGTAAAATCGTTCTGACAGCAGTAATTTCACTTATAAGTACATGAATTTTTTCGTTTCTTCATGCTGAAGAGAATGGTGAAGAGCAAATTCAATTTAATCAAAGTTTAGTCGGTGAAAAATCCATTTAAATAGATAAAAGTGTTCAAGACAGTCAAACTGTCATTTAATAAACAAAAATTGATAACAATTTTTTTAATGAACCGATTTTCAAATTTAAGACGGGTTTTGCCAAAAAAGTCCATTTAATTGGGATTTTGAAAATGAAGAAAAAAAATTGGGAATTTCATATGTGGAAAAATCAAATAAAAATACATGAAATATTGGTTTTTTAAGAATATATTTCAGTTTCTGTCATGCAAAATGTAAAAAAAAAGAATTGAACTTATTCAAAGGCGCTACAATCGCTGCAATATAATATTCTATGATTCTCGTAGGTCGTCATCATCTGCCAAAAACAAGCAAGGCGTATCAATTTTATTGCTATTCCCAGTGTATGGGTAAAATATGAAAATCATCACCGGAAATTATATATCTAATGTTTTATTGCAAAGTGATAAGTGAATCTAAATTATTTAGCAAGAAAAATAAAAATAATTTACCTACACAAAACACTGACGCAGTTTACAAACCGGGCTAGATATCAACCCCACACTAGCTTCACGTCTTCACTCCGTCACAGTAGACAAGAAACTGAAGGGTTTCTCTACCTCACCCTACTGTTAGAATCTTGAACTAAATTATGGTATAGGTGTCCAGTCGATAGTGTCACTGACTAATTTAGAAATGTAGTTTAAAGTTTAGCTGGTGCAGATATCTACTCCGGTTTGTCGTTCTAGGGTTAACTATCAAAAATTTTGGGAGAATAACATTGACCATAATAGCGAAAAATGTTTAAGTCATGGTGGTGGTGCTGGGGAAACCTGTATTTTTTGGACAATGCAAGGATTTTGGTTGAATTTTCGATAGGAGGCTATTTTCTTTTTCCAGCAGCTCAAGGAAAAATTTTCTTTGAAAAAGCTATCGAAAAATTTTTTAATACATTTTCGACATTTTTGTACGTTATATAATTGCGGAAAGTAGATTTTCCTTGGTGTTGTCTCGAAAGACAAATAAGTAAAGTTAGTTTTATTAGTGTTTATGTAAGTATGTTTTTGAAAAATCCGGATTTTTCACATTTTTGCGATATTCTTATTTACAGACTACGGCTAACTCTCGGCTAACTCGTTAAAATTTCTTACAATTTGTTTTTTAATAACCTCGTCAGTGGACAATGTTGGTGACACCTTTGTAAAGACTAGGTTTATTCCGTAAAAAATATACCTAGATGAAATGAAATGATTTAAAAACATAAATTTTACTATGCGATGGCATTTACTATAATATAAAATCTATTAATAAAATAGATAGTTGGGTGATTTCATTTTCAGAACTGAAGCATGCTTAAGTTATAACCGCATTACACGGTTGCTCCCGGGCGATTATTTATTTTAATTACTGTTATCTATTCACATTCACAAACAAATCCGAGCGGTTAAGAGCGCGTTTCTGTTTCAGCTGTTTATACTCCCGCGGGATTACTATGTATATTTCCATAGATATCTAATACGTCTATGATTATTGATAAAATATTATTAGGATTGATAAGTAGTGCTGCCTTCTTTGCATTCGCAAAACTGCTCTGTGCGAACACATGATATTTAAACCGCGCTGGTGCTATGGCGTGAATTATAAAAAACAGATGACTAGTTCTTCAGTTTTTGAAAAGCTTTGGTTCAAACCTCTCCTATTAATCAACAGGATTTAACAGTTTGCATGTATTGATATAGAACGGTGCAGTTATTCAAAAAAACGGACTAACCTCAACATCCAAAGTAACAGTTTCATTCCAACTCCCAATTGTTCTATATACAGTCCACATATTGTTTGACAAAAAGTTACACCATTTTGAGCGTCGGGTCTTGGGGGAAGGGGGGTAGAAGTAGGCAAATAAACGGTTTTTTTAAAAATATTTCGGAAACTAGGGGGTTTAGCGTAAAAAGTGTCATGCACAAAAATAATCTACATTAAATTGCGAACAAAAATGGTCCTGTGCATAATCTTGCTAAAGTGAACAGTTCCAGAGTGACGGAGGGTGTAAAAGTAGCAATTTTTAGTATTTTTAGCCACTGCTGCACCTATCACCAGCAGCAGTGGCTGAATAAGAGGAAGAATCGGCTTGAGTGGGAGTGGAAGAAAATTGACGAACACCTGAAACCAATTACAACAGCACGTCCTGCAGCTCCCGAGGAATTACTTTCCCTCATAGTGTGCGCTTGCAAAGACGAATGCGTCGGTAATTGCGAATGCAGAAAGAGTGGTCTAAACTGCTCAAGCATATGCGGTATTTGCTCAGGGCTAGGATGTGATAACACGGATATGAATATCATAGACGAAGATTTAGAAGAGGAGGGCGCTATGTTTGAAGAGGACTAATCGCAATTTCCTTTTATAAAACACAATCCTATATAAAAAAAACGCCGTGAGCAGCGGGGCCCCATCACGGTAGTCGAATTTTCCCCTTCATCTTCGGTATTGAATGTCTACAAGCGAAATGTGATTGAAAGTCTACAACCGAATTGTCATTTTGTTGGTTTCAAAACTGGTGATGAGTGTTCGGCTGATCGAGGTTTTAAAAAAAGGTTTTAAGTATTTAAGGGCTGTATCTCAGTAAATTTCAATTTTGTGCCGAAAACAGGTAGCAGAGAAAAAGCCAACACAATTCGTACGAGGACATTCCTGCCCATGTTTATCCGCTAATTGCCTTTATGTTTTAGTTTTAAATATTAAAAAAGGACCTTAAATAGTAAACTGGAAGGCCTTTATAAAGATATTTTTTCTTTCCAAAAAAATCCAAAATTTCTATTTTATAAATACTAAAAATTCAAAATTCCTAATTTATAAATAAACAGTGACTTTAATAACATTTTTAAATTACTTAATATGTACGTATTTCATTTGTCATAAAAGTAAGTTCACTTTTTTTTAAATTTTTTAAAATTACTATTCGCCTACTTGTATTTAGAATAAACATAATGCTTTTAAAACACATTTAACAATAGCATTCAATTCCGATGTAAAAATGGGTGAAGTGGGGGGAAAAGTGAGGTGGACTCCCTACAAGGTACTAGCTGGATACTAACTGAATACACGTATAAAATTTCAGCCCTCTAGGTTTCCTTATGGAGTCTCTAGACGTGTTAGAAAACAAGCAAAAAAATTAAGGAAATATTGGCGTAAAAATCGTGGGGGTAAGGGTTAAAAGTTGAAACCTCCAAAAAACAGTGTCTGGCTATTAGCTTAACCTGTACACCAAATTTCAGCCCTCTAGGTTTATTTGGGGAGATTTTGACCCGAACGAAACTGTTAAAAAACAAGAAAAATCATGTTCTTTTGGGTATAAAAATGGTGGGGGTAGGGGTTAAAAGTCGAGACCCCCAAAAGGCACCCCCTTGATACTAACTCAATCCGAATACAAAATTTCAGCCCTCTAGGTTTATTCGGGTGACCTGTGCGAGTGGTACAAACTTCGAAACGTCGAAAATGCATGAAATTGTAGCTTAAAAATGAGGGGGATGGGGGTAAAATATTAAAACCTCCAAAAAGCACAACCTAGGTACGAACTTTATCAACACACCAAATTTCAACCCTCTAGGTTAATTCTGGGGGGTTGGGGGCCTGTTAGATCCAGCGAAAATCGTTTTTCCCCCCTCTACTCCCACCATATCATCCTAGGAAGCTGAATTTTGGATATGTTGTAGATAATTGACCGAAACATTATTTAAAAACGATTTGGAAAAGTTTTATTGCTTTTCCGCCCCCCACCACCCCCTTAAAGGTCGGGTCCGAAAAAAAATTTGCCCAAAATTTGACCCCACTTTGATAGTATTGTTGTGCATCGGAATAAGCCCCACTTACCAAATTTCATCTCTTAACTTCCATAGGGGGGCCCTACACATATTAAAAGGTTGCGGGAAAATATATATATATATATATATATATATATATATATATATATATATATATATATATATATATATATATATATATATATATATATATATATATCAGACATCTTTTTTTTTACATAATCGTGTTCTACGGGTCCGAAAACGGATAGCGCCCCTGGTCTCGCCTCTCGCAGCTCTTATCGTATAGACTGTATAAGTCTAATTTTTCGGAGAAAATTCGACTAAAAAACTTAGTTTCCTTAATGATAATGTGTCATATTTTTTCCAAAAAATTTAAAAATACTAAAAATTGCTACCTTTACACCCTCCATAACTCTGGAACTCTTCACTTCAGCAAGATTATGCATAGGACTACTTTTGTTCACAATTTAATGTAGATTATTTTTGTATAGGCACTTTTTGCGTTACACTGCATAGTTTTCGAAATATTTAAAAAGAAAACTGACGAAAACCGTTAATTAGCCTACTTCTACCCTCCTCCCCCTAAAACCCGACGCTCAAAATGGTGTAACTTTTTATCAAACAATATGTGGGCTGTATAGAACAATTTGAAGTTGGAGTGAAATTGTTACTTTGGATTTTGAGGTTTGTGTCTAATTGCACCGTACTAACATTCCAAAATTGTTTTGGTCTGTGATATATTACTTTTAACTAACGACATTTTAAAAATTTTTCAAACTAATTCCAATGTCCTAACCTTGACACACATGTATGATTCTATGATAGTACAAAATAAGGTACCAATCAAATAGACTGAAACGTCGTATAAATCAATAAACTAAAAGAAAAATTTAAATGAAATAATTACCGTAAAAATTTATTATTACTGAAACAATCAAAGACAGATTTAATGATGTAACAAGTACCTCTAAGCTCTATTAAAATTCATAAATTATTTGTAGTTTTTATTTATTAAATGAAAATTAACTAATTTAAATAATAGGCTAATATATCTTGTTGAGTTTTTTTTTTTCGTTAACCAATAACTTATTGGTGACATTCGATATAATAAGTGAACAGATAAATCAAACCAAGAGAAGAAAACAAGAGTACTACATACAAAGTAATCTATGTGTGGTACTCCGGCCCTATAGTGATGATTTTTAAAATTATCGCTCTCTGTAAGAAAAGGTATCATTCTCTATCCTTATTGTACTACATGTACGTAACAGGTATGGTATATAAGACATAATAACCATATCATAAATATAGCGTCTGTCATCTTTCTCGTTATCAGAGATGACATTATATTATTTATAACAATTAAAGAAACGGTTTTTTTTTTGAAATTTATTATTTTATGTTATTATATCATACGGGGACATTAATCGTAATTGTTTGAATAGAAACGAAAAGTGATTATTGGACATAGTAAGTCAAAAATATCAGAAGAAAATTTAGATAATATTCCAAAGTATAAAATAAAGAGAAAGATTTCGTAAGATTCACCTCGCCGGTATATGCTAATGGCAGCCTGGAGTTTTGACAATAGAAGTTACTGAAATGTGGGTAATTTCTCAAACAATTAATTTTTGATACAGCTTTTTGGAAAAATGAGATCTTGGCCCGCCAGATTATATCATTTTTTACTTTAACTTTCCGCTTCGAATAGGCTGTGGCTATAAGAAAATTATGATAATCAAACTAATTTGAGCATATGCGGTTTTCACCGGATCTTTTGTTTTGAGGCATGGCGAATCCAGAAAATCAAAAATTCGAATGGAAATTTTTTAAGCATTGGAGCATTAAAAGGAGCAAAATTTTGACACAACTTAATCAGTGATTCTGGAGTTAATTTTCCTTAAAAATACAATCATCTACTCCTAAAAACGCAAAAAAAAATTTAATTTTTTATAATCTTTAAAGAGAGTGTTTTTCATCGCTTTTTTAGCCATTATCCATAAATGCTTATATATCAGTCCCCACGTTATCCCCTCCCTCTCAGCAGGTTTCAAAAAATTAAAACGGGACGAGAATTCCTAAAACTGCGCTGACAGACTTATTTATTAAACAACTGTTTATAATTATTTGAATTTCCTATTAAAAAATAAAATGCGGCTTTCTTCCGTATATTACAATTCTTGACCGATTCTAATTTCTATCGATTCGTTAACTATGGAATTCTTGCTCAACTGATTTTCGCGAAAATCGGTCAAACAGTGTAATTCATACGTTTAGTATTTTCTTTCTTTAACTTGCGACATCACTGCATGCACGCAGTTGCGGTTTGAGATACATTAAAGTGTAACCGCATGTGTACATCGGCACTTATATCACACAAAAAATGGAACAAAGAATTGGAACAGCGTCTTATGACGTCAATGAATGACCGTCAAGGTGTTAACATATAGTCTAGTATGCCGAAGTAAATTATACTGGCTAATTTGCTTGCATGGCACCTTATACTAAAACAATTTGCGCAGTGTACGCTGCTGGATTTATCAATGACGTTTAATTTTTTAAGAAACATGATCTAGTTAAATCAAGCCGCGTTAGGGCCAATCACACAAACGTTTATAACATTAGAATTATTGTAACTACATAGCCATTCTGATTGAAACAGCAGCGAATATCAGTTTTATATTGCACTGAAAAACCCGTTCGATAAATATAGAGTTATTGGATTCCCAGTGCGTTACATACAGCATTTTATTATCATTAGTAATAAACGAATACTTAGTTAGAGGTATATAGTAAGTAACAGTTAGAAAATAATAATTACCTGTTATCTAATATTGTAGGATTGTGTAATCTATGTTGGATTTTTAATTATAATATTTATAACTGATTCAATATTATGATATAATTGCCTTTTTTAATGTTGTACGACGTCATACCTCTTATTCCCACCCAGCTATAAAGTTACACGTGAGATTGGCGACAATTTAAGTGTCGTCATGTAATGGTATTGAAAATGGAATTGAAATTACTTTAGGCAACAAATTTCCGTTAAAGAAAGACTAATTTATTCGAAAAAATATGTAAAAAAACCTCTTGTGTAATAATAACTGAATATGAAATTTAGGCACTATTATTTACAATTCGACCTGTCTTTAGATCATTTATTACCAGTGGCGAATTAGATCAGTTACAATCAGGGGTACTAAGTGCTGCTTTGGCTCCGTGAAAAATGCCGCTCCTGCTTTATCTTTATCTTAATAACTTTTTAACACTTTTTCCTAACAAAAGTCAGTGACAACCAAAAAACAAAAATTTCAAATTCTAAATATTGCCGCCCAAATTTGCTGCTCCTAAAATCTGCCGCTCTAGACTTCAGCCTACTCAGCCTGCTGGTAAATCCGCGACTGTTTATTTTGCCTCCAAAAACCTGCAAGTTCTAGTTAACTACGATTCTAGTACATAAGAGGAATTTTATCAAACCAAAATCAAATCCAATCAATTAAAACAATATAGCTTAAGATATTCTTCCTTTCTTTAACTAATCACTAAAAATATCAAGGAGGAAGATTATGATTGTTTTAGAAGTGACATGGTCTCACCGTTCATATAATCTCCAAAGTAATATAAAAAACAACAAATCTTTCAATGGTACTTAAGGGGGACCACTAGTGTGACGTTTTCAAAAAATTTGGAAAATTTTTTTTGCATGTTTCGATAGTCTATACCTTTAAAAATAACATACTAAAATTTCAAGTGCACATCTCAAATAGTTTTTGAGTTACAGCCATCCGAAGAGTGGATTCTGAATTTCATTGTTGACTCTGCGGTACTGACAAGTAAAGGTCCCGAGGCCGGACCTATCAATTTTGATGAAACTTAAATATGTTGTAGAACACTAAAAACTAAGGGACACGTATTTTTTTTTATCTGCGGAAAAACGGTTTGAAGGGGTGAAATCGCCCACCAAAAATTGGGGTAAAAATTTAATTTTTCAAATATCTCGAAAACAGTAAGAGATAGAGCAAAAGTTTAAATTGGCGATATTACTCTTTTTTAAAGAGCTATCTACTGATATGCAATTTGTTCAAATTACATCAACAGGGGTGGTTGGGGGTTAAAATTTGGGGGTTAATTTTGCAAAAAGGGGATGAAAAATAAACAATATAAAAATTTTGTTTACAGATTTGAAATTAACGTCAAAAAATCTAATTGACCTGTTTTTGCTCAATATCCTAATATTAAGCCTAGGGGTAGTTAACTAGAGGGTGACTATGTCGAATAATCTTACTATTTGGGTATTTCAAAAAGTTCTTCTTCATGGAAAATAGCTTAAGACAATTAGAATAATGTAGAAATGAAATTCTCGAATTCAAAATTGAGTTTGAGCAACATTGGAGAGGGGGTGAGTCACCCTCTTAAATTACATACTAATTTGCATTCACTAATTTTTGCAATTAACACACTGACAGGGGGTAATAATGTCACATTACATGGTTCTGAAGTTGGACTAAAATGAAATTCTCGAATTCAAAATTGAGTTTGAGCAACATTAGAGAGGGGGTGAGTCACCCCCTTAAATTACATACTAGTTTATATACACTAATTTTTGCAATTAACACACTGATAGGGGATAATAATGTCGCAATAGATGGTTCTGAAGTTAGACTATCGTATGTAAGGTTTTTATTAGGTTTCGTTATTTTAGGTTAGGTTATGTAATTTTCGGTATCGATAATTTTCGATAAGGAAAACTATAATATCCATTAAAAAACAAACCTAATAAAGACCTTACATATGATAGTCCAACTTCAGAACCACTTATTGTGACATTATTTTACCCACTATCAGTGTGTTAATAGCAAAAATTAGTGTATATAAACTAGTATGTAATTTAAGAGGGTGACTCACCCCCTCTCCAATGTTGCTCAAACTCAATTTTGAATTCGAGAATTTCGTTTCTACGTTATTCTAATTGTCTTAAGCTATTTTCCATGAAGAAGAACTTCTTCAAATACCCAAATTGTACGACTATTCGACATAGTCACCCTCTAGTTAACTACCCCTAGACCTAACATTAGGGCATTGAGCAAAAACAGGTCAATTAGATTTTTTGACGTAGATTTCAAATCTGTAAACAAAATTTTCATATTGTTTATTTTTCACCCCCTTTTTGCAAAATTAACCCACAAATTTTAACCCCCAACCACCCCTGTTGATGTAATTTGAACAAATTGCATATCAATAGATAGCTCTTTAAAAAAAAGTAATATCGCCAATTTAAACTTTTGCTCTATCTCTTACTGTTTTCGAGATATTTGAAAAATTAAATTTTTACCCCAATTTTTGGAGGGCGATTTCACCCCTTCAAACCGTTTTTCCGCAGATAAAAAAAAATACGTGTCCCTTAGTTTTTAGTGTTCTACAATATATTTAAGTTTCATCGAAATCGATAGGTCCGGCCTCGGGACCTTTACTTGTGAGAAATGTATGAAAGTTGATAGTTCGGGAGTTTCTGGACGTGGCTGCCAGTCACATGTTGTGGTAGACTCTGGCACATTTAAACGACTCATCTAGTTTCACTATGATCGTTATAGTGAGTACATCGTAAATAATTTTAGTAAAAATTGTCAGTGATTAAAACTAAAAGGTAAAATTACGAAAACTACATTTTTCAAATTTCCTGCAGTTATAACTCGAAGACAAATCATTCAATCGATTTGATTCTTATTGCAGCTTCTTTTATATATATTTTTTCGTACCGTGCACCTCCAGTTTTCCAATCGACTAAAAAATGTAATTTTCGTAAGCCAAAAACCATCAAATTTTCGCGCAAAATTTGAAACTTTTTTTTAAAAAACTCCGCCATTTTGTTAAATTTCAACTTTTTTTTTCGATTGAGATTCACGGTACGAAGCATAGCTTCTAGTTTAATAGACTTTTTGGTTTTTTTTATTTCAGGCAGTGTGAAGGCCGCTATCACTGCAGCAGTTTTCAATTTTTTGATCCAAAAATTTTATTATGAATTTAGTATATATCAACGAATATATCCTGAAAATATTAAAACATTCCATATAGTAGTTTTCTTTAAAAAAAATTCCCAAAAATCACCTTTTTTCAGGCGGTCACACTAGTGGTCCCCCTTAAGTTCCAATTTCGTCACAAGTTTATCTATCTATATACTTAATAAATCTCTAACACTGACTGACTAACTGAATGACAATGCACAGCCTAAACCGTTGGGTTTAGTTAGAAAAATGAAATTCTGAACAGGAGTCCTCTATGTAACGTAGGTGAGCACTAAGAAGGGATTTTTAAATATTCGTCCCCTAAGTGGGTTAAATACGCAATGAAAATTTGTATGGAAATTCGTCATTTTGGAAGTTAGAGAATAAATAATATTTTAATAAATCTTTAACACTGTTATCCTAAGATGTTGCCAGTGGTAAATCCAATCGGGTGAGTATACGGCTAGCCTTTATAATATTATTATATTCAAAATATACGCCAATATATACAAATAATCTGGATATAAATGTTGATTTCATTCACCTCATTTAACTGATCAAAAAACTTTTCTTTGGACTGAGCGTCACTAAAGACACTTTTTTTAAAGTTTTTTTCTAACATCATTAATTTTGGGTTGGTACCGCACAAAACATAAAGGAATAAATTTATACCAAATATATAATAGTGTCGCCGCTCAAGCCTCAACAAAAAACAACTTAATTGTAAAATATTGTAATCATCCTGTCAAAATTCTCCCGTCCGCACTGCAACTTCATTATTATATAAATGAAGATATTTTCCATAAAATGATAATGACTGGTAAACATGACTCATATACATACGTACGTACGAACACAATTTTCCTTTTTTCTTGTTGTATGATGGAAAACTATCGTTACTATGTTCTATTAGTGCTGATATTTTTTTTTTCGGGTCAATGACTTCAATTGAGCGTCGCGTCTCACAATGAACTTTTTTTTTAATAATAAAAAGACATACGATTTACAGTTGTACGAATTAAAATTAAAACGGTTCATTTGTGGTACCAACAGTTAGCCGTGTACAGATAATCGTAAGTGAGTAAGTGTTGTCGCTGTATGTACATATTAAACTATAAAACATATCATCCATAATTCAATGTTTTTCAATGATTCAATAAATGAAAAAGTCTTGAAAATTATTCATAGATTTTGTACCGAATCACAATCATGTCATAAATGCGAAACTGAAATTGTTTATCTGCTGAAGAAAGTCATAGACTTATCAATGATGGGGACGAAAAGTGTTACGGACTATTTTTTTTGCCGGGAGAATCAGCCGTGGGAAAATGAATTCAAAATATTATCTGTGCGACCTTCAGAACCCTACCGTTTAACCAACTGGCTTGACTTTTTGCGTAAGAGTAACAGAGAAGATGTAAAAGAATATAGGCTGCATTTACCATAAAAAATGTCTCATTTTCATGAACAGATTTATTTAAAACAATGGAGCCGAAAAAATACACAGCCCAAATTTTACCTCGTGAAATAATTTGTTGCTCGTGGTGAAATAATATTATGTTTAACAATTAGTTTGATGTTCCAATTTCAAATACCACGCAGGCAAAACCGCGGTCAAAAGCTAGTATATAACAGGTAGGTATATGTGTAGATTTACTAATTGGTATGTACTAATTAAAATAGCCTAGTATCTATGCAGCTAATTGCAAAGATTACTGATTAAAATATACCCAGCGTTTCCACCATCACAGATTAATCCAGTGCCCAAAATACACACAAAAATTTTTTATTTGTATATTTATTTTATTGACTTACTCTTTCCTGAAGATGATACTATGGCATCGAAACCGGTTGAAAAATTAAGATGCTTTGTGAAAATTGCAGTAAATAGTTTGATTATCGAAACAACGATTAACCATTCACGAAAATGAAAGATATAGATGATTACAAAATAAATATTAAAATGTATGATTTTAATTTTAAACTAAGAAACAGATTTGTAGATCAAGTTATCGGAACTTACAATAAACTTCTTCATCAGAGGCGTAACTACAAATTTGTGTCCTGGAGCGGCTTTAAGTCAAGCGCCCTCTTATGAAAAATCCACCTTATTAGCCCAGGGAGAGACGTTTTACTAAACGGAGAGAAAAATCATATAATTTTTGTAGATAAATTACCATGCTCTCTTACAATGCGTGCGCGATCGACGACCAAAATAAAAAATATGTGCTAGCATGGTAAAATTTAATGTGCTAACACAACTTTTATCACACTCTTATGCATATATGTTATAGTCTAATTCTTGTTGCCGTACTCTTTCATTTGCGCATCTGACCCGCAACCTTATGTTGCTTGGGCGGTACCTGTAAAAACTTCGAACCTGTAAGAACTTTATGATGTATACAAAAATGATTGCCAACAATATATTCTAATACTAAAGATAGTGAAGTAACAATTAATTAATGAATTAAACGGTGACATCCCCATCCTCTAACACAGTGTATTGAATACTGTTTGCTGCTTGTAACACAGTCTAATGGATCAAGGTGCTTGGTCCGACCCGTCCGACCAAGTTGGTCGTCCAAACCTATAGTTGGCTATGTGACTTGCTATGAGTGAGGTACATTTCAACAGCGTTCACAACAACCTTCTTTCTATTTATTTTTCTTCCTACTATTAGCAGATAGAATTTCAAATATTATAATACAACATGGTAATTTTTGTCAGAAAAACAATTAAAAAATATTTTTTTGTCGGCAATGTAACTTTTTACTGTGCTGTTTTACAAATTTTACGGAACTAATATTACGGAAACAATATTCTATCCTTTAAATTTTCTATGATTAATTATAATTTTTATATTTTTACCGTACAAAATTGAATATGTTCGCCTTTTACCCGTCGATTGTAGTGTTGATCACAGTAATTCTTATATGAATTTTCTCTCCGTGTAGAAACACAAAAAAGTACTAGTTTTTTAAATTAGTTCTTAGTTGCTCTGTCGCGCCCTATCTCTTTTCCCTACTACGCCCCTTTTACTCATGTGTCCTGGAGCGACTGCTCCACCTGCTCCGTTGTATAATTACGTCTCTAGTCTTCATTAACTTTTCTGGTAAAACGTAAGCACAGTTTCATTTAAGGAACACTGCCCTTGAAAAGGATCATAAACTTGTGTATTTTGTACTTTGCTTTCGAATGAATGTGCATGTTTTATTTTACGCCTCTGTACATTGCATACACTTGAATTCAATATTTTGACATAGTCAAGTATTAAATATACATATATACTCGTATGTACACATATACATACGTTATAATATAATCGTTAACATATGTCTCTTTCCCATTGCTATTTTGAATTTCGTTGGAATGTAATTATTGTCATTACTCAGTTACCGTTTTCATCTTGCACGTATATGTACCTATACGTACACACATACACGCATACATTTGTATGCAGGCATACAAGCAGACTGGATGGATATGAAAACGTGAACTTGTACTTTAAGCTCGTCGCTCTTCTCTGTGTATACATAATGTTTTCTTGTGCCGGTGTGTGAATACTTTAGTGTAATTAATTTTTTATTTTATTTTGTACACCAAAACAGTTTTAGAACAAAATTTTATCAACAGAAAAAATAACTTTTTCGAAAGATAATAATTTCAAAAATTCCATACGAATGAACAAGATGCTTATTTGAATTTTTTTTCCAGATGTGAGATAAAAATGCAAAAATAGCGTAACAGTGATCAGGCAGAACATATGGCGTTTTCTGAATTTTTTCTTGAACATATTTATCCTCTGGTCGATGTTGTTTAGGAACAACGTTTACCAGGAGAGCTTTTCGGACTTTTTTGAGTTTTATGTATCAAATTAAAGAGTAAGTAGGTTATGTTACTGTCTAGTTCACTGAATATTTGTTCATGTATACAAGGCCGGCGAGAGACGGGACAGGTGAGCCTGTAACCTGAAGATCCGGTTTCAAAAGTGGTGTTAAAGTATTTGAAAAAGACCCGGAAAAAGTGAAAAAGTGTTTTTTTTTACAAGTCTACTGAATAGGAAATTTGAAGAAAACATTTTTGAAAAATTTTTTGCTTCTCCTGAGGGTCTATCACTTTTTTGTCGGTGCGGCCCTGCATATATAACAAGGTTTCGGGATATTTCTAAAAAAAATTTAAGTTATAAGAATTATGTACCATTCTGATCGTAGAACTAGGGTAGAGCGGGGCTTGTTGAGCATAGGTGTAAGTTGGGCAATCGAAATATCTCAGAAACTATACATCGCACGGTAATACATTAAATGGCGGATAGAAGCGGGCAAGAGAGGAGAACTCATTACGCGACTTCGAGTTGCAACCTGTCGATCGAGTGACGTATGCGCACGCTTTATTTATTTTGTGTATAAAAAGTAAAAAAAATTTGTTTGTGAATATTTCTTCTATACGAGGCAATTGTTATCTATGTTAAATCAAATAAGTGTAAAATTTTTATAAAATTAATATATTTTCGATATCTAGAAAGAATTTGGTTCTAATTCAAACAGTTTTTTTCATAACCTCACTTTTGTATCAAATTGTCTGAGTGGGGTAAGTTGAGCAATAGAACTTTCGTTTGCATTAATTGTAACAGTGACAATTATGATGAAGTTCTTAATATCTACTTAATGTTTCTCTTTTAATTTAAATTCTTTTTGATTTATTAGTTAAACGTTAAAGTCTGATATTAAATAGAAAGACTGAGTTATATTCCAAATATTAAGTTTAAGATTGTAGTTTAAATACTAAACTGAAGTTGATTTTTTGTTAATTTTATTTTCTGTATTTAATATCCAAGAAAATTACTTTTTGTTTCACTATTAGGTCACTAAAGCATTATAAATAAAAGATTGACTGTCAAATAATCATTTTATTTTATGTCTGATAAACAATTGAGGCATGGTTTGGCTACATTTTCTAGCTGCTCAATTTACCCCGTACCCTTGCTCAACTTACCTCACCTATGGGGTACGTTGAGCATGTCTGAGTTCCTTCACTTAAACAGCTGTATCTCTTAAATGTGAATCATTAGAAAAATGTTAATATGGGGACTTTAGGAAACGAAGAAATTACCTACACATCGGTATGCATAACAATAAATTTGGACTTACGGTTGAGGAGCTATGGCCGATTAAGTGAAAAGTTGCACAACTAGCCCCGCCCAACCCTACTCACAAAAATACTTCGTACGAAAGAGTACGAAAATATTTAAACAAACTCTTTTTTTTACTTATTTTTCGTCCAGTCAACGAATTTTACATATTTCCTAAAACTGTTATAGCGTATTTCGCTGTAGGAGGTCGATGTTTACTGTGCCCATCTAGACGAGCAAAAAAATTCACAAAAATTCATAGACACTGAACAAAACAACAAATTGCGAAACAATCCCAAAAATTTCGTCGATCTATCAACCCTATAATTTTGGCAATAATAGCTATTTAACAACTCACATTATTATTCTCGAGAAGAACTGAATACTAACTTAACCTAACGTCGACTTTATGATACAGTAGTATAATAAGGAATCCTTTTAAATTTTCTAATTCTGAGTTGTCTAGAGACAAATAAATAACATTAGTTATGTGGCCAAGCAAGTCAAGTCAGTGATCATTCGATTTACTGATTTACGAAAGTTTTTCTCACTTCACAATTTTAGATGGTTTTCACCACTGTTCTTATTACTCAAGATGGCTGCAGACTGCAAACACATACCTTCTAACAATAAGTCTTCAGCATCACTTAATGTAGTGACGTGAGTGGTGTCTGTTACAGATAAAATAATCGAAAGAACGAACATTGATTGCCATTATTACGAATATTATTATTATGATAGATTTCTAGATTGTAAATAATCGTTAACTTTTAAAATAAATTTTGTATAACTCCCCTGGTATCAGCACCGGACACAACCGTTCAATCTTAAGTCTGGTTCAGACGCAGCCAGTAGTTTAGTCGAGTGGTCGAGTAATTTAGTACTCGCCCAGTTTGAACACATTCATTTTAGTCAAAGTAAACTGGCTTGGTCGAGCGGACGGTCGAGTTTAGTAAATAGAACTCTATTCTATTTTTATAGTCGAGTAGCATTCCCCCACTCTATTTTCAGTCAACTCGTATGCCAACTAAACACGTGTGCACAGAAATACACAAGTTGATTATACATAATTATTGCAGTTATTGTTGTTTTTTAGTTATTTGGGTTATTGTTTTATTTGTCAGTTTCGGTTTTTCGAAAATGTAAAAAAATGTAAAATATTTTATAGAAATAAATATAATTGTATTTAATAATTTTAATTTTATTTTTTATAAATTTCTTCTTGAAATAACAAATTAATTAATTAATTAAAATAGCAAGATGGTCAAAAGGCACCACTCTTAAACAGGGCCGGACTTACCCTAAGTGGCGCCCGAGACACGGTGCAAAAATTAGCGCCCCTCTCTTTCCGTAAAATGACAAAAGAAATATTTCTTTTTAACTTTTTTCCCTACAAAAAGCACGTGGCGAGTAAAAAAAAAACGTCAAATTCAACAGTTTGGCGGCTCCGAATTTGCAGTTTTGGCGCTCGGGATACGTGCCCCCGCTGCTCCCGAGATCCGGCCCTGCTCTTAAATTCGTTACCGAATATGTTAAATACAAGTAAATGTCTGTGAGATGTGAAAAATGAAAATTACAAAATTAAACAAATTTAGCAGCGTACTTGAAATTGCAAGAAACGATGGAAATAGAAGGTTTTGTTCAAAAAGAAATCGTAAAAAAAAATTAAAAATATAATATCGACATATTCTCAGGAAAGAAAGAAAATTAAGGATTCAAGCACTCGACTTTATACTAATCGACTAAACTAAATACTAGCTGTATGTGAACGATTGTTTTGACTCTCAGTATTTCAACAAACTCTACTAAATTACTTGCCATGTATGAACAGTATGGCCACTCGACTAAATTATTTTACTCTACTAAACTGCTGGCTGCGTCTGAACCGGGCTTTAGTTTATTCGCTTTGGGCTACCTTCCCCTATTATTCTTATTTAAAACAAGAAGGTATATATATTGATCAATATAATATACAAGATAATATTTTCTTATTTCAAGTAAATTTCTTCTTTCAGTGTGTATAAAAGTTTTCTCAAAATAAACAAGTTCATACTGTTCTGAATCTGGCAAGTTTACCTTGGCAGCAGAAATACGTTTGATGATCATATTCAAATATTTACACGGTAATGTCTGCTTTAGCAAAAGAAAAAAAAAGAAAAATCTAACTTCATCAAATCATGATTTACTTTTAAAATTATATTCATCAAGCTCCAAACAAAATGAATAAAGTAAGCACCCATAACAGCAAGCGCATAGCACACAGTACACACATCTTTTTGGTATATGTATAAACTACGTACAGTAAAATATCAAGTTTGTTTGCAAGCTCTCTCTGTTCTCATCTGGTAACGATAATAATAATAATGGGAAAGAGGGCGCCTGTGATATACACACAGCGGGACATCTAAGCTCTTCATTTCACAAAGCTGTCAGTTGCAGACAAGACATCACAGCGGTTGGACTATATACTCGGCGGCTGCTACGGCTACTGTTGTTGTAGGTATCTTAACTATGATGTTTGTGTCGACGGTCGAACATTGAATCAGTCAGATCATGAAATCTCGTAATTTTATATGCAATTTCTAACTGATGTCGCCACGAAATTCATTAAAATCATAAAAATAACAATTATATTTAGAATATTTTGCAAGTAATTTCTTAACGGGGTTTACGCATAATTTCGGGCAGAAGAAATTGCTAAAAAGGAAACAAAAATATTTTATTTAAGGGGATATTTTTAGAGAGCAAAAATTTAGCTTTTTTGAAGAATTAATAAAAAAAGGACTATTTTTATTTTTACTGTCCATTTTTTCACCATCTATCTACTGATATTTTAGGAACCTATAAAATAAAATTTCATACAAAAAAGTGAAAATTCAAGGACTTATAGCGATTTAAATATAGTTATGCAAAAAAGTGGTGTGTTGGTTAACATGATTTTATGATTTGTATTCATCTGAAACAAAAAAAGAAGAAGGTTTTGATATGGTTCATTTCAGTTAAATTTAACCATGCTTCGTCACTTTGAATTTAAATAATTTCCGTTTTCTTGGCTTTATCTTTTTTATTATTGCATTTATGTAAACTTTAAATTTGCCGTTTATTTTTAGAAAAGAATAGAAGATTGATTTGTTTCGAATATAAGAATTATTTAATTTTTTACCGAAAACTCATGATCAATTGTATCTGAAATGAGGTATATTTTTGAAGGTTTTGAAGCTTGCTATTTTTAAAAATAGTAAATAGAGCAATATTTATGTACTGAAGGTGCGTGCTGAATATGGATTCGATTTTATATAAACAGAATTCGAGATACCATGTCTACCAACTTGAGAACTGTAGTTTCAAGAAAAATTCATTTAAAGTTTTAAATTATAATAGCTGATACCGGAACTTACAGTATTAAAATGACTACATAACTTTGTAAATTTTAAAAAATTTTAAATTTCCTTTTGAGGACACACAAACCTCTCACTAGTTTAAAAAAAATTCTAGGTTCGAATACTGCCTTAATACGTTTATTTATTAATCAATATCTATTCTTTCAGCAAAAGCAAAGTGCATTCCTTTTTGTATTTAAGTGTTAGTGTCTGGGTACTAAAAAATTTTCATAATTTCATATCCATAATCATTATAACTCAAAAGACTTTTCCTTTGACATCCTTTGACGGTACAATCATAAACACTATCAACACTTACCGTCAATATTGTAGAATTTTTAATATTAATATAGTCTGCATGCTCTGCCTGATTTTAAATTAGCTTTTTCAATGAAATGGCTGGTGATTAATTAGGCATTTCATAAAATACCTGTATAGTAGATACACCTTGATGGGTGCATGCTAGTTCGCTCCCGCGGTCAAATTTTAATCTCATCTTGAAAAAAGGTCGTAGGTTAGTTCGCTCCCGGGATGTATACTAGTTCGCTCCCGCGGTCAATTTTTAATCTTATCTTGAAAAAGGGTCGTAGGTTAGTTCACAACTCGTTATCTACTGACAGGTAAAATTAATTACCTAAATGACAATTAGTTAAATAACTTAATAATTAAAATTTTATTTGTTTAAAATTCGAATTTTTAAAAGGCTTCAAAATTACAGATAATAATGGACATTTAGTGTGTTGTGTTTTATTTACGTTAGTTCAAATTTTATTTGTTTTTGATGCACCAAAATCAGTAGCATATGGTAGGATTTTAAAAAAAAATAGGAATTAATTGTAGATAATTTTCCTACAATTATGTATATTATTCAACCTTACATTTATAATTATTCAAGTTAAATTTAAAAATCTTTGGTAATATTCATTATTTAATCTCCTCGCCCGCTATTTGGTATCTACCTAAAAGTCGTTCAACATCAAATTCGTAATTTGCTACTTGTTTCGGATACACGTGTATTTATTTCTTTCTTCTGGGTTTTCCCCATTTCTTAACAAGTCCTTTTATTGTCTTTAATATGTATATAACAGAAAATCAACAGAAACAAGTTCATCAACAGAAAAAAGTGTATCGCAAGGCAGTTAATTTGCGTAAGGAATTTGTAGAAAGGAAAATTTCGTTATTGAAACAAAATGTAATAAGTAGATTCGACTTTGTAAAATGTATGTCATGTAAATTTACACCAAATTTATAATGTATTTAATATTAAATTATAAAACATAAAAAAAAAATTCTCATTTTGCTGTTCAATTTGTGTATAATTATAGTTACGGGAGCGAACTAGTATACTACCCTTCAGGGTTTTATGACCGCGGGAGCGAACTAGTATATGGTCACGGGAGCGAACTAGTATATGGTCACAGGAGCGAACTAGTATACGACCCTTCAGGATTTTCTGACCGCGGGAGCGAACTAGTGTGCGCCGACCTTGATCTCACTGATTCAACGACCAACCGTCGACATATTACACATACTTTTACTATGTATATTCCACATGCAAACTATAGTCAGTCATTTCTGTGTTGTACTTTCTCGACGTCTGTGTAAGTACAGTTTACCACCAACTCCCCTATATTATATAACATATAAACTTCATACTTACTTCATGTTATTACTGAAAAGCGAACAAAAAAGAAAAAAAAACGGAATATTACGGAGCCATATTTATATAAATTTTATTAAAGTAGATGAACCATATTTACAACAAACACATTCATTTATTTTTCCTGGTATTTTCTTTTTTTATGGTCGGTAACACCACACGATGAAATTTCAGACGCAGTGTGATTATATCATGTACGAACAAGAAGTAATATCTCATGTAATTAATATTATTTTAAGCTTACCAACCGGCTATACAGAAATGACTTTCTTTCATTTTCTAATTTACTTAAGGTTTTTGAAGTTGACGAAAGTAATATTTTTAGTGATTATAATATATTTAGTGAAATACAGTCGAATACCCGTTATAAGATTGATCCTTATAAGATTATTCGTCTCAATCAGCAGTTGTAACTTCCCCCACTTAATCAATTTTCCGAGATTTTGTGCCAGACCACTCCTTATAAGACTATGCTAGAACTGTCGAAATTATAAATTAAGTGCACTAGTGATCTGATTGAGAGAAAGAAAAATGCGTATATATTAGTCACACGGATATAAAAAAAAAAATTACAATTCTTTTATGTAAACAAATCATTATATATGTATACAGGGTGTAATTTTAATAAATTTTACATTTTGGTAAATTTCGATAAAATTTTACCATGATTAGAACGAAATTTTATCAAAATTCACCAAAAAGTATGAGTTATTAGAATTACACCCTATATACATATATAATGATTTGTTTACATAAAAGAATTGTAATGTTTTTTCTTTATATCCGTGTGACTAATACATACGCATTTTTCTTTCTCTCAATCAGATCACTAGTGTATATAGGAGAATGTAACGCTGAAATGATATAGTCTTAAATTATAAGGAGAGTAGTCGAGCAACAAAATTAAGTACGTGGTAGTGGGGGCACTCAAATTCCGTGAAAAATTTCCTCTACGTCCCCCAAAGAGACTTATAACGGGTATTCGACTATACTTTTTAGAATCCAATGCCTGAAATATAAATGAAACCGCATACTCCTCGATTTTAGGTAGCTGGTCCGAAAAACGATTTTTCAAAGGATTTTAACGAAACTTTTCTAGACATTTATTTAATTCAATACCAATAATATGAGTCTATACCGAAAAAAAATTGATCGCCCCAATTTTAAAAAAAACGGTTTCAAAGTTTTGTAATTTTAAGATGGGCTCTTATGGGAAGCTGACATATTCACACAATTTTTTTGAATAAAATGAAAACGTGTCAAAGAAATTTGATGTTATAAAATACAAAGTTACAAACCATATTTAATAACAAATAAAAATTATTGACCGCGTCGCTTTTGAAATATAATTCATAAACATCATTTTACAACGTTTTTACAACGCTTTTTCAACAATTCTTTTATATTGCTACAGCATAACCGCGCAGAAATTCAAAAAAACAAGTGGTATACAAATATAATAACTGAAAAATACTAATACATTATTTAATTTTTAATAAAAGAGAATTTTTTCGTTGAGCTATACTTTTGTACCTGACTATCTCGCACCAAATACCTTAACAAGAAGACAAAAACAAGATACAAACGATTTAAGACTTATGGGTTTCTCTTAAGTTCAAAGAGAGTATCTACCTACTTTTAAAACATCTACAGTTAGGTCAAAAATTCGAATCCTTAGAGGTAGCCCTTTTAAATGATACCTTACACAATATATAAATCAAATTTTTTTTGGGTCAAACTGACCCAGTATTTGACCCCAAAATATGTTTTACTTCTAATCATTGAGTGACGATAAACGCCCGCGTTATCGAGACCTAACATTGTCCCAAATTTCAGTTTTGGAGAAAAACCTCTGCGACACCTAAAACATTGTAGAATATCCACTATAATTTGTTTATCTCTAAACTTGAAAAGATATTAAATTTTACTGAGATTAGTCAGTCAAAAAAAAGTGTTATTGAGAGAAGAAAAAAAAACATATTTTTTTTTTAATTAATCCACCGGATTTATTTTTAAAAATTTATTTAAATTTATTAATACCAAAATATGAACGAGTTGTATCGCCTCCCGTTCACTATCTATCCGTCTTCTCTGAGTAATTATTTAAGTTCACAAAAAAAGATTATTTTTAGGATTGTCTTTTTTGAATGATATAAATTTTTTTTAATACGTCCTATAATAACAGTGACCATATTTTTTTTTTCTTTTTGATATTGAAATATGATATGAAAGACGTAGGTTGTTAGATCGTACATTTAAATTTTTTTTTAATAAATATTTTTCTACTTGTTTTTGGTTTTTTCTAAAGTGATTATTAATATTAGACAATTTTTCAAATCTTTTGTATTCGTATTTTTTTCGTACATGATACAAAAAAAGTTATTATGTTACTATGAAGTTGTTTCGTATAGTAAAGATATAATTAATAATTGAACAGTGTTATACAGCAAACAAAAAGAATTTATTTTTATAAAAAATGGATTACAATTTGAAAAAAAAAAAATTAGTAAATATATTATTTAGCATTGGTAAATTGCACAATTGTTATTAATAACAAACTTCCTTTGAAGAAACTCACAATAAGTCTCTTGATTTATAAATTTAATCTGGCATATTTTATACATTGACTTAACTTTATTGGCAGGAAATTTTATTATACAAACGTAATTGCAATCCAGTTTCTCAAAGGCCAGCAGATTATTTGTTTTAGAGCTTTAATTTACTTCTAATCAATTTATATGAGACAATTATAATCACAACTAACCAAAATGTACATCAGACACTCAACTACGCACCTAACTATCTATTCGTAACGATGAGGCGAGTAATTTTTTGGGCAATGCGTCATCCAGAACCAATATCATAAAAAATTACCAATAACAAATTTAGCTAAATAGGTTAATATGATACTTAACTGTAGGTATTTAAAATTTCTGTTTGATATTAAATAATTTTTAGAAATGACCTTAAATATGTTTGATTTGAATGGGGAAATTTAAAATGATTTGGTTATAATTTAGAAACTTAGCGTCACTACTTCAAAACAATATGTCATAATATGAAAACAAACATCAATTTTTGGCTACTCACACAAAATCTTGGTCTCCCTCGGATGAGCACCCACATAATAATTATGGTCTTGGTTTTTGTATCGTAAAGTTCAGTCTTCGTCTCAGACTTGGTTTTAGTCTTGATCTTAGTTTTGTAAGACTCGAGATCGATCTTGCTCTCTTTTGCAATTTTAAATTGTGTGGTTAAGATATTTCCAAAAATATTAAATTAGAATCAATATCTGGTAAATATATCTACGATTTTTTTACAAATAGTAATAATAACAGTCCATAACAGATGCCACTCACATCATTATTTTTCTAACTTTATTTGATTCGATGATGCTGTGGGTGGAAGACAAGGGAAGTGGTGTGATGACTAGGATTTGGTAGATATGGGTCTGCAGCCATCTTGTTAAGGAACCATGTCGATAATCATCTGGAATTGTGAAGTCCGCAGGTGCTAATGCCTAAACACGCCTTGCCATTCCGCTAGTTAAGATTTCTTATATTTCAGCAAAAGTCTGGTTCTGGTTCAACTACGCTTCTCTGTTAATATGAGTCTTGTATTGGTTTTGCAATTATACCTACTTATTTTATTCCTCAGTGGCTCAATTGAGTTTGAACTCGATATACAGATCAATTCTTGGTCATTTAATTCAACAGGACCATTGCTTGTTAAACATAGATCAATGAACATATTATATACTGTGTATAGCGTAAGTATATTAATGAATAAATGAAGCCTCAAGATACGCTCAACGTACGATCAACTGCTACATTATCATATTGTAATCAGTGTAATAACCGTGGCATCCATAGAAACAATTTCTAGTGCCTTTTTAAATAATTACTGTAAAAATATAATACTAATAACATTTTTTGAGAATAAAAAGATTATATCGGTTTTATTTTAAAATTCGTATTCGTAAAAATTATGTCTTGCTATAAATATGAACATGCTTACTGAATAGTAGATAGCACACTTTTCTTCTCATAGCACAACCTGTTAAGTGCTTCAGCGAAGTAGACTATAAATTAACTTTAGGCGCAGTCTATTACTATAATATAATAGTGTTGGTCTATATCAGTGGTTCCCAAACTTTTTTGTCTCGTAAACCACTTGGCACGATTTTCGGTTGATGATACACACTCGCTGTACAAGTTAAACAACAACTTCTGGGAATATAGATTCCGTTTTCTTCCCGGAAAATGTAACCTCGCCAGCTCTTACGACAAGCGTATAAAAGTATCTATTCCGCAACTGTCGTGGACCCCCATTTACATCTTATGAACCCCGAAATCCTTCATGCGTCGATGTGGATCCCTTGCGAGTTGTAATCGACCCCTGGGGGTTACCATTTTGGGAACCACTGGTCTATGTTCTTAAACCAAATCAATAAGAAAGAGTCGAATAACTAACTTGTTAAACTCAAAACTGATGAATCCAAATTAGCACACTCCGTTAAATCAAACGCAAACAAAAATCATTTCACCAAAAGAAAAGAAAATTAATTTTTTGTTCTTTCCAATCAATAAAACTTAAATCACTTTTTTTTGAAGACATCACATAACACGTTCCTCAAGTTCTTCATCTTAACGTTATTATCGACTTATCGTATACCCCATATACGCGTATAGATCATCAAACGCATAACCATAATGGTATGGATGAATATTGTACACACACGGCAAAAAAAAAAGTAAAATAACATTATTAATACCTTAAAGATATACATGGGAACCAATTAGAATGTTCACAAGTGATGGATGCTCCAATCAGAGATGAACGAGCCAGCCAACATAAAACCATCGCATACATGTATCCGCACAAACGTACGCATTGATCCAAGCCGCCGCAACGATCTTAAGAATCCCGTCCGTCTGCTGTACCAGCGAGAAGATGTGATGCATCATTATTATATTATTGTAAAAGGGTTCGCTCGCTTGATCCGCGCTATAGCCGCTTGGCCGTTCAGTTGGATACATAGTTGTTGCCTTGTGGTATTTTGTGTTGTGACCTCTTTATGGAGATGAGGTCATATAGAACCAAATCGGCTATTATAAATATCTTCTTATAGTTGGATAGATACCTGTGTATTCTCTTCGATGGGTTTTTATGTTTTTTTCAACTCTTATCCTGCCTGAATAGATTGTGCATGTTTGGTATATATTATTATATGGTGAAGTTTCGATAATAATTCAATAGGTAATGTAATTTTATGTAATTATACTTCAGTTGATTAAACATAAACAACAACAAGGGTAAAATAAGTACCGACTGTGCATGGGGAGGCCACGTTTTATAGTTTCCATAAAACAATTATGTTGGTATAATTTTATTATTTGCGTAAATACTTATGTAAGTATTTATACTTATACAGGGTGTTAGTGAATAAGTGTGAAAGATTTTAACAGGTGATTGCTGAGATTCTTTTACGTAAAAAAGTTCATATAAACCCAGGTCCGAAAACGCTTAATTTCCAAGATACTGAATAGATGGGCTATTAGATTGCCCATACCGGTTTTCTTATAGAAAGAGTAGCTGGAAATTATTCTTTATCTTGAAAACGGCTACATAAGCGACAAAATACTAAGAGGTCATTTTTGTCAACAACTTATGGAACATTTGAAAAAACATTTTCAAACTGAAAAAAATCCTCGAAATGCCTTTTTTTCTTTAAAAATATGTCATCACGTGGCCGTACGGACGCCACTGGTTTGAATGACAATATTCTGTCTACTTCAGAATATGAGTACTTATCCTGTCATAACGTGTCTCACATCTTGTGTCAATATCTCAAAACGGTTTTTAAATATTTAAGAAAATATTAAAAAAGACGAGAAACTTAACACCCTGTATCTTGGAAATTAAGCGTTTTCAGACCCGGGTTTATATGAACTTTTTTACATAAAAAAACCTCAGCAATCACCTGTTAAAATCTTTTCACTTATTCACTAACTTCGTGTATGTAAAAATATCAGTGTTCTTGAATTATCAAACACTTCAGCAAAGGTTCTTTGTAGTTAAGTGTTTAAAATCCTTCACAATCTGAGTATATTCATAGGTACATATCAGGGGTGACCAACCCAAATGACCTTGCGGGCCACTTTGGAAACGCATCATAACTTCGCGGGCCGCATATAAAATTATGTGTTTCCATATATTATGTATTTTTTTTTAATACATTGGTTTTCACTGACCTTAGTCATTATAAAATAATATATATATATATATATATATATATATATATATATATATATATATATATATATATATATATATATATATATATATATATTTTGTATAAGTGTGCGGGCCAAAAAAAGTCCAAGGCGGGCCGCGGGTTTGCCACTCCTGGTATATATTTTATTTATAAAACTAATTAAATCAAAACTGAAAAAAACGGTTTAGTTTAATAGGCATTAATCGTCGTTAGACTCCATAAATTGTTTCTAATATTTATTCTTCAAACAAAGCAAATCCAATATTTTAATAATTTTTATCTTTCTACAAGCGGCTATATATCTTAGTCGAGAACACGGATTCTCAAAAAAAATAAAACATCTATGCAATTAGATAAATTTTATTGTACACGTTTTAGAGATATTTTTAACTTAAAAGAAACGTGAATAATAACTAAGTAATCCAGTAATTCCTGAATTATTTGTAAAGTGATTTTAAAAACACGGAAAATATTTGTACAAGTACGTTAAAGTACATTTTACTAAAAGCAAGAATTTTTTCACATAATCGATTCTAAAACTCTTCTGTCAATTTGTATTGCATCGTCATTTTTGGAGTCAAATTATAGGAGATATCGGAGTCAAAATAAATTAAAAGTACAATTTTTTGCTTAGCGACAAATAGCTCTTAAATTTTTCTCAATCTTTTTACTACTCGTGGCACAAATGTTCCAAAGAAAAAAATTTTGCGGCACCTAACCATAGAAAAAATTTATATATTATGGGATAATATTGTTAAAATAAGAGCGATGATAGGTCTTTTTTTAAAATTTCGCAACACACTTGGAAAATTTTGCGACACACGTTTGAGAAACGCAATATATTTCAGTGCCAAACTCTCATATAGATTCCTGTGAGTTCACAGACTCTAGACACACTGTTAACTATGCCTATTAGATAAGACGGCCCTACTAGAAATAATGAGCATAGAAAGAAACTAACAGGTTTGACACACACCTTCTTCAAAAAAATTTTCTAGATTTAGTAACAACTTTTAAAAAAAAAAAAAAAAAAAAAAAAACGAAGTAATTTTTTTTTCATTCTAACGTCAAAAAGTGAACAGTTCAAGCATTAACTTTTTTTTTCAAAATCATTGCGGGATCATTTTTAACAAAAATAAAAACAACTAAAGAAAAGCAAAAATTTTTAAAATTTTTAGCGTTTCTTAAAATTTTTTGAGGAGTATATTGAAGGAAATATATAACCTTTGAGTTTTCTTCTAGACTCAATTGAATTTGTTAATAAAATAACATGACGTACTGTCTAGTGTCTACCCCCAATTCTAATTGGAAAAGAAATAAAATTTTAAAATAATAAATTTTAGACAAAAATGGTAAAACCGTCCCATTATAGCACAGTATATAATAAAATAAAAAATATGTATGATCACTGTCTTCCAAGTTTTTTTTTTTTTTTGATTTTTAATTGGATTAATTTGTATTATTAAGTACACCAGTTCTTAAACGGGAGCCGCACTTAACAGTTTAATTTTGAAATCAGAATTTAAAATCCAAAACTTTCTTGAGTAAGTATTTACAACTAGCTGAATTTTGGCAACTTCTATCAACCTTTAATTTTACGTTTTTGTAATGAATATATCTAGAATTAAGAAACTATATATCACATCCCTTGTGGTAGGTCTACAATAAGCTTCAGACAATTCACGTTATAATAAAAAAAAAAAAAAAACAATTTGTCATCAAATCACTGAAAAAAAAAATACAATGTTTCGATGATTTAACCTCATCGATATATCTACACAAATCTTTTGCTATTCATCACATTCATCTTTCCGACGGTATATCTTTAAAATCTCTTCCAATCAAAAAATACATACATACACACAAAACTGATGACGATAACTTCAGTTCTTTCATTTTTTTCAATCAATAACGAATAATAACAATATTAATTGAATATTTCAATTTGCCGTTTTTTTCTCTTCGTGTTGGTTTTGATTTCAATGTAACCTAATCTACCTAAATCAAATATTAATGATGCAGCACATTTTTTAATTAATTATTTATATTACTTTATTACACTTGTGGCCAGTGCCATCATCTCACCCATCTCATTATCGTTGCTCTAGCTAGCTCGCTGACTGTGGCTGGCTATTAATTCCAACATCCGTATGTATAAGTTTCTATTTTTTTTTTTTTTTTAAATTAAACGTGCAGCTTCCCTAGGGCTATGTGCGTTCTATTAAGGTCACACACTAAGCACAAATAATAATTGTTTACTGTACAAGTTAGTACATAAAAAAAAACGAAAATTAAAAAGAAACTTGTTTAGAATAAAATGACTTTCTCATGAAGTATGTATGTTGGTATGACGGACGCTTACTGCGTGAGAATGAATTCAATTTAAACAATTATTATTATTTTTGATAGTGATTGTGATAACGATCTGAATATACGAATTATTAATTAGTATATTAACGGTAATTGATTGATTTTTCCTATTTCAATTTCATTGTTGTCGAAAAAAATAAGGTTACGAATGTGTTCCAATATTAATCGCAACTGGATATAAAAAAACGTTGCGTAGGTAATTTGGCCATATCTAGTACGAATTATAATTAACAAGTAGACCAAGTATTTTTGTTACCCGCTCGTTATCTATACATTTCGGATCTAAGTCAATTAATAAAATGTTGAATCCTCGTAACTTATAGTAACGTAAAAGCTCCTATACCGGAACGCGATCATATGTTCGAACAGTTTTGACATTTATATATTAATGAAGTTATTTCTGAAAGAAACCTCTGATAACAAAAATTATTATTAATAGAATGATTATTATTCAATTTAAATTCACCTCGCATTTAATGTTTCCTTACTTAATTAAAGAAATACATATCGATATTAAAAAATTTTTGTTGAATACAGTATTTTGATCCTTTATTTACGTCTGATACTAAAACCATTCTATGTTTCCAACTAGATTCTGTTTCCGTCTAGATATCATTCTATATGTCATATTACTCATGTTACACGTCTGTTTGTATATAGGTTTCCAACTTCTAGTGTCATTAATATTTCTTTGTTTGGGTATAGATATCGATGGGTATTTTGTAAAAGAAAACATTAATCAATAAAAATTTTTGGGTTGTATTTTTTTAAAAACATTTTCATTGGATCAGAAAAACTTTCTTTCATGCTTCTTAAGAAAAAAAATGGATGTTTAATTTATTTGTCAATTTTTATAAGCCAGTTTAATTACACACCTAAAAAAAAGTGTTCCCGTATAGGGGTTTTTACGTTATAGAAAAATTAATGAATATTTTTTTTTTAGTTTAGCCGAATTATCATTAAAAGACTTAATACGTAACAGCTGAGACATTATTATCTTTGAATGGATACAGCAGGTGACTGTAGATGATAGATTATAGACAGATTATAGAGTAGTTAGTACTCCTTCTTCAAAAATTTAGCTACATTCACTGAATTTGATATCCTTAGCAAATTCAATAAATTAAAAAAAAAAATGTCCTAACTTGCAAGTGGAAGAATATTTTTTAATGTTTTTATTTTAATTTTGTCCTTTCCCTGGTTCCATAAATCTTAATTTTTTGAAGAACTTTTGTGTATTATTTTTAATTAACAAACAGGTTTTTAAAACTACCTCGGCCTTAAAAATAAGTTTTATATCTCATTAAAAAAATTAAAATTTTAGACTACACAAAAAAGTGTCCGGAAACCAAATAATTACATCAACATTTGTATACTTCGAAACAAAGTTTAAAAAAGAATAAAACGAATCTAAATACCCTCTAGAATAATTTATTTGAAAATAACTACGCTTAATACAATTTTTAATAACAATAACTTATAATCATAAATTAAATATTAAGAAACAAAACTAAAAAAATAAATAAACCTGCTATTATTAGTGGAATTACATTTCCGTCGTCTTTTATATAAACCAAAAAATTATAACAATAAATTAAAATTAACTAACATAAAAATTATAACTTAACAAATAAAAAACAAAACTAAAAAATTAAAACACGTTTTATAAAATCAACTGAATTAAAAATTTTACAGCTACAAGAATTAAACAATGTACTTAAGTATACAAAAATAAGCATAATATAAACCATATAAACTTTATATAGAAAAACCGCCCACATAAGTTTGGCATGTTGTGTTGTTGTATCTACTTCAATAAAACGTTGAAAACAGAATGCTCCTCGTCGATATACAACACATCAGTTTTTGTTTTACACAACAAATGAACATCTCGCAAACTCGCGACGCGCATGTCATACAAATTATAATGGCGCATGCGTCTCAACCAATTACCATGGCCGCGAGGCGGGAATGCACAATCGTTGTCATAGCAACCATGTGTATATACCTACCACTTTGGTCGAACACGCATTTGATCTATGTGTATGTGAATTGTGGAAGGCTTTCTTTTTTATTTATTTCCCCCACGCCTATTTTCGGCGGACTGACTGCATGCGCACTCTACCATTATTATTTGTTATTATTAAAAACAGAAAGTGAGATAACAACTATGCAACTCAACTTTATATTATGATACGATGTCGCTCAAAAATGGTTTTATGAAGATATCAATATAGGATATATCATTTATTAAAAAAAGATAACACTTAAAATTATTATCTTATTAATAATTGTAAAATAAAATAAAAGTAAAAAGATAATTTTTTTTAAGTTTAAAAAGATAGTTTCTTAGTTTTTTTTAATTAATTTGTGATTATATTTAGATATTTTTTTGTACTTGCAATTATTTTTGTGCTTTATGATGTAAAAAGAGTTAATTTTGCTAATATCTTATCAACTTACCAGGACTACCTAGGAAGACGGACGAGTACAGGACACCCCTTCGTGCTGCGTCGCTCGCCGCTCGCGCATCAGGTGGCGTTGACCATTCTCTCCTCGGACACCATTTGCCTAAAACAAGAAAAAATCAAAAATTAAACATCGTCTTCAAATAAAAAAACTAAATTTACAGATTTTTTTAAGAAATATGTATTCTATAAAGAAAATAGCTTCCAAATTTTAAAAAGCATATTCGCACAATTACACTATATTTTGGTGTATAGATGTGCTTGGAATTATATGTGAACTTAAATAATTATGTAGAGTTAGTTTCGAAAAAATCTAGAACAAATCTTGTGATTTATCTTAAGATTTTTCTAACTTTGTGAAATTGGCATAACAAAAAATATCAGACATTTGTAATAACATAATTATTTAAGTTCAAATTACACCACCACCACCAATTTTTGTTAACTCTTTATATGATGGTGGGAGTGCTGGTACGGAATTTTATATAGCTTTACGTCAGAATTGTTACGTATGGAAAATTAGTAATTTGAGAATAATTTAACTATTAAAATTCTCATACTTATAAGCGATCATCCTCAGCTTAAGAGTTACTCTGAAAATATTTTTTTGAACATTCAGTATTTTCAAAAAAGTTTTTGAACAGTGAAGTATATCGGTTTTTAGGATTTGGTAGTCGTAACGACAAAATCGCTTAAAAATTCTTCACATATGTGATCGCCTCGCAAGTGTTCCACTCACAACTGACCACTTTGAAATAGTCAGTGACGGACCTTACGCAATTTTAACATACAGTGTCGTTTTTGAACATCTACTGCTGAAACTTTTCAGCTCATATTGAAAGTTAATGGTGCAGATAATCATATTATTAGCAAACTAAAGATTAATTTTAATATTAACGCAGAAAAATTATATCCCGAGAATTCTGCAAAACTCTACTTAATGCGTGAATCAGTAACTATAGTTACTAATTCCCGTACTTAACGAATTCTTTTATCCCTTTACAAGTTTACAAAATGAGTAAGAAAAAGTACAAAAAAAATTGCTTATAGGTTAAACTCGATAGGTAGTTAGTTTATGATAACTACGAATGTAGTGGTCTAGGGATGATCGATATTAGAAAAACATCGATGTTAACATCGATTCAAGAGTATCGATATACGATATACATCGAAAAAAAAACATCGATGTTCGAAAACATCGATGTTTATGTAACAAAATAAACAACCATTATAATCTCTTATTTTATTTATTAAAAATTAACATTGTCAATATTTATTTGGTACACTTTGCAAAAAAGTCACTTTTGTTAGAAGTTTTCCTTTTAATCTGTTGCTTTGTTGATACAAATGCTACCCAGCTTTTGAAAAAAGTCTCTCTAAAACAAATATTTAATGGAAATTTTTTTCAAGTTTGGATAAGTGGATCCTAGAACTTGCCATAAAAGTAATGGATCCTGTTTTAAATCAGCTACAGGATTTTTTAAATACTGGACAGCTTAGAGTAATATCGATGTTCCGATATTATTTTCGAGGATACAATATTATACAATTATAACATCGAGGATACATCGAGGACATAACATCGATGTTTTTACATCGATGTTTTCCCGCTAAACATCGATGTTTTTCTACAATCGATGAATATCGATCATCCCTATATTGGTCCAATTAAAGGGCTCCGATGCAATTTTCAATGCCTCTTACAGTGTTTATTCTATTTATACGTACATCTATGCAAATCTGCTGCAGTAGAAATATTCAAAATTAGAGAAATGGAGATGTTGAAAAATTGGGTCTAGAGCAGGGAATTGACAGGTAGGTACCTATTCAAATTCATTCGGTAATAGGTAAAAAAATTGAGAATTATTCGGAATGGAATCGAAAATTCAAATGATAAAACTCGTTAAAATTCTTTTGTCAATTTTCAAACGTTTAATGTACTATTTTTCACTGAAAACATTTACTTTTGCAAACTGATCCAGTTCTGTTCTCAAATTATCACAATATTTTCGCGTAATTTTTAATGCAATACGGGTCTCATAATTAGAGAAACCTTAGAGAACCCAAAAACACAAATTTTGATATCGTATATCTACGAGGAGCGTAAACTGTCATATACTCAAATCAAGAAAATGAAAAGTGAATAAAAAATTCTTATGTATTTGGAAATGAACTTGACCTAAATAAAAAAATTAACACATATTCTCCACTGTGTAAACTGTCAAGTGACACAATTCAATTTTTTTCGTTGTGTAAATCATTATAACAACTAGGATATAAACGATATTTATAATAATAAATAGCATACCTACAGACACTGACAGAACAGGGCAGGATTGAATTAAAATTTGGGAAAACACACTACTACACAGCTAACCGAATACTATAATATTGTAATATAATACAACACACTGTCAAAAACTTGACATACTATAATAATAATAATATTGTCTAGTTGTTGTAATATTACAGTCTGTTGTATATACGGGACCGATGCAGATCGTTTGTGTTTGTACGTTATTAATGAAGATGGCACTTGTGGCAATTAGGCATCGCGCGAGTCGCAGCTGCCATCCACATTACAATTGAGATGGATTGTTTTAGAATGGCTATGCATATGTTGTCATACATATATCATATTCTATTTATCATTATACATACTTACATATTACATACAATATACATTTTACATCACATTACCAAGTTTACCAGTTTTAAATTTATATAAACAAAATATGTATGTATGTGTATGTACGACGGACAGACGTACAAGTGTGTAAAGTGCTGAGCAGTGTAGACGGACTATTGTGTTATGTGGTAATATTATCTTTTCATAACAATTATTTACGTAATCTTTTAAACTTAATTACTCACAGCGTCGTAAAAAGTATAAAAAATTTTTTTTACTGTTTTATAAAAATAGAGGGCATATTTCATTTGGAAATTAACATTATTTTTTAATTTGTATTTACAAGTTGTCAAATATTTTAAGATGATATTGATGATTACAGTTAGCACAATCAAGGGTGGATCCAGTTCTCAAATTGAGAAGAGGCAGTGGTGGATTTACCAGCAGGCTGAGTAGGCTGGAGCCTATGGCGGCAGATTTTAGGGGTGGCAAAGTTGGTCAAAAAGAGCGGCAAAATGGAGAATTTGAAGTTTTTTTTTTGCTCGTCACCTACGTTTTTTAAGAAGAGCGGTAGATTTTTAGGGCGGCAGATCTGCCCAAAAATGGCGGCAAAAATTTTTTTTACCTTTTTAGGGGCGGCAATTTTCACTGAGCCTAGAGCGGCACTTAGGGAAAATCCGCCATTGAGAAGAGGTCCATTTTTTTAAAGGCTTCATAACAGTGATGATATGAGGTATTACAATGTGCTAATCACTCACATAAGTAGTATTCTTTTAGAGTCTACTGAAAGTACAGGAAAAATTTCGTATACCTATTATAGTTATTTTTGGTCATTTAAAAAAAAAATAATTTTAATCATTTTGTCGAGGGTAAAATAGTTGACTAAAAAATGACTAAATATAAACAAAATTAGTCCACTAAACCGATTAATTGATTAATCATCCGACATTACTACTTCATAATGCGTTTCTAACATTGCAAATTAAAAAAAATGTAGGTACGTAAGTTTAGCATTAAAAGAATGACTTCGAAAACCAATAATTCTCTTGCGCAGTTTCATCATTTGGTCATTTCGTTAACGGTTTTTATGACACTGAAAAAATTTAGGCAACTTGGTCACATGAACGTCGTTAAAATAAAAAATTATTTTCTTCTAAAAACAAATCATACTAAAACGATTTGAATTAGGGTGACTGATTAAATTAAAGTAATTTAGGTGTTAAAAACTTTTCATTTTTGTTATAAAAATGATCCAATTCTTTTCATATATGTGACTGGTGCAAAAGAAGTCGTTTTTCTAGTGGTTCAACGTACCTAAAGTTTTTGTAAAAATGAAAATAACTACTTCGAAAACCTATGACTCGCTCTGAATTTAATCATTATTTCATTTACGATTTTTAACGCACTGAAAAATTTTAGTAAACTCGATGACGTCACCAAATTAAAGAAATTTCCTTTTCCTCAAAGCAAACCTTATTGAAGTGATTTGAATTAAGGTAAATTAAAATTGACACAGTGTTTGAAAAATTACCAAACTGGATCGGCTGGGACTCGAACCCGGATCTCTTGGTTACCAGCCAAGCGCCTTACCAACTAGGCCACCGATCACTTGTTCGAGTGCCACTCCAATTCAGTAATCAATCAAACACAACCTCTCTCTAATGCGAGACGCAGTTTTATACTTTTAATTTCAAATGTTATCGAGTGCCTGTGAAACATTATTAGTGTATGATTTTAGAGTATTGATTACTGAATTGGAGTGGCACTCGAACAAGTGATCGGTGGCCTAGTTGGTAAGGCGCTTGGCTGGTAACCAAGAGATCCGGGTTCGAGTCCCAGCCGATCCAGTTTGGTAATTTTTCAAACACTGTGTCAATTTTAATTAACATAATGAATTGGCCATTTGCCAAAGTACATCGAGTGTTCAAGTATCAGCCAAAGCTGGACATTTAGTGAACATATGAATATTGGTGTATGTTTAAATACGGATAAAAATCCGCCATACACTAATAATGTTTCACAGGCACTCGATAACATTTGAAATTAAAAGTATAGAATTAAGGTAGTTGGTTGAATTAAAGTAATTTCGGTGTCAATTTCTTTTATACATGTGACTCATCTAACAGACGACATCTCCTTAATGGTACTATGTACATATAGCTTTGGTGAAAATAAAAAGAACGACTTTGAAAATTTATAATTGGAGAATCTATAATTTCATCATTCTATTATTTTATTTTCGATTTTAAAACTAATTTAAAAAATTTCTCTTTTCTCAAGACAAGTCTTTCTGAAGTGATTTGAAGTGTGATTGGTTGACTTAGAGTAATTTGGATCTGAAGTTTTCATTTTTACTATCAAAATAACCCAATTCCTTTTAAGTATATGTGCAACGGTTCCGACACGGTTTTAGTCTTTACTAAAACACTTTCTAATCATTTTGAAATTTTGTATACGTGTTTAAATAGATTTACCTGCCTACCATAAGCAAAATTTTGGGTAATGTTGGGTTTTCCTAATCAATATAAAACTTCAAGAAAATTTGTTTCGTTCTAAAATGTATCACCATTTTAATCCTAGAGACTCAAAGTCTCATAACACGCCACTTCTGTTTGTTTTTTCAAATGTGTATTTCTAATTTACACTATTTCATTAAATACTTACTTCTACACCATAAAAAAAAAAAACAAGGGCAAAATAAACCATAAGATTAGCATACATCCACCTAACTAGTCACCTAACTATAATAACCTACAAATGTAAGAATGTATACCTACGTAGTGACTAGTGCAATTCTTAATAACAATAATAATAGTAATAATCATAATAATAATTTCAAATAAAAAAAATAGCTTGTTAAAAAGAATATTTTTCAATGCATACGAACATATACACACATGGGTACAAGCGAAAGAATATGCACCATCAAAGAATGTATTTTTGCATGTCATTATATTCATCCATGCACTCATCTCTTTCCCACTAATATAAAATTATAATAGAACTATCACCGTTGTTGTTATAAAACGTAACATGTCATAAAAAGGTCCATTATCGTCTTTATAAAAATACATATAACGACATTAGATTATACAATTTCCATTTTCTTCAAAAACGACATCATCAACTCACCCCCCCCCGCCTCGCCCCGCAGCACACCACCGCCCAATAACTGCGACCCTGTCACACGGTGCCAAGATGTTATAACTGAATACAATTAGACGGGAGAAAAAAAACACCGCGTCTTCTAGTAATAGTACAGTGAGTGCACATTTTATTTTGAATTGCATATTACCTGTCTCTGTTTATCGTATGCCAAACGGTTCGAATGTGTGGTGCAACCGGGTTCAGCCGTTGTGTGATAATAATGACTTGAAAATGATGCGTTTCTCTGTGAAATCATTTTCTCCAGAAAGTCCCCCCAGTTAGTTAAAAGATGTATTTTTTTATATTGTAAATGAATTGGGTGTAAAATGAGTTTGGCAAAAAATGATTGTTTATGGGAAATAATGATGTTGTCGAGGGTGTGGCACTCGCACTGTTGTATTGTTGTCGTTATACCGTAAGCGATAGTATAGTTTGAGGTACGAGATATTGCACTTAGTGTTTAAATTGAACATTGAACAACGAAAAGTCATCACGGGTAGGTAAGTAAATATAGAGACTGTTTTATTTTTAACTTGAATGATCATTTTATATAAACATAGGTGTATAATAATAGGCTAAAAGTACAGCAACAGCGGTGAAAAGTAGCAAAAAGTAAGTTTCCTTTTGTATAAAAATTTTATTCCTAATATATCTGCGTAGTAATTCTTATTTTTTGCTTTAGGTAGCCGAAGCATTACAATCACTTTTGTGAGGTAAAATATTTTCCCACCAAAGTCGGAATTTTTACTCAGATTCAAAGTTTCCTGAGCAATTTTGGAGTCAGTACATTCTTAAAACGATTTCTTTTTTCAAATATTAAAAATTTCTATATTTTTATGATACAAAAAAATTTTTTCTAATATTTTTTCAGTAGTTAGTGAAAAAAATTATTTCTTTGATTCAAAGAAAACAAAAAGTTAAGAAAATATTTGTGTTTCGAACAAAGAAATCGTTTTGAGAGTATACATACATTTTCTACAAAATAGCTGATCAGAAATAAAAATCGAACATATTTTTAATTCAACACGTATATGAAAAGCTCAAAATTAACATTAAGAATGCTTGTCTTTCACCTAATAAGTTTTTCTGCTTAAATACAAAATTAGAACCCTTAAAAAGTCCTCATGGCAATCATTGCATTAGATAGTCTACCCACACTTGACAATTTTTAAATAATCTATGTCGGATCTTACACAATTTAATAGAAAATGTCGTTTTTCAAAACTGTTATTGATATTTCAGATAATCATATCAACAACTTAAAGACTGATTTTAACATTAAATAAATAAAAGTAAAAAATATTTTATCCTGAGAATTGTGAAAGCTACTACTTGTCTATGAGACGGCGATCTCTAATAGCAGGACGAAGGGAAGGGGAGAATCGACTCGAACTGTTATGCTAAAAAGAGACAGACGGAATACATATTATGCTAAAAAGAGACAGATCACAATGAAGGCAACGACAGCGTCAGAGATTATCGTCTCAAAGACAAGTTGTACTAACTACGAAATCCTGACTTGATGCGTGCTTAACACGCACTCGATGATTTTTTAATGATGTTTCTTCAGTGTTAATAATTACAATGTTCATAGATATATATAGGTAGGCACCTATTAAAAATAAAATGGTTAAAAATCAATTTTAATTTTAAACGTTCATAAACTACAGAAGAAGAACAAATTCAAAATAAATAAATTACGGTATTTGTAACAAAAACATTGAACTAATTGACGTGAAACATTCTAACTATCGGATAGACATACACCCATTAATAATAATATTTTAAGTAAAAGTGAATTATCTTTACTGTTCACTATTATTATTATTATTATTATTATTATTATATCACTAACAAACAAATAGTACAGCATTGGTAAAATTAGTGGAGCACCTTGAATGCTTACAACATTAATTTTCATCTTACTCATCAACAAATGATAAAATTAATAGCCACAAGAAAGTGTGTTACTTTCAAGTGTAATTACTTGAAAAAAATAGACCCCTCGCTTCTTTTAGAACTTTACAGTTCATCTATTTCTCTTAAAAAAGTTTGTACATCAATGATGTATTGGTCACATGGATATAAAATAAAAATTATCAAATATTATAATTTATAAACTCTTAAATTGAACAAACTATTATATAATATGTATATTACAGGTGTAATTTTATCAACTGTTATTATCTTAACGTTTGGTGAAATTTGATAAAATTTTACCCGAGGATTTGGAATAGGATCAGAGCCGGATCTACATAAGGGAATTTGGGACACGTGCCCCGGGGCCGCCACATAATAGAGGCCTTCAAAAATTTTGATTTTGTTTCCTCGTCAACTCTATTTTTTGTAAGAATTAAAAAAATTTTAGAAATTCTCAAGAGGGACTTCCATACAGTAGTATCGAGGGACTCTTACATATACGGCCCATTATATGAGAAGTGTCCCCTCGGCGCCTCCACAGAAATAAATCTGGGCCTGAATAAGATTCTTATGTGAAAATTATAATATAGGTACCTATTTGTCCCAATACAACAGTTAAATTTTAAAAAGAAAACGTTTCTAAAAGGATTCATCCCCGATAGAATTACGAAAGATACTTTGGCTTATTATGACGGCAGAGTTCTACAGGCGTCACTCAAGTTATTGACGATTTAATTTATGACCACTGATCGCAGTTTCCCTCGAGTTATAGACAAACGATACGCATGTACGCATTGTCACAGTACCACACAGCACGTATGATCGTGGGTACATACATATGGTTTGTCTATAAGTTGAGGTAAACTACAATCAGTTAACTTGTCAATAGTGATGAGCAAAATTAGTCTTGGTCTTACATTTTTTGCAAGACCAAGACCAAGACTATGTATACCAAGAGCAAGACCAAGACTAAGACTATAAGTATGGCTGCAAGACCAATACCAAGACTCAAGTGAGCAAGACCAAGACAATAGCAAGAAAAAAGCAAGACTCTTTCTAAATTATTTAAATAATTTAAAAGTATAATTAATACCGTAAAGAGAGAAAATTCTGATTTTGAAAGGAAAAGATTCGCTAATAAAAAAATGCAAGAAAGTGGAAGAACCTTTAGCAATACCAAGACTGCATTTTGCAAGACCAAGACCAAGACCAACACTCAAACTGCTCTAGCAAGACCAAGACCAAGATCCTTAATGCAAGAACAAGACCAAGACCAAGACCAAGATTGCCAAGTCTTGGTCTTGCATTTGCTCATCATTCGTTGTTAATAACTCGAGTGACGGCTGCATTTTTTCGTTCTAATTTAAATTCTGTTTCAAAACAAGCTGTGTATACACATTTTTGGTAATTACTGTACAAAATAATTTTGATGATACAAGTGGGATATATGTATTAGTGCTGCAGAGGTAATTCTAAATGGCTATAATCGTAATAATAATAGTAATAAGCGCTGATCACGACGAATGACTTCACTCAATCAGACCATATAGTGAAGATAATAAAAAAAACCAAGTATAGTTGTATGTATAGTTCTTGCTTTTCGAACCCAGCCAACTACATAGATGTTTGATTTGCAATTTCTATTAATAAAATAAAGCTATATTATATTATTATAGATATTGTATATTATGTTATATTATTATTATATATTGTTGTGAATCAATGGCGTTTGTAATAGACGTCAATTAATATTAGTTATTGATCTGCTTGTTTATGTATATTACATGTACATTCAGATTAATAATGCTATAATTGCAATTATTCTATTAAATATGGATTTTCAAATAATTATCATACTTCATCATAGAGTAGAGTAGTAAAAAAAATGTATCTTGTAAAAAATGTATAGGTAAGTATACCATTTCGTTAAATCAATTTTAACCATACAGGTTAGCGAAGCTATAGATACACAGTGAAAAAATTTGTATTCTGCGTAAAAAGAACTATTGGTTAAAATTTTTGTGTTAAATAAGTAACCCAACCCTGTGTTAATGTAACATTTAGTGTTTGTGTTAAATGAAGATATTAACAAAAATTTTGATTTAACAGAATAAAAATGTTAATCTGTTTTGAACAACAAAAATATAACACCATCTTTATGTAAAAGGGAAAGAATGTCTATAAGTACACTTATTTGTGTATTTCCAACACCAAAAAAACTGGTTTCGCGCGCATTTACTGCATTAGTTAAGAGCGGGGGTAGTGGTAACTTGTAGCATCGGTAGCATCATTGCCAATCATTGCACATTGTGCGTTCAACAGAAACATATGTATGTATAGAAGATGGAAAATTTCAAAATCAAAAGTGTATTTTTAAAGTTAAATTGATTTTAATTATATAGATATTAAATATCGATTAGGTAAGTTAATTAAAAATATTATAGATCGAATTTTTTTCTTTGTTTGCATAATTACTTCAATTAATTAAAAAATTATCGAATATTCGGCGTTCGAGAACACATTCAAAGGGCAAAGAAGATCAGATAAAGAAGGAAGAGTAGTCGTTCCATTTTGTCTTCCACGTTCAGGTTAACAACGACCACAATTTTTGGGTATTGCTTTAACATTATTTTCATCAGAGCACAACTTTGTTAAATTATTAAATAAAAAAGTTTAAGTACGGAAAAGTTTTTTTTATTGTTTCCTTTCATTTACATAAGAAATAAATAAAAAATAATAATAACTTAAATAAAGTGTCAAAATATACCAACACATTTATTGAGTAAACTTCTACATTCTAAATCAGTTAATTTCACACATCATTGTGGTAAAATTATAACTAAGTAATTGTGTAAAATTTACACAAAATGTATGTCCTTTTGTGTGCTAAATCATTGACACAAATTTTGTGTAAAGATTTGACACATTTTATTTGTGTTAAAATAACACAAAAAATTGAGTGGACCGTTCTGGACATGTGATTTGTGTTAATTTTAACACAAATTTTTTAACTGTGTGGAAAAGTATGATAATCAGACCAATTTGAGTATTTGGGTAAAATAAACACAAAATGTGTTCTTTTGTATGTTAAATCATTGACACAAATCTGGCGTAAAGATTTGACACATTTGCTTTGTGTTAAAAAACACAAAAAATTGAGTGGATCGTTCTGGACATGTGAAATATGTCTTAATTTTAACACAAATTTTTTAACTGTGTAGAAAAGTATGATAATCAGACCAATTTGAACAATTCACCGGATCTTGAAATTTTTGTTTTACGGGACATTTTTCCATTCTCACAAGACATAGAGCACACAAAGAATACAAAGCTATAAATCAAAAACAAAACTAAATAATGTGAAAAACTAAAACCATAATCTGAAATATTGATTCAAATATTCAAAAAAGACAGTTTGACCGGACTCTTCAAAAAACCGGACGCTAGCCATTTGTTTCATTTGAGTAACGATATTTATCTGAATTACATTCTCGATCAAGTGGTCGGAAGACGACATTTCATATTACACAACCTAATATTATTAAATATTGCTGTCCCCGGCATTTATTGCCATAAGAATTGCTTAGAAAAATTTGAAATCATTCATGAACATGAATTGATAAATGACGTGTGGTGAGTATATTTATTTAATATAACCATGGATAAATCTGAATTTTTAAATGTTATTCTGAACTCTACCTGTACAAAATATGAAAGTGAGAGAAACATATTCGTTGTTATATGTATACGCAACCGTGTTATTGGGTCCCGTCAGTTTGGGCGAATCTGGACGATTTTTTCAGTTTTTTGGCAATAAATTGTTTAGAGTTTATCTAAAAAATTCTAAAAAAATAATTTAAATGCTTTAATATCACGAGCATATAGGGCAGTAATAAAAATATCAAAATTGGTACTGCAACATTTTTTTTTCTGGTTATGTAGTATCTAGTTCGCCCCTATGTGTGGGGCGAATCTGGACAATGCTTTATTTGCAATATAAATCACATTCAGTCATGCATATGGGTAAAATCGGACATAAAAAGATAAAAATAGCTGAATTTCGAATCTGGAAGATTAATAACTGCATCAGCGAATGACTTTTGATGGGTGGAATACAACATTTTGGATTTAAATGAACTTTATTTTGATTTGCCTTTGAGTCTATCATGCAAGATCGATTTGTGAACATGGAAATATTCAGCAGCTTGTCTGAGCGATTTTCTTTTATTTTTAATATCGGAAAGCAGGGGCGCAACAACTACATATCTACAGGGGGTCAAACAAAAATTTAAATTATCAAATGTTTTGATAACGCAATTCTCCGATAACAATGGAAAATGTTGTAATAAAATGTCGTCTCCGAAAATTTAATTTTCAAATAACAAATATTAGTAAACCACTAAAAATTTTACTTTTTAATATAAATAAAATAAATTGAAGGAGTATTTCCAGGTAATTTTAGGGGGTCCGGACCCCTTGAACCTCCCCGGTTGTTGCACCTCTGTCTAAAAGAGCGCATTTTATGTTATCTAGACTACAGTTTATATAGTTTATACCCACTTTCTTTTTATATTGACGCACCATGGTGTATGAATTCGCCTCACCTACAGACAATTTTTTGTCAATTTATAAAAAAAAATTGAGCACAATACAGCTTTCATTTTTGGTACATATATTGTCAAAAAAAAAACGCCAAACATTTTGTTGTCAGTGCCTACTTTATATATATAACTTTTTTTTTTTGTACAGCAATTTCTTTATAAGATTTTAAAACGCGACTTATTTTTAAAAATTATAAACAATGCGCTTGTAAAATAACAAAATACAAAGATGTCCCGTTCACCGCTTTTCTTTAATGACTAACTCATAACTGAGAAAATTCAGTAGCATAAATTGATCTATGACTTTGTAAGGTCATAACAATGACGAAGAAATATCGAGAGGCAGCTCTGTCTAGATTCGCCCCTACTGTGCCGATTCGTCCCAACTGATGGTATAGTTTTTCAATATTTAAATGAGATGACTTTTCAAGTACGGCAATAATCAGCAGTATTGTTTGCAGCATGTTACCTACTTATCTATATACATGCAAAAAGAAACCGTCGCTTTTAAAACAGGTAACAAATTTAAATACAATTGGAGTGAACATAGGGTGGTATTTGTTGTAAGCAATAAAATAATTTAACTTTTTGAAAGTTTATGGTCACTAATTACACCCTCTCGAAAAGTCATCCCAAAAATTGTTGGAAAAGGTATACAAACAAATAATACGGTACTTGACTGTATTTAAAATTTGTGTCAAATGTTAAATAATTCTATGGATTATCATTACATATGTCCAGTTTTAATGATGAAACATAAAAAAAAAATTGATAACTATTTATAAATTTTATTTTGAAAATCACCATTTTTCAACAAATATTCAAAATAGTGAAAACGCGCCATTTCTTGAAAATGACGTAACATTTTGTAGCTAGATATGTCGATTTTGATAATTTTCATCGGTGAGGTGAAATTGTGTTTTCTTTTGAATATTTCTATTAACTTATATATATAGGAATAATAATCGACCAGAATTCTAATAAATATTTGCTTTTACTTTGACATTTTATGAATATAATCAAAGTTTTGAGGTTATAAATATTGACATTGACGTTTAGTTGCTTCAAACTGTGACGTCACTATAGTGAGGTATTTCTCCCACCTTTTTCTCATTTAAAATTGTAGGGTTATTTTTTTTTGATGATTTTTTACAGAATCTGTCGAAAATAAAAAAATCAGTTAGCTGATATAGAAAAACAATGCTTTTAGAATATTTTTGCAACTTCAGTCAAGTACCCTATTCAAAATATATTCCATTCGATTTTTTAAATCATTCATAATTACCTAATGACATCCACCATTAGGTAGAATATCTACGTATGGTTAAACATGCCCAATTAGTGGACGACTACTACAAAAAAGTATACAAAACTAATAAACGAAATAATCAGAAAAATGTAACAGAACGGTACGCAAGTGAATAAGAAAACAATGAAAAATATAAAACATATCGCTCCATTATTGCAATAGTCGGTTATCTGGGAAATATCAACTTTTGAGATATTCAAGTTTAAAGTTTTTTAGAATATATTTATTGCCTTTTGAGAGTTATTTGAAATCCAATTTTAATGCAATTTTCACAGAAAACTCTTTAAACACGATATTAAATAATGTTATAAAAATTTAAAGAATTATTTTATTTTGTCGGCAAAAATTTTCAAATTTTCTTAGATAACTGACTGTTGCATAAAAATATTTTGGATAGAATTACTACGATGATAAAAATAACCCAATTTTAAAAATGAAAACCATTATTAACTGAAATAAAACCATTTTATTCAACATAAAAATACAAAAAAAAAAGTTAACCAGCTTATCATAAATTATTCACTATAATTGAAAACTAAACTAAAACTAAATCCTAAAAAGAAAGAACTTGATAACGACAATTTCACAAATTTTACAGGACAGCAAAGATAAAGTTTGAGAGCTGGTATTCTCCTATTATGATTTTTCTTGAAATATATAGTTAAAACGTAGTGAAATTCTACTAACATAATTAATTAAGAAATTGAATAAATAACATTATACTAATCATAAAACGGTGGATTTTGTAATACATCTACTACATTGTTAATATTTTCCTTGTTTAATTTGACATAACGAATTTTTTATTGCTACTAATGTTAACACCTTGTAATAAAAAATCAGTTAAATTTAGACATTTGTTTAAAAAACACAATTGCCTACAGAAACTAAATCATTATACAATTAATGATGAAGACGTTAAAATTTTAAAATTCGGTTATGTTGTTTAGTTTGTAAAATTTTCAAAATTTTTTTTGCTTCAATACTCGGATAAAATGCAATAACCTAGTATTGTAGTAAAAATAAATTGAATTTGACGCTTCAACAGTACGGTTATATCGATATATCTTAGTCTTGCAACAAATAAAATTTAAATTTATTAAAATTGTCATACAAGGGTATCGACTATATTTGCTAAAATATTAAGCTTAGAGCTTAACTGATTGTAGCATCTGAAAGATACGCTTTTCCTCTTTCGAATGGTGTAGATAACTCAAAAACGTAATTTTGCCCAGATAACCGACTATTGCAATAATGGAGCGATATAGTAGCAACAAAAATGCACGGTCTTGTCTATAATAATAATACATCTTTATATTATTCGCCCGCTCGCTCGCTCCGACAATGACCGACCGGCCATCAGTTTTCAGTTCCAGCAATAAAAATATATGATTCAATTATAAATTGATATTGTCTCTATGGTTTTTACAATGAATGATCGATGTTTTAAGCCAGTTAACTTTTACAAAATGAATATTTATTAATACTTTTGCCATTGGTTACATTCCATATTGACATTTATTGTTCATTTTCAATTGTTTTTTGCTATTTTTTTGCTTTTATGTAATGTTTGTAATGTTGCTGTTGTTGTTGTTTTTTTGTGTTGTCGTTTTGTTTATTAGTTGTTTTTTTGTTTTTATTATTATTCGGATCGTTATTGCTGCCCAATACTGTGATTAATTAATTATTAATCTTCAAAGAAAAAAGTGTATTTTTTTTTTAATAATATGTTGTTCAGTGATGTAACACACCGTGAAATTATTTAATCAGAATAATATTCTGGTTAAATCAAATCAAAAATTTTACACCTGATATACCTATATCAGATTAAGACGATAGACTTGGTATTAGGTCATCCGAAAAGTTCATGCCAATTTCGGAGCCGCTCGAATGAATTCATATTTCTTCAACTAGCAACCGCAGACGTAATATGCACCAACATGTTAGTGTTAGGCCGATAGTGTTGCTTGTAATATGTATCATACATTTTTAAACAGTGTTTAAATAATTGTATCTTAAATAACGATGAGCAATCTTATAGACATCAAGAAATATCATGTCATGTTATACGAGTTTAAAAAAGGTATAGTCCATTTCACTTAAATTTAACCATGCTTCATCACTTTGAATTTAAATAATTTCCGTTTTCTTGGCTTTATTTCTTTCATTATTGCATTTACGTAAATTTTAAAATTTGCAGTTTGTTTTTAGAAAAAAATAGAAGATTAATTTGTTTCGAATATAAGAATTATTTAATTTTTTAACGATGACTCGTGAACAATTGTATTTGAAATGGGATATACTAATTACTAATGCAGTTGACGCAACGAGAAGTATTTGTAATGTTTATGGTGATGATGCGCTTTCTGGCAGAACTTGTAGAAAGTGGTTTTCTAGATTCCGAAAGGGTAATTTTTCTTTGGAAAATAAGGCTCCCTCCGGTCGACTTGTGTGTATTGACGATGAATTTATCCGTCAAAAAATTAAGAGAAAGCCGAGGCAAACTGTCAAGAATTAGCGGCAACTTTTGAGCATTCAAAATTCACATTTTTTGGCCATTTGAAGAAAATCGAGATGGTCATTTACACCAGAAACGGCTCGAACTTTCCGAATGACCGAAAATTTTAAATCTCAACATTTGAATTTTGTATAATAGTTAACATCATGGTGATCATAATATATATACTGACAAAACGCCCAATTGGTACACTATTTTCACAGCTAATACAATTTTATATGAAACTGTTGACGTCCTACGACATGATGTGTGAATGTGTCAATGACCGTCAAGGTGTTAATAGATGGTTAGTATTTGCTACACATTTTGCCCCCATCTAAATACAGTATCAATCCTGTGTGTTCCAGAGTTATTGCATAGGTTTTAAAATTAATACAAATATCTCTCGAATGTAAATCAGTACAAATAATAAAATACAAATATCTCCCGAACAGAATTTGTATAAGTTTAAAACAAGCTTTGTGATAGTTCTATAAATTTTATCGGTAGATTCGCAAAATATAACAGATACCGGCTTTGCTTAATTTCCATATCTAACTGACTATATTTTTATTTTGAATTTAGAGCTACAAGGTTTGATATCATTAATTATAATCCTAATAGGTCGTTCACTTCGAAGCGGTAAATGATAGGTAGTAAGTAGAACTCATAAGTAGAATAAAGCAAGTTGAGCAGGGTCGTAGGAAGAAAAGGGGGGTTCCGGGAATAAAGCACACAAAAATTTCTCTCCGAAAAAATAAATGACAACCAAAAATAAAAACACATCTCTTAAAAATTTCTCCCCGAGAAAGTAAGTGACCAGCAAAAAAAAGTTTTTATTCACTGACCCCCACTGACCCACAGAGCTACAACTCCGGCTACCCCATCCTCTCATTGGGCCTGAAGCTGAATGAGTTTGAAGCTGCTATTCAAACTCTTCAACTGCTTTCATTTAAATTTTAATCGGAATTCTTATCAACCTATGGTAGGAGAGCTAGGAATTTTTTTTTTTTGGTACACCTTGAACCATGTATCTTGGCAGTGTAGAAGATAACACATAAAGTAGGGTTTCCGATCTCGATTCGATTTTATCGAAAATCGATTTTTGGAGAGCCGATCTTTGATTTTTCGAATCGATTCTTTGGAGACCAAATCGATACAGAGATCGTGAAAGATTTACAGGATCGGAGATCCATCTTTTTGAATTTAGATTAGAATATTTTTGGTAAAAATATGATATTTTTTCAAAATTATTATAGAATATATTTCAACTATTTATGTTGTCAAATAATTTTACCACTTTCATGATTCATTTATAGAAAACTGAGTCAAATTTTGTATTTACGTGACACTTTTAGCGCAAACTGGAAACCATTTTATTCATATGAAATTCAGCAGTTCATCTTCAAAGAAAACTGAACATTTTTTTGAAACTGATTTGTGACAACCTAACAAGAAACTTCACTAAATCTTTTTTATATCTTTTATTTTCTGTAATTACAAAAATTGAATCGACTTGCGTCAGATCGATCTTTTGTAAGCCGATTTTCTCCTGCATCGATTTTTGGTTTGACCGTTCGAATCGATCCACAAGATCGATTTTTTGGCCAGAGATCGGAAACCCTAACATAAAGTAACTGCCGGTATAATAATGGAGGGTCATAACTACGGTAACCAGACTTGTAAAGAGTCAAAACGGGACAGCCGACCTTACCGGGGGTATGGGGGTACGGAGTACCCCCATAAGAAATGGGGAGTCCGCGAGTCCTCCCCGAAAAATTTTTGCAAATTTAAGTCAATAATGCGTTTTTTAAGTCATTTAGAGTGCTAATTTTTCTTTCTACCATTAAATTAATTTAGTGGCGGATGATTCCACCACCACTATAACATAATACCTGTGATAATCAAACGATAATTTGGATAGAATAATTTGTGTTAGAAGTAGGACGATAGAAAAACAAAAGGATATTATCAAGGAAATCATAGCCAAACCTATTACACCAGCAGTAATAATATTTTATTCAGAATAATAAGCAAGTTCATTTTATCATTAGAATTTGAATAATACAATTAGATATCTTCTTAACCTAATGATAAGGCATTGTTGGAAATTACAACAACGTAACTAACTTTTTTCAAATGTACTTTAAAGGATTAAATGGTGTTTACTTTTAACAAAAGCTACATATGGAGGGGTCAGTGTAAAAGTGAACCAAGTCCATAAATTTTTTTTTTTAAAAATGCCTTTTTCGTTAAAGAATTGTAATTTCTAAAATTTTAAAGGCATTTTCAGAAAAAAAAATTTTATGAACTTGGTTACACTGACCCCTCCATATCAAAATTGAACGTAAATACAAAAACTGAAATTGAAATATAACACAAGTAAAAGATTTTAAAGGCAGTTGAAATTATTTCAAATAATGAATAAAACTTTTCATAAAATAGCATATAAGTTCAAATATTGCCAAAACAGGACAAATGGGCGTCCCGAGGTGTTTGGTCGAGACACCGGGACATGTCTCTGAAAAACGGGACTGTCCCGTTGAAAACGGGACGTCGGGTCACCTTAGTCATAATACAACATATCAAAAAACGAAAAATTTACTTTGGTGTGTGAATAAATTTAAACGAACTGCATCGCCATCACTAAAATGACAGTAGCTTACAGTTCGGAGTTTTGTTTCGGCGCCATTTGCATTTAGCGCGGGTAATTTGAAATGTGCCTTTCATAGCACCTCTCTATTTTTGTACATGAAAGGACAGATGATAACATTAGGTGTTCATACATGTATGACAATGCGTTCTTTCATAACGGATACTTTTCCATTCTCAATCACATGCATACCCCTCTGTAGGTACTATATACATACATGAGGTTACTATATATATATATATATATATATATATATATATATATATATATATATATATATATATATATATATATATATATATATATGTATCTATGCACATATTACGTATAACTATACAGTGGAACTTCACTAAAGTTAAAAAAAATTTGGTAAACTTTAGTGAAGCAGACTGAAATCAGTGGCCGTCATTTAATACATGATCGGGACTAAATAATAATTGAAGTGACGTACAAGAGCAAACTATTTAATAATTTGGATTCCAGTGTATTAATTGAATTTTATACTAATGTATAAATTTTCATTAAAAATATTGCTGTTATAGAAAGTTTTTCATTATAGATATATGTGCTATCGAAATTGTTTTTTTTTTTCCTTGAACGGACAATTGATAGGTACCGTATCTATTTTTCAGTCTACCTATATAAGCAGCTACGATTTGCTTTAGATTCACCAAATTCTCTGAATTGGTTATTAAGTAGGTATCCGGTATTCAAGTATTTTGGTATTTATGATTTAAATTTATTTATTATATTAAGTGAATAACTGAATTGAGTAAGTAATCTTCAATCAGATCACTCGCTTTGTATATATCTGACAAAATTTTTAAAAATACTAGAATTCAACATTTATAAAATTCTTTTAGCATAGAGAAATATTTTTATTAAAAAACACCACTGATTTGTTTACGTTTTTATGTTTTAAATACATAGTTATGACATCCAAACCAATTTCTTTAAATCATACTATATGTAATTGTTTTTTTTACTACGCATATAGCTTTTATAGAATTTATAATATATTTGTCTTAAAAATATATAATGTAATAATATTGTTTCTTTCTATTTTTATAAAATCCTCTTAACTTTAGCGAGAAAAAAGTGACGTCACTTAACAAAACTGATGTCAACTTAACTGAAGCTCTACTGTATGACAAAAAGGAGACAAGAGAGTAGACAGTGGGTGGTCCTCATACACATTTATCATTTGATTAACATTCAAATCAAAACTAAACCTGATCGTGGACGGTCGTCTGCCTGTCTGTCCATCAGTCCGTACCGCATCACATCTCCCGCCGCCGCTGCCGCCGCAGCTCCTAGCCTCCCGTTCTGTCACATGTCACATTATACGTAACGCAGCTATTTCAATTTATTTTACTGCATTTTTATTTTAAGATCATTTTTTCTTTTCCCTTTTTTTGTGGATTTGTGACGAGCCGTTCAATATTTTTCTTTTTTCCAATTTTTATTTTTCGCTTGTTTTTATTAAATGATATACGATATAATTATGTATAAATCACGTGGATAGAATATGTTTAAAGTGGTTTATTTCTTTTTTTAATATAAAAAAATATAGATTTTAAAGTCACTTTTCCTAACAAAATAATTTTTAAAAATTAATAAATAAAATGAGTTTATCATACAAAACGATAAACACCTTTCGATATTTTACATGTGCTGTTCTCGAAATTGCATTTTCCAGAACAGTGGACAAAAAACTCCAGTAGTTTCCATTCGATTAACCTGAAATTTTACCTGCAACTTCTTAGACAGATTATCTAGGGCGGCACATAAAATTATTAAAATTGGTTAAAAATATATATTTTTTTATATAAACAAATTAAAGTTGACTTTTTCGTCGATTTTCAAAATTATTTTTTAAACTAGTGCCATTTAACGATAAATTAATATTTTTAATTTTTTTTATTTTCTGACCTGTTTGAAACCTCTGCGAAAAAAAGCGTCTGTGTTAGACCTGCGCTTACGCCGTCCTTTTGTTTGGTAAATTTAAGAAAATTTTTTATATGCCTCAAATCACGTATACAGTCAAAAGTTATGTGTTGATGGCGTTATTCGCTCGAGAGGAGAAAGTTCCCGAATAAAACCTTTTTATTTGACATTTTTGAGTGATATAAGTAAGGTGACCAGATTTTTAAAGAGTCAAAACGGGACAGCCGACCTTACCGGGAGGTTTGGAGAGTACGGAGTACCCACCATGAAAAAAGGGGGTCCGGAATATTTTTGAAAATTTAAGTCAATGATGGTGTTTCTAAAGTCATTTAGAGTGCTAATTTCTTTCTACCATAAAATTAATTTGATGGCGGATGATTCCACCACCATTGTAGCATGAAACCTTTGATAATGAAACGATAATTTGGATAGAATAATTAGTATTATGAGCAGGAAGATGGAAAAACAAAAAGATATTATCAATTAATGAATAAAACTTTTCATAAAATAGCGTATAAGTTCAAACATTGTCAAAATGGGACAAATGGGCCTCCCGAGAAGTTTGGTTGGGACAACAGGACATGTCTCCGAAAAACGGGACTCTCCCGTTGAAAACGGGACGTCTAGTCACCTTAGATATAAGTAATGCCTGAAGTGAATCTGTCACAATTTTATCAATTTGTTAAATCTATTAACTATCAGATCTATCACTCACAAAACGATTTCTTTATTCAAAGACTAAAACTTTCTTTGAATTTTTTTTCTTTGGATTACAAAATATTTCTTTGAATTAAAAAAATAATTTTTTTAATACAAAGAAATATTTTTTCAAATTTGTTTCAGTAGTCAAAAAAATATTTCTTTCAAACAAAAATACAATTTTTTTGACTCAAAGAAAAAAAATTCAAATAAATTTTTAATTTTTGAACAAGAAAATCATTTTGAGAGTGTAACGAATGGACAAACGTCTTAGTTCATACAATCGAATTGCCTCAAGTTGAAGGTAATCATATTTCCATATTTTTGAATCAAACTGTATTCAGTACACTTCAGTCGCCAGTCATTAGCGTAGTAGATAGGTAGTAAATAAATAGTGCAACTACGCTGTCGTAGTGTAATCAACAAAAACAAAAACAACACAATATCGTTCGTTATGATGTCCGTTCGTTCGCTTGTTACATATTGCGATGTTGCCGTTGTCGATGTCGATGTTGTCGATATGAGTCATGCGCAGCACATATGTATGTATTTGTTTATGTTCTCTATGTGTAAGCTTCATATTTTTCTCACAACGAACGCTGCTGATAACAACAGAACTAATAACCATTATAATTTAAATAAATACATACAATATACTATATTATAGTATAGGTGGAATTCATTCATACAAGTTGAACAGGTCTGTAATTAGTGATATCAATGGTAGCTCTCAACACATTATCTTTCAAACATAAAATATCAATTTGTGCCTTTGTAAATGATATATGGTTCACATTATTTATTTTGAATCACTTCACTTTACTTATGTATGTGTACATATTTTTATTTTTTGGTGTGTAGCTAGCTGGAGTGCTACAGAGCTGACAAGTGAATAATTACATATAAATCTATATAAAAATAATGTATAATTAAAATCAATTCTATATTGTTTCGAGATAAGAAATGAAAAATATGATATTAAATTTCACAATAATATGATCTTCAAGGTCCAACGCTTTCAATGCCACTAGGGATTATAAATTTGAATATTTTGTTCTGTCTGTTTTCTTTAATCAGATTTAAACAACGGAGCTTATTATTTTCGAGTAAACATAAAAATACAACAGTTTAGATTGTTGACAGCTGCTACACAAGAACCCATGTATGCTATCACACTAGTTGATGTAGAAACATGGCTAGAAACGTTGCCTGTGTTACCGGTGACAGTATGTAAGTGCTGTACTTCACAATTATCTACTTAATAAATTTCTAACACTGACTGACTGACAGACAACGCACAGCCTAAACCGTTGGGTTTAGAAGGATGAAATTTTGCACAGGAGTTTTTTATATAATGTAGGTGAGCTCTAAGAAAGGATTTTTGAAAATTCGTCCCCGAAGTGGGTTTAATAGGGAATGAAATTTTGTATGTAAATTCGTTATTTTTGAAGTTAGTGGTATATAAAAATGTTCGGTACTATGGCTATTAAAATAAATAATATTTTACCTATTTAATAAATATTTAACTTTGGCTGACAGACAACGCACAACCGAAACTGTTGGGTTTAGAAGGACGAAATTAGGCACAGGAATTATGAAAATTGGCGTTTAAGCTTCTATTTATAAATAAAATTTAGTTGTGTTAATGTTTTTGGAAATTTATTGTCTAAGGGGTTAAAACAAAAAATGAAAGTTCATATGGAAAGTTCGTCATTTTTGAAGTTAGAAACGTGGATATCGATTTAGGCTTTTGAAAAACATTTAAAGTGAGCAGAAAGTGAGTACCTAATAAAAAGATGTTGTCGATGGGAAATCCCATCGGGCATACGGCTAGTCTACATATATATTTGAATGTTTTCATTTCTCATTTTTGAGTGTCCTTGATTCGATACTCACGCAATACATTCTCTTGAGGGTTTTATGTCCATTTCTCAAACTTTCATGTGTATAGCAGAGTTACATTATACATGTATTGTGGGTAAAAGACAAGGAAATTAATAAAGGGACTAGATCTATCACTGACGCATTCTAGCAAGTATAGCCGGCAACGGGAATTTGAACTTATGGTTTAGTATACTTCAAGTACAAGTGCCTTAGCAATATCGGCTATTTGACTGGCATATACCTACATCGATAAAACTTATGGCCACCTTGTTACTTTCTGGGAGGGATGAGCAAGTATAAATGATGTTAGAATTTTTGATTAATAGTTAATTGATTAATAGTTAGGTTAATTTGTTAATAACATCATTATCTGGACATTTTACTTTCTGTTTGAGTCAGAAAAAATCAAGAATTGTTTTTAAGGGGGGAGTTCAAATAAAAAAGCAACTTTTTTATTTACGATTATTTTGCTGGTTGAAATTTTTTTTTAAATTAGGGAGGGTTTCAAATCGAAAATTTTGTTTTTGAAACATTCATTACTCTTCCCTGTGGGGGGAGGGGGCCCTTTTTCACAAGTTTTTAAGCGTTTACAAGGAACGCCATATCTCAAAAAGTAATGAATATTTTTTAAATATTTTTGCATTATTTTATTCCTAAAGGACCGGTCCATAAAGCTGAGTATGGGTTTCAGGTAATTTTAAAAATTAACTTTAAAATTGTAATCCCAAACTTTTAAAAATTATAAAACCCAATTTTTATTAAAAAATAAATGTTTAAAAATACTTACAATTGTTCAAATGGAAAAAGCATACTCCACTTTATGCGCAATATGTTTATGAACAAAATTAAAAAAAAAATTAAGTCTCTATCTTTTCTAGAACTGGAGATATGATTTTCCTTGTCGGAAAAAACACAACTTTCGGGAAACGGTAAAAAACAAAAATAATAACAAAAGAAGCGGTTTAGTCACTGTTTATTAAAACGTCTACAAAAGTATACAAATAAAAGAACCATTATCTCAGTGCATACTATAATTCATGTACACACCAAAACTAAATATTACTGATCAAATCGCGAGGGGGGAGGGCGAGCGTTGTCTGCAAAGTAGCAGCAACTTGGCCGTGCAGCGGCTCACAAGTAAATATTTTTCTACTTGAAAAAAAATTTTTTTGGCCTTGTTTTCTATATCACCGTGTTTGTAAAGAACTACAGAACAAAATAAAAACAAAAAATGAAATTCGAAAAAAATTAGTTTATTAGTTGTTTTTGGCGTGAACTCCTCCCTTAATTGTTTTAATTGCATAAGGTTCGACTCTGATTGTGGCCAAGTGCGAGTAGAACACTTAAAGCGATGATAGACGTTTACCGTTTACCGAATTTACGTTTCGGTTTCTGCTGTTGCTTCCATTGTAAAATTTTCGTTACGCTATTAATAAGTATGGGTATCATAAGGACTATAAAGAGCTAAGGCCCACCATCACAAATCGTTTACAAATTCAGTCTCGATTTGTACTATAATTTCTACTAAAAAAATGAAAAATTCCAACAAATAAGTAGGTAAGTATCTAAATTTATTTATTTTTTTTAAATAAAATTTTTGAAAAGAAATACAAAATTTAATAATACGAAGCCAAACTTTTTATCATCAACGTTAAATAAAAAAGAATTTAAGGAAAACTTTAGAATCGAAAGTAAAATTTTTTTCGTAGAATAATTTATTACATGGTAATGAATCCCCTATATTTTCTGGAAGGTCGCCGTTGCTATCACAAGAGAGAGTGATATTAATCATTTCGGAGATACATACATAGTTACATACACACATACATATACACTACATTCAAACGTACACATACACACAGATACCAATGTATGCAGTTGCATCGAGAAACTTCAAATCAATCATTGGTACAAGATTTGACGTAAAACTTGGAGTGAATCCCATGTGATCAATTAAAGTTTATTACTAAAATGTTTTATATAATACGATTATTTCCCCCAATATTATGTTTGTAATTTTGTTTTTCAATAAACGTGTGAGCCGTTCTTCTCTGGACCAAATCTCTAGCCAAATATGCTCTAATCAAATGAGTGATATTTTCAGAGAAATAATTAATGTCTGTAAGTGTTGTTATTAGTAATGTTAAAAGACAATAATTGGAACAGAAAATAAAAGTTGAATTAATGTAAAAGAAAAGAAATTGTTTATTGAAAAATTACTTTATTGTACTTATAAGATCGTTGGTAGCGCTTGAGAGATTAAGTAAACACCAAATCTCAAAAAAGTCCACCAATTAATAAATAATTGTTCAGTCTCTATATTTGAAAAAGTTCAATTTATATCTAAAAAATAATTTTCATAATAAAAAATGGACGTCTAGTTAATACGGTTGACATAAATATCAACATATCAGTTTTTAGAATTAAATAATTACTAAAATACTATGTGGCAAAATTAAAAATGTTCTTCTGGTCTTTAAATGTTTCTAAAGAGTTTATTTATTTATTTATTAGGCTTTGTTTTCAGTGTGTTTGGAATTCCCTCCCCTATTAACTGCGTGGTAAAAAAATAATCTAAAAAGTTTTTTATCTGACGAACTACACCTTAAAATTGCTTCAAATTTTAAAATTTTAAATATAATTAAAAAATAGCATGTCTAAACAGCTAATGCAATATACTTTTCATGAGTTTTATTTTATGCCACGGGTTCTCAAAGTTTTGCGTCAGTGGATCAAACTATAAATACCAAAATATTTGACTTGCCAAACAAGAGATTAGGAATATATTATGGCTATTTTTATAAGAAAAATGAAAATTTCGTACGCAAATTACCCAGAAGTTACCAATGATCATAATATTCTTTTCATTTTTGTAGCTATTATTTAATCTTAAGTAAATTTTTTTTCAAAAGCTCCAAGAACCATAATTTTGATATTAGGAACCTAAAATTTGAAGCTGATAAGTTTTCGAAACTGCTTTTCAATTTTTTACAAAATCGGAATAATTGTAAAATCAACAGAAAAGTTATGTGTGTAAATTAAATGATATTTCCTGAAGGAATTTGAGAAAAAGTGAGTTGTAAAAGTAAAAAAGGTTGAACACCACAAATATAAAGTCTATGTAATAATAAAATATGTTGCATATACATATAAGATTTGATATTTTCCAATGGGAAAATATTCAATATTGATGAATTCGAGATCTGGCAGACGATCTGGTACTGCTGGTCACATTTGATCCGCGAGCTGCACCTCGGAAATCCCTTTTTAGTAGTAAAAAGGAACTCAAGGTATTCTGTAATATAATTACAACACAAGCACAGGACAAGTGAATCACTTGTATTTATTTATTTATTCGTCTCACAAGGAGAAAAAATTTACATAAATATTTGATCAATCAGACGTCAAATTCGTAGATCAGAATGGAACATACTGTATTATTTATACTTATGTACTATATACTTCAATAGAATTATTACAAATTTTTAAAAATAAAAATCTAGTACACGTGGTTTTTCTTTTAAAAAACGACAAGTCTATGTACTTGTATTTTTTATTTTTTAATATTATGTTGTTTCTTTTATTGTTTTCCCACTGAGCTGTTTCCCATCCTCATATGTACCTTGACCCCTCTATTATGGAAACGTCATAGTAATGTCATATTATAACATAGTACGAGCAATAAAATTTATCGCAATAGCCATTTAGAAGATTGCAAGCAAGATGGCGGGGGATACATCAACAGTCGTTCAATATCGGCTCACATACATACACCAAGTACGGACAAAGATATATCTGCTGCACATACTATAAAGGCACTTATTGAAAAGTGACAAATATATATGAAAAACGAGTACTTTATGTCTCTCTATTTTTATTGAATGGACGATCGAGACGAAATCGTATAAAAATATTTCTTAATGAAAAGAATACAAATGATCCACTCGATACGTGCTTGTCCAATTGCTGTCTCTTTTTTTCATGTAACCAACGCAAGTCACCGCTTTTCCCGAAAAGAAAAAAGATTTTCCACACACAAGATATGTATATCTATTCGTGTATAACATTATCTCTCTTTCTCAATAAATGTTTCAATACCATTTGGAAAAGTAAGAGGAAATTATACGTACACGTCGCGCTATCTTTGTTTCACAGAAATACAGAAATATAAAGGAACTACCCTATTACAGACGTCGGGACGCGCGTCAGCCGTTTGTGACAGGCTACGTCTGCATTCGACAGGCCAACAAACAGGCGCACGCGGGGACTACTGTATGTTTAGAAAGAAAAAGCCCGGAGCTGCTGCCGTGTGTACGCTTTAGAGATTCCTCATGTACAGCATAGTTGGTTCGATATTATGTATGTGTATGTATGTGTATAGATGTTGAACCTAACCTAACATCTGCAGTAGCATTATAATATAATACATGAGCATTATATATATTGAAAAAGAGATGAAGAACATTTCTTTAATTAAACAAAGAAAGAGTTATATCAAATACATAAAAATGAAATATGTTCATCTTTAGTTTTCATGCGCAATAAACTTATACTTTCACAAATGAATCATATTTCCACGTGTACGACGCATGCGTTTCTTTATTCAAAAAAATAAAACAGTTAGTGAAAGATGTGCACATTATTTTCCATAGACATAGTATAAGATTATCCTTGTCTCAAGTAGATACGTACGTAGGTGTTTTTAATTTGATTGCAAAACGAGAGAAAATCCATGTATTGTATGTGTGTGACGTTTGATATTTCCCGTATTGTTTCGACGTTGAACAAAGAGGATACTATTGAATCGTATTGTGTGTTCTCTGTTGTATGAAACACTATACGTTTTTGTTTAGCGACCGGTTACTACACATTATACCGTCGGTACAACGTACCGCCGGTATATGGATGTAAGATGCATTTTCACATTGAGATGGATGTGAATGTTAACTGGATGTGACTGATATATGGACCACCTCTCGATTTTGATTGACATGTGAGATGATAACGCCCCGTTAAGAATTACGAGCGAATCGTTTTACAATGATTTTCCTTTTTCGCCAACCAACTTTCTTCATTATTACCGGCTATGATGTGATAATAACATAGAAAATGTTCCAATGTCACAAATTTTCAATTGCGCCATTATTTTTATTATCTGTTTTTTCTTTTTTTTTTCTGGGCTATTGTTATTCACATATAAAATGAATTCATTTATTATTCATACGTCTGCCTGCCTTATGGTGGAATTGCGAAAAACTGTCGAGAATTCAAATAAATATCTGAAATGTTGTATGACTTTTTTTTATTATTGAAAATAATATGACTGATATGTAATATTATAACAATATAAATTATATATTTAGATATGTTGCAAATATACATATGTAAAGATAATTAATTCAAATGCTCCAAGAAGAGTCTTCCAGTTTTTCATTTTCGAATTTTTTAGTTTTTGAATAATTTCTAAACATATCATTTGACAAAGATACACACATCGGCATAATTATTTAATCGGTCTTATTTAATTATTCACTTAAAATTATATGTTCACAAGTCGATATACCTTTATTTTCGTTGGCAAAAGCAATTAACCATATGAAATGCCAACTTTTTGGAATCTTATGTCGTCTAAGAATCATTTAAGTTAAAGATTATTAACAAATGGGAAATGAAACACAGCGTTTTAATACCGCCTGCTTCCTCCCGTGCTCTTGTCAAAGCTTCCATTCGTCTTGCTATACTCCGAATGATGTCTTCTATAGTCTCCTGAGCCAATCTTTTCCCTTCTTTAATTACGGCAGTCTGAAGCTCGATCACATTGAGAAGAAACGGCATTTGTGCTCGAAAGTGACAGACCTCTTAAAAAGATTTGCATCAATAATAAATAAGAACAATTCTATGAAAAGTCAGTTGATTCATTACTTCAATATTATTTTAAGTGGAAATGAACAAAAACAGCCAACTTTATGTTCCGCTAATTATGCCGGTGTGTGTATTTTAATGTGTCATGGTGGGAAAGCTGGGAAGAGAAAAATATAATGGTTAAGATTGTAAGAAACAATGGCTATAATTTTTGTTATATATCTCACAATTAGTATTTGGTCCTCCAATATATTTCCTAACCTGTTATTCAAATTTCCATCTATTTACTAGAAACGATTGTTAGTGATTAACTTACCTTAATTACAGCTTTGGGCTCAAGTATTGCTCTATCTATTGAAATTTTAAGACAGATAGAAGTAAACTTAAGATTCTTGAAGTTTCAGCAAAAACAATTACTATCATTAAAAACATAGTGAGATGAAAGAGTCCGAATGGAGGACTCATTAGAATGAAAGAGTCCGATCTATCATTTGAAGGATAAAAAAGCAATTATGGAATTCATTTTTACTGATATTTAGATGATCTCTAGGGACAATAAACACAAATTTTTGTTCTGTTTAATATTAACACTAATTCAACATATTACAATGTACTAATTTGACATATTAAAGCTAAGTGCATACATACAATTTTTAATTGAACGACTGTTTAGTGGCTATCGATCGTCTTTCGACGAAAATGTTGATCAATTATAGCTCGTAAGTTTTTGTACATGAGACGTGAAGGAGCATGCGCAAACACTCGACTAAACAGTGAAACCGTGGAATAGGAAGACCTGTTAATTTTTAAGAGCATATTATACAACGAAACAGTTTAGACGAGTTGAAAATTTAAGAATAATATGTTTACACTTATAGTACTTACAGAGAAAAAGGATTAAAGAAAGTTTGAAAAACTGATAAGACATTTATTTAAATTATAATTTAATCCTATTTTTTTAAAATTTTTATTTTTATAATTAGTAATTAGCGATGAGGTTTTGCGATAATCAGTAATACATGTTACATATTACATAGGTACATATACACATATATACCATGCATGGATACTGGTGGTATATTTATTGCAAATAATTTATATATATTTGTTTATTGAACTGGCTGTTGTCGGGATAATATTGAGTTGAGAATGTTTGACGGAGGGTAGCTGAAGGGTAGTAGTACAATGAGTAACGGAGCGTCGTTGTTGGTGAAAATCGATATATACAACGACGCATTACGTCATATAGACAAAGACGGAACGAGTGAAACAAGCAATTGATGAAAATATTGACTATGTTTACAGTGGTTTACAAAAGTATATAAAAATAATAATAATGATAAAGCTAACGTGAGACAAAAAAAAATTTAAACTTTGTTTATTAATATATGTTATTTTAAGAAGGAAAAAGAATTCATTCTCTAAAGGGTAGACTGGAAAAATTACCCTCACTCGAAAGGATACATGCTGGAATGTGTTTCAAGTCAGTTGGACTTTGGGTTCGGAAATGAACTTTTCGAATTTTATTTGTAGTAATGTCACATTGTGATGGATGAAATCGCTCCACAAAATTATTCGGAAACTGTAGCAGATGGAGTAAAAAGGACATAGCCGGGTAAGATAGCGAAAACGGCCCTTGACGCAAAATTGATTGTTTTTGTAGGAAATAATACTTCGGTGTGAACTTGAAAAGTGAACATGATGTCTTACAAAGGAAAAAACTCTAACAAAGGAGAAATTTATTTTGTCTATGGGAAGTCTATTTTGTTTTCTAATTAAAAAAAGACAAACGGCAACTTCGAATTAAATTGCTTGATAGAAATGTGAGTCATAGAAAATACAAATTTAGTCAGAAGAAATATTAAACTGTAGTAATACGGTAAGACAATTTATTGGATAAAATAAGTTTAATTCATAATAGGTGTGTTTGGTAGCTTGCACTAGTGTACACTTTATTGCATTTTGTAGTGAAAATGCGTTTGGTATTATTTAGTGTAGATAAAAACAACTGTTTGGTATACTAGTGTAGTGTAATTTATACTGCACGAATTACACCAGGGTTTGAGAAAGAGCAACTAGTGTAGTGAGTGTAAATTCATAGTTAGCTTGGTTTTGACAGTTTTGACATTAAATTGGTATCATTTCACTTTAATTTTTTTTTTTTTAATTTCTATTTTAAAAATAAATACCAAAGAAATACTTATTAAAGCAGCAGAAAAGTATAATCATTAATGAAATTAAATAATAGTGATAGTGATAATAACTCGGAAATCGACGAAGAAAACAGTAGTGACAGCAGTAGATGACGAAGAAAGCAGTAGTAGAATTGCAGTTTTTTATTAAAGAGAATGTAAAAAAAATATATAAATATAAAAAATATATAAATAAATAGTACAAAAAGTAAAATATTTATTATAAATTTGATAAATTTAATTAAGTATTCTTTATTAAAATAATAAAAAATGAAATTTTAACAGTTTTATATGTCACTTGTCCGTTCAATTTAAACTTAATCCTGTAACTCCAGTAACTATTAATTGATTCCTATTCAAAGAATTTAAATTTTTAATCTACTCAGGCTTATCTTTAACTTGAACAAATTTACATGTGTCCAACAAACTCAACAATTTTTAAATTATTCCAAGTGCACCAAGTACACTAAAAACGTTTGTTACCAATTTTTGCACTGTTTACACTGGTTACACTTATGGCCTTACACTCATTTCAATTGACATACACTAGTGCAGGCTACCAAACACAGCTATTATTATATAATTACTTCGTTACTATGGTTTTGAAATCAGTTAAATTTATTAATAAAAACCTTCCTTTCATTTTCATCATGTTTACTACATTTTTTGCCGCTGCAAAAATTTGTCCTAACATTTCTTCACAATAAAAGTGACAAAACTACAATATTCTTATGGACTTGAATACACATGAGTTAAATTTGTCAGAACTAAAATATAAAAATAGATAATCAAAACAACATTACAAACTTTTATGAATGATTTCCTCTAAACCTACAAGAAGTCTTGTCTAGGCTTTTGGAGAAAAACGTAAATATAAACCTAATTGGATGTGAATATTTTTGGTGCTACGGGTAAGAAGCATTCACTGGATATACCCGAGTATAAAATTCAATTTTAATAATGGTGATCAAATGAAAAACAACATTTTAAACATTTAAAAAATTGCAAAATATACAATTTTTTTGTGATATGTACACAGACACCCATCATATGAAAAAATAATTGATGGAAAATAACAATACTATATACAGCAAGCATGATGTACATTATTTTTTCAGGAGAAACGTAAAATATGATCAAATAACATATTTACGAATTTGGATGATTATTTTAACCCTTTAACGGCCAAAAAGGGTTTGTGCAAAATGTTAAAAAAATACAATATTAATAGATTTGAGCGTTACTTTATGGTATTCCATATTTGTAAATAATAAACAAATAGATACTTTACTTCGCAAAATACCACTTTTATTTTTGAAACTGTGACATAAAGTATTTGTTTATTATTTAAAAATATTATAATTTCGGATTGGATGCAAAAACAGAATACTGGAATTAATACTCAAAACAATCAGCTAAGTGAAATATCTAATGATACCGGGAAAAAACTTTTGATGTGTCAAATAACTGTATTTAGATAATGTAATTACAAGTTTTACTGCATTAACATATTATGCCCATATATATATATGCATCTACAGTTCGTATTACAAGTAGTGAATCACTTAACTTTTCATACGTGTTTGGTACTGTTTCGAGATACATTAAAAGTAGTCACATAGTAAGAAATTGCCCCAATGTCTAAAACATATCCGAAATATACCTATTTATTTTTAGAAAATTGTTGTACGAAAATGGAATTTATATAAAATTCGGATAGTTTCAAATTAACTTTATTAGCCACTGTAAGTTTTAAAAAAAAATTTCTTATCTATTGTACTTGCATCTGTACTGACCTGAGCAAAACATATATTGGGGTAGCTGGTGTAGGAATATCAGAGGATGTTGTATAATTTCGCATTTTCGTATGAAAGCAAATAAAATAGCCAATAGCATGTAAGTCGGTCAGAGTAGATTCCAAGATTCCGTTTGTGGTGACCCGAACCTATGTTGGAAATTTATTTTCAAAGAATAAATGCGTCGAAAAATACTTGCATGATTGATACAACTCTGTTTGAGAAACCTATACTGAAGCTACGTAAGCTCATGATCTTATAAATGGGCAATGTGCAACTCATTTGCTGGTACTGGGCTTGTGTACAAACGGAACCTGTAAGAAATGTGGAAGGGAGGAAGAATCCTCTCGCCCTGAACTTCCTTCTTGATTTAAGGGACACAAAGGGTCCAACAAAGAGTGGTCTCCTACAAGACTCGTACCTATCCTTAATTTATTCATATAGTTTATTATGTTAACCACTAGCCCACTATTTTAATTCCCAACACTTTGAAGGTAAGATCCAGTATCTCTGCAGTTTATAATGCTTGTCACTAACAATACCACCACATTTGATAATTAACTGTACATGTATGAACTAACAAGTAAAGGTCCCGAGGCCGGACCTATCGATTTTGATGAAACTTAAATATGCTGTAGAACACTAAAAACTAAGGGACACGTATTTTTTTTTATCTGCGGAAAAACGGTTTGAAGGGGTGAAATCACCCTCCAAAAATTGGGGTAAAAATTTAATTTTTCAAATATCTCGAAAACAGTAAGAGATAGAGCAAAAGTTTAAATTGGCGATATTACTCTTTTTTAAAGAGCTATCTATTGATATGCAATTTGTTCAAATTACATCAACAGGGGTGGTTGGGGGTTAAAATTTGGGGGTTAATTTCGCAAAAAGGGGGTGAAAAATAAACAATATAAAAATTTTGATTACAGATTTGAAATCTACGTCAAAAAATCTAATTGGCCTGTTTTTGCTCAATATCCTAATATTAAGTCTAGGGGTAGTTAACTAGAGGGTGACTATGTCGAATAATCGTACTATTTGGGTATTTCAAGAAGTTCTTCTTCATGGAAAATAGCTTAAGACAATTAGAATAACGTAAAAATGAAATTCTCGAATTCAAAATTGAGTTTGAGCAACATTGGAGAGGGGGTGAGTCACCTTCTTAAATTACATACTAGTTTACATACACTAATTTTTCCAATTAACACACTGACAGGGGGTAATAATGTCACAATAGATGGTTCTGAAGTTAGACTATCGTATGTAAGGTTTTTATTAGGTTTCGTTATTTTAGGTTAGGTTATGTAATTGTCGGTATCGATAATTTTCGATAAGGAAAACTATAATATCCATTAAAAAACAAACCTAATAAAGACCTTACATATGATAGTCCAACTTCAGAACCACTTATTGTGACATTATTTTACCCACTATCAGTGTGTTAATAGCAAAAATAGTGTATATAAACTAGTATGTAATTTAAGAGGGTGACTCACCCCCTCTCCAATGTTCCTCAAACTCAATTTCGAATTCGAGAATTTCATTTCTACGTTATTCTAATTGTCTTAAGCTATTTTCCATGAAGAAGAACTTCTTGAAATACCCAAATTGTACGACTATTCGACATAGTCACCCTCTAGTTAACTACCCCTAGACTTGATATTAGGGCATTGAGCAAAACCAGGTCAATTAGATTTTTTGACGTAGATTTCAAATCTGTAAACAAAATTTTTATATTGTTTATTTTTCACCCCCTTTTTGCAAAATTAACCCCAAAATTTTAACCCCCAACCACCCCTGTTGATGTAATATGAACAAATTGCATATCAATAGATAGCTCTTTAAAAAAGAGCAATATCGCCAATTTAAACTTTTGCTCTATCTCTTACTGTTTTCGAGATATTTGAAAAATTAAATTTTTACCCCAATTTTTGGAGGGCGATTTCACCCCTTCAAACCGTTTTTCCGCAGATAAAAAAAAATACGTGTCCCTTAGTTTTTAGTGTTCTACAATATATTTAAGTTTCATCGAAATCGATAGGTCCGGCCTCGGGACCTTTACTTGTAAGTAGGGAAGTTGCACAGCTAAAACAACAACTTGTGCGATAAAATATAGAAACATGCATTTTAATAATGAAATTTGATAGTGCATTAATTCTGTTCTGTAAAATTCTGATTATTATTAATCAAACAATTGAAGGAGTGTTCCTTCAGCTTATATATTACATCATGGTCATGTATCTTAGCTGCGTGTACCTGTTTCTTATACAATCAGGTTTGAGCAAACAAATGAATGCTTTCGGTTGGTTACTGCGTTTGATTATCAAGTAGGAAAGAATTATCACTTGTTTACTGCTTGTAATTAATAATATTTACTAGTGTGTGGTGTATATATATATATATATATATATATATATATATATATATATATATATATATATATATATATATATATATATATATATATATATAAGGTACCTAAGGCATTTAAGGCCCAGCGGGTAATAAGGCCCATTAGCTATATTTCTTACCCAGAAAAGTTCTCGAACTTATCAACAAGTTTAAAATGAACTTTCAATCATTTCAAAACCAGATACAAAAGTTGAGCTACTCAGAGTAACAAACTCATGTCATATTTTAACAAACAAATTTAGAGGTTACATTTTCGTTCGTTGATATAAAAATTGTGCACATTGTGAGTGTTATATTAATGATTTTTTAAAGGTATGTTTCTTTCAAATTGTTATCAAAATTGAAAAAAATTAATATTCTTTAAGTTTTACATCAATTAATTTAGTTTATTTCTAAAGTATTTATATAAAATGTATATAAGCATAAATATTGACATGTTGATAATAAGGCCCATGCAAATTTTGTTTGGGCTTTATTACCAACACAATTAAAATCAAATACTACAAAGTCAAATCAATTAAAACAGGTTTGAAATCATTAACAAATGAAGCAAAATTAGACGCACAACCTTAAATTACTATAGTTACTCTAATATAAAAATAACAAAAAGGAAAAAGGACAAAAAACTAAGTACATTTAATTTTGATTTATTTGTTGCATTTGTTTAATGATGCCAGATCAGTTTTAGTTGGTTTGGTCGAATTTTTATTTTTATTCCTTAGTGTTTGGAAGTATGGCTGATAAAAAGAAGAGAGCGTTGTGGTCTGAGGAAGCACTGACATCAGCCTTAAGCTATGTCACTCGACATGGCAATCAAAGAGAGGTTGCAAGGAGATTCGGAATTCTAAGAAGAACTCTTAGTTTTAATATTTATTTATTTCGACTTAATATATCCAAACACCTAGTACTTGACTTATTCGAAAAATATGATAAACAAAATTAAAAATTAAAAATAATGACTTAGGTAATTATTTTTATTGTTGTTTTCAATAACAGTCACGCAGTCAAGCGGGATTCAAGGATTTTTGATCAACTTTTTTGAACATGTAAAAATAACAAAATATTTTGATATATTAGTTCAAGTTATTCTTAAAGTATTTTCAAGTTCAAGTTATTCTTAAAATAATTAAAATCCCCCAATTAATTTAAAAAAAAATAATAAATGTACTATTTCAGGCAGTTGTAATAGGTGGGCCTTATTTTCTACACCAGTCGGAAATAAGGCCCAATTGCAGACACTTTTTAGAATCAAATTTTTGACTTGTATAATTACAAATTCATTAATTTTTTTAGTAATTTATATCAAAAAATAAGTAAATTTTTATAATTAAATACTATATTTTTGATATTTTATAAGATATATAAATAATAAGCATATTTTGCTTAGGTGGGCCTTAATTGCCTCAGGTACCTTATATATATATATATATATATATATATATATATATATATATATATATATATATATATATATATATATATATACATATATATATATATATATATATATATATATATATATATATATATATATGTGTGTGTGTGTGTGTGTGTGTGTGTGTGTGTGTGTGTGTACTTGTTGTTTATTCTGTGAGCTACAAAATTTTTTTTGTACTCTACAATGAGGTGTGTGGGCTGGTAAATAATGAAGGATACTGGTGCATTACATGTTAATTCTTTTAAACTTAAATTAGTTCAATGATTATTACACATTATATTATTTATTTATGTATGTAATTATTTTGTTTTGATTTAAAACCAAAAATACTGCAGTTGATTTTTGATAATGTACGATAGAATATTCAATTGGAAGTATCGATCTTATCAAAGGGGCTAGGTATAAAAGATGGAGGTTATGTTAAACACTTATTGTAAAAAAAGTTTGGTTTTTTTGTCTCCGGCCAACTAAATCTACTTACAAGAAGAAGGCACGACCTGGGAAATTGACTTTGGGATGGGATTTCGCAGGATTATAGTCCCTCTAAAGATGAATTAATTGTTAAAATACAAAGACCCATTCCCCAGTCAATTTCGAGAAAAACGCTTTCAAAATTCTAGCTTCATTTACTGAATGTTTATATATAAGCTATTGGTGTGTCAAATCAACGAAGAGTTAGCGCAGTCGGTAGCGATGCTAGACTGGAGACTAGAGTGCACGGGTTTGATTCCGACTGACTGCAAGTTTTATTACATATTTTTTTTTTATTTTGTTAATTAACTAAAAAAATAAATAATTATTTTCTAATAATAATTATTATAAATTAAAATATAATTGTATTTTTCGTTTAATTTTTAACCATTTACTGAATACTTCTTTAATAAATAATTTTTTTTTTTTCTTTCTTTTTTTGTTTTTTTTTTTTTTTTTTTTTTTTTTAAACAGGTAAATAATAAAATTAGCAAAACTATTTCTTAATTCTAATTTACTTATAATTATATACAAGAACCGGAATGATAATTTTTATAAAAACATTCAAAACAGAAAATATTTTCGCATCTTGCACAGTTGATAAAAGACGATTTTCTACACGAACATAAAAATTATCATTCCGGTTCTTGTATATAATTATAAGTAAAATAATCAATAAAATTCTTAATTTTCTTAAGTTAAAAATGGTTTTGGTAATTTTATTATTTACCTGTTTTAAAAAAACCAAATTACTAATTAAAAAAGTATTCAGTAAATGCTTACGAATTGAAAGAAAAATACAATTATATTTTATGATAATTATTGTTAGAAATAATTATTTATTTTTGAAATTTATTAATTTTAATAGTTATTTAACAAAATAAAAAAAATATATGTAATAAAACTTGCAGTCAGTCGGAATTGAACTCGTGCGCTCTAGTATCCAGTCTAGCATCGCTACGGACTGCGCTACCTCTTCGTTGATTTGACACAGCAATAACTTATATATAAATATTCAGTAAATGAAGCTAGAATTCTCAAAACGTTTTTCTCGAAATTGACTGGCCAAGGGTCTTTATATTTTAACAATTAATTCATCTTTAGAGGGACTATAATCCTGCGAAATCCCATCCCGAACTCAATTTCCCAGGTCGTGCTCTCTTCTTGTCAATAAATTTCTAATACTGACTGACTGACTGACAGACAACGCACAGCCTAAACAGGTTTAGAAGAATGAAATTTTGGACAGGGGTTCCCTATGTAACGTAGGTGAGCACTAATAAAGGATTTTTGAAAATTCGTCCCACAAGTGGGTTAAATACGGGATGAAACTTTGTATGGGAATTCGTCATTTTTGAAGTCAGAGATAACTAAAAATATGTTAGTGGCTATTAAAATGAATAGTGCCTATCTTATTTTAATAAATGTTTAACACTGACTGACATCCTGAGATGTTGTCGGTAGTAAATTCCATCGAGTGGGTACACGGCTAGTTCTCTAATAAAATGAAATTAGCTCTAACAATATCGGTTATCAGAGTAAAGATTGTTTTCTTCCGAAACTATGCGAAATACGACGTTTTCACAAGAGCCGAAAAATGAAGGTTATGAATAAATCTTTCGCTTCAAAAAATCTTAGAACTATATCATCATCATTAAGAAAATTCTGAACAAATTTATTTGGGGGTTGGAGTGGTTTCAACCCTTCACCAGTTTTGTTCCGGTTTCTTTGCTTACTGAAAGTAGTGGTATCCTCTGAGTGCGCAGGTGCATCTTTCATTAAAGCTGGTTCACGCGTTTCTGAACAGCGTACAAAAATGTGATTTTTTAAGTAAACTTTGAACTCCTCTCACGTGGTACATTTTGGTACATAGGTAAATTCGGTCCAATCGTATGTTTTGGACTTCTAGAATACGTGCTAGCTCTGTGTCCCAGAGATATTGGGACACCTATATATAATTATTACATATACCTGTGTATATAGTTGAACCTATGTTAACCGGACAGCAATTTCACGTGAGCATTTCCTTTTAAAATCAAATGCTTCGAAATTCAATTCAAACAAATAACAGTTTTTGATCCCACTTCGTTCACTAAAAGATTCACAATTAGCTGCTATTTTCATATTTTAATGGCAATTTTTGCGTAAAGATGCTGTCCGGTTAAGAGCGGTTCCACTGTAGTTAATTTTATACCGGGACAATTGAGAACTTGTACTGTATTTAACACTTTTGTAGAAAAATTGTAGAATATTTTTGGGAAAATTTGGAAAAAAACACTGTTTTATATAATGTTCTTGAAAGTAAAACAAGTACCCCCCAGTTGTGATGTAATATCTTTTCGGTTTAGATCCGTTGCCACCAATTTTTATTCAAACCGGAATATCTGTTGGTGTACGGTCTGCTATATTATTGCTCTAGTTATAGGACTACCATCTATCTGGGTCTTTCCCGGGCTTCTCTTTTTGAGGGTGTCCGTGGAGTATTCAAGTCAGATTTTCAATACAATCCAGATTTTAAAACTCGAACTGCATTGGATACCCTTAAAGAGACATATGATAACCATACTCTAGTAGTACTAACTGTACTATTAGATTTTCTAAAAGCAAAGTACTTACATGTACCTATGTAATATGACTAAAACCCATCAAAAAAAAAGAATTATACAGGATTTTTTAATAGTACCTGTAAATATGTATATTTTTATTCTGTATATAAAAATATGTATCTTAGTACAAACATGACATTATTCTAATTATAAATTTTCGTGATATAAAAATTTTAATACAGAAAAAAAGCCCCGACATAATGTTTGCGTGGTATGTTTTCGATTTTCTTCTTGTACCTATTAACATATTTTTATAATATCAAAGTCATGTTATCTTTTTCTAGTTTATACATATTTCATATCTATTCGTTATTTATTATTATTCAAAAAATAATAATTCATTTCCTTCTTTCCACTACTGGTAAAATTGTCGCTGTCGTATTTTTTTTTCTTTTTTTTTTTTCTTTTAAATTTAATATTACAGTAATTCTTATTTATTTATAAAAGTAGAGAATATTTTTTTAAAGAACTATTTTTTATCTCTATGTAATCTTTTCCTTTTAATTTAAATATCGTAATAAAAATTGTAATAATGGTAAGTACAAAAATAATTCTTGTAGGATTAGAGAAATCAAAAGTTTAGATTTGCTTGTTTCTAGTTTTCCCATGCCATGATATAAATGCTAGGAAAATTATACTAGGTATTATCGTATTTTAAATTTAATATTACACATTCAAAGAAATTGATGGGACAGATTTATGATGCCAATGGTGTGAATGAGGCCTAACACAGTTTTAATGTGTAAACTCTGCGCATGCATACTAACGAACGGGTATATAAATTGAAATCTTTTTTCTAACAAACCCTGGATTTATATGCTTGAATTGAAAGCCCTTTAAAAATAGTATTTTTTCTGTAACTACTCTACTTTTCGAAATAATTAAGGACAAATTCAATTTTAATGTAACGTTTGACAAATATTGTCAAAATCCTTTGATCAATTAAATTATTTGCAAAAAGGTGTGGTTTATACGATGTTTTGTACTAGCAGCCAATGGACAAGCATGATGGTTTTCCAAAATGAGACTATGTTGGGTTCCCAGATTAATAGTGACAAGAGAATTATATAAGTGAATTATATTTCAACAAAGACGAGTTGGTAGTAAGAGTAGTAAAGTCAGGTATACACTAAAAAAAAAAAATTAAATGAATAATAAAACACCGTTTTTAAAATTTTTATACGAGCATTAAAGTAAAAGCCCCTATACTCGAACGCGATTCAATACTCGAACAGTTTTGATATTTTAAATATTGATGAAGTTATTTCTGAAGAAACCGATAAATATCAGAACTGTTCGAGTAAAATCGCGTTTGAGTATAGGGGCTTTTACGTTATAAGAATATAAAATTTTAAAAAATCTTAACTTGAAATGAAGAAAAAATTTTTTTCTGGCATTTAATTTTGAATTATTTTTTAACATGTGTAAATTCGGACTTTTGTAATTAGGTCAGCCAGACAAAGATGAAGAAAATTTATCTGAATCGTCATATCCATTTCTCTTTTATATATAACATGTCATTCAAAGTTTTTAAATTTCTATTGCTTATCACCTGTCAACTCGTGGTTGTTGATATATACTAAGTATCCGACTTGGGAAAACAGTGGTCCCTAACAGAATCGTCATATAAAATATTTTGGATTGGGGTGCTGTAAATTTTATTAGAAGGCTTAGGATTTTCCTCTGGATTTGAATACTAGCCTAAGGAAACTTTTGAGAACAAATCAGTAAAAATTAAAAATTACCTATTTTTAATAATTTAATATATAATTCTAACTTTAAAACTAATTTTAAAAAATTAATGTCGAATAAATAAGTGGTCAACTATAACAGAATATAATTATGTAAGTCGAATTGAAAATTTTTATAATGTAAACATATCTCTATTTCTTTTGTGATTATTTAAATAACATGTATATCTCACCTTTTTTATAAAAACAATACCTGCTTAATAAAAACAATACCTGCTTTCTAAAAACCATACCTGCTTAAGATGGTTTAGTTTCTGCGTTAGAAAAATATAAACCTATGTATGTATTGATAACAGACAAAAAGATTCATAAATATTGGGAATTGGGAAAAAGATTCATAAATATTAAAAAACACCAACAGACACACACAACGTAGATGATGTAGTATTAACAGTGAAACGTCGTAAAACTGACTTTTAAAGAGATTGATAATATTTTTACGTTTTATGACAGCCGTCCAGTTCCATTCGTAGCCCCCCAGTATAAAACATTTTATATGGCGATTCTGTTAGGGACCATTTGTCCCATGTCTGCAGTAAGTAAGTACTGAAAAAACTTTAAAATCAAGGTTAACCTAAGTTATAATTATTTATTGTAAAATATGAAAATTGAAATATTTCGGAACAAATTTTTTTAAAAAGAAAAAAAACAATAATTATAGCATAGCAATTATCCCGATTAAACGAATAACATTATCAACACAATTTGATAACAAAAGCAAAATAAATTATCATAAAAATTTTAATTGTTTTAACACGTGACAAATATTTTGCGTTCTTGTATTTAAAAAAAGCATGACAGCATTATTTATTAAAGTACGCGACGCATCTAAACAATTTTACAAAGAATTGCTTGGTGAATTTCAAATATCAATTTGATGCTATGGCACTCACAATGTTAAGTGTCTAACAATTATAGACTACCGTACACTTTTAGCAATACATTATAATAATTTATTTGAAAGGATAAATTCCTTTAGCATAGATGTATACAGTAGACCCTCGAATTGTACGCATTAAATAATTTGTGACTTTACGTGCGACGACAGTTAAGTAAGAATTGTACGAGCAAATGAAATCAGGCTTTTTATCGAAAACGTATACGTATAGCTGTAATTACCTTAAGATATTAAGGAGTCCGTGTTTCAGTTAATCTCGGGAATAGTTTTCCCATATTTTTTTCGCTATAAGAGTTAACATTTTCACATTTTACTCCACTGGTCTTATATCGTCATTTGTATCAATATGAATAAATATCCCTGTCGCAGAATTCTGCATAATATACCTAACGAATTTCCGTTTACAAAAATTAATTTTTCTTAGAAACCAGTTTACCTAGACAAATAGTTCAAAAACCTTTTTTATGTGAGTTTTTCGCCTTTTTCTAATGGTGTAAAATGTTGCAGAAACTTTTGAACTTGGGGAAATTTTGACAAAATTTTTTTTTAAAAAAAAACCATATATTGAGAATCGGACGTATCTGGTTGAAGAACTCATTCAAGATTTTTGTACTTCCAACCTAATGAATGTCATTTTTGATTTTAAGGAACCTTAAAACAAATTTCTATCATAGTTCTGAGTTCAAGTCGCGTCATGATAGTGGCTGTAGTAGCTGAATTTTCGATTGGAAAATTCGCTAAAAAACACTTTTACTCCTACAAGTAGATTTAAACCATTTTTAGAATCAATGATCTGTACTTTTTTAGTTTCACCTCGAAAACTAAACTAATCATACTTCGAAAACTAAAGGAGCTACTAAGCTCCTGGCCATATAACAATCGACTGCCACCTACAGTATCTATCTATCTGAACGTGATTAGATTGACAGTCTAGCCGTAGGAAAAATGGTAACTCAGACAAAAGACAAAACTCACCTTATACAACATTAAAATTAGTTGAAAATGATAAAAATTTCTTATTTGTCACTATTTTCACCAACTGTGCTCTTACCGACGATAAAGTGAAACTCAAAAGTCAACTCGTAATCTTAAAAACATTTTTATATTTTCTAGTTTAAAACTTTACCAAACAATAAGATTAACTGAGAAAAATTAAATAGACTCAAACCACCCCTAAAATAAACACACGTATTTGCAACACTAAAAGTATACTTACAGTATTTAAAATGATAAAATTAATTTATAAATTAAGTATTCAATATTTATTAAATCATATTTAAAATGATCGTAGGTAATTTATATTTGAAAGCATTTAATTAATATAAAGATATTATGAAATTATACTAAATGGTAACGTAGGTAAGTTATTGAATACCTACTAACAACTACACATAGACCATAGGGACGTTGAAATTAAAGCAATTACATATATGTATGTGTACATTATATCTAATAGTTAGTTTATAAGGGGGTTGATTTGGGACAGGTGTGTACTAGGTGTGTAAAGGTAAGCCACGCGATCTATACATTATTATAAAATTCATATCATCATCAGCAGTTACTAAATTAAAACAGTTGCACTTCTATTTAATATATTAAATGACACAAAAAAGGAAAAAATAAAATGAATAATTATTTTATTACAAATCTTAAAATACTTTTTGTTCGTTTGTGTAACATATACTAGGTATATATATATATATATATATATATATATATATATATATATATATATATATATATATATATATATATATATATATATATATATATATATATATATATATGTCTGCCTTTTACAAATGAATCACGAATTAAAATAGTTACAATTTTCTTTTTAATATAATTAAAATAGTTTTCAGTTTAATTACAAGCGGTAGAATATTTTGTCTTTTGTCTTTTTTTTTTTTGTAGTTAAACTTTTTAGTATTTAATGTCAGCAAGTTATTTTCAAAATTCATTCACTATATTCAGGTTACTAGATCTTCCAGTGTCTATTTTAGATAATTAATTCCTTAATGGGTTTAATCCATTTAACTAATTTTATTTAACCATTTAACATCATGACGGTCATAATCTACAATGATTACTAAACAAACTGGTACACTATTTTAACAGCTAGTACACTTTATATGGAATTGTTAACGTCGTACGACGTGTTGTGTGAGTTAATATGGTTTCACTTGACGTTTTATAACGTCAATGAGCGCCAAAGTGTTAAAATTCATTAGCGATCATATAAAAAAAATTAAAAATATATTACACAGCGTCTCCACCACTAACCGTTTAACACATTTTATGCACAATTCTAATATTTTTACCGAAATATCTATGTAAGAAAAGGCCGAACTAAAAAGCCAAAAACCGATAGTACGATCCAGAAACATTACCTACAGAGGAAGGTTCAGTGTATGATACACGAACCATAGATTACCAAAAACGTAGGAAAATCTGAGGTTTATTGAAAAAAATAGTCATCAAACTTTAAACAAATTTTTCTCGAACTGGTGAATTGACTTGAAATTTTAAAACACATTCAAAAATAGTAGTTCCCATTACCTAAATCGGTGATTTTATTGAAATATGACTTTTTGTTTAATATTCAACCAATTAAGCCACATCGTTAATTACCTACATTGTCGTCGATCAACATTGTATATTAGTGATGTCGGATGATTGGATTAACCGACTAATCGCTTTAGTCGACTAATTTTAATATTAATAGATTTGAGCGTTGCTTTATGGTATTCCATATTTGCAAATAATAAATAAATATTTTACTTCGCAAAAATACCACTTTCATTTAATAAAAGTGGCATTTTCGACTAAGTTTGTTTAATCATTTTTCGACATTAGTTGACTAGTTTGCCCTAGATTAAATGACTAAAATGATTAGGTTTTTCTTTAAATGACTAGAAATGGCTAATTTAATTTTTTTCTGTATTATTTATCAGATTGGAAAAAAAATTTAAAAATTACCAAATTGTACAATAATTAATACCTATGTGATGCCTGATGCGTTATACCTTTCTTTTTCTTTTACAAAAATATCAAACATGTACATTGTTTTTAAAAGCGTTACATAGATTATTCATAAATTCGATTAAAAATTATCGATTATCAATTCGATTAATCGACTGTAAGCTCGATGTTTTCGACTGACGACTAATTTCGTCTAAAAGACAACATTAGTCGACTAATCGGCTAATTTTGTCTAAAAGAAACTTGAATCGATTAACTGACTCGACCCGACATCACTATTGCAGCTTGGTACTTACGGAATGTGATGCAACTGCCACAATAATGAATAATTTTTTTTTAAACTTGAAATACTTGCATTTGTTGGTATATATTCAAATAAATAACAGTGTATTAAATCACAACTGTCATTTTACCTAAATTGATTCCAGAAATTCATACAGTTTTTAGATCGATCAGTGAGTAACTAAACGCCTTAGCTTATACAAAATTAGTGACCAAAAAAGTATATTTATTTAAGTATTTAAATTACTATTCACCCATTTCACCTAATATAAAATTCACTGGTGATAGTTATACTTATTATGTTATACTACTTTATAGCTCCAAAATTATGATCCAACACAAATCGTTAGCAATATGCCTAATCAAAACGAAAAGGCAATATACAATACCAGAAAGAAGGCTGGTATAGCTAACAGTGGTCCACAATTCCACATACATAACAACCAATGGCAATAATTTATCATTTGCTCGGCTGATAAAAAGATAATTCATGATTTATTTGTCTTAATGTTATTAGAATGGCTAGGTAAATTTTCTGGTTCGTAACTGCATCCATAATAAACCACACAATATTTATAATATAACGACACAACATTAAACTCAATAAATTTGACATTTAATTCGTCTATATTTTGGACTAGAGATTGCCCTAAAGTAGTGAACAGGACATACGTATACGTACGAACATTACAATATAGACGAGATCGGTTGATAAATTAGAATTCATACATATTATCTTTAACAACAGCCGAGTCCACCCAGTGTTGCCCATCGTATCGTTTACATGCATGCATATAAACATATACTATCTCCCCCTACAGTATAACCTCTTTTTATACGGTCGATAGAGACCACATAAAAAAATATTCAAAAACTCCCAAAAATAACTATAAAAGTATATAGTTCGCTCCAGATTGTAAAATAATTTTTTTATGGAGTGGGTTGGGACCACGGATCAATGGATTCAGTCTAAATACAAAATTCTGTGGATCGACGGGCGCCTTTTGGTGGGATGTTATACTACTTTACATTCAGTCGTTCCACAAGCAGTGAGAGAGTACATGCACTAACGTGAATTGCTGATGATTGATGTCTTGCTACACTGTGATTGCTAATCGCTCACTTGCGGGAAGCGTGACATAACTCAAAAATCACCCTTATTGAGTTAAGGGTACAGACGGTCGCGGAAAATGTTTTTTTTGCTAACAAAACGACATCATGCTAGATACATAAATGAGAGAACGAGAGAGGTTATGACTTCATACTCAATCGCACTTTTCCAATTGACTGCCATAAGTACTCTTTATTTTTAAAACTTTAAACCATCGTAGGTACTGAAAAACAGCTCTTTTTGAGTTATGTCAAGCTTCTCGTAAATGAGCGATATGTATGTAGACACGTATGTGATATGTACGCGAAACAGAAGCGGTGACACAAGCAGAAGTGAATGTACATACAATAACACATAGGAGATATGAGATAACTAGTTACGTATCTGTAATCTGTGGTTGGGACCGTCTAAAAATAAATTCATAGAAAATACATAACTGCTCCCTATAAACTGCTTTTTCAAATGGGATAAAGGAATAATTTACACATGGGAACATTTTTATATTGTTGCAAAAACTGCAATACACACACATGTAAAGAAAAAACTTATATAGTGTGATGATGACAAGCGTAAAGACAATCAGCAGAAAAAAATTACAGCAAATTAATGTTCAAATGCATAAAAAGTGGTCACACTGTATTTAGATTACACGATAAATGAACGAATGAGTTGTGGCGGCGCTGGTGTTGTTCGTTGTTATATTTAGTATGGATATGAACCATTCAACAGCGATATGTATGTCACATAATATACAATCCAATTATGGATACCCCTCCGTCGCGTCGTTCCGTCGTGCCTGTATAGTATCGGCCGGAATTAATGATCAAATTATGTATTTAGGTGTGAAATGGTTGTTGGGTATCACTTGTACGGGTAGTAAGGGTATGTGGAATGTGTATGTATGTATGTTGTTAATGTTCGATTCTAGGTGTAGTTAGAACATTATTTGACTGACGGTCTACACTTCCATATTAATAGTTTATCAAATTCATCAGCCAATGATTCAAGTTGTTAGGTAGAGTTTAGAAAATTTTTATCTTTTAGAATATACTTTAATGAGTTAAAAATTGGGAGATTTTTGATTATGTTACTCACTGTTTTAAAGTGAAAGAAAATTAATATTAGCTATCATTTATCAGCTAAATAATTAACACTTGAAAGGTTTATATTGTAAAAATCCATATTACAAAATGTGGGAATAATTTTCTTCGCCACTTCGCCAGTAGATTCTTCGGTAACTAGTTGGTATTTCAGTAGTTGACTCATCCTAACGATGTGTAACTACCCGAAAGCTAGCTAGTTACCGAAGAATTTAGTTTTAGTAGAGTTGGGGTCAGTAATTGATATGTAATTATTTCCCGGTAATAGCAAAAAAATTTCAATGAAAAAACCATTCCAGATTATAATGAATTAAAATTTATTTTACTTCTTTAGGTGGCGGTGTTTTTAAGAGAAGTTGTCGGAAACCAAGTTGTTGCAAATTGAAATTTCTAAAAATTACAGTGAGGCATTTAAAAAAAAAATCAATTGTCGATTGAATGTATGCAACTACTTTTATACCGTGCTGTAAAATTCCAAAAATTTTTCAAGTCTAATAAGGAAGATATGTCGAGTCTCTGAACAGAAAAAATTCAAAATTCTGCTAAGGGCACTTTCTGTACAAGCTGCATCAATTTTCATAAATAAAGTCTAGAGAAAACTGAAAAAACCAGTCTTCCGATTTTTCCAAAAAGTTAAAAATAGCGATAACTCAAGACGATTGCACGAATACTTCATGTCTCTGATCCTAGTCGAGTTGAAGATATTCACTGATTTAGACGCTAACACACTTACGAACATATATACATTAATGTTCGAAAATTTCTATCCGAATTTTTGATTTTCTGGGTTTCTTAGGTCCTATAACGTGAAGATCCGGTGGAAATAATAACAATTAGCAGGCTGTACGTGTAATTTAGGGTTTGGTGTATAGTACTAATTGTAAGAGCCCCCCCTCCAAAAAAAAAAGATTCAAAAGTATTAATGTCCTTTAAATTCGAAATAAGCAAACGAATTATACAAGAAAAATAATTTAACAATTATTGCAACCAGAAATTAAATTTCAAAGGCACGGAAAGATTTTTCGTTATCGATAAACGGAATGACATTATAATTTTATAATTAAATAATATTTATTTAAATGAATATAAGGCACAAGACGTAACGTAAGGCAAGTAGGAAAAAAAAAACAAAAACAGAAACATTACAATAGAAAGTTATAACGACATTATTAACTAAAAACACTTAATAAATCAAAAGATAAAATTCCATACTTGTACAGTGAGGTTAGGTTTATAAATCACATACGTACATATATACATATACCCCACGTATATATATATATATATATATATATATATATATATATATATATATATATATATATATATATATATATATATATATATATATATATATATCATAATAATATATATTTGAACATATATTTCACTTTCTTGACCTACGCCACTGGTTGCTGTTGTTTCAGCGAGCAGCAACTGTATGACGTCATTAACAGTCATAAATAATAATGGCAGTTAAGAAGACGACTCCAGCTCCTTCTTCATATTTGTGTACGTATTACATATTTAAAGATGGTTTTGGTCTCCTTTCCTTGGGCTTCTTATATACTTACTGCTCCATTTGAATAATGTGTACTAGGTCTGTCTGTCTGTCCGACTGATCATATTGTACTACATATATGTATATATTTGTGTATGCACTTGTTTATGAATGATATTAATTACCCATTTGCCCAGTCTATATAATTATTAATTATTATCAGTTTTATCACAGTACAGAATCACAAAATAAAAATCATACTTGTGTTTGAAAACATGCATGGATTGTATTTACATTTCAAGGACTCTCCACATTCTCGCCGAGGTTGGACGAAACGAGAATGTAGAGGGTCATTTCGTTGTGTCTCGCGGTTGGTGTTTTAATACTATTCATATGGCTGAGCCAACCTCAGCGAGGAAATCGACGAGGAACCTCGTTCAACCTCGGCGAGAATGTGCAGACTCTTTCACACATGCATGTTGTGTTTGGTGTATTTTTAATGTTGCTTAACAAATTTATTTAAAAATGACAAACGTGACAGCTAGCATGTCGTTTTTGCTCTTTTTCTTTCAATTTTTTATATTTTAATTAAAAAGTTTTTGTGCCTCCTCGATACTTGCGGTCAAAGTTTCCCGCCAAAGTATTCGTAGCAGTTGGCCGAGGCTCGTGTAGCGTCACCACACATTCGTAGTGACTCACACACTGATGTAAAGAGACTCACTGAAACCCAAAGAATGTAAAAAATCTCACTGAAAACCTAAGTGGTTATATAGAGAGCGTTTAGTGCCATTTTAAATAATATATTACCCAAAAATAAAAATTATGTTAACTGATTGCCTGACAGAAGAAGAGAGCCCTGACGCTGTCCATTGCCTATATCGTGATCTGTTTTTTTATAACATAATATCTTTTTCTATAAAAGTAACAAATAAGTATTATTTTATAATACAAATTGTTTATTGAAATTTATACGTACTTTAATAAAATATTAATAATTAATAGAATTAATTTGCAAATTAAAGGATTTTTATATTTAAATATTAATTTCAATGGATAGCAATAAAAATTTAATGACACATGACAGATATGACAAATATATTAATTTTAAAGGACATATAGGTAATTAAAATGGATATTAGTTTATGGTACCTATAAGAAACAACAACATTTTTCTTGAATTTTAAATTTTCATGCTCTTTCTTATGAATTAAGAAATTTTTATTTACATAAAGTACCTTACATAAAGTGTCTCAATTATTAATAAAAAAAATTATCTTGTTAAAATATGTATTAATCCAGAGTATTTATAATAAATCTAAGTTTGTAAATACCCATTTCTAGTGTCAATTTCTTCCCTTCTTCCCTTCGACTTGCTAGTAGGGTTCTTCATCTCTCCAACAATCAGTAATCAAATAAAAATTGATGGAAACTGGTAAAATACTGTTACCTGACAATATTCTATGGTAAAAATACTAAAACTCCGTTTTTTTCTATTTTTTGTAAATTTTAATAATTTTTGAGGAGGGAAGTGTTAGGCAAGAAATGTGAAAATGATTTGGGTTACCTGTGTATATTTGTTGTTATTCTATAAAAAAAACTATTGTTATTTTAAAATAACAACAGATACTTCAAGTTATTCCGGAAATACTAGAACAGTATTTAGGACAACAGCATTTTGAGCTAATTATATTCACACTAAAAGTATTGGAAACTAGACTTTTCTTAAATTTTGAATTAATTGGTTAAATAATGTATGTAAGTACTAATATTAATAATAATAACTCCGTTTTTTTCTATTTTTTGTAAATTTTGATAATTTTTGAGGGAGGAAGTGTTAGGCAAGAAATGTGAAAATGATTTGGATTGCTTGTGTATATTTGTTGTTGTTCTATAAAAAAAAACTATTATTATTTTAAAATAACAACAGATACTTAAAGTTATTCCGGAAATACTAGAACAGTATTTAGGACAACAGCATTTTGAGCTAATTATATTCGCACTAAAAGTATTGGAAACTAGACTTTTCTTAAATTTTGAATTAATTGGTTAAATAATGTATGTAAGTATTAATATTAATAATAATATAAAAAAGACATATTCCTATTGTCTTTTATTAAATTACTTAATACTTTTATAGTAGCTAAAGCAATCATAATAAACTAATAATAACGGTAATTATGTCCCATAACAATAAAAGGGGAAGATGAGCACATTGGGTATTGTTTTAAAAGCGCGCATCATAGAATTGTAATGACACAAACATTATTATTATTATTATATTATGCACGACGGCGGGGAGAGGAGCCAAGTGGAAAAACATGATGCACATTAAAATCTGTTTATCCATGCATAAGGGAGTTAGTCAGCAGTCGGCTGGTGATGGTACGTACGTACCCCTTTAATCCCTAAGGAACAACGTTAACAAGTACTTTGCATGTCCTCGATATTTGGTTGACTTGATCTCTCTTTTCAAGTCAACAGTAATGTTTGATAGGCATGCAATAACGAGAATATACGTAGTGAGTGGTTGGTGTAGCCAGGCAATGTCAAACAATGAGGTATTTTAACTGGAAAAATGCTATTATAAACTGTTTTTATTTGCATTGTATTTAATTTTATATTTAATTCGTTTTTTCTAATCGTATTTCAATTTTGTTGATCAATGGAAAACATTCTGTACGACAAATATGTTTTAAATTTAATATAATTATGTAATTATGTTGTTCATATGAGTCTAGGCGACCCTCTGTTAACACACATGATTCCGCACAGTAAAGTTTGCTGCATAAAGCGAGTAACTTTTCTGGAATACATAGTACGCCGAGAAACTCGATCTTTTGTTGGTTAAACCACTAACTGGTTTGAATAAATCTGGAAAATAGTGCGTCTCTCACAGATTTTTCCCGAAAACTAGGGATTTGAAATTTGATATAATGTTAGATTTTGATTTCGCGCCGTTAGGTTTTGATATCGCGTACGTATTATTTAGCCAGTCCGAAAAAAATTATTTTCATGTAAGGTATCATTTGAAAAACTACTTCAAAGGATTCTAAAAATATTTTCTTTTTTTATATATTTTTAGATCCAGTGAAATAGCTCAAAATTTGCTCGAAACAATCGTTGTCCCCCCTTCCGATTTTCTAAAGCTAAAATTTTGATTTTAACACGGTTAGTGGATATTGAGTTATAGATAGACAGTGCAATAATTGCTAAAGAAAATAATTAAAAAAAAAAACGGGCGGAAACGGTAATATATATATATATATATATATATATATATATATATATATATATATATATATATATATATATATATATATATATATATATATATATATATATATATATACAACGTATATTTAATTTCAAATGTTATCGAGTGCCTGTGAAACATTATTAATGTATGGTGGACTTTTGTTCACATTTAAACACACACCAATATTCATATGTTCACCTAATGTCCAACTTTAGCTGATACTTGAACACTCGATTTACTCTGGCATGTACGGCCAATTCATTAAGTTGAATAAAATTCACATAGTGTTTGAAAAATTATCAAATTAGATCGACTGGGACTCGAACCCGGATCTCTTGGTTGCTAGCCAAGCGCCTTACCAATTAGACCACCGACCGTTCGTTCGAGTGCCACTCCAATTTCGATAATCAATCAAATATATCCTCTCTTTAATGCGAGACGCAGTTTACATTTAATTTACAACGTACATATTTATTAATATGGATAAAATAAAACACGGATTAATAAAAGATGGATAAAAAAAAGTCTAATCTAATCTATCGACTGTTCACTGTACGAGACCCTAATTATGTGAGTCCGACTCTTTCTTGGCTGGTTTTTTTTTTTAACTTAACAGGTTGGCTGCCATGAGATACGCCGATGGGTCTCAATAATTTGTTGTTGCTATGCCATGAGACCCGCCGGCGTGTGTCAAAGTAACATGTATGGGGTGCCACCACACAGTATTCATGAACATAACCCAGAGGCCATGATAGGATTTCGTATGAAATACATTAATTTTAACATAAGACATTATTTTATTGTGATCTAGAGGGTTTCCATTCACTTTCGTGGAAAACATGGCTGAGGCTACCGGCGGATCTCACTATCGCATTAGCGCAATGCCAGTGAAAAGATATTTGCATACAAAAAGTAAGTTACATGAGACCTGCTAGCGGGACTCGTGGCCTGTAGATAACGCAACACTAAGACTTGCTGGCGGCTCTCATGGCACTTTAAATAAGAAAGTCATTTATTATGATGGCATACGATAAATACATTATTTTCAATAATGGTGGCAGCCAACCTGTTAAATGTTCTCCTCTTGCGATTCAATTTAATAATGGGGTATTTGACAATTTTTTAAAAACCATCTTAGTGTGTTTATTACTTCTTACTAAACTCATAATACACATTTTTAAATTATTTTGTACTATATTTTTAATAAAAATCACCTTGCTTGATGTTTTTGATTACGTCATTTTTAACGTAAATTTTGTAATTTTATTTAATTAAAATTTTTATATTTTTGAATGAAATAACTTGTAAAAAAGCAATATTCAGTATCATTATGACTCGAGCAATTATTTAAAAATCAAAATAGATAGTTTTTCAACTACTGTCAAATACCCCATTGTAAAACGTAGGTTAAAAATATGAGGTTCGCTAAGCTATTAGAGTCAAAACTCAATGTGATAGAATAATCGATTTTCTCCTTTTTCTGTTTCATTTTAAGACGTCTGTTATAAATTTTCGCACACGAGAAAGACAACTGTTATTCCTGAATAGATCTTCTTATCTTTTCTAAGCTAACCCTCCAGTTTGATTAAAAACATCCAATAGATCTCTCTGCATTTGTTTATTATGTTTCTAAACGTTCGACAATATGCGCGGTGTAAAGTTAAACAAAGCATCTTCAGAGCAATGACTAAATAACTTAAAGCTTAAACTATAATTATAATAGATCTTAAATTTCACACTGCATTCAGTTATTGTGCCGACCAATTTTATTCAAATTATTTGATTTTACATAGAATATCTTAGAAATCCCAGAACAGCAATTTTATTACCCATTGAATAATTAAAATGCATTTTTATATGTTTTGTTACGGGAATTTCTTAAATATTGTTCACTTAATGTTAGTAATTAAACAAAGAGGATGTATTACAATTGTATGCATTTACATACAGACTATTTGTTGATGAGATGGACATAGAAGAATGGTAATTTACGTCTATCTAATCAATTATATGCGCAACTGTTAAGGTCATATGTATCACTCTGTCAAGTACTATTGAGTTTATTGTAGGATGATCATAATCAAACAATTCAGTATAAGGTCTGATAACAAATACAGTAAATTCTTCAGTTCGCTGAATAGACTAACTCTGGGTTGAACATCGTGTAGATTCGGTGCATTAACAGCAAGGCCTTCCTAGCTTCCTGGTAGCAGTAAAGTGTAAATATTTTGTAAACTACTGAATCGATTTGGATGGAATTACTGTTATTCCCTGAATTAGCTTCTAACTAACACTAATGCAACAAAAAAATTATTGTGATTGGATTAACAATTTCTGAAAAATAGACACCAGTACAAATATACATATATTCGGACGAATTTAGCTGTAATTATCACAGGGATAGAGCTAATTGTATGGTCTCTATACCATAGTTACTCAATATAGCGATAAATTGAAAATAAAATATATATTTCAATATTACGAACGGATAATTGTTCATCAGTCGCCTAATCTTTACTTTTTATCCAAAATTTTAAATTGCCTAATGACGAACGTAAAAATTTATCACCCTACGTCCAGATACAGCGACCCTAAGCCTAAAACTACCGCTGCACACAGATCAACATATTAAATAAAAGCTACCCATCTTTTTCCTTTTTGGTTAGTTATGTTAAAATTTCAATTTTTGCAGTCGATTGGAATCAATTAAAATATGTTACAGTAAAATCTGAATACTCTGTACCTATGTAAAGTAACAATATAATAAATAATAAAGAAAATACAAACATGATTTAAATTTTGAACTGTTGATTAGTGGGTGTGAATGTCAGGCACATATATTTTTATTTTAAATTTCAGATGAGTTAATTAAATAATTATTGTCTGTTGTACAGAATAATATTTCACTAATTAAATCATACAATGAGTTATTTGCACAAACATATACATAGCTATAAATTTATGTACAATATTAAATATTATGATTATTTTTATAGAAGATTATTTTTTAGTGATGAGCAAAATTAGTCTTGGTCTTGCAGTCTTGTCTTGGTCTTGCATTTTTTGCAAGACCAAGACCAAGACCAAGACTATGTACAACAAGAGCAAGACCAAGACCAAGACTATAAGTATGGCTGCAAGACCAAGACTATGTACACCAAGAGTAAGACCAAGAAAAAAGCAAGAGTCTTGCTAAACTATTTAAATAGTTTCAAAGTATAATTAATACCGTAAAGAGAGAAAATTCTGATTTTAGAAGGAAAAAATTCGGTAATAAAAAAAATGCAAGAAAATGCAAGATTTTTTAGCAATACCAAGACCAAGACCAAGATTCAAACTGCTCTAGCAAGACCAAGACCAAGATTTTTAATGCAAGAACAAGACCAAGACCAAGACTTGGCAGTCTTGGTCTTGGTCTTGCATTTGCTCATCACTAAATTTTTTATAGTTGAGCTTTATACAGTAGTCCCTGTTAATACGATCGACTATAGAAACGAAGAAGAATATATTTTATACGATATATTTCATTTGTCAAAAATGGTCCTCGGCTGACGGCTCTCTTAAACGTTTCTTTCAGTGATGCATTTTGTCAACAGTTGAATTCGAAGAGACCCGTTCCAATTCGTAATTCACAGAAATGATATGCTACTGTAAGGGATGTGTACCTATTAATTTTTAACGTTTCACTTTTTTTAAAATTTTATTACATATTTATAATTTATTAATAACATAAAATTTTGTCAACTTAAAAGAAATTAACATAGCACGTTCTTTTTATAATAAATATTTTTACTATGTTCATAGGCACTCTCAAGTATACATGCATTAATTATGTGTAAAACTATTGTTTATTGTTGTGGATGTTTTAAAATTCATAACAAAACCGATCGGATTATTAAATTTGAATTAATAGAACACGTGGCATAAAATCATTAATTACTGCATTTTAATATAAAACTTACGTGTATATTTTTGTTAAAAACATTTCAGATATTTTGAAATACAGTGTGATTATTCTAAACGATACTGTTATGAAAGTTTAGAAATAAAGTGAAAAAGTTTCCTTGGGTAGTGTAAAAATTATGAGTCCATGTTTAAATGCACGTTTAAGTGGTTCAAGTGTATATAATTTGATTTGATTTTTGAGTTCTATACTGAGCTAATGGTAATATACTGAGCTAATATACATATATTTCAAAATATATTTTAATGTAGTTACTGTAACTAAATTTCTTCTTCATTTTTTTCAAATTTTAATCGTAAACTATGGTAAAGTTACGGGTCTGTACAATACTTGTACAGTGTAATATGGCACCAGTTTCCTAGTAATGATAGACAATTTTTCCGTCAAACACAAAAACACTCTTCGACTCTGACATATATGAAGATACAACTATAGCTCCGTATAGAACTAAAAAAATCAAATCAAATTATATACACTTGAACCACTTGAACGTGCATTTAAACATGGACTCATAATTTTTACACTACCCGTTTTCTTTTTCTGAAACATCTTGGACGAAATATTTCATTGTCAAGTTAAATTATTAAAACTTAAAATTTTTTTCTTCATATTAAAATCTATTAACTACAAAATAATGCTTTGTTTACAAATATGCGTACAGTTGTACAATCTGTGCAAATTAGTTTAGGACTATTTATAATTTTACTGTTCTACTGAATTAGGTATTATCAATTTTAATCGTAATACCTTTTTTCTCAAAACAGTTCTTCGAAATTATTTCTAATTTTAAAGCAGTCTACCTTAAAGGTAGATTGCAAGTAAACTTACTGAGAAATTTACTTCACTATGATCGAAACACACAATGGTGTAATGACCTATATCAAACCGCAAGATTGCTAGTAACTGAAGGATTTGAGAAAAACTGATCCTTTTGTGATAAGGGTATATGGAACAACAATTTTTAAGTGTTTTTCTTAAAATTCCTTGAAAAATATTATTGGGGTGGTGGTTTCAATAATCGTGACATCCCATACAATGCCTTTGAAGGAAATTTTCCCATTTTTCAATTTACCTACCCGCCTAAAATTAATTTTCAAAACTAAAATTCAACCATTTATTCGTCATGTCTATAATTGTCCATAATCGGGCCAGCGTAGTCTGTGCTACATTTTAAACTTTTATGTTGAATAGCTTCAGCGGAAATCGCCTGTAACAGACAGACGGAACTGTATAGTCAGTCAGGCATTTTTTCTCCAAATAAAAACATTCTAGGAATTGAAAAAAATATATGTTTAATTATTTGGTTTGATTCAAAAAATTTTTAAGTCTCTTTCATATCATAATTTTCAGTTTGGAAAGATATCGCTCTGTATATATTGCTTAACGTAGTTGCTCTTAGATAATCAGGTACAAAAGTATATCTTAGCGAAAAAATTAAGTAATGTATTAATATTTTTCAGTTATTATATTTGTATACCACTTGTTTTTTTAATTTCCGCGCGCTTATTGTTGCAGCAATATAAGAGTATTGTTGAAAAAGCGTTGTAAAAACGTTGTAAAGTGATGATTATAAATTATATTTAAAAAACAGCGTGGTCAGTAATTTTTATTTGTCATTAAATATGGTTTGTAACTTTGTATTTTATAACATATTAATTTTTTATCGAATTTCTTTGACACGTTTTCATTTTATTAAAAAAAATAGAGTTTTCCCATAAGAGCCCGTTTAAAATTACAAAACTTTAAAACCGTTTTTCTCAAAATTGGGATGGTCAATATTTTTTTCGGTAAGGGCTCGTATTATTGGTATTGAGTTAAATACATGTCTGTAGAAGTATCGTTAGAATCCTTTGAAAAAATCGTTTTATCGACCAACTACCTTAAAGGTGTTTTATACCCATATTCATAAAATTCTTGATAAATAGCTATATGTGTATATTTCATTTATAAATTTTATTGAAGTTTATAATAGTTTAAATTGCCCTGATCAAAACACATAAACATGTAACATGGGTTATAGAAACTTACAGAAGAACACTCACTCACAGAACACTAACAAACCCACTTATTATTTTTTTTATTTATTTATAGAAATTCAATTCGTATTGACATTTCATCATTAGCCACACTCGCTGGCTACTTGATCGTTCAGTTGTTCTCAATAAAATCATTTCATCAATACACGTAATACACGTTCTAACGAAAACATAACCGAACACATAACATAGCACAGTACGTACATAAGTTGGGTACAGTAATATCGTTTGAAAATTTTTATTATTATTACTGCTACTTTAGAACCAGCTAATTAAAAAGTTCCATAAATTATTTATTAGTTATGAATTCAATACTGATACGAAACTAGAGGTGTGGTAGAGTGTAGCACTAACCAGTAATCATTATCAACGAAAGAATGTTGTTTTTAAACAATTTTTCAAGAAAAATTATTATTACCAAGTTCATACATATAATAATGCAAATATGTGCAATTCAAAAATGCCATCATGTGCCGCAATTCTATGGAAGTGTAATTTGAATTCTGTGCCAGAAATAATTGTAGGAATGTGGGTAATTATAGATCCTTGAAGAATAAATTGTCTCCATAGATATTTAATTTTGAAGTTTAATGATGAGTGTTGCAAATGATTACTGAATTTTTAAAATAATTGAATATTTTAATATTTAAAGTACCAACACATGTTTTTCCAAAATTTTTGAATGTGAAAATATAATTTTTTAGAATATATATGATTAATGAAGACAAAGATAAAATTATGATCGACAATCAGGACCGGCGAGAGGAGGGGGCAGCTGGAGCAATTGCCCAGAGGTTCGGGTCTAAAAATGGAACTCGCAGCCTCGATTAGGAGTCCGAAGAAAGTAAAAAAAGACCTTTTTTTTGGCTCATCAATTGTATTTTCGGGGAAAAATGTTTGAAAATTTTAATTGTGCTCGGGGGCCCGTTATTTCTATCACCGACCCTGTCAACAATAAAGTAGTAATTAAATAAAGTTAAAATTTTAAAAGTTTTGAAATAGTAATATAATATTACATTAGAAATTAGATTCACTGATTCTTCTACTACACTCTTAGAATGATTTCTTTGTGCAAAAATTGAAAATTTGAAATTTGAAAAAATATTTCTATAAATCAAAAGAATGTCAAAATGTTGTATTTGTGATTTTTCTCAAGGAGGGCGCCAACAGCACTGTCTGCCCCCCCCCCCTTTTCATAATAATTGTAGGTTCGGTCCTGGAAACTAATGACAGTAACAAAAACAATCTACATAGACATACAGTTGTGATGGAATCCGTATCAAGAGAAAAAATAAATACAAAGAAACCGCGAAACAGTTTGAGCGAGGACTATTATGGCTTATGAGCAGCTCAATGTTGGTGACGAGCAAAACCAATCTTGGTCTTGAGTTCCTACCTGTGTAGGTCTTGTGTTTTTTACAGTGGTAAGTTTAGGCATAGAAACTTTCTGAGAACGCCTTCAAGAAAAATAAACATTCTGAAAATTTTAGGATCAAAATAATGGTACCACCATAGAACACTAGAAACCAACTAACATTAAAAACGTGTAATTGGCGCGGAGTCATTTGGAGTCGTGTCACAGCTTAAGGCATTAGTCAGTCCGTGTCCGTCGTCGAACCAACAGTGCATTTATATGTACATTATTACCATTGTTGGTTGAACACGTTGAACAGCTCTCTCTGGTAATACGTGTATTGCGGTGGTGTGCGTAAATACGCACACTACTAAAAAACACCAAACTAATACACTGCAAACAGTGTGTATCTACACAAATAGAGTGGGGAGATTTACGTCATAAACTCATTACAAGTGGAACAGAGACATAGACAATCTAGTTTGACCCCTTGGGTACCACTGATACCAGTGACCAGTTGTTACACGACTAAGACCAATACTTTGCATAATCTTACAAGACCAATACCAGGACTACCACGTATGGTTTGAGGATTGTAACATTTTTTTCATTTTTTTTTTTTTTTTTTTTGGTATACTCCAAAAAAATTTTTCATGACGTATCGAATATGAAACCAAATTTTCGTAACAGAATGAAGTATATAAAACAATCAGCATCACTGTCACTCATACTGATTCTCTATATCACACATACGGTTCTATCTAATTCCGTTCAATTTTACGATGTGATTAACTTATTTTTCGATCACAGATTCCCGTTAAGTGGACGCTGTAGCCAGCTAACTAGCTGCTTGGCACACCTGTGTCATACGTATAAAGATTTGAACGAGGAGAATTAAAACGTATAAAATAAATATTTTTACAACGGCAACTTTCCGTACACCATAAAATATTTACATTTGATATTGTTTGGAATGAAAACATTGTTTGTACTCATTATGACTATATGTATGTGTGTATGCCTACAATAATTTGTTTAACGTAACGTAGGTACCTACTACAAAGAGTTGCGTAAATATTTAAAATGATTTTTTTATAATCAAAGTTTAATGTTTAGATATTACCGGAGAGTGATTTTAAGGTGTTATATGTATATGCATCATTTTTTATTGCATTTCGTTTGAGTGAATCATATCAAGAATATTTCTATAAAATTTCAAAAGAATCCCAAGCACTATTTACGAAGTTATGTTAATTTCAAAGAAAGTAACTAGGAGTACAATCGCTGACTTCCAATCGTGTCGTACAGCTATCCTTGTCAAACAGAATTATTTCATACGCATAGATATATTTGGAATTGACTATTCTGCGACACGATGCAAATATACTCTACATATTATATTGTATTACTTTAAATAGAAAAATTCATTTCTATATTTTATTTGCACATAATCATTTACATATCACTGCAAACCTGAGTACCTACTAACTTGGCAAGATCATTTCAAATGATTTGATTACCGCCGTTGCAACAACAAAATTGACCAGAACTGCAACAACAAGAAATTAAGAAATTTTTTCAATATTAAAAAATATTTTTGAATGGTAATCGATTGCCTGCATCCAATTTTCATGGGTAAACGCAACACAAATCGCAATACGAACGTATGCGGTGGTGGCATACACGGCTATACACTTACTTATACCACGGCGTATACACATATCCACACTATACACGTACCTACATAGGTACAGGTTATAGGTATAGGTGCATATGTGGCAGCTTAACAAATCATAACAACAATAAATTTACAACGGGTGCCGCTGAAACCAGAAACCAACAACCGATAGCCAGGCAGTTAAATTTGTCCAAAAGATAATAAAACATATGTTGTTTATTTGTTGCACCTACCACAGACCGTGGATTGATTTATAGTCGTGATGTGTGAACTTCCCGCCAAACGAAAATCACACTCTTCCTTACCGACACATATTATTATATAACAAACTATATTGAATTACAGTCGCGAAAATAGCAATGTGTATACCTACATACATATGTATGTGACAAAATGTTGATATACGAATGACATAAATTCTCTTTCTAGATAGATACAACAGCGGAAATGGGGAAAATTTTTTATACACATTGTATAAATGTAAAACAGGTTGGCTCGAGCAATATAAAATTTTGACCCTCGTTTTACAATAGTCAATAGCTACTCTATAGACAGTGTCATTCTCAAACTGCAAAACTGATAAATTGAATTTAAGCAATGTTGTTCTTATTTTTTTTTGGATTCAAAAAATACTTCTTAATAATTTCTTTGTTCAAACACTAAAAATTTCTTTGAATATTTTTTCTTTGGATCAAAACGATATTTCTTTGACTACTGAAAAAAAAAATGCAAGTAAATATTTCCTTGAATCAATGATCTCAGTAGTCAAAGCAATATTTTTGAGTTAAAAAAAATAATTTTTTTGATTCAAAAAAATATTTTCTTGAATTTTTTTTTCAGTAGTCAAAGAAATATTTCTTTGACAATTGAGATATCTGATTCAAAGAAATATTTCTTTGAATCAAAAAAATTATTTTTAATATTACTTTGACTACTGAGATCTTTGATTCAAGGAAATATTTACTTGAATTTTTTTTCAGTAGTCAAAGAAATATTTCTTTGACAATTGAGATATCTGATTCAAAGAAATATTTCTTTGAATCAAAAAAATTATTTTTAATATTACTTTGACTACTGAGATCTTTGATTCAAGGAAATATTTACTTGAATTTTTTTTCAGTAGTCAAAGAAATATCTTTTTGATCCAAAGAAAAAATATTCAAAGAAATTTTTAATGTTTGAACAAAGAAATTATTTTAAGAGTATAGAAAACTGGCGCATCTGAAACATGTTCGAAGACATAAAAAAACATACTTTACTGAATTGTTTCTTTCACTACGTATAAATATCTTATTAATAATTCTATTCCCACTACTGTACCAACATTTTTGACGTTGATACGCGTATTAATCCTTATTAAGTAATTTCAAAGAGTTTTTACTTCAAATAAATTTTAATTAAACAAGGTAGATTTAATTATACGTTTTAAACAGCGGGTAGTACTCTTCATTTTTTCAACTTTGTTATAGGTACCTATTGTTTGATTACTATAGTGCTCAAAAGCAAATCGAAACTATAAGTAGTTTCGAACAGTAAGTTATAAATTCGTTGTTGCTTAACTTAAAAAAAAAAAAAAAAGTTAAATGCCCCCAAAAGATATTGATGTTGAATGGACTTTTACTTCTTCGTATGCGTGTAAGGGGATAAAATTTACAGGGACCATTTAGTGACTAGCTTACAGAATCCTTGAAAATTTTATCAAAAACGGTAGTATAGTTCTGGAGTGACATAAAACCTAAATTTTTCAGGAGGGTCTGAAACGTAAAATGCGAGTGTAAACATTGATCGTGCAAGAGAACAATTCTTCCTCACACAAAAGTGATTAGAGTGCTTCGGATGCCTTGGTAGATTCAGGAAGATAAATAGAGGATTTCAAAAAACATCAAACCAAAAACACTCAACATCTTTGCAGCGAACACCGATATCACAATTTATCGATCATAACTTAACATACGTATGTATGCATTTCGGATTTGACTGGTAAATAAAATACTTACTTTACACCAGTCACTAACCAAAACAAACCTAATAATATATACCTTGTGTTACATATGTATTTTATGTTTATAAATGCTTGGTTTTGTGTGTATATACTTTCGTTAATTTATTCAGTTTCACATACACTGCAAAAGTTTACGGTAGTAAATATATTCGTTACGTTAAATTAGTGACGGCAAAAGCAAAATATACCAAACGTAACTAACGTTATATACCACTACCAATCATGTGAATTATAAATATTACCAAGACCTACTCTCATCTCTGTCTTGTACACGTTATTAAATATTGTTTTATCGTGAAAAAAAGTGTGGTGGTGAGTTCGGTAGTTAAGATATAATTGGAATTGTTCTGTACACGTTCATAATATACGTATAAATTTGAACAATAGCTTCCAATCTCTTTCTTCATTGCTTTTTTTTATTGTTGGAAAAATAATTTAAAACGATTTTTTGCAACACCGTAATCTATGTATTAAATCAACATCCAGTTTTAGTACGCAAAAAATTTTGCGCGATTATACAAAAAGTAAGTAAGAGAACCGCGTTACGACTGAGTAATATAGAATCCAACAACGAAATGTAACAGTTTCTCGTTAAATAAAGGGCCAGAAATGACAAAACGGTGATTCAGAAAATTAACGAGACAGAAGCTTTACGGTTTTGCCATCTAGAGGCTACTAATGTCTTTCCCATACCTATGGTTCGTACGAAAATTGGAAAATTTCTAGCTAGCAATTTTGTTTTGTCATTAACCATCAACAAACGTTAAACATTGCTATAGGTGTACCTATACGTAAACCCTTTCGCTAGCAAAATAACGAAATTTCCCATAGAAATATAACTAATTCCACAGAAGATTATTTCTTTTTAACAATTTCAGTCCGATGGTTTCGGCATCCGAAACCAAATAAAACATCCGCAGAGGCCGACCGCGATCAGTGATCAATTGATTAATTGGTTACGCATTATGTGTGTGATCTTTATCATCATTAATCACACGGATGTGCAGGGCCGTAAAATTTTATCCTCAAAAAAAGTTGCCGAGCAAAAAAAGCTCTTTTGATTTTTTCTCGGGCCCTTTCCCGATAACTACGGGCCTCTTCTTCCAACCCGGGCCCCGCGGCTGAAACCCTGGCTACCCCACCCTCTCGTCAGGCCTGCGGATGTGTTCTTACTCACACAAATACATACCAACACACACTACTCTTTTGGTTTCTATATATAAAAAAAATTAAGATAAACAAAAAATACATAAAAAATATAATTTATATTTTTAAATAAAATTGATTTGAATGTCAGTGTATACATAGTATGTACGTATCACGTACGTATGTTTACAGTTTGACACATACATGTTGAACTGTGTTGATTCTATTCAATGTTTGAATCATTTTATTTTATGTATTTGTTTATATAACTTTTTTTTTAAATATTGCCGAGGAAGTTTACTATGAAAGTGCTCGGGCCTCATAGTGTGAATATCCACAGAAGACTTTTTATCTTTTTAATAAACATGACAAGAACGATTTCAGTTACAAAATTTAACTTGATGACATCATCAAATTAAAAATCCCCCCCCCCAAATTACTCTCTATGAAAGTGATTTAAGTTAAGATGACTAGTTCTGAATTTTTCATTTTTACCGTTCAAATGACGAAATGTCTTTCAGAAATAATTGCGCCTGTGTAAAAAAGTATCAAGCATAATTGTATGATAATGTGAACAATGGTGAAAGCGCTGTGGAAACAACAATTTACTTTGGCGTCACGCTGCTGCAAAAGTATTCCTAAAATAGTTTAGTATTATTAAAATATATTTAAGTACTGTATTACAACTCTAAGAAAAAAGTAAACGTAATAAAATTTTACAAGTTGGATTTACACTATAGCAAAAAATGAAATATTATAAATTATTTTTAGTACCAAACTGTCCTCTTGCAGCAACATTCATAAAAATACTACTTTTCAATTCAAAATAGAATATGGCAATACAAAATACGATTTAGAAATGTTAAATTATAATCTAAATCAATAGTTTTAAAAATTATATACATTCATTTAACTTTTTGAATTATGAGGTTTTTTTTAGCTATGTAAATCCGACTTAGTTTGTCACATTTTTGTGTGAGAGAGATAAGTAAATTAAACTGTCACTGTACAAGCTGCTTTTTTATCCTTGTCGTCTTTTTTAACCAATCATATTTTTTTCAAAATTTTATTACCTTTACTTTTTTCTTAGAGTTGTAATACAGTATATCTCCGTTACTGGAGACTATGTTTTCACGACATATCTTGAATTTCGCGATTAAGTGCTCATTGCTCAGTTCATTGTAACAAATGATTTTGATCTCCTACTACAACCACACGCATACCGCAAAGGCATTGGATTGTCGGAAAGTTTGTGCCAAGTTACCGAAAACATACGAAATATTCTTGCAGATATAGCATTTCAACGCATTTTTGGAAAAAAAAAGTTGTTTGAGATTAATTAATTTGTGTCAGTACTGTACCCTTTTGAAGACAGAAGAAAACAAAATGCATTTTGGACACTTGGATATACATACTTTTCTATTAACAGAAAGACAAAAATACCACCCAAGAAACAAATGTGGTGTTTACGGAGAATGTGCTTTAGCTGAAACAACTATGAGTATGCCCAAGGGATTTGCCGAGTTTATAGCTAGTGATTTTAATCTTCAAGACCAAAAACACTCGGGCATACCCTCTACCACTGCGATTATAATCAAATCAAGACACTAACAAAGAATAATCCCCGCTACACGACACGTAAATTAGAAAGAAATATTGAAAATATCAGACGCCATCACCATAATTGAATAAAATGTTGACTAAATTTTTCTTAAAATTCGGGATAAACTTCCTGAACAACCCAATACTGAAATGAGGATCAACAGCCGTAGTAACACCTTTAACATTTCAAGATTACTGAAATTCAATATATGTATAGTAGACCGTGGCCAAGGCGTGAGAATTCCCAAGTCGTGCGCTGTTTTATTTTTTGAAAACATCCAAAAATTTTCGATTACTTCAGAATTATACCTATTTCACAAATTGTTATTTAAATATGTACGATACTTTTTTACTAGTGCTGTATTGCAAAAAGTAAATAAATAATGATATTCTCTAGGTACATATACTCGTACATTTATACATCCATACATACACAGTCACTTGTTTTAAAATATGGTAATACATATACCAACTTAAGAAAAATTATGTAAAAAATGAAAGATAAAAAGGTCTCATTTTTAAAAAAAAAAGTAATAACTAATAACATCATCTCCTTCTGTAATAATAATAACAATAGCAATAACAACAAAAAAAAACGTACACCCACAAATAATATTTATGTTTTGATAATCTAATAATTGTCCTCATATTTCAACCCTGACCTCGACACAGTTGGCAACGCTGGTTATATATCAAACGGTGACGTCACAACAACATGTCATCAATCAGCTGATTGTGATAGGCTGCCAGGAAATAACAAAACATAATATGTGTACATTGACTAGTACAGATTGAGGTATGTTATAAAATATAATAATATAAAACCGGCAACGAACGGGTGTATACGGGTCTTTATTCAATCGGGTGTATTTTATATGTATATATAAAATAAAAATAAAAATATATATGTCTAGATACGTAGACGAACCATTCAAATCATGTAACTGCCATTTTATATAGCTATTAATTTTTTACACCTACAAACAGTAACATATTTACGTACGCCATATACTTTATTTATATTATTATGCGTTATATTTGTACTCATTTATATTGGGCCGTTTAAATAAAAGGTGTAATCTACACTACATCTCATAAAATTGTACTAAGCAAACAATATCTTTTATTGTTCTATATAAAATATAAGGGAAAAAAGGATAAATGTGTAAAAGAAAATGGGTCAAGAGCACGTTGGGCTCGGACAATCAGGATTCCGTACAGTGAACAGTCCTCTATTGTACTGAAAAATTAGTAAATACTACTATCACTTTGTTTTTTCCTGTTATTTAAAAATTATTTTTCCAGCAACTACATCTTTTGAAAAAAACCGTATAGTTTTCCTGTATTGTATTTACTAACCCTATTAAATTCAAAATTTTAGCTTCAGAAACCTATAGGAGATCAAAAGAAGAATGACCATTTCCAGCTAATTTTAAGCTGTATCAGTAAGACTATTGGACCAAAAATCATAAAATAAACATATTTTTTAGAATTTTTAGAACTAGCACTTTCAAATAATAACTTTCACGATATTTTAAATAAAAACTTTCCTTTAAATCAAACTGATTCTTCATTTTAATCCAAAATAATTTTTTTCTAAACGTTGACGGCGATAGATGTGTGCGTCATCGGAACCGAACATTATACCAAATGTTAAATTCCTACCTTACAGTACGCTAAAAAAAATCAGTAGATACTTTTGAAGAAGCTTTTTTCTAAATTTTTGGAATTCGTAAATGCGGTACATACGAGATAATTTTCTAAAACATAAGTATGCCGGCAATTTCACAAAAAAAAAAAATTGATATCCAATTTCAAATTCCCCCAACTTAATTCATACTTATTTTTTACTTCAATTTAAAGTTCTCACTTTAAAAAAACACAGATACTTCAGTAATCAGTACGTTTCTTTAAATATCTTTCTGCAAGCACTCCTGTAACAATTTTGCTCTATATTTTTCTCTGCCCTAACCAGGAGTTCAGGAGGGAATAGAATTTAATATTCTTTAAAAAATATTCTTTAAAAAAAACATCTCAATGTCAAGCGATTGAATTATATCTTAAAATTTTCAATATTCTGAGTAAAAATCGCCCCAGTTTTTTTCCCACTTTCCCCTATTTTCGAATTTCAATTGTAAAACAACAGTTTATACTTTTCTACTGCGCATTTTTATTTATGACCGTTATAAAAGTAATTTTTTTATGTGTTAAATAAAATAATGAAAGAAAAATACAAACTTTTATCTATTAATATTAATTTTTATAAAACCTTGTAAAAAAATATATTAATAAAATTGTTACGATATGAAAATTATTACCCAGTTACAGGAAATTTTAACATCAATCTACCTATACTACAGGATGTAACTAAAATAAATATTTTTTAGATTGTTTTTATAGTGTAACGGACTCTTTTAGAAAATTTTTATACCCGCAAGAAAGCGTATAATTATGAATTTTTTTTTAGATATTAACATAAAAATTCATAGATAACAGTATTTTGTAATGAAATCGATCATATTTTGCTGTTTACGGTAGAAATAAACTGTACCATAATTAAAAGTAATACCACGCAGAAGAACTGTAGAGAAAAGAAATAGAGAGTCAGTTAAATTGGCAAAGAATTTTGTGATAGAAATTCAGTTGTACCTATAATTTTCTTTTAGCGAATTTCCAAAAAGAATTCTGGAAATTCAGCTATTACGGTCTTATCCGTAACACGACTTAAGAACGAAACTATGGCAGAAATTTGTTTTGAGGCCCCTAGATCCCAAAAATAGCATTCACTAAAATTTACATACATACATATATATATATATATATATATATATATATATATATATATATATATATATATATATATATATATATATATATATATATGTATATATATGTATGTATGTATGTATGTATATATGTATCAGCACGATAGCTCTTCAGGAAAAACTGCTAGCTTTACGAAATTTGGTGACAACGTTGGAAGTCCAAAAATCTTGTATGAGTTCTTCAGCCAAACACGTCGGATGCCAGGAACATGGTTTTTGTTCTTGCAAAAAATTAGTTTTTTGCCAAAATTTCCACTTATTCAAAAATTTTTGCGAAATTTTTTTACGCCATTTAAAAGAGGAGAAAAAATTACATAAAAAAGCTCTTTAAACTATTATTCTATGTCAACTAGTTTCTGAGAAAAACTAATTTTTATAAAAGGAAATTCGCTATGTTATGCAGGATGCTGCGACAGGGGTATTTTAAATTATGTCGCACCTACCTCTGAAACAATATATTACTAACAAGCTTGTTTTGAACAATCTTACTGAATATCCAATTAATTTTGATTTTTGTATTTTGTTAAGCTAATCTAATCCGGACATATCTGAAGAAATTACCAAAAATTTGTTTTTGTTCCATATGCAGAATTTTATGAATTTTTCTGTTAGAACAAAAATAGCATTAAACTGGACTCCTCAACACTTTTCTCATAGACTAACTCTCTGTGGTAGGCTTCTAAACTACTCATCATAATTTTGATTATATTTATTACTGAAAATAATTTACCTGTATAGTATATCAAAATAAAAAAAATCAATAAGAAGTTAGAGAACTGTATATATTGATCTCAAATCGGAAATGCTCAAGCTGTTCGTCTTTTACGGAGCCTGTTTTGATATACTAAAAGTCAATAGAATACACCACTTGACGATAATTATATAACAATATAAACATCTTTAATTGTCTCAACCAATTTTAACCCGAATAAACATCATTTTCAGAAAAAAACAATTGGAAAATATTAAAACAAGTTCTTGGTCACAGGTAACCAGAGAACACATATTTTAATACAGAAAACAAAAACTGATCTAATTTAGTCTTTGTGAATTCGAACAATCTCGAAGGCCAAAAAGAGAAAAAAATATTAACGACTCTATTAGGAAAAAATTTAAAATCAAAATATAAAATAAAAAAAAGTAGATGCAAAGTAAACTTTTTAAAATAAATTTTATCACAAATCACTATTAATTATTTTATCTACTCAGGGCCGGATTAGCTACTTGGCCTACCTAGGCTATGGCCTAGGGGCGACAACTTTTTAAGAAGAGGGCGGAATTTGAATTTAAACGGCGAAAAGTTGAAATTTAACGTTTTTTTTTCTCGTCCGTTATTTTTTAGGGCAAAGTTCTAAGAATAGGTTCTTTTCTTTTTAAGTAAAAGGCATGGGCGGCATTCTTCCCGGTGCCTATAGAGCGGCACTTAGGGTAAATCTGACCCTGTATCTACTAGAAGCAATTATTTATATTAATTACGGCACTGAAATTACAAGAAAAAGCATCGATAACAAACTTGAATCTGCTTACAATATTGTGTAAGTCAACCTTCGAAAACACCGAAACAAATAACGAAAACTAGAAATCAATGGTAAATTCCAAAAATTGAATATATTATTATAAATTTTTAATGAATCGATTCTAGAAATTCATATTTTATATTGGTATCTGCGTTGATATACGTAAATATTTTTCCCCCAAAATAAAATTAGAAGCTAATTTCCAATTCCCTTTTTATAGCTTCTGTAAATAATCAAAAAATAATTTACGTTATAATAACCCTTAAAGTAAATTATTACATAGCTTACATAAATCTATATAAGAGTTTTCTTTATATCAACTTTATATCCCGTATAGATACGTACCTACGTAATACGTTACACAACGCACACATTCCATATATTCCAACGGGAGACGGGAGACGGGAGGCGGGGGCACCGGGAAGATTATATGTTGTGTGTGTGTGTGTGTAGGATGATGGGATAAGATTTGTCACCGCAGCATATATAAAATAATAAATTCCCTTGAGGAATTGGTACGGAGTTATGCAGGTAGATATGGGAGAGCTGATATTCGTGGCACACTGAATATGGATGGCATGCTGGCTGGCACACAGTGGTGGTGGTTGACTAGCTGGCGGTCTAGAGACGGTGGCAATCGTTGCTCGTCTACTTTGACGACACTATCACGTAATCTATTTGTAATACATGTCGTTATAGAAAATGTTGTATTAGGTGGCCCCACCTACAATCGAGCCCTGTACAACGTGATTGGAATCAACCACGAGCTATATTATAGCCAGAGCTAGCTAGTATAACTCTTATCCGAGCCAAGGCAGGGGTTCAAATTACGATATAAATTATTTAATGTTATGTTATATAATAATAAATTTTTTTTTGCTTTTTGAATATTTCATCATATTGTTTTCAAGTAGGGTAGGAAAACTTGTGCATGGTAGAATTCGACACATAAACGAACAATTTTAAAGGTCAATTAGCGGACAAATTAGTTTCTAGTCGTAACATATTTTGTCTCCCAATCATTTTAAAAAATTTTATACAGAAAAAAAATGTTCTGTATGCCAGGCTCCAAGTATTTTTAAATGGAAATAATTCTAACCAAGGTTTTTCTTGCATAAAACTCTTAGTTTAAGTGTCATTAATAAATTATGAATTTCCTATTTTCAACGAGTACCATGTATCCAGGGCCGGCGAGAGGGTAGGACAAGTGGGGCAATTGCCCGGGGGCCGGGGTCTAGAAAGGGGGCCCGCGGCCTCGATTCGCGGCCCGGTGAAAGTGAGATGATTTTTTTTGCTATGCTTGTTAATTGTATTTTAGGGAAAAATGGTTGAAAGTTGTGCCCGGGGGCCCGTCATTCCTCTCGCGAGCCCTGCAGGTATCCTCTCTCTAAGGGAAATATGATAGTTCCTGGCCAATTTCTTAGTTTTTTTCAATTTTACGAGAAAAATAATATAATACAAAATTAGAGCTCACAAAATTTTCTACAAAAATGTTCTTGTACCTACCTATTCCCCATCCAATTTATATATTTTTTTTTGAGACATAATCTTAGTAGGTTAGTTAAATCACTTGAAACTTAAATTCTATAAATATTTATTTATCATTATTCCTGTTAGGTGACAAGTGTCCCAATAATCTATTCATTCTTTTGAGTAGTAAGTCCGTTATATATCCAAGATTTTGAGACTCTCTAAGGCTGGCTATTCCTCTCTGTTTAACATTTAAAGCTTCGCACTCCACACAATTAGGTATTTTTTATGTTTATTACGTATTTTCTCTAGGTTTATAATCTAAATATAACCTAATTAAAATAAACAGAAAATGTGACAAATTGACCAAACCTTGTATTAAATTTTCGTTGTCCAAAATCAACATTTACTTGACTTTAATTGTCAAAAGTTATTACCTACTTGAGTGTTTCAGTCAATAGTCCAAAAATTCTATGACATCCATTCACAACCAGACCGTAAGATGATCATGTTTGTCTGTTCATACCCTCTCTAAGGTGCTACTCTCAGGAAGTATAACACCTTTAACCCTAGAATCATACGTACTCGTCAAAACGACGAACGAACTTCTCTACCTGCTCCAGTTTAAAACTTGTCGGTGCCTGCTTGCTGTGAAACTTCTGTTATCTAATTTATTTGTTATTATAACACATAAGACGTATAAATTTTGTTTATAGCTATTGTCGTTTTTTTTGTACTGAAATAGTGTGCGTCAAAAGAACGACGATGTATGATTAACCCATACTTTTTTTTAAAGATTTTGTACTCCACATATAAAAGTTTTCCTAATTTTTCTAAAATTTATTAAAGATATGGATGTTATAATTAATTTATTCAATGATTATGATAATGTGAAAGATGATTACAGCTGTTTGACTTATAGAGACGACAAAATACTAAAGTTTTAATATATTGAATCGAAAACTAAAGAATGCGTTTCAAGTGACTTAATAAAAGGTTAACAATTTATTTTATGGAAAATATTTTAATTTTTATTATTTTTTGAGATCTTATTCTAAAAATTACTGACAAATTTTAGAAAATTTACAAATGTGTCTAATGGGGAAATTCCTACATATCTATAGGAATATTTATGACTGAGAAATTTCACATTCTGTAAAGTCACACATGTCCACTGACTCATAATAGTTCATAAATTAATTATTTGAAAGACTTGTTTTATGATATAACTGATGTATTTATCTATTTTTTAATTTTTATAGTGAAAATATGCTTTGATAAAAAGATTAAAAAAATTAATAAATATTTATATTAAGAAATTTTTCCAAATCCAATTTTTTTAAATATTTTGTTCGCTTTTGTAGTATTGTTATGTAAAAAAAATGTTTTTTGCAAATAAACTCTAAAACTCCCCGTAAAAAGTCCATGCGTCGAAACGACGCCGATGTATGATTAACTTGACTCGTAGACCAACGTATGATTCCAGGGTTAAAATGCATTAAATTCCCACAAATACTGACACTTTATCAATAATTCTTTTAAAACTTTTTCGGGGAGATAATTTTTTGTACCTTAGCAATTTATAACGAAAAGAATACATACACTAAATATTAAATGTTTAAACGAAATACGGTCAAAAAGAGCGATTACGGACGATAACCCCAATGCAACACTGCGCTATTTAGTCAGTTGTAGTAACCCCAGTTGGTCGATAAAAGCTCCATATTTTATTGATGTATTCTTTATTAAATTTTACTTTTCGTTTGATGATCGGTTAAAATGACCAGTCATCAATAAATATAATATTAGTACACTATATACGTCTAAGTAATATGAAATGTTGGAACATGTGAAGGTTCCAACACAAGTAAGAAGTATAGGTAGGTATGCTATAACAACACCATTTTATATAAATTGCTTCTATAGACAAATCTTGCGTTGAATTTATTATTAAAGAAACGAAAAAATATTAAATTTCAGTTTTTACCGTTATTTTATCACACGACGTTATGTGGCGTTTGAAAAATATATAGGAAATGGTCATTTTGGATATTAGGTCCAATTTCGAAGTCACCGAATATTCATAAATCTATCTTACAATTCTATTTTTCTTGTATTTCTATAATCGAATCAAATTAAAGGTTAGTAAGTTAAGTGACAACACAAATGTCTACAAATGTAATTTTTTTGTCTTTATTTTAGAAATTAAAGAAGTTTAATAGAAATAAAATGTTTAAATCCATAAAATAGTACTAAAATATACCTACTCAATATAAATAAATAAAAAATCAAATTGTAAACTAGGTAACTAAGTAAGAAGTTAATATTAAATAGCACTTAATTCTAACAGACATATATAGCTTAAACTAGAATTTTGTTAGCCGCGGTATTCATGCAGAAACAACTTGAGAATATAAAGTTAACAACAAGATTGGTAAAAATAACACGCAGTAATGTTTTTTTTAACAGTAACGGTTCATTACTCGTCATTTTTAGACAGGTACTAACAATTTTTTAATTACCAATTGAATTACCAATTGAATAAATACGTAACTAGTCATACTGAAATACAATGTACCTTCGATTAATCGCGAATTTCGATTATCCGTCATTACCTAACAAAAATTCTATCCCTGCTATTAAGCATTTTAATTTTCGGCCCAAAGCTAGTAGCGATATTAAGTAAATAAGAAATTTCTGTTAAAATCTGTCTATTCGATTAATCGTCACAGTAACAGCGGCGATTAATCGAAGTTCTACTGTACTAAATCAATAACTAGTGAGCTACATTCTACCTTAATATACCAAAGAACTTAAAAATGTTTGAAACTAAAATTATTAAAAATTAACTATAGGAAAAATATTTTAATATTGAACCCGTCATAGAAATATTGAATGTATTGTAATATTGGGTTGCCAGAGATGAAATCAATTTTTCCGGGAAAATTCTAAAAAAAATCTAGGTACTTTCAGACCACACAGTAAGTAGAAATTAAGGGTGTAACGAATGTCACTTTTTTTCTATATTCGCAAATATGAACGCTGACGTAAATAATATAACCTATGAGCATGAGTAAAAGACTGAAGTCGTGCCAGTTCACTTTCTTTATACATGAATAACGATAGAATAACATACGTAAGTAAACACGGACACGTACAAATTCCTGGATAATTCCAGAAATTCTAAGCAGCTGGCAACCCTCGTGTACTCCAATATACACTCTTCTTATCTCTTTACAAACAAATTACCCAAAACTTTTTAAATATCTCTTACAATAGATTTTGAGGGACTTCTCCTCATTAATGTTGTCGTACCAACCAATAGTGTGACGAAACTTGAATCCACTTACCCATCGCATCTGAAACAATCAAAAAAAAAAAAACAATATTAATTCTCAATTTTTTATTTCAATCAAAATTATTTTTTATAGGTACCTATAATTTTCAATTTTCGTGCAAAGATATAAATTTATTTTATGTCTAATTTACAATAGGTATAATTTCTTGAACTAATTATTTTCCTTATCAGCACATTACCTACTACTAGAGCATATTTATTACACATCGATCGAGAACAAATGTGGAAACACACACGTCGTGCAGTTAGACATGAGTAAAATTTTTTAATTTCAGATAAATAATAGTAAAACATCGAAAATTGAATTAATCACTTAAACACAATATAAATTCTGGAACTTATTGTTTTATTTTTTTTTTTTTGTTTAATAATTATTATGGCATCGTTAAAATCAAAAACATTTTTGATTATGATTTAACATTTTTTCCTGGTCCATAAAACAAGTCATTAAAAAATTATATTAACATTTTAAATTGGTAAAAGTTAACACAATTCAGTACAAGTTTACGGATTGAGAAAAAAATTTCGATCCGAATTCCATCATTTAAGTATTTTCAGTTCACTATGATCAATATGAATAAATCTGAAACATTTAACTGATCGAAAATCTATATATTTTGACTTTATTAACCTTATCTTAATTCCATAAATATCCTTTACATAATATATTTGGATTAGATTTTGTGAAATAGGAAAATTTTCAGCTGGTAGATATATTACTGATAAATTTTAGATGTGAAATAATGAAGTGTATTGAAAAACTAACGAACCTTGAAATGCAACAACAGTTGTTCTAATAATACGTAATGTAATAAACAAAAAGGAACGGGAACGAGACTAGAAGAACAGAGGAATAGACTAAATATAGACTAAGACTGTACAAAATTATATACCGTAATTGCGGGTTACTTGAGCCCTGTGGTGTAACTTGAACCCAAAACGGAAAAAGTATTATTTTCTGTTTTGTGCTTATATTAGTCAGTAGTAGAAGTAAGTTAGATGTTTAGCTAATAGGTAACAGCAGTAGGTTTACGGTGTTTAAGTTTAGGTAGTTTTGAAAATTGACACTAGAGGTGAGGCAAGTGTTGTTTACATAATTTTAATAATTTGTTCATTACTAAACTAAATTCAGTGTTGTTCATATGCCAAACATTTCGTTAATTTTTTAAATTAAGGTTTTGATAAATCAGTAAAATAACCTTAAAATTAGGGTAACTTGAGCCCATTATAACTTTGGTATAAAATGTTGCAAGACTATCGCAGAAATTCCCAAAAGTTCTAAACCGTTGGACAAGTTCGTTAACCAGGCACGTCCGATGCCCAAAACATGTTATTTTTGGAAATTTTCATGAAAAAAATTAACTTTTTTCCAAAATTTCTCCTTATTCAAAAATTTTTACACTATTGGAACATACACTATCTTGAGGTTAACTTGAGCCCAAAATCTGAAAAGCTATAAAATTTATGAACCATAAGAAAAAGATCCATATTATATCATAAACTAACCGTAGTCATATATAGATTAATATACTGAATTTCCTATTCCAAATAAGTATAACAGTTACGCTCAATTTTTGAAATTATCAGATGATTTGCAAATCTGGGCTCAAGTAATCCGCAATTACGGTACTTATACACACGTTGATGCACATCTATAAATACCAGAAGTACAAAAATCAAGCAGAGGCTTCAAAAGAACTTTTAGGGTTACACAATAGGGGCTGTTAAGTAAAATTGTGAAAGTCTTAAAAGCTTGGTTCAGGATTTCAGTTACTATGTGCAATTTGTTAAAATTTAAAACAAAATTGAGTTAGATTATTAAATTATCTATCGAGAAATACAGCAATTTACTGTTTCGAGATTGAAAAAATCGTCGAAAATGAATAGTCCCCATCAAAGAGATGATTTTCGAACATTTCGCAAAAACTCCAATCTACAGTGTCAAAAACAAGGAACCAAACTAGTAACCAAATCACACTGTTCCACTTGTAGCCAGTGGGTGACATAAAATCTCCCCAATATGTTGTGTAGGTACACACCGTTTGCAATAGTGTTGGTTTGGTGTTTGCGTCTGTGTGCGTATTTACACATACTACAAAACATCTATTATGGGACAGACCAACTTGTCCAATTCAAGTAACAATGTCTAACAATGTATTACAATGCACTGTGTGTTCGGCGAGGGACACCGACTGACTACATGCCTTAAACTGTGACAGGCCTACAAATGGCTCCAAGCGAGTTACACTTTTTTGATATTAGTTGGCTTCTAGTTATTCTATGGTCAAAAACGTGTAAATTTTTTACGTAAAGTAAAAAATCAAAAGTTTCTCAAAATTGTTTGCAACCGTGATATAATTGTACAAGAAACAAATATATTTTTATAGATCATTTTGTGATACACTTTTTTAAGACACCTATGTAATATGTACAAATGCATAGGTACGTAGTTATGCATATTAGCGCTGATTCATCACTGCATATATTATGTATGCGTACATACATACAGGCTAATAAACGTTAACACTCTGTGCCTAATTAATCTACAGGTATTACAGTATTTTTTTTTTCTTTTTAGAGTCGCTGTCAGCCGATGAAAAAGGCTGCAATATATACGCGCTATTCATATACTCATGTACCTGAAAAATATTATTACAAAAACTTTAACGACTTTTTATCCAGAGTGACCCGCAGGCAATGGGCTATTAATATGTGGAATGCTTTTTAAATGAATTTTTTTAGCTTAGTTCGTATTTAACATCGTATTGAACATCAGATACATAATCCTGGTTCGTTATTTCGGGTATTCTATGGAAGAATGAACCATGAAATAAAAAAAGGAATGTAAGGCTTCGTACACACTTGAACGGTATATTAAGCGACAAAGAGGACACCGAAGAGGCAAGTGGAAACCAAATTTCAACGCGTTTGTAGATTTTTAAATTCTATCAATGCGTCAGTTGTCAAAATATGTATTTGCACGGTTGGAGGAGATGAAAAATAAGGCTTTAGAATGATATTGCTTGCCAACTTTTTCCAGATTTCAAATAAATATTAACATTGCTGTATGAATATCCTGTTGCTAAATGCGGAGAACCAATGTTGATTTATACCGAGTTAATATTGCTTTTTTAGCACAGTATCCTGGTTTTATATTTTTACTAATTTTATTTAACAATTACTCAAAATCAGAAGGGGTTTTGTTCTTGTGAAATTTTTGTAATATCCACTTACTGCTATCAACTTTTAATCACCTACTAAATTGCCAACATTCTCTACATTTCTTGAAGAGCTCTGTCGCGTCGAAATTCGTCTATACGAAGCCTTACATTAATTGAAAATTAATTTTTACCAATCTTGAAATCCACAGCCGGTTTTGTTTACATTTTTGGCTAACTTTTTTTTTTTATGAAAAAAAATACGAAATCAAAACGCAAACCGCACGAAACAACAAAGTTATGACTGAATCTAGCCAAAACCGACAGACGGACAGACGGATGAGTACACAGGTATCATTTAATAAAATTTATGTTTTTAAGTGTCACATTTCATTTAAATATATGCATTTTTTTCTGTCTGTATTTTTTTCGTTTGAGAATTGAATAAGAAATTTTTTTTTGGTGTAAGTTTTTTTTTCTCCAACAAAACATACTTAGGTATATTGAAATAAATTTTATAATGTATGATATTTTTTATTCTTGTCTTATCAATAGTCAATGTCTATGATGTCTTCTTCGGTTATTCCTCTATATAGATGCCTATGCATTTGTTATTTATTTTCAAACTTGTTAATCCAGTTCTCACTCGCCTGCTATCTTTTTCTGGTACTGTTGCTATCTACATATTTCCTTCAAGTAATATTTGTGCCAGAAATCCAGTGTAGTTTATCCGTATTTATTTTCAAAATTAAGCATACTTACTTATACAAAATAATTTAAAATTAATACAAATACTTACATAATGCTATTATTTTAATTTTCGCATAAATTATAAATAAATAAGTATCTACCAAATAAAATTCCATTGGTCATATTATATGACTATCAAGTCAGAAAACAAGAATTTCATTAAATTCGTTATGACTCAACGTACGCTTAATGTTATGGCGCTCTAATTCTTAATATCTAATATTGAGCTAATAAGCGCATGCTAAAATTTTTATACTTCGAATAGTAGGTTACGGATTCGACTCATGTGTTGTGCTATGCTTGTAGAGGTTTTACTACAAAACCTCTTCATAACTTTTGATGAATATCGGCATAGTTCGTCTGAGGCTGAGAACACACGAGCGTTAAGATGACGCACCATCGATTGCCAATGCTGTTAAAAGATAAGACGCACATCGCGTGAGAAATCAAACCAGACTTTAAAGTAATTACGTTAAAACGAGTGAGCTTTTAACACATTTTATTCAGTAGTTTTGGAGTTGTCGACACTTTTAACTTTTTCGAAAAAAATAACAATTTTTTTATTCAATTTTTTCTGGACTTTGCTTATGGAAATCAATGAAACTTAGAAGAAATATATTACAGAAATCCCAATTTTCTTCATAGATCACGTGATTTAAGAGCATATTGATATTTTGGTGTATTTTTCAGAGACTTTCCTATCTTCTTTACCAGTACTGAAAAATTCTGGAAATTTTAGCATATGTATTTTCAACTGAAAATCGGCTTTTTTCAAAATTGCGTCACAGTAAGTGTAACTGACTTAAAATAAAAACTTTTCTTAGTGAAAAAACTGGGGGCAAAATTTTCAAAAATTTTATAAAATGAAATTTTTAGAAATTTTAATTTGCAAAAACTTTTCTCTCGACAACTTCCCTTAAAAATACATCCATCTGCTCCTACAAACGCAAAATAGATTTTGGTTTTTCGTAATCACTGATCAAAATTGTCTTTTTAGGAGAATTTTTTAGCTATTATTCATAAATGTTTACATATCCATCGGTTTCACAACGTGAGACTACTAGTCAAATATTTTTTCATATTCATCTGGTTTTATAAAATGTTAAGCTCAGGTAATTGACCAAATATCACTTTAACTGATTACGTTAAACATAGTATCCCACAGGTACCTACTTTCTGATTCAAACTTATTTAAATTTTATTGTCATTGTGTACCATCAGTGCGATAATAGGTAGGTACACTATCTAATTATCAATCTTAATTGTAATATACGAGTACATCTATACATCATGCATAGATGTATGTACACGGACACATACACACATAATTATAGGTACCTAATTATATGCACATGAAAAGCCCACTGGGTATTGTAAAACGCTGATTACGGACAAATGTTGTTACATCCTGAAGACATAAAGCTACATAACTAATTACACACCAGTGTAGTGCAGTGGTTGGGTATTGTTGGTTTAGTTTACACACATTGTGCATACATAGTTACAATTACATAAAGCAAAACAAAGGTATGTAGGTACAATCAAACAAAATAAGAATCAATTTGATCAAACACAACACAACATTACAACAGACGCCTACAAAAATCCCAACAAATCAATTGGTCATTATCGATATATTTTGAAATTGGGGCCGTTATTAACTACCACGATGGAAAATTTTTAATTACTTTAAAATTTTGAAATTTACTGCTGAAGATAAAAAGGCAGAAGCAGTTCTTTTTGGTTCATATGCAGGAGGACTGACGTTCGAATCTTACTGTGTGTAGTCAGGGCCGTGGAGAGAAATGGCGGGATCCGGAAATAAACCACACATTATTAAAAAAATTTTCTCCCGAAAAATAAGTGACGAGTAAAAAAAGGGTCTTTTAATTTTTCCCGGTCCCCCTGCCAACAGCTACTGGTCCCCTCTTTAAGGCCAGGCCCCGCGACTACAACCCTGACTGCTTTCTGCTCTCATCGGTCCTGTGTTTAGTTTTTAAATCCACATTATTTCAGGATTTTTGTGTTACGACTGGAAATTAGAAAAAATATTTCATTTATGGGGCAATGACAATAAAGTGCCAAGACAATTGCGGTTTGCGATAAAATATTATAATTTCTAATGTTCTAGGTAAATAATCTATATTTCTTTTCTAGAATACGTTTTTTGTCCTTTAATATTTTTACTTCAGGGAAAAAAAAACTAGGTACTGAAGCGGTCGAAACTGATCTGGACTTACTAATAAGAAGATAGAAAAAAGAAGGAAAAACAATTTTTGTGGGAAAAGATCCAAACAGATTATATTATATAGTCCAGACATGTTCAACATGCGGCCCGCGGGCCAAATTTGGCCCGAGTAACGAATTTATGTGGCCCGCGAACAATTCTTCAATATTATTATTATTTTTGTTAGTATGTTTACTTAAAGAAATAAATATTCTTAACATTTTTTTTAATTTTAGCGTCTAGCCCGTGAAAACATTTTTTCTTCCAGTCTGACCCGGGGGCAAAAACTTGGCCACGCCTGCTCCAGCCTCTAGTGTCTTGTATTTCCGTGACGGTTTAGACTAGCGATTCTCAAAGTGGAGATTGCAGAAACAATCTATTACAAACCACATACTCATTTTCTAGGCATTTGGTGGACTTTGAAAATTTTTAAGTACCTACACAGAAGGATCGTAGACCAAAGAGTTTGGGAATAACTGATGAGTTACGATTCTTGTAAATCGACAAAAATTGGGCAGTAATACACGGATCATATTACAAAACATTTTAGAAGATGTTTCAAATTGAAATGCAACTTACGAAAAAATTTCATACGATCAACATCGCTAGTGATGCAAATATCAATTTAGGTAACTGCAATCATAAATATTACACAATAACCTTAATTATTAAAATGATACGAGCCATTTTCTGAAATTTTACAACAAGTTCAAATCGCAGTGTTAATCGAAATAAACAATAATTATTTATACACTTGCATTTTATTTAATTGAAATAAAAAATTAACATATCCCACTTGATTCTCACATATATGGGAATATTGTATAAATGTACCTAATGTATGCCGTATGCACTATTACCAATCATATCAGACCTGTTTCTTTCTATATAGTTAAGTACAGTGTTTGTTATGTATGTAACTCTATGTAATAAAGTATATAAATATGTTAAAATTGTAGATATTGAAAATTGATAATTATTACTACATATTTTGAATAAATTATCTGTATATTTATAATATGTGAAAGTGAGAAAGATATATACAGTGAGATACGTATTTATTTTTGCCATTTTAGCACAATAAATATAAAATAATAATAATATATATGTTTGTATGCGTAATATTAATGTCAATTTATTGTAGGTAATTGGGATAATTTTAATCTTAATTTGCACTAGTTACAAAAAAAAATTACATTATACCTACCAAACAAGACTCAGTTGTATTTGAAATTGAAATGGTGATGTCGAATCTTATGTATCTCTTATCAAAAATATTGTAAACTAGCCGTACCTGCGACGTCGTTCGCGCAAAGCATTGTTATAAACTCAATGAGAAGTATGTAAGTGTAATAATTATACAGAACTTGCAACGAATAATAATTTTTGTGTAATGCATGCACATACTCAAAATGGTTTTTCTCTTTTGCCGTGGGAATGAGGAATTTTTCCAGAGTAAAAAGTGTCTTAAATGTTGACCCAAGTAATAGGTTATCGCCACATCAAATTTCATAAAAATCCGTCCAATAGTTTTTGTGCAATACGTGCACATGCACAAAATGGTTTTTCTATTTTCCCGTGGGAATGAGGCATTTTCCCGGAGCAAAAAGTATCTTAAATGTTGCCCTAGATAATAAGTTATCACCACACCAAATTTTATTAATATCCATCCAATAGTTTTTGCGTGATGCGTGAACAGACAGACAGACAGACAAAAATTCTAAAAATCCCTGTTTTGGTATCTACATCGATAACTATTTACAGTACCAGTATAATTTTTAAAAAATATTCAATGTACAGAAATGGTCTCGTTACAATTTTATTATATGTATGGAAATTTACACTTATAGTGTAAGGCCAAGGAGATAAACTGGACAATTTGAGATATTCCGATAAAAATAATCGAAAAGTACTTTGAAAAAAATTCAATTATCAAAAAAATTGCAAATCTGGAACACTTTTTTTAGAGTTTTGTAATTTTAAATTATACATACACAGTATGAACAGAGCTAGAGCTATTTATTCATTTGCCAGTGTATTAATTATGATCGAATTATGATTTTGAAACTCTTGCTAGTACGTTTATCAATTAATGTGATAATATCATTTTTTCTCAAAATACTTATTTAATATTTTCTTTGATAAGTAAGGATTTGCTGCTTTACTGTAACTGTCAACAATAATAAGAGTTTAGATATGACGGAGAAGGAAACTGGAGTAACTTTTCATTTGTAAGTAAACTGAAAAAAGCAAAAACCTTATATAGGTACTGATATTTTTTTAAACGTCTTTCTCATTAGGTTCAAATATTATAATCCTAAAATTTTTAGACGTCAAATTTCATGTGAGAAAATCCTCCCGCACGACTTTTGGTTTCACTGATTTTGTCTAGATATCAATGATTCTCAAAGTGGAGGTCGCGAAAAATATTTGAGGTGTTATAGAAAAATTGATTATGTATTCTACTGAGGTTCCTTGAAATTTTTAAGTGTAAAAGGCACGTCGAAACGATTAAAAAGTTTGAGGCACACTGTGCTATATTATGTGTTCTCTGTTAATATCTGTTACCATAGTTTAATATGTTACAGTTCATTGTTTTAACGATGCTAAAAAAGTTCAAAATGGACCTAAAACCTGTCGCAGATTTTTGTGAAGTCAACTATACTTATGTAGCAGTTCCATCTAATAATCAAAATGTAAATGTTTTTAAGAATCACCTGTATATAAAATAATATTTAAAATTTAAGTTACATTGAAAAGTATCTAGGTATATAACACCATAAGAGATATTATTTGCATTATTATCGATTTACAAAATATTATACATACACGTACTATACTTAAGAAATTTTCTATATATACTACTCGGATGGAAAAAAAATATCTAAGTGTTCTTCGTCAGCATACCTCTGTCTAATATGTACACGTAACATTCAAAATATATTATTTTCTATTAAAAACGTTTTATAAATAAATATTAACTGAAAAATAATTTGTATGCAAATATGTACTCCTTCAAGTTAACATATTCCACTTGCTGAATTTGCTGCAAACTGCAAACAGCAGAAAAAATTTGTTTATTATAATGAGATGTGAACAGAACACTTACATTTATATGCTGCTATCAATAAAATAGCATAAGCATATATACGCGTCTACGCAAAGTACATGAAACTGGTATACTGCAGTGTAAAAAGTTTGTCTTCACATACCAAAATTTACAAAGAAGCTGTGCGCACTAATGCCGACTAGGGCCTATACCCTGATCGTTGATACATTATTTAAATTTTCTATATTATATACAGATTTTTATATTTAAAAAAAAAATACCGAAACAGGTCTGATAAGTATAGGATTGCCAAATATCCAGACGTTCCGTTTCTGGAGAAAATTTGAATAATTTCACCGAAAACCCTCGTAGGACACATATTATGCTAGACAGGACTTGCTCAACCAAAAGATGAGACCGGTACAATGTTGATCTGCAGGGGCTTGGAACAAATTTCCGACAACAAAATAACAAAGACCACTGATATTACTCATAATTTATATTTATGGCTAATACAATTTTAATATATAAAATTACAGGTAAATGCATCTTGACTAATGTTAGATTTGAAGTGATATTTTATTATCTTGAATCTCAAAAAAGGTTTCTTTCTAGATAATAGCAACAAAATTTCAAAGAAATTACAATTCAAATAAATTACTTTTGACCTTAGAAAATTTTTGATTCTAGAGTTCTTGATTTTGTTACATAAAAATAAGATACATAATATGTTTTGTAACGATCAAGGAAGTAATAATAATAATTAGGGAAATTTTTGACAACGCTGTGTATTTTTATATCATTTATATGTACTTACATACATACTTGAATACAGTTATGCACACATAACAGCGAAAACTGGTTGCATATGTAGTATAAGTTGCCACCATATATGGCTAGATGTATAAATTAATTTTGCAACTGAATTACGATAATAGGTTATAATTTTCTTTTTAATCGAGCTCTAATTTGATTTAACCTGTACACAAATTGTATAAAAAAACATCGATAATTGGAAAAAAAATGGATGATTATTATAATTTCTATATATTATATCTATGCCTTTCTATACTAATAATTTATTTTACTGAATTCTCACATCATTTAAAAATTAATTGTATGTTACATTTTTTATATTTGACATTTTAATACTTTTTAATGTAAACAGTAAAAGTATCGTAATCATTTTTGTGTGATGAGAAATTCTTTTCGCCTAAAATTAAAATTTTCACTCGTCAAAAATATCATGTTTCACTTCTTCCTAAACAATTTTGATTTCGTGTTTGTTCGTCGGTCTGTCCATCGCGCATAAATTCGAAACTATTTAACCGATTCTGATGAAATTTTCAGAGATTATACGAGCCAATCTGGTTATGGTTCCCTGTTATTAAAACGTTCAAACGCGCATATCTCCGCAACCTCTTGGCCGATTTTGATCAAATTTTCAGTGGTTATGCAGGACGGTTTTCTGAATGGTGCCATCTAAATCAGGCCCAACCAGAGAGTTGGGTAGTTGGGGTTGTAGCCTCGGGGACCAGGCTAGACGAAGGAGCTCGTAGCAGTTGGTAGGGATCCGGGAAAAAGTAAAAAGGATTTCATTTTTTGATCGTCACTTATTTTTTTGAGTGTTCTTGTAAAATACCCTGTTATATTACAGTGATGCCTAAAAATGAATGTGGATACCTAATATTATTTTGTTGGTAAAGTCAAATTCATACAAATATATAATAATATTACATAAGGAAAAACATTATTTCGTTACCTCTTATGATTATTATTATTTACATTTTGTTTCGTGTTGCTACTAATGTTGGGTGGCAGGGGGCGCGGGGCACATACCATCACTGCACACACATAACGAGGGGGTGACGTAATTTGTCTGTAAATAATTAATTTACAGAACCGTGTAAAATACTCAAGACTTACATTAACTTATTATAAAGTCTTATTATTTTATACTTGCCCTTCGCTTTTCGCCCGTCTGATATCTCCACCTATTTCGCATGTTTAGTGTGAAGTAAATTCTTTGTTACACTATTTACTTAGATGTGATGTTTTTTTTTTTTGGATTCAATAAATAGTCAACTGTCAATTTGATACTTCTGTTTTTGAGTACATAATGAAAAGAATTTCTAAAACATAAGGTTTAGTATTTTGGGGTCGACTTTTGAATAAATCGGTGACATGATTTCACTTCGAAACCAGAGAATCCAAAAAATTCTTGTTTTAAGTATCTCTACGTCGATCGCGATCAGTGATTAGATACACATGTGTGGGATGTTAGCACAAACAGGTATTGTTATAAATAACATATAATTTTATATTACCACTTTTTTTGTAATTGTATTGAAATGTATAAATGTAATTGTAATAAAAGTATTAAATTGATTATTTTTTTAAATATTTTTTTATCAATCAGTTTACTGTTATTGTATTTCCTGTTTTTGGTTTTGATTAAAACTTGTATGTTTACATTTATGCTGAATTATTTCGTAAATTAAATTCTTTAATAATATTACCGGCCCCTGGCGAAGTTTACTGGGTAGAGGCGCGGGCCGTACATTGTTAAGAAGATATTTAAAGTAGTGATGTCGGATGATTAATCGATTAATCGGTTTAGTCGACTAATTTTGTTCACTTTTAGTCACTTTTTAATCGACTATTTTACTGTCGACTAAATGATTAAAATGACTAAAATTTTTTTGACGGACTAAAAAAGATTAATTTAATAAATTTTCTGCATTATTTATAAGACTCGAAAAAATGAAAACTGAAAATTACCTCTTTGTATGATTCTTTATTTTTATGTGAAAATACACTGTAATATGTAATTTTTTTAAAAATAAAAATAAAAGTCAAGAACTAAATTGAAAACATTGTTTTGGAAAGAATTACATAGGTTACTCTACTCATGAATTCGACTAAATTCGATTAATCGACTATTCTATGCTCGATATTTTCGACTAATGACTAATTTTCTCGGACAAACAACTTTAGTTAATCGACTACACGGAGAGAAAATTTCTGTGCTCATACTACAATCGATGTGTAACAGGGGAACATATTCAATTTTGTACGGTAAAATTATAAAAATTACAGTTATATTATTAATTTTTATAATTTTGCGGTACAAAATTGAATATGTTTGCCTGTTACACGTCGATTGTAGTATGAGCACAGTAATTTTTATAGGAATTTTCTCTCCGTGTAAAGTTCATTCTTAACTTGCATCTCGACTCGATATGGCTAATTTAAAGTGAATCCTGCGTGTAAATCAATTGTTTCTATCCCATATCACCTCTTGGATACTTCAGTAAAGTGTGGTATTTACCGAAAAATCTTCGGCGAGCAAGAACATGATGACTACATCATCTGGTGAATTATTCCAGATAATCGCATCGAACACACTTTATCTCATTTCGTAGTATTGTAAGTAAATAGGTACTCCAGTTTGAAATTGATACGGTACATAGTAACATCATCTGAAGTTTTACTGTATCTCGAAGAGTTCATCAAATCGGCAAAATATTTTGTATATTTTCTTGAAAAGTATAGACTGAACGTATATTAAACTGAATAAAATTTTCTCAATTTATACTCTAAATACTTCCACTAGAGAGAGAATGGAAGTCGAACGAATATCGAAGAATGAAAAAAAGGTGTATAGCGTAAGTAAAATATTTTATGTAACGAGAAAATAACTCTATACATAAACCAACCACCTAACAACGGAACGAAGAAGCAAACAGCAACTCTATACATTATTATGATTTTCCAGATGAAAACGCCGAGGCATTTCAAATAATAAAGCACTGAACTACAAACAAATAGTGTCAGACAAGCATAAGATAAGAACAAACACGACGTGGTGTGAGTGAAAGAGACACCCATACACCACCACCACCACCAACCTCCACTACACTACCCCCACCACGATCACATCCATGTGCGATGGGAGGTGTGAACAAGGACAACATGATATACGTTCGTGCATGTTAAAAACAAATAACTATACTATATATTGTTGGTACACAATAGAAGAATCACACGCTGGAATGAGTAAGTGGGAGAGGTTTGAGTGGGAGGTGACGCTGGTGGAGACAGAGGGGCGGCAGGGGGTGTAAAAAGAAGCAAGTGTATGCAAGCAAGCAAGCAAGCGAACAGCAAACAGTATTTGGTTGAAGAACAAAATATAGTGAACAAAATGTATATGTATAGGGTATGAGAAGAAATAGTAGCTCAAGGAAGGAGGTGCACTGAAGAGAATGAAAATGGTGGAAAGTTGTTTTCCATCAGTGAAAAGCTATTAGCTAGAAGAATACTCGTCTACCCGGCACACCATACATACCAACACACACACACACACACATATACCGTATAGTGGTGGAACAGCAGAACAGTATTTTAGATTGTTGTATTTTCATTAATATAGTATGTTTTATGAATATTTAGAACTTTCATAATTTAAATTTCCTTTTTATGTCAATTAATTTTATTTGACAGTTTTTGTCATAAATTATAATTATATTATAAAAAGGAAAAAAAGAAAAAAAGAAAAAAAACTTTAAAACAAATAGTTTTCTTAATAACAAGCAAATTACCAAGATGATAAAACTAGCTACTGAAGATAACTGTAACTAGTTTCGATGAGAAACTTTTCCAACACAATAAATTAATTTTCACATCGCCTAAAACACCACCAAAGTATCAAATAATTAGGGTAAAATATAGAAAATTTTGTCTTTTCAAAAAACATCTGGTATCACATTCTTATTACAAGTAAATATTTTGTACGCTTTTGCTTTTTGATAGAACTTGCTAACATGTGAGGAAGAAAAATAAAGAAATTTATTTGTACATTGAAGAAGTAAACGCATCCGTTAGCTACATGTACACAGCTAACATATAGCTCGCCGAACTAAAGCTGTAGAACAAAATAACATACAGTCTGAGTTATAATATATTTTTTTTATCTCGTGTTTTGTTGAAAAATAGAAAGAGAACGATAACATATTTATTTTTCGTAGTATGGAATACAATTTTCCGAAATAAAAACACCAATTAAGAATGGATTTCGTTGTATACAATAAGCATATACTACCTATAAGGAATAAGAAGTTCTCATTTACAATTGCATATAAACACATACAAACATTCATGTTTCTTGTTCAAGTATTCTTAATTTGGGAAATAGAAAATACTTAGAACATATGCTAGCTTTAAAAGAAACAAATTGTACTTGCTATTCTTGTTAAAATGACTAAATAGCTTTATTTTCCGTATTAAATATTTATAAACCCTCTTGGCTTCTATATTAAGAAGAATATTTATTTTAAGCTACTTAACTTCGAAAATATAATCAATAGTATATTATCCACCATAGAACTCAAGTGTAACTTTCAATCTTGAGTGTGAAGTTTGTTGCCAGAGGGCTTGTAAAGACTCAAGAGCTACAATTCACACGAGGGATCAAAAAAAAAGTTTTAGTCCTGTGGCGTATAGGTATATTACTTTTTGCAATTTCGGATAATTTAAAACTATAAAAATTAAGAAAAAAATCACTTAAATGTCATTTAAATTGTATGAAATAATATTGCATCAAGTATCAGCGCTCGCTCTAGCGTTTACGCCACCTCCGGGCAAAGAGGAGAAATCCAGCCCCGACTCCGAAACCGGCAACCTTTTTTTTTTTGCTCGCCAGTTGTAAAAATGCCGCCTACTTTGGATAAATCAATCAAATTAGACAATACAATATAATTGTTTATCTGTATTTATACAAATCCAAATTTGTTTATATTATTTTAAATTACCTAGTAACGATATTTAAGTCAAATATCACTTACTGATTGGTGATACACTGTAAATTCTGCTTATTGATTGGCTTAAAAGCGGAAGTAAAAGTATTCTTAGTCCGTTGGCACTAAAAGTAACACTTTAGTCCCTCATAATGGGGAACATATATTTTGGCCCTAGAATTGAAAAAATATACATATTTTCTACGCAAAAAATAAGCAATATTTTAATTTTAACAGTGTTCTAAAACATACATAAAATTTAGCAAGGTTACGATTTTTCAAAAATAATTTTTGTAGGTTATTTTAAAAAATCGGTAGCTACTCAGTTAATCCCCCCTCAGCATCCTGAATAGAAAATTATATCAAAGTCGCTGCCCGTTTAAAAATTATATACAGCTATTATATTTTGCTCAATTGTTACCATAAGTATCAATTCCGAAAGAATATCGACTTCAACCGTTACTAAGGACCTTAAATTAGTGGTGACTAAATTGCTAACTAATAAATTATTTAGGCAGCCATGTATAAATATTTCTGCAAAATCAAATTTCAATTGATGACTTATAAAATAAAAACAAAATGTAAAATAATTTTATCAACCATTGCTACTGTACAACATTAGATTGCAGTACTAATTTATATTTATCACTAACTATAATTTATAAAATCTATAGTATTATGGGCGCAAGCTAAAAAGAACTTTTTTACCAACATCTGCATTTATCTTTGTCTATCATATTAATAAATATACGTTTATTCACTCGCTTCTTTAATAACATAAATACTTTGTTTGGTTGGTAACTATGTAAATAATACAATTTGTGCTTCCCTCACCTCAGTTTCTAGAGGTCTTTTGAGCTGGCGCTCATAATACAGAATTTCTGAACTTAGTAAATATAAAAATACACGAGTGGAAGGAAATGTTTGAAATTTAAATTTTATTTATGTATATAATAATAATATGTAGTTGTTCCAATAATAGTACCTAATATGTTCCAAATTTTGTACCTACATGAATATATGAACATAATCAAATATATCGATAAATTTCTAGACTTAGACAGTAATTTACTCAGTAAATTTACGTTTTTTCCACTTTACAATACCGATAAAAATGATTAAAATGAATTTATTTCACAAATTTACTTATTCGTCTTTACTGGGCAACGTTTAAAAATAAATCCACACATTTGAAATACTGAAATTTTAATTTTTTTCTAAGTAAAAATTCCAATTTTAAAACACCAAGAATATATTCATTCAACCCTCATATTCCTGCATAATATTTTGTAAAGTGAGGAATCTATGTACAGTGGCGGACATTTAAATAGGGACATACATTCCTAGTTTACCAACACTAAAAAGAATGTGATACAGAAACGAAAATATTATTCATATATTAATGCACTCTACTATCAAATTATACCCAATATGTTTAATTTATATATTTTAAGAGTCTATGTTGATTCATTAAAAGATAAGCAAAAACACTTGAACTTGATGTATCAGCACTATACAAGTTTGTTTATTTTAGCGGACACTTAAATAGGGACATGTATATCTTTGGTCTGTATGGGATCAGAAATATTTTAGTGACAAACGATTGTGTTCAGTGAACATTGTTGTGATTTGTACTGAGTGTAGGAAAGCTTACAGTGACATTAAAGATTTTGTAAAATACTTTTAATTAAGTTATTCAATCATTATGGGACGTGGTAAGCATTGTGATGAAAAAATGCGTGAGCAAATAGTGAATCTGAAAAATGATAAACAATGGTCGATCAGAAAAATTGCGGATCACTTACAAATTTCCAAAAATATGGTATTTAATGCCTTAAAATATTTCAAAACCTACGAAACATATAAAAATGTTCAAGTCCGGCACCGTAGCAGAAAAACCACCCCACGTATTGACCGTAAAATCATACGGTTATCAAAAGCCGATCCATTAAAGACGGCAGTGGACATTCATAAAGAAATCATACAAGAGCCTGGAGTTGATATTACTGTGCGAACTGTACGCCGAAGGTTAGTGGAAGCAGGACTTCATGGAAGAATTGCGAGGCGAAAACCTTTAATTAATAAAAAAAATCGAAAAAATCGAGTCACATTTGCAAAATCCCATTTAAATTGGAATTTATCACAATGGAAGCATGTATTATTTAGCGATGAATGTAAATTCAATAGACTGGGGTCAGATGGCCGACGTTATGTTCGTCGATTTATCAACGAAGCCTTCAATCCAATGTACACCATTAAAACAGTTAAAGGGGCTGGAGGTAGTATAATGATGTGGGGTTGCATGTCATGGAAAGGAGTAGGCCCAATTCATCGGATTGAAGGAATAATGGATCAGCATGTCTATACTGACATCTTAACCAAGATTATGTTACCGTATGCGGAAGATTCATTGTCTGTTTTATGGAAATTCCAGCAAGACAATGATCCAAAGCATACCGCTGTCAGCGTAACAAAGTGGTTAAAGCGAAACAGGGTTGATTTGCTGCCTTGGCCGTCGTGTAGCCCAGATCTAAATCCAATTGAAAATCTCTGGCGAGATGTAAAAAGAGATTTACAGGGTCAGCAAATAAAAAATTTAAAAGAACTTGAAAAAAAAGTAAAAGACGCTTGGTATAGTATTCCAAATTCAAGATGTCAGCATTTAGTGGAATCTATGCCTAAACGATGTGTTGCTGTGATAAAAGCAAAAGGATACCCGACAAAATATTAGGTTTATGTTTAGTGCTTAGTTATTTTAGTGACTTAAAAACTTGTGTCCCTATTTAATTGTCCGCTTACTTAATTCTAAAAATGGTATATATTTAATTTTCTATGTAAGTATTTTAATTTTATTTATAATTACTATGCTTTTCATTACACTTTTATGTACATTGTATGTTGTAAAAATATTATACGAAAACAAACACGGCTTTCAATTTTGCACACGTTTTTTCTGATAATTTATTTTGTCCCTATTTAAATGTCCGCCACTGTATATTAACAGCTATATAAACAACGCATACTACACACATAATCCAACTTTCATATGTACGGGTATGAATATGTGCGTATACATATATAGTTTTTATTTAACATTGTTATCGGAAACATGTGGTGTCTGTTAAAATTATCCTACATTTTAAATAACCCCAGGAGTTGATTTTTACCCTCCTTAACATATCTGTATGCAAACATACACATATATATTCATATGTGTTTCATATTATATGTACATATATGTGTTGTATGTCAATAATCTGCTACCACGTACGAGTAACCAAAATCAGCAGCTAAATGAAATTTAAGTAAACTTTCGTCTAGAGATTAAAAATGCCCTAAATTTTATTCTCATACATGCGTCACTGTCGTATAATTCCTAATTATTATTTATGCACAATGCAATATTATTGACGATTTGGTTAGCGATGAATTATTTACATAGAAATAATAATGACTGCAGAGAGATTATCTGTTTTCAAACTTCAAAATGTGGGAAAATGTGGTGGAGATAATTTATATAGGTATACCTACAATACGATCCATATTCATCTAATTTGTGCACAGAAAAATTAATTCTATTATTAGTATTAAAATAAAGAAATGATATTGGTGCAATTGTTAGTGATCATGTAACTTCTGAATGACTTGACCGATCAAGGACGTATTGACACAATATATTTATTTTGTCGAGGCAAAGATTCGTAGGTAAGGAAAATCTGAATTAAAAAATAAAATCATAAATATAAGGACTTTAACTAAACTAAACTCCCGCCCACATTGGTTATAAAACAATTAGGTAACAAGAATTTTACATGAGAAGAAAACGTAATAAACTGAACAAAAAAAAACATGTCTGAAATTTTCATCTACTCCATCGTGACTGTTTAGAAATTACCACCTATCCAAAGTTTAGATTTACCGAATATCTGTAAGTCCTTAAGATGTAAGATGACATATTTTTGGATCGTTGCGATTAGAATCTAGACAGTAAAATTTATTATTTGCAGGCAACATCAAAATAGTAAGTACCACGCTATTGTGTTTTTTTTCCTTACTTATGCATTCTACTTACTATCTATCGCTTCTATGTGAACGAGGTATTAGATAGATAAAGAAAGACCTGGTCTGATTAGGATGGGCGCCCTTACTATTTCGCAAATCGCTTCTAAAACTATCGTTACCAAAAGTACTTGCACTGTGGTATTTAACTGAAGAGGAAAATGTATTTTTATACACTTTTAAAACGATTTCTTTGTTCAAAGATTAAAAAATTATTTATTTATTTTTTTGTATTTAACTAAAGAATTTTTTAATTAAAAAAAAATAATATTTTTTTTATTTACTTATTTATTTATTTTTAATTAAAAGAATTATTTTTTTGGTTGAAAGAAATATTTTTTGACTACTAAAATAAAAATTCTAAGGAAATATTTCTTTGAATAAAAAAAAATATTTTTTGGGTACAAAGAGGTATTTTCAGAGAAAGTGCAAAAAACCTATATCAGTTATCTATACTTAATTTTTATTATTCGCAACTTTGACAAAAGTTGGTTGAGGTTTAAGTTAGGTTAAGTAGTAGGCATAAATTTTATACTGCCACTCCAAACAACACTAATGGCACTCGGACCTTAATTCAATGTAATCAAATGTAGCTTTTTTGAATGTTCGGATGTAGTAATTACATTCATCACAATTATATTGCATAAAGCAGATGAGAACAACAACACCGACCCACGACGCTTTAAATATTAAAGATGAAAAAACAAAACTAGGGGAGAGCGAGCCTTAAAGTGAATAATAAAACTCCTTTCTTTTTCAACGTCCGCTTTTGCTTATTTAATAAAGTTAATAACTATTTAAATAAAATCACTGGTTTAACTCTCAATAATCTAATTATAAAACAATAAGAAGAGCGTTTCTGTCAATAATCGCGTTTAGTATCTAGAACTCGCACTAACATCATCATTTGCATACGTAAGTGTGCTAAAAAAGCAGGGGGTGCTTGCTACACTTGGCTACGTATGTATGTACATATTATGCAACGCACTCAACCACACTCAACTCAATGCTCATTCATTGTGTTAAGTTACACATTTACATACAAAAGATGGTGATTGCTTATTGGCATGTATAATGTACATTTCCTTATAAAATACCCCTCGCATTGCATCGGCCGTTATACCTAGTACTTACGGCTATAATAATACTTACAATGTTTAAAATTACTTATTTTTGATATTTATCACACATTAATACAAAAAAATAATTAAATTGTTTAATACGCCGCAGATTTAAAGAAGAAAGAAATAGTTGTTTATGTAAACAATTACAAAATTAAAACGTTTTCTTCACGAATCGTAAGAGTTGTACAGCGAGGTTTAACAAGTTGAAAGATACGAGGCATGTTTTTAAAGTAAGTACCGTTTTGATATAAAAAAATCAACAAGTAAATTTTTCAAACAAAACTTTATCTGAAAGAGCATTCTTTCCTCTACTTCTCTACATAATTTCCATTATTATTAAGGCACTTGTCGTATCTTGGGACCAGCTTTTGTATGCTGTCGTCAAAGAAGCTTGCCGCCAGACTGGACAACCACTGCTGCACAGACGTTTTTACTTCTTCATCATTTTTCATCAATTTCGTAGAGAACACTTCTTGATACAGCAGGAAATTTTTCAGCTAAGGACGAAATTGTGAACCGTCTGTTCTCTTTCACTTTACAGTCCACTTTTTGAATGAGATCATCGGTAATGACTGAAGGTCGCCCACTTCGTTCCTCATCATGAACATTTGTGCGGCCATCTTTGAATTTCGTCCATAACCCATTTCCGCACCATTCCTTCACTCATAATGTTTTCACCATAAACTTCACTGATTTGACGATGAATGTCAATTGCTTTTAAGCCTTTAGCACAGAGAAAACGAATCACAGCACGCACTTCACAGTCGGCGGGATTCTCGATAGTCGCCGGCATTTTAAAATCACGTAAACAAACGAATACTCGATCAAACGGCGTCGTAATGGCGTCTGTGGCTTCCCAACTGATGTAGCTACACTACGCGCATGCGCTAAACGGCAACTGCAGCGCTGCGGCGGCGTAATTTAAAAACGGTACTTACTTTAAAAACATGCTCGTATAACGAGTGAGAAAGTATCTATTTTATACGTGTTGTATAGGTACAATACTTTTTGCAATTCCAAATTAAAATGGAAAAATTTAATAGTAAATGAAAAAAATATCTCAACTGGCTAAGAGTTTGATAATTACATTGAAAAAATAATTTTTTCTATTCCTGTTGAAGAATACACTCATTAATACAGATTCCGTAAATTGTTGAGAAAATTTGGCATTGTTCAAAGGTATGGAGGAATGATCATTACTCAATACCTTTCGGCCTTTCATTTCATATAGATCGTTTTCATAGATACATATACAAATATTTAATGAAATTAGAGATAGATTAAAAATTTTATTCTTTTAATTTAAAATTTATATTCAATTTTATTTAAATCAAAAAGCAAGAAAGTCGTAGAAAAATTATAGTATTGTACTCGCTTGCAATGGCTAGTACTAATTCAGATGCATTACGACACTCGCCTCGTGTCGCAATTTCATCTTCGTGAGTAATAGCTATCATTACCTCGTTGAATAATACACTATTTTATAATTTCGAGTTTATAATTGCCTACGATAGTGTCAAAATGGTTTGTTACGGGTCAAAGAAAAGTATCTAATTTTTATTACGCGTGAAAAAAGTAGGTAAACAAATTCACTTTTGTAATAACAATACAACAAAAGCCTTTTTAATGTAGCTTTCAAATTTTTAATAATTTGAGATTATTTTTCCATTTTTCGTTATTTTTTTTTTTTCATTTTAATTCATAATTGCAAAAAATATTTTGTACAACACGTGCAAACTAGGTGTTTCTTTCACTCATCGTAATTGTCTAACTCGGTAAGTCTCGCTGGACAAGTGTACGACTCGTGGGAAAAACATCGAATGTTGTTCGTGTTGCAACATGTTGCATAAAGAACTAATATGATAAAGAGATTCTCTAGAACTCTAGATGTTTAGAAAATAAAATCGACTGCGAAACGGCCTTTAAGTCGGCTTACGCCCTTTCTTCAACGACAAATATATCTGTATAATGAACTTATAATTACTATAGGTTGTTTGGTCTTAAACTACCAATAAATAATCAAAAATGCATGATATATGGTAAAAAGGTGTTACACTTGCGTCAGAGTACACATAACTGAAGGAAAATTTTATCAGTAAAGTTCTATCAATTACACTAAATTGTTAATCACAATTAAATTAATCAACAATTAAATTTTACGAGGTGAAAAATAATTTATAGGTAATTAAATTAATAATTAATAAAAAAAAATAATTTTATAATTTTTTCAATAAGTTTTCTTGTTTAATAAATTATTGATAATGAATAACATTAATTAAATTAATTTTTTCCTTATACTTTAAATGCATTAATCAAATATTTTACACATTTTTTTCGTTGTAAAGAAATGCACACACAAATACACACGCACACACTACCACATACATAATTATGTATATGTATCCACTTGGGTAAAAATGCACAAACGTTTTGCAATAAATTTTAGCAGGTGTTAAATAAGAATTTCGTTTGTCCGAGAACCAACCAACGTCTTTGAAACATTTATTTAATTATATTTTAATTATTTATTTTCAATTCCTTTCTACATAGATTATTTTAATTGATTAAATGCAGTAATTAACAAACAATACGGGTGTTTTATTAAGTTGAAGAGGCCCAGCTCAACAAGCTAAGCTATCTATATTGATAGAAATAAAATGTTTTTATTTAATCCTACATTATTTATACATGCATGTAGGTCTTTTTTGTTAGTTCGTAAAACCACCATCATGGTCCTACACGCACAACTTGAAATCTAATAATGCAGAAAAAAGGTATTTGTTTTTTTCAAATATTTTTATTGATGTTAAAGAATCTTTAAGAGCAATAACTATAAAATCATAATTCGTCCAGAAAAAACCACTAATTAAAGTATACTGTAACCTCAAAAAAAAAAAAGGAACAGAAGTAAAATTCGGCATCATGACGCTGGCCGGAAGTTTTTTTGTAGTCAAAATTTAATAACTTCAATCAATTGTAGGCCGTTTGTAGATGTTTGTAGTATATTTATTTTCGTTTGTAGCTCTTTAGTTTATTTGTAATTAACAATCAAAATTTTGTACTGAAGTTAGCCGGAAGCAATCGTGAATGTAATTTTTTTGGTAACAATAGAAAGATTATCGTTTGTAGGGTCTAAATATAACGATAAAATATTAGTAGGGTCGCCTGATGAAGCATAATTAATTAAAAAGTTATCGTTTGTAGTGTCTAAATATAACGTTAAAATATTAATTGGGTCGCCTGATGAAGCATAATTAATTAAAAAATTGTTTAAAATATTGCGCATGCGTACCATAAATTTGTTCCATGTGAGTTCGTTATTTTAAATTTGAGACATGTATAGGTTTTATTGCATCATATTATTCAAAATTTAACAGATTGCGTTTATGATTACAGTAAAATTTGATCTAACATTAATTTGATCTAACATTAACAACTTTTTTATTATGAAAGATAATAACAATAAACTCTTAAAAAGGAAAACTTCTTACACCTTCACATTTTTAAACTCATGTACTTTTATCGCAAAGAGAAGAGTGCAATGGATTTTATTTCGACAATGGTTTCTAGAATATCTTGATATCTAATCTTATATGCTTTAAAACTTGAAAATTAAAAAATATTACAAAAAGTTAACCACATATAACAGAATAATTATGTCGTTTTATGAGGTTGTAATATTTTTTAAAATAAAAATAAAACAATGAATTTTAAAAAAGTAATTTTTTTATTTCAATAAAACATGTTTAACAATATATAATACATATTATTAAAATAATTTTTCTTAATACACTATCAAAAATACATCGTAGTTTCTTTTAAGCTTGTGTCAGCAATTGGTATAAATGAAAAATTCTAAAAAAATAGCAGCTTTAAATAATAAAATCTCACAAGCATTTTCAAAAATGTGCAAATTAAACAAACTCATCAGTTACTGAAGCAATTCTTAAAAAAATAATTTACTTAATATGAAAATAACTGAATTGTTACTTTTAACCAAACTGAAGTTTTCTTGTAACGAGCCACCTTTCGAGTAGTTAACTCAATAACAGGTTTAACACAATAGAAAATTATTTATTTTTATTATCTATCTTTCATAATTAATTAAAAATCAAAAATTTTTTGACTAAATTTTACTGTGATCATAAACGCAATCTGTTAAATTTTGAATAATATAATGCAATAAAACCTATACATGCCTCAAATTTAAAATAACGAACTCACATGGAGCAAATTTAAAATGGTACGCATGCGCAATTTTTTTAAACAATTTTTTAATTAATTATGCTTCATCAGGCGACCCAATTAATATTTTAACGTTATATTTAGACACTACAAACGATAATCTTTCTATTGTTACCAAAAAAAATTACATTCACGATTGCTTCCGGCTAACTTCAGTACAAAATTTTGATTGTTAATTACAAATAAACTAAAGGGCTACAAACGAAAATAAATATACTACAAACATCTACAAACGGCCTACAATCGACTGAAGTTATTAAATTTTGACTACAAAAAAACTTCCGGCCAGCGTCATGATGCCGTAAAATTCTTGTTACTCTTAAAGAAAGTGTTATATTATATTCAAAGTTTACCCATATGATTCGATACCGGGAAGTCGTCATCATCTAGGAAAAATGACTGTTAAAAAGAGAAACATCGTTTAGTTTTTGCTGTTTATAGGCGCGACGAAAGGGTGGAGTAGCCGCAGTTGTAGCCCCGGGGCCCGGGCTGAAAGAGGGGAGCCTGTAACGGTGGCCAAGACCCGGGAAAAAGTAAAAACCTTTTTTTTGTTTCCCGGGGCCTACATGGCATTTCTCTGCACGGCCCTGACTGTTTGGTATGTGTTGGATTTGATTTGTTGTTTGGGAATGGCATTATTAACAGTGGCATTATTCTGATGGAGCGATTAAAAATGAGACTACCTATTGAGATGTAGAAATGTAGAAAGTTGATGGTATCTCTTAGTAACCAATTTTATATTGGACAGCGAGTAATAATAGCGTCTAAAGTAATGGCGTTTTTATTTAAGTTCAAGTTTTTATTTACTTATCTTGCAGTCTGTAAGAATCTTTTTATGTCAAATCATTTTTAGCTAAAGCTTGACAAAGAGAAAAAAATTAACTTCAATAACATTTTTTAAATAAAAATTGTTTTCCTGTTTATACAGTTTACATTTCAATAATAAATTTATCCCATGGGCTAATAAAACAATTTTTTAGTTTCCTTTCTAAAAAAAAATCATGCTACATAGTGTTAACAGCCTAACTAGAATCACGGAATTTGTAGAAAAAACTAGTTTTGCCTAAATATATTAAAAGTTAAATACTTCCTTGGACTATAGGGATTAAATTGATGCGTTTTGAGATTCTCTATACCGTTCTGCTTCGTTTGATTCATAATGAAACCTGGGACACCCTGTATATGATTGAGCCACGCGGCACATAAGAATTTGGTGGTTTCCAGTGCACTAATTATCTTAACACCTTTAGTGCCACGGCTTCGGCATCTGAAAATAATCAAAACAACCACAGAGGCCGATGATTAATTGATTACGCATTATGTAAGTATGTGTGCGATGTCACCACACCGATGTGTATATACTCAACTCACACAAACACCAACACACACTACTCTCTTGGTTTCTATAAAAAATTTTAAAATAAACAATATAAAAACTAATAAAAGTACTTTTTTTAATTTATTTTTGCCAGTTTGTAATCTAAACTTTCTGTAATTTTCTAATTGATTTGAATGTGTTTGAATGTCAAATATATGTATGTACATATTACATATATTTACATGTTGAATCATTTCATGTATTTGTTTATATAAAGTTTCTTTAAAAATATTGTCGGCTAGTGCTCGGGTCTTATAGTGTTAATATTCGGTATCAACTCTATTAAAATTTTGAATTATAACTCGCTAAAACTGAATCCTATTTATTAAATTGCAAAATCAATCAATATGATTAATATTCGATAATTTACAGTCTCATCTATTGCAAATATGGAATCATATAGCTACATGCTGTCGTTCAAGTATTGCTTGTACGTCAACTCAATGTAGTTTAACAGAAATCAAAGAAATAATTGCTTATAACCTAAATCTCTCTTAGTTTACATGCTAAAATGTCCATAGACAAAGATAAATTCTAACTAAAGCGGCTTTGCATCGAATGCCTTGAGTTCCTGGACAAGTAATATACCTATACGAACATCACATATGAACAATTGAACACATATATTTTGAATTGAAACAAAACTCATGTAATACGAGTATACATATATACGTTACGTCTATATTCCTGAATTCGTTAGGGATGTTGGATGTTGGTACATCTTTTGTGGTAAGTGACGTCAATGGCTCTTCAAACAAAACGGCCACTTCAGATGAGTGCGGCGAACGTAACACAACATCCGTGGATGATAACTCGAAGGGATACTCGGCACTACATTCAATTTGGTTAGTATCAACCGCATCTTGAATCATAATATCCATATAGGAAATTACCAGAGAGAATTATTTCACGTTTGGTGATTTATTTATTAAATCTAATTAAATTTAAATTGTCAATTAACTATTGAAAAATACAAGAAAAAAGAAATTAAATTAAATCATTGTTAAAAATTTTATTTATTCATTTCCATTATAAGGGTAGCAGCAATTTTAGAAGTTGAAGAATAAAATTCAATTATTAAGAGTTTTTTGAATATATTTTTTTTTAAACATTAGCCTATTAAAAATTCTTTTTGTGCCCATCTATGATTAGTACGTACTTCAAAACTGACAATCCCTCTTAATACCGCTGCTAAATTCGTCCCCACTATAGTATGCCGGTTTTACGAATTAAAAACTGATTGAAAAAGAAACTTGACTAATACGGCCGTTCACAAAATTTATAATATTATCATTAGGTATGGGGCCACTTGGCAATTCAATGTAATTGCCTATATTAAGGTTGAAGAAAGAATATTGCTTATATTGGCGTGTAAGATAATATTATTACAGTGGAACGGATTTAATCCTCTCACCAAGTTCACGAGGTTGCTTACTTTTGCTCTAATTTGCTCATTTTACTCATTTTGCTTCCAGGACTGACTCTTAATACTGGCGGAGCTAGATTATACATATTTCTAAACGGAATTTTGCCGTTTTGGTAGTGATAAAGAAAAACTTAGAGAAAAATATTATGTTTACAAACCTTTACGAACATTTTCAAACATTTTATGCACTTAGTGGATATGTCCTTTAAGAATTTCCTTAAACGATCGTAGCCTTACCGATTCTGCTAATAAAAGTAGCAATGTTTAGGGTGTTTGAACAAAGACAGACTATCTGTGCTAAGACTAGTACCTAAAAATATTGCCTGTTTCATGACAAGTGGTTTCTTTTAATACCTACTGCGAACAATACCTATTAATTAATTTATCGTACGTGAAAAATCACTACAAATATCTATGGTCAAACTTTACACATGTGTGGATTTCAGTTATCAATGCCACAATTACTTTTAAATTGGGATAGGTAAAACAGCGTTCTTTTCTACGTAGAAGGTAAGAGTAATTGTCTTACTATAATAGAAGAGTAAAATTTGCAATAAAAATTAATTACCACCAATTAACACAGCAACATTGAAATCTAATTGCATTTATAAATATGTAGAGGAAGAGTTCCTTGTGTTCTTCCACTATGAATATATTTACTACGTCTACACTTAAACCGGGGCCTGTCTGTTTCTCTATGCTTACGTATTTATTTGAATATCAATTATTTTCCATTATTACAAATATTATTTATTCATCACATTATGTTCTATTAATTTTCTTTCTGTTAATGTATTGTTTTCCTTAATAAAATGAATTTTAATATGGAATTTTAGTTTCAGATCTTCCCCATTTACTGTTCGGTTTGATTAACCCATTAAAACCCGTCCCTATTACTGTTTATTTTAGTAAATTTTATGCAAAGACTTGAAAATAATATTTTTATGAAAATTTTAAAAGAAAATCCAAAAAAATAGTAAAGGTCCAGTCTGATATATTTATGGGATATATAGCTCGGTAAAAAAAAAGAAAAGTAAACGTAATTTTTAAATGGTATACTTACCTACAGGTTTTTCATTTTTTATATAATGGTTGTACTGGATTGAACAGACCATTGTTTAAATGCGTATTAAAGCTCTGTTTTGGGGCAAATATTATTAAAACATTTCAATCTAAGTTTTAATGTACATTTAAAGAATGGTCTGTCCAATCCAATACAACCATGTATAAAAAATGAAGAGTTTTCAAATTTAAAATGGCAATGGAATATGTATCTTTTTTTTGTACATTTTCTGTTTTGGGGCAAATATTATTAAAACATTCTAATCTGAAAAGGAAAAGTGAAAAAAAGGTACTCTATTGCCATTTTAAATTCGAAAACTCAGTGAGGAAGTACTACATCACTTAGAAACATATGCAGTTACTGTCACTGTATGTTATGTGAAAATACCGTAGGTCATAACGGGTTAAATTACGTATATAAATGGGTTAAACTACTGATATCACAAGCCGCTATTTTTTTTAAATAATTAATTATTATTTTTTAGTTTATGTGGTATATTTCCATCTTCAAAAAGCGTGCAAATTTTCGTTGCATTGCAGAAACTATAACAATCAGGCAGGTAATATTATCATATGAAATATTACATTTTAAGCTTTTAAAAATAATTTTAACGTTTAATTATTCGGGCATAATTAAATAATTCATTTAGGTAATAATAACATTAAGTTAGGTAAAACTACGATCTTTTAACAACTTGAACTCGTACAAAGGGTAAAAATATTATAGCTGTGTTTGGTAGCCTGCACTAGTGTATGTTAATTGAAATGAGTGTAAAGCCATAAGTGTAAGCAGTGTAAATAGTGCAACAGTTGGTAACAAACGTTTTTAGTGTACTTGGTGTACTTGGTTCAACCGAAAAGTGGCGGAATAATTTAAAAATTGTTGAGTTTGTTGGACACACGTAAATTTGTTCAAGTTAAAGATAAGCCTGAATAGATTAAAAATTTAAATTCTTTTAACAGGAATCAATTAATAGATACTGCAATTACAGGATTAAGTTTAAATTGAACGGACAAGTGGCATATAAAACTACTGAAATTTGATTTTTTATTACTTATTAATAAGGATTACTTAATTAAATAATATCAAATTTATAATAAATATTTTACTTTTTATACTATTTATTTATATATTTTTTTACATTCTCTTTAATAAAAAACTGCAATTCTACTACTGCTTTCTTCGTCATCTACTGCTGTCACTACTGTTTTCTTCGTCGATTTCCGAGTTATTATCCCTATCATCACTATTAATTTCATTAATGCTTATACATACTTATCTGCTCCTTTAATAAGTATTTCCTTGATATTTATTTATGAAATATAAATTTTAAAAAAAAAATGTTAAAATGAAATGATACCAATTTAATGTCAAAACGGTCAAAACCAAGCTAACTATGAATTTACACTCACTACACGAGTTGCTCTGTTTCAAACCCTGGTGTAATTCGTGCAGTATAAATTACACTACACTAGTATACCAAACAGTTGCTTTTACCTACACTGAATAATACCAAACGCATTTTCACTACAAAATTCAATAAAGTGTACACTAGTGCAGGCTACCAAACACACCTTATATTTTAAAATAAACATGTAGCAACTAGATCCACCGTTTAAACTTCCCAATCTTTCTACGTTTTACTGTGAGATAATATTACCTACTTGGAATTAAAATTATGAATTTAGTGACAATTTAATCTATTAGGGAAGTCGTTGGGAAATTCGTTTAAGTGTCAAATCAATTTTAATTATTAGTATCAAAAAATTTTATCAGTTTATTTTGTAAAAATAGTCAACCTTATCCAAATTTGAATCAAAACTTATAGCAAAGTTAGGTGATTTAACGGTGTACGAAACATTTTTTAAACGTTATAATGCAACTTTCTAGCTGAATAGAATGATTAATTTCATTGAATATTTCAATGCTATTGTCATTCAGTTTATTTCATAAACTAGATAATGCATTTAAAACTCTAGCTAGCTGGTTGAATGTATGTACATGTATACATACACACTTCAACCTATAATATAGAAACAGATAATGTAATTATCATATATTTGCAATAAGTATCTCTTTATTCAATAATCATACCAAGTGGAAACTGGTTTCATATAATTGTATTATACACCCTATATACCCTCTACCTCTAACTACTCCACCATCTATATACCTACATTAAATGCAAGCAGCAAAGCACAGACACCCATACACATACATAGTTCGGGTTCCAAAACGAGGAGGGTTCGTTTTGAATATAATTTACGGTTATCGTGAGTAATGCTTTAGAATTCATTTTTTATTGTTGTTAAAAAACGGTGAAGGGATGATAGAAAGATGACACATAAAGATTTTTTTACAATAAATTTACCCCAATTTCACATTTTTCGATTTTTTTCTTTCGTAATGTTTATTGATACATTTCTGATATAATCTTTGGGTAGACGCTATTAGATACGTATATAGTGATAATGATTTACTGAAAACGTAAGAATCAACCCAGTTTGCATTTCTGAGATACAAAAAGATTGAACTGAAATTAGTTCTTAGTGAATAAGAAAAAGAATTATTTTTTAGGTGACAACTGTTAATAGCTACATTAAGCACTCTACCAAAAAACCGTTAGATAGTAATGAAAATGAACTTTTAAAACATTGAATACCTATGTTATTCAAAAGAATTGCAAAGTCTTGAATGCTGCCGCTGAAAACCATCTTTACTTAATATTTAAGATCAATCATAGAGTTCAATCCTGCAACGAAAGTGTTATAACTAAAGTAGAAGTGGAAACAGAAACGACAACACAAGCGATAATTTTTGGTAGCCAAACAATGACATTTAGTCTTGGTTTGATAAACCTGATTTCATGTTTTTTCAGTGTTTGCTATAAAGACTTGTATAAAACTATAAAGAAATACAAAAGAAGATAGTTTAGTCTTACTTCTCTTACTATTCTTTAGATCCGTCGTCATGTTTTTAAGTGTCGTACTCATCACCAACCATGAAATTCTTATGGATTCGGTACATTTAGTTGGTCAAGCTAAAAGTACAAACACCAGAATTTCGTATTTGACAGAGACACCGTGATTTTCTTTTAATTTCAAGTACTATTATATTTTTTAAATTTTTCAGGTTGCTTCGCATGTAAATTTTAAATCATTCTTTAACCTTATTCTTTCGTGGTCGCCTAGAACTCTTAGCATTTCAGTTCCAGTAAACACCCGTTGCAATAATGCAGAAATGGAAATTTAAAGAAAAGTCTTAGAACTTCCGCAGTTACGGAAGAAGAACGAAGCATTCCTTGCATCATTTATGTACGATTTGTTTAAAAAGAGAATCACTGTCCTAAAAGAAAACTGTCCCAAATTTTCAGTTAATTAAAAAAGAACTAAGAAGTCACTTCTAATGTTCTCTTTACTTTCCGAATGTTGTTACCATCTTTTGCTTGTTTTCCGGTGCAAAATCAATTGAATTAGTTATATAGTTTTTTTTTTAGTTTAAAATCTAGGAGTAAACAAAATTTTTGCTGAATGTTAAAATTACATCGGAAAATTATTGATCCACAAAAGTATTTTTAGAAAGTGAACAAAATTACAACATATTCGAAAATTAGAAGCATGAAATCATGCACAGAAACCATAGAGACAGAGGCGGAGCACCGGCATGAGAATACACAAAACGTGAAGTTTAATTAACCAAAGATGTCATGAATATTATCATCTGTAGATGGCGTTAGTGAGTGAAGTACAATAATATTGTAATATAACAAGCGTAGTGGCAAACAGCAGCAGCAGTAGCGTAGTTAGTGGTGACGATGAAGGAAGAGCGTCACACAACGGAGGTAAATTGTGACACCATCGATACTAACTCAAACCCCGCCACTCGTCCTCTTTGAACATAACCATTTATTGTGTATGGCAGCGTTTCCCAAACTGTGTTCCGCGAAACATAAGTATTCTGCACGTAATCACTCAGTGCTCTACGAAAAAATTACGAAACTAAGATTTGAGAACAATATTTACAAGGAGACAACTCTTACATGTGAAAGAAAAATGATTTTACAGAATTTATTCTTTGAAAGTACCTAATTTCCTGCATTTGTTTACTGCACGGCTATCTTTTATAGCCTGCATTTTGTCAGTCCTATAATTTCAAATTATATTTTGCAGTAACTGAAGCCTTATTTAGGCAGTGGCGTTGCAAGATGAAAATGGGGAGTGGGCAAGATAATTTTTGTGAGGCACCCTTTAATTTTCTAAAAAAAAAAAAAAAAAAAAAACAGCCACTCGCGACGCCCTTTTAAGTACGCTCGCGAGGCCGTAGGCGCGGGCTCACGCCTAGCTACGCCACTGTATTCAGGTAACGAAATTAATTATACTGGATTCCAAAGCATCAGTTATTGGCATAAGTCAGAGATTTTACATGTTCCTAAAGAAAATAATCCATCAGCGTCCAATTACGAATTTTGGGCGCCAATTCGTTGCGCAATGTCTTCAAATAATATAAATTATTTCGCGAATTTATTTGCATAAAATCGTTTTTATTGAATTCTTTAAAACTGGTGAAATTTAACTGTGTATAGACGTACGGCCATTAAAGTGTTAAAACCAAGTCTCAAGGATGGACGTAAAAAAAGTCCAGTATTATAAACAAGCTAGATTACATCGCGTGCGTAATAAATTTAGCAAAAACTCAAGCTTACCCTACTGTTCCTAAAAATCTCCTTTAAAAAAAAAATTATAGCATCCTCAATGTAATTAATTGACCCATTGTACAATATTAAAAAAGTAAAAAAAAAAATTGAAAAGAGAATTATTTATGTTGGAAAGGCATAGATTCGAACATAGAACCTTTCCGTCTGTGTATTAAAAAAGTTATATACATGAGAGAACTCACTAACCACATCACCAGCGGCCCTTGTTATAGACAATACCAACTAACTGATACATATTAAACACGATATGTTATTCGAAATTTTTCGTGCGTTTAATTTCTAAATAAAGTTGCATTGGCCTAAATTATTATCACTACAATACTCAGAGAAATATATTCCACAACATATATTAATTTCTTCCAAATCCGTGATTCCCATGTTTGATACTCCCCTTGTTAATGCTGTAAAAAGTGTTCCACAATAAAAAAAAAGTTGAGGATGCACTGGTGTATGGGTATAGTATATGTAGTTAGAAGTACAAGATTCAACCCGAAGAAGTTTATACACTCAATTTCTCAAACATTATAAGAAGATAGCACACAAACACACTACTTACAATAGTGGTTCGTAATTTCGTATACGTGTAACGTGTAACCATTCCACCACCGACACTTTCAAACAAACCACCCAAAAACTGTCTTAGAATCGTCTCCGCTAGAAATAGATAACAAGCACGAAATGAAGGGTTCAAATATTTCTTAATATTATTTTACCAAGTGTAAAATTATGGGATAGGATTCTCTCACTGTTGTAGAAAATGTAAAAATATAATTATTACTATACGTAAGTATTATAAAGTATGTCAGAGCTCGGTATTATCTGTATAAATGTTACTGTGTATGGAATTTTTGTAAAATTATGCAAAGTTATGGTTCAGATTACATACGTATAAATAAGACTCGAAGATAAGAAATTTACTTTGTTGGAAAGTTTCGTTTGTGTTCAGAAAAGCAGATTCGCTATAAACTGACATAGGTAATATTTACGTGACGTGTAAATACGTACAGGAAATAATTTTTCCCATTGTTTTGCTAGAAAAGTAAATCCAGGATAATATATAAAATTAGCTAAAAAGATATATTGCGGATGTTCGATTAAGCAGGAAATTTTTATAGACCAAGTTATGTGATCGCGAAAAAATTCGATTTCGAGTTTTGAGGTCCCCTGAGTCCAAATTCGTCATTTACAAGTCTGTCTGTCTGTTAGGAGAGCTATTCTGATCTCCAACTATAAAACCACTTAAACGATTTTGCTGAAATTTGGTATGAGGATGAAGTTCACCACGAAATACAACCTGATATTCTGGCATGGTTTTGGTCAACACACCAAAAACTTGTTGTAGGTGGGAAATAGTCACCCTCGAATTTTGAAAATCTCTCGAAAATGAACAGATTGGTCATTTGTTGGAAAAGGGCTCTAACGATTTTGATTAAATTGCGACCACATAAAATATATCACATTTGTAACTTATAACGTAATCCACATGTTTGAAAAAAATCTGGAAGCTAAGATATGGGGCATCGAAAAAGGGTCTAATCCTGCCAAGGGCCAGAAATAACTTATTGGAGCGAGTTTTACGAATATTCCTAGAGTTCATATCTTTTTAATGTTCAGGACAAAATGGTAGGGTAAAGTTGCCAAAGGTGTACCGGCTCCTTATTTGTACCTTTTATAAAAACAATCTAAAGCAATATTGCAGAGTCATCTACTTGTAAACATTTAAAAGAGTGTTCAAAGAAATTTTAATTCACAAAGTGTCAGCACTGAATTTCCAGTTATTATTTTTAAAAATTCAAGGTGTCAATAAACTGTGTTTTCTATGTAAATTTTTAACAATTTTTATAAGATTAATTTTAAAAATGGTAAGTTATTTTGTGTTAGTAAGTCTTTTATAATTAAATAATACATTTAATTTACGTATTCGAGACCATAAAACTTTTAAAAATTTGCTTTTTACACTTAATCTTAAATTTTAAGTAAAATATGAGCTGTTGCTTAATTTGTACCGCAGAGAGTATTCTAATGTGTACATGCTAAATGTTCATATATCCCTACTAAAAAAAAATATGAAAACCTAACGTGCAACAATTTTAACCAGCAGCGCCTATAAAAATAAATTGGAAGATAGAAAATTAATTTCAGAGAAGAAAGCAATGAAAAAAAATCATGACACTCCTCAGGAAAGAGTAACGAAGAGAATTTTGATTGAAACATATGAAACGGATTGGTATTGTAGGATATATTATGAACAGTCACGAATTGAAGATACGATATTGTGTAAAAAATGTAAAAAATGGCAACATGAATCGTGTGCTAGTGTAAAACCTGGGGAAAAAGTATTTAATTGTGGCGAATGTTGTTGAGGTACAATTTTGGAAACTACAGGTACACATTAAGAAACCAATTTCCACAATTATGCTTCTTGCAGCGTTTAATTTTTTGTAGAAATTTTCAGTTAATATTTTTAACAGGAGATTTAATTTTTGTTGAAATGTTTAGCATGATAATCAAATTTTATGGGAATACAGTTATTTTTTAATTTTATTAATAAATAAAAGTTATATATTAAAAAAAAAGAACTGATACACATTTAGCAACTTTACCCTGTATCAAATATAAATAAATAAATAAAAGCAAAATAACCGAAATAATTCTATAATTATTTTAAATCGACAAAATATACAAAAGGTATACGTTAATATCTACTTTTGTAACCAAAAATAATTGACTATCGCAACAACAAATTTAGAAATTACCAGTGAATTATTTTCAAAAAATTGGTACGGACAGCTGCCTCTCGTTCTCCTAAATTCCAAAAATACACTGATGACGACTGTTATCATTAATTAATTTAAAAAAAAAATGTTTTCAGAAATCAGATATCATACTTTTGAAATAAAAATGTTAACTGTTTGTGCCGTTCAAAAATTTTTATTACGATATAAAAATATTTATTTCTGTAAATATACGACTGTTTTATCTATCAATCGTATTAACTATTAACAACTGAACAACTTTTAAAAATAATTTCTAATATTTGTTTTTCAAAAATTAAATTCTCACGATCTAGTGTAAATACCACGAACAAAATTCCGTTACTCATAAAGAATTTTATCAATTTTAAAAATATGTATATTTTATATTCGAATGACGGAAAAAAATAAAATTATTGAAATCAGATCCACTGAAAGTTTTAATTTGAGTTAAAAGTTTTATTATAATTGGAAACCCACATATTTATCATTTAAAACCCTTTTTAATTTAGAAATGCGAGACAAACACACGAAATGTACAATTAAAAAAGAGACGGAAAATAATAATACTGTCGTAAAGATTTACGTTACATTAAAACATTGTATGGTGCTTTCGGGAAAGTTTTATGTAGTTATTATACCAAGTACTGGAATGAAGAACATATCTTGTTAGTGTGGTTTCTCATCTATACAACATTCTTATTCTTGTGTTTGTTGGTTGGCGTTGTTCAAGGGAAGTTCAAGTTTAAGAAACATTTAAGATTCCATAAAATGACATTAATTAATTAATATTTGAATATTTTAAAAGGGTTACACAATTACTCCACGCTGGATGTACTTTACCATTAATACGTATAGAACATTGCGTTTGAAATTAAATTCATTTTGTGTGTTTGTATATATGTGTATATTTTTGGGAGATAGAAAGTTTTGTTACATATTTTGAATATAACGTCAAAGTAAATTTTCTGTTTAAATTAATTTATAACTAAGTAAAAATGTTATAATGAATAAAGGCATCATACAGCGGACTGATTCGTTCTATGAAACAAAATGTTTCCAAATAATCGTTCGCTACACGGAGAGAAAATTCCTATAAAAATTACTGTGCTCAGCACTACAATCCACGTGTAAAAGGCGAACATATTAAATTCTGAAAGGTAAAAATATAAAGATTATAATTAATCATAAAAAATTTAAAGGATGGAATGTTCTTTTCGTAATATTATCTCCGTAAAATTTGTAAAACAGCACAGTAAAAAGTTCCATTACCGACAAAAAAATAATTTTTAATTGTGTTTATTAAAAAAATTTCCATGCGAACATGCTAATAATAGAAAGAAAAAAAACAGAAAGAAGGTTGGTTGTGTTGGGATCGCTGTAATGAAATGTACCTCAATCAGCGAGTTAGTTACATGGGTTACATGCGAACCATAGGTGTGGACTGTGGAAGAAACTTTGTCAGACAGCTCCCACCAAGCACCTTGATGCAGCTTAGTAGTCAGTTGCTTTTACACTCTCTTAGGATGATGTCATCGTTTAATTCATCTTTTTGTTATTTACCTATCTTTAGTATATGTATTAGAATTATATTGTTGGCCATCATTTTTGTATACACGTTTTTACAGGTACAGTGCAACCAATATAAGGTCGCGAGTCAGATGCGCAAATGAAAGAGTACGACAACAAGAATTAAACTATAATATACATGCATAAGAGTGTGATAAAAGTTGTGTTAGCACCACATTAAATTTTACCATGCTAGCACATATTTTTTATTTTGGTCGTCGATCGCGCACGGATTATAGGGGAGCATAGTAATTTTTCTGAAATTTTCTCTACAAAAATTATTTGATTTATTTGATTTGATAGATTTTTCTCTCCGTGTAGAGACGCAGACTTATCGTAATTTGATTATAATTTTTCTTTTTCTTTTAGATAAAGCGAAAATTTGTAAAGAGGATGAGTAAAAAACAATCCTAGAAATCGTGAAGAGTCATACATGTTCAAAATCTGATACTAATAACTAATAAGTATCTGTATTAAGTATAATCAAAAAATAAACCCAAAGATTTCAAAATGAATTCTCGAAATTTAATTCACGAAAAAGTTATATTTGCCCCCCCCCCCACTCCCCTTCCGGTGTACTATTTGGAAAGGGGCGATGTTGTTCTATCAAGATACGCTATTTTTAACTTTTTTTAAAAATTTTTTTATTATGACCTGAATTAACTTTTGAAAAAAAAATCAATTTCCGTCGGTCGATACGTATAGACCGTAAGTCGCAATTATTGCCCAATTTTCAAAATTGTTGGTTTTATTAATTTTTTGTCAGTAATTAAAAGAGAATCTCACTGATTTTCACGATGATCGATTGAATAATTTGAGTTATTCCTAAAAATAAATAAAATCAGAAAAACTTAGAACTGAGTTCTGCTGTATGTTTTTGTTATCATACATTTTTGCGATATATGTAGTTCATTCTTAAAGAAGTTCAATAAGATTATTTATATACAAGCTTTATCGTACCTGGGGTAAATATAATGGAAAATTTTTCTTAAGATCGGTGTGATCCTTGATATTTTCTAATGAGTAATCAACAATATTTGTTTTTTATTAAATCATGTTATGATGAAAAGATAATATTTAACTATTAATTAAATGTTTAATTAGTCACCATTTTATCTCTCGCTAGAAATTACTTGATGGTTGATACCACAGAACAATAGAACGAATACAACTATCTCTTTTCTGCAATCACTTATGGGCATTTATGTGCATCTTAGGCAACTAAGCAGTTACTTTCTCAGTAGCAGTCGCTGAGTGTAGGTCAGCCAAACAACAATGGATTTGATTGTTGTTAGCATTGTAGAACCCCCACACGTAGCGTTGTGGTATCACACATATGTATGCGAACCAGGGTCACGTGACGGCCATCACCACCTCCGATCACTCACACTAACAGAATTTACCGCACAAATACAAAGTACACACCGTGCACGTATACAACATATTTTCTATCTCAACTGGTTACACTGGTTCCAGTAGTATAGAGATAGGTATTTTATCTCTAGTGCTCTATGGTTGATACATTCAAATTTAATTTAGCAAATATCAAAATATTTAATATTCATGGTAATAAGTTTTAAAATGAAATATAATTAATCTGGAAATATTAAAGACCACACTGATCTTTTAAAAAAAAATTGTCTTTATATATTATTTGCCTTATGTTCGATGGTTTAAACAACTTGCAGAGTGTACAGTTTTGGTTTCACCAACAATAACTGCCTGCAATAAGACACTCCCACCTCTTCTACTGAACCAGAAACAACTTGATTCAAATTACCACTAAAGTGTTCGAAAAATTTTACCCCGACACTGTTATTGCAACAGAAATAGCAATGACACTAACCAATTCTTTTTCTAATTTACACCTAATTTAATATTTTATTTGCCAAGTACATAATATGAATGTTAAATTTGTATTTAAAAAGAAAAAATAACTGTAAGAAAGCTTTTTATAAAAATATTAATAACCCTTTTCATACATATAGCATCATGCACTATTTACTTCTCTAAATATTAATGCATTTTTAAAATGCTTTTAACCGAGAAAAAATGCATTAAAAGCCGTCTTATGTAATTTATAACAAATCTGAACTTCGTGCAATAATAACAGCGCATAGTAAAAAAAAAATGACAGTAACGTGTATATGGCGAACTTACTACACAACATACAAATTGTGAAAAAAAAAAAATACGATGAAGCAAAACCGGCATACTAGATTCTTTTTAAAACATTAGAAAGGAAATTAAAATATTATCTCAATGAAAATGAATTTCCTTAAGAAACAAAACAAAATAAACAACAATTTTAAAACAACGAAACGCAAAAAGAAAAGAAAAAAATTGCAAAGGAGGGAAGCAGAGAAAAACTTCAATTAAAATTCTCATACCACCACCGCCCGTTTCCCGCCCCGATCGTGCGCCAGTTCTGCTCGCGTTCTATTTCATTTGCATGTTATCTTTTTCTCCATTTTTCATTAAGTGATAACAAGAAAATATTTGTGCTGTGCAAGCAACGCTCCAAAGAGGATATATGCGCGAGTAATAGTTTGTATTTTTCTTCAGCTATATGTACAGTGGATTAAAGTGAAATCAAAACACCTATAACGGATAAAATATGTATATGGTGCCTTATAGTAATCATAAATGATAATAATGCTTTAATTCAAATTTTATCATCAAAAATTGTTAATAGGTGTACCTGATCAAATATTAAAACGATAAGACTGGAAACAAATTATAGGTTAAGTCGTTCTTTCTAATTTTTTACCAAAATTGACTCTGCAAAATCACAAATAAATAGACTCGTGTCGAACCGATCACGTCCCTAGAAAGAATATCGTCATCTTGAGAGTAAAAATGAAAAGTTCACATCCAAGCCATTCTAACTCAATGCGACCAATCTTATTCAAATGATTTTTGTAGGAAAAATTTTTCAATTTTATGACGTCACTAAGTTTACCAAAATTTTTTATATACCTAAAAACCTGACTAATTATCAAACTGGAGTGACTCTCGAACAACGTTTCGGTAGCCTAATGAGTAAGGCGGTTGACTAGCAATCACGGGAACCGAATTCGAGTCGCAGCCGATCCAGTTTGATAATTTTTCAATCACTTTGTTAACTTTAATTAGTAAATAAGATGACAGAATGATGAAACTAGAAGCGAATTATAGATTTTCGAAGTCATTACTTTTAAGTTTTATCAAAATTAAACTAACAGGATTTCTAGAAAAACATTTCTAGTTCATCATATAAATTTTTAAAAAGAATTTTGTCGTAAAAGTGGAATGCTTGTACTCCAATTATCCAAACTTAACCAATCATCCTAATTCAAATTATTCCATAATGCCAGATTTAAATTTCTTTAAAAACTAACTTGACGTCAGCAAGTTTGCTAAGATTTTTCGAGACCCAAAGAACCATAAATAAGTAACTGTGCCCAAAATCCCAATTGGAGAGATCAGTCCGATGATTAATTACAGTGTAAACTCCATATAACGAAATTGAAGGGACCGGGTATTTTATTACGTTATAAAGAGTTTTCGTTATATGGAGAGTAAAAGAAAACAATATAATTTTACGAATACAACTTACGAATTTAGTAATTTGACTGAATTAAATGACACTTTTTCGTCAATACACAAACTCTTTCTTTTACTCGCCATGTTTACAGTTAAAAAGTTTGAAAGCAACTAAGAATATGATAACGTAAAGACAGCAATAAGACAGTAGTACGGAAGTACAGTAGGCAAAAACATGTGCTAGGCAATTACAACAAACAAATAAACGGATTTCTAAGAATCTCTTTGTGCGTACGAAATATTTACGACTTTGTATCACTATTTTGTTTGAATGTCAGTGAAATAAAATTTTTTTGGCTTTAAAAATGACGTATTTTTCGTTATTGAGAGTGGCTGTTACGTTATAAAGAGTGTTTCAATATACGAATGATAATGTAAACCAAACAAACCTTTGTAATTTCTACGCTTTAAGGAGTTTTTCGTTAAATAGAAGTTCGTTATATAGAAATTACACTGTATTATCAATTAATTTTTATACTTTCAAAAGTTCGTGACAACTACATCAATGCACATTAGTTAGTTGCTGTACTTGACAATCAAGAAAGATGTTCGATTTTCACTGTCATCTACTGTCCAAACGTGTATTTGTCGCTATGTCGCCTGTGTATGTGTATGTATACAGTATAACAATATCTTTCTATCACATAAACACACTTAATAGCTGTGTTAATTAAAATTACCAATTTAAAGTGAAAAGAAAGAAGCGTTCGCGGAATGAAAGAAAGCACAAGCGAAAAAAAAAACACGTCTTAAATTAAAATTCAAGGGTTCTTCATTTTGCTTAAGTATTTCTAATTATAATATTTGTATTTATGCATTTTTTTTTTTAAATATGTATGTGTATGTGCGTTGGTATATTTACATAATTTCAGGGGCGGACTAATGAGATATGTCACGTAAATATTATACAGTTTTCATATTTTTCACTGATGATTTTTAACACGTTTCGAATATATTTGTGTACGTATGTACCTACGTATTAAATTAAAAAGTACTGTGTGATTTCGGTGAATTTGTTCTACAGATTGTAATCTTGAAAATTTAAATATATAATGATAGTAAATATTAGAGAATATATTTGTTGTTTCTGATACGAAAGTATATTATTGTTTACATTTTAACAAAAGAATATAGGTACAATTTAAAAAAAAAAAATGTTTATGAAAAATTTTAACAAAATTTTCATTTTAACTAAAACAAATTGTTTAAATGCATGATTAAGGAATATTAACACTATACGCCCCGCATACTTTCACAGTAAACTTCCCCAGGCAGGGGCTGGCAATCTTTTGAAAGAATTAAAGAAAAGAAAAACTTTGTATAAATAAATTCACAAAATGATGATATAACTTATCTAAATGCAAACATACACATCTCTACCATATAATAAAATTATAACGAGACCATTTCTGTACATGGAATATTTTTTGAAAATTGTACTGGTACTGTAAATAGTTATCGACGTAGATACCAGAACAGCAATTTTTAGAATTTTTGTCTGTCTGTCCGCTTGTCTGTTCACGCATCACGCAAAAAAAATTGGACGGATTTTAATAAAATTTGGTGTGATGATAACTTATATAACCTAGGGCAACATTTAAGATACTTTTTACTCCGGGAAAATACCTCGTTCCTACGGGAAAATAGAAAAACCATTTTGTGCATGTGCACGCATTACGCAAAAACTATTGGACGGATTTTGATGAAATTTGGTGTGGTGATAGCTTATTACTTAGGTCAACATTTAAGATACCTTTTACTTCGGGAAAATATTCCATTCCCAGGGGAAAATTGAAAAACTATTATAAGCATGTGCACATATTACGCAAAAACTATTTGATGAAATTTGGTGTGGTGATAACTTATTACTTGGGTGAACATTTAAGATACTTTTTACTGCGGGAAAATTCCTCATTCCCACGGAAAAATAGAAAAACCATTTTGAGCATGTACATGCATTACACAAAAATTATTTACACAAAATAGACAAATACACAGGTAATGAAAAAAATAAAAATAAGAAAAAACAAACAATTGAATATTTTTATTACAGTATGTATGCATTTCAATACAATTACCAAAAAAAAAGAAAAAAATAAATGATAATATTGATAATATAAAATTATATTTTGATGTGTTATCGTATCACTTATCCATCTACAAATATTTATAGATATAATCACACGCTTATCGTGATCGGCCTCTATAGTTGTTTCGGATATTTTAAGATGCGGAAAACGCGGCCCGTAAAGTGTTAATGAATTTTAATAGTATATTACGTGACTGAAGTTGTAAGTTGCATATTACACACGAGCGAAAAAATTACGCAAGAGCTGCGCAGCGGCGAGTGCGTAATTGCGCGAGTGTGTAATATGCCTTACAATCGAGTTACGTACTATAGTTTATCTACGACTAACATGAAATTCACAATAAACGACAAAAATCTGGTACAAATCTACAAATACCAATAGATTAAAATTATGTAGTATTTGAAATTTATTAAAAACAAACGTAAACAATCAGTTGCTAGGTAAAATTTTTGTACAGATTCTAACATAATAATATGTATCATGTATATCACTGTATAATATATAATAATAATTATAAGAATTAATAAAAGTGTAATACACGTTGTTATTTTTAGCACACATTCGTGTAAAGGGCCATTCTTTGTACAGCTGGATATGGACTGTATGTAAAACGTAGCTTACTTAGATAGTATTTTGTACAATAAACAAGCAATTTCATGGTAGTAGTAGATAAAATTTCTTAACTTCCTTATAATAAATTTTTTTTAGTCCACCGGATATTTTCGTATTTACAATTTGGCCCGCCGACATAAAACCTTAGAAACTCCTGAACTAAAGTTGGTAAATGTTTCGGTACTCTAAGGTAGCGGTTACACTGGATACGAATTCATCCGAAAATTCATTCGTACGAATTCATACGAGTTTAGACGAATTAAACAAATGCATACATTTAGACATGCGTGGTTACACTGCTTACGACTCTTTCGTACGAGCTCGTACGACTTTTTGATACGACCAAAATATTTTGTTTTTTGATGCGAATTCGTACGAAAAAAATGCAATGGATATAGAAAAAATAATTATTTTTGTTGAACAAAGGCGGTCTTCAAGGGATCAAAAGCATAAATATTATCATAATAGAAAGTTAAATAAAAAATTGTGGAATAAGGTGGCAGAGGAAATGTTTAGATAATTTTTTAATTAAATATGTTACAATATAATAAAGCTAACCTAACCTAACTAAAACATTTTAAGTATATGTAATGAAAAATTAATTAACTAAATATTGAAGCTGAAATTCAATAGATTTTAAAATGTAATTGAATGTGATTTGCGACATGTTCAAATATTCTAAAAATTTCTGTTTGTCTTGAAAAATTTCCTCAAAGTAATTCCAGAACTCAGCTTTTTTTGCTCTACATGAATAATAAATAATCGTTTACACAGAATTGTTTGTTTTCTGTAATTAGAAATTTTTAAAACGGTGATTCTAGTAAATAAGACTTGGTAACTGGATCCATTGTTTGATATCATGTACTAACGGTTTTCAATTTAAATTTAAATACGAATTCGTATTACGATTCCGTATCAAATGTAACCACACAGTCGTACGAATGAATTTCGTACGAGCTCGTACGAATCAATTTTCGTACGAATTTGTATCCAATGTAACCGCAGCCTTACGGTTCTAATACAAAAAACTGAGACATTGTATGATTATAAAATTAATTACATATGTAATATTATTAATTTTACTATACAGCGGTTATGTTCGTACATAATATATTTTTACAAAGTGTAAAAGTGTTAATAAAAGTGAGCAACATAAATAAATACACCAAGCTATAATGGGTAACCACAGCTCGTTTGATCTTTGAAGGATACATGTAATTAATAATAGTTTTATAGTGCATACACATAAACAAACAATGTACCGTGTGAGTTTTTTGAGAGTTGCTTTCCTTTTATTACAGCCAAATTTGTATGATAGAAATAGTACTGGAAAAGGTTTTTTTGAAGCAGCTTCAAATACATATGCATATTTTTATCGCCTAATTGATAAATTAAAGAAAAATTCAAAAAATAAACGTGGGTAAAAAAATCATTTAAAAATCTATAAGTTTGTATCATAGCTCGAAAACCATAAGAGCTATCAAGCTCCTGACTATAGCAATCGGTTGCCCTTGTCGATATCTACAACTCTTATTTGAACAATTTATCGATTAAATCAACGGTTTGGCTGTAATAAAAATGGCAACTCTCAAAAAACTCATACGGTATGTGGTAGTTACATATATATCTACACGGGGTACTTTGTTGATAGGTATAAGATGTTTTATATGCATATACAGATATTAAGTATGTGCATTCATAAATATGCGTTTATATGTTATTGTTATTTCAGTAACGTTACAATTTCCGGATAACTATAACTTCCGAATAAGAGGCGGGGGTTAACTTATAATAAAGCTTGAACTCTCGAATAAATAAATAATTCACGGTCTAAAAACTAGTTTACGGTCATTGACGTTGTAAGACGTCAAGTGAAACTTTTACCAAAACGTAAGCCATGCTTTCCTTTGGTACTATAGTGACTGGGAATAGGATGTTGCTAACTATAAAAAACGATAGACGTAATAAATGTCCATCACGCTGTTTCATTTAAATGCATATACCTACTGTATCATCAATGGGCAGTGGTTCTCAAACTTTTTGGTCCGTGACCTCCCTTTGTACCTAAAAATTTCAAAAGACCCCCAAAATATATATTAGAAATAGAAAATGTGTAGTAATCTGTAATCAAATGGGTATGTAATCTATAATCAATTATTTCTGTGGCCCGCACAAATAGTCTTCGCAACCCCCCTAGGGGTCGCCACACCCACTTTGATAATCACTGATCTACCGTACAAAATGTACCACTGCTTCATGCGTGCGTTACAACAGAGACTTTCCTGCACTTACAATTAGTATGTAAAATACCAAGGGGGGGGCCAAACCACTATTATGATAGTTAGTATTCCGAGTGTAGCAGAAAAGTGACGTAAAATCCTCCCCATTTCGCATTACTATGTTGTGTAGGTACACACTGCTAGTAGTGGTATTGGTTTGATGTTTGCTTCTGTGTGCGTATTCACACACACACAACTACAAAACACGTATTATGAGATAGAGCAACGTCCAGCTCACGTAACAATTGGTCTTACAATACATAACAATCGTAGTGGATTCGGTGATCGATACCGACTGACTAAATGCCTTAAGCTGTGGCAGACCTACAAATGACTCCAAGCGAGCTACACTTTTTTGATATTAGTTTGCTTCTAGTGTTCTACAGTCACTCCCAAAATTATTTGGACAGCATTTTATTCATCATTTTTGATGAATTTATTTTGATTATAAAACAACAAATGTTTTTATAGGAAGTAATTACAGAACCACCTCTGTACTTAACAGTTGAAACCACATTTTTTGGATTCAGCGCATCTTTTTGATTTCTTCACACAAATTGGGGTTTTGTTTTCTTGTGTTGAACATTTCAAATTTAGTTTCATCGGAGAAAAGAACCCCCCTCCAATGTAATAATTCCTCAAATGTAATAATTTCTTTTTAAATAATTTTATGTTGTCCAAATAATTTTGGGAGTGACTGTATGTATGTAAAATACAAAGTTTTTTCTTCAATTTATTAAATTCAACCTGTATAAAGTATTAGCCAACTTTCGAAATGTAATATCATTTTGTCAACACATTTCGTATTCTTAAAACAATTACGCAATAATATTAATCCATTTTCCAATACACACTGCGAAAGCACAAAAAGTAACGTGTAGCGCGACAAAAAGAAATTTAAATCGTACCACCACCGTTCTGTTTCGTTTTCGATTGTCGTTAAAAATTAGTCATTACCTATTCACGGCACGAATACGGGCCATTTAAATTATATAATTTAAAAAAAAAATACATGTACAGTTTGCTCTAGAGTAAATATCAAAAAATGTTTTTTTGTATTCCGTTTTATTTTTCTTATTAATTCTCTTCTCTAGCCAAGTGTGAGCACCCTCTGTGTATTATCTTGCAATTTTAATGATTATATTACTCAGCGTCGCGTCTCAGTGGCATAAGTGTGTAAATTTCCGTTTATTCCCCTTTATTAGAAATTTTTTGTCAGTTTATTTATTTAGCGTAAGAAGTTGACTTCGTGTTTCTTTTTACTTGTGTCTAGATATATTTACCTTTTAATATTAACGTTTTTTTTTTTGTTCTTATTCTTATCCAGATAATTGTCAAAATAAATCATTTTTATGTGATTTTAATTTCACTTTTATTAAAACAAAAATATAAATTTTCTTTACGGGATTCATTCACTGCTTGCTGTAGGTTGTTTGATATGTACCGGTTTATACGTTATTTATTGCTCGTCGCTAGCTCAGTCTGGTGTGTAACTAACAAAGTAAATTTGTATTCTTCTGCCTAAAGAATGAAATTCCTCAATCAACTTTTTTTTATTCTTCGTTTTACGTGAGTGAGATCGCACTATTTTTAATATTTTAAGTCAAATAAAAACCATATACAGGGTGTTAGGGAATAAGTGCGAAAGATTTTGATAAGTGATTGCTGAGTGATTTTTATGTAAAGAAGTTCATATGAATCCATGTCCGAAAACGCTTAGTTTTGAAGTGGACAGAATATTTCCACTCAAACCAGTGGCATCCGTACAGCCATGTGCTGGATAAAGGCACGCCAATAATTTTTTCCAATTCGAAAATGTTTTTTTTAAATATTCTATAAATTGTTGATAAAATTGACCCCTTAGTATTTTGTCGTTCATGTAGTCGTTTTCAAGATAAAAAATAATTGTCAATTATTGTTCCTACCACAGAGCCGGTTTAGGTTCTCGTATTAGTTGCTGAGGTAATTTTATGAAAAAGTCTTATCAATAAATAGGCGAAGACGTTTCACTTCTACAGTATGACCAAATAATTTGTTTTTAATTTAATACAGAAAAAGATTTTTTAAAAATGAGAAACTAAACACTTTGTACCTTGGAAACTAAGCGTTTTCAGACCTGGGTTTATTTGAATATTTTTCCATGAAAAAACCTCAACAATCACCCATTAAAATCTTTCGCACTTATTCACTAACACCCTAGATATATTTATATCACTTTTTTATGTGTTTGTCGTTAGCATTTCTTTATTTTTGAAGCAGTAAGGGCGCCTATTTTATCTTACTACTAAAGTCTCTCTAACAAATGTAACAGAAACCTTAATTCCAAGCCCGACGAGAGGGGGAGGAGCTGAGATTCTAGCGCCGTGGCCCAGGCTTGAAGAGGGGGGCCCGGAAAAAAGTAAAAGGAGCATTTTTGAAGGAAGAGGAAGCTAACTTTTGACGGAGGGAAATTTAAAAAAAAAAATGTGTGACGGCCTTGACTGGTTCTAACGGAATTCTAGTACCAAATCTGTTTTTAGTCTAACATTCTAATCCTTATAATTGTTGCTATTTAATTTCATGTGGGCAAAGACAAATATCCTTCTCCTAAATCTTCACTATTACAAATACTTAAAAGAACACTTCTTTAAATTTATCGATTGCACTCCAAACGTATGACTTTCATATTTATTGTCAATTATCTGATCAAAATATCTCTTTCAGTTCTCCATAACATGGGTACATATTACATACACATGCATAGAGAGAATGTAATTTTGTTTCAAAATTTATGTTAAATATGTAAATTACACACAAGCGCCAATAATGCTGGTTGATATAATATGCTCGGATTAAGAATTGGTGTTGACAACTATTGTTCAGTTGTTATAACAGCACAACGCACAGTCATAATATCACCGCAAGATTTTAACTCGCTGATAATATAGAAAAGTACCTCGATGATATGTACCTTTGTATGAAAATTAAAATAGAATATAAATAGGTACGATACGATACATGATATATATCCATATATGGTTTAATAATAATTATTGTTTGAAGAATTGAGAGTAAATTTGAATACTCATTTATTATTATATCGTCATGCGAGAACCATATAAGGTTTAAATGCAAAGTTTTTCAAAATTTTATAAGAAGCGTTTCTTTTTAAAGTTTGAAGGACAAGAGAATACCAAAAATTAAAGAATTTTTAGCAGATTCTCACTTAGGAAGAATGTATCAAGTCATTTTATAATATATAACTATTTTTTTAACCCAATAACGGTCATGACCGCTACGCAGCAGCGTCAAGTTAAATCTGACTAATTGCGACATAGCGCTATACCGCGTCAACAATTCCATATGTAGTGTATTAATTGTAAAAATAGTGTATCAATTGGGCGTTTTGTCATAATAAGTATGACGGTCAACGTGTTAATTAATTGTAAAGTATTTAAAATAAAAAATTTAACCCAGTTTTAAGAAAGAAATTTAACACTAAAAGAATTAGATTAACTTAATTTGACATAAAATACTCCAAATCTTATAATTGGTTCACCAAAAATTTACACTTGAATTATATTTCCTTTAAAATAGTCGCACCTAGAAAAAATAATTTAAAACTAAATGATTCTTTTGAAAATACAAACTTTTGTCGAGAAAAAATTTAATTTTGCTAAAAATGAGCATATTCATGCGACGAAGCGATTTTATTTCTGCTTACACCGACATCTGTTGGTGACCTTTTTGCAGCAGCATTTTCTTTATAACATAATTTATTAAAAAATACTTCTATAAAGCTAGGGAAGACGAGTATCGCCGAATCCATGAAGTTTCTTAATTAAAGAATGCTAGTGCTTCATGGTATTCATCAATACTCCCTTTTCCTGGCTTCATCTTTTTTTTAAAAAAACTATATTATCAAGATGTTGTTTTAAAACGTTACCAACAGATGTCAGTGCAGATAGAAATAAAGCCTCTTGCCAACCACTTCGTCGTCTGAATATGCCCAATGTTATTTAATCAATGTCAACAATTTTTAGTTGTGTCGAATAAAAACTAAAATCTAATAATTTTCGGTCCGGAAAAATAGATTGAAGTCATAAGTCTTACACGAATGAATCGATACATGGAGCCCTAAACTACAAAAACTATACGTAACAAATAATAGCTAATTAACTTTTTGTGCAGCATAAAAAAACACTTCACTACAAACAGACACATAAAAATGAAACATAAATGTAGCTAATAAAAATTTTTTACAATTTGTTTCAGGCGTGTATTTACAAATTTTTGTAGCCACTAAACATAAAAATATAAAAAAAGAAAAACGTTAAATAACTGTATATTATATCGTATAATAAACATTTAAAATGTCTTAAAAAGAGACCCCTATGATGAGATGTAAAACCATTGAAATCACTTTAATTCGAATCCAAGTGCCCTTAAGAGAGTGACGGTGTCATTACGTTATATAACGTCAATAGCTTCACTGATATCATCAACGCCGAAAAATCACTCTATCTCTCGCTAGACGCATATATACAGACACAGTGAGCGATATCATCACTATCGCGTCTTCCTATTCACTCCTACACATTCGCCTTACAATATGTCGCCACGGTACTGTTTTATTATTAAATGCAATTTTATTTTCCTATAGTTTGCTACAACCAGACGCAAACAGTGAGGTAAGAGTATGGATATAGATATCTAGTTTTATGATTTTGTATCTTTTATTAACGTATTAAAATTACTTAAATGTTATCTCTCTTCCTAGACGAATTGACAAATGGTTAAGTGTACTGTTATAAAATTGTTATGGAGTTCGTAAAAAAAAAGATATATTTTTTCATTGCTCCTTACGTAACAGTCAGGTTTTATAATATCACATACATGTAGGGTAGGTATATATGTAGCTTAGCGGCCACTGAACGCTACTAGACGGAAACCTGCCAACTAATATTAAAAATGCGAAAATGTGCACCATCGAAAAATTTGCGTTAAAAGTAGATATTGAAAGTCAAAAGTCTAGATGTCCAGAACGGTCCACTCAATTTTTTGTGTTATTTTAACACAAAGCATATATGTCAAATCTTTACACAAGATTTGTGTCAATGATTTAACACACAGGAGGACAGACATTTTTTGTTAATTTTTCAGATTTATCAGAGTTAGTCGTTAAACTTTTTTATTCAATATTTTACTTCCACTGCAGCTTAAGATATTTATAATATATAAAGAAAGATGAGAGTAGTTCTTATTATTAAATACAACCGAAAAATTATAAGTTTTTTCAATTATTAGAAAGTTTTGTTTAATAATAAGAAATACGGCTCATCTTTTTTATTATATATATTTTGGTAGATATATTATATTCTAATGTAACTTACGTACTTATAACATTCTTTTGTTTTACACAAAGATTGTGTTACTTCTTTGTTGTTCGAAACAAGTTAACATTTTTATTTTGATAAATCGAAATTTGTGTTAATATTTTCATTTAACACAAACACGGAATGTTACATTAACGCAAGGTTGTGTTACTTATTTAACACAAAAACTTTAACCACTAGCTTTTTTTTACGCAGAACACAAATTTTTTTACTGTGTGTTTGTTTGTTTGGTGGTGTTTGCCTTGGTTTCGCGCCTCAGCAGCTTAACGAATCGACTTGAAGCTTTGCATAAAGATAGATTGGGAACAGAGAAGGTTATTGGCCACTTTTTGCTCATTGCGATCCTAAAGTTGAACATTCGTACACTCTATACTTAGCCTATGTCAAGCTATGGGTAATCTTGGAAGTGGAAAACATAGTAAGTGAAATGATAAGAAGTAAAGAAAGGTAGACAATTATCGATGAGATTATAACAACAAATAAGAACTAAGAAGAAATTTGATACATTGAACCATTCAGGCTGTACAAGAAAATTTACCCCAATTTTCACCCCTCCAGTCCTTCTTATGCACCCGGCCCTAGTTTAACCTATACTGGTGAATAGATCTTTCAAAAAGTAACATTTCGTCAATTTAAAGTTTTCCTCTATCTCTTATAGTTTTCGAGATATCTTAAGGAATACGATTTAAGCCCTCAACTTTAGGGACTGGTTTCACCCCCTAAACGTGGAAGATGGCCGATAAAAAAAACACCAGCGAAGTTTCATCAAAATCCCGAATTTCACTCTGGGTGCATTTCCTTGTAAGTCGTAAATTGTCAAATAACGATGTCTTTCCCGTTTTGCATAGGAGCAATTACCAACAAAAAACTGCAGAATTTAAAAAACTACTTTGTTCGTTGAAGTAATTTAGATTGGCAAGAAGTTAAATGTTTGGTTATAACACTAGATTGGTGATTCCCAAAGTTGGGATCGCGAAAACTATTTGTGGGGGTCGCAGAAACAATTGACTACAGACTACATATCCATTTTCTACACATTTCCTATCTATTTATAAACATATTTCGGTAGGGGGGGGCGCGGACTAAACAGTTTGAGAACCACTGCACTAGATTATGCTTAACTAATGAACCAACAGCAAAACCATCCAAACTCTTATGGTCTGCAGCCAAAAACATACAAATCTCTCAAACACTGAAGCTTTTCCCGACATACAGCCTACAAAATATTACAGAAGGATATTTAACGTTCCCAATAGATGAAATTGCACATAAAAAGTTTACGTTTTTTTTCCTTCAGTAATAGTAATTATGAAAATTATGTGTAAAAGGAAAAAATAACATGTGATAAATTACACACGAAAAGTAAACTGGAAAGTATTATTATTATATTCAGTGGTCGTAATTCAAAGAACATTCGAACTAAGTTTATTGAAGGAAATAGGTTCGTAAATGTGTAATGTATATGGCCATATAAAAACGAAGTGAATGACAGTAGTAAAATGTAAACGGTGAATATGGCAAACGTAAATGATTACGACTTCTCGCAATACTACGAGAGAGGGTAGTAAGTGGTAACTGTTACTTCATAGTCTACGCTATATGCATCAGCGATATAGGGCGCGCGGTATGTACGTCGAATTGTTCGTTAGAGGTGCAAGAGAGTGTAATAAACTTTATGACAATCTGATGTGTATCAGAGGTGTCTCGGGTTGACTAGTAAGTGATATACTTGTGTACGGAACGTATCATGATTATGTATATTCCGTTGTGTACACTCCGCGACAAGGGTACAGAGAAAACGGTGTGTGGTAAAAATTTATATTTTTGACAAATATTATGTGTAAAATACGAAAAGTTCCGGAATTTATACACAGTGAAAAAAATTGTGTTAAAATTAACATATTTCACATGTCCAGAACGGTCCGCTTAATTTTTTGTGTTATTTTAACACAAAGCATATGTGTCAAATCTATACACAAGATTTGTGTCAATGATTTAACACACAAGAGGACATACATTTTGTGTTAATTTTTCAGATTTATCAGAGCTAATCGTTAAACTATTTTATTCAATATTTTACTTCCACTGCAGCTTAAGACATAAAGTAAGTCAGTTCTTTGTAACAATTCTTACTTGTGTCCATATACTATATCTACAAAAATATATATATATATATATATATATATATATATATATATATATATATATATATATATATAATAAAAAAGATGAGAGTAGTTCTTATTAGTAAACAAAACTGAAAATTATTTTTCAGTTATTGACGAAGCTAGTTTTATGAAGCGTTTAAAAATGAAACAATTTTCTTACATTTTAAGGTTATTTTGTTACAGATTCAGTTAAAAAAAATCATGTAAGCTTATTTGAGATTGTATTATATAATATACTATCTTACATGTAAGTAAGCTTACATGATTTTTTGTAACTGAATCTGTAACAAAATAACCTTAAAATGTAAGAAAATTGTTTCACTTTTAAACGTTTAATAAAACTATATTCGTCAATAACTGAAAAAAATTTTTCGGTTTTGTTTAATAATAAGAACTACTCTCATCTTTTTTATTGTATATATTTTGATACATATATAGTCTAATCTATTTTACCTACTTATAACATTCTTTTGCTCTACACAAATATGTATTGTGTTAGGTACTTCTTTCTTGTACGAAACAGGTTAACATTTTTATTCTGTTAAATGGAAATTTGTGTTAATATTTTCATTTAACACAAACACGAACTGTTATATTAACGCAGGGTTGTGTTACTTAACTATTTAAAACAAAAATTGTCACCACTAGTTTTTTTTTATGCAGATACTACAGTAAAAGCGTCGCTCAAAACGATCGAACCGTGCATTTCGGGTAGGCAGCAATTTTTTTTCTGAAATTCATAGAAGGGCCTGTGGTGAATATAAAACTGAGTTTTCGGGACTGGGGGTGTTGCCGTTTAGCCGCCATCTTGGAAAAAAGGTCAAAATTAATTTTTCGATTATCTCTGTAACCGTGAGGCACACAAAAATTTTGTAAAGACCATTTTTATAGAAAATTTTATTTTCTACAATTTTTATTTGAAACATTTTGTCAGAAAATTGATATTAAAAAAGTTATTCACAAAAAACTGTGGAAAATTAAGGAGTGGAAAACTTTGAGGCCATATAACTTTTCTATTTTCAATCCGACAAGATTAATGCTTCTTATATTTTTCATAGAGAATTTCTTAACGAACAATTTGACGTACTTATTTTTATTATTAAACATACAGTTATCGAGTTTGCGCGCTGTAAAGAAAGGTAAGTGAGGTATGTAAATAAATAAAACTATGATTATTGGTTCAGTTGGGTACATTATGTCTGGTAGTGGATTAGAAGAGTTGCTAAAACTAATTTATGCTGATAATTGTGTTAATAATATTATGTCTGGCCACGCATACGCAAGAGCAGTACGAGGTCACATTTTGGTGCACTTGTCTTTGGCAAAAAAAATTATGGAATTTATTGATTTCACTGATGAAGAACGAGATTTAATGGACAGTATTGTAAGTAATAAAACACAGATTTTAAAGGGCCCCATACACGGTGAGATATGTATCGATACCTTGTATCGATACAAATAGCGATACATATATCTGAGATTTGTATCATGTTTATTTAGCACACACACGCTGTGACTGAATCGTAAAACCTCAATACAGATAAAAAATTTTATTAGTAAAGAAATGTGCGATCTACAACGTGTGGCACCTGTGCTATTAGCAATCGCAATACAAACATCTTTACATTTTGAATCCCGTAGACATGGGTATAATTTATACATATTAATAAAATCTTCCCAAAAATCTCTATCTGCAGACATGATTATTCAAATAAATAACAATTATTTACTTTATTAACTGTCAAAATAAAAATGCAACCATAGTTACCACGATACTTGAGACAAGCACGATACCAGCTGATACTTGCTGATACTGATACAGTGATACCGAGACAGTCACAAACACGACGAGATCTGTATCATGTTACTGATACCTGTAACATGTAGCGATACAGATCTCATCGTGTATGGGGCCCTTTACAAGCAGCTGAAATCACGGCATTTAAGGAAATAGCTACTAAATTCGAAGATGCTGTTACAATGTTAGAACATAAAGGACCAACAGCCAGGCTCTGGATACAGTATTTCAAAATGATTACGTTTTTAAAACAATTCATTGAAGCTGAAAGATCTGGTAACTGGACCCTTCATTTAGATTCAGTTCAAAAAATGCTCCCTGTATTTCACTCTAGTGGGCATTTCTTGTACGCAAAATCAGCTCAACTCTACCTACAAGATATGCAAGAACTAGACAAACGTATGCCTCCACAAGAATTTGAGGACTATACTTCTGGTGGCCGATTCACTATCAGACGGACAAACAAATTCTGGAGTGGAATAATGTCCGACCAAACCATTGAACAAACACTTATGAGGATGATGAAAACGTCTGGTTGGTTAACTCATCGTGGAATATCTGAAAGTACGCTTGCTTCCTGGATACTGGGAATGATATCATTGCAAGACATCTGCGAGGAAATAGAAAATTTCTGTAATGTTTCCTTGGAATATTCGGAACAACACGTCGATCACAGCGATACACAAGTCATCAGAGATAACGAAGATGTTGAAAAATTGGATCACTGGTTGGCATCTTATGACCCATTTTTGGAAAGATCGGAATTAATATCAGTTTTTACTGGTATTATTGCCCCAGATTATATTAATTGTGACCGTGCAATTGAAATTGGAAAAGCCACGATCTCTCAAAATATTGACAAGAATTTCAGTAATTTATCTTTCAAAAGAAAAAATAAAGTGCTTCCTTTGAGCGCAGTCTCAAGATCTATTGAAGTGGATAAATCTCCAATAGTAGTTAATCCTTTGCTTATTTTCCAAAGAATATGTATATCCAAGCAGTCAATCGGCGATATAAAAGAATGCTTTAAATACGAACTTTCACCTTTCCCATTATCGTTGTTTACAGAGGACGGTATGCGGAAAAGCATGAAATCCTCTTTATTCAAAACATTTTTACCACTTAGTGCACCCGTGCAGCTTGGAGAAAATAAATTCTTCATTATTGATGGTGGATACCTTCTCCATACAGTTGTGTGGGAGCGGAACGTATCATTTAAAGTAATATGTCAAAATTATGCCAAATATATTAAAAATCATTTTTGTTCATCGGTAGGTATAGTTTTTGATGGTTACTCTGACGATGCAAACATAGCTGGCACCAAATCGTGGGAACGTCTTCGGAGGTCGAAAAAGCAACACTGTGCAGATATAATTTGCAGTAGCAATAGTATTCCGACAATCCCACAAGAAAAATTTCTTTCAAAATAAAATAACAAGAAAAATTTAATTACTCTTCTAAAGAAAGAACTGCTGGAATGGGACTATAATATCGAGCAAGCAGAAGCAGACGCGGATTCACTAATTGTAAATTCTGCTCTGGAGAAGTGTGATTTGTACGACTCCGTAACAATCGTTGCTGAAGATATAGATATACCGCTGGTTGGTTTTGGGCGTAACAAATCAAATGTTTTTTTCTTTAAACCAAAAAAGGCAACACGCCTGATAAAATTTACTCTACATCGAGCTTGAAGCATGGGGATGTAGTAAGTAATAACATTTTGTTTATTCATGCTTTTTCTGGGTGCGATACAATATCGGCAACCTACAATATGGGCAAAATGAAATTTATATATACTCTTGAAAAAAATTCAGAGCTGGCTTCAGGAGTAGAATTATTTCAGAACGAAGAAGTAGACCCCATTTTATTGAGTGCTGCTGGAGAGCGGTTTTTTATTGCTTTGTATGGCGGTGATAAGCATGAAGAATCGATCAATATATTGCGGTACAAAAGATTCGCGAAATCAACAATTAAAAGTAAATTTAATCTTGCCTCGCTCCCGCCCACACAAGATGCAGCTCGTATGCACACATTCAGAGTGTATCACCAAGTACAGTCGTGGTTGGCAAGATACAAAAATCCAGAATACTGGGGCTGGAGGAGAACCTTACGAATGTTCATCCCTATACAGTGCACCAATGAACCCGCACCTCCCGAGTTACTATAATTTAATTTTGTAAAACATTGTTCTTTTAAATAAAAAAAGGGGCGTTTTTATTAAACAAATAAAAATGGATGAGATTTGTTATGAATGATTTAAGCTGTTAAAAGAAATATTACAAGAGAGGGGCTTTAAGCGCCACGGGTGGTGCGGAAAGGTGTTAAATTTCAGGTTAATATGTAATATCTATTTTTTCATAAAATCATACTAGCCAATAAAGGTAAAACAATATAAAATAATTGTATTTTAAAATTAATATGTCACTTAAGAGTCGACGATTTTTTAGTTACAATTTTTACCTACCTACTTTTGGAGAGCTATAACTTCCTAACTAGAAGTCGGATGATAAAATTTAATACCTCAAATTTTTCGTTGAAAAGTACCCTATAAAAAAGATAAGAAGCATAATTTTTGTCGGGTCAAAAATAGCAAAGTTATCTGGCTTCAAAAGTTTTCGTTACTAAATTTTTCATGGTTTTTTGCTGATAACTTTTTTGTTTTTAAAGTTATGTAAAAAAGTTTATAACAAATTTTGTAGAAAATGAAGTTATCTGTAAATAAGGTCTTTACAAATTTTTTGTAAGACTTACGGTTTTGGAGATATTCGAAAAAATAAAATTCGACCTTTTTTCGAAGATGGCGGCTAAACGACACCACCGCGGATCCCGAAAACTCGGTTTTACATTCATCACTGACCTCCCTACAACTTCCAAAAAAAAAATTGCTGCCTACCCGAAATGCACGGTCAAAGTACGCTTTTACTGCACTAAGAACACAAATTTCTTTACTATGTAAATACTGTAAATGCTTAAAAAACAGTGCTGAAGAAGGGTAAAAAATCACATTAATAACACTGGTCAACACGATTTTTTCCCAACAATAATGAGTTGTATTATCAAAAAAAAAAAAAAAAAAAAAAAAAAAAAAAAAAAAAAAATATGCGGTACCTACTTATCAACCATATACATTTCATAGCTGGCTTAGCTCCATTTACTGAGATACGCAGGATTGAAACATGTATTGGATGCGCGGGGATATTTTTGAACATATATTGCTTATTGCATATGTTATTGCCTGAAGTGAAGCCTTTCAATATCTTAAAAGAAACTTACAGATGCAAAATTAAAAGAAGGAATTTTTAGAATTAAAGAAATACCTTTAATAGTAAATTAAATAAAGAAGAGAGTAAAGCGTGGAAATCCATGGTACAAGTTTTTAATAATTTTGCTAATTGATATCACGGAAAATAGAGTCCTGCTATGCTAGCAGATTATTATTGGACTTTAAGAAGAGAACCTGTAGATCTCAATTATATAAGAAAAAGCACATCAACTGTAAATTTTTGAAATTATTTTAATTAATAAATTTGTAATATTGGACTATGAATTTTTCAATTAATATCCACAGGAAACCCAAGCTAACCAAGACATAATATTAGTGCACTGTGAATATTTTCTAATGCTCTCTTAAAATCAGTTAAACATGACATTAAAAATTCCGTTAATAATATTGGTTAAGTATTTTACTGAAATTGCTAGTGAATAATCGAAAACAAAATCCTAATAAAAAACGAATCCAGATATTTATCAAAGGATTTTTACAAATAATTTCCCATTATCAGCGTGATATACTCCAGAGGTTTGTCTCAAAAAACCTAGATGACGCTACAATATTGTCGCAGAGTGTATACGTACGACACGACAATACCGGCGAAAACAGATACCGCAAGATAGACAGATAGACAGACAGCATCACTCACAAAGTTTAGTTTTACAACTTTCCATCATCTTCCAGAGATCGTCGTTATTCCTACTTACTACATCGTCGTCAGTGTCGTGTTTATTATTCGTTCGCGTTCCTTTTTTTGGGACAGGTCATAAACTACAAAATGTTTTATGTCAATTTTATGTTGTCGCTCTCTCGCTCAAACATCCATATAAAACACATTATTTGCACGAGTGACAGATTTTCACCCATTTTTATTATATTATTGTGTGTCATTATTGTCACATTATTGTCGTTGTCTACTCTCCTCCAAAGTCCATATAAAAACTTGTTGAATGTTTAAAACGTAGTTAAAACTCAATGGTGTTTGCAGAGTTTGACGGATAAACTACTTGCATATGCGAGACTTGCCGAGTAAATTATTTAGAATTGTTTTAAAACTCGAGACGGCGCTATTACGGGCGTATAGAGAACATTTAAAAGTTGTGTTTTTCTTTCGAAAATATTTTCACCTAAAGTTTTTTATTGATTTATTTAATTATTCAGTCGGAATTTCCATAATATTGTCTGCTGTCCTTTCGGTATTGCATCCGTATTGTTTGTATTCTTTGTTATAATTTTTCAATACAACAAAAATATATAATTTATTCAAAATAGATACCTAAGAGTTTTCAAGTTACAAAAGCATAAATTAGATTATTTATAATTATAGCCTGCGAACTATTTCTAATTCTTGTTAAATCTAAACTTATATAAATATTACAGCGTGATTCACATATTTGTATAAACACTTAAATATACCTATCGACGTTTTCGAAACTGCATAGTAACTAACTAACATTATAAAAAGCTAAGAAAAAATAAAGCTCTAACTCTAAAAATTTGAAAGTACTCTATTAGTCCTGGTAAGACAATATTTTTGATTTTAACTGATCCTGTAAGATCTTTGAATAATGGTTTATCGTGCCACCAAACTATTTAACACATTGAGGGTCATAACTAATAATAACGAAACGTTCAGTTAGACTGTCTACACAATCAATGAAATAAGGAATAAGAAATAAGAAATAAGGAATAAGAAGTATGTCATCTAGTGACGTTGAATGGAACTTTAAATGAAATAAGAAATAAGGAATAAGGAATAAAAAATAAGGAGTATGCCATCTAGTGACGTTGAATGAAACTTTAACTTAACTGCTCATATAGGTAAATGTATTTAGGTGTTTTATACATCAGAATTCATGAAAAAGTAAAGTTCGTGATGACTTTTTTGTCATTAAGTGAAAAAAATCACGAAGTTTGACGTAAAAAAATACCTACATATTTATATCTATGACCAGTTACGTTAAAGTTCCATTCAGCATCACTAGATGGCATACTCCTTATTTCTTATTTCTTATTCCTTATTCCTTATTTCATTAAAGTTCCATTCAACGTCACTAGATGGCATACTTCTTATTTCTTATTTCTTATTTCTTATTTCTTATTCCTTATTTCATTGATTGTGTAGACAGCCTTAATATATCTACTAATTTGACAACTTTATATGAAATTGTTGACGCAGTACAGCGTTGTGTCGCAGTTACTCAGATTTCACTTGACGCTATATAGCGTTCGGGGCCGAATTTCTGAATAAGTAGATCAGTGCCTTGGGACCCTGCAATCCGGAAACCACAGGGAAAATCCGTTATTAAGACATTTAAAGCACCACGTAAAATAAATTTTGAAATTGATTGATTCTTTCCCTTAAAAATTCTATAGAACATTGAGAAAATAATTTTTGGAAATTTTTGACTACTTGTAATCTGATCAAGTTGGATGTTATAACCGATACAATTGTTATGGTAAAAGAACAGCATCCGAAAACTTCTCATCTATAACAGACAACATTCTAGTGATGCAAATAGCCTGTATATTACACAGAATTATACCACTTATGATGTGAGTGGAGAACAAGGAAAGTAACGCGAGAATAGTATTTGGATGGTATCTCGTTCGACCACTTCACAAGTGCCAGACCTGAAGCATGCTCAGTAACTCAGCTATTTATTTATAAACATTTTAATTCTCAAAAATTTAGGTTGTTATGATAAGTATTAAAAAACTATTAATTCTATGCCATATAGTGACAAGATCACTTTTAAAAGATCAACCTGTATAATACAATTCTTTCCTTTACTGGGAATGTATAAAATTCAAACATTTCAAACTATGAAAATATATTATTAAAATTGACAAGTAAATTGTCAGGTATGTTTATTTGTAACCCTACGGAGCTATCTTTCGCTTGTGTATAACCAAAATGTAATCGGTTACGTTTGCGTTAATTGACCATATTTGAACATAACATCATTTTTAACTTGTAATATATAGTTTTGAAATGTTACCGCAAGGTTAATTATCAATCAAAATTACAAGAGCAACACTTTCTTAAAAAAAAAAAAAATAACCACAAATCAGAACAAAAAAATTTGCCCCATAAAGATTTTTTTGCTTTTAAATTTAAGTTTTTAACAGAATTAAGGTTTTTCAAATATTTCTAAGGGGAAAAAAACGATGTCCTATCATCATTATTTTACCAGTTTAATGAATTGCTATACTCTTTCTAAAGCACGCCGTTTTTGGAAATTAGAAATTTAAACCCGCACATTAATGAATATGTCTGACGTCTGTTATTTGTGAAGTATCATTTTTAAGGAACGAAATATAAAAGAGAGGGACTACTTTTCATGGGAACATATCTCTCGCCGTGCACGAGGGTAGGGGAGGTAAAAGTGTTGAGTGAGAGTACTATCTACTCCCTGGTTCCTTAAAATGAATCCCCAACGAAATGGTCGAGCATGCTTAGGCACTGACACTTGAAGATTGGTAGGTCGAAGGTTCAAGTCTTTCGGCCGGCTATTCTCGTGAAGGTTTTCTGCAGTTTCCCATCACAATTCCAGATGAATATCGACAGACAGTTCCTCTAAGAAGCCGGTTGTAGACGCATACCTTCCAAATCCTAGAATGCCACCACTTTTCTTAGCCTTCATTCACATCATAAATGTATCATGACTTGTAAAAAAAAATGTATGAATAAAGTATATAAATAAGGAATAATATAGGTGGCATCTGTTATAAACAAAGGAACCCTTAAACGCTGAACGCCATTACAGAGGTTCTCATGGTAACGCCTGAACCCGGGACTATGACAGAAATTGAAATAAAATATAAAATCGATATTCAAAATTTTGTATAAAAACCAAGCCCTTCTTTGAATCATAAGAATCTAACAAGTTTCAAGTGTATCAATACCAAATCATTTTTGAAATCGAAACATTGCGGAATACCCTATAATTTTTACCTTTTCGTATAATTCAAATTAGAAGCTTTTAAAGCGTTAAGTTTATGTTAGTGCAAGAAAGAACAGGGGCGCAACATTTTGTTGGACCTATGTGTGCAAAAATATGACCCTACACTGAAATAATGTAAATATGACATAAGATAAATAGGTTTTGTATAGTAAACTTTAATGTGACAATTGGTTACAGAACTGTCAGCTTAAAATTAGCTTCGTTGGAATATATTTTAGTACATACGTCAAAGTCGGGGAGTGACTCCATTTAATAAAGTAATAAAATACCTATTAAACAATTTATTTAGGTTAGATATACAAAAAATAATAAAATTACAAAAATACATGGGTATACTTCTGGGTACAGGTTGGCGTACCTATTCAATGTGTGATAATTATACATAGCATGTAAACAAAATAACCGCAAATTAGAAAACAAAGTATTTTGAGAAACATTTATAACAAATTATATATAATTTTTATTATAAGATGATGATAATATGCTTTATAAAAGAGACAAAATGCGACCCTGCAGAAATATTCACAAAGTATTTTAATATGTCAACAACAAATTATCTATTTCCTGCCCTAACAGCAGAATAAATAATAACAAAAACTTTATTTAAAATATCGTCCTTTTGTTCAACTCCAGTGAAAATATTTTAACAGCTTTTCAACCAATTAAATGTTTCAAAAAACTATGTGCACACACACAACATAACAACAAACAAGTAACAAAATTATATAAAATTATATATATTTATATATACGGAAACCATAAAATATAACACGAAGGTATATATAAATATACATTATAATTTTGAGAACTTTCTGGGAAAGTTAAATACTGCTTACTGTGAAAATGCTGAAACAAAAATTTCAAGATCTTCAAATGATTTGGTGGAACTCAATTTGAGAATATCAATTTAATAACTCTGGACCATCGACGTAATTCGTCATGAAAATATTAAAATGAATTTGGTAGTATTGCTTGAATAACAGGTTATCGAGTGTCTTGAAAAGGTGGTGAAAACCCTTCAACGAACTGTTTCATCCAATCTAAAAATTTAACTTATTAAAGCCCGTCCCTATTATTGAATAAGATTCTTACGTAAATTCCAAGAGAAAGATCTTTTCCAGGATAACAGCAGAGGTACCAATATATTTATGAGACAGCTCGATAATACTGAAAAATAAAATTAACGGTATATAATGTTTAAATGGCGCATTTTTCAGTATTCGATGTCAAGAACCTGATAGGAAACTAACTACGTAAATCCATTCAAGTATAACTGGATTTCTAGGTTTCCCATTTTCTATATACAACTGTACCGGATTGTGGGATTCATTGGAGAATTTGGAAAAAAATTATTAGGAACAAAATTTCTGCACCTTTGGAACTGCACCTTTACTGTAGATGATACAAAATATGAGATTAAGAATGCTGGGGATAAATTAAAAAGTTTGAGCAATATAAAGCATCTACTTAATAAATTTCTAACACTGACTGACTGACTGGCAGACAACGCACTGCCTAAACCGTTGGACAGGATTTTTGAAAATTCGTCCCCTAAATGGCTTCAATAAGGGATGAAAATTTGTATAGAAATTCGTCATTTTTGAACTTAGAGATATATAAAAATATGTTACTATGGCTATTAAAATAAATAATATCTTATCTAATCTTTGACACTGACTGACATCCTGAGATGTTGCCGATGGTAAATCTCATCGGGTGGGCATACGGCTAGTATAAAATATTAATCTCTTAGCAATAATCAACAAACCACTAGGGTTTCCTCCACTTTACAAGCATTACAAGCTTCATTACGGCCAAAACATTAACAACAATAACGTTTTCATTACACTCTCAACCATTACAGATTTCTTTACACTCTCACATTACGGATTTGATTACACTCTTACGCAAAGTTATAGCCTATAGCTACAGAAGTTTTCACTTCAAACAGTGAATGTTATATTTGAAAAATCCGTAAAAAAAAGGTATAGTATTGCTACCGTGGATCAGAATGGGTTAATATTTTGAAAGCCGAAATAAAAACTCAGTAAAACATTCCTACACCACTCTGCTTTTCTACTTGTAAACAAAGTACTGCTGTAATAATTAAAACCAAATTTGAAATTTTTCATCGGCCGAAATTAAACAAAATTCATATCTAGATGATATCGCAATACCAATTCTCAATCTCTATCCCTCCTTATTTTAATTTAAATCTCTTTGTTTTACAATGTACGACCACATAATGTATGTGTAGTTGAGCCGTTCGTTCTCTGACGAACTATTTTACACAAAACATTGAGGTACATCTTCACCAATTTCTACTACAGCATATATAAATACATACATATGTATATATTATAAAATACAAAACAGCAAAGCAAGTGTATTGTTTTGTTGTTTTTGGTTAGTAATTATAACACAATGCCCTGAAGCTAGTCAGAGAGAATACACCGCAACACAATAAAGTATTGTTTGTTACCAACCTAAACATTTGTTCATTTCCCTACCTCTATTCTTCCAACAAATATACGTATACACGTATATATCTGTATATATAATATTAATTACTCCAGATATTCTCTGCTTCAGTTTTCTGTGCTCGGTTCTCGGTATGTGTATTATATCTATAATGTTTCATTAACGTCCTAGCAGCAGCTATCTCTATTCTGTTTTTTCCTTTCGTATCATGTTTATTTATATTTTTTAATAAGAAATTTTTTTGTACACAAAATATTTTTTCAGATATTCCCTTAATTACAATTCTTTTTCACAAAAATTTTTAATCCACACACAACAGCAAATAGATGAACTGAACTAGTGTAGTCAAATATTTGGCCAAACATACTTCTTCAACAGCTCCCTCAAAACCTCAAATTTATTCGAACTATCCTAGTTATTTCATTTATTCTATTTTAATAAATAACCTAGTAGATACGTATCTACTGATGGGCATAATCATATACTCTTTCAATGATCGAATTCGGGCATTATGAGTGATTTAAAAAATCGAATTATTCGAATTATTTATCATCTGCTTGCTAGTATATTCTTAATTATATGGTTGGGTACAAACACCTAATAAATCATTTCTCCTACTTTCATATTTCGTATAAGTGAAGTTGGAACTAACAAAAAAACAACTAAAACAAAATTAACTAAACATTCGGATAATTCGTCAAATACTACGTCACTCACACATAGGAATATAATATTATATTAAACCTACATACGGTGTTGCATATGCATGTTCTCTAATATACCCGAAAAATAGCAGGAACAGGGCCGAGTTTACCTGCCCTGTGCTGCCCTGAGCACCGTGCAAAATGCCGCCCTAGAAAAAAATCACATCAACTTTTCCCTAAAAAAATAAGTGACAAACAAAACAAAACAAAAAATATTTAATAATTTTTTAACTTTTGCCTACAAAAAAACTGACGACAACACAAAAAAAACACGAAATTGTGTTTCAAATTTTGCCGGAGTGAGGACTAGCCCCGCGTGCCCCTAGTGTACAACTGTACATCCAACATTGCGTAGGAACTAAATTAGAAAGTGCCAACAAGTATAATTCGTTTATACTACCATTCATAGTGGGGCAAAAATCTAGTTTCTTCTGTATCGAATTATTTTGTCTGAATCATATACATATAGAGCCCGACCAACTGATTAAAAAAAGTAAGGGTAATAAATAAAGCTTATCAAAAAAATGTATCTTTAACACCTTGAAGGTCATGACGCATTATGACAAAACATCCAACTGACGATACACTATTTTGACAAATAACGCACCAAATAATGTTTTAAGATACCTACTTATAGTGTCTAAACAGAGAACAAGCTACGTTTACTTATGTACAACTAGACGTTTCGTCAATAGAGTGTCCGCTACACGTTCCGTCATAATTCCTTATAACCGTCAATGTGTTAAAACTACCTACATATTTTTTGAAGAGTTTTATTACTTTTAGTTTTTTTTTTAGATAATCAGCTGGTCGGATTATACTTCGGATTATTTCCATAAGCGAATGTTAGCGATTATTTATTTATACATATTATATTATGACGTGGCTTATCGATTTTTTAAATTCGAATTTCCCATCCTTATATACTAATCGAAAAATCGATTTTGCGATCGTTACCCATCGTTAATTTTCATATCTCAGAGTTAAACTGAATCATTAAAACTAAATAAACCTTTAAAAAAAAAATAGTTTTCTTTGAAAAACAATACCAAATTAAATTTCTTTTTTCAACTAACAAAGATTCATCAAAGCGTAGTAGCATTTGATTGGTTATTATTTTTAAATTATATATTTATTAAAACAAAAAAAAAAGTTAAATGCAAGAGTAAGTATAAAACGAGAAAAAAAATATCCAGGCGTGTACTCTCTACTCTGATAATAACATTATACAATAATAAATAAAATGAAATAGACGAGCCATCCCATACAATCGGAGGAGGACTCCCTCTGCCTTCCACTGCCTTCCACCTTCCCATTAAGTAAGCGAGCTAAACCCCCCTCCCCCGCCCCCAACCGTCGTCTTCTTACATACTGTATTCCACTGTAGTGCGATACTATAATGCCGCCGCGCCTGTATTTAATTTGCATTACTTACTTTATAGTTAACGGAAGTTTCCGTTACAGACCGGAAACTTGGATTGTGAATCTATCAGGCTGATTTAAACTTTAAAAAACTTTACTCATATTTTATATATTTTAAAATAATTGTGTGTATTTTATCTATTAAAGAAAAAATACAGCAAAAAAGTTTTATGGGTATTTTTTTTTGTACATTAACTATACCAAACTTTGTACGACCTGCTATTGTAGTGTGGTGGTACTAAGCTCTTAAATCTAACAAATTCTTCAAAAATTCCTGTCCTTCATTTAATTGTTTTTAATTGCAGAATTTCTGACACAATTTTTTTTTTATCACTACCTACTTCTAGTTTGTTTTTTAAGAAGTTGCGAAAAAGAAGCTATTAGACCTATTTAAATTTTATAGAATCATGTATATCCATAATGCAAAAATGATTCTAAAATATTCTAAAACGTTGCTTTTAAGAAGCCTGTGAGAGGAACTGGATATAAATTGAATTCTATTCAGTTGATTTTATCAGGACTGTCTCGATTTCGATGGTAGAGTCCCATATCCGACATCCCATATCAGTCCCGACATTATACTAGTTTTGTCCCAAAGTTTTTGTCTTACGTCCTCCTGACATAGCTGAAACAAAGCGATAAATACATTCTGGTAGTTGAGAAAATGATGCTCTGTTGAGCTAATGAAAGCAGAGCTACACTTTGGTCATTAATAGTGTCTGGTAGCAACAAAAAATATGTATGTAAAGGCAAATAAGAAAATAAATATATCACAAAACTTTTTTTCTTGTTCAAAGATGGCAACCATGTCGCTAAGTCTAAAAATAAATGTTTATAAAATACAATTAGTTATGGATTTTCTTTGAATTTCGGTTTCCAAACAGGTCACACTAATACATACATCTTATTTATTAAACTATATCCAAGGAAGATACCTATATATGTATAAATTCAAATGGAGAAAATAGAAATCAAGAAACTATCTATGTTTACAGTGAAACCTGACTAATATTGAAGAATACTATTGTACAATATATTTTGTACTAAACGCCAGGCATACCCAAACTTTTTAGACTCGCGGCGCCCATGCGATAAAAGCCCATGCGCCCATGCGGCCCCTAAAAATTTAAAATTTTCCTCCAAAAAATAAGTGACGAACGAAAAAGAACAGTTTTTAACATTATTTTCCTTAATTACATTCCTATCTTATTTTTCTTTTTTAGCGAGGCAGCCACGAGGAACAGTTTGGGAACCCCTGCTATACGCTTTCATCGAACAAATGACGTTCATGCTTATATGTTTTTACTGCTCTTGATTATGACTGAATTGGTGTCTCCAGAAGAGAAGTTCTAAAAATATGTCTTCAGTGAATTCTTCGCTGTAAAATATAAATTGTCCGTAATAGACAATCAGCGGATATTTTATTTGTGACAATCTAACAGAATTTTTCCTCTAGCTTACTTTTAATGTTTTAAAACTTTTGCTTGAGAAAGTGTACTTTATACACTGAAAGATCTACAAATTTTAGAATCATTCATACAACTTGTAACAACTTTCTGTCAAGTCAGATTAATAACCCGACGTGTGTACACTGGGTCTTTAAAGGAACAGTCGAAATTTAAGACTCAAATTTCTCTCTCATAAATAAAGCACGGGCTTTGGCTACGCTCCGTAAAATATCTAGTTAGTAGTGGGGACTCAAGGTCCAATGAATGCCCGGGTCTGGCAATTGACTTGCTGATGCGAGCGACTGAAAGTTTCATCCGTTCCCTAAAAGGGTCAGTGCACAGACGGCGTCAGTATTTTCGAAGGTAAGTGAATAGTGTTATTTTTATCTTTTTCGTAGTTTTTCAGTTTTTTTAAACCTAAAATAAATTACTGTATACCGTTATAATTCATTGATGGATCTACCTTAGATGACATGGATAACGTGCACAGCAGTGGAATCGCGACTTTATTTTTTCAATTTTTTTTTATTTTTTTATATAAAACAAAATTTTGCTCCATTTTTTTTCTTTACTTTCTTGCTTTTTCTGTTTTTTCTATTATTATTTAATTTGTTTTATATTTTCAATAATAAAAACTCATTTTGTGCCAAATAATTACTGTTCCGGAGTTTAATGCGAGAATTGATAAAGTTCAGACGTATAATTGTTACCTAATAGTGTACCTAATTGTTGTGAACTGTTTACTAATAATTTTATTCTAATTGCCAATTAATTTTTACATAATAATATTTAATATATAAAACAAGTTTGTGCCTAATTACATCGTGCTTATCATCAAGTGACCACGTCGTGGCTCACCAACAGTGCGGTGAGCAATCATACGTACAATGCTTTATTTATTTTTTATTACATATCAATATTATTACATAAAGTTTCTAATTAATTTATTTTTAACTAAACATTACTTTAATATTTAATAAGTTCCGAAGACAGTAAAACCTATCTCAAACTTTACCCAAAATGAATTCCTCCCCTATCTCATATGCCAACGCTACAAAAAAATCCCAAACCTATTCAAAGGAATGCGCCATCGTCATTCCAGCCTTAGACGATGTTGAATGGAGAAATGTTGAACTGGAATACATATCCGAAGTCGCAAAACGTACAGATCCCAAAAATATTATCGCAGTTTTCCCTATGTCCCAAAAACGAATTGCTGTCTACCTAAAAACGAAGGAACTAGCCAAAAATTTTGTCACCTTAAACCCTACAATCACAGTACTCAATAAAATTTTACCTACGCGTTGCCTAATTTCTCCCGCCAAACGTCTAATTATTTCTGGAGTTCACCCAATCATTGAAAACAATATGATCTCTAACCGTTTAAAAGATCTACACATTAAACTAGTATCAGACGTCACCAATATCAATATTAACACTAAAAATCCACTTTATCAACACATTCTTACCGCAAGAAGACAAGTATACGTTGACCCGTCTAACACAGCCACTATTCCAGAATCTATAGAAATTATAGCAGATGGGGAAAGTTTCGTCCTATATATATTTGTAGATGAAAATAAATGCAGAAATTGTAATGCGTCCACGCACTCAACGCAACGGTGCAGAAATTCAATTAAATCTTCTAACCAAGAAAATAATGTAACACTTATAGATACTGCATCTCACATTAACAATACAATTACTTCTCAAAGATCCCAGATCAACTCCAAACCTGCATCTGAAGACTCAAACGAAGTGACTACAATACATAATACTGAAGATAACATCACTACACACGAATTAAAAAACATTACCCTCCCATGTACATCATCAAAATCAGATATATTAATTGAAGATAATTCATCAAGTGACGAATCAATTGACGACCATGACTATACCATACCAAGAAGTACAAAACGGTCCCGACGAAATACAGAATCTTCAGATGAGATTGCAAAAGCACGTCGAACGCCTAAATCCATTAAGGAAAGCAGCGAAACAAATAAATCTACTAATAACACTGTCAAATCTACATTCGTAAGTCCATCAGAACAATCCAAACAAAATTCCAAGTTGGTAGAACAATTAAAAAAAGCAAAAGAAGTAATGAACACTAATCCAGAAATGTACGCAATTTCATTCAATGAACTTATTAATTTCTTAAACGCGCTAAAACCAAAATCGAATCCAAGTGAAATAGCTAAAGGGCTGAATCTTGATGTTAACGATCTACTAGATACCATGGATAAAATTAGACCTGAGATAAACAAAACTCTTAAATATAAATTCACTCGTATAAAAACAATCATTTCAAGTGAGAATCCCGACCAACTTCTTTCAACTGATGAATCTAGTAACGCATAATGTCCACAAATTCTAATCCGCACATGGAAATTTTAATATTACAATGGAATTTAAATGGTCTCCGAAACAATCTAGCCGAACTGCAACAACTAATTAAGTTGTATAACCCATTACTAATCGCACTTCAAGAATCACACCTGAAAAATGATGAAGAAATTCCTATTAACTCCTACAGTCTGTTAAAAAAGAATGATACAACGGGTCCGAATGCTAGAGGAGGTGTAATATTATACATCAAAAACTCTGTATTCTTTACAAACATAGAAATAATATCGGAACTGCAAATAGTTGCAGCTCAGTTTCACTATAATAATAATATATTTTCTATTTGTAATGTCTATCTAAATCCTCTAGACGAAATAACAAGTTTAGATCTAGAAAATATTAAATTGCAGCTTCCTGCGCCATTTATTCTTTTGGGTGATTTCAACGCCCATAATGAACTATGGGGTTGCCGTTACAATAATCAGAAGGGGAAAATGGTAGAAGATTTCTTATCGGACAATCCTTCAATAAGCATCATCAACGACAACCAACCTACTCACATTAATATAGCGACCGGATCCACATCTATTATAGATCTCATCATTATTTCAAACTCCCTGTTGACTGAATTCAACGTAACTACGCTCGAAGATACCTTCAATAGTGACCACTATCCTATACTTATACAAACTAAATTTAACGCACCACGCTTTCTTACATCAAAATACAACTTTAGAACTACTAACTGGGACCTCTTTAATAGAAACTTAAATCTAGATGTCGAATTCAACACAGTTGAAGAGACAATGACTTACATATTAAAGTCCATAAATACTACCACTGAAAAAACGATTCCAAAAATTAAAATGCATAGATCCCGTTTAGTTCCATGGTGGAATAATGAAATAGCTGATGCTATCCAGAAAAGGAAAGCTGCATTACGCAAATATATTATAACCAAAATCGATAAAGATAGAGTTGAGTATAAGAAACTAAAGGCAAGAGCTAGACAACTGGTGAGACAAGCCAAAAAGAACTGTTGGATAGAATTTACCTCTAAACTGAACAAGAATACCCCTACAAAGGAAATTTGGAATAAAATAAACAAAATTAAAAACTCAAACTGTTCTTTTAACATACCGGCAATAATATCAGACGGCGTTACCTACACTGCCGCGAATGACATTGTAAGAATTTTTGCAGAAAAATTCTCTTCCATATCTAGCGACGCCATATTGAGTCAGGAAGCAAGAAGTCTTAAGTCTCGCCTCGAACATAGAGACCTTAACTTTGAATCTAATAGCATGGAAGAATACAATGTCAATATAACCGAGAACGAAATAAAATCTGCAATCAAATCACTTAAAACCAAAACTCCTGGTCCAGACAATATCCACCCTTGTATAATAAAAAACTTAAATGAAAATTCTGTTAATTACCTATTAAAAACCTACAATTTAATTTGGAAACAAGAAATATTCCCGGACAGTTGGAAACTTGCTACCGTTATACCACTACCCAAACCCAACAAAAATAAATCAAACGTAATTAATTACCGCCCCATTGCGATTACCAGTGTTATTTCTAAAATATTCGAAAAAGTAGTAAACAACAGACTTACGTATCATTTAGAAAATAAGAAGTTATTAAACCCTTGGCAACATGGATTTCGAAAACATCATTCTATATTAGATGCTCACACTTTATTAACAACGGAAATAGAAAACGCTTTTGTTCAAAAGCAATTTGTCATCGCAACATTTTTGGATATGCAAAACGCATATGACAAAATCTGGCATTCTGCTGTTACCAAACAACTATCGGATTGGAAGTTGAAAGGTCACTTACCAAAAATTATCCAAGACTACATGCAAAATCGCAAAATTCAAGTGAAAGTGAACAACGTATACTCCGAAACTTTTAAGTTAGACAACGGTATTCCGCAAGGCTCAGTGATTAGCCCTAACCTATTTAATATCGCTATAAACGACATCGTAGATGCCATAAATCCTCCTGTACAATTTTGTGGTTACGCTGACGACTGTATAATATATATAAGAACAAATAACATAGAGTATGCCATAAATAAGCTTCAGAATTGTTTAAATAACTTACAATCATGGGCTTCAAACAAAGGAATAGTTTTCTCCACTGAAAAAACAGTATGTGTCAATTTTAACCGTCTAAATCGGCATATAATAATACCTCCATTAAGTCTCCAAAATGTACAATTGAAATTCAGCAGTGAAATTAAATATTTAGGACTTATTTATGACGCAAGATTAACATGGAAGAAACACATTCTAAAACTGAAAGAAAAATGCAACCAACATCTAAACCTCCTTAAGTTGTTAAGCAGACAAAATTGGGGAGCTGATAGAACTACACTTCTCCAAATATTTAAAACCACTATTCAATCACGACTTGATTTCGCCTGCCAAATTTATTCATCTGCATCTCCATCCGTTTTGGCTCTTCTTGATCCAATCGTACATAAAGGCTTAAGACTAGTCAATGGTGCATATTTTACTAGCCCTAAAGACAGTCTTTATGCAGAAACAGGAGTTCTCCCGTTAATGTTCAGAAGAAATCTCTTATGCGTAAAACAGATATACCGCATTAAATGCAGAGAAGGCCCGTTAAGAAATAAAATTTTGCAACCACAATATAAAGAACTTTTCGATAAGAAACATAAATTTCCAAAGCCATTTTTTCTAAATATACCAGAATCTCTTACACTGAAAGAAGTTTGGACGTTTAAGAACCACGTAAGTTCACCATGGACTTCTAACAAAATTCATATTTTAGACGACCTACGATCATATCCTAAAAATGAAACTCCACCATTACTTTACCGACATCTGTTTTACGAAATCATATCAAAATATGCAGATTTTGTTCTCATTTTTACGGATGGATCAAAAATGGAGACTCATACTAGTGCAGCCGTTATCTTGCCCAACTCAAACATGTCATTTCTTCTTCCCTCAGAGTATATAATTTTTTCAGCGGAATTGTATGCAATATACAAAGCAATTTCATATATAAAAGATAATATTAATGGGAACTTCATGATTTGTACGGATTCCTGGAGCGCGATAGACTCCCTACGAAATTATAACACAAACGCTAACCCAATCGTACAGGAAATAATTATTCTACTGAATAAATTAGATTTAAATAACGTTAAAGTTATTTTCACTTGGATACCTGGACATTGCGGTATTCGAGGTAACGAACTTGCAGACTATTTCGCGAAAAATGTAAATATAAACCAAAATATAAGCACCAACAAAATACCACTGAAAGATCTTTTTCTACACTCATATAAACTTATCCACAATTCGTGGAATGAAAAATGGTTGATTACGACCAACAACAAATTACGTCTCATCAAACCCAACGTACATCTCTGGGAAACTAGTATTCGGGATAACAGAAGGGAGGAGGTGCTAGTAGCGCGATTGAGGATTGGGCATACAGAGATCACTCATTCATACATAAGAAACAACTGGGACCCCCCCATTTGCACAACATGTAACTCACCATTATCCATCAAACACCTACTCCTGTTTTGTAGAGAATACGACAGAATACGTACCTTACTAAACCTACCTGACTCCTTAGAAGTAATGCTAAATAACAACGATTCCAATATTCAGAAAGTTCTAAAATTCCTAAGCCTCACTAAACTAAATAACAAAATTTAAAAATACTTTTTAAATCAGATAGTGCAAGAAAACTTGAAACAAAAGTGTTGTGAATATGAATCTCCTATAATTATACAATAAATCAAAAACTTAGTGCTAAATTCCAATTATAACGCATATAGCCTTGGATGCTGCGCGTTTAAATAATAAATAATAATAATAATAATAATTACTGTTCCATTTATTATGACTTGCCTGTAAATATTCCCCATTTTCAGGTGCTTTAATAATTCAAATTTTTGGAGCCAATGCCAAAAAAATTATATTCATTTGAAAGCTCATAGTATAAGCTATACAAGCTTAAAATCATTTGTTTTAATATTCCTTCATTGTAGAGTTAGGAATTTTTTTACAAAATTTTATTTTTCATGGTTTTTGGACTAGGTATACTGGTCGATTTTTATCAATAACAGTTTTAAACTTTTGACTCTGGAAACTGCTGGGCCATGTAGTAGACACTCCAAAAAGTAACTCAGAATTTTTTGAGATTTTTTGGAAGCCTAGAAAACTTTGAAAACACGACCGTTCCCTGAAAGAGTCAGTGTACACACCGTGTTCTTGAAAATATAGTGTACACACGCCGGGTTAATAACAGTGGAAAACTTTGTGAATCTTTTTCAAGATAATTTTTTGATATCTCCCAATTGGTTTTCATCAGGTTTAACTGTACCTACCAATGACAGTAATCATAATATACATATTCCGTATATTTGGTTGAACTTAATATCTCTTTCCACCGCCATTATAGATTTTCTGAGAATTGTATTTCTGTAATAAATATTGTATTTTTGTTTGTAACTAACTGCCTATACATATTTACATCTGTGTAATAATTATGTATGTGTATTTGTGTATTCTCGGCTTCGTTGGATCTTCTTTTGGTAACCGCTATCAAAATAAATAAAATTTGATTTCATTGACATTTGTTCTTTTGTATGCATAGCAAAATTTTATTTTTAGATTACTTCTTTGTAATTTTCATAAAATAAATGTATGGCATATGATTGTAATATATACACAATTGTGTGTACATATATGTGTAATAGTATCTACCAAAATCACTCTTGAATGCGCTTGATTGCTTCGTAACAAATCGTAGCGACGGATACCACACGAGTAAACAATTTGAAATTTCGACACTTTATCCTTAAATTTTTTTGTCTAGACAAAATTCGCCCATTTCTTCAGATAGTAAAATATTTCGTTTATTAAAAGTCAATTACAAACGTTTTTGGAAAAATTGACGAAAAAAAAATTTTGCTTCACTTTGTGTAAATCTTACCATCTTCTATAGTGACATCTTCACGGTACTGTCCCGGTTTTGATGGTGGCGTCCCGCATTTAAACATTATTGTACCAATTATTACCCCAATTCTTTATGTTTCGAGCGAAATATCGCGAATTCGGAATACACTTTTAACTCGTTGTAAGCGTAACATCAAAATTGAAATAGAAATAGAACCATAGACCTTACTCTTTTTACGTATATGTGAATTTTATTATATAATACCCCTGTCGCAGCATCTGCATAACATAGCGAATTTCCAAATTTTGGGGACTGGCGGATCTCATCTAAGAACTGTACCTATTTAAAATAGTTTAGCTTTCTAAGAGTAAAAGATTTTTTAAAATCGGCTGGGTAATTAGTTTTGATATTTTTGGAACCCAAGAACCCGAACGGACTTTGTGCAGCATAGTTGTATCCATCTAAAATAATTTAGTTCTCTAACAGTGAAAAAATTTTCAAAATCGGTCGGTTAGTTTATTTTTTACAATAATGGGAACAGTAAACCCTGGCGGAAATCATACAACATAACCTTTATTCATCTAAAATAATTTTAGTAAAAAGTTTATCCTAACAGTAAAAAACGGGTCCTAGGGATCTCATATAACTTATGGTAGTTCGTAAGGTTCTTGTGGACATCATTTAATTGCTTAATGAATTCAAATACTTTAACTTACTAACGGTGAAAAAATTTTCAAAATTTTCGACATTCGCTAAAAAAATCATTGAAAAATATTTGATATGTTTCGATCAATTAATGGTCAACATCAGCAAATAAAAGTTACTAAAATCGAAGAAAAGAATGAGTTATTTGTCCGTAGAAATTAAAATACAAATTCTGAAAACGAGCAAAGAAATATTGAAAAAACTAGATCGGCAAAACATTCTGACAAATAACACTACCCAACTAATACTTGCCAATTTGAATGAAACTTAACATACTTATTAAACAGCGAAAAATATTAAATACGTGTTTTTTTATTTCGGCTAAATACGCTTTTTAGGGGTAGAAAACACCATTCAACCTCTGTAGATGAAAACAGTTATAGCTAAATATTTTTGAAACGGCATATTTTTTGAAAAAAGGGCTGAGTACCAAATTTGTAGAATTTAAAGCGATGCACTTGATAGTGACCCTGAAATCGATTTTCAAGGTCAGTTGAAAATGATTAGCCATTGCCGAACTTTGACCATATCCTGTACCTATAAGCAGTAATTTCATGTATTGACTCAATCTATCTTCAAAATTGATTTGTTGCGTTATTTTTCTAAAATAAAAAAAATAAAAACCTGACGAAATGAAAAAATAGGCGCAAATTTATAGAAAAAATTAGAAGAAAACATTTTTGTAAGTAATTTTAGAAGTTAAGAAAAGATTTAATATCACTCCAATTGTAAGTTAAACATTAACTTTATGTTATATTAGAAATTTTCAAAATTTTTTAAAATTTTTATTGCTACTCTATAGTTATCATATTAGGAATTAAATTCAACATATGATTAACTATTATTTTTCCGATTGCGATTGAGCAAGTATTTTTCAAAATTACTTCTTGATCACTTATTTTCTATCTTGCATGTGAAATTCGTTCGAATATACTTTGAACCATTTAGGGATGAAAAGTAAACTACTCCTTTTGAAAAATATTAAATGATTTTCAAATGACTTTGGAAATTGACCTCAAGGTCAACTTCAAAGTCAAGTGCATCACGAGAGTCAAGTGCTTCAAGATCATCAAGTGCATCACTTTGAACTCTATAACTTTGGTCCTAAGCACTTTTTTCAGAAAATATATCGTACCATAATCCACTTCTATGTTGATTCCTGGTCTCTTTTCCTGCGTTTCTAATATTTATGTCAATAAAAAATGTGCTACCGTAGACAAGGATGAATAGGTACGCATTCCGACTTCACACCGTATTTTTTGTATTTATTTTATGAGTACCTAATCTTTAATATATTAAAAATTTACGCGAAGATGGTCACTTTATCAGCAGTATCCAAAAAAATTTAAAAATATTGGTGGTTTTTGAAAAATTAACAAAAATCGTATAATTTCTTCTCTATGAAAAATTGGGGTCAAAAGAGACGAGAAAAGAGTAAATGGGGACAACCCGTAGGGTCGACCAAAATTGAAATTCTAATATAAAATAATTTCGAACTTTTTGTATTTATACATTCAAAAAAGAAATAATAGGTACTTGATGATTTTCTGTAAAAATAAACGTAGAATCTAAAATAAAGTTTATATACTCCTGTCGTTTACCCCTAAGTTTATATTCCTCCTATTCTTATTTTAGTTCAAAAAATAATTTTTCAAAAGACTAAGACATAATAATTAATAACAGTGAGATTCTACGTCCATTTTCAGACTTTTGTTTATTAAATTGCGTAAAAGCTAGTAAATGCAATAACAGATATGATGAATTTATAAGGATTTTCTTGTACTACAAAATCTTAAAAATATGGAAACGCGTACTTTTTTTTCGTTAATTGTGTTTTATTCTTTTGCACAAAATTTTAAAAATACTTTATTTTCTTAAGAAAGGGAGGCAACTTTAGTCACAGATATGCCTATGAACAGTTTTTGGTAATCCGGGAAAAACGAAAACACTTTTTAAAATTTTTTTATTGTTAAAATCGAAATGTTCTTTTAAAGAGGGTTAAAATTACCATATTTTATATTAAAATTTTAACACAATCACTCCCTAATTAACGAGCCTTACTTAATATTAGCAAATTGAGAAAAAACACGTCAATTAAATTTTTTTACACAGATTTTATTTGTTATATAATTCAAAAGGATATTTTAAAAATGTGTATGAATGGCTTTCATTAAATAAATTTCAATATATTTTCCATTTATTTTAACAGTGGAATGTCCTTATTAGTGGCTATACTTTCGGCTTGGAGCGAATTAGACGAAGATTTTCTTCTAAAACCAAATTTAATAATTAATTAAAGAAATAAAAAAAAATTTGTGGATTTCCTACCGTTCAAATATAATCTTTATTGTATGTAAAAATGTTATTACATTTTTTCAAAAAACTGTAAGTAAACTGTAAAATTTTCTTTACAAATATGTTAAAATAGAGAAATGTTTCCTTTTTAATTTATTTTTAACTCTTTTTAAATGATTCACTTTAAAATTTTTTAATATTTCTTAATCGAAATTTCATAAAAGAATGTGTCAAAATTTAAAAAAATTTTTCTTTGTTAAAAAAAAAAATTGAATGTGCAAAATTATTTAATATTAGAATGCTCTGATTATACAATTCTAATCATAACTGTATTGTCAATTGGATAAAAAATTACGTAAAAATATTATTGTTTGAATATGATTTAACGTAATTTTTATACGATTGAAGCAAACTCTTATTAATTTTAGGAAGGTGTAAATATAATCTAAATTCTGATCATATCACATAACAGATATCGTCGGGATTTTTTTTGTAAAAAAAAATGGAACAGAGATACATTATAAAAACATTTAACTGACAGAGAAATAGAATATAGCCGAATCGTTAAATTGGATTAAAAAAATCATGACACGCTACTTATAAAGCGGTTTTTTTCGAATTTAGCTCGCAAAAAATGAGACAGAAAAAAAAAGAATGCGAGTGCGAGTGAAATGGAGAACGACATATTTCCTAGTTTTTCTCGAAAAGTAAGTAATTTAGAGCAACGGTATAAAAACATTTTTTATGCGTTTTACCTTTTACAATGGCTTAGTGTAAAAAAAAATTTGAAAAATTGCTTAATTCTGGCAAAAAACTCATTTTGTTGACAAAAAACGCCCGGAAAACCTACTTCTGGGCATCCGACGTGTCTGGCTAACGAACTCATCCAACGATTTGGAAAATCGAATTCGCACACAAAATTTCATAAGCATTAAACGCTTCGTTCGAGAGTTATCGCGCGGATACATATATATATATATATATATATATATATATATATATATATATATATATATATATATATATATAAATTTTAGTGAATATCATTTTCGTATTCTAGGGACCTCAAAACATATTTCTGATATGGTCTCGGGCTTAGGTCGCACCATGACACCTGGCGTAAAAGCTGAATTTCCAGTTTTGGAAATTCGCTAAAAAGAGTAAGATATATGATTCTATTACAAGTTGCTTATATACGACGAGTCAAAAGTGTATTCGTGCTTGTTGATTCTGACTAACTCTTGGACACTGTCTATGTGTTGAAAGCACTTCACTCAGTTCACGATCTGTATAAAGCAATGGCTCCCAAACCCACTCCAAAGTCGCAACCCAATATTAAAGCCGTTAATTTTTCGCGACCCACTTAATGATAAAAGGTAAAAAAAGGAGACTCTCAGACTAAAAGGGGGCTTCAGCTAGTGATGAGCAAAATTAGTCTTGGTCTTGGTCTTGCATTTTTTGCAAGACCAAAATCAAGACCATGACTATAAGCATGGCTGCAAGACCAATACCAAGACTCATGAGAGCAAAACCAAGGTAAAAGCAAGAAAAAAGCAAGACTCTTGCTAAGCTATTTTAATCATTTGAAAGTATAATTAATACCGTAAAGAGAGAAAATTCTGATTTTAGCAGGAAAAAATTCGATAATAAAAAAATGCAAGAAAGTGCAAAATTTTTAGCAATACCAAGACCAAGACCAACACCAAGACTGCAATTTACAAGACCAAGACCAATACCAAGACTCAAACTGCTCTAGCAAGACCAAGACCAAGATTCTTAATGCAAGAACAAGAACAAGACCAAGACTATCAAGTCTTGGTCTTGGTCTTGCATTTGCTCATCACTAGCTTCAGCTTTCCGGTAATAGATTTGTAGTGAACAAATGATCAACAACGAGCCAACTGAGACATATCGGAATATTACGACATTAACGGAATCAATAGTGCAAGTGTTGGAATGCAATTTTGAGGTTCATTCAAAGTACAAGAAGACATCAGAATACCCTAAATATACTCGACAATATCTACTTTGTTGTATTGTGTTGCTTGTACACCAACTCACGGTAGTTTTAAAGGGGGTCAAAAGAGTAAAGAGAACTCTAGTGTTTATAATTTATCTCTCTTACGTTACGTACAAAAATGTCACAGACAAAGATAGATTCTAACCAAGGCGACGTTGCATTGAATGCCGTCAGTTTTTGCACAAGGAATATTTGTCCTAGAGATCGAGTAAAATTCGCAGATCAGCTCCTAACCTAATAAAATTTATTTATTGGTACGCCCGATAAGAAGAGGCGCAGCCGGGGTTTAGGTCCCGGAGCCAGGACTTAAAAAGGACTCGTTATTTGTATTTTTGGTGAAAAATCTGGTTTATTCCTCGGGCCCACCCTTTTTTCTCTACCGCTCTGTTTATTGGTGAAAAATGACAAAAATTGGCATTTCTATATTTTCTAATATATGCGGATTTTAACAAAGTAAATCTTTCAAGTCTACGTTAGTGTTAGCAGTTACTTCTATTTAAACTGTCAAATTACCAGCAATAGCCTTAATTTAATTTTCAAAATGAATATTTCAAAATATAAATATGTATACTCTCAAAATTTGAAACTAACAAATCACTGAATTGTTCTCTTTCACCAAAACAGAAAAAAAATTAAATAAATATAATATGATGCCATGATGGAATCGAAATATACTGCGCGTAAAACTGCACTAAGTGCTTTCAGTAGCAATGGTCTGGAAAATTTGATTTAAAGAACTATACCAGTCATTGTATCGTAGACGTACGTAGTTTAGATGTCGACTAATACATTCAAACTCATTATGATATGCAACACATTCAAATATAAATGACCCTATCCACACATATGTGGAAACTCATGCATGTACATATACCGGATGTCCCATTCCGATATATACATACGATTTACACGTTAATTGATAACATTAGATTCTCATAAGGGAAAAGTTAGGTCACAAGAGTGCTTTGGATAAACATTTTTATCTTTTTGGTAATTTTCTTCTATAAATTTTTTTCCAAAAAATTATCTGCACTATTTCTTCAACAGAATACGGGTAACTTCAAAAATGTAAACTTTACCGCATCGATGCAGCATCATGACTTTTCTGATGCGTCTAATATACTACATGATGCGGTGCTGATGCTCTCTTGAAATTGGATGCACATTAGATGTTTTTGAATGGGATATTGGCATCATTTAGCCTCTGATTTGGCTACAGATAGACTATAGATAATATAGCAATACAGTCCTTGTATAGGTATATTATCTTTGAATTTCAACTTGAACTTACTTGAAACTGAAAATATTAAAATTATTTGAATAAAAAATATTACATACCTACCTATTTTGAGTGCAAGATGTATTCAAATAGTTTAAACAATTTTAATCAAAGGTAAATCTTTTTCAACAATTTGATTTTCGGAATTATTCCTGTTGGTGTTAATACCTACATAATATGGCAAGTAGTTATAATTCTACATTATACACATGACATGCATCTTGGACACGCATCACCAAATTTCTTGATGCATTGTTTTAACGCATCAAATGCATAAATGAACTTTTGATTTTTCGTTGTGATGCGTCTGATGCGTTTTTGAACTATTGACTCTGCCTCATGCAAGCAGTGATGCATTTTTGAAGTTAGCCAACTTTTTCGGTATTTTTATTATTTTAATATTTATTTCCAAGAAAATAAAAAAAATGGCTTTTGAATTTACAGAAAATGTCACAAATATTTATAAAGTGAAAATGTGAACTGCTTGAAGATTACGACATTCATTTTTTTTATTCTACTGCATTATTGTTGTTAAAGCGATAGTAACAGTAGCTATAATATGATCTATTTCGCTTAAATTTAACCGTGATTCATCACTTATGAATTTAAGTAATTTCCGTTTTCGTGGCTTTATGTCTTTCATTATTGCACTTACGTAAATTTTAAATTTGCAGTTTATTTATAAAAAAAAGAATCGAAGATAGATTTGTTTCGAATATAAGAATTATTTAATTTTTTAACAATGACTCATGATCAATTGAATACGAAAAGAGGTACCTATAGTTTGTTCAAAGCACTCTTGTGACATAACTTTTTCCTTATGGAAATTCAGTGTTATCAATTAACATGAAACCGTATGTATATGTACATCCAAATGGGAGACCTTGTATATCGCACGATACATAATTTTATTAATCGTTACTACTATACTATCGCATCGCACACGATAACACTAGACAAAGATAAATACATATAAAAATACATTTGAAACAATTCCCGTATAATTATCTCACTTTTTTTATACATTCTCATTTACGCGACAGCGACAGAGATAGGGAATATCACTGGAGTGATTTATTTAAGATGTCTGCTGGCTGTTCAACGAGGACATGTAAATACACAATTTGTATATTTAAATATAATTATCTCTTTTATTGGTAATTAAAATTTCTTGGTGTTATATTATTATAGTTAAATAGACATCATAAAAGACAAATTTAAAACAGTGGCTGATTAGTGGAAATTTATGAACTATTTAATAGTATAAAAAATATATTTTAACTTGAAACAAAACAAAAAAAAAATTACAGACGTTGTTTGTTATTTAAGATTAAAAGTATAATTTGTGTTTACACAACTAAATACACCTTGATAAAAATAAAATCTCGAAAACTATTGTAAACCAGAACACTATTAAATAGTTTATTGTTTCGTTGTTGGTTAAAAACACAGTGATCGGCACCTCCACCATAATATTTCTGAGTAGGTATGTATAGATTATTACCGGTTATTTTAGCTCAAGTGATGACATTTATGTAACAGTTTTTATGACGGACCTTTCGAAGCTGATTTTTTCATGAATACGAAAGTTATACTTAATTATCGTAATGAGATAACAAGTTCTATCAAACAAAAAACAAAAAAACATTTAAAGTATGGGCCACTGGAAAAGGGGCAATTTTTAGCGTTTTTTCGCAATAACTGATTTCTTTATGTACTAATTTGATTTAAACCACCATAATATTCTATCGGTATTAAATAGTTCTACAACTTTTGTATAAGTCCTTTTTTATACGAAGTGTAGTTTTTTTTTGGAAACGCGGAAAACTCACTTTGGCCTATTTTCATTGCCACTTTGAGAACTTCTATAATGATTTAGCTATTTTAGAAATAGTTCATCGAATTCTACGGAATTCTTCCTATTCTTTTTTCATATTTTCTCTTTCAGGTACTGTTTTCGCCAAGAAAGTAGGATTTTAAATAAATACATTGTTTATAATTAATATGTTTCTCCTTTTTATTTAAAATATTCTTTTTCGGCACATATTATACTATGAGTCGATATTTACTAACTCTATTGAGGCCAAAGCTTTACCTTTAGGAACCTAGGAGATCAAGACCAATGACGGTAACGGTAATATCTAGAAAATTTTGAATTAAGTATATCATTGATTCCCAGGGTGAGGGTCGCAAAAACTATTAGTGGGAGTCGCAGAAACAATTACTTAGACTAGATTTACATTAACGATACGCTCTCGATACGCTCCCACTCCACTCTCGCTCCGATATAATCTTGTTGTGTTCACATTACAGTGATGATAACATACTGGTACTTATTCGTTCTCTATTCACATTAAAATGTCGCACTGGGTACGCTCCCAGTTCGGTCTCAGTTCGATACAAATATCTTTTGATAACAACTGAATGCAAGCGGAATGGAGTTGAATCAAAAAAGTGTTTACACTATAGGTACAAGCCATAACAGGTCCGATATCGCTCCGATAAAATATTACCTGAATGGTATTGATATTGGAGTGGCATTGGAGCGAGAGTGTATCGCGACTGATATCGGACCGATATCAAAGCGATAGCGATGATGTGAATACACTCATTGTTTTGTGTAAGAATATTTTATTGAATCGGAAGCGTAGTGATATTGTACCGAGAACGAAGAGTTAATGTAAATCGGGCCTTACAGATTATATATACCCATTTTCTACACATTTCCTACTTCGAGGGTCTTTTGAAATTTTTAAGTGCAAAGGAGGTTGCGGACCAAAAAGTTTGAGAACCACTGAACTATATCATTAATTAAAACTTTTTTCTAGACCAAACTGATTCCATCTGTTGATTGGTGATATAATATGTGAGCGTCATCAAAACCTAACATTATACTAAATGTCAAATCCCTAAATTGCATCGTGTTCGAGGAAAACCTCTGTGACAATTGGATTAGCGGGCACAAAAAACACAAGAAGATTCTGTTTGTTCTTTTAAGGTACGCAACCCTAAAAATATTGAATTTCGTGTCCCATTTTTGTTTCTTATTTGCCTAAAAAACAAGTTCACTGTCATCACCGTATAATGAACAAGTCAATAAGTCGTTTACGCGACCGTAACTATACATACAAGAGCTACAGTACATTTCGTGTACATGCACTGAATAACAGAAGACCCGTGGGTAACATTTCCGAACCCATTATTTTATTCCTGTTCAATCGAAACGTATAAACTGATTAAACTTTGAAAAGTGTTTTTTTTTTCAAGCTGTCGTGCGCTGCTCTTTGTTATTATAACATTGTCATTTCCTAGGTGGCGGCGAGATGCTGCTGTCGCCAATGTTCCGCTACAGTGCAGATGATGATTGCGAATAAAAATTATAGCTCTGCTACTTTTAGGTTAGGTTATGTCGTTCGAAATACGTTTTATGTATAATTTAAACGGAATTTATATACTGAATGTGTGTATTTGTATTTTCGATTGTATAATAAGTACGTAATACACACAAAAGCACTAATGAGAATTTTAATTTGTTTTAAATGACTTTTAATTACCCCTCTTGACTTGTATTTTATTGTCATATAATAAAATATCTTGGGAGTACTATACGATAAAACTATAAAGTCCCGATTTGACTAGTGCGGGTGCCCGCACAAAAATATTGAGTCATAAAAAAAATTCAAAACGTACTGTGGTTATAGTATTTCATGTTTTCTTCTTACGTCAGTATAATTACGTTTTATAACCGTTGCGGACAATGGTAACGAAAACCGTACTATTCAAACCGGGGCTTAATATATTGTACTAAATATAAAACTTTGTGGTATTGATTTGTTTAGGTGACTGTTATTTAAAGAAGAAAATTAGGTTATTGGTGTATGTATATAAATATTTACTTATCCTTAATTTATTTACCAATTTATTTTCTTTTAAAATATATATTAATATTGTTAACAGTGAAAAGCAAGAAGAGTTCTTTTCTTTTAATAATAGAAAAGTAAAAAGAGAAACAAGCAGTCAACTTGTTTAGAAAAAAAATTGTTCTAGCATAGACAAGGCAAAAATGAACAGTTAGTATTTTAGTATACAGCATGTCCATATTTTGATAAACCAAAACCGAGACAAGATCTAAGAAAAATAAAGATAAATAAAAAACAAAAAACAGGCTTAAGTACCTGCATTTTAATATGGAATTCTGAACTGGATAGTTCCTTAAGCCTTCACTTGTAGATTTATACACGACCACAAACTCAAAATAATGTAAACAAATTAACTTTTGTAGAATTATTTGGTTTTTTACATCCTTTTGTTTTCCATCCTGTTTGAATTCCTAATTTAGTGAATATTAATTGATGATTCGCACAGTAGTTACTAAAGTTGTAGAGAGTTAAACTATTCATTAAAAAAAAGTCGTCAAGTGCGTGTTTGACACGCATTAAATATAGGTCCTCAGTGATTACTGTTTCTCAATTTTCGGGATAAAGTATATAAAGCTATTTGTACATTTTTACGTTTTATTAAAGAAATAGATGAATATGTTTGACCATAGACTTTAGAAATGGAAGGATCAGTAATTTATATTACGTAAGAAAGATAATACGTAAACGTTAAAAAGAGACAAATATTATAAATAGCATGTAAAATGATAATATATATTTCTTTTTCTAGAATACCCCAAACTTTAAAATTAAAATTGAAGCATAGTCAGCCATGTTTGCATTAAAAAAATTGGAAAAAATAATGTAAAAATTGTCACTATTTTCACTTTTTAAATTGTGTTTTTTATTATATTTTTTTAAAGAAAATATTATGGCAACAAATTTTGCAACAACAAAATATCAAATCAAAAGATAGAAACTATATTTTCTAATTCAACAAAATTTGTAACATAAATTTTTTAAACACTTTTTTATTAAAATAATGATAATGATAATAATAATACGTTGAACTCTATTAAATAAATATAATTAAACTCAATTTAAATAAAAATAATAACAAATATTATGTTTTTTAATAATATCGAAAAATAATAAATTGCATTAAAATCAACAATGTATAACAATTGCAAGAATCGATTCAAAACCTGTAATATAACATGCATAGGTAAATTAATAATACTTTAAAATAAGCATACAATATGACGATACATGACCATCTATGACTAAGGCGAATACGTTGTGTGGACACACACACATACTTAAGAAGCAGTGTACGTAAGTAAACGAGGTATGGACTCTCCCCTCACTTAATGTCGATGTCGCACTTCTTGGAGTGTGCGACAAGTGGATTTTTGCCGTATGCGCTACTGATGTTTCAAGAATAGCGAGAATTTGAACGAAATTATAATAGGTCCGAAGATTGACGAATGTCTTCGGACCAATAAAAAGCCTTCAAATATATAATGGACTTATAACACCATTAGTTTCGAACACTCAGTTTTACATTTATTGAGAACTTCTTGATGAGACCTAGAAAGAAACCGATGCACTCAAAACGCACAGCTGATCATTCTAAGACGGTATTCACTGAATTGTATCTTACTACTTACTCCCTATTCAAAATGAAAAATCGTATGCTTATATGATGGTAATAATAAGTAGTTTAAGAAATCGGAACAAATAACCAAAACCGAAAGAACCTATCAGGACACGGAGACAAGCGAGTTAAAGCTGGGACAAATCCGGAAAAGTCGGGAGGTATGGACACCTATCAACCTTACCAACCAATAAAACCTTTGATCTAGCGTTAATGCAGCGTCATACTTTGCTTACTATACCTACTACCTAAAAATTTTAAAAATTTGTTACAAATTTATTATGTGTTAAAATTTATTAGACTACCATTTATTAATCCGGGTAAACCTTGTAATCGAAAGCTGAGTAAAAAATCGAAAAGCAAAATTTAATAACTTCCAAAATTAAATAGTAAGTTTTGTAGCTTGCAGCCATTAGTCGTAAAAAGTCTAACAGTTTCCGGAAATCTGGTTCCTTATTAAAAATTAGAAAAGTGAAACTTAAATATATAATATATTATTATAGTTTTTTAACACCGGCATTAGATACAAAATTACAAAAAAACGACTTCAACACTTAACAGTCGATAAAATTCCTATTCAACAAAATACCAATCATTAATTTTTTATAAAAATTCATGATCAATACTGCATTCATTCAACTTTTTTTTTTTTGTTTGTTAAACTACAGAGAAATGTGACAGTTTTACAAATATTGTCTCACGTTAAACCCTATTCCCGTCTGCATACTCTCGCATTCTGCCACGTATATGTGGAAAGGCTTTTCACTCACTACGAACGAAGTAAAAGGAATATGCATGGTATAGTATAGAAGTGGAAAATTTTTGAACGACATATAAACTGTCAGTTGTCAATATTTGACATGAAATTCTGGTGCTAGCCTAGCATTCTATTACCTACTACCGACGAACGTATCATAAATATGTGCATGCATATACGTTTACTACGTACATTGAGTTAGACAGCTCTGGAATGCTGCTTACCTTTTATTTTAAAATACACTGTGCTTTTATTTCCTTCGATATCGTACTTTTATATACAGTTGTGTTATAAATCTATTAATACTAGGGTGTTTGAAAAGTTCGCGGTCTGACACATAATTGGTCTCACAGGTATCGAATCCATATCATTTTTGACAAGAATCCATATCCATAATTTTGAATCCATATCATTTTAACCTTCAAAAGACCACATATTAATTTTCATAAACATCTGTCAATCAGTTTGGTTTTTACAGCTGTATAAAGTGCACCATCGGTTGACTGTTGCGATTTTGGACGCTTTGGTGCATTTCTATCCTTTGGAATCCATTGTTTTGAGAGGAAAAACGCCAAAAGAAACGAAGGAAAGACTTGACAAATATTATGGTGAATCTCCTCCATCGAATACAATGGTTAAGAATTGGATGCAACAATTTCGTATGGGGAAGGCCGTCAGACGTGACCATACCCCAAATGATCGAAAAAATCGAATTTCTTGTGATCGATGATCGAACATTAAAAGTTCGTGAGATAGCTGATATCGTAAGGATATCATGTGAACGTGTATTCAACATTTTACACCATCATTTGAACATGAGAGTTGAGACTCGCGTTCCGACATTATACCAATTTTGTCTCGATGTTTTAGTTAAAATTAGGTACATAATGACTGAAAAATTGGCAACTTACATTGGCTGGAACTCGAATCTCAAAAATCACACAAAAACTGAAAAATTGTCAACCTTGATCGGCTGGGACTCGAACCCAAGATCACTTATTGTTAGTGACTAGTCAAGCACCTTGCCATTAGGTTACCAACCCCTGTTCAGAAGTCACTCCAATTTGACAACGTATCAGTCACATTTGCGAGAAGCAGTTATTTAGCAGTTATTTATTTGCAAGTAAACAGTCGTTTTTAGTAAGAGAAGCAAAGCGATGGATTCATTAGTCTTGGAAGTCAGAGGAGCCAATCAGTCAATCAGTCTTATATACACTTGCGCACACACTCTTGCTTGTGCCCAAACTGAAATTTAAATAATACTAAAATGTTTAAATGTAAGAAAACGATGGTCTGTTGAGTTAATGAAAATAGTGCTTCATTTTTCCGATTGTAAAAGACTTTAAAACAGTATTCTATCAAATATATTTATATACCGTGAAATTATATTTTCGCCTTAAAGTTCATAAAAAATTGTTGTAACTCAAAATACTTTAAGGCTAAATTATAAAACAATACTTAATATATAATAATAATAGTGGGACTAGCAGTAAATAAGATATTGACATTTAATGGGATTTCATGGTAGCGCCGGGGATACTATTACTCCGAATGCAATGAAATTTGTAAGGGACCATCTAGGAACCAAACTGCATAATTTCTGAAAATTTCATTAAAAACAGTCGAATAGTTCAGAACTTATGCCACTTAGTGCAAACTGGCGACACACAGACGGACAGACAGACGGACGGACGGACAGAAACCAAACCAAAATTGTTCAGGAAGTTCTAAAACGTAAAATGTGTGTAAAAAATTTTATTTTTGAGGGAAAAAATTTTTTATTTTTCAAAAGGATCACAATGCCCTCACTACTTTAATAGTCTCAAAAGCAATATGATGGAAAAACAAATAAGTAAATACATATACTACGAAACCAATTTTTAACTTTTTCTTTGAACTGTCCCGATTATATTTTGTTCAAAGGTGACAACCTGACCTACATATTATTTAACAAGAGGAACTGACAATAAGAACAATATTTTGCTCTGGAACAAAATATTAAGCGAATAATCAAACTTATGAAACACCTATAGAAATAATATATAGGTACATATATACAAATACGATATAATACAATATGAATATTTAGTATCACCACAGAGATGTTGTGTTCGATAAATGAATAAAGTATATTCTGAAATATAAGTGAAACAAAATTATTAAATATTCACACATGGCAAACAAAGACAGCGCTATATAAATTATTCAAACGTTGAATATTTTCAGACATATGTGTACCAGCCAGCTACGGAGTGTATGGAGTTTTTCCTCTGTTTAGAATATTCATAATTTTTTTTTTCATACTCAAATGTCAATCAAAAAATATATATTCATATAATATACACGTATGTATGCCTGTGAAAATATTATAGGTACCTACATGTGTGGAAACGGAGCTACTTGAGTCAGAAGGAAAAACTAAAAACACTGCATATAAAAATCATGCCGATGAAAAAAAGAAATATTATGTCAGACAGCGTAGACGGACGTATGTAAATTTGGTTTTATATGTACAAAATGAAACAAACCATAAAATGAGGTACCGTAGGATTAGTTGCCTCAGTTTTTTTTTTTTTTTTTTTTGCAATCACTTGTAATTTTTATAATGTGAGTATTAATTTACATATATTTCAAAATTGACCTATTTTTGAAAATGATACTTGAAATTATAGCCGTCCAAACTTTTACTGCGAAATAATGGAAAGTAGTGAACTATTTGAGACAATTACCCAACAATAGGGTTCTTGACTGAAGTTACAAAAATATTCTAAAAGCATTGTTTAAATGAGCAATTTTAAATGAGAAAAAGGCGGGAAAAACACCTCACTATAGTGACGTCACAGTTTGAAGCAACTAAATGTTAATGTCAATATTTATAACCTCAAAACTTTGATTATATTCATAAAATGTCAAAGTAAAGCAAGTATTTATTTGAATTCTAATCAATTATTATTACTATATATATATATGTATATATATATATATATATATATATATATATATATATATATATATATATATATATATATATATATATATATATATATATATATATATATATATATATATATAGTAATAATAATAATCGATTAGAATTCAAATAAATACTTGCTTTACTTTGACATTTTATGAATATAATCAAAGTTTTGAGGTTATAAATATTGACATTAACATTTAGTTGCTTCAAACTGTGACGTCACTATATATATATATATATATATATATATATATATATATATATATATATATATATATAAGCTAATAGAAATATTTAAAAGAAAACACAATTTCATCTCACCAATGAAAATTATCAAAATCAACATATCTAGCTACAAAATGTTACGTCATTTTCAAAAAATAGTGCGTTTTCAGTAATTTGAATATTTGTTGAAAAATGGCGATTTTCAAAAAAAATTTCTAAATAGTTATCAAATCTTTTCATGTTTCGTTATTAAAATTGGACATATGTAATCGTAATGCATAGAATAATTTAACATTTGACACAAATTTTAAATACAGTCAAGTACCGTATTACCAAAAAATTGTAAAATTTTAATTTTTTTTGTAGTTCCTAAAACCACCATGGTGGAAACGCCGGGGAGAACAATATGGGTGGGTTATAAGCACACATAGGAAAAAATGGTCCCCACCAGAATCGCCATATAAAATATTTTGTACTCGGGGGCCACGAATGGAACTTTTTCTCATGAAGTTCATAAATGATATCTAGAAAATCAGATATTCAATTTTTTTAGCTAAATACATATAGATTACTAATGGTACTATAGATTGCATAACACGATTTTTCAGTATATTTACCTTTGCGAACTATATAATCAAACATTAAAATGCGTTTCTCTCGAAACGATATTTTCGGATTCACTCAACTCAATCATGATTTCCCAGTACCCCAAAAGTCCTGATGAAATTCAAAATTTCCAATTTAGTTCAATTTTACATACACCAAATTTTAAGTTTACATAATATCATTGTGCCCACATTTATAAACTTGGCGTAAAATAATAACAATAAAAAAATTAAAATCTGTAATATTATGTGATATTTAAAATGATTATATGGCAGCAATTAAAATAAACGTTGCTGTTAAAATAAGATTAATTTACTTAAAATATAATAAAATGTTATCTTAAATATTAAAATGTAAATAGTAAACTTGGTATTATTTTATTAGCCATCATAAAATTACTTTCAGTTTACTTATTAGCAGCTATATAACGACAACATACAGAGGAATCTCAGAGATTTCTTAAGCATATAAGTATATTAGTGGTGAGACTGTCCCTGTGATCGCCGCTACTGAGAATACTTCACCGAGCAGATAATGTACTGCTGTCCGGAAATGACTGGCTCAACATTCTTGTACATTTACAACGGTGGTAAAAGTATATCTACTGTAGTTTTTTGATAAAATTTTAAACGTTACCATGTAGGTATTTCGTTAAGATTCATGCCCTTTCACAAAATACTTAAATTTGTACAATTCTTAGGATTCAGATGCCCCTTCATATTTTATTTTTTATTTGGTACATTTTCAATTTTTTTCAACTGTTAAAATTTTTAAATTATTTTAATTGGTTGACGATCATTCACGCTGTAAGATGTCAAGTGAAATCTGACTAACTCAATACCGCGCTGTACGACGTCAGTTTCTACAGAAAGCGTACACTATTAAGGTATACAAACACAGCTCCTCTCTGTCTAATTACCAGCGGTACCGAAGCGGTCCAATTTGATCTATAACACATTACATATTGTGCAACAAATCTGTGGTCGCTGTCAGGAACCGTTGCACCTATTTGCCTAGACAGAAAGCTCGCTACAGTTGTTTATGTAATATAGTGTACTAGCAGTGTATTACTTAGTCATTTTGTCATAACTCTTCATGAGCAGTACCGGGTTAAAAGTTGACTAACCAAAGTAATTGAACTGGACAAGACAAAAAAAAAAAATTGTGATTATATCGCTGCTCTTCATAATCATTGCTTATTTTAAGCCCTGTGAAGCCCACCTCTAATAAATAAGTTTGTACGTAATTTCATGGTGTTTCGTACATAGATGATGCGTTAGCTTGTTCAACATTACATTTCGTATGGTGTAAGTATAAGTAAAGTGATGATGATGAGAAGCAATCTAACAAATATTAAGTACTAAGTCAATAATTAAACAGTGTGACTTAAGTGTATTGTACCACAAAGTAATTATACATACACATATGCGTGTTTGTATATGTATTTATTTAAAAGGTGTAGGTAATGTAAACGATTCTAAAGTTTGTTTAGCTACTGGTAAAACTGATGTGCATGTTATACATACTTAGGTATGTATGTATTTTTATTATGACTGTGATAAGAATAAATTGAGAATAGTTTAAATTTTTTTTAAATTTGATTTTATTTTTTATTTTTTACGTTTGTTTATTTTATTTTTTTTAATATTTACATCACGTATCACCAACCATGTAAACACTTCAGTGCTCATGTAATTTTACAAAATCTCACCTTTTCCAAATTTAGAACAACAAAAATGAATATTAATATTAGTACAATAAATATATTTTATCATTTAAATAACCCAAACTTAATGGTATACTGACCTAATATGCAACTGAGTATAAAGATTAAACGTGCAAGAAGTGGGGTAAATGATTATTGAAAATATTGGTTATGATGTGACCCTCAGCTAGAGTCATACCCGTGATCTACGAACAAGAATCATAGTTGTTAACTACTCGACAAATCCGCGAACATTAAATAATTTTAGTTATACCTCCGGGCAGACAGTGAAAAAATGTGTGTTCTGCGTAAAAAAAAAAACTAGTGGTAATTTTTTTTGTGTTAAATAAGTAACCCAACCCTGTGTTAATGTAACATTTAGTGTTTGTGTTAATTTTGATTTAAGAGAATAAAAATATTAATCTGTTTTGAACAACAAAATTTAACACAATATTTGTGTAGTTTGGAAGAATGTGTAAGTACACCTTTTTTTTATGTATTTCCCACACAAAAAACCGGTTTGGCGCGCATTTACTGCTTTAGTTAAGAGCGGGGGTAGTGATAGCTTGTATAGCGTCATTCGACAATTGTGAATTTAACAAAAACATATACGAGTATATGTATGAAAACGGTAAATTTCAAAATAAAAAGTGTATTTCTAAAGTTAAATTGGTTTTAATTATATAGATATTATATATTGATTAGGTAGGTTAATTAAAAATATTATCGATTGAATTTCTTTCTTTGTTTGCAGAATTTACTTCAATTCAAAGGGCAAAGAAGATCAGATAAAGAAGGAAGAGTACCTATAGTGGTTCCATTTTGTCTTCGACGTTCAGTTTGACAACGATCTTCACAATTTTTGGGTATTCCTTCAACATTATTTTCATCAAATATCAAGTGAAATGCACCAATATCATCGTCGACATTTTTACAAAAATTGTAGAAATATTAAATAAAAAAGTTTAAGTACTAAAAAATTATTTTTTATTATTTCCTTTCATTTTCATAATAAATAAATTAAAAAATTAAGTAATTATGTAAAATTAACACAAAATGTATGTCCTTTTTTGTGTTAAATCATTGACACAAATCTTGTGTATAGATTTGGCACATATGCTTTGTGTTAAAATAACACAAAAAATTGAGTGGACCGTTCTGGACATGTGAAATGTGTTAATTTCAACACAAATTTTTTGACTGTGTAAATGTGTGTCTCTTAGCAACACTGAAGAACAAAATCAGTCTTGGTCTGGTGGTCTTGTCCCGGTCTTGTTCTTTCTGAAAGGTCAAATCGAACACCAATATCAAGAATCAAGTGAGCCCTGGAGACTTAACAGATATTGTTGTTAAAACATTTGAGAAATTGCTTGTCTTAATTAATAATTTGCTACAATCTTTGATGGTTTTTTTTTTTTTAAAAATTCATCGTAAAACAATTTAAATATGAAAAAGTGGGTCCGATTAGTCCTGCTCTTGCAAATAATTTTGAATAAGACTAAGATCAAGACCGAAGCCAAAATCGAAATTTACAAAATCTAGTCCAAGGTCAAGGGCATTTACTCATTGCAGCAATCTAGTTAACAATATAAAAACTATGTTTCCTTGGTTTCACTTGGTCCTATGGCTTGAATCTTAATTACTTTTAATTTTCTGTTCGTATTAACATGTAACAATGTTGCTCAGCCGATTTGCGGATAAAATTATTTAAAATATTTAAAAAAATTCATGTATAACTATAATCTGAGAGACATAATCACACTATAGTACACTTTAAAATTACAATCATTTATAGATTATAATTACAAAATTTTACTATTTTAATTTTGAATGAATTTTAATGAATTAATTCTAAAAATAGAAAAAAAAATACTATTTTCCTTTTCAATGATTTAAATTTCAAAACTAGACTGATGAATATTAATTATTTTACAATATAAAATTTTTATAATTGAAATCAACATTATATACCTACAAAAACATCATATTAACGAACTACCCACTGATAAAGGTCCGATGTGATTCATAAACATTTTCTTTTGTCTGCATGAAACTAAAAATTTTGGTTTTCAAAGAAAGTTATTTACGATAGTATTCTAAATGAAATCTTACTAATTTATACAAAAAAAATGTAAAATATTAACTAATAAACATAGTGATAGGTGGGGGGGGGGGGGGATAGTGAGGCCTTCATGCCTCAATCACGTAATCAGTTGATTTGAAACTTTGTATAGTGTTATTTGTGAAAACATAAAAGGGCATAGCAAATCTTTCCAAAAGAAAAAAAACATTTAAAATTCCACTTGATGTTATAATTTGTAAATATCATACGGGCGAAGCTGTAAGTGAAAAGAGTAACACTGATTTAATTTACTCATGGGAAAATTAAATCTTGAGACATACCTATGTAAAAATGTTTAAATTTTTATACTTTCAAAGATATTGAAATTTTTACACTTTTCAAATCAAAACCAATCATTTCTACATTTCTTTTGTTATCTCTCATGTTAAGTTTACCTACGAAAAAAGTCTTACAATTATTAAATAGGGCATCAATGAATTAAATACAGAAATGCTTTTCTCACTTAAAAAACACGTATACCCTTCACCACTGTGTACTTTAATCAATGGACATTACAAATGAAATAACGAGCTCACACATACACACACACACGTACATAATATACACAAACACACATATAAATATAAATGTGTGGAAAAAAAACGCGAAACATTCGAGAGTGTATAATATTACCCGCACTGGGATGACGCTTGTGCTACGAAGGGATACAAAATGGAAAAAAGTCGACAGTATTTTTGACATTGATGGACAGTCCCAACATCTCTACATCGTGCTTTTATACGACCAACGTACAACGATATGCACGTGTATGTATTAACTAACACCAACACAAGTACCAACACAGAGTACCTACCATCGCTTCGCAAGAGCTTTCTTTTTTTTTATCTGTCCAATGGTATTTCATCAGATATTAACAGAAAAAAAAAAACAATACATTTGGAAATTATTATCTCCCGTGCATTTTTTTTTCCTTTTACGAGCAAAAAATTTATCGAATTTCATATTATTTTGTTACAATTTTGAATGTGTCGGAATATCACGATTATTATTTTTAATTAGAAAAGAAATACTCAAAATATTGCGATAATTTAAAAGATTATTTATATTAATACATTAATGAATACACTTTAACGATACTGAGACCATATCGAGCCATTACCGCCGATTTATCGTAAGCGACACTTTTATCGAAATTGAGATTCTTATTGCAAGCAAAATTTTAAGCTGTAACGGACCAAGCAGTGTTAACGTTTTTCTCCAAAATTAATTAATTAACGAGTTATAGCAATAATACGCTCAGGCGTAATAAAATTAAGACAGCAGAAATATCGCAAACGCCATAAAAATATTTAAAAAATCCTTCTCCTGTAAAATTTGATATTTGTCGGTTACGCTAAAATGGCGGTAATGGCTCGATATTGTCTGATTTTTGTACAGAGTCAGTAAAAAATCTGCAATTTTTGGAAAAGTTTTTGCGCTGAACTGCGATTTTGAGACGTTGCCAGATGTTGCGAAGTTTTAGGTTTAATAATTCATTTATTCCAAGAAATCTGTTTCGGTTACACTTTTCCTAATCATTTTGAAATTTTGTATATGTTAAATAGATTCATCTGCTTAGAATGCAAAATTTTTTATTTTTAGGATCATTTGTAATTGAAACATAGCAAAAATACTCTATTTTCCATAAGAATACATGTACTCTGTCATGCATTTTAATTCATTTTTCTCCACGATGAGTTTTCCTAAGCGATATGAAACTTCAAGGAAATTTCTATTATTCTAATAGGTACTGTCCGATTTTATAGGTTTCATCATTTTGATCCCAGGCAACCAAAGTTCGTATAATTTAGATAAGCTACTAAGATAATAGTTTCAAGTTTGTTAATTAAAAATGCTTTCTCGTATGCATTAAATGCCGTAATAATACTTTCGCTTTATCGGTAGAAATCATCAGTAAGGAAAACAATTCACAAAGACTTAAATTGTAAATAATAAACAAATATCTTACTTTGCAAAATACCACTTTTATATTTTTGAAACTGTGACAATATTGCTTTGAACCGTTAGTTCATTTTCAAACAGAAAAAATAAAAGTGGTATTTTGCAAAGTAAAGTATTTTGTTTATTATTTATAAATATGAAATACCATAAAGTAACCCTCAAATCTGTTAATATTATAAAGACTTAAGTTGTTTTTTTACAACTAATCACTCACTTTACTACACCAAATTCAGTCTAGTTGTGCCACTTTCAGTTAGCTTACTATTACAATAGAAATTCTCAATAAAGCAAAATTTATCCAGGAGGATCAAAATCTCTATTGGAACGGAAACTGTATGATGTAGGAGGTAAAATTCCTGCTGAGATGTAGAAGAACCGTATTACTGAGAGTGCCATTATTAAGTGGTTGCTAAGTATTAATTTTAAGAATACAGTATCTATCCGACATGCAATTCCTAATCAACTGATAAGCTACATCCAAATACTCGCAAAAAATTTTCGAAAATTCAAAAGCTTCTTAAGTAAGTCCGCTGTAATACGCTATATAATTGATCTGTTCCGTAGATATACAATCTCATTTAAATTTTAAATAGAAGCATTAATTAATATATTTACCACAGTTGTATAAGTTACATCATATAAATACATGTTGTATACATTCTTAATTCCATTTATAATATACCGAACTAATTTTCACTAGTGTTAAACATACATACATTACATTAACATTTAGATAAAGACTTTTTTTTCCAAAACAGACGATATTATATTTTTGCGTGTTTATTTGACATATGAAATATATAACCTTAAATTTAATATAATAGATATAAGATTAAACGTATACGTAATATTTTTTTTTTTTTTTGGAAAACGAAGGTGCGAACTAATAAAATAGGGATGTTCATATTTCTATTACATAAATATACCTTATACAATACCATACAACTTTTCGGATTCAGTAACAAACATTATTTAATAATAGTATCCAAGTAAGTAGTATGTACAGTCAGCACTCCTAGAACGGGGGTACTTACAAATCGAGGTTGTGATAGAACGTGAAACAAGAGGCGGAACCAGTTGTCTGATAATGCGGTAATACTCGTAAAACACGGTTCCCGTAGAGTGCATGCTTGTTTGAGTGAAAGTCATTCAACGGTGTTGAGCTGTTACACTCTCAAAACAATTTCTTTGCTCAAAAAATAAAAATTTATTGTTTTAATTCAAGAATTTTTTTTTTTTGATTCAAAGACAGCAAAACCAAAATGTCGTTTTGAGAGTGTATCCTGAGAGTTATTCCAACTTTAAACGTATAGTCTCAATCATCCTTGGTGTTACCGATGCATTTAATGCAATGGTTCCCAAACTTTTTTTGTCTCCTAACAACGTTTTTGCCATGGTTTCCGGTATTAGATAGACGGCCGGTACAAACTCACAAATTCAACTAAATTCAACAACAACTTTCGAAAATATAACTTCCTTTTCCCCATGGGAAAAAATGCACTTCTCATTTTAGGACAAGCAAATCAAAAACCAACCTACATTTACATCTCATGGACCTCCAATTTTTTCTTCCCCAGACGTGAACTCCTTGCATGTCGTTATCGACCCGTTATCGGGTCGATAGAGACCACTTTGGGAATCACTGATTTAGTGTTTACTTATTTCATATAGTCACCATAGTTTCTAAGCCTCTTATAACGCAGTTTATGGTTTCCGTATAACTTGATACAAAAAAATTGTTTTCACTAATTCGATCGTTATGTATAGTCCTACGCCACTATCATGTCTAGTCACGTTTCAGTTATTTCCGTAAAAAACATGAAAAACTCTTTCCAAATTTCGCAGTTTTCATATAACGCGGTACGAATTAATCGCGTTACAAGGATGTTGACTGTATATGAGTGTGAACAATAATGAAGAAACCAAACGGAGGGGTCCCTTGCTTTCCACTGTCTGTTGCTTACCAAAAATTACTTTCATGTGCAAAGTGATAAAAATGTGGATGAGCAACAATAAAGGAGAGCATCACCCATCATCACCATCGTCATCGAATTGGAGGGCGGCGTTGACACACCTATTTATAAAATTGTACAAATATTCCAATATATTATTTACCTATAGCTACTTTACGCACGCTAAGGTACGTATATAGATATAGCTTTCAAGGAAAATATGATGAAATAGTTGCTAATAGAGCCTACAGTAAACGAATACTGTGTTTTATTGTTAAAGATACGTAATAATTGAAGGGTACAGGGGAAAAACGATCAGAGTCACAAAAAGTAAATTTTTCAAGGGAGCGTTTTTAAACTTTAAAGGTGTGAATCATGTATTATAGGCGTATTTTTCACATAACATTTTTTTGCTTGAAAACCACGCATAGAATCTGGTTCAAACTTTCGGTGGTTATTGCTAATATAGTAATCTAGAAAACGCCATGCCAGCAGAAAATAGACGGCTAGCCGTTTTCGCGAAATTTGACATTGAATTATGTATTATATGCGCATTTTTCAGCAAAAAAATTTTGTTCTTCCCCTCACGGACTGTGTTCGATTTTCATGTGTAATGTTAGCACGGGGTCAATATTCTGCATACTGCCAACATAACTGCATAGATTTTGGTATTTTTTACTTTTTGTGACTGATCGTTTTTCCCCTGTACCCTTCAATTGGCAAAAAACACAAAAATTACTGGTTGGTCAATATCTGATGTTGATATCAATGGAAGTAAATTGAAACGTGGGTGAACAAATACAGACATGCAACATTCTTGACAATCTGAGAATTTAAAAAAAAAATTGATTTCATCATTAAAATTCCATAACGATTCAGGATAGTCAATTGCAAGGAGTGTTGAAATGACAAAAATTAAAAAATGCACATACTGTCAACAAAAAGACCAACGAGTAGTCACTACCATTCGAAATATATTCTCCGTCTAAAAATAGCATAAGAAGCATAATAAGCTACTAACATAATTTAGAAGCACAGACTGCGATTATAACGAACTTCCAATTTACAATTAGTTTCGCAATTTTCATTCCGAATAATTTCAATAAATATTTTTGTTTCAATTTTTTACACGTCTGCGTCGTGAAATGTTTTATCGATCAATACTGGACTCATACAGGAATGGAAGATCGGAAAAAGTGGAGACAAAAAATTGAAAAAGTAATTGTTCATATCTGGAAACTTGAATTACACTGGTTTCTCGTTGTAAGCAACATCAAAATTGAAATAGAATCATAATTATGCTTTAGTCTTTTTATGTAAATGCGAATTTTATTATCTAAAAACAGTAAGATAGATGATTCTGTTTCAAGTTGCTTACAACGATAAATAATTGTATTTTTAACAAAACATTATGCAAAAAAATGTACATTGAAACCCAGCCGAAAGTGTATTGACACTCACGATAGGGTTCTTATCAGGTCGTGTTACATATAATTTTTTCAAATTTTTTGGGTCTTTGTAAACAAAATTAAAGTAGATTACCTGTTATTTTCAAGCTTCTTATTTCGCAAAACAACTTAAAAATAGAAAATCGTAAAAGAAAATTTTAAATTCTTTGTAAAAGAGCTTCCTCAGGATATCCCACATAATGGGATACATGGAAAAAGCCCCCCCCCCCCAAGTTTCAATACAAGAAACTTTTTTCAGCTAATTCATATTACTTACAATTAGTTCTGATTGTAGGTTGCTGATATCTGAAGTCATAATAAAATTTCGGCTCAATAAAGACAACAACAAGAGATTAAACTGGGGCATGTAGATAGACGGACGAACAAACTGACATAATGAAACTATAAGAATTTCTTTCTTGCTACGGATCCCTAAAAATGAATTCATAATTACGACTGAGAAATTTATTATACCTACCAATAAACTGAAAGCTTCGGAAACAAGTTCTACTACCAAGAAATTATTTGTGCTGAGAAGTGTTTATAAGATGCATTTGATATTAAATGCAAATTTTTCAACTTGTACAGTACATGTTCTTTTTAGACATAGTGTATTTCTAAAAATTTTCTATAATTTCTACGCTGATAAAAATAACAACGCTAAAATATTTTTTTATCGTACTCGTGCTATAAAGCTACTTTTACATAATATGCTATTCATAACTCAGGAATCTTATGTATGTGTGTACATATATATTGATATTTCCACATATTTATTTTCATACAAAAGAATTGATGTTTATGTAGGTGAAAAATTCACGCTTAAAATGGGGTGTTGCGAAAAAAAAGAAAAAGCAATTTCTACAATTATTGACAACAGACATGCAATACATTATTATTGTTTAACACACCCCATAATTAAATAAATTCAACACATCACTTGCGATGTTGCCCTATATTAATAGTATGCCTTATACACCTAAGTATTCATATACTATATTGTTGTACAGAGTGTGCTGAAAAGTTCACACCTGATGGGTTCAGACAATTTTTCAGTAGAAAGTTTAATCAGACCGTAGACAAAATATACATAGAATACGATATATAAGATGATTGTGTCAATGAACAAATGAAGCCGCACAGTACGCTCAAAATGTGACCAACTGCTACTTTGTAATATTGTAATCAGTGCAATAACCGTGGTATCCTTCAAATAATTATTATCAAAATATAATACCTACTGACAATAAAGATTTTTTTTGAGAAAAAACTGCAACATTTTGGACTGAAAACTGCAGGATTTCGTAGTCAGTAGGATTTTTTAAAATTCTCGGAATAAAATATTTTTGCTTTTATTTAAAATTACTGTTAATATTTAATTTATTATTATGAGTTTAATTTTTTTTTCTTAAATAACAGTCTACACTCTAAAAATGATTTTTCTGTTCAAAGAATAAAAATTTCTTTGAACTCTTTTCTTTAAATCAAAAAAATTATTTCTTAATTTAAAAATAGTATATTGTGCAATAAGTGCGGGAAATTGTCGATTGCCCACGAAAGCGAAGTTGAGCACACGAACGTAGTGAGTGAGAAGTTCTAGAAAAGATAGAGACTTAGTTTTTTTTTAATTTTGTTCATAAACATATTGCGCATAAAGTGGAGTATGCTTTTTCCATTTGAACAATTGTAACTATTTTTAAACATTTTTTTTAAATAAAAAATTAGGTTTTATAATTTTTTAGAAGTTTGGGATTACAATTTTATAGTTAATTTTGAAAATTACCTGAAACCCATACTCAGCTTTATGGACAGGTCCATTAGGAATAAAATAATAAAAAAATATTTAACAAATATTCATTACTTTTTGAGATATGGCGTTCCTTGTAAACGCTTAGGTAAAAACTTGTGAAAAAGGGCCCTCTCCCCGCACAGGGCAGAGTAATGAATGTTTTAAAAACAAAATTTTCTATTTGAAACCCTCCCTAATTTGAAAAAAATTTCAACAAGCAAAATAATCATAAATAAAAAAGCTGCTTTTTTATTTAAACTCCCCCCTTAACTAACGAAGACGCTTCAGCTTCGCTGTTGCGTTCTTGTTAGTCAACAGTTCTTCTCGTTAAATTGCTGGGCAACAAATTTTCGTTAGACACAAACAAATTTATTCGAAAAAATACAAACCTCTCAAATAATAAGTGGAAAAAAAATTCAAGGAAATATTTCTATAAATCAAAAAAATAATTTTTTTAATTCAAAGGAAAATTTTTTTGATCCAAAGAAAAAAAGTTCATTCTCTACTAATTTTAATTTTTGATTTATAAAATTATTTACTTTAATAAAATAAAATTTACAATAAATAACACAAGATACCAATATACAAATTGAAACATAAAAATCCCCACAATCAAATGAAAAGTCACTAAAATTGCAACCACATAACATTGAAAACAGCCACATAAAATTATTCAAATCGGTTTGTAACGACAGCATTTAGTGACTTTTTAATCCACTTAGTTGGCAAGATGGGCAGACAGACACATCAGGTAGTAGTAGTACAAGTAGTATGTACTAGTATCAGGAATTGGGGGAGCGGTAAGAGGATAATGTAACCGGTACGCACGTACATAAGAGCGAGTCTACATTGTCGAAGCGAGACGTAAAGGAAATATAAAACGAAAAGTACTAATCGACGCTGTTAAAACCTATTAAATGCCATTACACACACCAGGATGTTTTGCTTAAAAAAGCAATATTTGGTCTCCGCTCCTTTGGTATCATCCTATATTGTTATGTTACAAAATGTTTTTACTCTCATTTGATTCACACAAATGCATTAGGGTTGGTCGTCCCGTTCGCTCGCTCGCTCGCCTTCATCTTCATCTCCCGCCCGTTGCACCCCAACACTTTGTTACTTATTTTTAGGACGTAGACTTTTTGATGATAATGTAAGACTACAATTTTCTTTCATTAAAGGTGATGTTAAAGATTTTCCGTTTTTTTTTTTTATTCAATTCTTTTCCACTCAGCTGGAGGAAAAATTTTATTAGTAATAATGAGTGTGTGTGATTTTCATACTTCGTTATGTTTTCTTTCGTTTTTGCTTTTTTTTTATTACTTAACAGAATTTTAATAAAATTAAATATGGTAGTCTAATATTTTTGAATTAGCTTTTCAATACGCTTTTGGTATTTAAATTATTTGTAGCATTCCATTTTTGTGTTATAGGGGATGGACGAACAAGACGGAGAGGTCGGGCAAAAAGAATAATAGCCTAATTGAGCTAGTTAGATGTATGATTGACTCAGGTCTAATGTCGTTTGCTTCTTGACTTTGCACTTAATGGGATCATTTGTCAAAAGGAGGCACTGAAGTTTATTTGCGTGTTTAGTGACCGAAAAACTGTTTTGACGAGAAAAAAAAATCAATAAATAGATATAAGTAATTTTAGGAATTATTTCTTTGTGTATTGCAGTTATTTTTTTTAATGATTTCTGTAATTTTTATGATCATTACGAGCAATAAATTCGTGCTCGTATTTAATTTGAATCTATTAGTTTGTAATTGTAGGTTAAGTTAGTTAAAAATGTGATTGGCGGGCAAAATGGAGTCAGGCAAAATGAATAATAAAATGAAACTTCTCTAATCAAAAGGAAAATTGTTTTAATTAATCGCGGACCTTCCAATGAAAAAGAAAAGAGATTTCATTTAAAAAAGAATCAATCAAAAAAAATGAAAAAGATAATTATTTTTGTACTGTCTGTTAAGAAAAATACATATATATATATATATATATATATATATATATATATATATATATATATATATATATCCGCAACAGAAGACTGGATGCAATATAATTTTTGCCAGGAATGCCATGAAGCGTGTTCTTTATACAAAGGTCGATCGTCCTTTTGCGATCGTCGTCGTCGTCTTTTTGCAATAATTGCGACGATTAATTTATTTATTTTCATTAGTATTAGTTTTGCCCGTCCAAGATATTCATTTTACCCAGAATAATTGCAACTTTTCAATTGCAACAATTGTATTTCAATAAAAATATTTTTCTAGGCAAAAAGAATAATTGCAACTTTTTTTTCAAGTGATTTCTAATGTGTGGTAAGATAAGAATTTTTTTAATTTTCTATTTAATTTATTAATCTTAAGTAACTGAAGACTTGTTATCTTAAGATAAATAAATAATTTTTTTTTAATCCCATACTTTTTTTTAGAGATCAATTAGCATATCCTTCTTTCCCGTTCGTCCCCTAATTATGTGAATATTTTCGTAATTAGTTTATTTGAACTGATCTTTTCCGCTAATTAGAAGAAAAAACTAATACATGTACAGAAACCAAATAAAGGAAATAAGCTGATTTAACTCTTTCACAGAATTAAATGAACGTCTCCAAGACAATTTGCCATATAAAAATCTTTTTGCATAACAGAAATTTTTATTTATTAAACAAAGTCATTATTACATATTGGTACTGGTAATTCCTGGTGATGGATCCAGACATTTATGTATAGGATGACAAACTATATATCAGGATCATAGAACACTAGAAGCCAACTAATATAAAAAAAAAGTGTAATTCGCATGGAGTCATTTGTATACCAGTCACAGCTTAAGGCAGGTAGTCAGTCAGTGTCCGTCGCCGAACACACACTGCATTGTGTTAACAATGAACACCATTGTTACTTAAATTGGACAGCTTGGTCTGTCCCATAATACGTGTGTTGTGGTGGTATGTGTAAGTACGCACACAAAGGCAAACAACAAACTAACACAATTGCAAGCGGTGTGTACCTACACGACATGGTGGGAGAGATTTTACGTCACAAACTCATTACAAGTGGAACAGAGACATAGACCACCTAGTTTGTCCCCTTGATCAGGATTAACCCACTTGGGGCTCTAAACATTTTCTTCTTACCAGGCCCCCTGACTCTACCACAATAAATAGAACACACAAAAAATATATAACAATAAATAAACTAAATATTGTAAAAGACTAAAACAAATCTTAAATTTTTGTTATTCAACAGAAACGTAAACTATCTTATTTACAAATCTTTTCAAAATAGGCAGTTTGACTGGGATCTTCAAAAAATTGGGCCCTAGACATTTTTCTCGTTTGTCTATGCAATGATTCGACCCTGTTTCGTAGGTAAACAATGAACACCTATAATATTTTCTCTAATCATCAGTGAAAGGGTTCAAAACAAAAATTTATCAACCGTTATAATTATAAAACATGCGTAAATAAATACCTAAATAAAAACAAAATATTTTGGTGAATTATACAATTTTTAAAATTAAAATAATCTAAAGAATGCACGACACTTCTCGCGAAGTTGCCTGACGTTGACCGAGTACGAGAGTGTAGAAGGTAACTTCGCGCTCGCCCGGCTCGTCTCGGATAACTTCCACTCCGTGTCGGCCTTCTGACGAAATTAAAATGCTCGAAGTTTGAGCACGACGCGACTTACTACACTACTCGACCTACTTCACCTTTGACGCACTTAGGTGTCCGTTACCCCCCTTTTCACTTAAAATTTCAAAAGACCCCGAAATACACAGAAGTGGGTAGGAAATATGTAGAAAATTGGTCTACATTACTGGGATACTCGCAAAGTTCTATGAGTGTGTGGAAACGCTACCAGAATTTCGTCCAACTTCAGCGAGTGCTTTGGGCGAGGAACTTCGACCGAGAGTGTAGAGGAGACATAACAATATATAGTAGCATTACTTCTAGTTTTGTATTAACAATATAATATATATGTATGTATATTTATGCATAGGTACTTATTATGCAAACGTGTATGTATATCTCTAAATTTAATTAAAAATCATGTTTGTTAGTTTTAATTTTTTTTTTTTTGTATGTGTGAATACATGCATGGGGAAACATCAAAGTCGCAGTCGTCAATTCTTTGTTTATTCTACTAAAACCACACCATAAATAACGATATGAAAATTTTTCGAATGTGCTATACGACGATCATAAATTTTGCTGATTTTTTTTCTAATTTTGAAAATTATCAATCAAACACATGTTCGATTCCCATAACGAATCACAATATACATAGGTGCAATAAAATAATAACGAAAGCTTTAAATCGTCATATTACTTATCCAAGCCACTTCTACGCATTAAACCAAGGTTCGAAATTTCAAACGCAATCTCTTTTAAAATTAAACAGCAAATATTTATTAATAAAAAAAATTCATATTTACAATTTAATCGACTATGGAAAATTACAGTATTAAAAACTCTGTTCTAATATGGTCCATGTCCCCAGAGAATATTTTTGTGATCAAAATAATACGATGACATGTAATTCAATAAAATAAAATAAGCATTTCAAAAAAAGATTTCTAATCACTAATTTTTCTTGTAATTATTAATGTAATTTAAAATGTTATTGTTTGAACTTTTAATAATAAAATATAAAATCATAATACAATTAGTTTTAGAATAAAATGGCGTAAATTAATTTTCTACATAAATAAAAATAAATAAGTACGCTAACACTCTCAAAACGATTTGTTTGTTCAAAGATTAAAAATTTATTTGATTTTTTTCTTTGAATCAAAGAAATATTTCCTCGAACTTTTCTTTTTCAGTAAAATCTAGTTTTTTTCAGTAGTATCTCTGACTTCGATTCTGTCAACTTCTGTGTGTGAAATTGCAATTGAATTACTAGTACCAAGACTAATAAGTGTAATAACATCCAAAATCCTAAAGAAATCTAAATTTTTAGATTTTCTATTCAGTCATTTTGGATGAACGTATGCTAGAAATTTTTTTCAATAATTTTTTTTTTTTAATAGTAGAGACTTACAGAAAAAAGTTTAAATTAGGGATATTTTGAATTTCTTTTAACGCCAGTCTTGAACATAATATTATGAATAAAAGTAATTTTTCCGCTAAAATAAAAATTAGTACTTTTTTATTTCCAGTGCATTGAGAAGTACAAACAAACCGTTACTACTGTGGCTGCCAATAGCACCCCACAAGTCCGACGAGAGAGAGGGGGCAGCCGGAGCTGTATTATTTAGTTTTGCATCAGACGTCTTTCATCAGAAATTAAATTTCAAATATTATAAATTAAAAAATTCAGTGACTTTCCCTGACTATTTAAAATCTCTGACTTTTCTCGGTTTCCCAGATTTCCCAAAAAATGGCCACTCTGTTCATAAATATTTTATGAATAATAAAACTGAAACTTTCCTGTAGACATAATTTGAGATAATTTTTATTTTATATTACCTTTTTTTTCTAATTTCAATTATTACTAAATATTTGATAATACCCTATTTGAAATTAAAATAAGTGTTTTTCACGTTAAAAGACAGTAGTAATACATATACGTGATTGAATGGTTAGAATCTTGTGGTCTAGGGAGTAGAACACCTGGCTAGCTACCAGGAGATCCTTGGTTCAAGTAATACAATTCTTAAACTAAGGTGAATATATAAATAAATAGATAAATAATATTTTATACGTGTTATTAATTGAATGGACTTATATGTTGGACGTAATTAAGAAAAAAAACATTACTCCAGTAATGTTTGGGGTAAATGAAATAAAGCCATTAACTTTCAATATACATATGTACTCTGTTGCTAGATTACAATACATATAATTCTTAATATCGAAATATACATAACAATTATGATATAAAATATCCATATACATATGTATATACACTACCGCTTAAAAGTATTTGGCCACCTTCATACTTCTTTATATCTTCATAAACAATATGTACATCTACTAAAACTATTTCGTTAGTGTCGTTGTTTGTATTTATATTTATAAAAGACGGGGTATGAGTTCAAATAATTGCTAATAAATAAATACAATTACATACTACGAAATCGTTTCATTTATTCAAACTTTTACAAAATGCCTTTTTTGTGACGGGCCAAATACTTTTGAGCGGTAGTGTATGTATGTATGTATGTATGTACACGTATATTAAATGTCAATGTTCGATCCTAGATAAGGACAAGGTCATATAAATTAATGAAAATAAATAAATATGAATTAACCAATTGGAATTTTAACTATTGGAAAGAAAAAATTTATAATAATAATAATAATGATATACTAATTAACTTAAATTTAAATTGTTTGATATAAAACAATAGCCAAATTATCATAAATACTTATATTATAATGTATGTACATAATAATTGTTAGTATGTAATTATATGCGCACTTTTGTTAAATTCATATACACAATTGGTTAAACTAACACCTACAGTTTTAAATAATTAAAACATAATATTCATTATCCATTCGCGATATTAAAACTGATATTATAGATTCCTCAAAAATAGAAATTAAACTAGGTCAACCTCTTTCTGAAAAAAAATCACGTGGACAACCCCTTAAAATAAAATATAATAAAAAAAGAAAGCACTTTTTTTGAAAACAGTACCTGAACTAATAGTGCATACTCCACCTCCTTTTTTAAGTTATTAATGCATATTTCTTATGAAAACGTGTGCCAATAAATTTTATGACCTAGTCCAGTGTTTTTCAACCTTTTCCGTGGCGCGACCTCCCTAGTATCGAAAAATATTTCGCGACCTCCTAGTATAGAAATATATTTTACGACCCCTACCCCCTGCTATTTCTATTTCTAACTTTTATTTTATTTTATGTTGTAAATATCGAAGCCGTTTAACATTATTGATTATTTTCAGTTAGGTGTCAATTGAATACAAACAAAACATCGAAGTTGACGACTTATAGTAGCTTTTGAACGCGCGTGTGACTTATATAAGCGAGATATAGCGCTATGTGATGAGCGCTGCGTGAAGCATCAGGCGAGTAAAGGATAACACTTTTGATTTCTTTGAATTGTGAATTCGCTTTGCGAATTGTGTTTAAATTTATTGAATTGACTTGTTGTTTGTTTAGTAATTGCTCACTGTCTTTTATTTTTTAATACGCAAAATTCTGTGCTCGTTGTAATTACTGAAAATGGATGAGGGTCTGCAGGGCCGAATCTAAGGGGGCAACGGGGGCACGTGCCCCCCTGCAAGATTTTAGGGACGCCAAAACGGTGAATTAAACGTTTTTTTTTTTTGCTCGTCACTTACTTTTTGCAGAGGAAAATTTAAAAAATATCGGTGCACCAAAATGTTTAATATGGTGTTTTTCTCGGGGAGGGCGCCAACAGCAAAGTTTTCCCCCCTCGTAACAACTGTAGGTTCGGCCCTGAGTTTCTGGAAAGACGTGCACAACCGTCAACTTCAAGTTCCAATGAGAATAATGAAACAAAACAAAGAAAAGGCGTCTATATGAACACAATTATTTAAAACTCGGATTTACTATTATTGAAAATAAGCCGCAGTTATTTGCTTTGAAATTTTATCAAGCGAAAGTATGAAACCGTCACATTAATGTAACCTTTAATTAACCTTTTCTTTATTAAATACATATTATATATTGAACTAGAGTGGTTTTATTGTTAAAGTAACTGCGACCCCCTTTAAAAGGTTTCGCGACCCCCCAGGGGGTCGCGACCCACAAGTTGAAAAACACTGACCTAGTCCACTGGGGTGCGATATTAGGTACAAATATTCAATAATATTTAAATTTTAGTTTATTTTCTGACGCATAAGTTTTGCTATAAGAAATTTCAGACAGTGAATAAATTTGTATAAAAAAATTGAAATTAGGGTACATATTTTTGTAATTTTTATAAATTATATAATTTCACCACTTTTGTATATTTTTGTAACTTTTATAAATTATGTAATTCCACCACTGAACGTTGTATATTTTTGTAAATTTTATAAATTATAAAATAAATAAATTCCAAACTATATAAACGTTCACTAATAAAATCAAAAATATATAAATGAAAATTAATTGCATTTAATAGTATTCATATAATTACACAGTAGCATATATAATGCAATTCAAAAATAAATATTTTTTTCCGTAGTACGCACTCGAGTATACAAGGTACAGTTGTCATTTTCAAAAACATGTACGAAACGAGTGATTCGTTGACCTAGTTTAATTCCTATTTTTGAGGACACTAGTTTACGTAAACGATACCATGGTCCACTTTTTGATAAACGCTTCACAATTCCAGAAGAAATTAATTTACATATAAGGTACCTAAGGCATTTAAGGCCCAGCGGGTAATAAGGCCCATTAGCTATATTTCTTACCAAGAAAAGTTCTCTAACTTATCAACAAGTTTAAAATGAACTTTCAATCATTTCAAAACCAGATACAAAAGTTTAGCTACTCAGAGTAACAAACTCATGTCATATTTTAACAAACAAATTTAGAGGTTACATTTTCATTCGTTGATATAAAAATTGTGCACATTGTGAGTGTTATATTAATGATTTTTGAAAGGTATGTTTCTTTCAAATTGTTATCAAAATTGAAAAAAATTAATATTCTTTAAGTTTTACATCAATTAATTTAGTTGATTTCTAAAGTATTTATATAAAATGTATATAAGCATAAATATTGACATGTTGATAATAAGGCCCATGCAAATTTTGTTTGGGCTTTATTACCAACACAATTAAAATCAAACACTACAAAGTCAAATCAATTAAAACAGGTCTGAAGTCATTAACAAATGAAGCAAAATTAGACGCACAACCTTAAATTACTGTAGTTACTCTAATATAAAAATAACAAAAAGGAAAAAGGACAAAAAACTAAGTACATTTAATTTTGATTCGGAATTCTAAGAAGAACTCTTAGATTTAATATTTATTTATTTCGACTTAATATATTCAAACACCTAGTACTTGACTTATGCGAAAAATATGATAAAAAAGTTAAAAATTAAAAATAATGACTTAGGTAATTTTTTTTATTGTTGTTTTCAATAAGAGTCACGCAGTCAAGCGGGATTCAAGGATTTTCAAAACTTTTTTGAACGTGTAAAAATAACAAAATATTTTGATATATAAGTTCAAGTTATTCTTAAAGTATTTTCAAGTTCAAGTTATTCTTAAAGTAATTAAAATCCCCCAATTAATTTAAAAAAAAAAATAATAAATGTACTATTTCAGGCAGTTGTAATAGGTGGGCCTTATTTTCTACACCAGTCGGAAATAAGGCCCAATTGCAGACACTTTTTAAAATCAAATTTTTGACTTGTATAATTCATTAATTTTTTTAGGAATTTTTATCAAAAAATAAGTAAATTTTTATAATTAAATACTATATTTTTGATATTTTATAAGATATATAAATAATAAGCATATTTTGCTTAGGTGGGCCTTAATTGCCTTAGGTACCTTATATTATACACTGAACTAGTTACCCAGAACATTTTCCGGATAATCGTTTCTAACGAAATGTTTAAAATTTGCGAAAAATACATTACCAAGAATAATCCTTGCATTACCTTGCAAATTAATAAATAGCTAGTAAGGTATCAGCATTTAACAGAATTCACAATTACGATAAAATTCACACTGGACTACGTAAAGACCAAACCGCATAAGCTTCTGAAAATTTTTTGAAGTTTTGAAGTCATTTGTGGTTGAAAGTGTTATGGACACGTACCTACAGACGGACGGACTAACAAACGGACATTCAGGCTGATAGATAGACACGGAACCTCTAAAATGTAAAACGCGAGTGGAAATTTTGATTTTTGATGAAAAATATTTTCACGTCAAGTAATATTGTTAAAGAAATATTAGCTCTGTAGCCTATTTTTGGAAGGAGTTTAGATTTTAAATTTTATTTTGTCAGTAGTAATTCATATCCATTTAAAACTACTACAAGTATAGTTCGCGTCAGTAGAATTTGCAGATTTTATTCTACATTGGACCTATTCTTATTTCACTTGAATATATTAAAGTATGTTTATAATTTTAACAATAAAAATAATAAAGTTTTACGTCCGTTTTTCAGATAACGGTTTATAACAGATGTCACCTACATCATTATTTTTCTAACTCTATTGAAGTGGAAGACAAAGAAAATGGCATTTGAGGACTAGAAATACGTCGGTAGGTATACGTCTGCAGCCGTCTTCGCCGACATTTACTTGGAATTATGAAGTGAAACTGCAGAAAACCTTTACGAGCATAGCCGGTCACGGGATTCGAATTCTCGATCTACCAGCCCGCAAGTGTCAGTGCTTAAGCACGCTTGACCACTTCCCAGCCACTATTATACTTCACTCCTCTATTTAACTATTTCCAGCAAACTCTGATAACATCAACTGTACATACTAACTATATGCATGCAGATAACTTTTTGATTTGCAATTTTTCGTATTACCTAACACCAGCAGTAATAAATTAATAATTAACTGCTGTGATGATTTTGTAACTGAAAAAGTTATCAAAAGGGCAAATCTGAATTTTATGCTGACTAAGTTTGCATTTAAGCTACTGACAATAATAGCCCAACAGTAGCAATACTAATAATTTGTCCTTGCTGATTTAGGAATAGCAATAACTAATAAGCTAATGTAAATAAAGAATTAATTGTTTTTAAATTATAAATAAACAAATATATATTTGCTATTACAAATTAGAAATTATATTTTATTGTTCTGAATGAATTAACAACGTGTTTTGGTCTACTCAAAATAAATACATATACCTCAGTTCAGATACAATTGATCATGAGTTTTCGTTAAAAAATTAAATAATTCTTATATTCGAAACAAATCAATCTTCTATTCTTTTCTAAAAATAAACCGCAAATTTAAAATTTACATAAATGCAATAATAAAAGAGATAAAGCCAAGAAAATGGAAGTTATTTAAATTCAAAGTGACGAAGCATGGTTAAATTTAACTGAAATGAACCATACCTATACCTAAATATAAAATTTACAATAAAGGTTAAGTAACAATGGCTAATAAAAAATTGGCAAAATCAAGTATATTTATTTGTTTTATTAAACAACAGGCTACAAGAGTGTTAGAAACAATTTTAGTAAGCACATTTTTCATACGTATTAGCTATTACTGCTCCTATCAGATTATTAAAATATATATTCAGAAAATTTTTAAAGTACTTAACTAATAATATAAGCACCTACTGAAAGACTTACTTAACACAATTAAATAATTGATAATTTTGATAAAGAATATTTCAGTTATGAACATATTTATTTTTGACATACAAGTACACTTCTCAACAAAATCACATAACCTACCCAATATTTTTGTAAATGTTCTCCCAAAAGTATGCAAGAAAAAAGTTTTGTAACTCAAAGAAACAATCAGGCCCGTTAAGAGAGGGAGCGTCAGGGTTGTAATCCCGAAGCCCGAGTCTCAAAAAGAACCTGGCCTAGCACACCAACTCTATTTCTATACCTAATTCTGACCCTAATAAAACTGATTTATAAAATGGATAGTTTACCCTTAGGATATCTCTCCACGGCCGCGGTCCTAAAAATGATTCCTGATGATTTTAACAGTATCAAAAAATATTTACTCGTTGCAAGAAATGATTTCCTTGAACTATGAATTTTTTTCAATAACTTTTAATACAAAGTGTCCCCGATTATTTTGTGTCTGAAGTGTAGGTACGTACGTGTCTAGATTTTCTGTTTACATCTGTGTCTCAAACAAAAATTCAATGAATGGACACATCGTACGAATAAGCGTTTGTGATGGTCTCTAAAAATAACAGTTAAAGTATTTTAATATACTGTCAAATGATTTGAATGGAATCGACATGACATTTCTCTAGATATATGTAATATGTATGTCTTAATGAAAGAAATATGTAAACCAATTGGTAAAATTTGTTTCAATTTACAAAAATTTCAAAGACTGCACCAAAGCACATATTTAAAGTAGAAAGGTTTCTAAAGACTCCATTGATTAATGAAATGAAGCCTAAAATGAGTTAGTACTTTTGAAGAGTAAATATAGGTACAGGACAACATATCAATAGTAAAAATTTAAAAAATATTTAATTAAAAAGAAACTATAAAAATTGTTTGATAAATTATGTTTACTAAGAAGACAAAAACCCTTGAATATAAAAATTATAAATATATGTAAATACGGAAATAATTTCTTGAATGTGTTGAGGTTGCCTAAAGTTCAATATTAATATTAGCAAGAATAATAATAATTGTTAATGATAATGATAAAAAAATATTTATTACACAAATATTAACAAACTCTAATTGTTAATGATGGGACAAGAAACTCAAGATTTTGTCATTTTGTAGTGTCAACATGTGCTACTTAATTCTTCATTCAATCAAACTGAACGGGGATTTTAAACGAGGCTTCTTTTTGATCGCTAGGACTAATAATAAATATTTAACTTATTTCGACACTCAAAAAGTTTAGGGAAAATACAGACAGCTAGGGAGGGAGGACACTAGTAATAATTTTAGATGTATTAATTTTCATTTTTATCACCTACACGCTAAGAAGAGAAGCTCAATATAAACAAATGCGTAATTACAAAGGATCAGGTGGAGCAGTTGCTTCAGGCTTTTGGCAATAAACAGGGAATGGGCATATCAGGGAAAAGTGCAAGAGAGGAGAATAATAATTGTCACAATTATCAAGGCCCATTACTCATAGATAATATTTTTATTCAAAAAGTCGGATTTTTTTTTGCTCGTGAACTATATTTTTTGGAACAAATAGACTTTTCCCATTTGTTTCTGCTTGTTACGTATGTTTTTGAGGGAAAATGAACTTTTGAGAGGGCGTATTTGAGCATAAATTGCTCCCGGCGAAAAAATGGCAAAAATTTTAAATTAAGACAGTTCACAAACTGGTAAATTTAGCTAAAGAGTATTCTTAAGAAACTGAGGTACAAATTGAATGTACCATCGAATTTTCTTTCCTGTATAATGACGTGTACCATCTCTAAAATCGTATTTATTTCCGGTGTAGCTGGGAACTAGTAACTTCAGAAGTTTGTCAACGTTTAATGAACAGTGCACCTCATAGTGGTCCCCAAACTTATTTATCTCGTAGACCACTTGCCATGGTTTTCGGTTTCAGATAGACTCCCTTTACAAATTCAACTTTCGAAAATATAACTCGGAAAAAGACAAGGTGGCGAGGAAAAAAAAAGGTCACCAGTCACCAGCATCTCATTCTAGGGCAAGCAAAACAACCTATCTCGTTATATTACTGTCTATAGAGTATACTCTACTGTATCGACGCCCATTTATATCTCACGGACCTCCAATTGTTTCCTCCGTCAACGTGGACCCCTTCAAAGTGACTATCGACACCTGGGGGTTAATATATGCAGACCACTTTGGACACCATTGGTCTACCTGAATCAACCTGTACGAATAATATATTATTTTGCAGCCTTACAATAGGAATATGATTAACAATAAAATTATTTGTGTCCCATCGCAATATTTTGTTATAAAAATATTTAAAGCAGTGTATTACATATGTATATGTAAGGTGTATGTACCTACAGTCGACTCTCGTTAATTCGAAACTCGAGGGACTCTTAAAATATTACGAATTATAGAGAGGTTCGAATTATCGCAGGTAACAATTTTAATTTTTTAAGCATTCGCGATGAATGAACTTGAACTTGTCTCAAAATGTACTTAAAATCTTTCTGTCTCTTTCTCTCGGCAACTTTGAATTGTCGAGTGTTTGACGCCGATGAGTTCGAATTAACGCGCCGTTTTGTTACGTAGCAATGATTTTTTCGTTCGAATCACCAAGTGTATAAAAAAGTACCGTAAAATCGTCTAGACCCGGACACTTTGCACCAATCTTCGAATTAAATAATTTCTATATTAACCTGCAACAATAAACGTTTGTTCTTGACGTTATTAGAGAGAGAAAAACACCCTCTAAACAGCTGTACCAATAAAAACTACTGATTTCAACATTTACTATCTCATTTTACTGGATTACTATCCTACAGTTTTTCAAAGAAATAAAATGTGTGTCTAACTTAGGCATGTAATTTTCGTCATAATTGTTATATTGTCTTAGTTTTGACATGTATGTGTTCAGAATTTTATCGCGCATCATTTAATGATGTTTGAAGTTATATTCGATGTATATATAAAAAAATACATGCTATATATGTATATCCGTTTAGACCCGGACACATCAGTTTATTACACTATGGCCGCGATTCGGACCAGTTGTAACTCCCACTGTCCATACGTTAATATTCCCCCAGACTTACGCGGTTTATGCCTCTTTCTGGTGTCATATCGCATGTTTACTTTATAGAGAGGCATACTATGCATTGCCCCCTCTCCCTTCACACAAAAAATTTTGAAGTGTTTGACAGGTTCAAAGACATCAGACGATATAAAACATTGCCCTAAACCCGACGGGAGAGGTTAGTTTGCATGTTATTACCTTATTTAAGTAAGTGCCCGGGTCAAGACGGATTTGGGGTGTAGACCCGGACACTTACTAATTATTTTTTATTCTTTTTATTTTTACTTATAACGAAACAAATGGGTCAGGGATATAACAAATAATATACGCTCTTTCTAATGGTAATACTTTTATTGGTGATATCTATGAAGGAAACATGTATAAACAAAACTATACCAAAAAATATAAAAAAGTGTCCGGGTCTAGACGGTTTTACGGTATTGTTTTAGTTTGAAATATAAAGAGATTTTGTAGGGAACTCGTGATACCTTTGAATTATAGAGAGTTTCGAATTATCGCAGGTTTGAATTAACGAGAGTCTACAGTATATGTATATGTGTATATATCCGTCTATACGACCGCGACGGTGATAATAACAATATGTCGTCGGGACGACGTACAGTCGTGGAGATATGTATTTGACGTTATGATGATGATATTGACAACGACGATCGATGTCAAAGTTCAATAGTATGTACTGATAAGGTACGGCCTGACGATGATAACCGCTGCAACCGCTCCCGAGTCAACAACAAAAAAACATTCCAACACATTTTTATACAAACATACATACATACATATGTACTGTAATGTTTTTGTAAAACAACAATTAAATCAATGTAAGTAATCAGTACAGTAATTTATTTTAATTATTCAAGTTGATTGTAAGTGAATGGTTAAGGAACATTTGTTTAAAGGTTATCACTACTTTAGCAACGAAACAAAAAATTAAAATAAAATTATGTATGTACATATTATGTGTATCTCTGTAGTCTGTATGTATTTATAATGTTAATTACTTGGTAAAACATTAATAAAAATATAATAGTACATAGGAATAAATACAATTTTTTTATTTTTATTTTTTTATGTTGATATTTGATAAATGTTAATTGCAATACAAAATTAAATTTTATTGAATTTTTATTGGCATATCAATATAATATGTTGTATTTCACTATGCAAATACATAATTTTAATTGTTATAAAAGATGACTAATTCTACGTTGCAAATATTACTGATTGTGAGATTGAATTGGGTCGTAACTCGTAAGTAAAAAAATGAATACATAATAATAGAGACGAGAGAATGTTTCCATTTTGTGTAAAGGCTAACCTTTTTTTTTCAATTAACAAGAGGGTTGGGGAATTGATTTTGGGATGAAACGTCGTATATTAATAGTACATTTTAAGGTGTTAACATAATAAAAGAGTAAAATGCACTAGCCAGCCGTTTTCGAGAAAAAAGGCTCCAAACTTTTAATCTTATTTTTTAGTGTAGCTTATATATTAGTTAAATAGGTTTCTAATCAGAGGATCCTATGGTATAGTCGGCTGTTGATCAGGCTATCATATCCTATATAGCATTTTGACCCACTGAATTCAATCAAATCTGCTATCATATTTCCGCCAGTATGACTAAGTTTTATAGACAATGCAAAAAAAAGTTAAAACAAGCGTTTTTTAAGATCTTTTCACACAAAAACTAACAGAGAAATATTCTTTCTTGATCTGGGTATTAGAATATTATATCCTATAGTATTTTGACGCGTTAAATTCAAATCTATCACCAGATTCGAGCTAGCACGTCTCAGTTTTGTGTAAAATGGAAAAAATCTGGCTGATAGCGTTTATTTTAACGACTTTTTGTATCTTCTGCGAAACTAAAACGTACTGACTCAAATTTGGTGATAGATTTGAATTCAGTGGGTCAAAATTGTATCGAAGATGACAGTGTGATCCCCCAATTCAGAAAAAAATTTCTGTGTGGCTGTGTAATTCGCTAAATTCGCTAGAAGCACACCACACCACTAGCTCAAATGAAAAAGGAGATTAGCAAAATATTAAACGCAAACAAGCGATTACGATTTCGATAGATGGAAAGGAAAGGGTATATTTATAATTAGTTATTTTGATGAAATTAATTAGCAAAAGGAAAGGGTATATTTATAATTAGTTATTTTGATGAAATTAATTAGCAATCATCCCTAAGCTTCACAAGATTGTATAACCACATCAAAATAATCACAAGACATAACATACGAGGGCGAATCAAAAAGTTCTTGGAATCACTATAAAAATATATGAAAATTCAATCAAAAATATTTTATTTTTTTACCTAATTTCCTTCCAATTCTATATATTTAGAATTCTATATATTTAGAATATCTTCCTTTAAAAAAAATCATTTCCTTTACTCTCAAAAAACTCTTCTACGGCAACCATAACCGCAAAACCATCATCGTCAACTTTCTTCCCCCGGATATATGTTCCTTTAATTTCGGGAATAAGTAAGTAAGTAAGTCCAGAGAATATAGTGGGTGGTCCAATATTTCGAATCCAGCGCTGCGAATTGCTTGAAGCACAACTTTTGACCGATGAGCAGGAGCGTTTTTGATAACTACGTATTTACACAAAATAATTCATAACCTTAAAATAACACGATTAAATCGATTGAAACTTTGCATAAATATTATGGCAAGGACGCTCTTCAAAATTAATATCAAATTACCTCCAAAAACATTATATGAATATGCGATTCTAAGAACTTTTTGATTCACCCTCGTACTTTATATAAATAATTACTACTTATAACACTCAAGGCAAAAGTAATCACAGGCCAATTGGATATTTCTAGCATTTCCATTTGTCCAAGTTTTATGAGATTATGATGACTCGTGGTTATTTTTCTTATGGGTTTTATAATTCCTGACCATTTTGCCGTGCGAATTTAGTAGTATTAAGATTTTTAAAGTATATCACTGTCCCAAACAACAGTACTACACTTTTAGGGTAACGAAAGGGTAAAAGATTCCTGACTTTACACCTATGCGCTTATGATCCCTATACATCAAATAATTCTGGTTGTTTCTGAATTTTGTCCACAATTAAAATTATCGATGAGTATCTCTCTGTAAACCCAGAGAAACTCCCGAATCTTCCTAGTATTAAATCATTTATCGCTTCAAAGACAATTTTATTTTGCATTCACCAATAATTATGTACAAAAATAAGAAAAAAATAAAAAATGCACACAATGAGTTGTTTACTGAATATTATTTTATTATTCAATGAGCAACTCGATGGAAAGACGGACCCGGCGCACATTGTCCGCGACTTGTGTTAATTACATGGCGTCAATCATGTACAAAATAAATGATACACAATGTGCCAAGGTCATACAGTGACCTCACAATAAAAATGGCTACAATAAAAGCTTGCCAGTTGATCACAGAGCAGGTCAATTGAATGTATGACCTGTTATTTATACGCGTTCATTTTAGGCCTTTTTTTTAAGTTTTTAGAACTTATTGTTTGTTGAGTGTTTTGTAACACTAATTAATAAAATTAGTGGGGGTACATATTTTAGTCTTAATTGACAAAAATTTAGAAGTATTGCGAGAAATTTGCATAATATTTAACGCTGCCACATTTTAAAATTAAAACTAATTTATTTTGATTCAATGTTTCTGTTTTATAAAATTCTAGAAAATTTCTACAAGACAATTATCTACCGATATCTTCTAATTCCAGTATAGTACTTATAATAAAGCCTTCTCTAAATGTGGAAAATTTGAATCCGAATAGAATGTTTGAAAATATGCTTATTGATAATATTCTTTGAAAAGGGCGCCCAGGAAAATAGGGTAAGTAAAAGTTTTTTTTTTCTTTTTACTCGTCGAATGTTTTTCTGGGAACATTTTTTGTCCCTGCGGGGCTCGGTTTCCTTTATTTATATATTAGCATTTACCCGCGGTTTCGCACACGTGGTGTCTGAAATAAATTATAACATCATGTTAATACGTACGGAGTATACTTACATCGCATCACCATTGAGAGTTGATATTTTTGAGGAGAGCGGAATTTCTCTACTATGAAACCAAATGTTTTCCCGGGGGGTTAATACATATCAAATAAAAAAATGCATGATATTTGGTGAATAGTTTCTTCAAATCAGTGTGGCCAAAAATATCAAGTTTTATATTTTTTTTAACATTCGTATTTCAGTTATAACAATTTTTAAAATCCAAACACCGCAACTGAAATATTTAGACATGTATAGCTCAAAAACTATTTGCCCTTAAAATTGAAGCTGGTACCATTAATATCAGAATTAAAAGGGCTTTAATTTGACATATAATATGATAATGCAATTCAAATTTAACCCTTTCTCCACAATCCAAAAAACTGATTTTTATAAAAAATCCAAAATCGAAATTTTTAATTTTATTGAAAAAAAATAATATGTTATACCCAACCTCTTAAGCAAGTTGTATACAAAGTTTCATGATGGTATTCTAATGGTGTCACACAGAAACAATTTTTATTCTGAATAAAGACGTGTGAAAATCTGGTACATTTAGTACAGTACATGTTACTAACAAGTAAAGATCCCACGGCCGGACCTATCGATTTTGATGAAATTTGAATAAGTTATAGAACACTAAAAAATAAGCGACACGTATTTTTTTTATTTGCGGAAGAACGGTATGAAGGGGTGAAATCGCTCTTCAAAAATTGGGGTAAAAATTTAATTTTTCAAATATCTCGAAAAGGGTAAGAGATAGAATAGATAGAGTAAAAGCTTAAATTGACAATGTTCCTCTTTTTTTAAGAGCTATCTATTGATATGCAATTTATTCAAATTGCATAAACAAAGGTAGTTAGGGGTTAAAATTTGGGGGTTAGTTTTGCAAAAAGGGAGTAAAAAATAAAACTTGAAATTTCGTTTGCAGGATTCAAATATACGTAAAAAAATCTAATCGACTTGTTTTTGCTCAATTTTCTAGTATTAAGTCTAGGAGTAGTTAACCAGGAAATGGCTGTGTCGACATAATCTACGTCAGAATTAATTCAAATTTTAACATAATGTATGATAAATACTAAAAAAAATAACATCCAAAAATTATTCATCAATCTTTAGAATCATTTTAATGCTTCAGCCACCTTAAGAAATTTCTATAACATTATCATAAATGAAATTGTTGGTAACTATATTGCTATATGGATGCCTTGATGTTCTGATGATGGTTCTTTTCTATCAGTTATACTTACCACTTCTCAGTACACCAACAAAAGTGTACGATACTATTGAAAACACCAACGCTAATGAGAAAGCATTTATTACTAATGTTAAAATCAATAATCACCTATAATTATTTATATCAGGGAAAATATTCAAGAGTAGAGTGGAGGTTCATTATTAAAAGTACAATAATTATATTTCTTATCGATATATTGTATTGCTCGAGTGTCATTAATGGGGTAAACACTAATTAAATGAGTGATACTAATAATTATTAGATATTTGGGGAAATTATGTATATAAAAGATAGTTAACATTGTCATTCGATTTTATATCTATATATACATTATGTGCGGGCACAGTACTTTTTTGAACGTTAATAGAAAAAATAGAAAAAAAGGTTAAAAAATGTTCTAAACTTATTGAGGCTTAGAACATTAAGCTTTTGAAGATTAGTAGCTACTTAATCTCTGACGCTCCAACAACCTTAACCCTTAACCGGTAAGGTGAATTTTTATAATACTCACGGTAAAGTGATGTCTGAGAGACATCAACAAATTAACATACCGCGGGCTGGTAACATAGATAGCCAAAACTGGAGGCCACCGTATATGCATGTATCAAACACTTCCCTTACGCCAGCAGGGTAAAATTTGCCATAAACCATAAAAGAATACACAAACGTTCAGTTAACAAAAACAAGCAGGGAGGAAGAGAACTGAAAGAATACATTTGTATACGACTCACAGACATCACCTTACCGGTTAAAGGTTAAGTATAAAAATTTTTAATAAGTGCGATTTGAATTGTACCTACTATTTAATTTCAATCTTAAATTTATAACAAAATTAATGTGAACTCTATCAGGAATATATTTCGAACAATTTCATTAAAGTTTCCTACTTGCAAAAATTAACATGGAACTCGTCAATCAAAATACTTTTACTGATTATGTTATGAGATCTAATGATTATGTTCATAAAAAATTAAAAATATTTAAGTTTCATCGGGAAATTCGATTGAATATATAGATTACGTAGAACATATTAATTACTAACATTCAACTATTAGCGATAATTTCAATATACACACGCGACAATTCGAGAAAAAGAAAGAATAAATGTAAAAACATAAGCGATGAAAAGAGATAATGACAATAAAATGTTAACGAAATAAATGAATCTAATATTTTGATAAAGTCATCAGATTTCAATTGATTAGAAAAGTATGTATTTACTATTTCATGGTACCGAGTGTTTCCATGACGTGTTGTTTCTTCAAATTGTCCTACAAAATTTGACGTGAATACACACGATATGGCCAAAAATTTTAGCACTTCCAACTCCTCTTTCGAGATAGACTTGTGGAAACTTTGTTAAGCTTTATTTCCTGTCAAAATATTAATTCTATCCAATAGTAATAATCTTGAGGTATTGTTCCGATCTTGTATTCTTCGTACGAGCAAGACCAATACTAAACATAATCTAGAGTAAGATCGCCAAGATTATAAGTACAGTTGCAAGACAAGTAAAAAAGACCAAAAAAAAAAAAAACAAAACTCTTGTAGCATCCTCTAATACAAACACACATTGTGCACGTCTAATGATAAGGTGCCGTTTTGGAATTACGACAGGAGGAGTCCGGATTCGATTCGCACTTCAACGAGGACGTTTTCGTTTCTTCATTTAAATACATTTTATATGGTGGATGGAACATTCGAGAAACTTCTAGAAGCGATTCGGGACACAAAAACCCAGAATCTTTCAAAGCAAATATGTAAGAAGAAAGAAGTACCTGCGTCACCAACCTCTAGGAATATAAGACGACAACGAACGACAGACGAAATCAGTTAATCAGTCAGATTTGGACAGTCAACATCAAGGCGGTTAATCGGAATCCAGATGCAGAGTTGTACCATGTGATGTAAAAAGCCAGTTTTTTACATTTTTATGTAAAAAATTGTATAATACGTAAAAAACTGTAAAAAACCGTAAAAAATTGTAGAAAATTGTAAAAAATGTAGAATACTTAAATCACTTGTCATTTTACTGATAAGCAATTTATTTTGACGGTTATTACTTGTTTATAAGTTCACATGAAAAAACGTGTAAACAAAATGTCGACACAAAAATGATTTTCTGCTGGTGGAAGGCCATCCACAATTGACTACCAAGCTTTAAATTTCCAAATTAACAAACTGAGTTTTGACAGATCAAAAAAACCACTACATATTTATCTCTCTTTAAATTATAAAACAATAAAATCACTGATGATAATGATGAGGAAGATGATTGATACATTTAATAAAATTTAACTGAATAAATAAAAATCTTTTTAATACTGAATTCTTAAATAAACTATTCTATCAAAACCAACCTTCTTTTTCCTGTTTGTCCCCATTTATATTTTTAATTTTCAAACTACTTAATTATTAAGTTTTACTTTGCAAATATAGCAAATACTTCAATAGCAAATATGGAATACCATCAGTAACGCTTACATACCTATCTATTAAATTTAAAAAAATTTAGTTTTTTATATTTTTTACATTTTTTACAGTTTTCTTTATCAAAACAAGTATGTGTAAATTACAAATTTTTTTTTAGGTGTAAAAAGCTGTGTAATTTAGCGGAAGTAAATTACACGCACAAATCTGTCCAGATGTCCTATGTTCCATATCCTTTGTATTCTCACAATAAATCGACAAGTATTAACAAATGATGCGAGATGATCATCTCAAGACAATGCGAGCCCATCATTAGGTATACTCGTATAAATATTAAAGGACAGAACTGGCAGCGGCTAAAATTTGTAGCTTCAAGGCCAAAAAATTTTTAATTATATTTAAGGAATCAAAAAAAGTGAACACAGTATTTACATAATTACGAAGTACCTACATATGTACCTACTTGAATATGTACATTTAATAAAGAATACAAGAATACATAATTCGATAACATTAATAATTAATTAATATTTTGATTGTATATTTTGATAAAATGACAAAATAATCACAATTTTTTTTTCTAATAAATATTAAATGTTATTCCATCAAATCATTGTAACTTATTTTACTTCATCATACATTATCATCATAACACCCATGTATTCATTTGTATAAAATATAACAATATTTTAATATGTATATCAGACACAATGGTATATTATAGAGAATAGACGCTGCTACTATTTATAAAGCTAACAAATATTCATAAATTTAATGATTTATTTTTGTTGCTGACACATTTACTGTAATTGTTATTTCTCTAATAAAATAATTTGTCAAATTTATTTTATTAATTTTATTACACTATAAAAAAATATTAGCTTTTAAGGAAATAAAGATTTTTTTCGATATTCAGTGAAACCTACGACTTGGTTGTTAGTTACACAATATAGTTAACACCAAATGTAGTACGAATTCTTGGCATTTTTAGGAATTCCAATCATTTTTAAGTAAGAGATGCAAGTAACGACACATTATGCTGCCTGCGTTTATCGTTTATGCATTAAACAGTACTGGTCATCATCAACACATACGTCTTTGACTAAACCAACAACATTATACTTTAAATTTTGTGATATTTTGTTTACATTCGTTGAAATAACGAACGCATTCCAATTTAATTATTTTTACACCTTTTTAAATATACTCTATTTCAAATACAACTGATCATGAGTCAAAGTTAAAAAATTAAATAATTCTTTTATTCTAAATAAATGAATCTTTTATTCTTTTCTAAAAACAAACTGCAATTTTAAAATTTAGGTAAGTGCAATAATGAAAGAGATAAAGCCAAGAAAACGGAAATTATTTAAATTCATAAGTGATGAAGAATGGTTAAATTTAACTAAAATGGACCATAATAAATAGACCATCATCACAGAATAGATAACAACCAGAAGAGTAACAGAATGAGAGGTCCGATATTGTCTGCTATGACCTTGATTGCCTGTGTTTTGTGAAAAGCAAGGGGTGGTCTCGGGTATATTACCTACATCTAACAGAGCCGGTATAGGATTTGAACTATGAAAAAAAATAATACAATATATTAGATGATTTGTTATTGTTAGCTTGCATTTATTTATTAAAATTCTTCACAATTCTTCACTAAATAAACATTGTGTGATTTAGATATATTCTCCATGTTAACATAATATAATTTGCAATATTTACAATTTAAATTTGTAACGAAATTTTATTTTAAAATACACTACTGCCCTGGAATTACGACACTGATCGGTTTGAATTAACATATTCTTCCAATTTCTTCCAAACCTCGAGCATCAAAATTTACCTGACTATCGTTTCTTCTCTTTCTGTTACTCCTCTGGTTGTTATTTATTCTTGTGCCATCATTACCTATTTTCAAAACTGTACCTATATTATTTAAATTTTAATTATATTTAACTTACATTTACAAAATTAAAAAAAAAATAATAACATTTTTATTATAATTTTTTTTTTAAATTGTTGTTAATGAAAATAAAATATTAATAAAAACGATTGTAAACAAACTAAATTTGTAGTAAAAGAATGGAATGGTCAAAACATTAGGTCTCGAATACAAATAACAAGAGAGGCACAAAAACTTAAAAATTCAAAAAAATATGAAACTTCCCTAGTACGTAGAGGGTGACTACCTATTAACATAGAATATAGGTACTAGTTGGTATTAAAACAGTGATTTTAAGGGTTGAAATACCCCCTTATAGTTGCAAATCAAAAATTTAAAAACTGAGGAATTGAGGAACCCTTTATTTTAACCATTGCCGCAATATGAAAAATAGAGGACTTTGTACTAGACTATCAATACCTATATACAAGTTTTAATAAACTTAATCCAAAAACACTATACAAGTTGTGTAAATTTCAGATTTTTATCACCAGGCCCATCAGAGATACAGGAACTTAAAATATCGAAATTTGAAAAAAACTCAATTTTTGGATATTTGTAAAAAGAAAAGGATACAAGTTTCACAGTTGAAAATTTTTTGGGTAGTTTTACCCATATAGAACTATTTCCATAAAAAACACCAATCTCTATTATAACGCTCATTCTGTGAGAAAAAAATGTTCAAAAAGTGAATTTTGCTTAGTTTTGATATTCAACTTTAGGTGAAGTTATCTTGCGGAAGGGAGGAAAATAGGACAAGTACCAACATAACTTAAAATAAAGAGAGATTCGTTACCTTTAAAATGGTTCTTATTTTAACCTTTTATGACGGATGGTTTATGGTAAAAGGTTGTAAAACACAAGAATCAGCGCAAATTGGGAAACAAAAATGGCCACGTTTAAATAGTTTAAGATGATTCTTTTTCAAGAGTTGTTCTTAATACGTCAAATACAACAACCGGGAGAACATTAGTTTTATATACAATGGTCAAGCAACCACCTTTGATCCAATTCATATAGATTGGCCGTATCATTAGATAATCATCCTCTACACTTTGTAAGTGGGAATATTGTAATCTAGAATACACTACCATACGACTTCAAAGATGGATTACACAGATACACCGTGTACACTAGGTATATACATTATATAAAACAAAACAAAAAAGGTGTAGTGAAATTGTCGGTACTTTAATGTCGTTAAAACCTAAAGTCAGTAAATAAAAATCCGTACACCGTTTGTAATTTCAAACCCCGACGTAGTACATGAAGCGTACACAAACGTATTAGAACATGAATAAGACTTCCCAGTTTTCAGTGTGTAAATAGATACCATTGAAATAAGATGCGTTGCGCTTCTGCGTTAACGCAACGTCACAACACTCTGACGTTATCTATACAACTATCATAAATAATAATAATACTGTGTTAAATTGTGTTATTTAAAAAAAAATGTAGAATTTTAAATTCATTAACGATGAATTAACTGGAAATAATGCAAAGTAATTCATTGCGACAATTAAAATTCTGTTTCATATTGTTAATTGCAACTTTTAAGTTGTGATAGGTAAACTGCAATTTTGTGATTTTTTACTTCGCCTCATCAGGCCCGAAGAGAGGATGGGGTAGTTGGGGTTCTACCCCCAAGGCCCGGGCTGGAAAAGAGGGCCAATAGTTGTCGGAAAAGAGCCCGAAAAAAATTGAAAAAAATTTTTTTTTAAAAATGTGATTTATTCCCGGGGCCTGACATTTTCCTCCACGGCCCTGCGCTTCGCTCAATGCGACGTTGCCAAGTTTTAGATTAATAATTCATTTATTCCAAGCATTAATTTTTTTTCAATAACGCTTTCCCTAATCATGATGAAATTTTGCATGCGAGTTTAAACAGATTTGCTATTTTTTATCAAAATATAACAACAATTTTATACTTCTCATAATTTGCCGCATACATCGCATTTTCCTCCATGAAGGACTTCTTAATTAAATTAAAACTTCAAGGGCAATTTTTTTAATCTCACTTTTCGAATTTAGTTGATTCTAACTCGTTTTCGTCATTTCGGGAAGGGACTCAAAGTTCTCATAAATAATAACTCTGTTAATTTGTTGTATTTGAAAAATGTAGTTTAAATTCATTATCAATGAATTAATTGAAAATAATGCAGAGAGATTCATTGCAAAAATTAAAATCCTGCTTCTTATTGTGAACTAAAATTTGAAATTGTGGTAAAACTACGATTTCGTAAGTTTTAAACGATTTTTTACCACACCTCATTCAATGAGACTTTGCCAAATTTTAGGTTAATAATAATTCATTTATTCCAACCATTTTTTCAATAACGTTTTTCCTAATCATATAGAAATTTCCGAAATGAGTTTAAGCAGATATATACTTGTTACTATGCAAAACTTTACATTTTTAGGGCCAGTTTTCATCGAAATATAACAAAAATTGTCTACTTCCCGTAGATTGTCATATATTCTAGGGAATTTTCCTTATTAGTTCTAAAATTTATCGGATTTTGTTCGTTTTCAATAGCTTTCCACCATTTTGATCGTTGGGACTCAAAGTTCTTAATGGAATTCGAATCGTTTTCTATAGTATTAAATTATGGCTATACCTAGTCCAGCAACAAGACTTATTTTCTATGAAAAGATTTTTGTTTAAATGTCAAGTTATAAAATAATGTAACGACTTGTAATGGTACTTACCAGGATCCGAGTTGTCAAGACTTTGCTGTGAGGCGGGTGCTTGTGATAATGGTCCAGGAGTACCCCCTGATCCGGGACTCCGTACGTCGTCGTTTACACCTGGGCCACCGTACGATAATGACGATGAAGGCGGCCGCTGTAAAAAAAAACACATATAAACACTTTAATTTCATATTCTTAATTGTATTTTAATGGAATATCGTGATTCTTATACTACAGTCATTTTTAAATTGATTTAACATCCAATAACCTAATATATATTCACTTCAAAGAAGTTCTTATTCTGTAACGTTCAGACAAAAATTTTCTTACAGTACGCACACGAGGATCAATTTGACTATGATCTTTAGTATTTGTTTTGGTGGGAGCGCACGGAAATATTAAACAGAAATAAGACTAGTGGTCTTGCCTTCGTTCGTGTAGATATATAAAGGCCTATTCGAACAGTATCGGTGCAAGGAGGATTGCTCGCAGTAGTGATAAAATTGTAACTATGACACTTGACATAAGGAGCATAAAGTGACAAAGTGACAAGTGGATTAAGTGACACAATTAAATTTTACAACCATTGCAGGCAATGATCCGGATGTCAATTTTTTTTGCCAAATTTTAAAATATTGTGACTGCAAAATTATTACACCACCGAAAATTACTCAAATTCAAATCTCGAAAAACGAATATCTACTTTTGAAGGTTCCGTCAAAAACAGACACTAATTCAAATTTCTTTCCAGGTTTCGTTAAGATACATCAATTTGTCAAATTTATAACAGGCTAGTAGACATACGGCAAAACTGGAGCAAAATCAGGTCATCTATCTATTTAGTTAATAATATGTGACACTTGTAACAATAAGTGGCTATGTTCGAGCAGAAAAAATTCTTTAAAGCGCTTTAAAGCAAAATGGCGATTTACTAAGAATAACAAAGCACCAAAAAGAAAAATTTCGTCGTAGATATTTAAACAAAATAACCTCAATAAGAGTTATTCATAGGAAAATTTGTTATTTCTTTTATATTTTACACTGAAAATTCATAACGAGGAATATAATATTGAAGATCTGGATCAAACGTACAATGAACTTGTGGAAATAGATCAGGATCTAAAGTCAACTCAACCGCTACCAATTCTCCAACAAGATACAGAAAAAACAAGTACCCCTAAACAGGCAACTCATAGTAAAAAGCCAGAGCAAACTCCAAAAACTACTCTTGATTACCATTTTAGACCTCGTCAATCTAAAAAAGGGTTGGATTCAAAAAACTAAATGAGCTATCGATAGTATGGTGGAATTGTCAAGGCTTGAATAATGTTATAACTATGGATGAAAAAGAATTATTACAGTTACTAAAATTTGATATTATCTGTATTTGCGAAACATGGCGCAGTGATGAAATTCGTAATTTACCTAAATTTAAAGATTTTTTTATATACGAAAGTAAAGCCATAAGGTTAAAAGACAGAGGCAGAGCTAGTGGGGGTATTATAATTTGTGTGCGTAAAAATTTTCAGTGCAATATAATTGAACAATCGGTAATGTGGTTGTTTGTTAAAGTAGAGAGTAACTATGACGATATTATAGTGGGTGCAGTGTATATAAAACCTGATTGTGATAACAACGCTTGCATTGATTTACTTTCTGAAACTCTATCTGACATTGACCAACGCTATAATTCCAAGCTTGTAATAGGGGGAGACTTTAATGCTAGAGTGGGAACACTAAATCAAGCTGAAGAAGAACTATTCCGAAACTCAAACTTAACATGTAACCGAATATCAAATGATCCACTGTGCAATCGAAGAGGCACACTTTTAACAAATGCAATGGAACTACACGGCATGTTTTTAGCGAATGGAAGGTCTAGATCAGATAGTCCAGCCAACTATACACACTTATCACCGAGAGGATCAAGCGTTATTGATTTGGCTTGGCTAGATATCCAATGTATCAATTTAATTCAAAGCTTTTGTGTCTCCGACTTCTGTTTAAACTCGGACCACTTACCTATAACTCTCAATATGAATTTTAAATTTTCTAAATCAAATAATGAAAACGAACAACAGTCTCAGATCATAGTTCCCACAGTTCTTTTTCACTGGGATCTTAGTATAGAAAACTGTTATAAATTCTTAGTTTCCCAAAAACTTCACCATAGTTTTGGTACTGACGATGTTTGCTTTGAAAAATTTATGGACATAATATATAATGTTAGTACACAATTAAACATGGTTCAAGAACATAAACTTGTAGGTAAAGTGAACACAAGAGGTAGTAAAAAGAATCTTTGGTTTGACAAAGAATGTTTAGAAGCAAAAAGAAATTACAAAAGAAACTATAGACTGTATAGGAAATCGGAAAATGGCAAGGATAAATTGGATATTCTAATAGAGAGTAGAAAATGCTATAAAATGGTTATAACCGCAAAGAAAAAACAATACCAATTATATCTTAATGACAGCCTTGGAAATGTAAAAGATTCTAAACAATTCTGGAGAACAGTAAAATTATTTAACTATGTTTACTCAGAGCCGGGGATCTTAAAGTCAGATGAAATAGAACATTATTTTCTAAGAGCTTTTCCGCTTGAACTATCCAGCGCACAAAGTTTTATTGATGTTCGTCATCCCTACTTAGACTCAGATATCACGCACTGGGAGTTGAACTCGGCCTTAAAAAAGATTAAAAATGATAAAGCATCTGGCCTGGATGGTGTTCCGAGTGAATTTTATAAAAACTTACCTTACATTGCTAAATTCTATTTGCTAAATATTTTTAATGATGTTCTTAAAACATGCAGAGTTCCAGCTGAGTGGTGTAAAACTAAAATATTTATGTTGCATAAAAATGGGAACAAAAATGATATTGAAAATTATAGGAGTATCTCATTGATAAATCATATATTAAAACTCTTCACCACTATTTTAGCAGAGAGAATAATTAAATGGTCCGAAACTTGTGAGATTTTTTGTGAAGGTCAGTCGGGATTCCGTCCAGGTAGAGGTTGTTCGGACAATATATTTGTTCTTAATGGTATCATTCAGAACTATCTGAGACTACCCGGACGAAAGATATACGCGGCATTCATTGATTTTAAAAGAGCGTTCGATGCAGTGGACCACTTAAAATTATGGCAAAAACTTTTCGCTATAGGTTTATCCAGCAATATTATAAAAGTTTTAAAAAATATGTATGAAAACGCCGTTCTTAATCTATCAAATTATGGTTTGGCTACAGAAATAAATATTACAAAGGGCGTTTTACAGGGCGATGCACTTTCACCTCTTTTATTCATAATGTTTGTAAATGACATAGAACAATTTTTTAGAAACCGCAACTTTTCAGGAGTAAATGTGGACGGTACGTGTGACATTATTTTACTGATGTATGCTGATGACCTTGTCTTGCTTTCTGAAACGCACCACGATATGCAACAAAAACTGCTAGCACTAGAAGCATACTGTCATAACAACGCATTGACGGTAAATGTAGCTAAGTCTAAGATTCTGGTATTTAAGAAGGGTGGTAGATTAAATAGAATTGAAAAGTGCGCATTTAGTTATTTAGGGGAACGGATTGAAAGGGTAAAAAACTTTACATATCTAGGAGTAACATTTTCTAAAAGTGGATTATTTTACGAAAATGCACTATCTAGATCGTCCAAAGCCATGGCGGTACTTGGCTGTTGCAAACGGATTCTTTCGCAGTGTAAAACAGTTAATCATGACACCAGGTTGAAATTGTTTGATAGTATAGTCGTAACGGTTTTACTATACGCTGCAGAAATCTGGGGAATTAGATACCTTGAGGTAATAGAAAGAATTCAAACGTCTTTCTTTAAGTATCTCTACGCCTGGCCAATTAATACGCCTAATTATATAGTAAGACTCGAAAGTGGCCAAGCAAAACTTGACATTAAAGTAAAAACAATGATGATTTTATGGTGGAGAAAATTATTATTAATGAAGAATAACCGTTACCCTAAAATTATCTATCTTAGACTGAAAGATTTAAGCCAAAATTCTAATAATGCTTCGTACAATTGGGTACTTCAGCTGAAACAAGTTCTAGTTGAGCTGGGCTTTGAAAATGTGTGGGAAAATCAGTCAGCTACTATGCTAGATAAACATATACATTTAATTTTAGAAGAATTAACAAATCAGACGCTACAGACTGACTGGTCTAGTTTACAATGTTCTTCTTACTCTGGGATATATAAAGAGTTAAAACTTTTACCAGGAACTGAAGACTATCTAACTTATGAAGCAAAGATTGAAAAAATTAGAGTCGTAAGCCGGCTACGAATCATAAGCAATAAGTACCCGACTTTGCGCAGCAACGGAATTTACACAAAATTGGATTCAGATAATAACTGTACCATTTGCAACCTCCAGGTTCCGGATGATCTTTATCATTTTTTAATTGAGTGTCCATTGTACGAACCATTAAGATCACAATACATAAAAAAATACTTTATATGTGAAGCAATGCGTGATAACTTTCATAAAATATTATTAAATTTTAGAAACATCACACAATTAAATGATGTTTTTTATTTTGTTTCAAGTGCTCTTAAACTTAGAAGCTTTATTTTTAATGAGTAAATTTTAAGGCGATTGATTTATCCTACACAAAGTACTAATTATTTTTAAAAATTTATTATTGTTGTTAATTAATTTTTGTTATTGTTGTTAATTAACTATTATAATTATTTTATTGTTACTGCTGTTATTTACTGTTATTTTATATTTATTTATTTTTTTATTTACCTTTAAATTATATAGTAATATTATTTATACATGAATTTATCTATTACTCACTATCATTATTCATTAATCATTAATTCATTATATTATATGTATTTATTTGTGTATATGTACTATTCGAACTCCTTTGTAAGAGACAAAGTCTTAAACAAATAAATTTATTTATTTATTTATTTATTTATTTATTTAGTTAATAATATGTGACACTTGTAACAATAAGTGGCTATGTTCGAGCAGAAAAAATTCTTTAAAGCGCTTTAAAGCAAAATGGCGATTTACTAAGAATAACAAAGCACCAAAAAGAAAAATTTCGGCGTAGATATTTAAACAAAATAACCTCAATAAGAGTTATTCATAGGAAAATTTGTTATTTCTTTTATATTTTACACAATATGAATAACATTATAGGTTATATTATTGAAGAATCATCAGAGTAAACAACAATATGGCAGAATTTTGTAATTTATCGCAGTAAAATTTAAATTTCGTTTAAGACAGAACTACGTGTCACTTGATTTTTGTCCTGGCAGAAAATTAGTCAGCAATATGAAGCGACTTGAAGCGCTTAAAGAATTTTTTTCTGCTCGAACACAGCCAGTGTAAAAAATGAGTTCAGTAGCTTTAAATTGATTTCTTGCACATAAAAAGTCCTTTTAAAATATTATTATTAATACAACATTGAAAATAAGTTCCCTTTTATAGTTATTTTTGTCATCTTACAAATCCATGTATAGTAAGAACCCGTAAATCCGTCAATGCCCAGAACGTGAATTCAATAGCAGGTAAATCTTATTAAGAAAGAGGAAATGAAAAAAAACAATCTCATAATTACAAGTGCTTTTCTTTTTACTACGATCTCAGTGTAGATACTTGTCAAATGTACATACCCCATACGCTGCGCCAGTTACTGCCATACAAGTTGATCTTATCTATACTCTTCAACATTCCTATAAGTACGTCACATACATATGAAAATAATTCAAATATAAAATAATAATTGTGCAATATGGATGAATACAGAGTACTTACACATTTAGTACTTATGTACATAGGAACGAGTACAGCGCAGTAGTATTGTACTAATGTGTGTACATATGTACATATGTTACATACTCGTACATAGTGTGGATCATTAATATGGAATGTAATTGTTATGGTTGTAAGTTTTATTACTGAACTTTATGTTGTGTTATAAATAAAAATTATGTTCATATGTCAATTAATATGAATTTATTGTTCTTTTTTTTGTTTTATATAATGTTATTTATATGTTAAATAAATTAATATGTACCTTCAAAATGTTAATATACTACCACTAACTTAACCGTTCACTGTACTCATTGTACAATATATGTTTGTATCTGACTGTAAATGAGTGAATGCAATACACAGAGGAGTATTCAGGATGTTCAAGGGTTCAATTTACTAAACAGCAATTAAAAATATATTAACATACACATATAAATGTTACATATATATGTGAACAGAGATATTACGTATGTGTGTATGTGTTTAAATGTATGCGTATTTTATAATGTATGTTCGAAGTAAAATTATAATTCTCGTGAAAAATAAACACTGATGGATAATAATTTTTGTCTTCCGATCAAAAAACAGCTTAAATTCCACATTAAATAACCAAAATGTATTCCTTAGAGTTCTCATCAAAGTAATGTTGGGACCTCCGTTTATGCTTCACAAATTTCCGCTCCTGTATTATTAACTTTAATCAGTTTAGTGGAGTTAATAAGCGCTAATACCTGGGCACGAAATTGGAAATCATGATCGATTAATGAATCGATGATTGTGACAGAATCTTAAGAAGATTATTAAAATTTTTATATGAGGAACACTTTGGAAAACTTCCACAATACTGAACGAATCAAGTACATAGCACATAGGGTCAGTCAGGGAAAAAATAATCCCATTTCGAACTGAACAATAATGATAACATATTTGATAGATTTGAGCGTTACCTTATGGTATTCCATTTTAAAATTAAAAGACAATTTTTACTTGGCTAATACCACTCTATTTAAACTGAACTGTTCGTTAATGACCATATGGTCACAAATATTTAAGAACTTTAAATAAAGTGGTATTAGCCAAGTAAAAATTGTCTTTTAATTTCAAATCTTTCAAATTGTTGTTATTTGTAAATTAACAATCTTTTTGAGTTAATAACGACAACAAAACTGATTTCTTAAAGAATGTGATCAGAAATATGTATTGCTCTCTTGGCAGCATGTTAAACTTTTGCGAATCTTACCAAATCGACAGACGCTTCGTACCCAAGCTTGCTAGCCGTCCCGTCTCCGACTAGACAGTCCAGTTATGATATAATTTGTCTGCGTCTGGTTCTCTACGTGTGACTGGACAGAAAATCTTCGGTCAATTAACAAATTTATATCAAGTTATCGTCCTTATTAGTCTGGTATGGTTTAATACAGTGTTTCGTAAAGTGTATTCCGCGAGTAGTTGTCAAGTGTTCTGATTTTTTTTTTTTTTTTTTTTTTGTTGGTCAAGGATATTTTTGGGGATATACTTGGATATACTTGGTTTTAAAGATAAAACCAAGTTTTTTTTGCTTGTCAGTGGTATTTTACGAACCAAAAAAAAAATGAAAGTGGGAAAAAAGAGTTTTTTTTTTGTTATCTTCACAACAAATGTTAATGTTCGGTTATCGAAAATTGAAAAATCAGCAAGCCTATTTGATTATAAATCACTCTTAATCTGGTCGCTTAAATTATTAAATACTTATATGTTGAAAAATTTAATGGGCTTATTTAAAGTGCATAAAGTTGCTACTGAGTTACCATTATTTTTTTTATATTTTATTTTTGAGAAAGTGAGTAAAGAACACAAAGAATTGCAGTTGTTGCTAAACCATTACTAATTATTAACGCATAGGTATATACAACTGAAAAGAAATGCGACTTTTTATATTACATGATCTACTAATTTATTGTGTAAATAAAGAAATAATGTAAAACATGACAGATTTTGAGATAAAACACATCTATGAATTTTTTCATAACACTCAAAAGTTACGTTCGGGTATTGCTAAATACCTACGAAATGGAAAACATTTTTTGCTCTCCAATACAACAACACTAGAGAGACGACAGTTCGACTAGTAATTTCGACAATGACCATATGTTTATCGTCAACATTGGGTCAGTGTCATTGTATTTAGACATTAACTATTTACTAATAATAATTACTCTGTTATTATGATATGTATACACTCGTGTACTGTACAAGTTGACTACTATGTACATATACCGTATTTCTATTACCTCATACATATAATTTGTAAGAATTACACGCTATAAAATTTTCACACCTTTCCTCAAAATAAAATAGGTATATACATGGGTATCGTAAATTAATAGTCAAACGTGAATTATGGTTTACAATTATTGTATCATTTTATTATAATGGTATTATTCTATGGATAATACGGAAGACATTTTTGTAAAACAAAATATTAAAATATTTAAAAAAAATATTATTATGGGAGTAGTATATCATAACATACACGGAGATACATTCCTATAAAAATTACTGTGCTCATACTACAATCGACGTGTAACAGGCGAACATATCCAATTTTTGTACGGTAAAATTATAAAAATTACAATAATATAATTTTTATAATTTTACCGTACAAAAATTGGATATGTTCGCCTGTTACACGTCGATTGTAGTATGAGCACAGTAATTTTTATAGGAATTTTCTCTCCGTGTAGAAACTCCCTTTCTTAGGACGTTTTTCTATCGAGTTATGCAGTGCATAGTAACAATTCTTAAAGTGAGTAAATAGACTGATTCACCTGTGTATGTTCACTCGGTGAAGTGGTTTCGAAGAAGCAGTGGTTAATTAAATAATTTGCCATAATTTTTAAGCAATTTGTATGTTGTTATTAAAAAATACCCCTGTACCAGCATCCTGCATAACAAATTAGTTTTTTTTTTTCGGAAACTAGTTGACATAAAATAATTTATTGTTCAAAAATCTTTTTTATGTAATTATTTCTTGGCAAAACCTTTTGAACTTGAGAAAATTTTGTTAAAAGCAAATTTTCGTGAAAAATTAAATTTTTTCATGAGAGATGCCCAAAAAATCATATTTTGGGCATTGAACGTGTCTGATACGTACATATTTATATACATATATGTATATAAATTTTAGTGAATATCAGCAATCTCAAAACAAATTTCTATCATAGTCCCGGGCTCAAGTCGCGGCATGACAGTGGCTGTAATAGCTGAATTTTCGATTCAAAAATTCGCTAAAAAGAAAAATTAGAAATAGTAGATTGTACTCCAAGGTACTAAAGTGTGACTTCTAATCGCGAGTGTGAATCTTGTTGCCAGAGGGCCTGCAAAGGCCTAAGCGCAGCAATTCACACAAAGGATTAAAAAAAAAAACACTTTAGTCCTATGACGTATATATGTATATTAATTTTGCAATTCCGGATAATTTAAGATTACAAAAATTAAGAAAAAATTATTCAAATGTCATTCAAATTGTGCGAAATAATATTACATCAAGTATACTTTGGATAAATCAATTAAATTGTACAATACAGAGTAACTGTTTGTCTTTATCTACGGAATTCTTTTATTTTTAAGTTCGCTTACTAATTAGTGTGATGCCTTGTAAATTCTGATTGGCTGATTGGCTTAAAAGCGGGAGCAAAAGTATTTTTAGTCCCTTAGAAAGATGTATTTTAAATTTTTAACTGAACAACATCAAATCACACATTTTATCCAACTGTGTAACAAAATATGAAATCACAAAGGAATCTTTGCAGTGTATACAGTATGTGTAATAACACTGACTGTACGTTTATTTGTATGCAGGATGTCGTCATCCCGCTCTTGAGATTCGTTCACTCTCAAGTGCACAACAAATATTAACATACGTGCACATATGACAACGTTTTCACTTCAATAGTTACATAACTGTAATCATATTATGTTATTCTGGAATTACCATATCTGATAATCTTTTAAAATTAATTGTTCATATTTCCTACGTAATTCTATGGTACATTTCTATTGATTAAACGCTTAAGTTCCAGAAAATTTTCGAAAATTTATCATCTCTTGGATTTGGCTAAACCTTCTTTTTCGTGACAGAAGACCTTACTAATGCAATTGATCGGATATTGAAGTGCACGTTTGGGCTAAGTGAATGTAATACAGCTACTATGTAAATGTCTGCCATATGTGTGAAATAATAATATTTATATATTTGCTATTTAAATTTTTTTTCTGTTAAAAAATTCAAATAAATTACGTTTTACAAATTTGAACATCACCTTACATCAGTATAGATATACGTAAACAGTTTCACTACGTGTGTTTGTTAGTGGCATGCTTTAAAGTTAAGAAATCGGTAGGCAAAATAATTTTATTTTTTTAATAACATCGAAAAAAGTAGAAATCCATTTTCCCCGCCAACGGTCATAATTTAGTGTAACATACAAATTTTCAAAATATTACTGTTAGATACTTAATATTAGGCTGGATTGGAAAGTTCGTAGCCTGACACAAAAGAAAATTTTTGAGAATTTTCAAAATGCAATCATATTTTGCTCTAACCATTTAGCAATCACCGTGCAAACTTCCAGACGTGCAGCTCGAGTAATATCTGCCCATATTTCTGTAGAATCGATGGCGAAAATTCATAATTGTGGTTTTGAATTACTTCCGCATCCACGAAGGAATGAAATTTCTGACGAATGAAAAGGTTCAAGCCTGTGTGAATGATTTTTTTGATAGCCTCGAGGAATCATTTCTTTTAACTGTGATGAAGGCTCTGCCGGGAAGGTGGAATATATGTATTGATTGAGCTATGGGGTGAATATGTGGAAAAATAAAAATAATTTTGCCCGTGTCTACCTATGTTTTTATAGTAGGAGTACCAACTTCCCAATCCACCCTCGTATTTTTGTCAAAGTTTCAAATACTTTGTGCCAATCCGAACGAAAATTTCTTCAGAAAAATATCCGTTTAAATACAACTTCTTTCTATAATCTTCGATTTTTAAAATTTTATTAATCGTTGTTTAGATAATAACCAATAAAAAATTCTAAAGAAATTAAATATAAAATTGTGCGTCGGTGATATAAGAAGCAAATGGTAGTCTGAAATTAGCAAAAAAACAAGAATTTTTAGTTACCAGATTAAAAATAAAATTTATATCCTGAGCTATTTTAACTTGTAGGGGTTTAGGCGTACCAGCGAGTCAAATTAGTGCTGAAAGAGCTGTTTCAGGCGTAAGATATAATACATTATACTGATTCCATAAAATCAACATTTTTTTTGAAACCAATAGTTTCCAAAGTAGAAAATACAAAAATAAAGAATGATCAAAATCCTACACGGAGAGAAAATTCATATAAAAATTACTGTGCTCAGCACTACAATCGACGTGTAAAAGGCGAACATATTTAATTTTGTACGTTAAAAATATAGAAATTATAATTAATCATAGTAAATTTAAAGGATAGAATATTGTTTCCGTAATATTAGCTCCGTAAAATTTGTAAAACAGGACAGTAAAAAGTTCGATTGCCGACAAAAAAATATTTTTTTTAATTGCTTTTCTTACAAAAATTACCATGCTGTATTATAATATTTGAAATGCTATCTGCTAATAGTAGAAAGAAAAAAAAGAGAAAGAAGGTTGTGTGTGTGCTCTGAACGCTGTTGAAATGTACCTCACTCATAGCAAGTCGCATAGTCAACCATAGGTGTGGACGACCAACTTGATCGGACGGGTCGGACCAAGCACCTTGATTCATTAGACTGTCTTACAAGCAGCAAGCAGTATTCATTACACTGTGTTAGAGGACGGGGATGTCACCGTTTAATTCATCATTTTGTTATTTCACTATCTTTAGTATTAGAATATATTGTTGGCAATCATTTTTGTATGCATCATAAATATTATTTATTTTGGTCGTCGGTCGCGCACGCATTATAAGAGAGCATGGTAATTTTTCTGAAATTTTATCTACAGAAAGTATATGATTTTTCTCTCCGTGTATGTCTTTAGAAAATAAAAATAAATAAAACCAATCATTTTTGAAAATAATAGTTTTTTTTTGTAAATAAAAACAGTTTTCCAGATTTCTCTTATTTTTTTGAGTTTACAGTGTACACTGTCTACATTTATATATTACGTCACTGATGTCCATAGGTCTATATATACATATATCCAGTATATTGTGTACACATCGTAATGGTCAGTTTACTACATTGTATGCATACAAATAAATTGTCTAAATAATCATAAGTATTCTAAAATAGGTGTATTATTTTATTGTTTTTATAAGTATTTCTAATTTACAAGTATAAATAGAAAGATTTACGTACACAAAAGTATCTCTGGTACTGTGAGTATAGGTATTCTCTTACCATAAACGTATATATGGGTATTATTCTATTTGTGTCTGCGACTATATATGACATGTATGTAGCGAGGCAAATGCACTCAAAATAAGGAAATTTTGATTAAATACTTGATTACAAACTTTATGTTCCGAAAATTTTCTTTCTTTCCTCTTATTGTCTGAACTGTGAATAATAAATAATATCTTGAATGTTATAACAATTACAAGTTGAGTCAAAAATACCAATTCAGTTCAAAAGTTTTTGTAAATTTATCTCTTAAATTAGGCGTATACAAATACATTCATACTATGGTTAAGTGAATTAAAATGTAACGGCAAGAAGGTACAATTTATAAAAATGAGTCTCAACGAATTAATTTTTCGATAAGTTTGCTAATTATGTTGCTCAGACGGTTGTTAATTGCTAATACTACTAGCATCAAATTTGTTTTTTCTACTAGATAATTGGTTTTTAAATTAATTACTACATTACCAAATAAAAATATTAGGCAAATACATATCCATCAAATTCTTCTTGTTACCTAACATTTAAATGAAAAAAATATTCAAAAATTATTTTATCAATTTTAAAACAAGATGTAATGATTAGTGCTAATTAAAACTTAAAAAAAAAAGTATACACATACGCCGTTTACTAAAAATTAATGAATGATAGCAATAAATAACTTGGATTGCATGTAACAAGAGAGCCCATAGTATATTTAAGCATTAATTGTTAATAATAAATAATGCGTTAATTAAATAATTGTTATCATTAAAATTCGAAACGGTTTTTATTAAGTTACATCTAATTTCCGTAACAAATAAAATAGTGAAACGAAAGCAAATATGTAATGAAAAACAGAAAAAAAGTTTTTTTAATTCATTGAAGCAGAAGAAGAAAAAACAAATTTGGCGCCAGGATATAAAATTATGGTGTTGAATCGATAATCTACATGTACATAGTAAGTTAAATAAAGATAACATTAGAATGCTGTTTCAAAATAATATATTGAGTGTTCCAGTTGAAAGATGCAACAAATTTGATATTTGGTATATATAGATCGGGAGGTGGGTAATATTAAAGTATTTACCGATCAATCGGGACAAAAGTTCATTTTTCTTGTAATGGTTTTGTCGACCAGGTCTTATCTTGCCCATTTTGTCTGGACGAACAAATTCATGTGTGGGACTAAGATTACGCGATTACTTATTAATATGTTATTTTATGTAGGCAGTTACCTATTATTAGGTAATGTGTATTAATAGGAGTGAAAGGCAGTTTTGGGAACTCGATGTGCTGTAGATCGACCGTTATCTTGAATTTAAGGTCGAAAATACTCGATTTTCTTTGTAACTGCGAGTCTGACAAAAAAATTGTAAGGAGGTTTTCTATAGATTACATAATTATCTAAAACATTCGTTTGAAAGAAATTGGCGAAAAATTAATATTTAAAAAATTATGGTAAAAAGAAATAACCAATCAAAGCATGAGAAACTTTAAGACCATATAACTTTTCTATTTTCAAACCAAATAGAAACGTGCTTCTTAGCTTTTTTATAGTGTTTTTTATTAAATAATTTTACCTAGTTGGTTTTCTTAATGCAGTATATATTTAGTGACTCTAAGCGCAGCGGAAGTGGACAGATGATGTATGAAGATACAGAAAATATTGCAAAATATTGTTGAATTTTCACTTTGGAAAAATTCTAGTCTGGTAGTATTCCGAACAACATAACAATTTTTGACCTGTGTTTCAGTATAAGTTTAAATTACTATTTGGAGAACCAACTTACATATCTAAATGCTCATATGCGCAAACAATTGGCTTTACCATGTACTCATACAAAAAGGAGGTAACTAATAAATAATTGGTGAAATAATGCAAAAATTAACAAATTTCATAAAGGAATTCTCTGGTTGGCGTGTGCTGTCTAAACAAGGTAGGTATATAAATTTTAATTATTATTAAAGTAGGAAGAAAAAGATAATAATATTTAGTCAACACATATATTTTCTTAATATTGTTGGTTAACACAAAATAATTTGTTCTATTGTTATCAAAAATCCCACTCAATCCATAACTTAAGGTGTTTGTCTAAAAAAAAATACGATTATAAATTACAATACTAATGTCTCTAATACGTTTAAAGATTATTAAAAGTAACAAGTTTCATTCTAGAATTTTGTCAAATAAATAACAAACATACTACTTCAATAACTATTTCAACAACAGTAACTGCTGAAGAAATTTTAATATAGTTATGTTTTTGAGTTGAGGTACAGTTGAAAAAAGTTCGTATTTATAAAATTGGTATCACTATCTACTTAATAAATTTCTAACACTGACTGACTGATTGACACACAACGCACAGCCTAAACCGTTGGGTTTAGAAGAATGAAATTTTGCATAGGAGTTCACTATGTAACGTAGATGAGCACTAAGAAAGGATTTTTGAAAATTCGTCCCCTAAGTGGGTTTAATAGGGGATGAAAATTTGTATGTAAATTCGTTATTTTTGAAGTTAGTGATATATAAAAATATGTTACTATGGCTATTAAAATAAATAATATATTATTGAATAAATCTTTAACCTTGACTGACAGACAACGCACAACCTAAACTGTTGGCTTTAGAAGGATGAAATTTAGCACAGTAGATATGAAAATTGGCGTGCAGGCTTCTATTTATAAATAAAAGTCAGTTGTGTAAACGTTTCTGGAAATTTATTCCCTAAGGGATCAAAACAGGAAATGAAAGTTCGTGTGGGAAGTTCGTCATCTTTGAAGTTAGAAACGTGGATATTGATCTTAGGCTTTTGAAAAACATTAAAAGTGGGCAGAAAGTGACTACCTAATAAAAAGATGTCGATGGTAAATCCCATCGGGTATACGGCTAGTTGAACTATAAAGAGCAAATCATCAAAATTGTACCATATAAAAGTTTGGTAACGTTGCTAGGTTAGTAACTACGAACTTAAAATAATAAACGTGTTCAAGCTACCAGATAAAGACAAAAAATTATATTTTTCACTTTTATTAAAATTATCCATATAGTATACTTAATGTCATATATTATTCCGTACAATTTAAATAGTATTTTAATTTTTTTTAACATCGTAAGGTAATAAACCAGATAGTTAGCTAATATTATTTCTTGTTATCTCTGTGTGTACCTATTGAACTAAAAAACATCCATGATTCAATTGTTTTTCTGGAACGCGGAGGAGATTCTGTAACTTTTTTTTCTAAAAATTCTGTTTAAGAAATCGATACAAATAGCACATAGTAAAATATTTTTCAGATGTTAATTTTTGTGAGCTGAACAAGCTGAATATGTATATAGGAAGAAATCATTGTTTCTGAGCCATCTTATACACTGTTGTAAAATAATAGATAATGAAGATTATAAGTTAATATTCAAGACATACGTGACAAGTGTTACTGTATGCGTCTTATACAATATATTATAGCCAATTACACTTGACAATTTATCTCCATATTTTTAATGAATTTAATTATATTTTGTAAAAGAAAAATAAAAAAAGGCAAAAAAAACCCTCCTTGTTTTTATTTTATTATTCATTAGACAGAATCTCAGCTACTGAATATTCATCTATGTTTCCGTTTTATTTTTATTTTATTTGTTGAAATATTTTGCAAAGTAAGTCGAAGCATTATTGATTTAATTTCACATATTTATGCAACAATGGCAGAATTGAAAAACTTTGTCAATTTTACAAATAACAATGTTTGGCCATTTAGCTACAGAACGAATAGATACCTATTTTAAAACAACTATTTTTGTAACTGGTGTTACTATTCTACCCATTCCTTAAAAAAATATCTTGCTTAACGTTTAATGCTTATCAAATTTGGTATGCGAATTGGAATCCGGATTGGCGCCGCTAAGTTCGTAAGCCAGACATATCGGATGCCCAGAAGTAGGTTTTTTGGTAATTTTTTGTCATTCGATCCTATCATTAGACAGTTCAATTTTTACATCGTCGAAAAGAGAAGAAAAAATTATGAAGAAAATGTTCTTATACTTTTTTTCTATGTTGAGTAGTTCTCGAGAAAATTGCAATATTTTATTTTATTATTATATTGCTAATCCTTTCTTTACGATATGAAATATAGAAAAATACAAGTTTTTCTATTTTTCAAGAAAAACAAATTATACTGACATTGTTTCACTTAACTTCGGGAACTATCCCCGATGTCAAGGAACGAGTTTAGTGATTAGTAAATGTAAAACGAAGACCAACACCCTCGATAATAGTGATCTTGTTTTTGTTGTTGCCCTAAGAATTTTGGTCTTGTAAAATTTAATATTAATCTCCGTCTTGATCTTAGTTTTACCCAAAAATACTGCACGAACTACACTAATCTTGCTCACTCTTGCAGTTTCAAATTGTATTACGACGAAGATTTTTAAAAAAAACTTTAAAAAATTTTAGTAAACCGTTAATTAGTAAGGCATATTAGATAGAAATTTTTCAAAAATTTTAATAAAAATATGTGATAAATATCCACAAATTATTTAATTTTAGAAAATGTTTCGTACAAAATATAAAATACAACAAAATTACTGATAAAACAGTATTAAGATGATAATCTCGAAAGAAGCTATAAGGTTATTTTATCCTTTATAATTTTTGATTCGGTTTTCTTACTTAGACATAATATACGCACATACTAAAAAAGAAGTACGACGCACAGAGATAATAATTATTCTAAAATAAACCTGTATTTTTTCTTTTTATTTTAGCTAAAAACAAAAAAAGAAAACAAGAAATGTTACAAGAACTTGTAACAAAAAAGGAATTTTATTGTTTCCATAAAAAAGTGCGAAATTTAATTTAATTAACAGCTATGTAATTAAAAACACATCTGTATGTCCGTTCAGTCGTTTAGTTTGCCTGCCATATCTTGCTTGACTGTTCATTCAAACGTTGTATATTGTCTGAAGACGTTAAACACAAAACGATGCGCGGAGGACAAACGGACCAATGCGGTGGAATGTTTAGTTGTTACAAAACAAAACTGTAGACATATTGTATTAATTGCTTTTGAAATTAAAAAACATTTCGACATGGTCACAAAAAAATGGAAAAGAAAAAATCTAAGTATGTACCAGTAAGTATAAATAAATATATTTTGGGATGTAGGGTAAAAGCCCCTATACCGGAACGCGATCATATGTCCGAACAGTTTTGACATTTATATGTATATTAATGAAGTTATTTCTGAAAGAAACCTCTGATAACAACAATTATTATTAATAGAATGACTATTCTTCAATTTAAATTCCCCTTGCATTTAATGTTTCTTTACTTAATTAAAGAAATACATATATGTATATATTAAACAATAAATTTGAATACAGTATTTTGATCCTTTATTTACGTCTGATACTTAAACCATTCTATGTTTCCTACATTAAGGTCTAGATGTTACTCTATGTGTCATATTTATTACTCATATTACATGTCTGTTTGTATATCGGTTCCCAACTCCTAGTGTCATTATTATTTCTTTGTTTGGATATAGATGTCGACATTTTTTAAAAGGAAAACATTAACAAATAAGTTTTGGGTTATATTTTTTTAAAAACATATTCATTGGATTAAAACGACTTTAGTTGATACTTATTAAGAAAAAAATGGGTGTTTTATTTATTTGTCAATTTTTATAAGCCAGTTTAATTACACACCTAAAAATAGTGTTCCGGCATAGGGACTTTTACGTTATATATTCGCTGTCAGTTGCTTTGGGATCTTATTCCGAATAATGTTTAATTATTTTCTTGTTATCCGTTGAATGAAACTAAAAAATTGTCCTGCTACGAATATACAAGAATAATGGTCCTACCAGTTTGGACTCGTGGATTATTCCCCGTAACGATTATAAAACTATCAAATTAACCGAAATACGACTTGATTTTTATTAATCAAAAATTTTGATTCAGTTGAGTGCATTAAGTGCCGCTCTGATCATTACGAGTTCCCAGACCATTGCCTGTAATGGTTGTATTTAAGTCTACTACTTAATTTGCAGATGCAGACTCAACTGATAGTACTGGATTTAGATAAGGGTACTTGGAGCACGTGTCCCGGTGTCTCCGCAGTACAGAAGCCTGCACGAAATTTATAATGACCCCTTGAAAAGAGGAGTAGAGTACGAAGAGTCGGTGTTGTTTCCTTTTTTTACTTGTTAACCCCATTTATCGGGAAAATTAATTTGAAAATTTTCGGAAATTTCCTTACTGCTTTCGCCGAGGCCTTTACAAAAGTACTAAGGAGCCTCCGCATGCAATTCGGCCCTATCAAGCGCTACGTAATTTTTGAATACCAAAAAGAAAAGATTAATAGTGTTCTGGTTAATTTGTCTCGCCTTTTTCTGTTGTCAACTACTACAGGATAGTTACTTTGCTGTAAGCTCTTAATAATTTTTTTTTGGGGGGGGAGCGGGGGGGTGGGGGAATTTTTCTGAGGTGGAACCCAAAAAGACAAATTGGGTTGTTGAAACTCTACAGTAGTCAACATTGCGTACGGTATAAATACAATGCTACTGTAGGTACCTAACACAAGACCAAATTTCTGAATACCAAAAAAAAAAGGTTAACGGAGTTCTGGTTAATTTGTCTCGCCTATTTCTTTTGTCAACTACCACGAGATAGTTACTTTGCTATAAGCTCTAAATAATTTTTTTTTGGGAGGGGGGGGAATTTTTTTGGGCTGGAACCCAAAAAGACAAATTAGGTTGTTGGAACTCTACAGTCCACACAAGGCCACCCGCACACATAGACAATAAATACTCCACGTAAACGTCAGTCTATTCGGCGAACCAACAGCTAGGTGGTTAAGAAGTTCGGCATGGATACCAAGGGCGCGAGTTCAATTCCCGCCACCGACGGCAACGTACGTTTACAAATTTTTTTTTTAAACCAAGGTTCTTTTATTTTTATGTAATGGTTGGATCTTTTAGAAGCGTCTGGAAGATTGCAAATTTTATTGCAGAAAAATAAATATTACAAAAATTGTTGTACTTCATACATAACTAATAAAATTTACCTATTTATAAACTCCGTTAGAAAATAAAGAAATATAAAAATAGTGAAAAACAATCAATAATTGATAATATGTTTGCGGTGAAAGTGAAAAGCGGCGTCAACTAAAAATTCCCTCGTCTCATATTACAAATTCATATACTAATATTTACAAATATCGCTTTGTGCTCTCCTCACATAACGCCACCTACAATCCTACATACTACATAAATACATTGAACACGTACCTATGTACATTTAACATGCTGCGCTGTTTTGTTTATTGAATATTAGAGCCCTTCCCCTTGTTTATAGAGCGTCTAATAAATAAAACCGACATCAATAATCGAATAATATTAGTTATGAAAACATATTAACATTTTTTTATTTTATTATTACTTTTGTTGGTTATTATACCGGTATTTTTTAGTTTTGAATTAGTTTTCCCCAAAAATATTACAATTCCTCATATTTCTGTGTATTTAACCCTTAGCGGACTATATAAGTTTTCCCCATTTGTGTCTCAATAAAGTTGGACTTAAAATACCGTCGATACACTAAAGGTTAAAAAATAAGATTCTTAACCAGTATACTGGTATAGTAACTCGCCATCAAAATATTGGGTGCCGTTTTTGGTGTAAATGGCCATCCCGATTTTCTTCAAATGGCCGAAAACTGTGGATCTTGAATGATCAAAAGTTACCGCTAATTCTTAACAGTTTGCAGCCGGTTTCGCTTTGTTTCTTGACGCTTTGTTTCATCGTCAATACACACAGGTCGACAGGAGGGACCTTCATCTTTCAAAGAAAAATTACCCTTTCTATAAATTCTTCCAGAAAACGCATCGTCACCATAAACACTACAAATATTTCTCGTTGCGTCAGCTGCATGAGTACCATTTTTGAATTCGTATAACATGACATGGTGTTCCTTGATGTCTAAGATTGCTCATTATCAGTAACAAAAAAAATTACTTAAACAGTGTTTAAAGAATTATGATATATTATATTACAAGCAACACTATCGGCCTAACACTAACATCTTGTTGCATGTTTCGTTTGCGGTTGTTTTCGGATGACCTAATACAATAAAGGGTAAAATAATTATCTTACTCAAGCAATATAAATACTTGTACGATTGCTCTAAGATTCCAAAATCAGAAACCAGCGCCTCCAATTTTTTTTTTAAGCAAAAAATTGTCATACTTTAGAAACAAATTGCCAAAAACACATGTATTAAATTGATTTTTTTCCAAAACACTATCTAACTGATTTTTAATTGTACAAGATTAACGACTTAGGTACTTGAAGTGACATCTGAGTAAAATGTTATAGTTTTATTGATTTACGACGAGTCCACACTACCAATCCAGACTATCAGTGTGTCGAATCAATCTTTCGAAGATTTGTTCGAATCTCATGATCACGAAAACTGAACCTATACAGCATTTAAAATTTTGATATTTCTACGCATTCTACCAAAATATCTCTTTGTTAAAAAAATTCTCCCAAATTCTTGTTTATATTATTAAGACTTTCAGTAATTTGTGATACTTGTATTTCAAAACTATAGAAAAGAACTTGAATTTTTGAGATTGTTAGCATATGTCAGTCTTTAACAATTTAATCATTGAAAATCAATATACCTATGAGGCTATGACTATCAAAAGTTCATTTTTTACAGAATCTTGAAATATCCTATGCGGAAGTATCATACACTAAAATTTGGTTTCATTACGTTCAATAGTTTTGTAGAAATTCAGTAATAAACATGAGCTATTACATGGAAAGTATATGTAAATAAAAATTTTCAAACCCTTCTATTGTCAAGTTATAAAAATGTTACATAACACCTTCATCTACTCATGCCTTCAATTATTTTAGTTTTTTTTTTGTTTTTTTAAACGTTTTTAAGGTATATTTCCAGTCATAGACAACGTTTTCCCATTCTTCCCTATTTTCCGAAATTTCGAATATCTTATCGTATTGTTAAAGTATTGTACACTTTATATTAAGTGTATATCGAACCTCAAAACTTTTCCTAGCGAACTACATACTAGTATCGAAAATTGACTAAAATCAAGAAGGTAATAAAAGAGAACAAATGTGCAATGAGTACCTACTTAAATGTTGAAACTCGGTGTCTATAATTTTTAAAAATTTTTCACTAATCTTTTCTTAAAAATAAATAAAATATAAATTCATTTAAAGTATCAAATTTAAGTAAAATAAGTTAGGCTGCGGTTACATTGGATACGAATTCGTACAAAAATTGATCCGTACGAGCTCGTACGAAATTCATTCGTACGACTGTACGGTTACATTGGATACGGAATCGTAATACGAATTCGTATTTAAATTTAAATTGAAAACCGTTAGTACATATTGCATGATATCAAACAATGGATCCAGTTGCCGAATCTTATTTATTAGAATCACCGTTTTCAAAATTTCTAATTATAGAAAACAAACAATTCTGGGTAAACGATTATTTATTATTCATGTAGAGCAAAAAAAGCTGAGTTCTGGAATTACTTTGAGGAAATTTTTCAAGACGTCCAGAAATTTTTAGAACACTTGAACATGTCGCAAGTCACATTCAATTACATTTTAAAATCTACTGAATTTCAGCTTCAATATTTAAATAATTAATTTTTTATTACACATACTTAAAATATTTTTGTTAGCTTAGGTTAGCTTTATTATATTATATTGTAATATATTTAATTAAAAAATTATCTAAACATTTCCTCTGCCACCTCATTCCACAATTTTTTTATTTAACTTTCTATTATGATAATATTTATGTTTTTGATCCCTTAAAGACCGCCTTTGTTCAACAAAAATAATTATTTTTTCTATATCCATTGCATTTTTTTCGTACGAATTCGCATCAAAAAACAAAATATTTTGGTCGTATCAAAAAGTCGTACGAGCTCGTACGAAAGAGTCGTAAGCAATGTAACCACGCATGTCTAAATGTATGCATTTGTTTAATTCGTATAAGCTCGTACGAATTCGTACAAATGAATTTTCGGATGAATTCGTATCCGGTGTAACCGCTACTTTAGTCAACACAAAAAATAAAAATATTAAAAAAGAATGCAGATTTGAAAACTAACTTTTCAGCCTTTATAAGAGCTACAATTTTCAGTAGCCATTAATACATTTAATGATAATTACATTAAAATTATAAAACGCACCCTTTTTAAAAATTATACATACTTTATTATAGTCGGTATCGTATGCAAAAAAGAGTCTTTAAAGTCGCCGATGATCGTTAACAGACAACACCAGCGTGTTCTAGAATGGTTCATTGAACATTGATTACCATCTGGCACTTCCAAAAAAGCATATTATACATTTAATAATACAAATAAAGAAACAAAAAAAAAAAAATACCAAAAATTTTAGCGTAAACAAAGTATTAATTTTTAACAATAAAAAAATACCATGGTTATAATACATGCCTTTTCACCTATGCACACGCACCATATAGAAAGGGGTTTTAATCACATTTCCATATGGCACTTTTTGATAAATGTTATAATTTTTTCGAAAAACTAAAAATATTCTCTTTATTGAATTATAATAATTTTTGACACCTGTATTCAACTGTTTGTTGTATGTTATGCATAGAGAAACATTAAATAATATAGCACCAAATTAAATTTCATTTGTGAGCGTTATGCTCAATTATCTCCTTACAGCTCAATTTTTTTCTATTTATTTTTAACGTTTATTTAAACAAATTATATTTAGACAAAATTGTCTTGCAGTAGGTATATTTTATGTAGTTAATATTCTACTGTTAGACCGCGTTTTTTTTTCTCCTAATTTAGGTTAACTGTCACTTAATGCGCGCGCAATTTGTTAGTAAACGTTGCACATATACACATTTCTTGTTTGAGCTTAAAAGAAGCAGACAGCTTAAAGGGACAACTCATTTATTAAAAATCATTTCAGTTTAAAGCTATAAATGTTCAGGATGGCGAAGGCGGAGTAAAATTTGTTGAGTGTTTCTTCTGGTAAATAACTGCAAATCTGGCAAATACCTAATAATTGAAAATTTTACGTTTTTAATTCCAAATGCTTAATAATTCCAAAGGCACTTTTAAAATACAAAAGTTTAACTTATGTTTTAAATCAAGCTATCCAAAAAATCTGGGATAAAATGCATAATGTTTTGCACCTAAAACCAGATACATAGTAACTGGAGGCGTAACTACAATGGAGCAGGTGTAGCAGCCGCTCCAGGACGCGATAGGGAAAAGAAGTAGGGTATAATAAAGAAAACTTTAGGAAAAAGAAAGTTTGGTGACGCTTTTATTTTCAGAGAAAGTAGACCCCTAAAGGGGCGCTAAAGTCGCTCCAGTACGCAAAATTTGTAATTATGTCTCTGATAGTAACGGAGTTGTATTCTCACTTTTAAGATTCTTTGTTTACAACAGACGCCACTCACAGCATTATTTTTCCTACTTTATTTATTTACAGTTGACATTAAGTTTTATTATAATCCTAATCTAGAATCAGAAAATTCTGAAAAGAAAAAAACCTGATGAACTATGGAAATAATTGAATCTCAACCTAGCATAGTACTATACATATGTGCCGTGACTATTTGGACCCGATTTCGTCGGGTGAGTGACGAAAAAAAGGAGGTAAAGCAACCATACATAACATAGAAAATAATGTCTTACAGAATTGCTTGTACACTTACACATAAAGTTAATGTATTTTCCAATTACGTTTATAAATATAACTTTAATTACAAAAGGAAAAGGTTAAAAACAAATTTTATTTAACTTATGGGTGTAGTAGGTCTTGCGAAAAGTATTTTTCTAACCGAAATTAAGCCTTTTTAATTAATTTGCTTTATAATCTTATACAGCTATACAGAGCGTGTATGGCTGTTACTATAGTTATAAAATTATGAACAGTTTGAATAGTGAATACAAGTATGAATAACCCCCAACAGCGTACACCAAACATTGTATCTGTGATTACCAATCGGTGGACCAGCTGTAGATATTATCAATAACATATGTATTATCAATACTAAGCTTGAATACTGATTTTGAAGTTAAATCAAATTCTTATTTATTAATTTTTTATCAAATAATATTATTTTTATGAAATGTTCTTGCCTTTCTCATTTTCGTTTTTGAACAAAGATTATATTTAACATATTTATCATAAGTTTTTTCAGCTCTTGTTAAATATCTTCAAAAACAGGATAATAAATTGTTTTATTACCCAACCACTTTATACAATTTATTTCTTCGCTTTTTTGAAAAATTTTATTACATAGTTTATTGATAACATCATGATAACTGTGTTGGCAAGTGTGTTTCCAACGTATGAAGATTATGAAGAAGAAACAGAAATTTTTTTGACTTTTCTAACTTGAAGATATTTTTGTGGTTTTTGTTTATTTTGTAAATATGATTTTGATGTGCTAATATTTATTTTAATTCGTTTTCAAACCAAACTTTTTTTAATATTTAATGGATATTACCGTTACTTTATGAAATTGAGTTTATAAAATAATACTTAATATTTTACTATACTGTGTTTTATTAAAGTAAGAATATAAGGAACAGTAAATTAACAAATAAGAGTAATCTATTTTTTTTTTCAAATTTCTATTCACAACTGTTTGGTGGTCACTGGAATCTAACTGTGACAACTATATAAATATAAAAAAAGACAAACTGCAAAAAAAGGATAGATCAAAGTATAGAGATAAGGTATCGGGTCCTTTTAGTCACGGCAGATCTTTATTTGGCTAAATGTGTTTATTTATGTTTTTATTGATGGAACCATAGAGCGGTAGAGACAACATATCAATCTCTATACTACTGGAACCAGTGAAACCAGTAAGAGATAGAAAATATATCATATACGTGCACTGGGTTTACTTTGAATTGGTGGTGATCCTTGGTGTTAGGTGTCGTCACGTGACCGTGCTTCGCATACATATGTATAATACCAGAACGCTCCGTGTGGGGATATAACAATGCTAACAACAATCAAATCCATTGTTTTGCAATTGACCTATACTCATCGAGTGCTACTGAGAGTGTGACTACTAAGTAGCCTAACGTACACTGAAGTGCACACTGCAAATTTCATGATAGAGATAGTTGCTGTACCTCTGTACTCATTGGATGAAACTATTTTACAATAGACAAATTCACAGTTTTTTATACACTTACATATAGGTACCTATGTTAAATACTACCATAAAAATTTTTACATACATATTTACATATTTTAGTATAATGAATAACAAAAATTTTATTACGTGTAATTATCAATATTAATTAATTAATTGAATACCTGATAAACGATACACAAATATTATTAGAAAACAATCAATGGTAGCAGTGGTGGTTAACAGCAGCAAGCGATGAACGTGTGATGATGGCTCGATATAACTACATAACTACATACACATGTACCACACATACTTTAATAAATAGCTAATAAATCGAATAGTTAGTATATTATTTTGTATAGTTGGTTACTAATACCCATACACAGAGAATTTCTTGGTATTCATTACATAAATATTCAATAAGTGTCTTTTGGAACGAACGATATGTTTTGATGGACAGTTGACTGACAACTAACCATGTACATGTACGGGTACGTTTACGATTGGAACGGACACAACCGAATAATAAAATGTAAAAGCCCATCCAGTGTGGTACTGTACAGAACCAGTGAAAAATATGTTGACATAATACCAAATCGAAATAATTTTTAGTTTACAATGTTATCTACAAAATTAATGATGGTTTGATTGCCGTTCTGTAACCGTAATATTTATGAATGTAATTGCAGTTTGTTATGAAGTGAATAATGGTGGAAGTGTGGGCAAGATTCGATTTGACGATGATGATGGTTCACATGAAATGGTACATCTATTAATCCTACCATCATATGTTTGTCTACGGGAAACGTTAATCATACATCGGCGTCATTTTGACGAATGGACTTTTTACGGAGAGTTTTAGAGTTTATTTGCAAAAAACATTTTTTTCTACATAACAATACTACAAAAGCGAACAAAATATTTAAAGAAAATTGGACTTGGAAAAATTTCTTAATATAAATATTTATTAATTTTTTTAATCTTTTTATCAAAGCATATTTTCATTATAAAAATTAAAAAATAGATAAATACATCAACTGTATCATAAAACATGTCCTTCAAATAATTAATTTATGAACTATTTTGACGAATCATGAGAACATGTGTGGCTTTACAGAATGTGAAATTTCTGTCATAAATATTCCTATAGATATGTACAGCTTGTTTATTTTAACTTGGCGGGTCACAGAATCGGCGCAGAAACCTATTCGTGTAAGTAGTGTTGTAGTATTGTGGTAGTATTTGTGTACTTACATTCTGTAGATATGCTGATACACACTAACACATATACAGATATGCGTGAGGTTCAAAGTCCAGCCGCCAAGTAGAAATAAACAAGCTGTAGTTATTTCCCCATTAGGCACATTTGTAAATTTTCTAAAATTTGTTAGTAATTTTTCGAATAAGATCTCAAAAAATAATAAAAATTAATATATTTTCTACAAAATAAATTGTTAATCTTTTATTAAGTCATTCGAAACGCATTCTTTAGTTTTCGATTCAATATATTAAAATTTCAGTATTATGTCGTCTCTATAAGTCAAACAGCTGTAATCATCTTTCACATTATCATAGTCATTGAATAAATTAATTATAACATCCAAATCTTTAATAAATTTTAGAAAAATTAGGAAAACTTTTATATGTGGAGTACAAAATCTTAAAAAAAAAAACATTGGTGAATCATACATCGTCGTCCTTTTGACGCACACTATTTCAGTATAAAAAAAACGACAATAGCTATAAACAAAATTTATACGTCTTATGTGTTATAATAACAAATAAATTAGATAACAGAAGTTTCACAGCAAGCAGGCAACAAGTTGTAGTATTGGAGCAGGTAGAGAAGTTCGTTCGTCGTTTTGACGAGTACGTATGATTCTAGGGTTAATCAAAGCTAATTGCTAAAGTAATGATCGTCTAAAGCTTTTAAGTACAGAAACTAAAGCTTTAATAAAATACTCTTTTTAAAAAAAAAATTCTACATGTCGTGCACAATATTAAAAAGAGAACAAAATTTCAAATTATATTCTCAAAAATAATCCTTTAAACAAAATATTGTCTTACAGAAAATTTTTTTTCGAATTCCAACATGAAAAAGTATTTCAGAAGGTATTTCAAAACGATTGTCGAACCAATTTTGACTAAGATAGAGTCTTGCATAAATGGCACAATTTGTTAAAATTTTTAGCGCTCTTTAAATTTTTTTGGGGAGTATCTCTGTTTATTACAAGAAAGAATAGTATTCAATAAAGGATAACACTACAGAACAAGCTTGCTTTAATAAATGTTTTAATAGCTACAGGGACCTTTCGATCATAAATACATGAATCAAGAATACAGTAATTCTGAAGAAAATACATTACAAATAATCCTGCTTATTGCAACAGTTACAACTAGGAGAATACGAAAAGAAAAAAAACTCACTTTTAGACGAAAGTTTTATAGGAAACGAAATGTAGAACAAAACTCTGAGGTATTTTTGTCGACTTTTCCTAACCTCCTTGTTAATAGAACTTTATGAATTTTTAGGGACCCTCCTAAAACATATCAAAAATTTAAACAGCCATTGTACAACAAATTTTATGTGACAATGTGGCTAATGATTCTGGTCGAAGTTTCTAAATAACACCTGTTAATTTATTTCTCACCTCTACTGTACTATGTGTATAAATAATCATCCAAACAAGGATAAGCTACTGTTTATTTTCTATTATTAGCTAACTAAAACACATACATACATATGTGTATTACTGTGATAATCTAAACAATTAATTTTTAAATCGTACAACACGTTCGATTACACATGGCACTGGCTCAGACTCTGAATGATTATACAAATTTCAATGAAATTGAATTTCAACAAGAAAAAAAAATTCAATTTGTTTAACTGCATGACTATTAAAATCAATTAACTCCGTCTTACAATTAGTTATTATAGGAAACTATTCTTAACACATTACAATTAAGGCATGACGATAGGACGTTGTCGTAATCAGTATTCAATATTTGAAAAATTAACATAAATAAAATTCAACGCGAGGCACAAAATTAAATCTAATCTAAATCCATTTAAAATTGCAATGGGGATGGTTTTTTGCAATTTTCCAATTTCAAAAACTAAAAATTTGGAGGGAGAGGTCTACCCACATCTCGCCCACACACAAACGTCTCGCTAGAAACGATGGATTCAAATTCTAGTATAATTTTGAAACGTGGAGATATGTCCAAATTAGACATTCGCAAAATCGAATCCATTACAATAACGTCCAATGGAAAGTTAAAACTATGAGAATTAGACAGATAAACGAAAAAAAAAATTCTTTTCATATAAGGCCCGCCACACACGTACAGTTTCAACTGACAGTTTGAACTGAATAGTTTAAACTGTCAGGTGAAACTGTACACTGTAGAAGCACACACACGTACAGTTCAATCCTTCAGTTTTTACAATGGATTGGAAACAGCAGGACAATTTCACCTAGCAACATCTTTAATTCCGCGGAAATTATATTGTTAAAAAAAAAAATCAAACGCACTTGCTCCTGACCACAGACCAAAGAACATATTCTGTATATCTATAGACTCACTCTATCAATTTATAAATGAAGCAGTCAGATACGGCCAGTATCCGACTTAATAGTATTCTGTAATGTAGTAATCAATGCGATAACCTGTGGTATTTGTAGTAACGTTTTCAAAATATAATATTTGTCAAAATATGATATTGATAATAAAATTTTACTTTCTTGAGAAAAAACTGCAAAATTTTGAAAGAAAAAGAGTGGTATTCGATTTAGTTATAGTTCCATTTGCGGAAAAGTGGACAATATATTATATTCCTTAAATCTCACCCGTCTCACCCCGTTACCTGCCACAAGAAAAATGCCTACAAACTAGCTTTACGCTTTGTCTAGTTGTATAATAATAATAGTGTTGATTGGTCTGTGCTCCTGATACAAAATGAACTGGGAACTGTACAATTGAACTCCCACACACGAAACAATCAGTTGAACCTTTCAGTTTAAAAAATTGAAATTTCATTCGTCTCAGTTTAACTGTACAGTTGCGTTGAACTGAGACTGAAATACACACACACGTAGAGTTTAAACTGTATAGTTGAACTGTTCAGTTCAAACTGTCAGTTGAAACTGTACGTGTGTGGCGGGCCTAAAAAAAACTTTCCATAGAATTTGGACGTCTAAATCATGGACTATATATCTTCAGATCTACTGGCTATCTTCAGGGGTTAGAGACATTAAATTGAACAAAAAATAATTCTATAAAAGTGGTATGTTAAAGGGAGTTTAAAAATCATTAGACATCATCTAATGCTAATGCATTACCAGACCCCTCAAAGGTTAACCAACCTGATAATCAAACTTTCATTTATTTTCAAAAATGAAAAGAAAAGGGCATTTTCGCGTTACCCGGTATTTTAAAATAGATACTCGTGCAGATCAAATCATCATAAAATGTATGTAAATACCATCAGAAATAATTGTTAGAACTGTACTTTTGAAAAATGAACGAACTTTCTGTAAAGGATATTGAAACTTGATATAATACAGCATCCCCAAGAATTTTTTTTTTTTTTTGAAAAAGAAAAAGAACTCTTGTACACATCATACAAAACATAACATGTTCTTTCAATTCTAAAATTTCATTTCTATTTTTGAAATAAAATATTTTATGTTCATGTGACCTTAGTAATTATAAAGGCAAATTTTCAAATAAATATTTTATTTACGAATGTATAATAGTAGGTAGACGTTTTATTTTATTTTACTTTTTTTATGAAATACATGATTGCAGACGATTGTTTATTAATTATTATAATTAAATAAAAGTTCATTTTACAATATCTTGTTCCATTTAAATTCAATTTTATTTATTAATAAGAAAAATAGCTGAATTTCGAGTTTTCGAAATTCGCTAAAAGAAGTCAAGGGCGTGGTGTACATCCATTAAGTCAGAGTTTCGCAGTAGCTAGAACTTCTCAAAGCTTTCGGGAAAAAATATAGGACACCAAAGTACATTTTTTACGATTTATCATAAAAAAGTTTGAGAGAATTTCTTAAATTTTTTCAAAGTATATACTGAATTCTAGTTTAAAATTTCCACAAATTACTGAAATATTAGAATTTAGTCACTTATATTGAAATAAATATTACGTTAAATAATATCAAAAGGACCATAAAACCATGTTACGGAAATACAACTTGCATGCTCTTTTTTTAGAAATTTTCTACCGATTAAGGTTTTCACTTAACATATTAGCGGTCGTAAGAGATTATGACGAAACGCTCAGCTGATACACTGTTTTGAAAACCAATACACCCACTCTCTGTCTACCCCGCAGTATCTATAGCGCTTAGACAGAAACAGAGGCACCACTTATAACTCAGTGGCAACGCACTGTCGTGGTAAACAGTAGATCGACGATTCTGTTCCGATCTAGGTTAACTTTTTTCCGGTGATGCTCTGATGGTGTCCGGAATTTTGCGGACACATGATATACGCGGAAATTTGCGAACAGTAAGGGTTTTAACTACCTGAGACTGCCCTGACAAGATTACAGGCATATTTGAGCTGCGGAAATTTGCGAACACTCTATTTTTTCCATTTAAAATTTGTTAAAATAGGATAAACGCCCATTTAGAGAATGCATTTAATCAGCTTGGAAAACCCGACACATTCCGTTTTTGTCTATACAAAGTCTGGATAAAATGTGATGGAAATTCGTTTGATGATAGGAAAATAGCGCACCGTCATAAATGTTTACAACAAGTCACGAAATTAGTAAATAAACAGGAATATTTAGCTTTTCTACATTACTTTAATCTTTAATATCTTACTAATCAAGCATGAGCAAAATATAATCTTTTTTCATAATAAAATTTCCTGTAGACATGAGAACATTTTATTTCATATTTATAATATTATGAAAATTCTGAATAACACATCTGTAAACAAACCTAATTGATGCTTAATACTTTATATTCTTAAGGAACCTCCACATTCTCGCCGAGGTTGGACGAGGTTCTTCGCCGAATTCCTCGCTGAAGTTGGCTGAGGCATATGAATAGCATTATAACACAAACCGCGAGGCACAACGAAATGACCCTCCACATTCTGGTACTCGGCCAACCTCGCAAGAATGTGGAGGGTCTTTTATACAATGTACATACTGATTAAATGTCGAACTTGTCGATTTTTTTCTTTTATAATGAGTAATAACATATTTACTTACACATTTTCTACAAAAATAATATTAAAGACATTTTGTTTAAATACAAAAAAGGGGTGTTCACCTTATTTTGCTTTATTCTAATTGAAAGCGTAAAAAACTAAAAGTGTTCGCAAATTTCCGCTATTCAAATATGTAGGCAATTTTAAACGGTCAGTCTCAGGTAATAAAAATCATAACCGTTCGCAAAATTCCGCTGTTCGCAAATTTCCGTGTTGGCAAAATTCCGGCATTGCCTCTGATGCCTATGTCTTCTCGACATCACTGCTCAGGGGCATGGACGAGGGTCTTTCAATTGGCAAAAGTCAAACTTGTTCAAAGACGTTCCTGACTATTAATAGGTTAATGTCCTATTCGATCACTTACATAAGTTAAATTTTTATATTTACCATCAATTAACTGTTATTCAAGTAATCCAAAAAATTAAAAAATAAAAAAAAATAAACATTTTCAAAGCTACAGGGACCAAGCGGATCACTGAAATTGAATAGAGTTAAATTAAATAAAAGATTAACAAAACTGAAATTAACAGTATCACAACAACAATAATTTTTGTTTGATTAAATGAAAGACAAGATTTTTTTATATTATTTATAGAGGGTAACTTTTTAACTTTACAATACGCAAACCAAACTACAAACATCATTCAATCAGAAATTTTTTGTCAGTTGTGTCAAAAAATTTGAATAACAAAATCATATAATTGTCATTTATGCTTGTCAATAATATTTTATATGGAACAGAATAAGAGTACAGAGAATACACACACACATCCGTACATCAATCGCAGTTAACTTGAAAGTCAACAAAAAAATAACAAGAGGGATAATAATAATAAGTTACCTAATCATCCATTCGGGGTAAAGTCGATGTCATACCATTTAAATGAACTGACACAATTTAACAAAGATTTTCAACATTATTTTATTTTTTGGAATAGTCTATAACGAACATAGGATTGCGAAAATACTCTTGTAAAAACGTCCTGCACAACCTATAGTAGATTTTTAACAGTTAAGTATATATTTCAGTTCAAAAAGTTTAGAATAAATAACTAATAAAAGACCAGAATAAAACTAAATAAAAATAAAAAAACTAAAATAAAAATAAAAGACTAGAAAATAATATTAATATTAATAGATTTGAGCGTTACTTTATGGTATTCCATATTTGTAAATAATAAACAAATATTTTACTTCGCAAAAATACTACTTTTATTTTGAAACTGTGACAATATTGTTTCGAACCGTCAGTTCGTTTTCAAACAGAAAAATGAACTGACGGTTCGAAACAATATTGTCACAGTTTCAAAATAAAAGTGGTATTTTTGCGAAGTAAAATATTTGTTTATTATTTAATAATAATATTATTATAATAATAGTAGGGTTTTATGTCTATGTTTCAGACTTTTATCCAATATAGACGCCACCAACATCATTTCTATTTTGTCTACAAGACCGTCAACCTATATGATCTATCAACATATGAAAATAATTTAAATCCCACTACATCCAGTCTGGTTCAGAAAAGTCAAAACATACAAATTTTAACATATGGGTAAAAACTGTTGCAAACAGAGATCACCAAAAAATTTTCTCAAACTAAAATTCATGCGTGCCATAGCTAGACTGGACAAAAAATCGACAAGTTTTTTAAATGTTTCTCGGAAATTAGTTTACATAGAATAACGATTCAAAAATCCGATGTGATTTTTTCGCTCTTTACGATGTTGTAATAAAACAAAAATTTGGCAAAAAATTTATTTTTTCCAAAAAATAAACTAAAGTATCCAATTTAGGGAATTTTTGTGTTTGACCAAACAATTTATCCAAGGCTACTTCCAACGTTTTCAGCAATTTATTTTAAAAATTCCGTACGTAAAGTTAAAAATTCAGTTATATTAATCTAAAACTACTGTTGTGTTAAAAATTTAATATACAATTTTTTAAGTAACAAAGCAGATACTAGCCCAAACATGGTCAACTGTTTTTGTCCCGGGGCCGAATTTGAAAAAAAATATTTTTTCAAGCCAGACGAAATATTAAAATAAAAAATTTTAAGCAAAACACGTATTTCTTTAAGTAAAAATACTATTAATATTTAAAAATTGTTCGTGGGCCGTATGGTTGGTGATGCCTGTACTAGCCATTTGAATTACATAAGGATGTTTCTAATCTTAACGACATTAATTACACAAACAGTTGCAAAAAGAAGATTCTATATTTTGCTAAGCCGTTCGTTTAAATGGATAGAAATGGCACATTAATCAGTAATTGATATCAAACATAAAAGTATATAATATAACTGCAAATAAAACTGGTAATAAGCAAGTATAAGAAAACGGTAAAAACAACTATTATAGCTATTCATATAAAGAAATAAAATACAGATATTTGCCAAATAATATAAATACTAATGAACCTATAGGAAAAAAATACCCATATTAGGTCTTTTAATTGAAATTTGCATAAAATAGTCCTCTTTTACCATCGAGTTTAAGGCGGATTCTGCGAGACAGTTCCACAAAAGCAATAGCGGATCCGCATTGAAATTTTTGTTAAAATAGTCTCGGAATGGGTCTAATGCGTCCTGAAAATCCCTCATTTTGTACACTGAAAATAATAATGTCATAATGTACTTTAACGTTCATTTTTTAGACGTCTCGTCAACAACAGACACCACCCGCATCATTATTTGTATACTTTATTTATACATTTATACTTTAGGGTTTATGATGTGAGTATTTGGAAGGTATGCGTCCGCATCCGACTTTTTTGAAGGAACTATGCCAGTATTCATCTGGAACTGTGAACGAACATTGCAGAAAACTTTCACGAACATAGCCGACCGCGAAATTCAAACTCTCGGTCTACCAATCCGCTGATTTTGATGGTTAAATTTATACACCTCGAACTTGAACCCGCAGTCTTTGCAAATCTATAAATTTGATTGTACAACATTGACTTTATAAATACACATAAATACAATAATTGAAATGAGCTGTATGGAATTTTTAGTTTAATAAAAAGGAAAAAAAAACTAGTTTGAATCGCAGCAGTTAGAGTTTCTTGTTTGAAAATTGTTCACGCGTAACACACTAACTGTGTTACTGAACATAGATCGAATAAAGTCAGTAAATATGTACCTACCTATGTATAACGTTTTGTCTGTTTCTATACTATTTTATTTTATTTTATTTATATATTTCTTATGTGTAAATGGTTCTACCTACTGGATGGTTTGTCTGTTTGATCAGTCAACGCTCACCAGATGTTTCCAAAAAAAAAACATTTTTCTATACACATAATATTACGTATTGGTTGTTAATGCTTTCTTTCGTTCAATTATAGAAAAAGCCTAAATTGTTCCATTTATGTTGCTATTTTTTCAAAAATAGCCACATAAAACCTTCTCCTGTAAAAAACCTTATTAAAAAAACCTTCTCCTGTCAAATTTTATGTTCGTCGCTTACGATAAGTTGGCGATGATGGCTCAAAATGTCCTTTTACATGTCCGAAATGTCCAAAAAATTAAAGACTTCGCTTTAAAAATTTCTTAAATGAAAAAAAAGCAAACATATTGAGATTTCAAAGGTTTATTCTATGTATAAAAAAAATTGTCTTGAATGAAAAAACAAAAAAACGACGACTCAAACGCGACAATTTCGAAACTACGTCTTTAAATATAGCAAAACATTTGTCTGATCAGTGCCTGGAATAAAAGGAAAATTTCTTCGCGTTCTGGGCCGCTGAATATACACAAAATAAATCCGTAAAATTTCAGTTTGTTCGTTTTTTTTTTGTTTTCACAAATTTTCGAAGAGAAGTTTGATTTTTTAGTAGGTCAACTAAACATAACGCTTTAACCCCTTTAGTACCGTCATATATTCCAATATTTTAGATAAAAAATTTAATATTTCTGTAAGAATAATTGCAAGTTTGGTACATTTTGCTGAATTTATTTACAATATGACCGTTCTTTACTATACAGCCCCTAGTTACCGATATAAGACAATGCGCACTCGTCAGTTGAATTTTTTCTAAAAATTAGTATGACCAGCTGAGCTCGTCATTAGTCTTAAAGGCGTTAAACAACTTGAACAACTTCGGCATAGGCAATTGAGTAACCTCTCCCCCGCCCCCACCAAAAAAAAAAACATTTCATTTGATATTTAATGAGCAACACTATTACAAATACTGTCATCAACAAAATGCCCGAAAATGCTAGTCGCTGTAGGTACATATGTATTGTGTCATAACGCGTCGCTATCCTACGGCTATCAATATTCGAATTGTGTAGTGAAACACTGATAATACCTAAGGTTACATGCATTAGTATGTCAATAGCAATTTTCATCATCATATGTGTATATTCATTCCGTTGATAGCATTAAAAATATAAACAGAAATTTTTACTTTATTTTTTATTTTTTAATCCATAAAAAAAGGTAGCTAAATTTAAATCCATTAAAATGATTATAAAAGTAATAATACGGGCTGTTAAACGGGCCTTATATTATGATTAATCCAAATGTAAGTCATACTAAAAAAAATTTAATTGTTTCCAAAAAAAGATACATATTTATTTTTAGCTTGCTTGAGAATTTGTACATGAAAATTTTTATATGAAAATATCTAATATAAATAATAAATAGCTGAAATGTGACTACACTTCATAGAAAGTTACGCTTTATCGAAGCCTAAATGTGAAAAAACATTTTCAACTAAAAAGTACAAATTCAAAATTAAACAATGAGACACTAGCCAATACCTAATAGTTTTTTTTTTTTTAAAAAAACGACATTGTTTCATAAATTCCATAAGGTCTGACACTGATTATTAAAGTGATCAAATGTGGGCAGACCACCTAATGCGATGACAGAGCCAGTGGCGTAGTGAACATAACCGGCGCCCGGGGCACGACACTTTATTAGCGCCCCTCAGAGCCGGATCTAGCCTAAGTAGCGCCCGTGGCAGAGTCAAAAAATGGCGCCCTTTTAAAAAAAATATTGCCTTTTTCCTCCCAAAAAACAAGTGACGAGCAAAAAAACCTCATATACCTCATTTTTTTGGCGCCCCCGAAGACCTGCCACCTTTTGGGGCACATTTCACACCCCTCTTTGGCGCACATTTGGCGCCCCTCTACGGGTGGCGCCCGGTGCATGATAGACTCCCTTGCACCCCCGTCGCTACGCCTCTGTGACAGACCTAACCAATCTATAAAAATTTCAGTCGTTTGACTACGAAATCCTAAAGAATCATGCAAAAATCATCAGTTCCAGATTTATTACTGTTATTAGAATAGTACATTTATTCTGGAAAATACTTTGCAATAGCCAGTGATAAAAAATAAACTTTATACTTACAAATTATGGTGATATAATCTGACATATCAGCTTTATTAATCATGTTATTAAAACTAAAATCCTGTTTTATAGATTTTTAAATATAATTATGCAAGACGTTTTTTATAATTTAAAAAAATAGTTTGAGAAAGAATTACGGATTCAAATTTTTTATAGCCTCCAATAATTTACCGGGTGTTTACTGTAATGTCTTTTTATGCATAATTCACTAAAAAATTACAAAAATGTTGAATTCCAATGATTTATGGTGCAAACTTAAGAAATAGGGTATTAGCTGTTCGAAAAAAAACACTGAATCATGCATATATTTTATAGTTTGGTCACTCACTCACGATCCTGGTAACACAAACATCAAGTACTATTTAACTACTAGTTACTACTGCCACCTATGTAAATTATTTTTATATCTTCGCGTCTAATTGTTCTTCTTAAAACATAGTTGCAGCATCTTGTTTAGCATCTGTAGGATATCAAACTACGGCACTGATCTTTTAAAAGCTTAACCACAGAAATAAAATTATATTTCAATTCAAATAAATAGGTATTCAACAAAATTGCCATAAATATTGTAAGTTCAAAAACAAATTGGATACTTTTTAAGTACAACTCTAAAAAAGTTAGTAGATGCTTGACGAGGAGGGGAAATATGTTTTAAAATAACCATGTATTTAAAACAAAACAAAAAAAAAACGTATTAGTTAAAAGCATTAATTAAATAATTAAATACAATTTTGTTATTTTTCATAAAGGCTTGATAAAAATATATTTCACTCACATAACCAATCAAACAAAAGTATAATTAACTCATTATCTTTTCAATGTTTGATATCAAGCAAAAAAACGACCATTTTCAAACCATACATGTACGTACCAATAAAAAAACAAAAATAAAGACAAACACACAAATATTAATTCGTATAATATTATTTGAAGAGACAAAAGAAGATATTAATTCATCGAGACAATGATATTTTATTAAATTTTTTTATGTTGTACTTCATAAATAATTCATATTTTTATTTTGGTACACACATATTATAATATAAACAGTATACTACTTTTTTCAGTTTCTAAAAAGATCTACTGGTACTACTAACTACAATTATTGTCTAAGATGGTCAATCGTTCCGGATTCTACTGGACACTCCTGTAAAATAGCAAAAATTTTTATATCGTATTATATTGCTTATTAAAATAGCTTCGCTAAAAGTCTAATATCTCCCACAAGGCTTGTATTCATAGCCGGGTTGAAAAAAAATTAAAACGGTCAATATCGCTCAAGAACTACCTGCAGAAACGAACTAACTGTATCTATAGCATAGAGATGACTGTGGCAGAAAGATGACGTGTCATTTCTCTCCGACTCCAGACGCACAACATATTATTACATAAATCTCGTCTCTATTTACACGGGATGTACGCTTGTGTGTGTGTTATGCTTGGTGTAATATATACGTATTCGAGGCGAACGTATGTATATATTACACTGTTGCAAGTGGTGGTTAAACAATGACCAACAATCAATGTTCGCAATATTTCCACCGCTACAACTAATGCCCGACTTAACAACCTAAGCTGTGACAAACCAACAAATGACTCCAAGCGATCTACACTTTGACTTCCTTAACCAAAACACTGATGTCAAGGACCGTTTCGATCAGTGATAGCGCCTGAACCACTACCCGAAAAAAATTGATTCTGTTTGAAAGTGAACTGACGGTTCGAAACAATATTGTCACAGTTTCAAAATAAAAGTGCTATTTTTACGAAGCAAAATATTTGTTTGTTATTTACAAATATGGAATACCATAAAATAACGCTCAAATCTATTAATATTATAAAGGTACAAATCTTTCCCAAAAAGGCGAAAAAGTGTTACCATGTCAGGTTTATCAAAATTGATTCTTCACCAAATAGGCCTATTCTACACTGAAGTGCCGCCTCCGATACGCTCTCAGTTCGATTCTTTATGGAAGCGATATCAGACTTGTTATGACTTTTATCGATACTACAATAAGAACACAAGAATTTACCGTAGCTAGACTGGATTGAGATTGTATCGATAGTCGGATTATAGTGTAGAATGAGCTATAGGTATATTCATGTTTGCTAAAATAACTTATTATAAATACAATTCTGCTCTTTAAGAAAATGATAAATATTTATAAATTTTACAAAATCTAGCTAAACAAACCGTTGTATTGGCTACTATAATAGCACCACGAAAATTTTCTATGAAGTTATTGAATAATAATATTAATTGGTACTTAATTTTCTAAGCAAATACTCTTAAATATATTAAAATAAATTTAAATAATAATGATATTTAAATCCGATGATTTATTATAAATACCTCTAAAAAAAAATTCTTGTCTTTTATTTATTAAAAACTGTATTTTCAAAAAATAAATTTCTTGATGCTTTTGAACCTGTACGGTCTAAATATTGTATTCACACACATTATACTTGTGCAACAAAATTAAAAAAAAAAAAAAAACTCACATGGATGAATATGCGTATCCATACATGCATGTGTGTACGATGGCTGCAAATGGCAGTGTTATAAAAACACTCAACAGGGTGTCCAAACAGAAAAATGAAGAAAAAAAAGAGTAGCATTACAAAATTAAAAAAATAACTCAAAACTGTATTGGTCTGAGTGAGATAACAATACAACAATATTCTAGTATGTTGGGGCATTAACAGTTGTACCAGTAACAGACATACAGAGAGCACATAGTTGTCACGGCGGGATACAATCATCCCCTCTAGGAGTCCAAAAAACGACCCCGAATACCATCCATATACATAAAAGAGACCTGGCGGTCATAGACATGTGTATATTATACATAGAGATATGGTAGAATAAAAATAGGTATATGTAATCATATTCACATGTTCTGCATCAATAGATTTAAATAATTTTAAATCAGTTTGGAAATTATTCTTTAAATAATAAATTAAACTTATCAATGATAGAGAATTAGATTAATAAACGAATTGGATTTGTCCTGCTTGTTTAAATTAAACTGAACGAACTACTTAATCGATCAAAAATGTAGCTTTAATTAGCCTTAACACCTTGACGGTAATGGTCGTTATTAGATGTCAAGGGAAACCTGATTAATTCACACACCACGATGCAGAACTTCAACAATTCTATATAAAGTGTATTAGCTGTTAAAATAAAGTACTAGGAAAGTGTTTCGTCATGATAAGTTAAGACTGTCAAGATGTTAATTACCTTTTTAGTAGCTTAACTTGAATCAAAAAAATAATTTAGATCTAACTTCGAATGATCGAAGACATTGGATAAATGTTTCGATAAGATGAATATTATATAACTGACTATATGTCCGAAACCTTACGGGTAGCAGAAACTTGTTTTGAACTTAAAGAGTCACCACCAGAATTTTACTTATGGACGATAACTTTAACAAACCATATATTGTACATCAAATAAACCAAAATTTCATATCTTATAATGTCTGAAACGCTTTTTTTATGACAGTGGTATTATCTAAATTTTCTTTCTTCAAATTCTCTAAATTATTGGTAAGCTATAATTCATACGATATACTATTGTTTTCAACGAGTGTAATTTGAAGAAATTGTGGCTGCTGATGCCAGAAAAAATTAAATAACTGACACTGATTTGGTAAAAATGCCCCTGTCGCAACACTAGAGAAAAATGTACAGACATCATGAATCATGAAATTTCAATTTTTTTGACATATGCTGTGGTTGGGTAAAGTTACCGTGAACAGGTCAAGTTAGGTAATTTTACGGTACATTAAAAACAAAAATACAGCTTTAAAATATTTTCTCAAAATTCCTATTCAATATTAATTTGCAATAGGTATATGTACTATGATTGAAATTCAAAAAATAAATTAAGTCAGCAGTGAACTTTTGATGACTACAGAAGAGTTTTCTTCACAACGCTTCCACCATAACGCATTTCAGTTTTTGCCCTGTCTAACCAGGACAGGCGTTATTAATATTATTCGGATAAGTTACAAAATTATAAAATTATCATATTGTAATATTCGACAAATTAACCAAAACAAAACACATACATATTAAATTTTTTTGTGGTTGAAACGTACCTTTAACAACATTTCACTTCGATTTCCACCAATTGTATCAAAAATAGACTTGCCTGGCTGGTATCAAAATTTATTCTATCAGGGATTAATTATTCTCTCAAAAATGACCAAAATGACAACTAGGGGAGTAAGAATTTTGGAAAAACTATTTTCCTCACTTTATCTCCATGTTTTCACCGTGACATTTCGTTTCACCCCTTCTGAATAGTGCCAACAATAGAAAAGGTAAAAAATTATTGTTTAGTAGGTGTTATTTTGCAGTGGTACTATTCAGAGTGAACGAATCAAAATATCGTTCGGAACGTCCCTGTGTGATGACGGAAGTAGAACCTCTACTGAGACGGGGAGAAACGATATTATTGAGAGGTTGCACTGTACCAAAAAAAATGTATCTATATTACGATGAAGATTTATTTTATTAAAATTCAACAGTATTTTAAAACTATTACCTTATAAAATAATTAATCAAGATCTGTTTTTTTTTTATTTAGTACATAATTAAATTCTTTAATTTTGTGTGACATCAAATATAGTGTTCGGTGATGATTTGACATGTAATGAATTATACCTTCTATATACACTTTCATTCTTACAGGTATTTATTTAGTCATATGAACAAATTAGCTACATAAATATTATTAATTAATTTTAAATAGTGTTTAATAATTAAATTATCAATATATTTTGTTATAAAATGCTACGTACATTTTTTCCTAACAATTTTGCGTTAACAATAATTTTTAATTGATAATAAAACACAATGATCAATGTATATTTAGCGTGACTTGTCCATTTGCCACAAAAGCTGTCATTTCTTTTTTTTTTTTAAACGAGTAAGTACTCTTTAATCTAATAATTATATGCCCTACAAAGCATATTATATACCTACAGAATGTATGTTAATAATAATCATAGTAATTATAATAACAATAAGTTAAATATGTGTACACGGCTGAATGTATTAAAAAATAGAATATTATGTACTTGACAAGATACAAATTCATTTTTATGTTTTATCATAAATATAAATCTCAATTTTTTTTTTTATTAATTATATACAAGTCAGTCAATTATGTAAGTGATTCAATTCAAATTTATTATTTTAGTTCAGTTTTTTTTTTTTTTTTATTTTGTTAAATGTTATTGATCGTATCAATTTATCAAAAAATTTGTAAGACTGTACTAGAGTAAATTTAATTTTTTTTTTGTTTCATTTTAAAGTGCTCGTGTATATTTGCAAACGCACACTTGACTGGCTAAATCGCTTCACCTGACTGACTAACTGGTTGGTATAATACCAACTTAGATTATATTTATACGTTTTAAACAATTAATTTTTGTTAATTGTAATTTTAGATACGAAAATTGATAAAATAGAATAAAAAAAATTTAGGTATATAATTGTCCTTAAATAGTTAACATCTGAATGGTTTACTCTGTGAAAATCAATATTAAGAATATAAAAAAGTTTCCACTGTCACATAATGACAACGAGCCGACTTTTGATTCTTAAATCATCATCAGGTGATTACGGTCTGTATAACTTTAATAAAGTTTCAATTATGGCATTCTTGAAAAATAATTCAAAAGAAACAGGCCCTTCCCTCCTTCCACCATGGAGAGAAATGGCGGGCCCAGGGAATAAATACGGGGGAATAAATATACAGGGAATAAAATACAGGATGTTTGGGAGGTACAATCGGAGATAAAAGTACATGAAATTAGAAATTCGTGAATAATTGCGTTGTATAACAAACTATGAGGTAAATAAATAGTTATCTTTGTTAAATAATAGCTATCACTACAACTGATTGTACAATACATCAAACTATAGCTCTCAGCTGACTACAAGAGCTGAGTAGGTACATTCAGAGGATTTTTCGGAGGAATTTCAAAATGCTACGAGACGATTGAAAATTTAGTAGAATGTTCCTCATTAAATACTAAAGCCCCTGTGAAAATTTCAAACCGGTTCACTAAGCCGTTTAAAAGTTATTAAAAAAAAAAAAAACTAATTTTACACGTACTCTTATGGAAATTCGAAAACAGAACAGATTATGTAAATAACTTTTTAACGGCTTAGTGAATCGGTTTTAAATTTTCACAGGGGCCTTAGTATTTAATGAGGAACATTCTACTAAATTTTCAAACGTCTCGTAGCATTTTGAAATTCCTCCGAAAAATCCTCAGAATGTACTCAGCTCTTGTAGTCAGCTGAGAGCTATAGTTTGATGTATTGTACAATCAGTTGTAGTGATAGCTATTATTTAACAAAGATAACTATTTATTTACCTCATAGTTTGTTATACAACGCAATTATTCACGAATTTCTAATTTCATGTACTTTTATCTCCGATTGTACCTCCCAAACATCCTTAAATCATACCATAAATCTTGTCATAAACTCAATCATTGTTATAAACTCAATGAGAAGTATACGTATATAAGTGTAATAAGTATACAGAATTTGCATAGAACAATAATTTTTACGTAACGCATGCACATGGTCAAAATGATTTTTCTATTTTCCCGTGGGAATGAGACATTTTCCCGGGATACAAAGTATCGTAGGTGTTGACCCAGGTAATAAGTTATCGCCACACCAAATTTCATTAAAATCCGTCCAATAGTTTTTGCGTGATGCGTGAACAGACAGACAGACAGACAAAAATTTTAAAAATCGCTGTTTTGATATCTACATCGATATCTGTTTACAGTACCACTATAATTTTCAAAAAACATTCCATGTATAGAAATGGTCTCGTTACAGTTTTATTATATGTATAGATTACGTTTACTGTATATGTACATCAATTGTATGATAAAAAGAAGCAACTTGTAACTAATATTATTAATATTAATAAATAAACTCCAAATAGAAAAAAAAAATAATAATAAAATGAAAAAATAATAATAATAATACAGGTAGGTTTATGTATGTATAACAGTGAGTAAAGTTACCGTACAGTAAGGTGTATAAATATATAGTAAAGTCAAATATGTCATAGTGAATTGTTGTCTGATGGTTGATATCCATTTCAAACTTGACAGATTAAAACATCAAAAGAATTTATGAAACGTCATTCATGACTAACTAGATTTCTTAGATTCACCGCGACCACCGCGTTTAAACGGAGTAATTATTTATTAAATCAACCAACAAGAAACGTGAAAAGAGAAAAAAACGACAACAATTGTTTCATTTTGATGATAAATTAGTTTAACGAAAATATAAACAAATACCTGAAAGAGTATAATTATTTATAGTTTTTTTTTTTTTTTTTTTTTTTTTTTTTTTTTTTTTTTTTTTTTTTTTTAATTATACCTAATAGAAAATAGTTTTACAAATTTAATGGATTTTAACGTTACCTTACGGTAATTCATATTTGCTAATAATGAGTAAAAACAGTGCAAACTCTCTTATGACATTTTTAAAGGTAGATATTTAGGGGTGATGGTCATCAAGGATGATGACCATTTTTTATGACATATTCCGATCAATATGATCATTATCAAACAGTCTGTTTGTTAATAATAAAGCGAGAGAGAGCCAAGTCAAATTTTGCGAAATGAGTGTTAGTTTTAATTACTATTTCTGATACAAATTTTTACATTTTTCTACAAATTTCCTTTAGACAATTTTTTCCTCAGAGAGAGTTGCAAAACTTGTTCTTCGCCAATTTCTACCCTCTCAATGTGGTCAGATAAATAAAGAGTCGATTGCCAAGAATGTTAATCTGTCGTTGCTTTTCCACCCATAATTTCACAGACGGGTTAATTTCTAATAATTTTATTTTTGTAGTTCTATAAGAATTCACGGGGATAAAAATACAAGAGAAAATGAAAATAAATTTTTCCATTTAAAGTTGTTGCTACTCCTACTTTTCCACAAAATAAGACTGCAAATAAAAATTTCACTGTAACATGTTCTCATCGCTACGGTAGCCCAGTCTCCCAGTATAGTGTCGTTCTCGATACGCTTCCGATATGCGCTCAGTTTATCAAAATATTCTTGCAGAAGAATATGATCCATTTACGGTCTAATAAGGATACGATAGCACTCAATAATATATTACTGGAGCGATTACAGACTCGTCATAACTTGTACCGATAGTGTGAACATTTTTTTGATTCCACCCCACTCTGTTAGCATTCATTTAGGTATTTTAGGATACGCAAAGATTTTTTATCCAACCGAGAGCAAACCGACTGCCTTAATTTCGGGAGCGGTACTATAGTGAGGATGAAAAACGAATAGTACTATAGAAATATAACTTAGAAATTAGCATAACAATAAAATTATATGGAAGTTACACTACCAAAAATTTTAGCCAATTACTAAAATATGTGTAATAAAATAATATATAATATCTAATGCGATTATTACACAGTGTTTCACAAACGAATTAAAAAGATTTATACCTATATATACTATTTCGATAAGAAATGCTTAAAACTAATTATTAAGAATTTTACCAGCTATTTAATTTGATAAAATGTTATTTTATTAATTTAATACCAATTAAAAAAATCTGTATAACAAAATGCAAAATTACCCTACTAGCACTCTCATTTACATAAAATACAATTCATATGATATTTATTTATAACATTACAAATTATTTTTTGATTTATCAGTACATACTTAGAAAAAAAGAAACTATTGTTATTAAAATTTGTTGAATATATAAAAACGGATATACAATCTTATAATTAAACAGATAATAAGCGTGAAGTTTGAATTAATAATTTAAGTGATCTTTACAAGATTTATTTAAATGAAGAAGAGGAAATTCTATATTAATTAGTGTGTTTATTACTCTTTTAAATAAGTAATATTACATCCAATACTAATAATGTATTAAGTTATTGACTATGTTGAATACTCTAAAGTTACTGACTAAACCTTGTTTGAAAATAATCATATTTATCGAAACATGTTAGAAAATTGAATACATGGTTTATTGGGGTAGATTAACTTTTACGAAATTTGTTTCTGATAATAAAGCTTATTGTGTACATATTGTCAGTGATAACTGTATTAATTTTTATTTTTTTGTTACAACTACTTGAAAATTTGCGACTGAACAAGTAGTAAAACTAAGGAAACAACACTAAGAGAAACACACACTTAGAATAATTTTCTTTTTTTCAGTGAGTAATTAGTGGAGTGGCTGAGCGTGTTTAGGCACTGGCACTTTCGACTAGTAGGTGGGAGGGTTTCAATCTCGCGGCTGGCTATGCTCGCAAAGGTTTTCTGCAGTTAGTTTATCTTCACAATTCCAGATGAGTATCGGCACAGTTTCTCGAAAAGACAGCTGCAGGCGCATACCTATCAAATCCTAGCCATTTTAATCAATAAAGTATAAAGATAATGATGTGGGAGGCGTCTGTTATAGACAAAGATGTCTGAAGAATCGACGTTAAACTCTATTATTATTATTTATTGTCATAAAAGTAAGTAAATTTTTTGAAATATGTAATTATTTTTTTTGCACGATCGTGTATTTTTATGCATTTAGCGATGCTGTTGACAATGCTGGTAAGTTACATTTCCCGAACGTTTGTTTAAATCCATGGAAATCAAAAAATAACAGTGCGGTAAGGGAAATAAATGCGTGGTAAGTTAATAGGAGCGTAGCAAGTGAAATTAGCTCAAAAATGATTATTTATACATATTGAAATTAAAAGTACAATTTGAACAATTAGGAAAATAAATCGATTAAAATGAAAATTGTAACTAGTTTGCACAATATTATTATTGTTGTTGGCATTAGTCTTCATATTTTATTGACATTTCAAAAGGTCGTTCAATCATTAAAATTTTCTGTGGTTTTCATAATCTTCCCCTCATTTTACAAGAATAAATTTGCACCCAAAATTAAAAGTCTTCATCAATTTCATTATTCTCACTAATATAGTTTAACAAACTATTTTTCCCAATTTTTTTAATAGAAAATTCAAAAAAATATTCACACTAATTAAATTTTGACACTTAATTTTTTATTTACAAATATAGTTGTCAATTGTTACTACAAAGATTCGTATAGTTGCTAATATAAAAATTTATAATATTTATTCATGGCATTCTGTGTGATAACATAGAAATATAAATTTCACCTATATTATCTGAATTTTATTTTTTATTAGTCGAATTTTCTCCGAAAAATTAGACTTATACAGTCTATACGATAAGAGCTGCGAGAGGCGAGACCAGGGCGCTATCCGTTTTCGGACCCGTAGAACACGATTATGTAAAAAAAAAAGATGTCTGATATATATATATATATATATATATATATATATATATATATATATATATATATATATTTTCCCACAACCTTTTAATATGTGTAGGGCCCCCCTATGGAAGTTAAGAGATGAAATTTGGTAAGTGGGGCTTATTCCGATGCACAACAATACTATCAAAGTGGGGTCAAATTTTGGGCAAATTTTTTTTCGGACCCGACATTTAAGGGGGTGGTAGGGGGCCGAAAAGCAATAAAACTTTTCCAAACCGGTTTTAAATAATGTTTCGGTCAATTATCTACAACATATCCAAAATTCAGCTTCCTAGGATAATATGGTGGGAGTAGAGGGGGGAAAACGATTTTCGCTGGATCTAACAGGCCCCCAGCCCCCCAGAATTAACGTAGAGGGTTGAAATTTGGTGTGTTGATAAAGTTCGTACCTAGGTTGTGCTTTTTGGAGGTTTTAATATTTTACCCCCACCCCCCTCATTTTTAAGCTACAATTTCATGCATTTTCGACGTTTTCGAAGTTTGTACCACTCGCACAGGTCACCCGAATAAACCTAGAGGGCTGAAATTTTGTATTCGGATTGAGTTAGTATCAAGGGGGTGCCTTTTGGGGGTCTCGACTTTTAACCCCTACCCCCACCATTTTTATACCCAAAAGAACATGATTTTTCTTGTTTTTTAACAGTTTCGTTCGGGTCAAAATCTCCCCAAATAAACCTAGAGGGCTGAAATTTGGTGTACAGGTTAAGCTAACAGCCAGACACTGTTTTTTGGAGGTTTCAACTTTTAACCCTTACCCCCACGATTTTTACGCCAATATTTCCTTAATTTTTTTGCTTGTTTTCTAACACGTCTAGAGACCTCATAAGGAAACCTAGAGGGCTGAAATTTTGTACGTGTAATCAGTTAGTATCCAGCTAGTACCTTGTAGGGAGTCCGCATCACTTTTCCCCCCACTTCTCCCATTTTTACATCGGAATTGAATGCTATTGTTAAATGTGTTTTAAAAGCATTATGTTTATTCTAAATACAAGTAGGCGAATAGTAATTTTAAAAAATTTAAAAAAAAAGTGAACTTACTTTTATGACAAATGAAATACATACATATTAAGTAATTTAAAAATGTTATTAAAGTCACTGTTTATTTATAAATTAGGAATTTTGGATTTTTAGTATTTATAAAATAGAAATTTTGGATTTTTTTGGAAAGAAAAAATATCTTTATAAAGGCCTTCCAGTTTACTATTTAAGGTCCTTTTTTAATTTTTAAAACTAAAACATAAAGGCAATTAGCGGATAAACATGGGCAGGAATGTCCTCGTACGAATTGTGTTGGCTTTTTTTCTGCTACCTGTTTTCGGCACAAAATTGAAATTTACTGAGATACAGCCCTTAAATACTTAAAACCTTTTTTTAAAGCCTCGATCAGCCGAACACTCATCACCAGTTTTGAAACCAACAAAATGACAATTCGGTTGTAGACTTTCAATCACATTTCGCTTGTAGACATTCAATACCGAAGATGAAGGGGAAAATTCGACTACCGTGATGGGGCCCCGCTGCTCACGGCGTTTTTTACTATATTTTTATTCTTTAATTATTTTAAATCGATCGTACAAAAAATATTATACAATACACGATGCGTTAAGTGCCTTTACTGATCTCGAAAATTGCAAAAACTCGACCCTGCGGATCTCGTTTTCGCAACATTTTCTCGATCAGTAAAAGCAACTTACCGAACTTATATTGTAAAATACTATTGTGTAGTTTTCTTAATAGTTTTCTTGTCCTAGAAGGACTATTTTCTATTTATATCTATTCAATGAGACTCCTATAAAGAAAATTCGTTCAAACTCTTGATAGATACTCAATTAATTTCTGGCGAATCACTCGAAAGAAAAAAAAACAAACATACACAATCCAACATAATATTCAAAAACATACAAAAACAACCAATCAAATGAATTTTCCTTTATTCTATTTCCGGAAAGTATTATACGTGCCACGTGTGCGTACAATACCAAGTCTGTCAGTCGGTCCGTCTGTTTGTCTGGTTGATCTGTCTATTCGTTGTCGTTAAACTTGATGAATAACAATAATAATTATTATTATTATTAGTATTGACGAAAGTATGCTCTTATGTGCGTAGTTTGATATCTATTTTCATGTGGGTATTAAGGGGGTAGGTATTGGCACACTCACACACGACCACTGCTTCAACTGTTTCCATACAAAGCAAAGCTGACTGAGTCGCTCGTTCTAAATATTATTTAAAACAGACACAGAATCTCTCCTCCGCCGCCATCTCTTCATTTGACGACGTGCACGTATGTTTTTGACATTGAGTTGAATGAAAAACATCTCTAACTAAATATGGTAGGTACCAACCAAACAAACGACAACCATGTCTGCCAACCACCTAAACAAAATAATAGATTGGAACGACGCGCGGCGCGGTGTAGCCAGACATTGCTGGCTGGCATATCGCACGTTTAATTGTTCTGTTGCTTTTTCAATTCAGGAAAGAATCGGTTTTCTAAATGATTGAATCTTAAGCCGTGTGAGAAATTACAACAAAATTAGTGCAGGAAATATGAGTTGTTCGGATTATTGTTTGATTAGAGGCTTGTTGGTTGGAAACGATTATCCACTAGACTACACGAGAGAGGAATATGTTTATTTGTAATATGATATTTTTTTTTTAATTAAATATCCATATAAGTACTTTTCCAATGGATTTTGAATTTTACGTAATGATTAATGTTTTGCAATTATGGGCAGCAAGAACTTGATAGGTAATTTGATTTAGCAGATTAGAAGAGTTTGAAAAAAAAGATGTAAATTACGTACGTACGTTTAGAATTTTCCGAAAAAATTGCACCCAAATAGTTTACGAAGAGTACGAAAAACAGAAAGAAGTTTGTCTGGCGAAAACAACACTTGAGACACGTTTCAATAAAAGCGATATTTATTCTAAATTGGTCATTCTGAATATCTGAATAATGTACCTACATTCTAGATTAATTGTGTAGCATTTTCCCTACTTTAACTCGATACAATAATAAAAAATTTGGGGGACAGGTCTACCCACACTGTCAACTTCCCACTGAATGTCCTTAAAGATTAGAGACTACTGTACATAAGTAATTCATTTCATTTCAGGCGACTCCTCCCCTGGGCCCCCGATAGAGGCTTTGCCTCTTGCACCATACCGTGGGCTTTACCCTTATCAAACAAATGATAACATCATTTATTCTCAAGATATGCGAGACAAAATATATTTTGGCAAAAACTAATTTTTCAAGCTTCTTATTTTTTTTTTTTAATAAAATACTGGCGTTTTTAACATCTTAGGCTATTATATAATAATGTTATGGTAAAGATCCATATAATATATTTTATCTTAATAAAGTTAATTCCGTTCTTTTACCACAAAAAACAAACCGCTAATCCGAATTTGCTGAAAACTTTATCCGCGGTCTCCATTTTTTGATTACGCATCTAATGAAATTAGTCCGGAGTTGATATCATCATTTGTTCTCGAGATATGCGAGACGAAAAAAAATTCACGAACGAACGAACGAACTAACGAACGCACACACGGACATCACGCTAAAAACGATGGATTCGGATTCTAGTGACGTTGAAACGTGGAGAGATGTCAAAATTGGCGATTCGTAAAATCGGACCCGTTACAATAACTTCCTATGGGAAGTTAAAAATTTCAGACACGGTTTTGAAAATGCCAACGTAACTTTCCAGCTTTAGGTGCGACCAGGATCGAATTTAAACATGGACTTTATGAGTCCAGGTTCAAAGCAGCAAAATTTAGGCGGTAGTAGTCGCGAGAAATTAACTTTTTCGTATACAATGGAATCTCTATTAACCGGACAGCGATTCCACGCGAAAATTTCTTTTAAATCAAATACTACTCCGAAATTCTACGAAAATTCAATTATTTATAGTGCTCCACCTCGTTCACTAAAGGACTCAAAATTAGTCAATTTAATATTTCAATGGTAATTTTCGCGTAAAAATACTGTCCGTTTATACAGGCAGTATCTCAAGAAGGGCGCGCGAAGATAAATTCTATTTCCGGCTAATAGTTTTCAAACACATGACACCAACTGAACACTGTTAAAGTTTAGGACATTCAGCAGAAACTAGTTGAAAGAAAATATAAAATCAATATCCATTTTAAAAAATACAGTGTTCTTGAAGTTGAAGTCACGTAACAAGAAACCGCTAAACAAATAGGCATCACTGCGTAGCATAAGGTTCGATCAAGTTTCAGATTTATTCTTTAAGCCATTTTCGAGATACTATTTAGTCAGTTAGTCAAAATATCAAAATCCCCATATTTTAAATGATAATCTAAATAGAAATCGAAACAGTTCTACGTCGACATCAACATCCCAATGTATTCGTCAGGATAGTTGACAAAATTCGGAAAATATTAACAAATCCAAAACTAGTGGTAAAATATGCAAACACTTGGAAAAGAAACCACAATGCAAGAAAACTGTTTGGAATCATAAAATGAGGTAATTTATTGAAAAAATTGGAAAAAAATTATTTTGATCATAATCGAACATAAAAGAAATATCTAAAAATAAATTTATTCAAGTTTTAAATTACAAGCATATCGTCTTGACTGAATTTTAGCAATGTGAATTTTACAAATACTCAAATACCTATAGTCAAGAAAATACATACATCCATATTTACATATTTAAATATATCTAGGTTCATACACATAAACATAATCAAATTGACTGTAGGTACTATTGTGAGATGACCTTGGCTGTCAAATCAAGATGGATGATCGCATCACATTTTGCCATATAGGTGCGATGACGTCATATCACTTTCATCACATCAAAATTTATGTTTGTTGTATAATATATCCTTATACACCGATATATTCATGATTTATATTGTGTTTATTATACAAACGTTGAGAAGTTACATTTTTTCTTTAGTAAGATGGTCAGTTTTCTAGGAAAATATATGTAGAAAGAATTTCAATTACTTCCTATTTTATAGAATACTAGCAGCTTTGCCCGTGTGGCATTTGAAATTATGGCATCTAGTGAAAACATATAAAGTGTATACTTTCATCGCGGCGCTATTGCACGTCAAGTAGGTACTGTTACTTTTTTCTTTGGAATTTTCCCACAGAAATACAATTTTCCCCGGGTAAAAAATATTTTATAACATTCTTTTGACAACATGTCAAGTTCAAATGAAATCAGTGATTCTCTTTTATACTGTTTTAAATATATTTTCCCACGGGAGTAAAACTTTCCACGGAAGTTAGATATTTTCACGGGACAGTAGTCTGTGTCCTTCCTCGTCCTCTCTGTAAACAATATGCAAAGTTTGAAATCCATTTTCCTTTTCTTTAATAGTCAGTTGTTATTTCATTGTTTCTTTTTAAATACATTTTCCCTCGGGAATGAGATATTTTATCGGGATAAAAAATAACCTATGTTTATCGTTGTATTTCATCTTTGTATATCATCATTTTTTTTTAATTTAAAATATATTTTTCCACAGGAATGAAATTTGCCACGGGAAATTTCCCGGGGTATAAAGTAGTAATTTATTTATTCGCTTTTTAATAGTCAGCTGTTGTAATTTAATACATTTTTCCTCGGGAATAAAATGTTTTTCCGAGATAAAAAGTAGCCTATAACCGTCTCTCGCCAGCAAGCAACGTCTGTGCAAAGTTTCAAGTTGATTGGTTAAGCTGTTGAGGCGTGAAAGTCAGTTAAACAAACAAACAAACAAACAAACAAACTGACTTTCGCATTTATAATATTAGTTAGGATTAGGATGATTTGTTACCAGACCCCTGCACAAGGAAGACAAGGAAAATTACGAAAGGCTACGATTTGGATGGTAGGCGTTTGTAGCCGTCTTCTTAAAGCCTCGAACCGCGAAATGGAACTGCCAAATACCTTTATGAGTCATAGTCCACCACGGGATTGGGTCCTTTGATACGAGGGTGAATCAAAAAGTTATTAGAATTGCATATTCATATAATATTTTTCGAGGTAATTTCATATTAATTTTGAGGAGTGTTTTGAAGAGACTGTTTTATGCAAACAGTTGTTAAAAACGCTCCTGCTAATTGGTCAGAAGTTGCGCTTCAAGCAATTCGCAGTGCTGGCTTCGAAATATTTGACCACCCACCATATTCTCCGGACTTACTCCCCCACCCAGCGACTTTCACTTATTGCCGAAATTATTAAAAGAGCATATCCGGGGGAAGAAACTTGACGATGATGACGTGGCCATGGTTCCCATAGAAGAGTTTTTTGAGTGTCAAGAAAATGATTTTTTTGGAAAAGCGGTATTCTAAATGTATAGAAGTTGAAGGAGATTGTGTAGAAAAGTAAAATATTTTTGATTGAATGTTCTTGTATTTTTATAGCGATTCCATGAACTTTTTGGTACCCTCTTGTATATTAGTCTCCAAGGACCAGCGCCTAAGGACACTTGATCATTTCGCTGACTTACATTTTGTAAGTCTAATAATAGAACAGTTTAGTAGCTTTTATTTTAAATCTAATAAAAATTACAAAGATGAAATTAAGAAGGGTTTTATTTATAATTGATTCAAACAACTATTATAAATCTCGTATTCTAAAAGCAAGTCGGGATTGTGGGTCCAGGGTAATTACTGCTGTCGGATCCGCCGCACCTCTCTGTGGTTTTGTTTACTGTACGATCATATAATGGCAAATTTTAGGGAGAAGTGTGCTCAGATATTGCACAACACACATATATAATTTAGAAAAGACAGCTGTTTATGGCACTGATGAGAAACAAAGAGTAGGTACATCAAATAATAGACTACGCTAAAAGTATACGTATGATTTAAAAGAATAGATGTACCCGAACTCATATGATCGGGGTTCATACAAACAAATTCCCGATTGCCTAAAATGTAAAAATGAACTTTTACCCTTTCTGATCAAACGGTGTAGTTGGTACAAAACATCCAAATTCATTTTAACAGTGGCCTAATATGTGTGGTACGTGTTTTATATTATATGAGTATGCAAAGTTTAGACAAAAGCTGTGTCATACAAAACTTCAATAAAATTGAGTATAGCATAAATCGTTAACCACAAAAATTAAGCTTACTGTTTGTTGTAGTAGGTATTGTAAGTACCCACTGATTATAACTGTGCGTCTTTGTCGATAAAATTATGTAATACATAAACGAATAAAATTGTAATGTAATCGACAAATTTCGAAAAAAAATAATATAGACAGTTTTAAAAAAAGGTTAGTTACATATTTCCTTTGGGAAGTTTCGAATATTTAAACCTAGCTGAAGCCTGTCGCCCCCTTACACTCCCCTCAGCTAGATAAGAAAGAAGTCGAATACTCTATAGTAATACTGTCCGCTTAATACCCTTGTTTTATTGCAATTATTATCTTGTAGTTTATACATGGAAATTGATCCTGAGAATCTCACCTTACTAATGGTATCACTTTTATCACGTTTTTAAACGGCAATGTGTTGCAAAAGTGCTCGGAACAGCGCTATGTCGACTTTAACGATTAATCGACATAGACAGCCGACGGACGCGGACGGGAATACTTTGTCGATTAATCGACAATTTCTAGTGCTAGGGTTAACAGTGATAATTTTTCAAGACACTGTTATAATAAACCAAAACTGACCACCGACTGTTGACATTGAACGCAAAAAACTTTCAACGACGATCGCAATTTATTACTTATATCTTAGAATTCTAGATATGTTCTTAAGCAGGCCTGCAATATTTTAAATAAACTTGTCTGTTTACGAATTCAAAAAAAAAATTACTAAAATTTGTCACCCCGAAAAATCTGTTGCCCTAGGCTACAGCCTACTTAGCCTATTTAGAAAATAGACCCTGCCTGGCTGTGAAATTAAATGTTAAAATTTTTAAAACAACCAAGCTACAATATCGTGCAAGATCTGAGGTTTAAGCAGCTAGTGACAGCATTTGTGCTTCCCAGCTCTGTCACCATCAATTTTTCAGATCAAAGTAAAAGATAGTTTTCAAAAGAAAGAATTATGTTGCTCTAAGAAAAACGAATTCAAAGAATAAACTGATGAAGTGATGACGATACTAAAGCAGTCAACAGTTCTGAATTTTATGAGACAGGTTCGTAATAGCAGTTGTATCTCGCATTAAAATATTAATTAAAATGGCTCCGCAAGTTCCGTGTTTCTCAATATACGAAAAACAAATACTAAAAATGATGAGTAGTAACAAATAGTTAAGAAAAGATAAATATATGTGTCATTTTCAGAGATATCTGACCATCTCCTCCTCTACATGCCTGAAATAAATGCAGTAAGTGGACACCGATTTTCTTAGAAGAATAACGAGAATCGAATCATTATTATAAATATTTGTGAAACCATTTAAGGTGAATGCGGGAGAGATGCCGCACATTTTGAAAACACTTGATAATTCTTTAAGTATGTATTTAATTGATTTGAAATTTGGTACACAATAAACATAAACACTGTTCTTTAAAATTATTTATAAATAATTTTAAATTTTGAGTCATAAAGGATTCATAATTAACATTTTTTTAGAGTATGCAAAACCGTGTCTCTCCCACACCTATCTATGGGAGAGATGCCGCATCAAAAAAGGTGAGACGCCGCATAGTTCATATTAAAAATTTTGCATTTTACACACATTCCCATACATGATGCATGTCATATGTAACCATTTTTGGCACCATATACATCTTAACCAGTCGACTTCTTTTTTGTTTCTGAGTACTTTTCAAAACATTCAATACACAGGCAATCATCATTATTTTCGTTATCTTCACTAATATGAGGGCTCTTCCTGATCCATTAATGGATCTTTTATATTTACCTGGCATAATTTAGAGTCCAAAGAAAAAACTCCATAATTAAGGGATATACAGTGGCGGACATTTAAATAGGGACAAAATAAATTATCAGAAAAAACGTGTGCAAAATTGAAAGCCGTGTTTGTTTTCGTATAATATTTTTACAACATACAATGTACATAAAAGTGTAATGAAAAGCATAGTAATTATAAATAAAATTAAAATACTTACATAGAAAATTAAATATATACCATTTTTAGAATTAAGTAAGCGGACAATTAAATAGGGACACAAGTTTTTAAGTCACTAAAATAACTAAGCACTAAACATAAACCTAATATTTTGTCGGGTATCCTTTTGCTTTTATCACAGCAACACATCGTTTAGGCATAGATTCCACTAAATGCTGACATCTTGAATTTGGAATACTATACCAAGCGTCTTTTACTTTTTTTTCAAGTTCTTTTAAATTTTTTATTTGCTGACCCTGTAAATCTCTTTTTACATCTCGCCAGAGATTTTCAATTGGATTTAGATCTGGGCTACACGACGGCCAAGGCAGCAAATCAACCCTGTTTCGCTTTAACCACTTTGTTACGCTGACAGCGGTATGCTTTGGATCATTGTCTTGCTGGAATTTCCATAAAACAGACAATGAATCTTCCGCATACGGTAACATAATCTTGGTTAAGATGTCAGTATAGACATGCTGATCCATTATTCCTTCAATCCGATGAATTGGGCCTACTCCTTTCCATGACATGCAACCCCACATCATTATACTACCTCCAGCCCCTTTAACTGTTTTAATGGTGTACATTGGATTGAAGGCTTCGTTGATAAATCGACGAACATAACGTCGGCCATCTGACCCCAGTCTATTGAATTTACATTCATCGCTAAATAATACATGCTTCCATTGTGATAAATTCCAATTTAAATGGGATTTTGCAAATGTGACTCGATTTTTTCGATTTTTTTTATTAATTAAAGGTTTTCGCCTCGCAATTCTTCCATGAAGTCCTGCTTCCACTAACCTTCGGCGTACAGTTCGCACAGTAATATCAACTCCAGGCTCTTGTATGATTTCTTTATGAATGTCCACTGCCGTCTTTAATGGATCGGCTTTTGATAACCGTATGATTTTACGGTCAATACGTGGGGTGGTTTTTCTGCTACGGTGCCGGACTTGAACATTTTTATATGTTTCGTAGGTTTTGAAATATTTTAAGGCATTAAATACCATATTTTTGGAAATTTGTAAGTGATCCGCAATTTTTCTGATCGACCATTGTTTATCATTTTTCAGATTCACTATTTGCTCACGCATTTTTTCATCACAATGCTTACCACGTCCCATAATGATTGAATAACTTAATTAAAAGTATTTTACAAAATCTTTAATGTCACTGTAAGCTTTCCTACACTCAGTACAAATCACAACAATGTTCACTGAACACAATCGTTTGTCACTAAAATATTTCTGATCCCATACAGACCAAAGATATACATGTCCCTATTTAAGTGTCCGCTAAAATAAACAAACTTGTATAGTGCTGATACATCAAGTTCAAGTGTTTTTGCTTATCTTTTAATGAATCAACATAGACTCTTAAAATATATAAATTAAACATATTGGGTATAATTTGATAGTAGAGTGCATTAATATATGAATAATATTTTCGTTTCTGTATCACATTCTTTTTAGTGTTGGTAAACTAGGAATGTATGTCCCTATTTAAATGTCCGCCACTGTAAGTTTATGTTTTTAACATGTAATATGATGCGACATCTATACAAACTTTAAATGCGGCATCTCTCCTTTTTGTTGGGATAGCTGCCGCATGTTGCTATAGCAAGCATGGTGCGGAATTCCAACTTAAAATTTTATACAGTACTTTTAAAATATACCTAAATTAATAACAAAACTCATTTTCATTAAAACAATGAAATATACATTCTTAAATTCTAATGAATTGAATGCTTGATAAAATATTATGTTAAAAAACGTACTTTTCAATAATAAAGTTTGGATAATTACTAAACTGATGGACTAATCATAAATGTTACCAGCTTCGGACGAACAGCTTATATATTCAGCTTCGGACGAACTATGGCTCCTGCGGCATTTCTCCCGCACTTACCCTATGACATTCCCAACGAAAACACTGGATATTTGTGAAACCATTTATGACGTTCCCAACGAAAACACTAGCTTACAATGACTCCAAAAATCTCACGAGCAGTTAAAATTACGATCCTTTTAATAAATTTGATTTTTGTTTCTTCAGTGGGGTACTCAAAAATGTCTTTTTTCGAATCAATTCAATGGCTTGAATCTACAGGCTTTTTAATGAAAAATTACGAAATTTTGATTTTGAGTAGGTATAATGGTTAAAAACAGTGATCTTGATTGCAATCGGGCCTGAAGTGTTAATTGCTAATCGCAAGTTGTTAATTAATAATTAATTAATAATTTCTATTAGCTTTCTTGGATTATATTTTTTTTTTACAAAATTTAGGTGCTCGTTTCTTACACTGTAAGTATATGCTTTTATTTTTCTATGACAATGAATTTAGCCGTCTTAGAGTAGAGAAAAAGCAGGTTTTAATAAAACAACTATGCAAATTATGCCACAAACCCAGAATTTTCACAAACCGGAAACTTAAAGCAATGAAATGTAATGTCGCTCCTCATTTTCGGATAAACAGTCCTGACTTTTGTTACCTATTATACTTTTCGAATAAACTCACTGAAGAATTCTATTGATACATAATTAAACTGTACAGCAGAACACGGTGTAAGCATCGGCTGCGGTATAAACCATATTTCGTTTGTACCACAACAAATACACCTTTGTCTAAAAAAAAAAATAGAATATACAATCAAAAAAAAGAAAAAAACACGAGTCTTTTATGTAATTGCAAATTATTCTCAAATACACGAGAGGGTTAAATATATTCATCTCCGTCCAAACAATTATAAATCATTATACAAAATTCCTCTGTTTCTGTTTGTATTATAATATTCCTCTCTGTTGTGTTTTTTGTTATAAAAGACCGAACAACGAACGAAGGTGGATGATCTCGCCCAGCACACTCGTTATTCATCACTGTGCGGATAAATGGTAAATGAATGGTTTAATTTTTATTGAGAATGAATACGTAAGTGAAGAATGGGACGTTCGCAATAGCTTCAAGGCTACAAGGTGAGGGAGTGTGGGAGGATAAAAATCGTTTTGTAGAACAAATAAGCAATGTCGTCGTCTATGTATTCTGTTGTCCCCGTCGTACACAAAAGCAAAACTTTCTGTGCGGTTCCGTTCAATTTTTTTGAATTGAAAAAAGACAAAATTATTATTATTATTTTGTATTGTGCTTAAGTTGTAATTACATGTACATTCGACAATTTTTGCTGCACATGGTTCTTCAAGTTAATTGCAGTTGTTGCAGATTCGTAAACCCTTTCGTTTTAGTAGCCCCTATCTACATAAATGTTTTATTATGTTTAGGTGTTCGTTTGTTTCATCGTTTGGTTTAATATAATTGTCTAAGAGCTGGTAGTCACCTTGACTAACGTGTGCGAGGTAGGGGAGAAGTGGCATGAAAGGGACGTTTTTGTTTTAAGCGTTCTAGTAAATAAACGATATAACCAATTAAATAGTTACGAACGGAATTAGAAACTTCAGTTATCTTACTCTTGAAATAAAATCCAATAATAAACATTCTTTGTTAGTAGTTGTAATTCTTCTCAGTTTTTAAAAAAGTGCACTTTGTCCCTTTCATCAGTAGACTGTATTGAAAGGAACATGATAATTTATGAAAGGGACAATACTAAATATTATTCATGTTGTTCAAATTTCCACATAAGACATACGGTTCATACTATTACGCAGGCCATCTTACTAAACTTACATATTAATAAATTTGATTCAATAATGGGAATAACCAAATGATTTCAATAATCGATGTAAATTAATTACGTGGTTTTGGTAATCGATAATTAAAATCATTGTTTTTTATTTGATTATTTTTGTTCGGAAATTTTAAACAAGAAGAAAGTTTAAAAACATTAATTATTGACACTATGAAAACATGATAATAGAGAAAAAATTGTGACATCTGGATATTCAAATAAAACTAATTTAAAATCACTAGTTTTAAGCTAGTCTCTTTCATAACTGTTTGGTCTGTCCCTTTCATAAATATCACCCAAATTAAAAATTTAACCTCTAAATCTACAATTATATTTAAAAGATATCTGATCTGTTGTTTTCCTCTAGTTGAAAGAATAACTAATTGTATATAACTACAAACATTTCAAATAATATTTACAATATACCTATCAGAAAACGTTCCGAAAAATTAAAAAAAAAAAATTACTTTGGAACATAAAAAAATTTACAAGCACAGCATTTTCATGTTTGAAATGATAGTAGCTTGAAGTCAGGAACAAAAATATTTGCGTTGGTGTTGCCACACAACACAAATACGTTTTTTTTGGCGGGATTTGTATTTAGCGCGTAATTTGAATTGTCCCTTTTAATACGTGTCCCTTTCATACCACTTCTCCCCTACAAAAGCTACAGTATTGTGTATAAAGAAAATCAAAATCTGACACGGTTGACGCGATTTCAAAAATACGACCTAAATACCAAACAATTCTCTTGGTTGCAGGTAATTGCCAGACAAACCTAAACTTACTGATAGTAGTAATATTTTGTAATGTCCTTCCACAAATAAATTTTTTTAAGGTTTAAAAAATTTTAAATATTTTTAGACCGATTGACCGACGTTATGACGAAAAAAGTATATGTGATATCTTTACCAGATCTATCTTCATGAATTTTTTTTATAATTTGTAAGGGGATAACTAGTAAGCATAAGTAGGACAAAAAGTTACCTCTTCGGTGTGAACGAACTATAAGGAATATAAAAGTTCGTTTTGAGATATGACATATTGAGATATTTGAAAATCGTCCTAAACCATGTCAGCCCAATATTTTGGCATTTACTTTTAAATAATAATTTTACCGAACACGCTGTATAAGCAAGACTTGGAAGGTAGCACTAGGTATATGGTATACCTAACACGAAATTCGTTGTGAAACACATCGGTATAAAACACCTTAATTAGTAAGATTTTAATTATATCGCACATCAAACATTGAATTGCACATGCATCTACATATCCAATTTGTAGATGGTTTGATCTACAACACATTTCAATTATTCGTATATGAATAGATACCACAGAAAATTTCTTTCTAAGAAACCAGAAAAAAAGGTAAAAATATTTTTTGGCCTTACTGATTTTTATTATAATTAAAAACCGAAAAAAAACTTTTGTAAAATCATACTAAATTGAAGTTCTGCCCACTAATTTTTACACTATTTTCGATATTTTCTTAACTGCATCACATATTTAAAAATCAAATCAACCCACTGGACAATATTATTTAAGTTTTTGATGTTCACTACCCTTCATACAAAGATTATTGTCCAAGGAGATTATTGGAATTTTTGGTATTTGTTCCTTTTTGGCTTTTAGTCCGTTTGCACAGCGGGATATTATGACTTTTGCACTATAGGGTGCATGCATTCTTCAATGTGAATTAAATATTCTGTGTAGAGGATATATGTAGACACACATATTTTATATTGAAACTCTAATACCAAGAATTACGTATAAACAAAAAATTCTTTTTCTAAATGTAAAGATGCATAAAATGGATTTGTAGAGAATTTCTTTTTTTTTTCTGTTTAGAAATTTGTTCATTTTGCAACAAAATCTCCAATGTGTACAGTTTGATCCAAAAAAACACGCACTACAGTAAAGAATCATGATTTTATTTTGTTAATTAATGTTTTCTCCCCAAAATGAAAATTTTCTGAACAATTATGGCTTCGTGTCTATTTGTAGGTCCGTTTCTGTTAACTTCTAAGCTAATCGATTGCTTTTATTGCAATTTTCAGAAATTATGCAGTTTAATTTCTAGATGGTCTCCTACGAATTTCATCGCAATCGGAGTAACGGTAGCTCTACGTTGCCACCGTGACATTCTATTAAGATGCCAGATCGCACCATAAGGGATAACTTCTGAACTATTCGATTGTTTTAGATAAAATTTTCAATAATTATGCGATTTGATTTCTTATAGTAAATGTACTTCGCTCAAATTTTAACAGTGTTTGGGAGTTATTTTGTCAAATATATTTTGCAATTACTGTACAAGTAAACCTTTAAAAATTTTGAGTCCTAACAAATTTTCATGAACTGTACGATGAAAATATAATTTTAGGGGATATATTTGATGGAAAACTTGGAAATTTTATATTTTGCAGTATTTCTTGTTTCAAACATTGACAAGAAGCAGTTTAAGTATAAAACACTTTAACGATTGTATAAAAGTGTGTTACGAGTACAAGGAAGCTGTGTACCACACCTCATTGGCAGCGTATTTTTTCTTTGTAGTCTGAGTAAGCTTTTCAATTCTGTAAGAAAAGATTAATTCTAGAACTTTTTCCTTTTTAGATTACTTTAAACACTATTAAAACGAAATTTAAGATTCATAAATGGATTAATTTAATTTTTTACGATAAAACTGAATAATATATATTCAATCTAGTTTTATTTTCTGTACGTATACGTCTAATTAAAATGAAAGTTTTTTAGTACAACGAAAAAAAAAATAAATTGATATGAATTTCCAGTGGCAGATCAGTAGTGGAGCTGGGAGCACACCCGTGTGTCTGTTAGTCACTCGTAGAGATCGGTCGCATCCGAGAATGTCATCAGAGTATTACACACAGAGAAAACAACAACCAACCACCCCGCTAACCCGCCAACCAGCTCCTCATCGTCGTCGTCGACATTCTTATCAGAAAGACACCAGGATAATTAAATTTGTCCCCATGATTTATCACGAAGTGTTAGAAATCTCCACACCGTCACATTTACATATTATAATATGGAATAATATTACTATCACCATCTTCCATTTCACTTTTTCGTACATGTATGAGCTCGATGTATTACTTTTTTTACGATAACGACAACCGGCACGGGTCCAGCAGTTGTTGAGAATCAGAGAACACAAAGATCGCACGTAGTGTGTAGTATGTTCTAGTATTTTATCCCATATACCGTTAAATCTATCCAGTGTCGTTTTTCTATGCGGGAAACTTGATGTATTGGTCCCGGTTGACTGGGGATGTGTATAGATTTTCCAAATAGATATATATATCCAGTTTTTCACCTGAATTAAATATATTGTTATTATTATATGGATAGTGAGTGTGTGCCCCGGCTTCTTACGGCATGTTTCAGAAGGTACTATTAGGTACGGAGCTACATTATATTAGGTACATACTAAGATGTACGTATGCGTTACACATACCAAAATGGTATATAGTGGTCCCTTTTTTACATTTTCGACACTTTTCTTGAAAATTTATGTTGCACACATTTTATTTTTTATCATGAAACTGGTGTGGATTATTTTTTAATATTTTTTCTCATTCTAAAGGTTGACATTTCTGTTTCCAACGTTTTTCAAAACGACAAAATACTAAATTCTATTTGATACTACGTGAAATATACAAAATTCGTTTTTACAAACTAAATTTGCAAAATAATTTAGATTTTTAAAAATAAGTATAAAATAGATTCTAAAAAAATTGGTATGTAAGTTGGAATTGTTTAGTTTACACGCCAATAGGTTAATCAAGTGCGTGTTAAACATGCAATAAATCAGGATTTCGTAGTCAGCAACTAGAATTGTTCACACTGTCGAGATTAAATATTCCTTTCTTTTATTTAATGTTAGAATTATCCCTTAATTTGTTTAAGCCCTTTACTTTCTGAGTTAAAAAATTCATTAACAATTTAATAGATTTGAGAGTTACCCTTATAGTAGGTACTTCACAGTTGCTATTATAATAAATAAAACACTTTAATTTGCAAAAAAGCCACTTTTATTTTAAACTCGATTAACAATTTTTAAAAAACGACAGTCTGTTATATTGCATAAAAGTGTGTCCAGTGCAGACAGACTATCTAATGCGATGAATTTCGTTATTGTGCTACGAAATCCTAATAAAGCGATCACATACTTCTTGACTGATAGGTTATTGACAAGATGGTAACAGATACCGTTTAATGATTGATGTACCAGAGGTTCGTCCCTGCTTTCGTAATTTCGCATACAAATTCGAAATTTTGTAATTTTTAGTTTCGGGTTTGCATTCTTTTTATACTTTAGTTTGATGAAACTGGAAAATTAGCACTTGAAAAGAACGTGGGTCCACATCCTAGAAAAAGAATCTTTTTGATAGTTTTTTCAAGAAGCTGAGTTTACTTACATAGCCTGATTTTTGTGTAGGTATAATCTTAAAATATTTCTTACAGATTTTAGATGTTCAATTACCGGCTGCAAGAGATTACTTTCTTTCAACAACACACTTTTAAAAAGCTTTTATTTAACTTGCTATGTTAGTATGTTGGTTTAGATCAAATCTTGGAATCAAAATTTAGACAGGTTCTAATTGAGCTAGAGGTTTCAAATTTTGCATACGTGTCTCACCTTGATGACAATGCAATATTGTATAATTAGTTTTGCCCGAAATCGCCCCAAACCAAAATTGTTGATTTTTAGTCCTGTGCAACTTTTTGACATTTCGAATTGTCAGATATTGTCCATTGATTTTACATTACAATTTTGTGTTTCCATAGTTATGTCGGATTAGGGTAAATTAACCGACTAAAATATAGGAAAAAAAATTCCTTCTTTAATTTTTTTTTTAAAATTAATTGTAATCAGACTAAAAAGTAGAAAATAAATTAATGTAAAAAAAAATGTTTTTTTAAGAAAAAGCTTTTATTTAAAAATGGGCTAAATAAAATAGAATAACTTTTGAGTGAAGTTTGAAGCAATATGCAACATAATTTATAAAAGATTGAGGCGTTTAATTAACCCTAGAATCATACGTTGGTGTACGTGTCAAGTTAATCATACATCGGCGTCGTTTCGACGAATGGACTTTTTACGGGGAGTTTTAGAGTTTATTTGCAAAAAACATTTTTTTTACGTAACAATACTACAAAAGCGAACAAAACATTTAAAAAAATTGGATTTGGAAAAATTTCTTAATGTAAATATTTATTAATTTTTTTTAATCTTTTTATCAAAGCATATTTTCATTATAAAAATTAAAAAATATATAAATACATCAATTGTAATAATTAATTTATGAACTATTATGAATCAGTGGACATGTGTGACTTTACAGAATGTGAAATTTCTCAGTCATAAATATTCCTATAGATATGTAGTTATTTCCCCATTAGGCACATTTGTAAATTTTCTAAAATTTGTTAGTAATTTTTCGAATAAGATCTCAAAAAATAATAAAAATTAAAATATTTTCCACAAAATAAATTGTTAATCTTTTATTAAGTCATTCGAAATACATTCTTTAGTTCTCGATTCAATATATTCAAACTTCAGTATTATGTCGTCTCTATAAGTCAAACAGCTGTAATCATCTTTCACATTATCATAATCATTGAATAAATTAATTATAACATCCATATCTTTAATAGATTTTAGAAAAATTAGGAAAACTTTTATATGTGGAGTACAAAATCTTTAAAAAAAAATATAGGTTAATCATACATCGTCGTCCTTTTGACGCACACTATTTTAGTATAAAAAAAACGACAATAGCTATAAATAAAATTTATATGTGTTATGTGTTATAATAACAAATAAATTAGATAACAGAAGTTTCACAACGAGCAGGTACCGACAAGTCACATTATTGGAGCAGGTAGAGAAGTTCGTTCGTCGTTTTGACGAGTATGTATGATTCTAGGGTTAAGTTTGCTAACTACTGAAAAGTAAACAATATCCAAAACAGAAATACCTAAGTAATGATAACGCCTCAAGCTTTTATAAATTATGTTGCATATTGCTTCAAACTTCACTCAAAAGTTATTTTATTTTTTTAGCCCATTTTTAAATAAAAGCTTTTTCTTAAAAAACATTTTTTTATATTAATTTTGAATCACTGTAAACAGATATTAATACATAAGTGTATAGGTACTATGTAAAATATTCCATTTTAAGAGTACGGGTAATTTTCCCATATATTATAGGTACCTAATGCATTTTTCTCAACCGACAATAAATCTCAACGAATTTTTTTTTTCAAATCTGCCTAAATTAGAATTTACCTACCTAAATTTTAATACAAAGTTCAAAATTTAGTTTTCAATTATCGCTAATACTTTTATCATAAAATAATGGCCACACAATGAATAACTTCTATCAATAACTGGTTTACCTAAACAAATAATACCAAACGTTTATTCAAAATCAACACATAAGCAAAATTTTCGCTATAGCAATAGAGAATCTTTACCCTAGTGCACATAGGTTAAGGTATATGTATGTACATATTAGACTGTGCATATGTGATCGAGTGCGTTCCCTTCCAAAACATTCACTTGGGGGAATAGCAGCACCCCGTGCGTCCTCACTCGCTCGCATCACGGCAATATTATATTAAGAGAATGAATATTTTATAAAGTTAACACGTTGTGAAGGAGCAATACATAGGCGCACTGGTAAGCGAGCGGCACTACTGGTACCAACCACTTTTCTCTGCTGTTTGGTAAAATAGTTTAACTTCAAGCATCAAACAACAACTAAAATTATTATTACGTAACACTACATATACTACACATAACAGCCCTCCATTGTGTATTCGATACCAACTAACACAACTTTGCAACCCTTAATATTTTTATCATATGTTTATCGCAGCCCTTATTATATTTGTATGGTTTTTGTTTCTATAGGGGAAAATCTATCTCCGTACCTAAGTATTTACTTGAAATTATTTTTTCACTGATAACTTTTTTTTTTGCTAAGGTAATTTAAATTAAAAAGAGAGATTGCATGTTTGTATGTCTTACTGCATTTGATAGTTGTTTTATTTGATTGATGATCTTATACAAAAAATAAAAAATTTTAATACGGTAGAAGCTTTGAATAATGCAGAATTTACCTAGCAGTAGAGTAAAGTCTCACTTCTTCTGAATACTGACAGCGATTAAAAAGAAAAAAGAAGTTAGACGAAAAGTTTAATTTTTACTGTTTGGGAATGGGATGACAAAAAGCAGGATTGCCACCCGATTCTATCGGGCCAATCCCAATAGGGTTCTTGACTGAAGTTACAAAAATATTCTAAAAGCATTGTTTTTCCTTATCAGTTAAGTGATTTTTTTATTTTCGACAGCTTCTGTAAAAAATCATCAAAAAAATAACCCTACAATTTTAAATGAGAAAAAGGCGGGAAAAAACACCTCACTATAGTGACGTCACAGTTTGAAGCAACTAAACGTCAATGTCAATCTTTATAACCTCAAAACTTTGATTATATTCATAAAATGTCAAAGTAAAAGCAAGTATTTATTTGAATTCTGGCCGATTATTATTACTATATATATAAGCTAATAGAAATATTCAAAAGGAAACACAATTTCATCTCACCGACGGAAGTTATCAAAATCTACATATCTAGCTACAAAATGTTACGTCATTTTCAAGAAATGGCGCGTTTTCACTAATTTGAATATTTGGTGAAAAATGGTGATTTTCAAAATAAAATTTCTAAATAGTTATCAAATTTTTTTATGTTTCATCATTAAAATTGGACATAATATGTAATGATAATGCATAGAATTATTTAACATTTGACACAAATTTTAAATACAGTCAAGTACCGTATTTCAGTGGTGGAGTCTCGCATCCTTCCATTACACCAATTTTGTCCCGATTTTTTAATTTTCCTCGCGAAATATCAAGCTTTATGTGCCCCCTTGTCTTTGGCAAGTGAAGCAAAGTGGTGGATTCCTTTGTTCTGGCAACCAGCGGAGCAAGTCAGTTAAACAATCTTATTCACTTACTCATTCTGACTCACGTCTTTTTCAAGGGCAAGAAGGACAAATCTGCCGGAAAGTACAAGTGTGTTGTGTCGCGCATCTAAGACTGTTGGCTTACTATCTTACGGTTTTATTTCTCAAAATAATTGGAATTATTTAAATAATTTATCTTACTAATTATTACTGTAAATTACATTATAATTTTTCTATTTCAATAACAGAATTTCTAAGAAGCATCTCAGATGCAGTTTGTTCATTTGTATTTTTCTCAAATACAAATACATAATATTTTTGGCGCCATTTTTTACAGATATTCCCAAATAATTGTTTTTGTCGGATTTATTATATTATTATTGCAAAAATATCAATACCTATCTATTATAAAAGACCTGCAATATTAAAAATTTAAGCGATATTAATATTAAAATAATTCAAAATATATAATTAAAAAAAAAAAATAATAAAATAAAACACTGCTATCTATCTAATGATGAATATAAATGAATTTTTCTTTGTCGACCTCCTATGCATTCCTACAGGTAACATTCATCTCATGGCAATCAAACTTTGGTTAGTTGTACGCATGCCCGTGACATTCTGAATTAGTACAACCATTTTAGAATAGGTGGCCCGCGTGTCGTTTCAGCAAATGTATGTAATTCATATAACTTATTGAGATTAAACTTGAGTGAATTGTTGTGCGCATGGCTGCGAAAGTTTCTGAATTTGTATACCAATTTTACAAAAGGTGGCGTGCAGGTCGTGTCAAAAAAATGTTTTATTTCATACAGGTGAATAGTGGGATTCAGTAAATAGATACATTTATTATATACGAAGGGGAGACTGCGGTCTCTCTAAGACAAAATGTTGGTTAGTTTATTTATTTGAAAAGAAATACAAATTATTTAGTATTTAGCATAGAGTTGCTTTAGTGCAGAACCAATAACCATCTATACAGCAAAGATTCATTTTATAATACACCCTGATCAGATAGAAATGCAATTATATTGCCATTTCCTTTTTAAAGACAAGTTCAGAATATACAGGTTGATAATTATGACTTGCGACTTCGATGTATATAGAATACAAACATATATGATAATTATTTGCAATACATTTTAGTGCAAAATATTTAAGAATCAGTTAAACATTTATACTTTTACAAAAAATAAAAGTATTTGGTATTAAAAATGCATTTCATATTTAGTACATGAAACATGCTGTATACAAATTATATATTCGTAGTACATGTTTAAATGAATAAAAAATGTATTTCTTTCTTTCTTTCTTAAAAAGATTACGAAATATGTTTCTTTCTTCTTGCACGTGGATTATAAAAAGAATCATTGCTGTATATCAACAATATCTCGAAAGGTATTTTTGCAATTTTTGTTTTTAGCAACATGTGTAAAGTGACGACTTTACCCCACTATGTTGGGTAAAGTGGCCAGAGGTACCCATTTTAATCCGAAAAGAAATCTTGAAGTAATAAACATGATTATATACAAAGCCAGGCTATATTTGTGTTATTAATTGTTATATCTCAACGGACGGATGGACGGACGGACATTGAAGTCTCACCATAAGGGGTCCTTTTTCACCTTTTTTTTCGGAACCCTAAAAACTGATTTCAGACAAGTCTTTTGTTTCTAAAATATAAAGAGCTAAATAAGAGTTCTGAATTTAATATAATATGTTAAAATATTTTAAGAATTCAACTTGAGCAGGGATCGGAGACACTGCCCACTTTGCTCCTTTATAAGGCTGGCCACTTTGCCCCGTTAGACGCCATTTTACTAAACCACAACTACTTTCAAGAAAGAATTTTCTGATTCATCGTATACTATATTATTATAAAGGTAATTAGACAGAGTTTTTAGCTATCCCAATTAAAAAATTGTGTTCGAAATTAATAAAAAAAAATAATGAGAATACAACTTCATAATTCATAATTCATACAATCTAGTGAACTGATCATTGACATTTTAATAGAATACTAGTGGCTTGTCTACAAGCTAGTATTCAACTTCGCCACCAGATTGGAGTAGTTTTCGATGAGCAAAGGCCAATGGCCACTTTACCCCAGTCTCTCCTACATTAACTACATACATATTTTTGCGAAAAAAACCTGTTGAAACTCAGTTACTACTCAAATGGTGAGAAATTCATGTTCTGTTGAGCCAATGAAAGCAAAACTATAACATTTTCTCATTAGCAATGGCTGATAGTAATAAAAAATATGTATGTAAAAGCAAATAAATATCGCAAAACTTATATTTAATTTTTTCCTTAGACTATTCAGAGGGCACGATTCAAAATCTCACTCGAGAGAATTGTTTAATTTTTGTTGCCAATGGAGAAATTCAATATTTTGGTCAAAACTAAACCGTGTAACAGAGGGCGTAGGACTCCTATTGGGATGACTATCCAGAGGTTATACTGTAATTCAGTGGTTCAAGTTCTGTAGAAATTGAAGAAAGAAAAATTAAATTATTTTATTTTGCGTTGTCTATAATTTGTTTGAAAATCAATGAATACTTAATAAAAAGGCAAAAAAATACACATTTCTATGTATATTAGATAGGTATAGCGGTAGCTGCTGCTGTCACTAGTCCTTCCCCAGTGCCTATCAACTCCAATCGGAGACCATATATTTATTACCAATAGTGAACTTCTCACTGGTCAGGCACCATTCCGTACAGTAAGACGGTCCGTCCGAAGCTTTTAACAAATGGATTGATAACATATGAAACGAATGGCCAAGCACAAAAGCTCCGTTCGTCGTTCGGCACGAAGATAACAACAAAAAGAAAAGCTTATAGAGCTTGATCATCATGAAACACAACTAATAAAGAGACATATATCAAATGTTATTGAATTCTAATATAGCCGTCTCACATTTAACAAACGAATGTAAGGTAACGTAGTAACGTAACACAAGTTGTGTGTAGGTTGATAGGAAGAGCGGAGAGACTTTTGAGAGTTAGCTGGACGATAGTGGAATTGTATTATACGCAATGAATTTCCTAATGGATTGCTGTATGATATATGAATTATTATACGACAAAGAGAATGAAATTCGAACAATTGTTGGTGAGCATGTGATGGAGAAATATCTTGATATGTCTATTGTTAGTACAATAAAACTCCTTTATTATGAAATTTATTCTTTTTAGTTACTTAATTTTATTTAACTTTTTTTCTTATTTCAGAAAAAACAGCTATTGTTAGTTTTAATTTCAAAATGTCGATATATCCAATTTGTGTTTAGTAATAAACATGGTACTGTTTACTGAATAATAGATAGCACATTATGTTCCTCATATCACACCTCGCTAGATGCTTTAGTGAAATACCCCACAAACTGCCTGTATGTGCTGTCTATTCTACTGTAATATAAGAGTGTTCATTGGTCTATGGTCCTTTCTCAAAATTGAATAGGCATACAGTAGTTGATATTAAGAGGCTCGTAAAATATTCCTGAATATTGTGACCCGGCCACATTTCGGAAATATGTTGCCAGCATTTATGGCCGAGCAATAACTAGCTGTAACTAAATATATTCCGGCATTTTTCAGTCACAGTATAGCTGAGAATTTAAATCGAACGTGAAAAGTGTTAGTGAGCGTAGCATATATAGTCTTAAAAATGCATTTAACGAATTTCCAGAAGGAAAATTCAGCTAATAGAGCCACTGCTATTAGTGATGAGCAAATGCAAGACCAAGACCAAGACTTAGCAGTCTTGAGCTTGGTCTTGTTCTTGCGTTAAGAATCTTGGTCTTGGTCTTGCTAGAGCAGTTTGAGTATTGGTCTTGATCTTGCAAAATGCAGTCTTGGTCTGGGCCTTGGTATTGCTAAAAAATCTTGCACTTTCTTGCATTTTTTTATTACCGAAATTTTTCCTTCTAAAATCAGAATTTTCTGTCTTTACGGTATTAATTATACTTTCAAACTATTTAAATAATTTAGCAAGAGTCTTGCTTTTTTCTTGTTATTGTCTTGGTCTTGCTCACTTGAGCCTTGGTATTGGTCTTGCAGCCATACTTATAGTCTTGGTCTTGGTCTTGCTCTTGGTATACATAGTCTTGGTCTTGGTCTTGTACTTGCAAAAAAATGCAAGACCAAGGCAAGACTGTAAGACCAAGACTAATTTTGCTCATCACTAACTGTTATGTCGAGATTTGGGCTCGGGAATATGAAAGAAATTTGTTTTGAGGTTTCTAGAAGTTTATATTCACTAAAATACATGTATATATTTATTTATTTATGTATTTATAATCCAGCATGATAACTCTCGAAACAAACATTCTATTTTCAAGAATCTTGGGGAAATGTTAGAAGTCTCAAATCTTTAGATAACTTCTTTATATTTCTTGTCAAAAAAAAAAACTAATCTTTTGCCAAAATTTACTATAGTTTAAAACTTTTCGAATTTTTTTTTACACAAGCGAAGAGAGCAGAAAAAATTACATAAGACGAGTTTTGAAACATACTTAACTGTTCTAAATAAACTGGTTTTCAAGAAAAATTAAAAACGGATTCTCAAAAGTCAATTGTTTTTTTATTTTTAAATTTTTATATAAGTAGCTGGTAAGGAATAGTATAAGATTTTGGAAAACACAAATTCAAGCACCACTTCTGCAGGCTTTACTTCAAGTCGAATTCTCACTGAAGAAATTCAGTTGTACCCAATATACTCGGAGTTTTATTTTCGATTGAAAACGAATGTGAGAACGAAATGTCGTGAATGTGTACCATTCACTGTACACAATACCATTTGTTGGTCCACTAAAACAAGCAGCATTTTCTATTTGATCCATGATGGAGAGCCCCGAATGGTCGGCCGAACAGTCAAACACTTTAATGGAATCGTAAACCTTTTGGGACCATTAAAATGAAATAGTGTGTCAGATAGTACATTATTCTTTTCTCCATCGGCGACTATCCACTTCCTGTTTTTCGGTGTACATCGAGATGGGGTTGCTGTTCCAACCAATACAGAAGGAAGCGGTCCAGTATAATGCTCGTATATGTATATATTGTCCAGTCGACAATTTAGCCAGTCATCTACTAAATACATAGAACGTTATAAGAAAGTTTAGTTGCTGAGTTAGCTTCCTACAAACAAACCGTCAACTGCTCTGTTTCTTTTTACCTTCTATTACGTCATAAATTATGTCACTAATTTTTGTTCCAAGCACAAATTTATTTATTGATTTATGGTAAAAGCAATAGTGAAAACTTTTCTACTATTTCCTTTATTTAATACGTATATAGTTACTTGCAAAATATTTTATTTTTCCTACATTTCTCGAATGTTCCTGTTTTTCCCTTATTAAAAAAAAAAATATGTTTTGATAATGCTATAGGCAAAACAACCACAAATAAGAAGGCTGTGGTTACACTAATTCGTACGCAAACCGTTTGTATGAATGGGTTTATTTGAAAATCTTACAAAAAGTAATTGCATGCTAACTTGATGACCCAATTACATACAGAATAATCCAACATCCATTTTGTCTCCTGAACGACAGAATGTCAGGTTGGAACGCTATTGTGGTAATAGGCATGCGCCTGACGTCCATTTGATAGTCAGAGTGGTAGGCCAATAAATTTTCGAATGAATTCGTACCTATGTAATTTAACTGTTACCTAAAATTTCAACAAAAAAATTTCATGTTTTTTGCTGTTAAACTTAAGTATTACAAATATATTAAGCTGGAACACTTGATCGAACATCAGAGAAGTTCAAATTACCGCCTAACTTTTATTCCGAAAAATTAGAAAATCGGTTGATCAAATAAAATAGTTAACAATATGCATAAATGATCAGAATTCCGTACATCTCCGTAGTGAATTCGTTAGTCTACTCTCTTTCTCTTACCAATCAATTCTAGGAAAAATTTAGAAGATGACGAATATTAAAAGGAGACGTACAATTGGCTTCGATCGCGTTTATTCACCCAGTGGAAAGTTTCAATCTAAAATGTGGTAGTACAAACAAAAAACTATACCGGATGGAAAGTAAATAACTCTCGTCGTTTGCAGGGGTAACTCATAGCACTCTGTAGACACTAAAATGAAAGGAATTTTTTCGGAATTAAGAGTTTGAGGAAATCGCAAATGAACTGGCTCCGCGGTTTTTCTAATTTTTACCAAGTACGGTGCTGATTAAATTATACATACACCTTTTTTGTACCAAAGGTACAAAATAATTTTGTTGAACAAAATTCAATAAAATTTTGTAAACATGTTTACTTCTATTTTTCAATTTTAAATATTATCGAGTGCTTGTGAGACATTACGTATGACAAACTTTTGTTTGCATTTCAGCACACGCAGTATTCATATGTTCACTTATCGTTCAGCTAAACTGAAACTTTTAAGCACTCGATTTCTTTGGTATAGTATAACCAAAACAAAAAACCACATGTAAATTAAAAATCACAAAGTGATTGAAAAAATTATCCGGATCGGCCGGGAATCGAACCCCGGTTAATGTTTACTTCTAGTTACTATTTTTTGTATCTTGCCTTTTTAAAAACCGAGAATTTATCTTACTAACATGAGATGGTCATAGCCGGATTAAAAATATTTTAAGCGCCCTTTTTTGACCCTTATTTAGTATCAAATTTTCTCTATTAAAAAACACTTCTGGCTCAAATTTATTGGCAAATATTAATTACATGGGTGAGATCTACCCACTGTTTTCGCAGCGAGACTTATATACTTTCCACCCTGTATACAGGTTATTTTTGGAAGGTTTCGTACCTTTCCGACGAAATTTCAATCAAAAAAATAAACTCCAAGAAAAAAATGAATATAGTTAGTAGGTATAATATATACATAATATATCATACCTATTCAAATTTCTGAATATATAACTCGCTGTAATTATCGAGTTTCTCGTTTCTCCCAAAATGAATAAAATACATTTAGCTACTCCCACACTTTGTCTGTCACACAGTACAAAATATTACTAATACATAAACTAATTTACCTATCAAATTTCGATTTCAACGCTATATCGGTATTAATACCATACATAATACATTTATATATGAAATAGATTTATACATATCAAATAAGATAAATAAAGATAATCGTACTAATTTGATTATAAAGGCATTTTGGTATATGTACATGCTATTCTACCTTGCGTACGTATATATGTATGTGTATACATTAAATGAAACTTGAATGTTATTTACAGAGAAAACGTACCTACGTATAGTATTTAATATTGATGCTCAATTACAACACCAGAGTGTGTTAGTGTATAGGAGAGCGGGTGCTAGGTACCTCTACCGTACCAAACCAGAAGCAAGAATTTAAATCATAAAGGTATGAGAGGAAGTAGGGTTCTTCGCACATTATACATCGAGATCGAGGGACACAAATAAATGATAAAGCTTTACGAATGTACATACACAAATACAGGGTGATTTCAAAATGATGTTTGTACACCGCCAAAGATTACCTACATTCTGAATGTTCCCATTTTGTCGACCTTATTAACTTTGCTGAAAAGTGGTCTAAAGCAGCGTTTCCCAAACTTTTTTCAGTCACCGCCCAATAAAAATCTCAGATGTGTTGTATCCTGGAATCATTTCCGCCATTAGTTGTAATAACATTTGGTGATGTAATATGAAATGTCGCTTTCGGACCACTTGGCCGACCACGTAATTCAGATAAATGTTTAAAAGTCGGTCTTTAGTCTTAAATATAATAATTGTGCCCTGGAATCATTTCCGCCATTAGCTGGGCTAACACTTGGTCGTGTAATATGAAATGTTGTTTTCGGACCACTTCGTCTACCATGTAATTCAGATGTCACTTTCTTAAGCATTAGAGAAATGTTTAAAAGTTATTCTTTAATCTTAAGGGGGGAGAGTCCTCCAGAACTTTCAAATTTTTCATTTTTTGTTTTGCTTTAAAAGTTCATTTGAACCTTAAGGAATATATTTCTAATGTCTTAATCCCAACAGAAAGATTATCTTAGATAACGATAAACTGCTTTTAACTCTACTTTTCAAAAACGAAAACTTTTTAATAGCGTTTTTCTCAAAATAGGTTCTTTTCCGCGCCGTGGAACATAACTTAAAAAGTTATTAAGGTATTAACATCAAATTTTGTACAGATATTCTTTAAGATATTGGCCTTTGCATATACCTAAAATTTTGCATAAATTATTACTATAAATATTGATTATAACAATTTGTTTATAAAAAAAAAGTGAAATTTTTTCTTTTTGGTTTTAAATTGGAAAAAAATTTTTTTTCTCACCAGAAATAGGTACATGCAAAGGGTAATGACTTATTTTAATAAAATTTTTTTGTCCGACTGAATTCAGTTGATTACAAGATGCTGGGCATTGCACGGCGCAAATTAAAAGAGTCAACTTGGAACAGTTGTAGCACCGTCATTTTTTCTTTTTTTTGCATAAATATTTATGAGTGAATACACCATAACATGTACTATACTATGTAACTTCATTTGATAAATAAATATATCCAGTTTCTTAAAAAAAATTATTAAAAATCCTGTTGTTTGGAGGACCCTATTTATAAATTATTATATCCTGTAGACCATATGTTCCCATCATGTTAGCCCCACCATTGTATTTTCAAACAAAAAGGCCTCTTTACACCATGGCAAAAAACGAAAAAATCACAAAGTTTTTGAATTATTACCTTATGTAAATGGATTTTCGAGGTAAAGTAATTTTTGCAGCCGGAAATTCGTTATGTTATGCCGGATAATGCCGCAGAACTTTTCTCCTTTCTATTGGAAGATTTGAGTAATGCAGTAAGACTGAATGAAGAAAAATCAAACATCCTCTAATTGCCCTGGTAACTTTATAGAAAAATATGCCCTATACTTTCGAATATAGTGTTAAAATAAACTCTCATTACTCTAACGGGAATAATTGTAAATTAATGGTCATTTTAGTACTATTTGATCATTCTGTAAATAAAATGTATGTATGATGAACAATCAGTCTGCAAAGCATTCGTTCAGAAGGGTGCCGTGTGTATTAGTACTAGTCGGTCGGAGGTGGAATATTTACCTAAACCATTGCCACCACCAGAGGCGGTAAATAAACGGACGTAATTGCCCAACTCTCATTTCATACTAAATCGTATTAAGAGATTTACTCAATGCATTTCCCAAGCTTTTAATGGCTCTCTATGTATTATTATTACACTCGAATAATATTATGCAGTGTCTCTGTTCTATACATGTATAATTAATATATTTTGCCTTTGTCTAAAATATTTCGAGGAAAATTAAGCAATTATATGTAGTATATGTGAAGGTGTGTGTATGTGTGTGAATACGAAACATGTCTAGGTAGTTATAGACAGGCAAACGTATATTGGCCCGAAAAACATAAACAATTATATTTCGTTAAGTAAATTTGTTGTAAAATTTTCTCTTGAATTAGTTTTATTTTATGGGTAGAACGGTAAAATTTAACAAGCTTATCCAAAACATTTAAGTAAATTCATAAATAAGTTGATTTTTAAGTACCAATTTAACTTTGATTAATTAAAATGAACACCGGTTTCCCTCTCGGATTTTGAACCCTTTAAATACCGTAAGCAATTTTGCGGGTCGATACTTAAAATTTTTTTTTTAGAAAGATTTTTATTGATTAGATCCTTTATTTAATTCGTTCTTTTGTTGTCTCTCCTACGGTCATTTATTCGTAATCAAAGATTCTTCAGTTTTGTAAAATCAATTTTAACACCATGACGGTCATACTCTGTAATGACAAAACGCCCGACTGGTACACTAATTTGCTAACGTCCAACGACGTAATATGTGAGTTAGTAAGGTTTCACTTGACGCATTATGACGTCGATGACCATCAAGGTGTTAAAAGACTTTATGGAATAATTAGGGTATTATAATAACTTTGCCAAAACTTTTTGATATGGAAGTGATAAATTTCAAGCAGTTTAACTTAGAGATCCGGTCCGATCAATACGGGAGTCCAGACCACTGTCCACAATGGCTTTAAAAGCATTGCACAAAGTAATTGTACTATGGTATTTTAACTTCTTTTGTACAAGCAAATCGACTTAATGTGAAGTAATTATGGCTTATTGAGTTTAGATTTGAATTATCTGATACAATTTTAATATACATATATATGTATTTTGCATTTTTCAATACTGAAATCATTAATTTGAAGTTTCACCGTTCAGCCGCTAGCGGGCGAGAACTACTTCTGGTGAAAGTACTGTAACTCGAAAATGATACAAGATAGAAAAATGGGACTGCCGCGATAAAGTGAAGGCCAAGCGGTAGAGAAGTAGAGAGTAGCCTTAAAATGTCATAATACTGTTGTCGATTATAATGAGCAATGCAGGGTTCGTTACTTCATGAAATTCTTTTATAATCTTGTTTTACTAAGGTACATTTTAAAAATTTAAACATACTAAATGTGATCAAATAGACGTTTCTCAAAAAAAGAATTAAAATTCAGAAAATATTGGTTGTATCTTTTAACATTGTAGCTTGATTTTATAAAATTTTAAATAGATTTTGTCAATGGTTAATAATAAATAAAATCGCTTTGTTTTTTTCCTTCTGTTAAAACAATAAAAAACAATTCAACCCCAAGACTATTACAAACAATTTAAAAACGCAACAGCCACAACCCATAAAGAAAATAGGAAACAAGAAAACAAAGAATAAAATAAAATCAACATGAAAATAACATTTTAGTAAATTTAAATTTCCATTTTGGTCGAATTCTCAAAATGATGGTATATTTAAAATTTTGTCACGAAAGAAATAAGAAATACATAGCACTCGTATGTTGAACAGTGACGGAGAACGGAGAACGTTTAACAGTAGAACATACATAAAATAATAGGAAAGAGTATAGATACCATTTGTATGAATTGTTGTAAATATCCAAGATTGCATAATACGACAAGCAAACCGCATATAGTTACGTCTACACCATTGGTCAAATATAGAGCATACCCATTACAAGAGTAACTGTGTATATTCGAATTGAAATATATTTTAGAATATATGTAAGTATTAGTGATGTTGAATGATTAATCGCTTAATTGGAGTAGTCGACTAATTTTATTTACATTTTAATGATGTCGGGTGACTAGCCGATTAATCACTTTGGTCGATTAAGTTTGTTAAAATTTAATCATTTTTTAATCAACTATTTGACCCTCGACTAAATGACTATGATTATTTTCTGAATAACGTATCCAAAATATGAAAACTAAAAAGTTATCTCTGTAGGTATGATTTTTCACGTTTATGTCATTTGTATAATGTAAACAAAAAATCTCAAAGGCAATAATTCAGAAAAAGGCATCGTTTTTGAAAGAGTTACATAGGTTAGTCTATTTATGAATTCGACTAAAAATTTAGTCGATTAGTCAACTATTATATTTTCGACTAATGATTTCGATTAGTCGACTAACTGCTTCTCGGCTCGATAATAGTGATGTCGGATAATTAATCGATTAATCGGTTTAGTCGATTAATTTTGCTAACATTTAATCATTTTTTAATCGACTATTTTACCGTCGACAAAATGACTAAAATGATTAATTTTTTTTTAAATGACTACAAACGACTAATTTAATAATTTTTCTTATTGTTTATTGGATTTCAAAAAATGAAAAATAAAAAAAACCCTATTTGTATGATTTTTCACTTTTATGTGATTAATAGATTGTGATTATGTTATATCTTTCTTTTTCTTAAAGAAAAACTAAAAGTTAATACTAATTAATTTCAAAAGAAAATACCATAGTTACATAGGTTACTCTATTCATGAATTCGACTAAAAATTTAGTCGTTTAATCGACTATTCTATGCTCGGTATTTTCGACTAATGACTAATTTCGTCGGAAAAACAACTTTAGTCGATTAATCGACTAACTGCATCTTGACTCGACATCACTACTCGATAACACAATAGTAAGTATTTTGCAGACGAGCTTAAGTCCATTGTAAACACTCCATGGGCTGTATTATTCTATTCCTTACCCATAATCTATATTCCCAGACTCTCTAATTTCAAGTTTAGAATAAATTCAATGGCTAAAATTAAAGAAAAATTGTATATCTTCAGTTAACATCCTAAATTTGACGATCTAAAAATCCCAATATTTTTAAGAGCTAACAGATTTAAATTTTTTTTACTATCTCCGTACCACAATACATAAATAAAACAGCGACAAACGAAATACAAAATGCCATCTTGAATGAAAAGTGAATTTCCTCTCACGATTGTTGTCACTGTCACATAAGGGAAAACTTAACACTATTATTACCATACCGTTGTAGTAGGTACGCATAGGGAGCAACGGTACGGTCGGTGGTGGCTTTAAAGCTATCTGCCGGGCTCCTGCGACTCCTTCGAATGTGAACAACGTACACGGAAAATGAATGTTACCGTTATCGAATTTAAAGTTTGTCAAAAACGTTACAATTTTCCACATGCGTTATTTTTATTGATATATTCTTTTATGTGTTTTGAATTATTTCTTCGAAGATTTCGTCGTTGTTGGGTCGATTCCAACAGTCATCATAATAATACCGGTAGGTGCACGTCGCACGGCACGTATGTCGCTACCTACATAACAGCTCCCAAGTTAAACCGACAACCGACTAATATTAAATTTATTATTTGGAAGTTATGTTCCTGTTTATATATTTTAATTTTCTGCAAATTTGAACTAAATAGTTCCACCGTTCGTTTTATATTTTTATTTTTTATTTTTTTTCGGTAAATCTGCGATGTATATGTTTTGCGTGAAATAAAGGTATGTCAGGACGATTTAAGCTTCTTGTCACATTAAATGTCTGTAAAATTGTAATGCTTTATACGGTAGCAACAAGGTTTTTGAATTTATACTTCTTTTGGCGCGATATGAAAAAATAACACTGTAATATAAAAATTAAGAGGATGAGCTGTCTAATAGCTGCATTATACACGTGCTTTATTTCGATACGAATAAGAATTCTTATGTATAATAAAATAAACAAACATTTGTCAGTAATGAATATTACGTATAAAAATTGTGTTTAACTTTTTTAAGTGTTCCAATATAATTGAAATTTGTACTATCCGTTCGAATTATTTCATTTCAATAGATTATTTGCAAGCAATTTAAGCAACATGGGGTACACTTTTTTGTAATATATAGAAATCATATTGAAGGATTAACAAATAATGTAGGTACTCTGCGTATGTCTACAAAAATTAGATTAGTAGACCGAGAATCATAAGTGTTATTTTTGTAGCACCGGATGCGAATCCGAGAATCCGAGGCTGAAAAATCATAGCCACAAAAAGAAACTTACGAGCCGAGTATGAATAAGTTACTTTTTCGAAAATGCAATTCATGGAAAATAAAAAACTATTTCCATAGAAAAATCTATTTACTAATTGACGGTAAGCAATTACATACGTTGCTAGGAAGGTAAGTCAGCTGCTTATGAGCTGCTACTTTTAATTATGATAAATAGAAAATAGGATGATAAATGTTAAAATTACGCATCAAATAACCTCCTACTCAAACGTCAACTTCCGATTCAAGAGGTTGAAAAATTACTATTATTCAAAAATAGCAACTGAAGATGCAAATAAAAAAAAAGGTTAGAAATAGCCACTTAGACTTCTTTTGTTATGACCGACTAAAATTAAACCAAACTTTAAGGGGGACCACTAGTGTGACCGCTTGAAAAAAAGATGATTTTTGGGAATTTTTTTAAAGAAAACTACTATACGGAATTTTTTAATATTTTCAGGATATATTCGTTGATATATAGTAAATTTATGATAAAATTTTTGGACCAAAAAATTGAAAATTCAGTGAGTTATTTGAGATCTCCAAAAAAAAGTTCCCCCACTGCTGCAATGATAGCGGCCTTCACACTGCTTGAAATCAAAAAAACCAAAAAGCCTATTAAACTAGAAGGTATGGTCCGTACCGTGAACCTCAATCGGAAAAGGAAAGTTGAAATTCAACAAAATGGCGGAGTTTTTAAAAAAAAGTTTCAAATTTTGCGCGAAAATTTGATGATTTTTGGCTTGCGAAAATTACATTTTTTATTCGATTGGAAAACTGGAGGTTCATGGTACGAAGAAATATATATAAAAGAAGCTGCAATCAGAATCAAATCGATCGAATGATTTGTCTTCGAGTTAAAACTGCAGCAAATTTGAAAAATGTAGTTCTACGTAATTTTACCTTCTAGTTTTAATCACTGAGAATTTTTACTAGAATTATTTACGATGTACTCACTATAACGGTCATAGTACAACTAGATGAGTCGTTTAAATGTGCCATTGTCTAGCTTCTCCACAACATGTGACTAGCAGCCACGTCCAGAAACTCCCGAACTATCAACCTTCATACATTTCTCAATACCTCAAAGTTAACAATGAAAATCAGAATCTACTCTTCGGATGGTTGTAACTCAAAAACTATTTGAGATATGCACTTGAAATATTAGTATGTTATTTTTAAAGGTATAGACTATCGAAACATGCATTTTCGGAAGAACTGTAATTATTATTTTGAAAGATTATAATATCTGACGTAATTACATAAATTATAATTTTTCTACTTAAATTTAATAAAAGTAGTAATATTACGGGCCGTTCAAGGGCCGCTTTCCTACCGTTGTTGCACAATTTAAAATTTCTTCCCGCGGACTGATCAATAAGAATTTGATTGGCAATTAATGTAAGCAACTTATTAATATAATATGCAACTATTGCTCGTAGGTACAGTAAATTAGTTGTTAATTTATTCAATTCAAATTAATAGTCAGATTGTATGAATTATTATAATGTGATTAATAAATAATGAATTTATGACTGCATTAGGTAATTAACTGAACATTTTAATTGTAATTACGATACTTAATTAATTTATTATTAATATCTGCTGATTGATACCGGTGTGAACACAATAATTATATATGCTAAATAACTGACAGTTTTAATATAAGTATTTTTCTTGTTTGATTTAACACTGATTTAATTTAACGTAAACATTTAATTATTGTTTTTTTAGATAAAAACAATAATTTTTTTTTAGTTTTCCAATGGGATTTATTTTGAAATTTAGCCTAACGTATTTTGTCTGTAAATAAAGGTTTGCTCATAAAATATACTTGAAATAAGCTACGAAAAACACGTCAATTATGTATTTAGAAATTTAATGTAATTATTCAAAAAATTTTCAAAAATTAACTACAGAATTCACATAAGAATTTAGAAAATATATTTTATGACGACAATTGACCGGGGACAATTTATTTAACATTAACAATTCAACATTACTAAAATATCTGTATGAAATAGCAAGTAGCATGATAAAATTCTAAAAGTGTATATGCTGCCGATAAAAAAAGAACGATTTAATTGTCAAAAATAAATGGCATATTAATTAATGAAACTATAATTAACGTTGCACGTTCGAAACGTTACATGCAAGATTAAAAGGCACTAATTAATAAAATATATCCGTACTAATAAAATTTATCGTCAGTTGGAATGAGAAGTGTTTACCGATGTCAACCGAGAGAACTTGGCCATGTTAATGACTGCACAACAAATACGACATATTCTAAATTAATCTAAATATATCTGTCTCATAATAATCTTTTATTTATATCGTTAGATCACTGTCATTTTTATTTCAAGTATGTATGGGCCATTCTACAATTTAGTGATCAAGAAACTCCTCCCTTAGCCATCGTGGTATTTTAAGTATTAACCGAAAATCTAGCAAAACCTAGCAACGGTGCATTAAATGAAATGCGGTGGAAGATTTAGAAATAAGATGAAGTCATATAAAAAGTAATCAAGGATTGCGAAAATAAAATATTTAATATCAACATCTGAGCTAATTATGTTTAGATAACCAGGCCCGATGAGAGAGAGGGGCAGCCGGTAACATCGGGCCCCGGGCTTGAAAAGAAAGGCTGGGAAAAAGTAAAAGAATAATAAGTGTTTCTTTTTCTGCTTGCTCGTCAGTTATATTTTTGGGAAAAATGACCGTTTTTTTTTCGTTTTTGCTCGTGAGTTATATTTTTGAGGAAAAATGGTCCCGTCATTTTTTTTTGCTCGTGACCTATATTTTGATATCTATGTCACCAATTATATCTGGTCTATCCTTGCGATCCGGCATTTCTCTCCACGGCGCTGTAGAGCTCCACACTTCTTAAATAACCTAAGAAAGTGTACGGACCGTATAGCACACAGGTGAAATACACGTAATTTATGGCCAAAATTGATAAAAACGAAGTTACTCTGGTTAAAAAGTAGTAACCTAAATTAGCAACCAGACATAATATGACACCACCTATTAGTGATCTGTAAAACGTTATTTAGCTACCCACACGTTTGATTTAAACAGTGATTGCTTATGGAGTAATTTATTACAATTTTGAATATTTGTTTAAATAAGGTTCAATATTTTTATTTAGTGAATATTAGCATTAAAACGTTATGGATTCATACCTTCAGGTAAATATACTATTATCTATTAAATTTGCTTGCGTCTACGTGCATTTCAGAAAACTACCACAAAGACAAGTTAAGTCCTATCCTAACGATATTATAAGTCTTTTAAAAGAAGCAGAAGTTATGATGTAAAATTCTGTTATCCTTCTTTTAGTTTAGTATTAATATAGTATCAATAAATCTTTATTTATCATAATACACATTTAAACTATTGTTTTAGACAAACTAAAGCAATATATAGGCGAAAACACACTTCAGGTAATATTGGCCAACTTTTAAGTAAATTTCCCCTGTGTGCGTACTCAAGATTTGAATAATTTTCCAAAATTACACCTCAATTTAAATAAATTTGGAAATTGCTGTGAGCAGTTTAATGGGTACATAAGGTCGAAATTTAAGATTTCAGACAACAAAAGTCTATTTAAGTAAAGAGAACAATTAATTTTGTAAACCTACATCTGATTTAAATACTAGTGAGCTGAATATTTCTGAAGAACTTTTTAGACTTGTCGGAAATAACAGATACATTTGATGACTTAAAATAATAAATTTAAAATGTATACCTTATTTCAAATACAATTTACCATGAGCCATCGTTAAAAAATTAAATCATTCTTATATTCGAAATAACAAATCAATCTTCTATTCTTTTGTAAAAACAAATTGCAAATTTAAAATTTATGTAAATGCAATAATGAAAGAGATAAAGCTAAAAAAACGGAAATTATTTAAATTCATAAGTGATGCAGCATGGTTAAATTTAAGTGAAATGGACCATATATACCTACTTGCAAATATCATTATTATTTATCTTTATAAATACGTCAAAATTACTAATGGAAAAAAATTGGTGAACTTTACTTATATATTTATTTTTTATGAACTCGAAATGCATTTTCACACCCTTCGACATAACGATACGTAGTAGGTACCTACCACATCCATAAAAATACACCTCAAACTTTTTTCCCATTTATTACCCGGTGTAACAAAAAAAAAATAACAATAAACGTTAATAAATATTTCATTAAAATATAAAATAAACGTATTCGTGACAACATTACGGCTGTTTAGAACCGTCTATTGTTTGGGGAACTCACACAAAAAAAACTCGTTAAGAATTGTTGTATACGTCTATCCTATTACACATTACCTAAGGTTGTATTCTGATGAGATAAGTCTAACAGGCATAGCAATGATGTGTAGTAAAGTGAAGAAAACAATGGCAAAAGAAAATAAGGACATTACCATTTTATTGACTCCAAACAGCCTGTAAAATGACACCACTGTTGTCATGTAATGTGCGGCAAGTGTCGCTCAACAATTGTTTGTCATCAAGAGTGAGAGGAACGCAACAACGAACGCAACTTTAACCGAAAATGTTTCTTACGAGAGAGCACGTGATGTGTGCGGTGTATGAGATTACTTATTTTTGTTTGGAACATTCAATGTTCCATACATTTAATATGTGAATACGTGACAAAAAAAATAGGAATTGAAGCTCGAAATTGAAGTTACAGATAGCGAAAATAGTTAAGGGGGGAGGGTCCCCCAGACAACGGTTTTTTAACAATTTTTTTTTAAGAAACTGGATACACTTATTGTATCAAATGAAGTTACATAGTATAGTACATGTTATAGTGAATTAACTCATAAATTTTTATGCAAAAAAAGAAAAAATGGCGGCGCTACAGCTGTTCCAAGTTGACCTTTTAATTTGCGCCGTGGAATGCCCAGCCTCTTGTAATCAACTGAATTCAATCGGACAAAAAAATTTTACTAAAATAAGTCATTACGCTTTGCATATACCTATTTCTGATGAGAAAATTTGTTTTCACAATTTAAACAAATAAACAAACAAAATAAACAAATTGTTATAAACAATATTTATACACGGAGAGAAAATTCCTATAAAAATTACTGTGCTCATACTACAATCGACGTGTAACAGGCGAACATACCCAATTTTTGTACGGTAAAATTATAAAAATTGCAATAATATAACTATAATTTTTATAATTTTACCGTACAAAAATTGGATATGTTCGCCTGTTACACGTCGATTGTAGTATGAGCACAGTAATTTTTATAGGAATTTTCTCTCCGTGTAGTAATAATTTATGCAAAATTTTAGGTATATGCAAAGGCCAATATCTTAAAGAATATCTGTACAAAATTTCAAGTTAATACCTTAATAACTTTTTAAGTAATGTTCCACGTCGCGGAAAAAAACCTGTTTTGAGAAAAAACGCTATTAAAAAGTTGAGTTAAAAGTAGTTTATCGTTATCTAAGATAATCTTTCTGTTGGGATTAAAACATTAGAAATATATTCTTTAAGGTTCACATGAACTTTTAATGCAAAACAAAAAATGAAAAATTTGAAAGTTCTGGAGGACTCTCCCCCTTAAGAAGTTTGGAGGGAGCATTATGAAGTTAAATATATTTCTGAAATTTAATCAAGTTTTAGAATACAATCAATATACGTTACTGGAAGTCTGAAGTAGAGATGCGCATGGGAGTGATTAACCCGTTCCCGTCCGCTCCCATTCCCGTAGGAAAATTTTCACTCCTGCCCGTTTCCTTCAAATTAGTCTCGTACTCGGTGGGACCCGCTTTTTCATTTCGGCTTCCGTTTTATCAAGAAGATTTCGAATTTTAAATAACGAAAATGAAAATTTAGCACTCCCGGAATATTTATCCACTCCCGTCCGCTCACAATCCCGAAGAAAAAATTTCACTCCCACCCGTTTTGTAAAAATCATACCCCCGTCCCGCCGGAACCCAGCGAGACTCGAGGAGTCCCTTAAAACTCCCGGCCCGATTCCTGTCTCTAGTCTGAAGTATTGTTTAGAAGTGGAAAAGGATAAGAATAATCTAAAAATTCAGAATCACAATTAATTTAGTTCTAGGCTTCAAAAATTAAATTACCAACTTATTTTCCAGATGAAACAAATTTTGATAAGAAATTACAAAAAAAATATCTGCCTTGTAAAATGTAGAGTTGGTGAATCTTATAGAAATGTATTAGGGTATTCAGTCTTAAAAGTTTGAATTACTGACTATTTTAGAATATTTTGAAATTCAGACTGAATTACTGGAATCCTAGATATCCTTAATAATCATGAATGGAATATCAATATTATACGTGGGTATATTACTTTATCCTAAAACTGGATTCAGTATTTACCTAAAATCTACGTACTTTTTTTACTGTTTTTGTACAGGATAAATTGTGATTTTATTAAAATATACGTGTTAATCCCACAATTCTTACATTCAGGTTCGGTTTTATATTAACTAATAATTTAAAAGAAAAAAAAATCACGTCCCGATCCTAACATTGGGATTAATACTTAAAAATTCCGAAATCACGCAACCGAAATTTCAAAATTCGAATTAACATGCTAAAATTCATTTAACTATTTACCTTAGCAAGTGTTTAAAATTTGTAAAGCTGATCTGAAAAAATCAAAAATTTGTAGACGATTATCTGCTGGCTCTGCAGATAGTTTTAGGATTGTTTTAAAAAAAGAAAGTATAACTGAAAGTATTAATACTGCTTTAGCATTTTTGGAAATAAAATTTCAGAAAGACTACCTACCGAAACATTCTGTTTTTATCTTCAAAAACAACCGGTTGGATAATATTAAAAATATTCAATAAAATAAAAAATTGATCAAGTTTTCAGTTAAGGCTGATTTCGGGTTTTGAAAGTAATAAGCGCAAACAGTACATATTATTATAATATACATATAATCAAAAGTGATGCAATAAATATAAATACAAGAAAAAAGTTCGATAGTCCCTTTTTAAAGTCCTATTATTAATGTACATTTGTAGATATGTACAGTATTTTAATTGGCTAAAATATCTTGTATTGCACAATATTTTGAATATTAAAAATGAAAACTAATTGATTTATTAAATCTTACATTAGATCAACATAACATATGTAATTTTAATTACAAATTGGGTGGTCACAAGATAACTAGACAGAAATAGATATACCTATAAATTATGTAATGATGAATATATAATTAACTATAATATCTTTTAGACATTCATCGTTTGCATAACATATAAAATGACAAAATGAATTTGAGATACGAAAAATTATTTTTGAGAAATTATTTGAATTCATGAAAATGCTCAGTCTCTGTGATTCTCGAAATGTTTAGTTACTGAAAAAGTTAATTATAGAGATCAAGTTGTTACGGAAAATATTATGAAAATCAGTTGAGGACAGAGGTACAATAGGTACCTATCTTTCCACGACTGGAATCAGTGTAACCAGTAAGAGATAGAAAATATGTTATATACGTGCACGGTGCGGTGTTTACTTTGTATTGGCGCGCTAAACTGTGTATGTGTGCGTAATCGAAATAGAGGTGGCAGTCACGTGACCCTGCTTCGCATACATATGTGTGATACCACAACGCTGCGTGGGAGGGGGAGGGGGTTCTACAGTGTTAACAACAATCAAATCCATTGTTGTTTGACTGACTTACAGTTGGTCAGTGCCACTGAGGCACTAACTACCTACGAGCCTAAGGTACACAAAAATGCACACTGCAGATTTCATGATAGAGATAGTTGCTGTGTCTCCATTACTCCAAGGTTGAAACTATCAAAGAACAAAATTAGAATACAAAAAAATCTGTTGAAGTTTCTTGCTGACTAGAAAGACGATTGTTAAAAAAAATGCATTATCTATCTTGTCTGCTTTTTAACTGGTTTCTGCTTACAATTACACACGGGGGGCAAATAACGAAGGGAGTTCTCAACAGTGTTGATCATAAGAACAGTCTTACCACTAATCTTAATGAAAAACGCTAAAAAGCCACAATATTGTACCGTAAACAAGTAAAATATTTAAACATGTATAAGGAGTTTAAAAATGATTAGGAAATGCGCTGTTGAAAAAAAAAACTAATTGAATTTTCTTGTCCCATCGAAGATCAGAGATCGAAGATCACAATTTTCCGAATGTTTTAAGGAAGCTACTGTAACGAGAAACCATTAACTGGAAACAAGAAATTTAAAATAATTGCAATAACTGTTCAAAAATCAGGAAATTTTTAAGTCCTTTAATAATTAAGAAAAATTAACTCGTAAACCATAAAACTAAACTAAAATGCTTGAACATGCACATCTTCATTATAAGCATTAGGTTGATGTCGTTGATATTAATCTATCGTAAAATATCAAAAGAAAGTGTTCATTTCATATTTTTATCCACAAGAAAATTTAAGCGGTAGGTACCAATAAACACTTGTATGGATAATATTAGAAAATATTAGTAAAAGTCATTATAAGCATTAGGTTGAAGTCGTTGATATTAATCTATGGTAAAATATCAAAAGAAAGTGTTCATTTCATATTTTTATCCACAAGAAAATTTAAGCGGTAGGTACCAATAAACACTTGTATAGATAATATTAGAAAATATTTACAAAAGTCATTAGTACTAGTAATTTCCAACCAAAGTATCCTAATCGGTCGGTTAAATAATGAAATTTTCCAATGGCTTGCTATACTGGTATTCAATATTTACGAAATAAATATCCAGAAATGATGGTTTGGGAAACATTTCATACTTAAGTAGGTATTATATTATGTATTTTTTTTAAATGTTAACATTGTTAACTTTAATTTATTCCTGTTCGGACAAAAATGTTACTTTAAAATTAATTCCAATTTATTCAGATTACATAACAAAATGAAAATGAACCAAAATAAATTTAATGAAAATTTATTCAACATTATTATAAACAAACAATATTCTAAATTCCACTGTATAATATATAAACATTTGTACGTATATCCACATATTTTGTATACAATATGTATCATGTAAGTAATAGACCAAGAGACCTAGCCTACAATTTATTCAAAGAGTTTGACACCAGTTGAAATTTTGTATATATCTGAAACATATGCCAAAAATTTGATTGAACAACTCCGGTTCCATAAAAAGTAAAAGACCTGTCGTCATTTTTGTTCAAAATTGACAAATACGTCCTTTGCAAATATTCGGAAAAATATTGACTTTCAAACAAGAAGGCGGTTACTACAAGATTTATTGTTTATAGATTTTGTAACAGCAAAACTTTTTCCCGTAAAATGGGTCGTTTCTGAAATATTTAGATCGAAATCTGTTTACTAGGATCAATTAATCGATTTTTAAAACTTTTCACTATTAGAAAGAAAGCTAAGCTATTTTAGATGGATACAAACAAGTTATCATACGAGATCCGCCACTGTCCAAACTTTGAAAATTCACTATATTGCGCAGATACTGCAACAGAAGTTTTTCTTTCTTGTCAAGGGTATATTTGCGGAAACCGTAAAGCGTTAATGGTGTTCCAAGGAAAGCTCAAAAAATTTAACATCGAAAATTGAAAAGTTGGCAAGCCCGGTCCTAACCTTGGCCCTGTAAAGTTCAGTCTTAATCTCAGGCTTGGTCTTGGTATAATATTTTTAAATTGTGGTACAATGAAGATCTTTATAAAAATTATTTTCAAAAATTTTAGTAAAATGATACACTATGTAGATATAAATAAGAATCGTTCTTTTTCTCAACCGTGTCAGGCGCGTATACAAGGACGGACGGGGTCAAGGGGTCATGACCTCACCGGAGGATTAAAAATATACACCAGATATTATTTAATTTTGAGCACTACATCGGTAAAATTTCGGATTATTGAGCCAGTTGACGTTTAAGGAGTCATCGATAACTTCCAGTGCGCGTGACTCCTTCAAAAAAATTCATAACAAAAATTCTTCTGTTTCTAGCTCTTTTATGAACCGTTTGCCCGTTTCCCCTTCGTCCTCCAGGATCTTGGCTATATACGCCTTTGAATTATGTTTACTTTAGTTTTCGTACTAATCTGGTAACAGTACCTACTTATTGGGCTTGCAACAATATATATTGGTCACAGTGTTGCACTAGGTTTGAGGTTGTTCATCCAGATTTGCGGAGTAAATTTCACGCATGGACACAAAATCTTCAAACAGTACGAAACTCTTTGAATGGAATGCACGTTAGCTCTTGTTCTATAGGTATGTATCTATCTACATACAATACTAACTACAAGTAGACCGGCCACTTCTAATGCTAAATTAGCACGATTCCAAACAATTACACATATTTTGTTACACACACACACACACACGTGTATTTGATTGTATGTGTATGTTAAGTGTAAATGAATGCAATACGCATTGGCGCCAGCAAAAGGCGTGTTATGTTCGGAATTGAAGAAATAATAATAACACTTATGATAGTATTTTATGCATTAGGTGTCCATTAGTGTCTGTACGAAGTGATACATCTCTGTTTACAATACACTAAATGATATCTTCCATATTGTTACAATATGTTTATACGCGCGTTTAGCGCCATCCTTTTCGCTACAATATGTACTGTATGCAATATTGATCAATTATTTATTTATCCTTTTTTAATTATTCAAGTATTAAACAAATCGTATTCTCACAACAATCAGTCATGTAATCATTCATTAGGTATTTTAAATATATTCAACATTTTGTATTTTAATAATTTTATTTAGAATTTTATAGAATCAATATTTATATTATTTGAGAGAAATAAATTGTTTTTCAATTTTGATTGAAGTGAATTTTTTTTATCAAAGGACAATGCAATTTGTTTAATATTTGTATGTATATTTATTTAAGCAAATAATTTTTGTATGCACTTTGTTATACACAAATTAATAGTCGTAAAAATATTTGCAAGCACGATTTCCATTTTTATTAATAACTCTTGAGGGTTTTTAGATGCGATATCTAACTATTTCTACTTGGATGTGCAAATCAGATGGCCCCTTTCTCAAATTTTTCGTTTGAGTGGAGGGGGTAAAAAATTATCGATTTTGTTGAGGATTATTAATAAACTGGATAATTTTTATGAAATCGAAAATTTATTAAGAATGATAATTATTTATTAATAAATTTGATAACTTTTTACCCCGTTCAACCCATGCGAAAAATCGTAAAAAAATTATTAGAGGTTATAATTGGGAAAAAAATTTCTAAAAATAAAATATGTATAATGCTAGTAATGTAGTAGGGTAAGTGCGGAAGAGATGCCGCAGTAGCCATAGTTCGTCCGTTGATTGATAGATAGCGCTATTAATGGATTATATGTTTAAAATAAGTTATTTATTTAAGCTGTATATGGTAACATTTATGACTAGTCCATCAGTTTAGTAATTATCCAACTTTTATTATTGAAAAGTAAGTTTTTTTTAAAACATAATATTTTATCAAGCATTTAATTCATTAGAATTTAAGAATGTATATTTCATTGTTTTAATGAAAATGAGTTTTGTTATTAATTTACATATATTTTAAAAGTACTGTATAAAATTTTAGGTTAGAATTCCGCACTATGCTTGCTATAGCAACATGCGGCATCTATCCCAACAAAAAGGAGAGATGCCGCATTTAAAGTTGGTATAGATGCCGCATCATATTACATATTAAAAAATAGACTTATACCTTAATTATGCATTTTTTTTTTGGACTGTAAATTATGCCACGTGAATATAAAAGATCCATTAGTGGATCAGGAAGAGCTCTCATACTAGTGAAGATAACGAAAATAATGATGATTGCCTGTGTATTGAATGTTTTGAAAAGAAGCAAAAAAAAGCTGACTGGTTAAGATATATAAAATACCAAAAATGGTTACATATAGCATGCATCATGTATGGAGATGTGTGCAAAATGCAAAATTTTTAATATGAACTATGCGGGGTCTGTCCTTTTTTGATGCGGCATCTCTCCCATAGGTCTGGGAGAGACGCCGCTTTGCAGGCTCTACAAAAATGTTAATTATGAATCCTTTATGACTCAAAATTTAAAATTATATACAAATAATTTTAAAGAACAATGTTTACATTTACTGTACACCACATTTCAAATCAATTAAATGCATACATCAAGAATTACCAAGTGTTTTCAAAATGTGCGGCATCTCTCCCGCATTCACCCTACTTTACCTTAACTGACATAATAATTATATATATATATCGCAGCCAATTAGGTAAATATATAAAGCCATTGAAGAAAAAAAATTTGAAGCGAACGTGCAGTGACCTGAATGGGTAGGAGAAAGTTACATTCGATTAGATATTCTTATAAATATCAACCCTAAACGCGTTTGAGGCCGCTATACCCCATATGGTTACCCCGCCATGCTCTTTTAAAATTAATTTTCTTACTTAAAGCATTTTATCATCAGATTACATAAATTGTATCATTCAATTTTTTTTACGTGAAATAAAATGAAATAAAATATTTAAAAATATTCCTATATGTAAACTATTCCTTTACCATGTTTAGGAAAACAATTTCTAGGGAAACCGTGAAGTTTTGTGTTAAGTATTTTGCTATGAAACTTTTGCTATGCGGCCCCGATGCACCGCATAAAAAGGCTTTTTCTTGTACAATCTCTAGCGAAATTTTCGAATATTTTTCTTTTTTGTGGTCCTGATTCATCGCATAAAAAGAGGTTATGTTGGTGATATGAATAAATGCGACGAACTTGTTAAATACAATAATTTCCGCAACACTATTTACGATCACGATTGTTCATTATTACATCATAATTCATTAAATTTTACCTTTGATTTTTTATTGAAAACTTTGCTCTTCTGATGATATTTAATATTTTTGTAGGTTTTTTCCGTTTTATTATTTATTTTTATGCATTGTACCTACATTATATTCTGTGATGCATCAAAGCTTCTATGGCAAACAATAGACAAAGATTTCGAATCTACCAACGAGCATCTAACACACACACATGAATGCTCAGTGCATATATACACTCATACTCACACACATAGTATGTAGATAGATGCGTATAAAAAGATAAATATAATAATTGACAATTTGATTTATTATTAAAATCGAATCCTTAATCAGATAAAATGTTAGGAGCGAAGTAACATAAAACTCAAATAGAAGAAATACGACCAGATACCTAATGATTCTTCTCTCCAGTGCATATATGTAAATGGTACACTTGTATTCAAAAATTTTAATCCAGTAAGATCTGTTTTACCGCCAAAACGTACACAGTAAAATATCATGGTTGTGAGAGTTAAGAGAACTGAAATTTTCTATGGAAAAATAGTGAAAACTTTCGAATTTGTACTTCATTTTGTAATCATCAAGTGAGTACAAATGTTAAGAAAGATATTAGTAGTATTTTTTTCAGGGAACTTTGTGGAAGGATTTTTATGTCGCCGAACGATGACATATTAATATCGTTGTGTGATTATAGTGGGGGAAAATTAATAATAATAATAATAATATACAATATAATAATTATAGAGTTGTACCTGCTTATATTGAATAAACGCAAGAGGGCTGTATTCTCACTGAATTATAGAGTTGTACATGCATATATTGAATAAACGCAAGAGGGTTGTATTCTCACTGTACTTAAAAAACGAGCCAAAAAATCATAAATTAACACTTTCACTGAGGTGACATTACTTAGTGCGTGTCAAAAACATGCACTTGACGAATTTTCGGAATTTGTACAACTTGTTTTATACGACTGGAAATGTATTCTAGTCTTTGTTTTTGAAAAAAAAGATTAAAAATTTATTTTCCGACTATCTCCATAATGACAAATCTGACAAAAATTCTGTACAGGCTGTTTTAGTGTCTCGTACCAAAACTGGTAAAATGAAACACTTACTGAATCACTGTAGTATCCGCCCATACATCTGTCACAGGCAATTTTCTCTGGAACTATTCAAAGTAAAAATTTTAAATATAGATAGAGCAAGAGTGGCTGGACCAATTATACATGTAAAATGTAGAATGTTGAATTCTGACTAAAATGTCCGAAGTCGGGCGAGGGCAGATGATTAAACTGGCAAAAATTAAAAATTTACCCAACTTCCCTAACACAAATTTTTCGTCTAAACGTTTCAAATAAAAGTTTCAGACAATAGTACAATAGATGCAGTGTTAGGCCGGCCACACACGAACAGTTTCACCTGACAGTTTTAAATGAATAGTGTAAACTGTCAGGTGAAACTGTAGACTGTAAAAGCACACACACACATACATACAGTCAATCCTTCAGTTTTTACAATGATTCGAAACAGCAGGACAATTTCACCTAGCGACATCTTTAACTCCGCCCAAATTATATTGTTAAAAAAAAAATCAAACGCACTTGCTCCTGAAGTCCTGACGCAAATTGAACTGAGAACTGTACAGTTGAACCACCACACACGTAACAATCAGTTGAACCTTTCAGTTTAAAACAATGAAATTTCATTCGTCTCAGTTTAACTATAGAGTTGAGTTGAACTGAAACTGAAATACCCGCACACGTAGCGTTTAAACTGTATAGTTGAACTGTTCAGTTCAAACTGTCAGTTGAAACTGTACGTGTGTGGCTGGCTTTAGGGAAATAATTCTTGATTTTCTTATTACTACAAAAACAAAAAACTTTTAGTTTTAAGTTTTTTCAATTATTTCAGAGTTCGATTATTGGCTTCAATCGGGCTTTTCGTAATTGTATAGGATTTATAGCATTATTCTTGTTTCAAACATGTTGCTAATAAATTGCAGTTTAAGCACAAAATTATTTTAAAATTTTGATAAAAGTCTGTTACAAACACGAGAAAACTGTGTACCACTCCGGGCTGGCAGTGAATTTCTTAATTATTGTTCACTTTTACTTCTTATATGTTAAAATGAACGACAATCTTCAATAAAATTATTATGCAGTATACTCCCGATTATCCAAGCCTTTGGATTATCTAAAATGGTCTGTTTTTTTTTTTTACAGGTATTGTAAATTGTAGTTGAGTGTTAAGGACTGTATTTTTCTCCCCATAAACTAAATAGCTACGTAGGTATGCAAGGGACCAAACTAAAATGTCTATCAAACTGTTCCACTTGTCGCCAGTGGGTGACGTAAAATCTCCTCACTATGTTGTGTACGTACACACTGTTTGTAATGGTGTTGGTTTGGTGTTTTGTAGTAGTGTGCGTATTCACACACACTACTACAAAACACCTATTATGGGACAGACCAACCTGTCCAATTCAAGTAACAATGTCTAACAATGTATTACAATGCACTCATGTCTTAAGTCGTGTCGGGTACACTCTGGGCTCACCACTAGTTACAATTTTCTACACTTACGCTGAGGACTTTCAGGTATGTATGTACTATTACTTTGATGTATAGTTAATACCTACAAGTAATTACATTTTAGTTTGGCTATATACATGCGTATAGTTATAACCTCAAAATACACTGAGCCTCCGCATTATCCGAGGTAGCCTCAGTCCCGAGAACCTCAGATTTTATTGAAAGTCTATTGTAACTGAAAGCACAATTCGACATTTACGATCATAAACAATTTTTAAAACGGCGTGTAATATTTATGACACCGTAGTGTACAATCTGTGTGAGATAAAATAATCCATATGTATGTATATGAATATACATACACACATATAATAAATATTATGATGGCTGCATGTTGTTAGTAACCCTTTAAAAACATACACTCTGCATAACTCTGAAATGATAACACAATGATTGGTACGCGGCTAATTGCAGTAGGCCGTGTCCACTCTGTGTGTGAAAACAATTGACAAGCGTGGACAAGGATCACTCGATCTGATCTCACTCAGTCACTACTTACAATACATACACATACACATATACATACATAGATAAATGACAAAACAAAACCGTTTACGTTCTATCGTTATCCCTTTCTGGTTTTCAACGTTGCCATTAATTTTATCTTACACACACCAAAACAATATCATTATCAACTAATTCATTTGTTTGTTTGACTCTACGTGTATCGCTCGCAACGTGTCTGTCTGTCGGTCGGTGAATGCCAATTCAATGATTTCGTATAAAATTTGATGATTGAAGATTAACATTGGCTATTTTTGTTTTTGAGCAGTTGAACAATTTATAATTTATAACAAAAAAAATATTTTGTTAAGAACTTCACGGTTTCCAATTTCTAAAGGTTGCCAATTTTTTTTTTATTTTGTATTCTAGTCTAGAAATTTAAAACATCAATTTTTTTCGCTATGTTCTTAAAGCGTCGGTCTTCAAGGATAAGTCCTCGAAAAGAAATTTTTAAATTCCCAATATTTATGAAATTAAAACTATTTGCATAGGGCAGCAATTACACCGCGGATGAACTGGACGATAGTCGCATGGGGATGCCCGATACGTTTAGTAAATATAGTTTAGTTTAACTCCAGTCTTCAAGCAAAGTAGACACACTGTTGCAACTGTGCAATTTAAGTCAAAAATTTAAGTATCTCAAATCTTTAGTTATCTTAAGACATATTCAACCAAGACTTTAGTATAAATCTTCAATAATATCCAAACCTTAAAAATTCAAAATTACTTTTTCCTACTATTTTAATGTAATCAAAAACTTTGAGATACTTTGAAAAGGATAAAAAAATTGATATTTTTCTCTCTTTTTGGTTTTGACCATATAACAACATTAGTTCTTGTCAGAAGACTATGTATGATTTTTGTTTTAAATCAACGAAAGGGTTCAATCATGTCGACTAGCTCACTCCCCGTTGTAGGACAAGATATTAAAAACAAACTAAAAAAAAAATGGATAATACAAATATTTTTTTATTTAGTCGGAAAAAAACGGCCAAAATTTACATTTCTAGGCTAATTAGCGTAGGTACTACAATCTTAAAAATATAGCGGTAATCTTTGGTACAGCAATATGAATATTTAGTTGTTTCAAAAAATTATTACCCTGCTCCTCCACCATTACAAGTAATTTTTCAAAATAAGACAATTTTTCTCGAGTATTTTTCTAGACAATTCAATAATTTGTAAAAAGAAATTGTACAATATATTTCATACAATAATTCAACACCATAAGCGACACAATAAAACAACAAACAAATCGAAATTTGTACACATGATATTGCGATATAATACCTACAAAACGTGCAATTGTTACAATATATTGTGCAATCATTTAATATAACCTACAGGCAATTCATAATATTGTACAAAAGCCGATTCCTGAGCGTATTGGGGCTACTTTATAGCTTTGCAATTGTTAGATAATTTAAACTCTGATACAATAATATAAGTGTATCTATCAGTCATTGCCTTAATGCCTTAATTTCAAAATTCTATTTATGTTTGCATTATTTGAAAAGAGTGTAATTAAAAATTATGTTGAATGATTTGAATCATTCACTGTCAAGAAATTATGTACACTTTGACAAATCACTGTTGTCAACATCTTTGTAATGTACGGTGTCTGGTTTTTACAACGGTTTGAGTCGATAGGAAGATACACACATATATATTTTGTAGTCACTCTGGGAATTTGTTGACAATGGCTGTCAGCTAGAGAGACTATTGCAAATTTTTGTTTATTATTCACGCTTTTTTGTTATAGTTTTTAGTTACCTACTCAAAGTTTTTGAGTTTATACGAAATCAAATTAAGATAGATTTTTAACTTTCTTTTTGCAACACGTTTTGTAATAGTAACCCCCAATTGGTACACTATTTTGACAGCTAATACACTTTGTACATATGGAATTGTTGACGTCCTACGAGGTGGTGTGGGAATTAGTAAGATTTGATTTGATCTGTTATGACATCAATGACCGTCAAGGTGTTAAAATTTCTTTGTATTTTTTAAGAATTTAGAAAAATTTTTGTTTTTTGAGAATTCAAAATAGACGGAGAATATGACGAAAAATAATTCCAGAAGAAAGATTACTACAGTCAACCCTCTTACAATGCGGAACAAAAATAATGATAGCCCACCTAATTATGATTTGTCGGAACAGAAACAGATGCCTGATTGAGTGAAAGTCATCCAAAAATATTTTCAGAATTGTATGTGTTTTTCAGATAATGCGGTACAAATTTCCTAGTTTTCACGGACTCTAAAATTATTAGTAATAGTTATAATAACAACAATAATGGGATTTAACGTTCGTTTTTAGACAAATTGTCTATCATAGATTGTAATGTTTGATGATGAGGAAATGACCAGGAAATTGGTTGCGGGGACTAGGATTTGGTAGGCACACGTCTGCAGTATTCTTAGAAAACTATGCCGATATTCATCCGGAGTTACGACGGACATTGCAAATATGAGCTACTAGTTCGTAACTACTAATGCCCTAGGTTCAGTCGGCTACTCCTAACCATCGAGAATATTTTAGTGGTAGCGTGATGGCCTTTTAAACTTGCCATATTTTAGTTAATTCTGTGAAAAATATGAAAAATTGGTTCTGCGTTTTCACAATGCAGTTTCACAGTAGGAATTAACCGTGTCGTACGAGAGTTAACTGTACCTCAAAAAAAAATTAAGATGGGAAGATTATCTATTATACTAAACCAGCCAACATATAAAATATTTTTTTCTCGTTTTTGGCCGATTTGATAGATCTCTTGATTGAAATAAAAGAAATCCATTAAAAAACATATACGTATGTGTTGGCCTTTGTGTGTGTGAGAGACTATGTGTGTGTTTGTGTGTATTTCGAGAAATAAAATTTAATACACGAATAAACGAATAAAACAAAATTTAAATAACAGGAAATTTTAGTGAATCAGAATTTTTAAACGTGTTTTAAAGTTTGAAAGTTAAATGTTCACATCTTTTTGTATTTTGACTGTCATCCAAACACTCCAAGTATTTACCAGCTAGCAAGCCAGCATCGAACGAGGAATTAAGTCTATGTGTCTGTCTGCCCGTTTGTCTGTTTGTCTGTCAGTTCGTTGATCATCATATGTGGTGTATAATATGTACTACGACGTATAAATCTGTTTGTCTACTAAAGTCAGTGTTATTGCATTCCTTAATGTGTCTATTTTTAATACATACTTAATTCATTTCTCAAATAATATTCTTGACTTAAAAATATTATGTTTCGCTCTGTTATCTTTTCTTCATACTACAATAAGAAAAAAAAATTGTACATATTCTTTCTTCGTTGGCTTACTCAGTGTGCTCCTTTTTACTATTTTTTGTTTGTTGAATACAGTTTAATTAGAACTTGATTTATTTCATTCAAAATCAGTTTCAATTTTAATGACTTTACAGTACAATTTTTTACATATTTTAACATTAAATCTGATTTTAGATATGTGTATTTGTTGTGAATTCATTCATTATATATAATATTTATCTAGTTAGCATAAATGCCATAAACATCTCACATTTTAAGAAGGGAACCCAAAGTACATCAATCTAAAACTATTTACCTACTAGAGAGATAGGCTAACAAAAAGTACATATTATTCTTATATTCATTTTTCTTACAGTACCTAGTTTACAAGAACTAAACCGCTTGCATGATTAATGTAAACATACACTTCAAAGAGGTGGGGGGCACAGAGCAACAGAGTAAACTGCTTCTTTACTTTTACTGATCGGCTAAATTTAGCTAGGAAATTACGAAAAACTGCCTGCGTAGCTTTTTCTGTAACATAAAATCAATCAGTAGAAAATATTAAAAAAATCAATAGACATTATTTAATTCCTCAGACATATAATTTTAAAAAAAATTAAAATTTTTTTGTTTTTATAGTAATAAGAACAACTAGGCTCGAGTAAATTCCATGCACCCAGCGCCTAACATATTTTACGTTTGCCTATGCACAGTAACTTTCATTACTTTGATTCAGACGAAATTTATAGGAGACCATACATGGCCTAACTCCTAAATGCTCTCAAAATTTGAGCGAAATGAGAGTAGTGGTAAGATACTGATATTTAGTGGGATTTCGCGATAGTTTCGTGGCTACTATTACTCCCATTTCGAGCCAAAACTGCACAATTTGTGAAAACTTCATAAAAAAATATCGAAAAGTGTGCCGAATAAGATGTGCATGCACCAGAACTAGAATTGCTTTGAGTCCAATAAAATTTATAAGAGACTATAGGTACATTGTCTAATTCCAAATACTGTCAAAATTTAAGGGAGATTGGACTAGTAGTAAGTAAAATATAATGGTATTTCACAATAGCGTCGTGGTTACTATTACTCCAACTTTGATCCTAAACTGTAGAATTTCTAAAAATTTCATGCAAAACGATCGAACAGTGTGACGAAAGTATGACACTTAGTGAAATTTTCGGACACGCAGACAGACGAACACTAAACCAAACTTGTTCAGGAAGGTCTAAATAGTTTCTTTATTTAAAAGCCTTTCTGCGATCATTATTTTAAAAGTTATTTGTTGTTATATAAAAAACAGCACTTTTATTTTGACGCTTGATATTTCCCAAAGTAGTGAACTAAAGTACGTATATCGAGCATTAAACGGAGCAAAATTTTGATACATTTTGTACAGTGATTCTAAAGTTATCGCCAAGCTCTAAGCGTATGTATAAAAAAAACTGTGGATAGCAGTGTGTCAGAATGTGTCAGATACCGCTTAAGGCATTTAGCCGGTCGGTGGCGATCACCGAATGCACGACAATTGTTATATATTGTTAAAATGATTATTGCTTGAACTGCACGTTGCTCTGTCCGCATATGTGTGTTATGTAGTTGTGTGTGTGACCACTCACACAGATGCAAACATCAAATCAACACCACTACAAAGAGTGTGTACCTACACAACATAGTGTAGAAAAGTGGAAGGGATTTTTTGTTTACACTGGTATCACTAGTACAAGTTTGTTTCTGAATTATTCTGTGGTTATCGTCATTTTTAATTTTTTCGAAAAATGGAATCAGTCTTACAAAACCCAAATTATTCTCTAAAAAATTAGTTCGTTTGTGTTAAGGGCAGGGTAAGGTATTAAAAGAATTTTTTTTGCATTTTTTTTATTTTTTTATCTGACTGCATAATATCTCAAGAATATTGTCTCAAAATTTCAAGTTGATTGGAGCAAATTTGACGAAGTTATAAGAATTTTTGTTATTACCTGGCAGATGTTTCGCTCTCTCTCTCTCTCTCTCTATATATATATATATATATATATATATATATATATATATATATATATCTCTTAGTTATATTATAGAAATTTCAATGGAAGTACTAACGTCTTTATACCTGTACTGTATATTTTGTCAGTGTAAGGTACAAAATTTTGTTTAGCAGTAAGTATTCTATATCAGTTTTATACAAGAATTTTTAAGTGTTCAAAACTTTAAAGCGTTCTCCCCACAACTCACGTTTTCAAAGTCAGTGCCCCTCATAACTTCAAAACTACAGCACCGATCCATTTGAAATTTTGAACAGTATTTCTCTACATAATTTACGAGGTAACGCTGGAGTTTTTTTCAAATTTGTTAAAAAATTTTATTTTACAATAACAAGTTAGCCGAGTTTTTTCGCAAAAAATCGTGTTTTTCCTTTCTAAGTGTTCCAAAACAGTGAAAAATTGAAATTTCGAAAAACTCTCCCAGCGTTACCTGAGGAAAACTATTATCTAACGCAGGGGTGGGCAAACTTAATACTGGTATGATCGACATTAATTTTTCTTATTTATGCGCGATCGACTCCGAGAAATAAGTTAAATTAAAAACAAATAAAGTATCTTTCATCTCAAATGCCCATTAGGGAAATATAGGGTTAACATAATTCCAAATTTTCATTGTAATATCGCAATGGCCGAAATATCGGTTTCGGCCAGTTTCGGCGAAAAATTGTAGTTTCGGTTTAGCTTTGGTTTCGGCAGCAAAACAGCCGAAACTACGACTGAAACCAAAACTCCGTCCATGAAACGATCGGCATTATGTATCGGCATTAAGTACTACAATTAATATTGTTAATACTAAAGTTTACTTTTACTAAGATTTGTTGGAAACTTCATGACAATAATTATATACACCACTCAGGGCCGGACCACCGAATAGTCAAATGAGACAAATGTCTAGGGCCCGATTCTTTGAAGGACCCGGTTAAACCACCTATTTTGAATATGTGAATCACTATTTACGATTGTTTTTCGGGGAAATTTTGACAAAAGTAGTAGTGTAAATCCATAGGTAAATCCGGCTCGGGGGAGAGAGAAAGGGGGTCCGGTAAGAAAAAAAGATTTCGGACCCAAGAGTGCAAGGGCGCCCATGCTTGGGGCCAGGGGGGCCGTGGCCCCTCTAGCTAATCATGGCTGGAAAAAAATTACAAAAAAGGAGCTGGAAGAAAGTAAAACGACGTTGTTTTTGCGTGTGAATGCTATTTTTATGGAAAATACGCACTATTCGTAATTCGTGGCCCCCCTATTTGGTTATGTTTGCTGTAAAATTTCGAAAAAAGGAACTCGGAGAAAAGGAAACTACGTTTTTTTTTTATTTCCGCGTCAGTGTTATTTTTGGGGAAACATTTCGGAAAGACAGACCCAGAGAAAGGGAAATGAGGTTTTTCTTTGCTCGCCTATGTTATTTTTGGGGAAAATACCGAAATTTGGGAATTTTTATGGCTACTTACAAATCAGTTTCCGTCATCCAATATTCCTTATCCAAGTTCCAGCCCGTCCCCCCTACAAATTATCATATGGGCGCCCATGCAACAGAGGGTTAATCTGGCTGTGATCGGAGTTACTTAAATAAATAAAAAATAGCAAGTAACAAATTTTTTTATGTATAAATTTTTCTTTATTTTTATTAAATAACTAATTATTATTCAAATATGGGCTTATTAAACACATAGAAATTAAAATAAAGTAGTAAGAAATTGCCTTAAAAGAAACTTTCGGTTTCGGTTTCGGCCGGAACAAAGACAGCAACCCGCGACCGAAATTCGGTTTCGGTTTCGATTAAAACACTAGTTTCGGTTGGACACTTTCGTAATAATAATTTTATTACGGAATGAACGTGCAATGATTAATAAATTTCTGGCATAAATTTTTTTCTTAAGGGAATAATACTGTATTTTTGGAGCGACATTATATTTGGCTATTTTTGGGTTATTACATAAATAATTTTGCTATTTTTGGGCTACTCGAAGGCCACTCATCGGAAATTCATGTTTTATCGTTTGCTAAATTTTTAGTAGACATTTTGAATTAAAAGATTTTAAATTAACCTAGTAAATTACTTAAAATGTCTGCGATCGACTGTCGAACTGTTCGCGATCGACCGGTCGATCGCGATCGACCGTTTGCCCACCCCTGATCTAACGAATGAGCTTTAATTTTTTATTTCGGATGATCCAGCACCAAGTTATGAGGGGCACCGCAATTCTACTTTTTTCCGAGACACGTCCGAATAATTGCTGCCATTACTGTATTTTTTAATATTTCTTGGTGAAAATTTTATAGAATATTTCTTCGTGAAAATTTTATAGAATAATCAAATTTGTTAATAATTTTTATTTTACAATTAGAAATTAGCCAATTGTTATTTGTTAATAATTTTTATTTTACAATAACAAATTAGCCAATTTTTTTCGCAAAAATGGTGTTTTTCCGTTCTAAGTGTTCCAAAAAGTGAAAAATTGAAATTTCGAAAAACCCTCCCAGCGCTACCTGAGGTAAACCATTATTTAATGAATGAACTTTAATTTTTTTATTTCGTATGATCCAGCACCAAGTTATGAGTGGCACCGCAATTCTACTTTTTTTCCGCGACACGTTCGAATAATTGCTGCCATTACTGTATTTTTTAATATTTCTTCGTGAAAATTTTATACAATATTCTTCGAATGTTATACTTTAATGTACCACCGGTTTTAATAAAGGGATTTTAACTGTGTCGTCACAAAAAAATACCAAAACATGCCTATTTTTGTACGAATTAACCTTACCCTCTGCTTAATAGTATAACTGAATATTACTATTGAAGCCGTCAGTGCATTTAAAGCAAGTCTTTATAAGTATGGCGACAGTGCTTGAAATTAAACAAAATACTGATATTTCTGAAGTAGAAGTGCCATAATCTAATAAAACGCTAAGGTATTCGGAACGAATACTTTGATTGTAATAAGGAAAAAGTGATAAGTACAAAATGCTCAAATACAAATCAAGGAGAGCGCACGCAATAATTTTTTACCCAAGTTGTCACACTGTTAGCCAGCAATACAGAAATATCTGATTTCTTTTATTTATTATCAATTCAAACTGACCATAACTCTTTAGAGGTGTATACGTAGAAGACAAAGACTATAAATATCGTGTACAACAAAAGTAATAATTTAAAAAATATCTCTTCAAAACTTGATCCGATCCGATCCAAGAGGATATTTGATCCATCCATAACTAATATGCTGCAATCACAATAGTATACTTATTGTCACACATAATAAGTATTTTTGACTCAATTGCGTTGTGTTATATTGTCATATCATAACGATAATTCAGAAATTAAAAAGTAAATAAATAAATACAAAAAAACAAATAAAACATTGAATTCCGTGCGAACGAAGCCAGCCAGCGAACGACTGTTAAATAAGACCAGGTAGACACAAAGACCATTATTACAAACAAGAATATTGTTACTATCTATCCAACGTATATATATTTATATACAGAACAATTCATTGTAATGTTTCGAGCGACGAGATGGGATATTCAGATAAATCTAGTGTACAGTTTTCAGCACACAATATATAATGTGAAGTAACATTAGGATCTGTTATCTGTGTCATTTTATCTATGTAATACCTATCTATCAGTGTGCTCGCAACGAAAAGCCTACGACGACATCAAACACACACACACACAAAGCGAACGAATAAATGTATAAATTCTTCATCATCTTTCTTAAATGCCATTCTTCGAGTTGACCTGCCTCTGCCAGCGACTTTAACTTTTATCTAACTTGGACCATCTTATACACATATATACGCAGCTAAAAAAAAAAACTAGTGTGCTTGTCATTATCAACTTAAATCCTCATATTTCTTATTTTAAATTATATTTTATCTATTTTTAGTGATTATTTTTACTTTTTTCCCTCTGTCGTCTTGTTAAAGAACGATCAATTTGTGTGATACGAGAACGAACTAAGAACAAAACGTCACCTGAGGCAGGAAATAAGTTTAGACGACTTAAAAAATTTTTCCCATAAATTGTTTCCCAAAGTTTTCAGTAAAAATTTCAATTCGTTCTGAGGTTTTGAGCGATTAATTTAGACTTATTTACCATAATTTCGACAATACATTTGCTTTTATAAATTTTTTTAAATTTGCACCCATTAAGTACTGTTGAAAAGTAACACTGATGTTGTCAAGTTGTAAGTTCAAATGAAGAAGAAAAAGGATTTCTATATCGCTCCATTATTGCAATAGTCGGTTATCTGGGAAATATCAACTTTTGAGATATTCAAGTTTAAAGTTACCAACCAAAATCCTTATTTGATTTGACATAACGATCTTCTTATTGCTACTAATGTTAACACCAGGTAATAAAAAAATCAGTTAAACTTAGACATTTGTTTAAAAACACAATAACCTACAGAAACTAAATCACTACAATTAATCATGAAGACGTTAAAATTTTAAAATTCGGTTATGTTGATTAGTTTGTAAAATTTTCAAAATTTTTTTTTTGCTTTAATACTCAGATAAAATGCAATAATCTAGTATTGTAGTAAAAATAAATTGAATTTGACGCTTCAACAGTAAGGTTATATCGATATATCTTAGTCTTGCAACAATTAAAATTTTTTATTAAAATTGTCATACAAGGATATCGATTATATTAGCTAGAATATTAAACTTAGAGCTTAACTGATTGTAGCATCTGAAAGATACGCTTTTCCTCTTTTCCTCTGAATGGTGTAGATAACTCAAAAACGTAATTTTGTCCAGATAACCGACTATTGCAATAATGGAGCGATATAATATGGTGCAGAAATTGCTGTTTAACGAAGCTAGTTTAAACTAAGTAGTTTAAATAAATTAATTAATCTCTTCACTACGGATGTAGAATACATATATTGTTTACAATATATAATTTGGGGGTCTGTTAACATGATTTTGTGACTGAGAAAAATTAAAAATTTATAAATATTATTTAAAATTACTAAATTACGCTCATTTAAAGATGTAAGATTCAAAATTTTAATTAATATAAATGCTTGTCAAGTATGCTGGACAACGATTGCCTCATTGATGTCAACAAATTTTAAAAAATCAGTAGCGAAAAGGTTAATATTTATTTTTCAAGTGTATTTTTCTAGAAACGACTTTTTGTAAATTTGTGTACACTCTAGCTCAAAAAGTTTTTAACCAATCATTTTAAAAATGATAGTTCCTTTATATAACTACGTTCTATACGAACCTAAATTTGGAGTAATATCATTATTTAAAGTATTTTTTATTGCAAAAAAGTTACAAAAGTCAAGTTAGGTCCATATAGATGAAAAACATGCCCTCAAAGTAAATTTGAAGCCATGTTGATTTCAGATGGAAAGTGGTCTTCAGAATGTTCACAGACAGCTACGTCTGATGGTGGCAGTTGATATTGCCCATATTTTCCTAGGAAATACAGTAGACTCTCGTTAATTCAAACCTGCGATAATTCGAACCTCTCTATAATTCAAAGGTATCAAGAGTTCCCTACAAAATCTCTTTATATTTCGAACTAAAACAATACATTTTTATACACTTGGTAATTCGAACGAAAAAATCATTGCTACGTAACAAAACGACGCGTTAATTCGAACTCATCGGCGTCAAACACTCGACAATTTAAAGTTGCAGAGAGAAAGAGAAAGAAAGATTGTAAGTACATTTTCAGACAAGTTCAGGTTCATTCATCGCAAATGCATAAAAAATTAAAATTGTTACCTGCGATAATTCGAACCTCTCTATAATTCGTAATATTTTAAGAGTCCCTCGAGTTTGGAATTAACGAGAGTCGACTGTAATTTAAAAAAAGATTCATGCAAATTACAAAAAAAACTTTTAATTAGTCCTAAACCAATTCCCTCCTTAAAAAGGCCTTAAAACTGTAAATATTTAGTAAAAATTAAACTTTTAGCTTCAAATCGCCAAAAAAATTAACTCTAGTCTTTATTTCTATAGTACGGAATACACTTTGAAAATGTACTCCTCATTAAATAAAAATAAAAACGTTTTCTATGACATTATTTTTGGATTTGTACGCTATTTAAATTGTATCTGGTTATCCGTCTAAACATCAACGTTTGTATGAAGTTATGAACCATTAAACGCTAATATTAACCAAATTTATACAGTGTAAAAAAGATAAGTGTACCAGCGACAATAATAAATCATTTTTTAAGATACGTATTTTTTTGTAGAACACCATCAGAAGCTTAAACAGTAAACAACTTGTAATCTTTCCCGGAGCAATTATGGTGATTATGACATTCGAAAGTAGTATGTTAAAGAAATTGGGTTTGTACAATCTAAAAAAATTTTCGCGATAACTGGAAACTTTTTTGTTCTGAACTGTAATTTTGTAGGTTATATGTGGCTATATTTTTTTTAAATCCCCCCCCCCCCCATATTTAATAAATCAGCCAGGTTATATAGCCTATATGAATGAAAAAGTATGATAAACCGACCAATTCGAACACAGCAATTTTCACCTAATCTTGACATTTTTGGATCTAAGGACCCCAGAAAATTAAAAATTGGACTGAAAATTTTCTGGACCTGAACTTTTTATTCGGACCTGCATGTTGGCGAATAGATTAATGAATATCTCAAGATCTACTGGGGCTAGCGAAATGAAACTAGGTTCAAAACAGAATTATTTTAATATGCAGTATTAAAAGGAGCAAAATTCTGGCTCATTATGGCCTTTTTTTTTAAATTTTAATTGGACTTTTTTTAAGAAAATCGGTAAAACTTACTTAAAAATTATAACGAAAGCCTTAGTTATTTTAGCGGGAACATTTCCTTCATAAGTCACGCGACTTGGAAAATTTTATAAGTATGTACCTATATATATTTTTTTGTTTTTGTTTTTTTAGGCCCTTATCTTTCTAATCAGAACTGAAAATTTTTTTAAATTATTTCTAGCATGGTAGTCATACTACACTCTCAATCGGCAATCTATTTTTAAAAGATTTTATAGCCAAAATATAATTTGGATTTTCAACAATTTTGTTTTCGATCATTTTCCTTAAAAATGGACCCATCTGTCTCTGAAATTGTTAAATAAATTTCGGTTGTCTCGGTTTCGATTGTCTTTATTTTGATAATTTATAAACGGAATGGTCCCCAGAGTACAGAGGTACAGCAACTATCTTTATCGTGTAATCTGCAGTGTGCACTTCTGTGCGCATTAGGCTACTAAGTAGTCACTCTCTCAGTAGCAGTCGCTGAGTGTAGGTCAGTCACAAGACAATGTATTTGATTGTTGTTAGCATTGTAGAACCCCCACACGTAGCGTTGTGGTATCACACAATCATACATATGTATGCGAAGCAGGGTCACGTGACGGCCATCACCATCTTCGATTACTCACACTAACACAGTTTACCGCACAAATACAAAGTAAACACCGTGCACGTATATATCATATTTTCAATTTCTTACTGCTTACACTGGTTCCAGTAGTATAGAGATAGGTATGTTGTCTCTAGTGCTCTGTGGAATGGTGTTCTTCATTAGGGTCTTACTGTCCTTCACTTGTCCTCATCGAATTTAAAAAAAAATTCTTGTAACTGCGTTGTCAGCTTTTTAAAATAAATATTGTTCTCACTTTGTCCAAATGTTGTTTAACGATTTAATATGAAGGAGAAATAGTAGCAGGATTGCCAAGACTTCCTTTTAAAGAATAATAACAATTCTATAGGTTTTCATTACACCAATACCTCGCTTTACGTCGTTTCGGTTTGCGTTTTTTCGAAGTTGCGTCGCTGCTAAATTAGTACTAATTTTCACTGTGCGTCGTTAAATTTTCGAAGTTGCGTTGTTTTGGGTTCGAGTCTTTAATTTTTTTTTTTGAAATTTTTTAAAATTTTCTTTTTCTTTCTAAAAGATGGCACGAATTTGTTGTAATATGATGGATATGTATCTACTAATGTTGTAATAAAGATTGATAATAGATGGCAACCCTGAAACCTATCTTCGATCTATACGTGGTTTGGTATAGAAAATCAAAATTCACTTTTCGTCGTGTTTTTTTGGAACGTAACCACGACGCAAATTGAGGTATTGGTGTACCCAGTTCCAATGAAAATCTATCCAATTTTTACAATTCAAAACTATAATTTTTATTTTTTTGTGAAATCGAGTTTTGATAATTACAATTTGCAATATATCTGAAACGTTGAAACCGTACGCAATTCGAAATTTTTACAAAAATTATTGTCATTTCGAATTGTGGATTTGATTATTTTCAAAACGTCGCGTCGCTACGTAATAATTGAATTTCGCCCAAAAAAAGAATGCCGGGACGGGAACAACACGGGGGCAACACAAATAATAACAAACCGACAACCATCCTCAGAGAGAACAAACATTTTACTCTCGAGTGTGGTGGATATTACGAATATTACGAATACTACGGACCGACGCTCGGCTACGCCGCTACGAGCACAGCACACATATTTATAATTTAAATTTGAAACAACATGACATTTAATATAATAAAATAAACTAACAAAATTTCAACGCCAACGTATTGTGTGTGTGTCCCGATACGATATGCTTGTGTTGTTTTGGTGTGTATGTTGTGTTCTTATTATATTATATTGTACAGTATAGATGGAATTCATTCGTTCGTTAATTTAATTGAATCCAAATGGTTTAAAAAGGGATAACACAGTCGGTAAATAAGTTTGTAAATACATGTTTATGTACAAATGAACGTGGTACGATATCGGAAATAGAAACACGAACATTGATTAATTAAAATTCACGATCGAACCCGAATCTCTTGGTTGCCAGTCAAACGTCTTACCAATTAAGCTACCGACTGCTTGTTCGAATGCCACTTATAAATATAGTGCGTGGGTGTGCGTATTTATCGATATTTAATAAGAGAAATAATAATCCGATTCTAATTCCAAAATCATGTATTTTTCTCTGTTCTCTGTACCAAGATTATTCTCCCAGCATACTAATATTTTTAATTTATAATTAATTTTATGCACGGCAAACTATGTAATTATGTGCCGGTACATTACTCTTATGGCATTTATTTCATTACATAATTCTTCAAGTTTTTCATCTCTTAAGTTAATTTCATTGATTTCAACTTTTCTTGAAGAATCATATATTTTGTCTGCAAGTTTACCTAATTCGTGCCATTCCAAATTCTCTTGCACACACAAGAAAGACAATATGTTTTGTGGTACGTTTAAAAAATATTTGTTTAAGGAATGAATCTTCCAAATTCAAACCACATGCAAAGAATTGCATTTTCTTAATGATCTCTGAAGGTTTCAGATTCTGAAAATTCTCTGTTTTAAATAAAGAAAATTTTTTGTTTTTGACATAAGATATTTATTCTGTAATTCATTCCTTATTTTTTCATATTTTTTTTCAATAGCCACATCGGTAATTATGTGACGTACAGCTTGACTAGCCTCTGCATCGAGAGCGAGAGTAATTAAAAAATATTTATTGTCTTCGTTGACAATATTTTTCAATTTAAATAAAAGATCACATTTGTGTAACCACAATCTACATCACCTCTGTCAAATTCCGGTAGTTTTTCAAAAATAAAATTTACTCTACCGTTTTCTGAGATGACTGGTACATGTGTCATCTTCGCACTATTCTTTTTTGGCATAACCAAGAGATCCGGGCTCGAGTCCCAGCCAATCCAATTTGACAATTTTTACAAACACTATGTGAATATTAGTTAACATAATGAATTGGTCATATATGCCAAAGTAAATCGAGTGTTTCAAGTATCAGCTAAAGCTGCACACTAAGTGAACATATGTATGAATATTGGTGTATGTATAAATACGAACAAAAGTTCGCCATACATTAATAATGTTTCACAGGCACTCGATAACATAACAAAAACAAAACATTGATTAAGTAGGCAAGGGAAAAGAATTGAAACCGAGTGTAAAAATGACACTCAGGGCCGAATTGAGAGCTAAGTAGAGAACTGTATAATCAATATAAGTCTTGTCTACAGTTCGATGATGAAATATGTCTCAGACAAATTCAAATAGAATTGCTATCTGATACACACATTAGTTTTTAAACCGTGCTGCGAATTTCAAAAATAATTGTGATTAACGAAAAAAAATAAATAAATCTACCGCATTAGGTTCTTCGCTTTATTGATTGCAAACTTACACGAGGAAAATTTGCTATCTATTTAATCATTTCTACGACAAAATTATAAGGGGTCGCATATCAAAAAATGTATACATCAGGCCTTAAAGTCTAACCTTTTCCAACAGAATTTGTTCTCAGTCAATTTTTCTCTAGAGTGAATTTCACTAAGTATATATTTAATAGTCAGTTGATATTAGAAAAATTCAGGGCAACAATTCTGTATCTTAGAAGGCGAGTAAAGTAGCATTAGAAAAATAGGTATTCAGGTATATTGTAATGAAATACAAAAAGTATTAAAAATAAACCCAGTGAATGAAATTTGAATTTTAGATTAACAAATTTTATTAGCTTGGTGCTTTCGCCCACGAAAAAGTGCTGATGTGAGGTACAGCAGTGTCAAAATTTATGAATAAAACTGTTATTCCCAGTGCTCCCACCATAGTGTTTCGAAATATATGTGAAAAAGTTCTACCCGTTTTTTAGGGTATAAAAAAATTAAATAATAAATCCAAGTTTATGTGTTTGTCTATCTACTGTAGTTCTGTGTACAGAAAACCTCTCTGCTAATTCTGCAACAGTTATTTGAAGCTACAACTTTGAAAGGCGTCCAGATCGCGGCTTAACGGCGCAGCTTTTATCTCCGTAACGGAATTTTCGAAACCAACGGCAGCAGGTACTTTCGTCTACCGCACTTCAACAATATTACGACAAGCTTTGACAACATTATGACCTTTGTTAAACTAATAAAGCAACAGTTACGGATATAATCTTTGCTACACGACATGTTAACCGTACAATAAATTAATTACGTATAAGTGAGAATTATATAGTCACGAGCTATTGAAAGCTTACGTTATGTAGAATACTATTGCGCAATATTACATCATTTATTAATACGGAATATTTTTTTTAAACTCAGTATTCGGGATTCGGGAAACGGGTAGAACTTTTGCACACACCTAATATTAAAACGAGAGTTGGGTATGCTACTTTTTAGAGTCCAAAGATGGTATAATATTACTTATAAATTATTATCGATTTCACATAAAAGGTATGTGTATACATAATTTTGTACACTCCTGTACAATGTATATGCATAACATCAAGAAATAATGGTGATGATGAGGAAAGTAACGCGTCAGAGGAGTGTTGCGACGTCAACAAACATCTATTCTTGGCATCATCCGTACAAAACGTCAAAAATAGTGGTGTAACTTCTTAAATAAAATTTTAAATATAGAAAATTTTGGTAGATATTTTCAAATAATAAGAAATGTTAATGTTTTAAGCACGTTTTTTTTTTATTTATTTTTTTATTTTCATCATTTTAAGAGTACACTAAACAATTAGTTTTAAATAAGGATCATTGCCATTTAAATTCATGTAAAAATAGATATACCCCTATTTCAAATACAATTGATCATGAGTCAAAGTTAAAAAAATTAAGTATTTCTTATATTCAAAACAAATCAATATTCTATTATTTTCTAAAAACAAACTGCAATTTTAAAATTTACTTAAGTGCAATAATGAAAGCGATAAAGCCAAGAAAACGGGAATTATTTAAATTCATTAGTGATGAAGCATGGTTAAATTTAACTGAAATGGACTTTTTTTTTATATATGAACCTGCTTTTCTGCCGTGCTAATTTTCTTCCCTAATTAACAATAAGGGCTATAATGATAACATTTTATCAGAATTAGTTTCTGTTTTTCTTACATTCAAACTAATTTTAACATTTTATAGTAAATAAGTAGGTTGCTGTGCTTTCCATCACCTTATATGTAAAGAGCACCCGTCGCACTAACAACTTTTAGTTGTACAATTATTTAATCGCTCATATGCATAGGTGCAAACTGAGTCACGCATATAGGTATAACAATCTAATTAAAAAATCGGTGAATTAGCAATTCAATTTTTTAAGATTGAATTGTTAATCTTTTAACAAAAACAAGTCTTACTAATATTTTTAAGTTCTTCAGCAGCAGTAATTAAAATATTTTAATTGCTCAGGCATAAGAGCTATTATTTTAGTGTAATTGAGTTCTCATAGTAAAGGTACCTACTGCTTTTATGATGATTGTGAAATATATTGGCTTTAATGATCGCTCAACGTAAGTTGCATTCCGTTATGACGCATCCGGGTCTGGTGGTCTACGTACGACCGAAGAGTAAATGTCCGCTTAACTGACAAATTTAAAAGATGTCGTCCTTACTAGTCTAATATGGTTTGATGCAGTGATTCGTATAGGGTAAACGGTATAGTTACTGGACAGTTAAGAAAAATTTTCAAAACAAAGTACAGAAAAAGTACGTATTGTAACTTTATTTTTAACGAAAAAATTCATAAATAAAGTAAGACCTGGCTGCTTTAATGTACCATTTAAAACTTTCATATTACATACTGGTAAGTCTCTGAAAAAAAATATTAAAGTTGTGCGTGTAGAAAAATACAGTTATTGGACAAACATTTCATTTATTAATTTTTGGCGTATTTCCACAATCCACAAGTCTTGTATCATGTACATAGCCTTATCCACTCCTTGATCAACCCTTTACCATGATTCACAATTTAGTAGGATGTTATTAAATTATTCTAGCCTTGTCACTCACTAGGCACAGTAAACTTTTTTAACGAACTACCTAAGACCACGCTAAGAATGACGTAGTTACACATTTCCGTAAATTAGGGTTAACTCAGAATGCATTTTCTGAAAATAGATACTAGAGGGTTCTGTTTAACTAAAAAATCAGAAAGTTTGCATTACTATAAGCCTTATAATCCCCAAAGGAGAGTGTCTTGTCCAATAACTGTCAATGTCCAATAACTATACCGTTTACCCTAGTGTGTTCTGCGAATTTTTTTTGGCTTGTCAAGAGTATTTATTGATAATTATTTAAACTCGTTTCTCAAGATTGCAAAGTCTCAGATCAAAGATAACTTTTTTTTTTGCTTGACAGTGGAATTTTGTAAATGAGTTTTTGTCCGGTCTTCAAAAATTGAAAAGTTAACAAACCTGGGTATAACTTAAGCAATTTTACTCTGGTAGTTCACAAAATAATTTCGTTTAATAAACCCAATGTAGTAACAATTTTAAAAAAATTTCAGGAGATGTAGTAATATTAATAGCCTTAAAATTGAAATAAAGCAACTTAAATTTAAGACTTTATTTACACAAAAGTAGAAATATCAAGATTCTAGCGACTTTACACAACTCGATAAATAATTACACTGAAAATAAATGGAAATGAAAAATGCATTTGTACATGAAATAATAAATAATATGTTAATTTTTATAAATTAAAATAATATTTTAAACTCCAATTAAGATATTTTCTGACGACGAATTCTCTCGTATATTTTGTGTCTATACCAGCAGTGGATTTGTTATACGTACATATATATCACATAGTCAGTCAGTCAAAGCCAGACAAACGGAATGGAACGACCAACATTTTAAAACATCAGAAAAACGTACATATCCAAAAATATATTTTTAAAACATCACATTTTAAGCATCTGTAACAAAAAAAGTAAAAAAAAAAAATATACAAAAAAAATACTACACATATCTGTGTTTCTGTGTACAACATAACAGCGAGTATTGAGCGAGAGGAATCAACAAACATCATCGAACCGAAGAACATCGACAGTGAATAGTTTGCCAAACTCTGAAAATGTTTTTGAAAACAAAAACAACACAAAAAATTCAAAATCATTCTCGGATCCGCTACTTATTTTTGTTTTTTTTTACTATCTTAGTTTTTATTCTGCAGGTTTATTTCTTATGGCATTCATTTTATATAAGAAAAACACTATACTGGATATTATGACAAAATTTTAAAATGCAAATGTACGTAGTTGAGAAAATTTCAAAGGTTTTGCGCTCCATCACAATTTGACAGGTTATTTAATGAATTGTCTTCGTCAATACTGATGTATGTACATACATAATATTTGTAACAGAAGTTCTCAAGTTATCTACTCTTTTTATGCCGTTTCCCTTGTGTTGTGACAAGAAGTGCTGCGACAAAAACATCTTAGAAATGCATAATGCATGTACGTGTTAGAAAAAAACCGGAGAGCAACATCGGTGGTCAAGTCTTGAACTGACAAACGATCATGTCACTAAAATGTAATTGTATTTCTTACAAGGTGTGAAGGTAACATACCCACCCGTCTTCCATAAATTTTCTTTATCGAAATACAAATTTTTAGTTTTGAAAAAAATGTTTCAGGAACTCATCGCTGTCAATAACTAATAATTACTCCTGACTGTCGATCATTATTAAAAAATTTTATTTTAAAAATCGTTAATTTTCAAGAACGATTCTAATAACTGAAAACGCACCATCACTTCAAAATGACGTAACAATTTGTAAACAAACATGTCGATTTTAATAATTTTTATCGACAAGGTGAGATTATGTTTTATTTTCAATATTTCTATTAACTTGAATACAAAGAAACAATAATTGACCAAAATTCAAATAAATACTGGTCTTTAATTAAGTTTTGGGACTATAAAAATTGATATTGACTTTTGTTCGTTTTCAAATTGTGAAGTCATTACAATGAACTGTTCTTCGTGGCAATTTTTTCTTGAAAATTGACAAGTTATTTCTGTAATGATTTTGACAGAATTTATCAAAAATTAAAAAATTAAAAAAATCACTCCACAGATATATGCAAAAGTGGGATTTTTAGGATAGTTTCTTAAAATCAATAAAGTATCCTGTTCGTACATCTTTATTCTTACATCTTAATTTCTTAAAGTACTTTCGTTAGAAATCATCGCTTTAAAAATCAAGTTGACATTGTTAGAGGAAACGCTAGGAAATGAATAAAATCTTCGTTTGTGGCTATTGCGAATTTTCTGGTGTTACTTAATGTTTAATGTCCGTCACATAATTGACCCCCAAAGTAACATTGGTAACGCATATGCAAGTATCACTGTCAAATATTTTTATCCATTAAACCACCACAAAATTTGTGCCTATACTTAAATGTTTTATATTTAATTCCGAAAACTGTGAAAAACTTTACCTACCGATGAAACCTGATTTAATGCGTGTCCACCACGCACTTCGTGACTTCTTTATATTTGTTCCTTAAAACTGCAAATATTACAATCGCAGTTATAATGATTGTCATTTAAAATCATTAATACGTTTCTATAGGTAATGCTTACTATACAAAACAAGAAGATATTCATTCAAATCACATTTTTCTTGATTTATGTTCCCACGTTTGTAAATAAAATATGCATAATACCAGAAAATATTAAATCCGTTACTTCTTTAATAATTTTTTTTAGCTTCTATTGTACGGAAATAGCGTTGCATTCCAATTTGTCGAACATAACGAAAATTTTTAAAGTAACAAATCAATTAATCTTGTCAAACGTGTACCAATACTTGCCTCTACAATTCCATTCAAAAATACGGAAGCACTTAGTAAAATAGAAAGTCCGATTTTAAAATCAAAAAAGTGGGAACCTGAAGTAAATTGTTAAAATTGGATATATTATACTTCCAGTATTGTTTTCTATATTTGTACATAACCTAATAAGAAGGCTCTTTTTCTGAAGAAAAGGTCTACGGCGATTTGATTAAGAAATAAACTTTTAATAATAAATAAGTTAGCATAAACAAATTTCCAAAACAAAGTGTACCACTCATAACGCGAAGCAAAGACTAGTGTTTTGATGGATGTCTCTTTCTGCATTTGCAATTACGAACGTTTTGCAAGAATATAAACTTTCTTTTTTATGTTCCATTTCTATTGTTATGATAGATGTTTAGCAGAATCAACATTTTAAAGAAATATGAGCGCGTAACTGTACCCTAATAAATTGCCCGCGACGCTAAAGGTACGAGGTTTAGGAACAATTAAAAAAAAAAATTAGAAAACAGACGCGTATCTTTAAAATGTCAAAATGTTATGCAGCGCGACGAAATGGAGGGGGGGCAAAAATGCGCGAATTTTGCCTGACGTAATTTAAGATGATCCTATGTCAAATACAGGATTTATGGCGTAAATATTGTGCAACAATAACACTTTTGCCATCATAAAGGTTATTACACGTAATAATTTGAAATATTTTTGTAGCATGAGTTTATAGTGCATTTTCTAGTGTAGGAAGAGGGAGGAAGGAAGAATAAACATCCTTAAGTGGATAGTTTAGACTTTCTGTATAAATTAAAATTATTATTATACTAGGCGTATACCCGATGGAATTTCCCATCGACATCTTTTTAATAGGTACTCACCTGCTCACTTTTAATGTTTTTCAAAAGCCTAAATCAATATCCACGTTTCTAATTTCAAAAATGACGAACTTCCCATACGAACTTTCATTTTCTGTTTTAACACCTTTTAGGGAATAAATTTCCAGTAACGTTTACACAACTGACTTTTATTTATAAATAGAAGCCTAAACGCGAATTTTCATATCTGCTGTGCTAAATTTCTAAACCCAACAGTTTAAGCTGTGCATTGTTTGTCAGTCAGTGTTCAAGATTTATTCAGTAATATATTATTTATTTTAATAACCATAGTAACATATTTTTCTATACCACTAACTTCAAAAATGACGAATTTACATACAAATTTTTATCTCCTATTAAACCCACTTAGGGGACGAATTTTCAAAAATCCTTTCTTAGTGGTCATCTACATTACATCGGGAACTCCTGTGCAAAATTTTATTCTTCTAAACCCAACGGTTTAAGCTGTGCGTTGTCTGTCAGTCAGTCAGTGTTAGAAATTGATTAAGTAGATAATTTTAATTTTCAAGTATTTATTATTTAAAAAAAAAAGACTACTAAAACGGGAGCATAATTTTGATAATTAGTATACTTATCCAGTTAGCCATAAACAATGTTTTACCTACCACTGTTTAACTACCATATACTTCTGTCGTTTTGTATAACTAACTATTCTTTATACACATATTTCGTTCCGTAAGAAATCTTTTGAGTCCAAAAAAAAGCTTTTTTTTATGTACCTACATAATAATATTGAAGAATATGAAGTTAGAAAACAAAAAATTGTCACAGTAAATTAAAATAAACATGTGAAACATAAAACATAAATATATAATCATAAAAGTGGCCACAAAACTCAAACCACACACAAATATACAAAATATAATATAATAAAATAAAATATATTGTAAGTATGTAAATATTTTAAATATGTCCATTTCGACAGACACAGTCAACTCTAACACTGCACTGACTCTAACTTGTCTAACAGTACAGTACGATCTATGCTATATCTATCTCTTTTGAAACCAATCTGAATTTAATGTATAGAAATAAGGAGGGTAAGAGAATATCAGTTTAAGTGTAATAATAATTTTTATTGTAAATATAGATAAAGAAGTTATAAGAAATATATCTGGTACAATGTGCTTCAAAATATGTAGTTTAGATTGATTTACGATGTTAAAGATTTTAGATTTTCAGTTTCCGTAAATTCACTTAGGTAATTTTATAAATATGCAAATTCTAGGAAATATAATCTGGTAATAGTGGTGGGAGCGCCACGCACTTTAAGAAAATGTCAAATTTTCATCATACCTCGTTTTTGAGTTCTCTGATTGCTAAACAAAAGAGTGATCGAACACACTAGTACGGGTGATCATATCATAAGCACGCAGAAGTTATTAAACCATCTATACTTAAATCTCTAATACTAACTGACTGACTGACAGACAACGCACAGCCTAAATCGTTGGGTTTAAAAGAATGAAATTTTGCACAGGAGTTCCCTATATAACGTAGATGATCACTAAAAAAGGATTTTTGAAAATTCGTCCCCTAAGTGGGTTAAATAGGGAATGAATTTTGATGTACAAAAATACCTAAATACATATATGTACCTATGGGCAGTTACGTTAAAGTTCCATTCCACGTCACTAGATGGCATACTTCTTATTCCTTATTTCTTATTCCTTATTTCATTGCTTGTGTATGACCCGTTACAGAAAAATTCCAACTGACTCAACATCTTTTGAAGTAAGCTGTAACATTTATGACACATGTATATGCACCCATATGGTTGCATGTGTATATAAATTAAATAATAAAAACTTAAAAGAGCAGTAAAATTGTTCTTAGCCGTCGTCAAATATTACGATAATGATTATGTCCAGTTTGACTGACTCTGTATACCTACCTACCTCCAGCCAAAAGAAGACGCGATTCATAACACATATTTTATGTAACACACGTCAGTCATATAACGTAGATACCACCCTGCTTCTTTTGCAATGACTCAACAACAATGTATGGATGGCATGAAGAAAATATATGACGTACACGTGGCTAAAATTATCGCCCATAATTGTGGCAAAAATAATTTTATATTTCAACTTCAGTTTTTCGACATATTTTTACACCGCCAATGACAATAATTGTTATTATTAGTGGTAAGACTGGAAGAAATGTACAAACTTTTTTCAAGTATTTAGTTGCAATCTACCTGCAATATTTTGACCACATTCAAAAAATATAAAAGATTACGCTATAAATTTTATACTAATTAGATGTTATTATGCGCTACAAATATTCTAATATATTACTTTTTGTAGAACATTTTCTAATTCAGATAAAATGATACTACTTACACGTACCTATCTAGGTATATGTGTAAAAAAAAATATTCGTTTCTAAAATAAATTACAGATAAATTGAAAATTATGTAAAATTTGACACACTGTTTTCGCAAAACGTTTCTAAAAAAACACATATAATTTAATTAATAAATTTTGGCAGGAGTTCGATCTTGATATACGCGCGTCTTTATGTGTGTTTTTTGTATTGTAACTGGAACACAGAAATAGGATAATTAGTAAGAAAATATTGTTTTAAAACATTCTGTTTTTTCCAAATATTTTTTTTAATTATAATTTTTTTTTTATTTACATATTTCCATTCTATTTTAATTATGCCGAAAAGAAAAAATATTTCAAAATTGTTTATAATTCGTATGGTCTAAAATGTCCATTACGAAATTAATACTAAACATGTAGTTTAAATGTCCATGTTTTTTAAAAAAAATTAATATCGAAATTTGTAGCTTAGTCAGTTTTAAATTTTCTAAAACAATTACACGTCCTAAAGAAAATTTCATGTTGCTCTGTTAAAAGCGTGAGTCAATCTGTTGAAAATATTTTAAGCTATACTTCCAGTAAAATATAGTGTCGAAATAAACCCGTTTAAAGTTTTCAAATGTAATGTTAATTAATCAACTAATCATCTAAAGTTCTAAACCCTGTACCTAGAGACTACCTAAAGAATATTTATTGTAAGTTTGCAATTCTATAGGGCCATACAGTTACTCTTTAACAACAATATTTTCTGTCTCTCCACTTTTAGCGCTGCTTCTAGCCGAACAGTTTAATTGGTTCTCCACAGACTGCGACCCGAAAGTCATAACAAAATTGTTCTGTGAGTACAAGATTTCAGAACACATTTCAAAGAAATATTTTTAAAAATTTTAAGGTGTTACCCCTTAATGATTCTTCTGGAACTATCATTAGGAATAAAAAATGAATTCTGTCTAAACAAAAAACACTGAAAGCAGATAAAATGTATTTTAAGCATCCTAGTAGAAAGTTATTGTAATGAAACCCATTTTCGAAAGTACCAATTTTTTATTTCTCCATGTTTTGAGGGCCCAAACGTCGTATACCTACTCTCGTTTTTAAGATGATGTCTCTCTCTCTCTATGTAGGTATATGTACGAACTTTTGAGGAATTTTTTTCTCGTCTATCTCCAGAACAACAAAATGATTGACTTAGTGACTTTTTAACCTTAAGAATTCGGAGACGGCGCAATTGGTTCTGGCGCCTCACATGTGCAAAAAAGCTAGTAGAATTTGGTTAAAGTGTTTGTTGAGAGGTGTTTTTTTACTCGTCACCTATATTTTACGGTAAATTCGAAGAAGAGGCCTCACAAAAGTCACCTTGTCCACTTCCCATTTTAGTCTTGCGCCGCTTCCGTAAAAATCCAATGTAAAACAATTTTTTTTGCAGATGTATTTTTGACGTAGACATAGAAAGTACCTACGTAATATTTTTTAAATGTCAATTTTATTCATTCCAACTCTGTCTGACTGCCATAAAGGGTTTTTTCCCTGTATTTGTAATATAAACCATTCTCTCTGTTCTATTCATTCAATCCTCAATGATTTATACAATACAACTATAATATACATACTTAACTGTATATCTACTGGAAAGTTGGTAGTGTGGACCTACTGAATCGCTCCCATATCACACCGCTTTTGTTTTAAATTGTCTATTTTAATGTACTAATTACGCCGGGATACGTGACAACTGTTTTAGTCCAATACTCAATGATTTCTCTACTAATTTGACAAGCGGAAAATGTACCTGAACAGTGAGCACACAGTCATGACTATAAACAACGCAAAATGTTTGAAATGTACATTATTTTTGTTTTAACTTCTCCCATATAGTGCGACATTGTATATTATTTTTTACTAATTACTAAAAAAGATTGCTAATTAATTAGTAATTTAATTTTATTTGATTGAAATAAATGTATCGAGTATTTTATATAAATGAGTAGGTCAAACGACCTGATCAGGTTAGGTTATGTGTATACATTTATCTTATAGTAGTTGACGAACATACAACATAGGTACGTTAGTTAATATATTACATGTATATATAGAAATGTGTATCGCATATAGATAGGTATTGGGCCACGCTCCAAACAAATCTTCAGCCTCGTTACAACACACATTTATAAAATGATATACAAACAAAATTAGAAAAAAATTCTTTATAATGTTCATAGTCTCAGTGTGTACCGTCGCGTTCGATATACACATAGGTACATCGAATATGTCACGATATCTCAAACGATGGTGAACGTAACACAACGCATACGTAAGTATCCTAATTAATAGGAACTTCATGCGGAGCGTCTGGCACAGTTTTGTTACCACTGATCACTCCACGATATAAAGTTCGTTTTAGGATTTGAGTTTTCTGCACTTCATAATACTACAGAGCGTCGATTATCCGAACGCAAATCAATCGAAACATTAATTCAAGCAAGATACAAATTTTTGGTAATATCTAAATTTTTTTTTAAAATGATAAATATTTAGTTGTTTGGATCAAACCCGTCCATACAGAATCTTGGATAAAAGACATCGTTTTCATATTATGTTAATCTGTATATTTAAGGATCAATTAGATCCCTGCTAGTCATGAGAAAAATTAGTCTTGGTCTTGCAGTCTTGTCTTGGTCTTGCATCTTTTGCAAGACCAAGACCAAGACTATGTATACCAAAACCAAGACTATAAGTATGGCTGCAAGACCAAGACAAAAGCAAGAAACAAGCAAGACTCTTGCTAAACTATTTAAATAGTTTGAAAGTATGATTAATACCGTAAAGAGAGAAAATTCTGATTTTAGAAGGAAAAAATTCGGTAATAAAAAATGCAAGAAAGTGCAAGATTTTTTAGCAATACCTAAACCAAGACTAAGACCAAGACTGCATTTTGCAAGGCCAAGACTCAAACTGCTCTAGCAAGGCCAAGACCAAGATTCTTAATGCAAGAACTAGAGCAAGACCAAGACTGCCAAGTCTTGGTCTTGCATTTGCTCATCACTAATCCCTGTGTGCAGCACTTATAACAGCTTGCCAGCGCTCAGGTAGTTTTCTTACTGACTGATACCTTCCATGTTGATTGTCATCCATTATTTCTTTATCCAAAGCTTTTCGTACGGCATCAGCATCAGGGTAAGCAACGCCCCTAATTCATCTTTTAAGCTGATGAAAGCAATCGTAATCACATGGATTTAAGTCGGGGGAGTAGGGTGGTTGGATCCAACGCTCAATGTTATGTTGATCCACCCAGGTCTCCACAGATAAATAACGATAAGACCTTGCGTTGTCATCTAACAGCCATATTGAGTGCTCGTAATTTTTGCCCGATTGATCCATTAGATGGTTAAAAAATTGGATATAGCGACTATGATTTACAGTTTCATGTTGCAGTAGTAATTCATAATAGAATATGCCGTTGTAGTCCATCGCTAAGACCAACATAACATTGAGCGTTGGATCCAACCACCCTACTCCCCCGACTTAAATCCATGTGATTACGATTGCTTTCATCAGCCGACTTAAATCCATGCAATGACGGTCGCTTTCATCAGCTTAAGAGAAGTATTGGTGGCGTTGCTTACCCTGAAGCTGATGCCTTATGAAAAGCTTTGGATAAAGAAATAATGGATGGCAATCAACATGGAAGGTACCAGTTAGTAAGAAAACTACCTGAACGCTGGCAAGCTGTTATAAATGCGCAGGGTGACTACACCTAATTGATCCTTAAGTATCCAGGCTATAACATATGAAAATCATGTCTTTTATTCAAGATTGTGTTTTGACGGGTTGGATCCGAACAATCTAATATTTTCTTACAAAATTCAGCATAGTCTGATTATCTAAACCACCATCGGTGATGATCTTTCGATCGCTTTTTTGTGACATAATGTGCCGCAAGAAACTTTGTACGAGGTTCCCCTGTTCAAGCTTTCGAGTTGTACAGAAGAATAACGAATTATCGATTGGGAAGTATATGAAAAGGCTGCACTGAAATACTTGATATTGGAGAAAAACTTATTAGATTGACCAAAACACGAATTAAATTTTTTTGGTCCGAAATCAGTTGATTTTTACTGTTCGAAAATTTAGATTTAGGTAAATCAATACAATTCTTCAATTTCAAATATTATCGAGTGCTTGTGAAACACTACTACGTATGACAGACTTTTGTCTGCATTTTAAACACACGTAGTATTCATATGTTCACTTATCGTTCAGCTAAACTGAAACTTTTAAGCACTCGACTTCCTTGGTTAACATAACCAAAAACCACATATGTAAATTAAAAATCACAAAGTGATTGAAAAAATTATCTGGATCGGCCGGGAATCGAACCCAGGATCTTCTGGTAACTAGCCAGATGTGCTATCCGTTACACCACCGGTCCTTTGCTCGGTAGGCGTCCAATACAGACAACATTCAACCACCTATGTGTATGTACTCTCTATAATGCGAGAAGCAGTTACAATTCTTCAATTTCAAATATTATCGAGTGCTTGTGAAACACTACTACGTATGACAGACTTTTGTCTGCATTTTAAACACACGTAGTATTCATATGTTCACTTATCGTTCAGCTAAACTGAAACTTTTAAGCACTCGACTTCCTTGGTTAACATAACCAAAAACCACATATGTAAATTAAAAATCACAAAGTGATTGAAAAAATTATCTGGATCGGCCGGGAATCGAACCCAGGATCTTCTGGTAACTAGCCAGATGTGCTATCCGTTACACCACCGGTCCTTTGCTCGGTAGGCGTCCAATACAGACAACATTCAACCACCTATGTGTATGTACTCTCTATAATGCGAGAAGCAGTTACAATTCTTCAATTTCAAATATTATCGAGTGCTTGTGAAACACTACTACGTATGACAGACTTTTGTCTGCATTTTAAACACACGTAGTATTCATATGTTCACTTATCGTTCAGCTAAACTGAAACTTTTAAGCACTCGACTTCCTTGGTTAACATAACCAAAAACCACATATGTAAATTAAAAATCACAAAGTGATTGAAAAAATTATCTGGATCGGCCGGGAATCGAACCCAGGATCTTCTGGTAACTAGCCAGATGTGCTATCCGTTACACCACCGGTCCTTTGCTCGGTAGGTATTTTATAAATCAATACAGTTTAAGTACCAATTTGTAACCGGATTCATGTCTGTTTAAACCTACCTTAACACTCCTTAAGAAATTCAATAATTAAAAATACTGAACTATTCGAAAAGTCTTCCGGTCCAATTTTCAGTAAACGATCCTGGATTGTGAAGCATTGTCATCCTTGCTGTCCTTGAGATGCAAGTATATGGGATCTCCAATACTGAGTGCCGAGGACATCAGGATTCCAGACTTTAGTGTACTCCGGAGTTTCTATGAGGGACTGAGCATTAGCTAGTCCCTCTTGGATACCGTAGGGTACAATGGGCCCGTATTTGGTGGCCTACGTGCAACGGGAGCTTTGAATCCCAACCCACTTACAGCATTCATTCATTCAAACGATACTGGAAAATGTTTAAATATGTCCAAGTTATCGAAAACATAATTTGTGTACGGACTTTTGAAAGTGACATCCCAATGCATCTTTTGAAAAGTTTTGTTTGAAATAATTTGATTTGTGTTTGTAACATTTTGGAGACCGTATCCTTTTGTCCCTACCCAACAAAAATTATTGAAGCTTGATTGGGATGTGATATCCCATTGGTTCAATTCACCAGATGTTTTACTTTTAGACTTTCTCTTATGAAATCGTTGCGAAGTTTTCTTAAACTGCAAGAACTTAAACTCTTTGAACGATATAAAAAATCCCTTTGAGAAGCTTTTCATTGATAAACCTAAGAATACCTGGAACGATTCCGTTTTTTTTTAAAAAAAAAAAAAAACATTTAGCGATAAACAGTATTTCTCGCTAGAAATGGTAGCGCGTTTCTTACTCATTGTAACTGTGAGAGATCCTTTTGATGAAAATGTTATCCCAGACACATGGTAAAATTTAAATAGCTACGAGTGTTGATATTACTAGAACTTAAATTTCAATAATATACTTATAGATTTAATAGTTAAAACAGTTTTCGAATCGCTGTGTTATACGTAAAATATACGAGAATGTGTCTCTACACTCGCATAAGCATGACTTGTTAATAGTTTCAATATTAAAATGATATTTTGCCAAAATTTATGGAAGTGATATTTTTAAATAATGATTTCACTATAATTTATGTAATTCAAAAATGAAATAATACTGTCAAATAATTAATATTCGTCTTTTATCCATGTAGTGTCCATCATACTATTCCATACACACCCGTTGTATGTTTATGTATGATTTTTTTTTTTTAAATTTGTAAGCTCACGCTTACTAGCACGGTAGAGATAGACAGTTTCAGTATTATTAATTAATTTTAACTAAAAAAGAAAAATGAAATTTGTATTCAACTGTAAACACTGTTAGAGTGTTCAATGCAAACATTCAGATTTTTTGTTCCAAATTAATTTTTATATATTTGTGAAAAAAAAAAGTACATTTTTCATACATCATCTAAATAATATGATTTTTCTGAGCGGATTGGCTTGTTGAAATGTATGCATTTGCTGTAATTCTTAATTTTCATTTATTTCTATGAAGATAAACATTGACGCACTTTTATATCTAGGTTACACCAAAATTACTGATCAATTTTAGATCCTTTAAATGACTTTAAATACCTATAATAAAATTCAGTTATAATTTTTTTACAATTTCATGATTATATAAATCAAGTAATACGGCATATTAAGCTGTATTAAAGAATTTACTTTATAATATACTCGTAATATTAACACTTTACTGTCCACATTTTCGGTATTTGAAAGTAATCATAAAAACCGCACAGGCCGATTGTGATCAATGAGTACACATTATGTGTGCGATGTTACCGCAAACAAGGATTTGTGTACTCACCCAAATACCAACACACAGTACTCTTTGTTTCTATAAACATTTTTAGAATAAACAAAACACATAATATTTTATATTATTACTGTTTTTTTTTTAATTTTAATATTTATTTTACCAGTTTATTTTCTTGCTTGCTGTTATTGATTTTATTAAAAATATCAATGTATATGTACACATGTTTACACATATTGAATCATTTTATGTATTTGTTTATATGTATAAAGTTTCTTTAAAAATATTGCCAGTCCCTGGTGAAGTTTATACTGTGAAGGTGCTCGGACTGTATAATGTTAATCAACCAAGCGTCGATTATCCATTGGCACCGACGATTTTCAGATAATCAAACCGGGATTTCGCAAAAAAATCCTAAAAATACCACTACAAAATATTTCGAATGTTATTCATGCACTTTTTGAGCTTTATACGTGATTCTCGTAACGTTCGCTGATCGCTCCCGTTTCTGTTAAGCTCATTTCTGAAAAGCTTTCCCTTTCGCTTTTTATTTTACTTATATTTTTTACATTTAGAATAATCCAAATCAAAACTTGAAGAAAAAATTTTTTAATATAAACTTTACTTGCTAATAGTTCCAAAACTATAGAACACCTTATCCAACAATTTTTGGGATGACTTTTCGAGAGGGTGTTATTAGTGACCATAAACTTTCAAGAAGTTAAATTATTTTATTGCCTGCAACGACGGTTTCTTTTTGCATTTATATAGATAAGTAGGTAACATGCTGGGAACAATACTGCTGATTATTGCCGTACTTGAAAAGTCATCTCATTTAAATATTGTCAAACCATACCAAAGTAGCACTATATCGGGGACGTGTGGCAAGGTACTAATAAGGCACAAGTCATTAATCAAGTTTTTAACAGTTTTCGAAATAAGTATGTTCCATATTATTCGAAGAGAACTATAAAACAAAAGAGATATAATTTAAATCAATACGGAATACTAATATTCATATACCAAAATTGTGCGGTCAAAACTATTATAATTTTCAATTTTGCGTACGGTTAAATAAAATCCATTTGGAAATACGCACAAAGAAAAATGAAATTTTATTTAAAAAATAAAATACCCCTGCCGCAGCATCCTGCATAACATAGCGAATTTCTGTTTATAAAAGTTAGTTTTTCTTGGAAACTAGTTGACATAGAATAATAGTTTAAAGACCTTTTTTTATGTAATTTTTTTTCCTCTTTCCAATGGTGTAAAAAAATTTGACAAAAATTTTTGAATAAGTGGAAATTTTGGGAAAAAACTTATTTTTTTCACGCAAATTGCCAAAAAACCATGTTCCGGGCATCGGACGTGTCTGGTATATATATATATATATATATATATATATATATATATATATATATATATATATATATATATATATATATATATATATATATAATTTTAGTGAATATTATTTTCGGTTTCTAGGGACTTCAAAAGAAATTTCTAGTCCCGGACTCAAGTCACGTCATGACAGTGGCTGTAATAGCTGAATTCCATTCTGGAAATTCGCTAATAAAAAGAAATATATATTGATAATAACAGATCCAAGGGAGAGTACACATACATACATATACATTATAAGGATTATTGAGAGGAAGACAAATAATAATTGGCATGGATGACGACGCGGTGGGTCGGGCGGAGGGACACGAATAATAATTTCAATGAAATTGGAAACTACTTATAGACGTGACCAAATATTGAATGCGTATCATGATCAAACAATTTTAAAAGTGATCTCAGATAGCCATGACATGTAAATTCATAGCACGTTCGCCAACATGAGAAACCTGAGCCTCCTCCTAGCCGTTCATACTTCTCTCTAAAAATCTAACCAACATACATAATATAATTTTATATCACAGTTGGCTACTCTGAGAGAGTATAGTCGGTTCGCTACACACTTCACTTGGTACCTATATGTATTTATATAAAATATTATCATATCATACAATATATTAGCGATGGGATGGTAACGGGGCTCGTAACTACAAATGTTCAATGATCGAGTTACATTTAAAATTGTAGCAAACGTGTTTAAATCGTCGCCTTCTAGGCATATGGTCGTATCTCATTTTTAGTGATTTTTTTAGGATAGTAGAAAAACAAGAACTATTGTTACATTTTCTTTTGTAAATCATAAAAAAATGTAGGTATGGTTCATTTCAGTTAAATTCAACCATGCTTCGTCATTTTGAATTTAAATAATTTCCGTTTTCTTGGCTTTATCTCTTTTATTATTGCATTTAGGTATGTAAATTTTAAATTTGCAGTTTATTTTTAGAAAAGAATAGAAGATTAATTTGTTTGGAATATAAGAATTATTTAATTTTTTTAACGAAAACCCATGATCAATTGTATCTGAAATGAGTTATACTAGAAGAATATTAGTCCGCAAATTAATTGATATCTTAGGTTCAAATTTATAAAACAAAATGTAACAGTAGTTCTTGCTTTTCTATTCTCTTTAAAAAATCACTAAAAATGAGATACGACCTTATGTCTGGAAGGCGACAAAATAATTTACCAGATAAATATCGAAAACACCTTAAGGTGAGGCTCCCATGAAACTCAACCCAAAGAAATTTTTTTATTAGGTGTTTTAAAAGCTTAGAGTATGTTACAAAGATGGTTTTATTAAACTAAAACAAATAGTAGGGTTTTATTAAACTAAAACAAATAGTAGGGTTTTATTAAACTAAAAAAAATAGTAAGGTTTTATTAAACTAAAACAAATAGTAGAGGCATTATTATACGGCGTCCCAAGACTAGAAGACATAAGGTGAATTACTTCGGCAAAATTCAAATTAGTTTGCAAATAAAAATTTGAAACAAAATTTTACGAATTTGTTTTCGAAATCGGCGTGGAGGGTAAATTTTAAAGTAGACCATGGACCAACTTAATCTCTGTTTTACTTGAAAGTAAATTGAAATTATTGGAAACACTTCAAAGAGGAAGAAAATAAATCAAAAATCAATTCAAAGCCTAATTGTCATTCTGTTAATTTTCGATTTTTTAGGGATTTTATTTGTATAACTTCCAACCTCCTGAAACATCACATATTTCATTTAAAAATTTAATAATTTGATTTTAGATAACTTTTACTAGAGCTAGAATCTACGTTAATTTAACACCTGTTTTTGGATATTTACGCTGAAGCACATAAAACAAGCTTCTCCGGCAATATTTTTCAATAAAACAATTTTTGTGCTTACTCTAATATACGATAAATTTATAACAAAAATTCGGAGTACCTCATGAATATTCATGTATGAATAAAACATCTCAAAAACAGCTGATTTTAAGGTCGTTAAATGAGAATTTTCCCTTAACATCACAATGTGAGTAAAATTATATTCGTATTCATCTGTATTTAACCCGAATCCCCAAATAGTCATTCATGATCTATAAAATAATAATCATAATGTCATATGGATGATTTAAAACAATTTTTACCCACTTGTGTCCCGTCACTAAATTCATATAAAATAATATATACATTCTTCATAATATTTCAAACTGTCTGCCAGAGGAGAAGGAAAGAGTGATAAATTAGATGAAGAAAGATAGACACGGCATCATGTTTTAAATATTTTGTAGGATACAAATGATGATCATTGACAGATGAACAGTTCAAATGAATTTGTTCTTGTTTTACCGTTGACAAAGAAATTATAAAAATTATTTATATTTTTACAAGTATATATGTCATTTTACGTACATACTATTATTTATCATATAGGTATATTACATGTTTCTATGTAACTTTATTTTAAATCAAATACTAAAACATTTTCCTTTAGCCTTTCCAATTTTTTCTTGCCTAAATGTTGTGTTTACTCAAATTATTTGTAGATGGATTTTTCTTTCGGGTTATGTGCTTAAGGTGTTATATGCAATTTCTCCAAACATGGGTAAATCATATCAAGAATATTTCCAAAAAATTTCATATACGAATCGGAGGCTTATTTAAAAAGCTGTGTCCAATTAAAGAATGTAACCTTTTCAACTTATATTAATAAATTCAGTATATATAGGTAGTAAGGATGTAGCAGTATATTACTATCCAGAGATCTCATATTTAATGAATTTTTTCTTTAATAATAATAAAAATGAATAGACATTTTACATATTAAGAGCATTCTTTCGATTAAATATTTATTTTCTTTTACTAAAATTAACTTCACTTTACTTCCATTATTATTGCCTGTCAATTAATTTTTGTATTCAACAAATCTATAAAAACAAAATAAATCAAAATAAGTTTTAAAATTAAAACAACTGAAATCACATTTAATGAACTAATATCAAATATATTTTTTATTTATGTTATTTTGTGGTAAACAGGCAATTCTGGTTCTAACCTGATGGCATTTAATCTTGAACTCGATTATTGGCTTCACACGTCTATCTATAACCGCAACTAGTTCAGTGAAGTCCTAACTATAGAATATATTACGTTACTTGAAATCGGTCATGAAATCGCCATAGAAATTTTCGCTTCGGTTGGGTGACAACACAGAGGCGATGATGACTGAGACATTGTGTTTTTTAATTATACATAATTATTTAAAATGAAATCGTTTTAAATGGTTTCCGTCCCCGAACATGAGACATGTCAAAAATCCACAAAACAAACCGCTAATACGAAAATAATATATCGCTCAGAGTACACGAATATTTATGGATAGGTATTTAGTTTCATAAAATTATGATTGAATTTAAAACATTATTATCTACCTATACTGTGTGTATGAACGTAGAATAAAGCGTAACCTTGTATAGTCAGTATGAAATTTAATAAAAAACCGCGTACAAAATAATTTTTTATTTAATGCGGTAGGAGGAAACTGAAGACAAAAAGACACACAATAAATTGAATTAAAGTGCATTCACTCACTCACTTATCGTGGTGCAGTAGTTTGTCGGGCCCAATTCAAGTTTTTTTGGGTAATACTTAATACGTACGTACGATGCAGTTTGTAAATGAAATTGAAATCTTATGCAAATATGGTGCTGAGGCAGTTTCTTGCGAAAACAATATTAATAAGAGATAACCGAATATAGGATACAAAGAATGTCTTTTTTTAATACGTTTTTTTTTTGTTCGTTTTGCGTTTGTCTACACTCATGAAATTTGTGGATAATAATATTTTCCGAAATGTCTTAAAGTGTAAGATATATTCACATATATTATGTGAATGCCGAGTAAAATTGTTTACAGAAGGTGATTATAAAATAAGTATTTTTTATTGTTACTGCTTTGTTTTAGTAAAAAATATATGCAACTACTACAGTGAATTCTCTAATCAATCTAGTCCAGGGGTAGTGGTAAAATTCTAAATTGCATTCTGTTACTTACAAGTAAAGGTCCCGAGGCCGGACCTATCGATTTTGATGAAACTTAAATATATTGTAGAACACTAAAAACTAAGGGACACGTATTTTTTTTTATCTGCGGAAAAACGGTTTGAAGGGGTGAAATCGCCCTCCAAAAATTGGGGTAAAAATTTAATTTTTCAAATATCTCGAAAACAGTAAGAGATAGAGCAAAAGTTTAAATTGGCGATATTACTCTTTTTTAAAGAGCTATCTATTGATATGCAATTTGTTCAAATTACATCAACAGGGGTGGTTGGGGGTTAAAATTTGGGGGTTAATTTTGCAAAAAGGGGGAGAAAAATAAACAATATAAAAATTTGTTTACAGATTTGAAATCTACGTCAAAAAATCTAATTGACCTATTTTTGCTCAATATCTTAATATCAAGTCTAGGGGTAGTTAACTAGAGGGTGACTATGTCCAATAATCGTACAATTTGGGTATTTCAAGAAGTTCTTCTTCATGGAAAATAGCTTAACACAATTAGAATAACGTAGAAATGAAATTCTCGAATTCAAAATTGAGTTTGAGCAACATTGGAGAGGGGGTGAGTCACCCTCTTAAATTACATACTAGTTTATATACACTAATTTTTTTTGCTATTAACACACTGATAATGGGTAAAATAATGTCACAATAAGTGGTTCTGAAGTTGGACTAAAATGAAATTCTCGAATTCAAAATTGAGTTTGAGCAACATTGGAGAGGGGGTGAGTCACCCTCTTAAATTACATACTAGTTTACATACACTAATTTTTGCAATTAACACACTGACAGGGGGTAATAATGTCACAATAGATGGTTCTGAAGTTAGGCTATCGTATGTAAGAGTTTTATTAGGTTAGGTTATGTAATTTTCGGTATCGATAATTTTCGATAAGGAAAACTATAATATCCATTAAAAAACAAACCTAATAAAGACCTTAGATATGATAGTTCAACTTCAGAACCACTTATTGTGACATTATTTTACCCACTATCAGTGTGTTAATAGCAAAAATTAGTGTATATAAACTAGTATGTAATTTAAGAGGGTGACTCACCTCCTCTCCAATGTTGCTCAAACTCAATTTTGAATTCGAAAATTTCATTTCTACGTTATTCTAATTGTCTTAAGCTATTTTCCATGAAGAAGAACTTCTTGAAATAACCAAATTGTACGACTATTCGACATAGTCACCCTCTAGTTAACTACCCCTAGACTTAATATTAGGGCATTGAGCAAAAATAGGTCAATTAGATTTTTTGACGTAGATTTCAAATCTGTAAACAAAATTTTTATATTGTTTATTTTTCACCCCCTTTTTGCAAAATTAACCCCCAAATTTTAACCCCCAACCACCCCTGTTGATGTAATTTGAACAAATTGCATATCAATAGATAGCTCTTTAAAAAAGAGTAATATCGCCAATTTAAACTTTTGCTCTATCTCTTACTGTTTTCGAGATATTTGAAAAATTAAATTTTTACCCCAATTTTTGGAGGGCGATTTCACCCCTTCAAACCGTTTTTCCGCAGATAAAAAAAAATACGTGTCCCTTAGTTTTTAGTGTTCTACAATATATTTAAGTTTCATCGAAATCGATAGGTCCGGCCTCGGGACCTTTACTTGTTAGTGTAGAAAGAAAAAAATTAGCTTTTAGGATTTTTTCACCTTTCGTACACCCCACCCGAAAAAAAAACGGAATCATTATAAGATCATTCTTGTGGTCCGTCTGTCTGTCGCTCATAGACATTTTTCTCGAAAATAACGTAAGAATTGGAAGATTCGACATTCGACAGCCAAAAGATATGAAATATTTTCACTGGGAGTACCTAAGTTTGGCCCCCTTAAAAAGAAGTTTTAAGTATTGTCTGGAATATATTATTAAGAAGTACTACTTTTGGGGATTTCAAATATATTTTTATAATTTTTCTTTTTTATGAAATGGTTATAAAGGTATAGTTAAAAATGTAAGAAAAGGCACTGCTCGTCCTGACCTTCTAGACATCTAAAATTTAAAAATTTTGACATTATTAGAGTTAGTTTACAAAAAAAAAACGTTTTCTGTAAGCAAAAAAATTCTCATCCGGATTCCTAATTACACAAGCCTGACTCGCTTTCGACTGATTACATCTGTTGAAACCGAAACTCAAGATGACTTCAAAAGGAAATTTAAAATAGCAGATTCCAAAATTCTATTCAATTGAAAATATTTTTATTTTCCAAATTGGTATGTTTTAACCCAGTATATTATATCTTTTTCAATGGATCCTTTCATAAATGTAACAATCTTTTTATATTTACTTTTTTCTCAAGTATTCCTAGACTTGGTTTTTAATTTATGAGTAACTATCTCCCAAAATGAAGCTTCCAAGCACTTGTTACCTGTGCAGTGTTCTTGTTTATTAGGTCGGATCTTAAAAAACAAAAAAAAACAATATATTATGTAATGCCCAATTGAGTTGAAAAATTATAGTCCGTTTTTCGGTCATGATTTAAATAAAAAGGTGAATACTGAAGATTTGTAGAATTTGTAATTTCTTTTCTTTTTGTTTATTAACTTCCGTTTTTAAACTATAACTATAATATTTTGCGTTTTAACTGAAATATCTTACGGTTTTCTGCCATCGACCGTTAACAATAATGTTGTCACGTACCTCCAGTAGGGCCGTGACAAGAAAAAAGATAACCCTACTTCCACAGCCATTTTTGATTTTTTTACTTTTATAAATAAAAAATTTGCCTTGAAAACATAGGTGACTGGCAAAAAAACCTTTCACCGCCATTTTCCTTCCTTTTTTACTTTTCCGCAGACCTTCTATGAACGTCTCCGTATACCTTTTTCAAGCCTGGGCCCCGGGACTACAACTCCGGGTGAACCCCACCCTCTCGTCAGGCCTAACCCCCAGCAGGTCCGCCGCGCACCCCCAGAAGAAGACGTACCATAGGTTGAAGGCCATTCGTTATAATTTATTACATAATATTATTAAACGACACCATTTTTTTATTATTCCCACAAATTTTCTGTCCAAAAACTTTTTAATCATCCAAATATCTGTGTGAATTGGAACAAAATACCTCGAAAGGAACATATAATATGAGCAACGCGCGCGGAACGACAGTTCAATATTTGTGTGCGATGCGAGGGGATTTGAAACTTGAATCCAACCATACTCTACTTACGCTTCTATACCAAAAAATATATAATATTATATAGCTAAAGCGCCCGCATATATATATATATATATATATATATATATATATATATATATATATATATATATATATATATATGTACGTATATGCCTGAAAACGAACACTGGAACACTAACAATAATTGTTGATTTATGGCATATTGCTTTGTGCTGAAAAAAGGATGTCTTGCAATATATTATATTTTTATTTTCTTTTCCTTTTTATCCCATCTTGAAACGGGATATAAATCGGAGATTTTTTCATCTAGTTTTTCGTAATATTATATGTAAGGTACACATATGTGTACCACTACATACATACATATTTTTTAATACATTTTTGTCCGGGTATATGTGACAAACGCGTAGAATGTCCAGAAAACGAGCTAGCTGAATTCGAAATATTGGAAAAGATGAGCAAGCAACAAAACAAAAAAATAATTCACAAAAATTGATTCCACATTCATGACTTATTTATTCATTGCTAATATATTACCCAGTATTTCTGTGTGTGTGTGCTTTTGTCATTGTGGAATGCTTTTGTATCCAATTTTCCAGTTTTCATATTTTAGTAATGGAAAAATTAACTAAATTGTGTTAAAAAGCAATCTCGGCTATGAAACAACAAAGTCTGAGCTTAAGAATGAAAAAAAAAAATATTAAAAAAAATAATTGATTATTTACGTTGTTTTTCCATAACTTTAAGACACAATCTCGTAAATAGCAGAAAAAATTCTGGAAGAATTAATTTTTTTACAGAGTATTAAACAGATCCCGACCCACTTCTAGATCACCCGACTTCAGCTAGATGAACTAAAAACAGTTCAATTTTTTTTTTTAATAATGTGGCAACTTTACAAAGGTAAAAAAATGTGTCTAGTAACTATAAAAAAAATTATTACTACCTGAATTCAAAAATATGATTATAAAAGTCGTCTAAATTAAAAAAAAATCAAAAAAGCTTTTTTTATCTCTTTTAATAAATCTGCTTTTTTGCCTAATATCCTACATATAAAAATCAGACTTCTAAAATATATATTTCAAAATTAAATCAAAGAGACTAGACAAAGACTTGGGTAGACTATATAAAAAGCTAACATTGCTATCAAAAATAAGGATCCAATACCGTTTGTACGTCAATCCACGACAGTTTTAAAAGGAGTTCAAAACAATAAAGAGAAATACGGTTTATAATCTATCTCTCTTACTTTACGTATCAAAATAACATAGACAAAGATTGATTCTGAGACGGCTTCGCAAAGGATGGGTGAAGTGAGCGATCGCCCTAAACCTTGCGGCAGGGCCACGCATGTGTAAGAAAGCTGATTAAGGTAGTTGTTGAAAGGTTCTCTTTTTTTTTACTCGTCACTTAATATTTTTGGAGAAATTTTGTAAAAATTAAAGGGAGCCTCACCAAGATCATCCCATCCACTTTCTATTTTAATCTGGTGCCACTTCTGTTCACGGACAAGCAATACTATACAGGGATTATACCTTCAATGTGACACACGATGAAGCGGCTTCGAAACAACTTTTTATATTTCTAACTACTGAATGAAGTAATCCGTTGAAAACAAAATCATTCTGCTATGAGCTTGAACGCAATTCCGCATAGCTTCCAGTTACTTAAAAAATGAACCTCCACCTCCGTTTAGAAACATTTATTTTTGGCAAATTTAACACTAAACCTCCTACAAAATTACTTAATCAAATAAATATTCCAACTTCGAATCATCCATTACAATTATCTACGCGTGTAGCCAAAAAAATAATTACATTAAGACGCGTAATTACAAACACACAGTTAAACTGTAAATAATTTAAAATAAGGATTAGCAAAATGTATATATACCGTTAAAATATTAATTTTTAACTAAAATAAATTATGGCAAAAGGAAAATAATTGTATTAAACAATCAACAAGCAACGTACAAACAATTACAATAGCATGAATTTTTAATAATACACGAGCGAAACGTTTCGCTACATCGTATTATAGGGGACTTGATACACTATCGGTTCGTTTCACATTCAAAAAACAAACACATACAATACCAAACCTATGCCCTTCTAGATGAAACTTGACTTTTTTTGAGAATGGTAAAACAGTGCATTTTAAATATTTAAAAACATTAACGATCAAGTTAGCTGCTATACAACAACTACCACAACAAAGCAAACAAACATTGTAGCCTATGCCGAACTATTTCTCGCCACTGTACTATGCTGTGTATTATTTATAGGGTGCGTGATTGTCTCCCACGTGATCTGACCACACAAGGGTAACTTGATCTGATTCACATACATACGTACCTATATAATCCTCATCCCCGCGTGGTTGTGTGTGCATGCATACATATATTAATGGTGGGTACCTATCCCTTATTTGACTGATGTGTCTCTATAAATTGACACCAATTACCAGTAAAACTCCCTTCTTAGTTGAATTTTCTTATTCCATTTTTAGTAATATACATTCCTGTTTCTGCAGCCACTTCCCTTTATATCCTATGTAATAATCGTATTGCTGTTTAGTGATTTTCATCGTTAAAATTGAAAGCTAAAGCTGTGTTTATAATATTTGTTTCGATAATGATGTCTTTTCAAATAAATGGAAGATATTGAGGATTACGTAAATAAATAGTAATTAATATTCACTAAGTACTAGTAAGACCTCCAAGTAAAAGGATTCGGAGAGGTACTTACCAAATTTAGTTGGACGATAATTTAGTTGAAATTAATTAAAGCCAAACAGGACCCGATCATCGTATAGACAATAAATTGAGACAAATGGCTAGGGCTCGGTTTTTTGAGGGGCCCGGTCAAATTGTCTATTTTGAATATCTGAAGCAATACTTGAATGAATTTTTTGTGTGCTCTATATCTTGTGAGGGTGGAAGGCGCCCGGTAAGAAGAGAACGCCCCAAAGTTGGCTATTCCGCCTATTGGCACTTTTTAAAGCATTAGAGAAATGTTTAATAACAATTCTTTAACTCTGGATAGAATTCTTTTACGGGGGACCACTAGTGTGACATTTTCAAAAAACTGAATGCTTCGATAGTCTATACCTTTAAAAATAACATACTAAAATTTCAAGTGCATATCTCAAATAGTTTTTGAGTTACAGCCATCCGAAGAGAGGATTCTGATTTTCATTGTTAACTTTGAAGTATTGAGAAATGTATGAAGGTTGATAGTTCAGGAGTTTCTGGACGCGGCTGTCAGTGACCTGCTGTGGAGAAGGTAGACCCTGGCATATTTAAACGACTCGTCTAGTTTTAATATGACCGTTATGGTGAGTACATCGTAAATAATTTTAGTAAAAATTCTCAGTGATTAAAACTAAAAGGTAAAGTAGAGAAAAACTACATTTTTCAAATTTGCTGCATTTATAACTCGAAAACAAAAATCATCCGATCGGTTTGATTTTTATTACTGCTTCTTATATTTATATATGTTTGTTCGTACCATGGACCTCCAGTTTTCCGATCGAAAAAAAATGTAATTTTTGCAGGCCAAAAATCATGAAATTTTCGTGCAAAATTTGAAACTTTTTTTAAAAAACTCCGCCATTTTGTTAATTTGCAACTTTTCTTTTTCAACTGAGGTTCATAGCACGAACAATACCTTCTAGTTTAATACGCTTTTTGGTTTTTTTGACTTCAGGCGCTGTGAAGGTCGCTATCACTGCAGCAGTGGGGGAACTTTTTTTTGGGCCTTGGGAGACCGCGAATAACTCACTGAATTTTCAATTTTTTGGTCCAAAAATTTTATCATGAATTTATTATATATCAGTGAATATATCCTTAAGATATTAAAACATTCCATACAGTAGTTTTCTTTAAAAAAATTCCCAAAAATCACCTTTTTTCAGGTGGTCACACTAGTGGTCCCCCTTAAAGTCGAAAATTAGAAATTGAGTGGTTTAATATGTTAATTGCAGAGATACTGAAATAATTATGTTTCTTTTCTAGCTGATTCCTACCTGCTTTACTAATTATTACTAATTATTATTAAATATTATAAGAACTATTAATTCTTATTATTACTTTTTTTTTTTTTAGAAAAAAAGTAGCCATTTAAGTGAATATTGTCACAGACTACATAAAGTACAGGAGAAAATATACTGACGTGTACAAGGCCAATAAAATTATTATTAAAAAAAAAAATATATACTGACTTCAAATTTTACCATTCCCACTGGGCTATAATTAGAACCTTACCCAAAATACTCGTTTCGGTATATTAGATGTCTCTAATTGGAAAACTTATCGTCCATCCGCTATATTAACAGCCAAATTTTTTTTACAATAATTCATTAAAATCGAGATCAAATTGAATACTTTCTGGGGAGTTAAAATTTAAGACCTGGTTAGTTAATGCTTGGATTGATTAAAAATAAATTCCTTCAGCGACTTCCTTCATTTGATTTTCCAGTGCTTCCGTAATATTATACTGGAGAAAAAATGGTTAACAATAGTAACTTTGTTAGGACCACGTTAACTAAATATTAAGTCCAGTTAGGCGTAATGAGAACTGAGCACTAAGTTAAGAGACAAAGCTCAAGCGTATATCGTCAACAAAAAACAAGACGTGTAAGGTTATAAATTTTTACCTTCACCATCTACTAAAGCTCACGTCAAGTTCAATAACGTAGAATATGTCGATAAAACACGCTCTTAATCAGGGTCGGATTTACCGTAAATGCCGCCTTTGAGCTCCATGGAAAATGCCGCCACATTGCCTAAAGCCAAAGCCGAGAAAAATGTCGCCCTCTCGAACCAAAAATCACATTTTTTAAAAACTTTTCCCCAAATAAATAAGTGATGAACCAAAAAAAAAAAAAGCTTTCTATCGTTTCTACGTTCTCACGTTCCAAATTCTGCCGCCCTGGGCTCTAGCCGTAAATCCAGCGCTGTTGTTAGTATTTTAACATATATTTAGGGTTGGGCGGGGTAAAAAAAAGACACTGCTCGAGTGGGGTAAAAAAAGACATACTTATATTAAACTTAACAGTGTTAAATTCGAAAAATAATAAAATATTACAACAAAATACATTAGTTTTGCTAATTAAGCTGTCTGGGCCAAAAAATTATTTTTTGGAGAGGGCTTTATAACATAAAAGAATTTTCTCCCAAACTTCTGTTATTCCTGAGCGTAAAACTTTCATTCCACGACGATAAACTTTTTCAGTAAGTAAAAAATCTGATAAAATAGAATGCTGTATTTTTTCCTTGTTATTCTACATGCTTTAGTAATGTAAAGTTCAAAGTTTTATTTAAATGGTCCAACTGCTTGTAATTTTTTTTATAAGTTAAAAGAAAAGAAAAAACCGGGGTAAAAAAAGACAAAACAAGGGGTTAACATTTAGGAAAATTAAAAATTATTGACAAGGATTTTCATTTTAAAACTATAATATGACATGTTTATGTATCTTTTATGGATTAAAAAAATACTGATTCTTCAATAAAACAATTTTTTTGTTAGTGAGGAGACGGTTTTCGTGGATATCAATTTCAGCTTATTCGAAAATTTGTATTTTTGACCCATGAAAATTTATTTGTTTTTATAATGTATAACTATACTTTACTGTACACATTTAGTATTTTTAACTCAATTACAGATTATTTTGATTTATTTTTTTACTTTATGTAAAGTGGTGTAAAAAAAGAGCATATTTGGTTTTTTAATGACTACAATAAATTTTTTATTAGTTGTACGTTTGTGAAATAAAAACTGTTTTAATATTTAAAGACCAAAGAAATTTCCTATGAGTCAAGCTTTTGCATCAATTAACTTCTTCTGACTTTTGTTACTGCTTAATCTTAGCTAAAGTTTTTGGTAAAATACGTAAAATTTAAATATATCTATAAAAAAATTTTGTAGTAGAGATAGAGTTGTGAAATAAAAAGTATTGTACTGCTAATTACCCAAGCTGTTTATTTTTCACCCTTCCAATCATGTACTTGCAGTATCCCATTAGTTAGAGGTCTTTTTTTATTTACGCTCCACTTTTTTTTTACCCGATTTGGCGGGTAAAAAAAGACAAGTTTTTTATTTTTTTATAGATTTATGTCATCAGCTTGAGTGAAAAAGCATGCTTAATCTTAAAATACAAACAATTTAACGTCATACAGTATTTTTTTGTCTAAAAATTCACATATTTTCTACATGAAAAATGGAAAGATTTGATTTTGTCTTTTTTTTACCCCGCCCTATCCTATACCAAATGTGTGTTCTCATTCCATTTTTAAAATGACTTAACAACAAACTATGAAGAAATCAAGCTTCAATTTTCTTAAAAATATAATTATATAAATGTAAACAAGCCTTTAATGTGGCAGTGGTAGCTATTCATCATCCCCGCCATTTTATATATAAACACTATATACATGGCAAGATAACAATGAAAATGAGTTAATACTGTAACTGAAATCCTAGACTGATGGATGTGCTTGCTCTACCCATCATCAACCCTCCGATGAAAGTCGGGGGGGATGATGTGTTGTGTTCCCTTAAATTGTATATATTGTCGCATAATATTACGTTCTTCTCGCTACCCTACAAACATGCGTGTATACATATACAGACGCAAGCAAGCACGGGAGAGATTAAGTGCATTTTTTGGCGCTCGAATGAATGAATTTCATTAACTTGAACCCAACAACTTGTAATGCCTTTTTTTCGTTTCTCGATCACTATCTGTTAATTTGTTATGCTGCTGCCTGGCGTTGTTGTTGCTGATGATGATGCTTGCTGCTGATTCCATGCCATTGAAATGATTGGCACCCCGTCACAACGGTGCAGTGGTGGTAAATCACCCTTTTCATACATTATTATATGCGTAATGTACATATGTGTGGAGAGTATTAAATATGTATGTGTGTGTAACAATTAGAAAGTGACTTTGATATGAATCATTCAAAGATGATTTTCTAGAATTTTGCTTTTACTAGCACGTACAGACCTTAGCTAGTCGTAGCCGCTTTTATGTTTTGTACTGTAATGAGTAAACCATTTCCGAGAAAGCAAGAATTTTTTGGAAAGAATTGGGATAAACAAAATTTCTTTTCATCCACTGATTTTTTTTTAAATTCTAGTCACTGAATTGATAAATGACTGGACATAATAAAAAAGTCATAAAATCATTACTTCGTTAGTTATACACTGAATTTGATGTCAAGTAACTCGAAAACTAGTAGAAAATGTACGTACTTAAAAGTAGACTATCCAAAATTCAAGTATGTAGTATACTAAAATAAGTATATCCGAAAATAGAGTGGGAATTAATAGGAATTGAAAGAAGAAAATGCGCGGAGCACATTTTATCAATTAATATATATTCACAAAAGTCCAAAGATTAACGATTTTGATGGTGTCAGCCAACTTTTTGATCCAAATTTTTTTATCCCTTCACCACTATTGTCTCAAGAAATCGATTGAAGCATGATAGTAGATTCCATAACCTCAAACATAAAAAGTAAATTTTTGTAGATTTTGATGGCCTGAATAAAAAAAAAAATAACAATTTTTGATACCTTGCTTAGTTTTTGAAATATATTGACTTTTCTGTGGAATTTTTATTTTCTTGACTTCAAAATAAAAGTATCCTTAGAAAAGTCCGTTAGGGGAAGAATCAGAATATTTTATTCTATATTAAAATTCGAGATCTATAATACAATCCACATTCAGATTTTAGTTCCACGGAAATAAATATTTCTGAAAGAACTTCATATCATTATTTCGAAACTTAAGCGAAATATCGAGAACATTTATCCGCCTTCAAATTTACGATCTTGAAAGAAATTCATACTTCGATAAATTTTTTTAATTGGAAGGGAATAAAAAAAAATTGGGAAAAAACACATGAACCAACAACATCCAAAATATTAATTTTTGGTCCCTTCTGAACATATATCAATTGAGAAAATGCGTTCCTCAGATTTTGCATCATCATTTCCTTTTACTATCTGTCCTAAAACCTTCTCCTTTTTAAATAAAACAGTTACATATGAAGCGTTCAAGGCCAAAGCGAGTGTAGTCTAAAAGTGAAAGAATTTGTTTATTGCAGATTAATATTAATGATGCAATTTTCGGAGCCATAGTGAGCCAAATCCCTGCTTTTGCTATTTTCTAACAGATGACAATAGTTGTCTTTAGTCCAGTAAATTCTGATACAAAATTAATTGGCACCTTAATAATTGTTTCTGAATTTTCAAATTATATATGGACCCATATTTATGTTAGTATTCATTCAACGAAAATAACAACAAAATTATCCTCTAAATTACTTGGATTCAGTTAACATTAATAAACTTTAACCTTGATTATCTCAAAACTATAATTTATGGACTTGATCCAATTTAGCTCTGAACGCCTCATATAATAAAACAAATAATAAATATTTACTTATTAAAACTTCTCTTAATTTTCTGTGCTTAACGTATCTTCTTTTTAAAAAACTTCATATACAAATAGAAAACGCTGAAACTTACTTTATTCCAATATCACTTTTAAAAATCTTCTGCTTAAGACAAAATAATATATCATACTTATGCTGATAAATTCCAAAAAAAATCATAAATACTTAATGTAAGCAGCATGCAAGTAAAGTAGGACAATAATCAGGGAAAATAGTTGCCAACCACAGGTATCGGTACTTCGAAAACTAACTCAATTTTTTTACAGTAGTAGAACACAGTAGTCTTTTTTTCTTTTCGAATTTTTTCAAACAAGATGTAATATATGTAAAATAAAAACACAATTTTATTTGTAAATTTAAATTAACCATTTATTTATTTTTGTGATATTAATAAAAAAATTTCCCAATATTTTTAAAAACACAAAAAATTTACATCATGAATTGTTTTATTTAATTAACTATAGTTTTAATTAATTCATCATAACTAGTTAATTGTTGCGTGTAATAATTAAAAACTATTTAACAAACAAAAGGAAATGAAATATGCTCGCAATTCATACAGTGTGATACACAATCATCAATCAATAATCAATTAATCAATAATAAGGGTATAATAATAATAAAAAAAATTATTGATAACAAATTATCTATGGAACAATAATAATAATAGTAAGTAAACATTTATTTTTCTATTTTTTTATAAAAATGTAACGGTAAATAATTCATTCATATTTTTTTTTTTTAAATTAATTTCAAATAAAAATTTATTAACTAATCATAAATGGCAAGGTTAGTATATAAGTGTTTGAGCAATTTACTATTTTAGACAAATTTTATTTGTCGGACAATCGAATTGTGGATGAATGTTAACGATTAATTTTAAAATATCTAATTTCCAATTTTTTTAGCACATCAACATTTCTTCTTTAAATCTCTCTAAGGGTTATATGTTCTATAGTGAAATCGTCCTGTAGAAATAACTTTTATTAAAATCACAATTAATCAGAAACTAAACACAAATACTCCTGGAGTTACATTAGAGTTTACACTGATATCATTTGTTTAACAAAATTTTCGAGCTAATAACAAAATTGTTGCTACACCGTAGTATTATTGAAAAATGTATAAAAAAAGGAAAAAAAAATAAACTTGGTTTTAAACACTATTCGATCCTACACATAATTACATGTCTAGACGGAGAGAAAATTCATAGAAAAATTACTGTGCTCAGCACTACAATCAACGTGTAAAAGTAACATAGCCAGGCTGGTCACTGCTGCTGTCGTGTCGTGTGCAAACAGTATTCATTAGAATGTCTTACAGGACGGTCACCGTTTAATTCACCATTTTCTTACTTCACTATATTCAGTATTAGAATATATTGTTGCCAATCATTTTGTATGCATCATAAAGAATCAAAGGTCGGAAAAGATCGATTGTTCTTCAGTGCGTACAGCCCAAGCAACATAAGGTTGCGGGTCAGATGCGCAAATGAAAGAGTACGACAACAAGAATTAAACTATAACATATATGCATAAGAGTGTGATAGAAGTTGTGTTAGCACATTAAATTTTACCATTCTAGCACAACAATTTTTATGAAGCCATGACTAATACTTTTTACGTTTCAATTTAATAATATTTACATGATCGTAAAATATTTTTTACTTTGGTCGTCGATCGCGCACGCATTATAAGAGAGCATGGTAATTTTTCTGAAATTTTATCTACAAAAATTATATGATTTTTCTCTCCGTGTATGGACCAAGTTATGTGATCGTGAAAAAAATTCGATGTGGGGTTTTGAACGGAAATACACGTTATAAGGTACCCTGAGCACAAATATTTGACATTTACAAAAAATGTCTGTCGGCCTGTCAGTTTGTTTGAAAATGTCCCGAAAATGGAGAGAACACATCTACGACCTAACAGAACAATCCGTGTATCTAGGAAACATGTGAGAGCTGAGATATAGGGCGTCGAAAAAAGGTCCGATAACCCTTTCTATATAATATATTAATGTTATAGTACCAAATGTGTTTTCCGAATATTCGAACAGTTTATTTAAATTGTTCTAATGCTTAATATGTTTAAGCAAATATACTAACCTTGTTATAAGAACGTTAATAATAATATTTAACAAAAAAATAATAATTAAAATAAACATTTAATAAATTATAAATTTTTTACGATGCGATGCTCCTTGCTATTTTATTTTTATTTTTTGTCATCACTTAAACATCTACCTTTTTTGCATTTTTTTTTTTTTAATATGTACAATTTTCAGAATTCATCTCTCGTGTATTCCATGGAAGATAGAATGACTTTTCTTTTGTATAAATAATTATTATTAAATATATTAATTATTTATTAGTTTATTTATTAATTATAATTAATATTCAAGGTACTTTGTTTTAAAAATTAATTGGACTTGGTTAATAGTAAGTTGTGTAGGTGACAATAATTATATTAGTAAATTATGTAAAATTTAAAAATTAGCTTCTTCTTTATTTTATTTTCGGTATATTCTTCAGTTTTTCTTTTTTTTAAAAATGGTATACGTCTGTTTAAAATATTGCATAGTTGTAATACTATCTATACATTTTTTTTTTTTTGTGAAAATATATATATAAATATTATTTATTCAACAATATTAAAGGGATGTAAAAAGGATTTACTTTAAATGTATAAGTACTCAGTGTAAGGGCTTAACACTTAAATTATCAACTTTTCAATTAAAAGACACAAAATTACATAAAATAGTAGGTATTTCTATTTCCTCGACAATCTAGTAACAGCGAAATTATTAAAAGATTTCTATTGACTTGTTTTTAATTTTGCGCAACTGGCCGTAAATCGGAAAATCTTGTGAAGAGCGCTCCACCAAAATTAACGAATCTGGGTAAACAAAGCATAATAAATACAGAATGGTCCCAAAGGCACCAAAATCAAATCCGGATTTTGAAATTTATGTTACGGAGTTCACGTCACCAAACCATAAAAAATTTTCAGACAAACTGAACGTCAAGTTAAATTGTTTGGAGCAATATTAAGGGCTAGATAACTTTTAGAGTCGTTTGGCGAGCGGAGCGAAGCACTATAAGGTACCTACTGATTTAATACAGAATCTCGGAATTTTGGCTTTAAAAGTAATTAAATCGATATGGCTGGGCGTGTCAAATGAAGTACTAGTTGGGGATAGCTAAGTCTTAATATTATGTATATAGAAGACGGTGATCTTTGAAAAATATCTTAAGTACTTATTTAAAAAGGCAGTATTAAAATCACGTTTTGAATGTAATAAATACAAACATTTAATAATACTAAAATGAGTAAAATATTCAGACATTTAAATAAGCAGTTAATAAATTATATTTTAAAAAATTTTTGAACTTTAATTGTCCTTAATTTTCAATTTTACTGAAAGGCAGTATGATAATAAACAGACTTATTAAAAGTAGGTAGCTCAAAAGAACAGATAACAGGTCTGAATTATTATCATTATTTTATATTTAGAAAACTAAATCATATTTTAAATAAATTGTTAACAATAATTTGTACCTAATATCTCTACAGTGGGTCTATAAAATGAAGGAAAAAGTACTAGTTATCGAGGAAACAAAATTCTTAGTTGTTCACTTTATAACGACCTGAATTCAATAAATTTTTAATACTTTTATACTTTATTGTTTTTTATTTCGAATTAAGCTAAAATTTGTAGCAACATTCCTGAACATCATTCCTTAAATGCTAAAATCAATTTAAATTAATAAATCATAACCTATTCTACAGTAATATTACTTTAAAATATCTACAATAAGACTTCCGTATACACTTAGTTACGTATTTTGTTTTTTGTTTACGTTCTCTCTTTAATCAGAGAGGGAACATGGCAATAGTTTGTTAGTAAATTGTTTTTAATTTTATTATTATTATTATTTGTCATACACGATCGATCAGAGCTGATAAATAATTTTAAATTGATCAAAAATTTGTCTACATTTAAGAATTGTTGTAAAAAGTGCAGTGCGCGTATGTGTTTTATGAGGATTGCGACACTGTTTTCTACAAAACTAGAGGAAAAAAAGATATTTTTTCAATATGTTAATAATTAAGTAAATTTTTGAACTACGGCCATATTATTTTATCACTTAAATTTTATTTTTTGTAACATACAAAATACATAGGACTGGATTCTTTCTGGCTGCTTCAATAGGAACTAAACATATTTAGGCGTGACATCCACGGCTAGCAGGAAACTGTGAAACATTTATTCGATGGAAATTTTGTTTTATTTTTTTAGGGTTATGATAACAACTATAAAATATTTATGACAACTAATCTGTAACTGAATATTCTTTTGGTTAAAAATAACCAATTAATATCTAAATTTTTTGAAACTTTTAACAGTTACTGGAAGAATTACCAATATATAATACAGGGTAGAAACTAGTGGTGTCGAATAATTAATCGATTAATCGGTTTAGTCGACTAATTTTGTTTACTTTTAGTCACTTTTTAATCGACTATTTTACTGTCGACTAAATGACTAAAATGACTAATATTTTTTTAAATGACTAAAGACGATTAATTTAATAATTTTTCTGCATTATTTATGACTCGAAAAAATGAAAACTAAAAATTATCTTTTTTTATGATTTTTTACTTTTATGTGAATAATACATTGTAATATGTAATTTTTTTCTTTTTTTTCTAAAAAAAAAAAATAATAATAATAAAAGTCAATAATCAAATTTAAAGCATTGTTTTTTAAAAAGTTACAACGGTTACTCTATTCATGAATTCGACTAAAAATTTAGTCGATTAATCGACTATTCTATATGCTCGATAGTTTCGACTAATGACTAATTTTGTCGGAAAACAACTTTAGTCGATTAATCGACTAATTGCATCTCGATTCGAAATCACTAGTAGAAACAGATTTATCGAACACAGAGCAAATACAATGGAAACCTCCTTTTACGATCAATGTGATCTCTGACATTTTCTGATCAACAATTATTAGTTTTTAACAATTGTGTTATCACAAATGGATTGTTGTCAATTAAATTTTTAATTAATCAAAAATTTATTTGTGGTTATATGAAATTATTTCATGTTTGATAATATTAAATTTAATTTAACAAATATCAATTTTTTAAGATCCGTAGTAATAATTCTTTTTTATAAATAAAAACAAGAAAGACAATGTGATTAATCTGAAAATATCAGAGATTATACTGATTTAAAAAAAAAATGATTATACTTGCCCTGTGTTTAATAGATCTGTTTATTTCTAACTTGTAGACAATTTAATATATATTTTTCTCAAATTATGGATACTTAATACGTCAAAATCAACAATAAAAGCAAAAATGGCAAGAAATCAGTGTGAAAAAATCCAAACAAAATTGGATCTGTTCCTAAATCGCAATTATATACGTCGTTCCCGTGCGAACTTAGCCGACTTAATTATCGCAGTTTTCCGCACTCAGTGGACTGTCGTGCAAGTCACTATTAATACTATTATTAATTGTAATCAGTTAATCACATTATTATCAATTTGGCAAAATTAACAAATTCTATTCCCTTCTGTCCGCCCTCTGTGAAACTAATGTCAAGTTAATTTCAACTTTTTTTTTGGAAATAAAGCGGACTAAAAAATAATTTTTCTCGTGAAAGCATCCAAAACCTATAAATAAATAAATCGAAACTAATTTGAATCAGTAACCAGTCCTGTATATTTTCACATGTTAAAATATTTCCTTTCTCTAACAGGATCGCTACCAACAATATAATAACCTAAATAAACAAAACTAAAAAAAAAAATGTTCGTGGAAACTCATGTTCAAAACATCCACAAATTAAAAAAAAATAAAAAAAACAATTAAATTATTAATACTATATAACAAATAAAAAAGGGGCAAAACTGGATTAACATGAACAAGAAAATTGTATATTTTATAAATAATTTAGAAAGATTTAATACTATTTTTTTAAAAAATATAAAATTTTTTTTAATTGAATTTCACAATATTTCCTATTTTTATATAAACAACAACCAGCATTTAAAAATGCGGTTAAACACAGTGAGTGAGACACGTTACATGTAGTGTTCTCTCGCTCATTTTAATTAAATCGTATACATTTATTTTTATTACTCGTATACAAAAAAGTGGACTTTTTTTGTTTCAAAAAAGCGTTAGTTAATTTCACTTAAAAATTAGAAATTGCGTATACATTATAAATTGTATTAAACATTTTTATTTTTTTTTTTTCATATTTGTTTGTTTTAACTGTCCCTTCCTTGCGTTTCGTTGCGATGTGCAAATGCGACTAACCATCAATTTTTTTTGGTTGCAAATACACACATTGATTATATTTATATTATCACACATATTTAAGTTCAAAATACACAGCATATTCAATACATAACGAATTTTGAAAATGCAACTGATATTTTTTTATTTATCTCACTATTTATAAAAAACTTTAAAAAATAAATAAACAAAAATATGCTTATATTTACCTATTTGGAGAAAAAATTCCCACAAAAAAAAAAATAAAAATAAAAAAATACCAATCACATTTTCAAAATGGTCCGTCATGAGTACCGCCGGTGGCTCATCTGGCTTCACTAGTCACTTTTCTAGGGGCCATGAGACACCGGTAGGTCTCAAGAGGAATAATCTATACCCGCGAACTCTAACATTTGCGCAAATTTTTTGGAATGTCTTTCTTTTTTTGTCATTCGAGAATTTTTATTTCGTATGTATATAGAGACTTATTCGGTCTTATACAAACGAAATAGAATTCAACGAACATTCGACATCCGCAAAAAATTTGTCTAAAACAGAAAAATGCTCATAAAAACAAGACGCGGTCAAAGGGGGCACAAATATTTACGTATATAGTTTTTTTTTTAAAAACATGTATTTGATTGTACAAAATTTACATTATTTAAACGAAAATTTCCTAGACACGAGAATTATCCAAAATGAAAATTACATAAAAATATGTTCAGTTTATTTTTGAAATAAACCGAAATAATTTTATGTAAATTTCTTCGAATAATTCCAATGCCGGAAATCCGAACTAAATTTACGCCTGCGCTCATTTTGTATGGGGTTACTTTTCTTTACGATATACAGGGGTGTACCATACCGGTGGTGGCAACTCTAGAGTTAGTGAGATGTAAATGTGCAGCACTACTGTAATAATGCGCAGCGGTTGCAGCGTGGTGTGCAGCCGCCGCGGTTTGCTGCGGGGATAACGGGGATGGTGTTGTTGACGCGGATAAGGATTGTTGGTGGTTTTGGTTTTGTGGGGATGGAGAAGACAGATGATGCATCATGGCGGTACTCACAACGTCTGGTGTTGATGCGCCGTCTGTGTGCGATGTTGAGTCCGCGTTACTTCTGGTACCAGTCCCATCACCATTCGTAGATCCACCCAATTCTGGAGGTTTCGTTGTATCCCGTTCATCGATAACAAGGTCTATTGGCATTTTACCTTTCAGACAACTGATGTATCGATGACAGAAATTGTCACATAATTCATGTACCTGAAAGAAAAATTTTTGTTTTTGATTTTGCACTTTTTCTAAACAACCTGTAAATAATTTTTTCAGAAAAAAAAATTCAAACAAATTATTAATCTTGTCGGTTAACTATTATATTAAATAAAGTACAGATATGAAAATATTTTAAGAAAATATAAAATTCTTATAATTCATTTTAACATTTAAAGTATGAAAATCAAAGTAGACTAGTTTAAAATATAAATTGACGAGTAGGAACTGAGTGATTACCTCAACAATAAATGGTAATAGAGAATTTTTTTTATTATTAATATTAGTATGAAAATAATATAGTATAGCAATATTATTCTGAAGTAAAATAACTTGCCTGAAAGGTTTTTCATCTACGAAAACATTATACATACACAACTTCGATATAATATAACACCATATAGGTATTTTTACTTCGCCATAACAAATACATAACCTATGTAGTTACAACAGTAATACTATAATCATACACAGCGTTCAGTTGATGCACCAATAATTTTTTAAAAATAGTCATTAGAGTACCCGTAATTTATTGTAATATAATATTACATTATTGTTTGAATTTTGTGCGCATGACTTACAATTATTTATTCTATTATTTACAACATGGCCGCCAACATTATACCGCTTTTGTTTATTCATTGCCCATCGCTTGTTTATTTTTTGCTCTATCATTTGTTTATCGGTATATACAATGTGTTCACTATAACTATATAGTATTATAATATGTGCATATATATTATTATTGATATTATCTTACACAATAGCGAAATATGTAAAAGTTAACGAATTGAAAAATCATTAAGTAGTAATTCGAGGAGATGTTAGTTAAATTGAAGTAGACGGTATAACAAATAATATTCTAGAAAAGCTGATAGGTATCTCTTAATATTAAACGAGATTAAAATAAAAAAATTTAAACTAGTAAAAAATTTGCACAATAATTTTCAGGATTTCGTAGTACAACAATGAATTAGTATCGGATCTTATGCGCAATTGAACAGACGCTGTCTTTTTGTAAAACTGTTATCGATTATTTTTAACTTATAGGTACAGAAAGTAAAAAGTTTAGATAATTAGATTACTAACAAATTAAAGGCTAATTTTAAGATTAGCTAAATAAAAAAAAAAAAAGAAATATTTTAACCCGGAAATTGTGAAAAATTCTAGCCACTGACTGTGGAATCTTGACTATATGTGGCAGAATAAATGTTCAAATATACACTCGTCTTCAATCACGATGGTATAAGGATTTTGAAGTCTTCCACTCGTATTAATTTCGACCGAAAAATCATAGAAGTATACCTACTATTATTTTTGATTTTATGAAAAAATACCTATATATACAAAGCACAAGAAAATTCATATAACTACATAATATTTTCCTAAACGTTTTAAAGAGATATCTAGAACTATCAAGTATATTCAGGATTTTCATTCTGTCCGTGAATTAGAATACTGATAAGTTATAGAATAGGAATACTGCCAAACATGGCAGACAATTATGGTTACGACTTCTTTTTTTTTACTATACTTAATTGCTAGTATCCGTCGACATTCTAATCAACATTAAATAAAAAAACTGCATCCGAAAAATGCATGAATCAGACTGTACGAGTCGGTATACTCGATTTTTTCTTGGTGAAACAACAGAATAAAATATCAATATCTTTTAAACACTAACGTATTGTTGTATGGTCCTTTCGCCATAAAATGATAAAATTTTACTTATTTTTTATTTTAGTCAATATCTTGTTGCAGTACAGCATAACATTATTTTTATTTTTTATTAATCTGCAACAAAGCTGAAGCAAAAGTGAAAAGTTGAAAATTACGGCAAATTTTTTTCCCCAATTTCTTTTGTATCTTTAAAACTTGATAGCTTAATGAATCAAAGTAAAAGTTTTCTTCAACAACTCATTAAATTCATCAGATAGCACAATGCATAAATTAATTACCTAACATCTAAATAAATACAATTATAGCAGTTACATACTTAATACAGTTTTAACACTACACCTAATTGCAAATAGGAAATTCATTAGCAATTAACGGTCATGTCACCCGAAAAAAAAAAAAATACAATCTACTGTTAAATAAAAATTCATTAATTAACGTCTTCAAGTTGTGGCTTATTCACAAGACAGACGTGATAATTTTAACAAATTAACACACACAGCACATCAGGAAAGTTGAAAAACAAATAAAAAACCAAATTCACAAACAATACATCATTTAATTAGGCAAAATATTTGACACCACAAAGGTACATGTTAATTGTATTTAATTAAGAAATATACGGAAAATATTTCATTTAATTACGATTGCGAGTATTCGTGTGTATGACCCGTGTGAAGGTGAAAATTTTACGCACTCTGTATGCTGCGCAAGTGTTTGTCCCACGTTATTTAAAACTGTACGCAAAGTATGGTGTCTACGATATCAATTATAATATTATTATACATGCATAAGTGCTTTTATAAAACTAAGAAACAGATAAAAATACATTTTATATTTTAGTTTGCGACCTCCTGGTGTGCATTACAACTAACCACAATCTGCTGCCCACCCCTAATCGCATCGCCATCAAAAAACCATCGTTTCTTTTATTTCTTATTTTATGAATTTAAAAGTACGTATAAAGCATGCACTACACTACTCGCGAAATTATCTAAAGTTGACCGAATAAAAGAGTGTAGGTCACTGGACTTTCACTTTGTGTCCACTCTGTGTTGGTTTTTTGCCTGACCTTCTTCACCTACTTCACCTTCGACAAACTTCAACGAATACTTTGGCGAGCAACTTAGACTGAGAGTGTAGAGGAGGCATTATAACATATATAGTGATATAGGTGGTATACACAGGTAGGTATGTACTTTATTAACAAGGCGACATCACCGGGATAAAATTAGTCTGAAAAAATATTTCAAGGTTAAGAACCTTTTTAATTAAAAATTTTAACAAAAGAAACACACACAAAATAAAAGTCGTCAAGTGCGTGTTTGACACGCATTATTTAGGGCTACTCAGGAATTATGTGTTGTATGTTGTATGAATCATTACATGTTGTATGATTAGTAAGAAACCTGCAAAAAATTTTGATAATTATACCATAGCTACAAGTTAAGGATATTATGGAGGTACTTAAAAATGGTGACAGTCTTATGAAAATTTGTGCGAATAATGGTTTTTCTAAATTTAATCGACTGTGAAAATTTAAATTAGATTCACTACAGCGTTTAAAAGTTATTGCAGGTTTAATTTTTGCTCACTTTTAACATGCAGTCTAATTGAGTTTTCAATAGAAATCGAATATAAACCAGCTTTTAATGCTTAGAAAAAATGGTGATAAGGCTCTTGTTTTTGTTTTAGATGTTAGGAAAAACGCTTATACAACTTTTTTTACCCCCAAATTTACCAAAATATCCCCTCTAGTAGGTCCGACTCTAGCTTTGTATATATCAGTAGAAAGCTCTCTAAAAATGAAGTGTTGTGTCAATTTAAAATTTTTCTTTATCTGCCGCAGTTTTCAAGTAATCTAGCAAAATTGAAATTTCACCCTAATTTTGAGGGGTAATTTCACTTCTTAAATGGCGACTGTGTCAGATGAAAAAAATCGGGTCCGTTATTTTGGTCGACCCTACCGGTTGTCCCCATTTACTCTTTTCTCGTCTCTTTTGATCCCAATTTTTCACAGAGAAGAAATTATACGATTTTTGTTAATTTTTCAAAAACCACCAATATTTTTAAATTTTTTTGGATACTGCTGATAAAGTGACCATCTTCGCGTAAATTTTTAATATATTAAAGATTAGGTACTCATAAAATAAATACAAAAAAATACGGTGTGAAGTCTGAATGCGTACCTATTCATCCTTGTCTACGGTAGCACATTTTTTATTGACATAAATATTAGAAACGCAGGAAAAGAGACCAGGAATCAACATAGAAGTGGATTATGGTACGATATATTTTCTGAAAAAAGTGCTTAGGACCAAAGTTATAGAATTCAAAGTGAAGCACTTGATGATGACTTTGAAGTTGACCTTGAGGTCAATTTCCAAAGTCATTTGAAAATCATTTAATATTTTTCAAAAGGAGTAGCTTACTTTTCACCCCTAAATGGTTCAAAGTATATTCGAACGAATTTCACATGCAAGATAGAAAATAAGTGATCAAGAAGTAATTTTGAAAAATACTTGCTCAATCGCAATCGGAAAAATAATAGTTAATCATATGTTCAATTGAATTCCTAATATGATAACTATAGAGTAGCAATAAAAATTTTAAAAAATTTTGAAAATTTATAATATAACATAAAGTTAATGTTTAACTTACAATTAGAGTGATATTAAATCTTTTCTTAACTTTACTTCTAAAATTACTTACAAAAATGTTTTCTTCTAATTTTTTCTATAAATCAACTTTGAAGATAGATTGAGTCAATACATGAAATTACTGCTTATAGGTACAGGATATGGTCAAACTTCGGCAATGGCTAATCATTTTCAACTAACCTTGAAAATCGATTTCAGGGTCACTATCAAGTGCATCGCTTCAAATTCTACAAATTTGGTACTCAGCCCTTTCTTCAGAAAATATGTCGTTTCAAAAATATCTAGCTATAACTGTTTTCATCTACAGAGGTTGAATGGTGTTTTCTACCCCTAAAAAGCGTATTTAGCCGAAATAAAAAAACACGTATTTAATATTTTTCGCTGTTTAATAAGTATGTTAAGTTTCATTCAAATTGGCAAGTATTAGTTGGGTAGTGTTATTTGTCAGAATGTTTTGCCGATCTAGTTTTTTCAATATTTCTTTGCTCGTTTTCAGAATTTGTATTTTAATTTCTACGGACAAATAACTCATTCTTTTCTTCGATTTGAGTAACTTTTATTTGCTGATGTTGACCATTAATTGATCGAAACATATCAAATATTTTTCAATGATTTTTTTAGCGAATGTCGAAAATTTTGAAAATTTTTTCACCGTTAGTAAGTTAAAGTATTTGAATTCATTAAGTAATTAAATGATGTCCACAAGAACCTTACGGACTACCATAAGTTATATGAGATCCCTAGGACCCGTTTTTTACTGTTAGGATAAACTTTTTACTAAAATTATTTTAGATGAATAAAGGTTATGTTGTATGATTTCCGCCAGGGTTTACTGTTCCCATTATTGTAAAAAATAAACTAACCGACCGATTTTGAAAATTTTTTCACTGTTAGAGAACTAAATTATTTTAGATGGATACAACTATGCTGCACAAAGTCCGTTCGGGTTCTTGGGTCCCAAAAATATCAAAACTAATTACCCAGCCGATTTTAAAAAATCTTTTACTCTTAGAAAGCTAAACTATTTTAAATAGGTACAGTTCTTAGATGAGATCCGCCAGTCCCTAAAATTTGGAAATTCGCTATGTTATGCAGATGCTGCGACAGGGGTATTTAATCTGACAAACACAAAAATATTGCAGATCCATGGTAACGCGATTTAAAAATGAAATATTATTGATCAAAAAGTGTCAGAGATCACATTGATCCTGAGAAAAATTTCTCACCATACTTGCCCCACGTTCGATAAATCTGTTTCCAGCCTGTATATGTAACCGTGTATGTATGTAAAGCAGCAAACACTCTCGGAAACCGCGTAATGTTATAGAAATTTTCTTTAACTTGCGCCTTTTCGACGTCAGTTGTTGGAAATTTAATGAATTCTTCACGCAACAAAGCAATTTTGTGTGACACTAATTTCACTACTTTGCTAGTAGTAGCTTTGAAAACTTCTCCTTAAAAAAAACATTATTTCTGAAGATAATGTACTATTCCTAAAAAAAAGATACATTACTGCTTAGTTGAAATACTTATTATTTAAAAAACAGCATACCAGTTCGTTTTGTGTTGTATTCGTGGGCGAATTTTTTCCAAAATAAAAATTCCTTTCGCATTCGAAATTTTGTGTAAAAATTCAAATCGTCGCAAATATTAAAATGATTTGGATGAAAACATATTGTTTTTTTTTACATAAACGTTAAGTCATACAAATAGGTTATGTTATAATATAAGAATCTTTTGACAAAAAAAAAAATAATTTATTTTAAAAAGATTATAAAGGTACGGACACACGACACGCTTTTGGTGTAGAAGTTTTTTTTTTTACAAAAGGACAGAAAAGTTGATTTAAGATACTACCAACAAGGTAATCCTAAATTGTGAGACGCATCCAAAAGATAATACAGAGATAATATTATATTACAACTCTAAGAAAAAAGTAAACGCAATAAAATTTTACAAGTTGGATTTACACTATAGCAAAAAATGAAATAAATTATTTTCAGTACGAAACTGCCGTCTTGCAGCAACATTTATAAAAATATTAGTTTTCAATTCAAAATAGAATATGGCAATACAAAATACGATTTAGAAATGTTAAATTATAATCTAAATCAGGTGTTGTGTGAAATGTCTGACACTATTCTATTCGCCGTGTGTGACACTACTGTGTAAACAACCTCAAATATTTGCTAGAGAAGTCTAGCAACTCGAGTGTATACAACTGTTCTAGCCTTATCTAGACTGCAAATTTAAGCCGCTGCTACACGATGCTACGAACACCTTCCAACATTCGACGTTGGATGGTTCATAGCATCGTGTAGCCGTTGTTCGAACCTACGAGTGTCCAATGTCGAGCGTCAAACGTTCGCATTTGGTCGTGTCCCGTTCGATGTCGGTATTTTTGCACCGAGTCAAAGGGGTGCTTCGAACATTTGAAGGTCAATGTTGGTTCGTTGGTTGGTTCGACTCAGCAGCTGCACGCTCGTTCATGTGAAGAGAGACAACATCAGTGTATAACATTAGAGATAACATCAGACAGATAACATCGTCCACTGAGTACCAACACATCATCATTCGTATTGGATCAAACATTCGATTCACCGTGTAGCAGATACATTCGTCGCACCAACTATCGAACTTAACTGCCTCAAACGTTCGATCGAATGTTGGAAGGAACGTTCGTAGCATCGTGTAGAACCCGCTTTACTTGAACGTGTAAACCAACGGGCCAAACTACTATATGATAGTTAGTATTCCGACTGTAGCAGAAAGGTGACGTAAAATCTCCTCCACTTCGCATCACTATGCTGTGTAAGTACAAACTGTTTGTAGTGGTTTAGGCTTGATGTTTGCTTCTGTGTGAGTATTTACACACACAATTACAAAACACGTATTATCGGACAGAGCAACGTGCAGGTCAAGTAACAATGGTCTTACAATACATAACAATCGTAGTGGATTCGATGACCGACACCGACTGACTAAATGCCTTAAGCTGTGACAGACCAACAAATGACTCCAAGCGAACTAAACTTTTTTGATATTAGTTTGCTTCTAGTGTTCTATAGTGTAAACATTGCACACAATAATGCTAATTTAGATGTCTCGTGTATCCGTAGCTTTATGTACATATGTTGTAGGTACCTATCATGTATTATATACTGTGTGATACAAGGGGACAAACTAGATTGGCTTTGCCTCTGTTCCACTTGTAATGAGTTTGTGACGTAGTCTGTTTGTGTACATACACACTGTTTGCAGTGTATTAGTTTGGTTTTTTGTAGTAGTATGTGTATACACGCATACAACCACACACACGTATTACCAGAGAGAGCTCTTCAACGTGTTCAACTAACAATGGGTATATTTTTAATATAATGGTGTGTTGACTCGACGACGACTACTGACGGACTAATGCCTTAAGCTGTGACTGGCTTACAAATGACTCCAAGCGAATTTCACTTTTTTTATGTTAGTTGGCTTCTAGTGTTCTATGGTATACTCACTATATATATAGGTAGCATGTGTAAATTACGTATGTATATTTTGAGTAAAATTTCAAAACGTCAAATGTCAAAAACTAATATATTTAAATAGCAAAATTAATTGCAATAATCGCAATTAAATTGAATTTGAATGAATTTAAAAAATATTGTTAAAGTTTGCATTTTTTTGATAGTAATTTACTGTTAATATGTAGGTAATATTAAAATCATTTAGGTAATTTAATATGTAGGTAATATTAAAATCATTTAAATATCCATAAACGACACAGTAATAATCATGTACCTAATAGTATAGGCGTCAATTATATTTTTTTTATTTATACCTTACTGCTAACAAGAAAGATTAAAAAAAAATTAGCAATTACGAAAAAAATCTAATTAATTTTTAATTTTATACGTTCGACTATTAAATAATTAATAGTTAGGTCCAGAATTAACGTTTTAAATCTTTATTTTTGTAATAAAGAAAAATACCCCCTTTACCCCAAAAACTTGGCGAACTGAGTTCAGCAGAAAGTTTGGTGAAGTGCAAGTTGGTCACACGTTAGAATGTGGAAAGTGCAAAACTATGAGGGATACTCAGAGGTCAAAATCTCTGAGTACCCCTAAAAACCGTTTGATATTTTTTGTAATATTCAGGGAGCGAAGGTTCGGTTGCACGAACAGGACCGGCTTTAAGCTTCCAACTATAATTAAGATATATAAAATAAAATATTAAGAAATTGTAACATATTTTTGTATATAAAATTAAGACACTAAATTTCTTATTAAGAGAGCATTAATCCAAGCACAAAAATAGATTACAATTCCTCAATATTTTATTTGATATATATTAATTTATACTTGAAAATCTAAATCCGGTCCTGTTAGTGCAACCGAACCTTCGCTAGCTGGTAATATTATATTTTTAAAAATTAGTCTAATAAATTTATTTCAAAGAACTATCAATAAAATAGGTACCTACCACCAGATACAGCTTTGGACAAAATAAATGGGAACGCTATTTTAAAAAAGCTCATTTCAATATTTTTATAGCAAAATTGGCAAAATGAAACACTAATGGAATCAGTACGGTGTTCGTCAGTTTGGGGAAGACGATTTTCTCTAAAGCTGTTCAACCCAAAAGACTGGAATTTAGCACAGAAACAGAGTGTAGTGGCCTAATTATAAACGTAAAGCATAAAGGGTAGAATTTTAATTTTGGTAATTAGTTTTAAGTGGTAAAAAATAATGCATCGTGCTAGCAGTATCAAAAGAAAGCTTCTTGAAGCACGAATTTAACAATATTATATGAGATATTTTTGATGCAATTTTTTAACATTTTCATGACGTAACGAAGAACTTTTGTTCTGACCTGTTCTTAAAATTGTTAAAGCTGTCTACTCTCACAATGTTTCGGAAAGGAAATTGCACTATCGGAAAGGACAGAACAACGTTTGCCGGGTCGAATAATATTCTTATAAATTTGATAACACTGATTTCATTTTTATCTGCTGCAAAACATGAAAAACCTTGCAGTTTTTAAATAAACTGGATATCGTCGGGGATAGTGCAAATACGCGTAACTAGCAATTGAAAAATTCGCAGGCAGTGAACGCAGGAATCTGATTAGCAGCTACCTCTTTGATAGATACTTTGTTCGACTAACGGAGAGCAAGAAATCACCCAATAACAATACCGCAGATCTACTGCCGTCAAGTGGCGATCCCGTGTATGTGGTCAGGTCTAATGTAGATATATGCACTCTTTACCTATGGTATATACGCGGATTTGCACTATCCCCGACGATATAATCAATTTTCGAATTACCTGACTTAAAAGCGATCCATTTTCGTTAATAAATTCCCCAAAAAGAACAAAAAATTATATTTTAAATATCAAAATATTAATTATTAAAAAAAAAAATTACCTTTTGATCCTATCTATTATTATAGAATAATATAGCCAGGCCAAAAAATAAATATTTTACATAAAAAAAATTTCAAAGAAAAATACGTCATGAATAAATAAATATATATAATAATATGTAAATTAATTTGCTAAAGGCAAATTTTAGTAATAACCAATCATCTGTTAGTTATTATTGGCTATTGGAGGGAATTATTTGATCATACTTATTAAGTACCTAACATGTGTGGTGGAGGAATCATTATGATGTGTGTGTGTATGTATAAAACAACCATCTTTTTTTTATTGTTTGGATGATTTATTTTTTAATGTACCTGTACGATGTCGTATACCTACTAATCCATAATAATATAATATTTAAAATGCGTCTTGTATTATTGCATTTTTATTAACCTAGTATAACAGATATTATAATATACACGAGTCGCTGAGTTTCAAAACCATCTAATTGACGATTTTTTTAAAATTTAGTTAGATACGGTTTATTATTCAGGAGGATAAACTACACCAAAAAATACCAACTAAACGGTGCAAAGTAGAGATGTCGATTTTAAATCGATTAATCGAAGCTTAAAAAATCGATTCTTTTTTCGATTTTTTTCATTTGAATCGATTCATGAATCGATTAATAAAAGTAAGACATCGGCAACCGATTTTTTCCAAAAATAATTTCATTTTAATAAATTGTATTTTTACAAAGAAACATATGTTAAAATGAAACACCAAAAACGTTATTGTTTATTGTCACCATTGTCACTTTTTACTCGTTGTTATCAAAGAACTCCCCATGTGGCTCGATATAACTAACTACATATTACATATACGCACTACCTTGTCCAGTAGCCCCAACAGTATCCAATAGTGGGAATAGCCAATATGTAGACATATTAAGTACTACTATGAAGACTATTAATACAAAAGAAAGGAAGACCATCCATCTGGCAAACGGTCCCTTTCGCACAAAAGCAACTTAGAAAACATTTTTTTGTCAGTTTGTTTGAAATTTTTGAATAAACATGGTTCATTCCATTTCATGGTATTCGTCCTACATATTCAATTATTGTGTTATTTGTTTATTTGCTATAATTATAATTGAAAAATCAACTCATCGCCTTGGCGTAAGGCGTTCTTACACGATACTCCCCATGTACTATCAATTAAGTCATTTAACAAACTATCAGCTAATTTTATTAAACTTTTCAAAATTTCGATTTTTTAGATCGATCTTACAGAATCGATTTTTTTGTGAATCGATTTTTTCAATTTCGATTTAAATCGATCCAAAAATCGATCTTTTTTTTGGAGAATCGACATCTCTAGTGCAAAGTCAGCTTTTTCCCCTTTAATTTTAATGACAGAAATACGAAACTGTTTCAAAAGTAGCTAATTGCAGTATTTTCCAATTGAAAAAACATGGAGTTGCAAGCAATACAAACCAGTTGCACAACTATATAATTACTTATATAAAAATGGCGTCATTAGAAAAACCTGGAACAAAAGTAGCTAGTTAGGCGGTCAATATGTGGCATTGCAGAACCTGCAGAAGATCAAATAATTGTGTGTGATAATTTTATCACCCTCTCTAAGAAAGTATTTACTATTGAAATAACTAGAAAAAAATACAAAAAAACTTGTGGAATTGTCAGATATAACAGGCTGCGAATGTGTGCAGAATAAAATTGTGTGAAGTATCATGGTCCTGATTTGAGTTTTACTGTTAAATTACAGTAAAGATATTTGTTTTATGGGAAAATATTCTACTAAATTATAATAAAATATCTTATTTTTCATAAGTTATAATATAAACGATGTTGTACGATGTAAAAAGAGGTTTCTACGAATGTTGTTTTATTTAAAACCTATTGAAAGAATAATAAACTGTTGCAAAAGTATCTAATTGTTAGCGTTACTGCTGCAAAAGTGTCTAATTGTTAATGTTACTGCTGCAAAAGTAGCTGAATACAAAATCAACCATTTCAGAACCATCTAATTAAAGCAAACTGCTGCAAAAGTAGTTAATTATAATTTTTAATCTTTATTTACTAATTATTGAAGAGTGGTATCGTTGTTATTATTTCTTTATAAGAATTGTATAATTTTCCCTAAAAATTTAATGGTAAAAACCACATCAAAATCATTATTATAAGTGAGAAAACAGTTTTTTGTGTTTCCTGAACATTTTTAGTTGTGTTAATTAGATGGTTTTGAAACTCATCGACTCACATATTTAGGTAATAGGTGTTTGGATTCAAAGTCCGAAATCGGTTGAAATTTTCATACAGATAACATCGGACGTAAAAATGAATATTTTAAAAATTGCGAAACTGCATACTGTATAGCGAATTTCCGATTACAAAAGTTTTTTTTTTCGAAAACCTTACATAGGATAACTGTTTGGAAAGTGTCTTACACACAATCTTAGTCAAAACTGTCATATCCATAGAGTATCCATAATAATAAACACATATGTATCTCTATATATATCACTCCAAGAAAGTGTCGAAATTTATCTGAGTTACAATTTAGACCAAGTGGTCGGAAAACGACATTTCATATTACTTCAACCAATGTCGAAATTATTCAAGTATACAATAATTCAATTTAAAATTAAATAAGTAATTGCTTTTAAGCATTTCTGTAATGCTTAAGAAAATGTCGATATTTATCTGAATTATCCGGTCGGCCAAAAGGTCGGAAAACTACATTTCAAAATAAATATAAATGTAGGTAATTTAGAAAACTGATAATCGTCATATTATGATGTGATGTTATATGTGATTGGTCTGCACAAATTTATATTAGATTTTACCGGGTCGTGACTGAAAAAAGGTTGAGAAACACTGGCTTAGCGGTTACTATCTTGCAGTAAACTTTTCACGCGTTGTTTGTTAAGTCAAAACCAAAGGTGAGAGCAAAAAAATTGCTTCACCAAGATATACTTACTAACTGCAATTTTAATCGTTGTGGAGATTTTCAGGTTGTGAAGATTTGCTTATTTTTGTTCCCTTTGGACTCTAAAGGACCAACTTTTGAAATGCATAACTAATTTTTAGCTCAAATTTTCGCCAAGATTTAATAACTGTTGGTATCTCTTTGAAAATTTGTTCTTTTACAATGGATTCTACACTAGATTTAAATTGGTAGGTATTCCAAATGTATTTTTAAATAATTTCGGGTTGATAAAGTATCTGTTTTTTAAAATTGTATTTTTATTAGCATTATTAGAAGACAGATTAGATTTAGTGGACAAAAAATATTCAATTTAAAATTTCTATAGTAAAAAAAGATTGTCTTAATACGGATAATGCAATGAACAATAACGTCTCACTGGTATCGCCGTATTTAATATAAAATATTATAATTTTTTATCTTATCTCTTATTATTATTTTTACATAATTTAAATATTAAAATATAAAAATCATATATATATATATATATATATATATATATATATATATATATATATATATATATATATATATATATATATATATATATATAAAACATAAGCATGTATGTATGCAGATAAACATAGTAAATTTTAATATTAAAACGATGGAGACATTTGCATATTATTGCCGGCATATAGAATTTTTATTGAATTCATATTAACACAATGTAATCCGAAAATCATAATTATAATTTATGTATTGTTCAAAGTGTCTTCTCCAACTAGTATTATAAAGCAACAAAATTATTCCCATATTATTTTTTTCCTTTTTAAGAATCTGGTATCGAAAGAATGAAATACTTTATCTATATCCTGCAGATTTTTTAAGTCTTAAATTTATTTCCGAAAAATTCTTGAAAGGTATTAAAAAGCATAAGAATACGGACGATATTTTTTGCTTTTGTAATCTGAGGATGGTGTTAATTCAAAGGATTTTAATAAAATTATTACTAAGAAGTGTATTTAGAGGACGTAAAATTGGTACATGTTTCGAGAGTGTATGAAAATAAAGAGCTATTTTCAGAAATTTTATCAAAAGTAAAAAATGAGAAAGAAAATTGTACTGACTACGTTCAGAAGACGGGAAATAAACATCTAGTAAAGGCTAACTAGTCGACGAATGATGCCAGATGTAGGATCAGTTAATTGGTTAAACGACTAAACTTGTTTTTTGAGCATATCATGGTCGATTAATCGACTAAATTTTTAGTCGAAATCATGATTAGCGTAGCCCTTCATAACTTTTTTCAAATACGACGCTTTCTTTTTAATTACTGACTTGTAAGTAAATGGATTCTAAAATAAAAAGGCAATTTTTTACTTTACTAATACCACTTTATTTAGAGTTTTAATTGTCTGTGACATGTTTCGGCCCGTATGGTATTAGTAAAGTAAAAAATTGCCTTTTTATTTTAGAATGGAATACCATAAAGTAACGCTCAAATCTATCAAATATAAATGGATTCTATTTTGTTAACAAAAAAAAAAATAATATTTTTTAAATGACACAAAAGCGAAAAATTATGCAAATAAATAATTTCTCAGTTTTAATTTTTCCAATCTATAATTTAAAGAATATAATATAATCAGTCATTTTTAATCACTTATAAGAAAGAAAACAACAATGGAGTAACCGAATGCAAAAATTAATCGACTAAATTGATTAATCACCCGACATCATTACAGTGGCTATAGATATAAAAGACGCTATGAGTTAAGACAGCGTCAGTAGTTATAATCATCTAAATACATGTATAGTTTATATAAAGTACAGTCGTAGTATACGGGATATCCCGTTTGGATGTATACATACGGTTTATATGTTAATTGATAACACTGAATTCTCATAAGGAAAAAGTTATGTCACAAGAGTGCTTTGAATAAAATAATAATACTAATTTAATATGGTAACTACTGTTACTATCACTTTAATTAACAACAATAATGCAGTAAAATAAAGAAATGAATGTCGCAATTTTCAAGCAATTCACATTTTCACCTAGGTAATAAATATTTGTGTCATTTTCTATAAATTCAAAATGCATTTTTTATTTTCTAGGAAATAAATATTAAAATAATAAAAATACCAAAAGAATATTTCTGTTGAAGAAATAGTGCAGATAATTTTGTCTAAAAAAATTATTTTATAAAAGAAAATTACTAAAAATATAGATATGTTTATCCAAAGCACTCTTGTGACATAACTTTTTCCTTATAGGAATCCAATGTTATCAATTAACATGTAAATCGTATGTATACATCTGAATAGGACACCCGATATAGGCACCCAATAATGAATATTTGGCTGACAGATTAAAATGATTAAATGAAAGCGCAATATGTAATATTGTTATGTCAATACAATAAACTATGATCTACTATGCTGTAAATACCTACACGTAGAAATGGAAACAGGTGTGATTTTATAGGCTGTACTGTGGGGTTACGTATGGTTACACGTGTTAAAAGAACCACAGAAAACCTTATTAGAATCCGTCATAAAACTATTTTTATTTGATATGCAAGAAAACGGATATTATTCATTAATAATAAACAAACAAAGCAGACCACAAAGAATCAAGTAATGCCAGTATTAGAATTTTAACCAATATCTTTCAGAGTATTTCTGATAAGATTGATAAGTCCTGTTAAACCTGAAATTAATAAACTGCTGGCTAAAAAAAAATTAAACCATCATTTCGGGAGACTACGCGCAAAAAATAAATAGATTTAACTAGCCAATCATATTGAGGTTAATGTTTCGACTGTTAGCCCCCCCGCCGCCGCCACCAAATACGTAGATTCGTACATCTTTTAAAAATAGTACAAAAGTACTGTATAAGAACTTCGAAATTTATGATAAAAATTTTGTTTCTAATTTTCGGATCGCATATACAAACCAATACACAAACCAATATACAATACCAATATACAAAGTTGATTTTGTATTTTAATAAACTTAGTCCAAAAGCACTACAAGTTTCAGTAAAAAAAAGTCAATTTTTGGAAACTAGGAAAAATAAAAGAATACAAGTTTCACAATTGAAATTTTTTGGGTAGTAACACAGAATAATCAGAAGCCAAGTTGCTATCTCTGCACTAGTGATATCAGTGTAGACAAAAAATCCCCTCCAGTTCCCACCACTATGTTGTGTAGGTATACACTGTTTATAGTGGTGTTGGTTTGATATTTGCAACTGTGTCAGTTGTCACACACACAATTACAAAACACGTATTGTCGGACAGAGCAAGGTGGGGTCCAAGCTAACAATGGTCTAACAATACATTACAATGCGTTGTGTATTCGATGACGGACATCGACTAACTAAATGCCTTAACCGGTATCAAGCACACTCAGGCACACTGCTATCCACAATTTTTTACACATACGCTTAGGGTTTGGGTAGTAATATGCAGCTCTTTCAATAAAAATAATCGGGCTCTGTAAACGCTCCCTCTATGAAAAAAAAGTTTAAAAACTTAATTTTGCTTAATTTTGGTATTCAAATTTAGGTGAATAAGTTTTCTTGTGGAACGGAGAAAAATAGGTTAAATATGAACATAAAATAAAAAGAGATTTATTTATTACCTTTAAAATGGTTGTCATTTCAAACTTTTAGGCTGAATAGTTTATGAAATATGTACATTGGCGTAAAAGGCTGCAAACACAAAAATCAGCGCAAATTGGAAAACATAAGTGGTCGTCACCCTTAAACGGTTTAAAATTATTTTTTTTAAAGAATTGTTCTTAATACCTCAAATACAATGGAAACAAAAATGATCAAGCAATCACCTCTGGACTACTCCATATGGATTGACCCATTTCGGAGCACCTCTAGTACTGTTCAACTCTTATTGTATGGATCACAAATTTCGCATTTATTAATTATTAAACTTTAAAACTTTTATCAACACAATATATCTTAAACACTATAAAAGTCTGAATATAATACAAACTATATTTTATAGTCTAATGCCCACTTTACAAATGCATGTATTTTTACCTTTCAACAGGCCAAGTTTTACAAAGCACACAATATTACGTAGAACAAATGAATCCGACTTACTGTTCGTATTTTTTTTTTCATCTTTATGTACATATAGCTGTGTATATGTGGTTAGTTAGTTATGTATGTAAAATATAATATTGCATGTTTAACGTGGTTATAATACCTGCTTTGTTCCGTGTTATATAGGTCCGTCCAGCGTAATGTAACGACGATAAGTCGTATTAAAAAAAATACAGCTCAAAGTTCATATCCCAACATAAAAAATATTAATAACAAAATGCCACCAAATTTACAACAGTAGCATGCATACTGCTGCATTTAAATTATAAGAATTTATTACACCAAAAGTAATTTTTTTTTTAAAAATACAAAATCCTGAAATAATATTTTGAAGCCTTCGCAATCTTATCTGTTAATTATTAAAAATGTTAAGGATTGGTTGATTTAACTACAGCTAGTGTGTAGTATTGTGCCATTCAAAGTTAACCTTGTTATGTAATTATATTATTAAATTATTGTCATTCATTATTTTATAAACAAAGTGACACAAATTTCTTTAGAGAAAAAAAGTGTTATTACGGATAAAATTTACATATGAATAATAAATAACTCATAAAGAAAAAATCCATAAATATGTACGCTGGTTGACCACTGGAGGAGAATTATTGTGTCTAGATATTACCTATTCTATATTTATACAAGTACACCAATACCTCAATTTGCGTCGTGGTTACGTTCCAAAAAAACACAACGCAAATAGAAACGACGCAAAGCGAATTATGATTTTCTATAGAAAATTTCAAAAAATTTCGAAAAAGAAATTAAAGACTCGAACCCAAAGCAACGTAACTTCGAAAATCTAACGACACACAGTGGAAATTAGTACTAATTCAGCAGCAACGCAACTTCGAAAAAACGCAAACCGAAACGACGCAAAGCGAGGTATTGGTGTACAGAATGTGTAACTGTGAGGAAAAGCCTCCGAAAACGCACTTATGTAAGTGTGGTTATGTTGTACCTTTGTGTTTGTTTAGTAAGATAAAGTAAATTTTACAGCCTCACACGTAAACTCGCCGATCCAGAACTGCACTCGCAAAATCGGACGAATAGGAAATATGTCACTGAGATAATTGACTGCGATGAACTTCACAGGGTACTATTTAGAAACCAACCCGAATAATCGCTCAAAATTTCATTAAAATGATTTCGGTCGAATAATTCCAGAATTACGTATATGTATGTATGTTGGAATTTACAAAAACACAAATACAGGGCCAAAATTGTTCAGAAAGTGTTAAAACGTAAAGTGGGAGTAGACATTCTGATTTCAGAGGAAACAAAATTTTTCACATCATAAAAATGATTACAGTGCTTCGGTTACCTTGGTAGATAAAACTCGAAAACTCCCCCACCAAAAAAAATTAGTTGCAAAGTAAATAATCACGGAACATTATAGAAGCAGTCTACATATAAAAATCTGTCGTTCGTAAGTTACAGTAAGTTGCAATTTACACCGCTACTGATTTAGTCTATTACTGTCCGTCATGGGGTTCACGTCGGAATGAGTATCATTGTTTTTTTAATCAACTCGTGAAATTTAAACAGAAAAAAATATGAAGTGTGTTGTATTTAAGTGTAAAAATTCTATTGAACAAAAAAATTCTCAAAATAAAGGCATATATTTCTTAAAATAAAAAATTTGGGGGACAGGTCTACCCACACTGTCAACTTCCCATTGGGTGTCCTTAAAGACTAAAGACTACTGTACATAAATAATTCATTAGACGACTCCTCCATTGGGCCGCCGATAGAGGCTTTGCCTCTTGCACCATACCGGAGGCTTCGCCTTCTGTACCTAAGGGTGGGGGCTGGATCCTTATCAAACAAATGATAACAGCGAGACAAAATATATTTTGGCATAAAACTAATTTTTTCAATTTTTCTTATATCGTTTTTTTTTTTAAATTTTGTAATAAAATACTGGCGTTTCTAACATCAAGGAAGGTTCTTTTCTTAGGCCATTATATAATAATGTTATGGTAAAAAAATCCATATAATCTATGTTATCTTAATAAAGTTAATTCCACAAAAAACAAACCGTTGATCCGAATTTGCTGAAAACTTTATTCGGTCTTCATTTTTTGATTACGCATCTAATGAAATTAGTCCGGAGTTGATATCATCATTTGTTCTCGAGATATGCGAGACGAAAAAAAATTCACAAACGAACGAAAGTGACCTTGAAACGTGGAGATTAGTCAAAATTTCGTAAAATCGGATCAATTACAATAACTTCCAATGGGAAGTTAATAAATTTATTTTTAAATGTTGGTTCTTCGTCACATAAGGTCAGCTATGATAGTATATGCTATATATAAGATTATATGCAAGCTGCATAGTCATTCATCAACATATTACACTAACACATTCGCATGTTTGTGTCGACACAAATATGTGTTCTGCTGTATTTATCATAATCGCTTGGTATAGAGGTAGCGGTGTCTACGTCACTCGCTGGCAACAGCGGCCCCAATACTTATGAAACATGTACATTGCTTATGTATTATATGTGTTAGTACGAGTAATAATTACGCGGACCATTGGAGTTAACTTCCATCACAGTTAGTATTAAATTAATTGCACCGACTACTCACATAAGTAAAATATGTTTTTGGAAGTTGCTCCTCATGTTCAGTTTGTTAATGTTAACTCTTGTTCTTTGTGTGTTCTGTCCATTATAAACATATTATAATGGGTAAACGTATGTACCTATATGTAAAACTATTACTGTTTAACTTCAATAGCAACATAATCGCTAGGTGTCATTTTCTAATTACATTTATTTCCACTTATAATAAAATCCTTCTTTTATAAAACTTATATTTTATTAGCTAATACTGCAATTATATACAAAGTATAATATGTAATAATAAAAAAACCAGATCAAGAAATGACTTATCAAAGCTTCCCGCTGCTTTAGAGCTTTTAAACGGTGAATTTTCAGTTGACTGGCTATTAAACTGATATATACGCGCATTATATTCAATGTACCTACAGAAGACATTATTTTTACCTCTAATAATGGTATGCACTTATGTAGCTAGCCTTCACTCCGTCACAACTATTACAATGTTAGTTTTATTATTTTTAATAGATAAACTAGAGTAATATTCATAAACTTCTATTTATCTTTTATTATATAATTTACTAGATAGAACTTTTGTCAATACAATACACCTACAATTAATTAATTATTAATAAATATAATATTATTGATTAACCAAAATCAAACCCTAAATAATACTAGACCGGTCTCACAAAACTTGAAAATTAAAACTACATAACTCGTAAAGACTTAACCTTCAACTGCCATCCTTTGTTTCATATAGGTACCTACCAGTACGAGTAACTTTTTAGAATAATCCATTTTTTCCGCATTGTTTGGACTCTTCGATTAAAAAATATTATTAATTTGGATTTTCAAATGTCTCTGGAGGTATACACAGCGCTGGCGAGAGAAATGACGGGCCCCCGTGCACAACAAAAAGGCTTCTCACTTCTTTCGGGCCTCTAGTCGAGGCTGCGGATCCCCTTTTTAGACTCGGGCCCCCGGGCAACTGTTCCACTCTCTCGCCAGCTCTCGATATGCGTACATCACACAAATTTATGGATGTCATATGACGATGGAAAAAGATTATGTGGAACACAACAGTAGCGTATGAATTACCCCAAATAATTGGGGACTTTAGGAATATTCGGATAAACTAATTCTGCATGTATAACCGATTAAAAATTGTAACAATGTCACAGAGGCATTATGAAACAAAGAAACACGGAGTGAAACAACTCCTGGTTGCATTTCTCAAATCCTGTAGATGTTTTAATCAGCCTAATCAGTTCTGACACAAAATGGCTGTTTGGTTGTGCGCTAGATGCCGCGTAAATATGTCTACTGGAACGCTTTCAGTAAGTCGTTCAGTCTCAGAAATTATCTACTTAAAAAGTTTGCTGTAATGATTAAAATTTATTAAAATAATCGCAACAACTTTTTAATGAGAAACAATAAATTGTAAATCAATTATATTTCTTGCTTATAAAAAGGTATTTTCTTGTTAAATTACAAAAATGCATATATTCTGTAAATTATAATTATTTTTTTTAAAATTAAATCATGCATATAAAATGCTAATTAATACTAATTAAATAAAATATTAATTAAATTAATTTTTTAAAACTGTTAAATCCATAAAAAATTGAAAATATATAAAAAAAATTAATTACTTTTACTTTAGTTAAATAATGAATATATCTTGTATTAAAATTATTATTTATATTTTTTAAACTGAATCTATATCTTGAAGGTCTATAAGATTTTGGTTGGATAAGCCGTCATTGAACAATAACATTATATAATGTAATCTTCGAATAAAATCTGGTTAAATATAATCTTTTCTGTTAATAAAAATTTGTTGTGTTATTATTTTTGTTTGTATTGAATAAATTAACAAAATTAAAAGAAATTAAAAGCGTTAATAAATATGTAAATTATTATTAAATTAATAATTTTATTTCTTTTCAGTATAGATATAGGTACTATGAATAAAATTAAAACAAGTCATTAGATAATTCAGGTATGCAGTTAGCTTTAAACTGTGGATCGAATTACGAAAATTTAAATAGAATTAATGTACTGTTTCTTTTTTCATTTTCAATTTTCGTCACACTCAATTTCATTAAATTAGTAGTTGTACATTGTTCTTAATGTAAATGACTTCAATACAAGGTCTTCCAGCTGATCTGTTTGAAGATAAGAGTAATCTACAAATTTTTCCATTAATTACTGAAACTGTGCTTTATGAAGACTGGTTCTTTGTCCATAATTGAGTCGATAACCAGGGCCGGATTAACCCTGAGTCCGCCCCTAGGCATCTTGAAAAATGCCGCCCTTTTATTTGAAAAAAAGGAAATCTTAAAAAAAAACGTCAATCACAAATTTTTCTGTCCTGTTTTAAAAAATTTGCCGCCCCTAAAAATCTCCCGCCCCTAGGCCATGGCCTAGGGTGGCCTATTGGCTAAGCTGGCCCTGTCGATAACTTAATTTGAAGGTACCATATTATTTTAATTAAAATTCACATAGTGTTTGAAAAATTGTCAAACTGGATCGGTTGGGACTCGAACCCGAATCTCTTGGTTGCGAGCCAAAGGCCTTACCAATTAGGCTACCGAACCGCTTGTTCGAGTGCCACTCCAGTCCGACAATCAATCAAACACATCCTTTCCTTAATGCAAGACGACGCAGTTATATTTTCAATTTCAAATATTATCGAGTGCCTGTGAAAGATTATTAATTGTATGGCGAACTTTGGTTCGTATTTATACATACTGTCCAGCTCTAGCTGATACTTGAACACTCGATTTACTTTGGCATATATAACCAATTGATTATGTTAATTATATACATGCCAAAGTGCATCGAGTGTTCAAGTATCAGCTAAAGTTGGACATTAAGTAAACATATGAATATTGCTGTATGTATAAATACGAACAAAAGTTCGCTATACAATTAATAATCTTTCACAGGCACTCGATAACATTTGAAACTGAAACCATATTAAAAAAATCACATTATTCAAAAATTAATTATTTGACAATTTATTCATGTTGTGTGATTCACAGTTTAGTAGTAGATATAAACGGAAACAAATAGAACTCTATGACAGTATGAGTTTGCAATAATCTATATTGTAGTAGTAGTAGATTAAAAACACAGAGGTTGCCGGTGCGGCTACCTTATTTATTTATACTCGGGCCGTGCGCGGTTGTAGAAAATATCGAATAATAAGAACCCTTTGTATTTACAATATAAAATTAAACATAGTTTTTTTTTTATAATAATAAAATACATTTTATAAATTATAATAAATATATATAATATGTGTGTACCTGAAATTATGTATATCATGCAATGTTTCTACGTGAATTCTAGACATATAGTAGAGTTTGAATAAAATTTAAAATAATAATAGTGCTGGCAATTTGGCTAAAAATAACTAGAGAAATTACAGTCGACTCTTGTTAATTCGAAATTCGAGGGACTCTTAAAATATTACGAACTATAGAGAGGTTCGAATTATCGCAGGTAACAATTTTAATTTTTTAAGCATTTGCGATGAATGAACAGGAACTTGTCTCAAAATGTACTTACAATCTTTCTGTCTCTTTCTCTCGACAACTTTGAATTGTCGAGTGTTTGACGCCGATGAGTTCGAATTAAGGCGTCCTTTTGTTACGTAGCAATGATTTTTTCGTTCGAATTACCAAGTGTGTAAAATTGTATTGTTTTAGTTCGAAATATAAAAAGATTTTGTAGAGAACTCGTGATACCTTTGAATTATAGAGAGTTTCGAATTATCGCAGGTTTGAATTAACGAGAGTCTACTGTATAAGGATAATTCATCAGTACAACATTTCCTTAGAATGCTAAAAGTGTGACTCATTACTTGATTATTATCAGAAGTTAACTAACCAAAAAGCTAATATTAATGGCTGAATACTTTTTGTGCTTGATTTGAATGAATATAGTACATTTTAACAACGCTTACGTAAAAGAAAATTTATAAAGGGTTTTTGGTGATGTTGATGTTGATTTTCTGTGAAAGAAAATGTAATACTATGCATACTATGCAATACTATGCATTGACCCCTCTCCCTTCCCACAAAATGTTTTGAAGCCTTTGACGGGTTCAAAGACATCTGACGATATAAAACCCTGTCCTAACCCCGACGGGAGAGATTAGTTTGCATGTTATTACATTATTTAAGTAAGTGTCCAGGTCAGCACCGATTTAGGGTATAGACTCGGACTTTTTTTATTTTTACTTATAATGAAACAAATGGGTCAGGGATATAACAAATAATATACAGTCATTCTTGGTGATATCTATGAAGGAAACATGTATAAACATAAAATTAACCAAAAAAATGTAAAAAAGTGTCCGGATCTAGACGGTTTTACGGTATCATTCAAAAAATGTTTCGAATAGTAATAGTATCAACACACTTTTTAAAATTTTAAACGTGACCGTCGCAACTTTAACTGACGCTTCTGCACGGAGAGAAAATTCCTATAAAAATTACTGTGCTCATACTACAATCGACGTGTAACAGGCGAACATATCCAATTTTTGTACGGTAAAATTATAAAAATTACAATAATATAACTATAATTTTTATAATTTTACCGTACAAAATTGAATATGTTCGCCTGTTACACGTCGATTGTAGTATGAGCACAGTAATTTTTATAGGAATTTTCTCTCCGTGATGTCAAATTCATACCTAAAAACTAATTTTTTGAACTATTTAAAAAATTTTGGTTCGCTGAATCCGCGTTGAATTAACTGTCGTTTATATTGATTGATATTCGGATAGTCAACAATTTACTGTGTTAGTTTAAACAAAAATATTCAGGATTCTTCGAGTAGAGTCCGAGAAAATTGTCAGCAACTTTTTCCATCACTAATTACTAATTTAAGAGATTCTGAATTATTTTCATTCAAACTGAACACTTCTTATTTATTAATCAAGAAAAAAAGTAAAATTTCTGAATATGTAAATTAAGTCATTAAACACTGACTGTGCTAATAAATATAAAAAACAGTCAAAATTAATTTTTATAATTTAGGTTGTTTGAATAGCAGGTGTTCTTGATTTTTAAGGCCCGTCTATTATTAAATTATAACAAAATACTTTTTTTTAAAAAAAAAGGTTCTATTTTATTTTATTTAACAAGTACGAACAACAGAAAAAATGTTAAAATGTTTTAATTGCACCCACGTGAAAACGTATTTGAGAGCTAAAAATTGTCATTTATTTTATAAAAGATCATAATTTAAATATAATAATTGTACAACTAATATGTAAAACAAACAACGGGGCATATGCCTGGTGCTCTGGCCGGCTACGACCGGCCCAGCTTGGCCAACAACAACAAGACCAAACAAACATAACACAAGCGCGTTCTATTACAATGCTATATTTTAAATAAAATAATTGCCATATGGTTTTTGTAGTTACATGTAGTTAAATTAAAATCAGGTAATGTATGATCCCGATAAAGCCAATTGGTCGTACGTATATGTACGTATGTGTACATATGTAAGTACCTACGTAATGTAATCATTAGACTTGGGAGAACAGTGGTCCCGAACAGAACCGCCATATAAAATATTTTGAATTGGGGGGCTATAAATTTTATTAGAAGGCTGAGGATTTTCCCCTGAATTTGATGACTAGCCTAAGGAAGCTTTAAAGAACAAATCAGTAAAAATCAAAAATTACCCATTTTTCATAATTTAATATATAATTTTAATTTTAAAAATAATTTAAAAAAATTAATGTTGAATAAATAAGTGGTCGACTGTAATAGAAATTAATTTAAACGAATTCAAAACATTTATATTGTAAACAATATCTCTATTTCCTTTGTGATTATTTAATTAATATGTACATGTCACCTTCTTTATACCTGCTTTAATGTAAACAAAATTGATTGTATTAGTAGATTGTATCACTCTAGTAGGTCGCTCACAAGACTGAACATGGTTTTGTTTTTGCATTAGAATATTGGCAATTAAAAAACACAAACAGACACAAAATAACATTAACGATGTGGTATTAATAGTAAAACGTCGTAAAACTGATTTTTAAAAAGATTGATAATATTTTTACGTTTTATGACAGCCCTCCAGTTCTATTCGTAGCCCCCCAGTACAAAATATTTTATATGGCGACTCTGTTAGGGACCTTTTGTTCCCATCTCTGGTAATCATAATGTATTTTGTTTGTTGAGTGAGTCTTTTTCAAGGTGAGCAATTATGTTCTTTTTCTTTTCATTATCTTCCAAGTAAAAGTGTATAGACAAGCGATGTATAAATAAAAGATGCTGAGAAGTTATACATAAACAGGATAATGTGACATAATATATTACTATAATTTATTCTAATATGAATCGTATGTTAATTGTTTAGAGCAAAAATCTAGTAAAAATCATAATAGATGGTCATAATTTTTCGATTAAATCATAATATTGCACTTGTAACTTATTAGGTTTGTTCCAACCGACCACTGTGACTATCAAGTGTACATCAGACGCATGCGTATTACCACATTTTATCACGTAGAAGTCTGTTACACTATAAGGAAGGAAAGGTTATACATACCATGTGAGTTTTTTGAGAGTTGCCACTTTTATTACAACCAAATTTGTATGATAGAAATGGTAATGGAAATGGTTCTTTTCTTGGATGCAATGGAAATTTAACCAACCAAAACACTATCGGTTGAAGTAGCCTCAAGTACATATACATATTTTTACCGTCTAACTGATAAATTAAAGAAAAATTAAAAAATTAAACTTGAGTAAAAAAATTTTTTTGCTTATTTATGTTGTTAATTAATGCATTAGATCAGTTTTATCGAAAAATTAATATAAAATCTCATTCAAAAATCTATAAGTTTGTATCATAGCTCGAAAACCATAAGAGCTATAAAGCTCCTGACTATAGCAATCGGTTGATTCCGTCGATACCTACAGCTCTTATTTGAACAATTTTTCGATTAAATCAACGATTTGACTGTAATAAAAATACATAATAATAAAATTTTCCCCTTAAGGACCCACAAGGTGGGTCCTTAAGGGGAAAATTTTATTATTATGTATAATCCAGCCCACAGTACGGCTCAATATAGTGATTTGTAATAAAAATGGCAACTCTCAAAAAACTCACACAGTATATTTTATTTCAGTGAATGGAGCGATTTCTAGTCGATTTTCTAATTTACAAGTTGATAGGAGAGATACAAGCTAACATAAAAATATAAGTTATATTTTGTGAACAAATTTGGGTATTTTTACAAGGAAAACGAAAGTTTGATATTCAAGTTATTTAAATTTCATCAGTAAATCTGATTCATATTATTTTTGTAGCTGTTAGGGTAAAAGCCCCTACACTCGAACGCGATTCTTTATACATTAATGAAGATATTTCTGAAAGAAACCGATAAATATCAAAACTATTCGAGTATTGAATCGCGTTCGAATATCGGGGCTTTCACGTTAATTTAAAAAAAAAAAATTGAACTTAATGAGGCCATCATATGTATTCGAAATTTTTAAAGCTTCAAAAACTGTAATTTCGATACTAGAAACATGAAATTTGAAGCCGACATCTGACCAAATAAGAATTATAAAGACAATAGAAAAATCACGGAAATGATATCATATTTCCTGAACGAATTTGGGTTATTATTAAGTATTAGATAATCGAATAAATATAAAATTTATCTAATAACAAGATTTAAATTTTATATTTTTCAACGGAAAAATGTTTAACTATAATAGTCAGATTTATAGGTTCTTTAAGAAAATCGTAGGTAAATAATCTCAACGGATTCGAAACTGAGGACGATCTGGCATCGTGGATCACATATCTGGAGTTCGCGGGTCGCAGGTTTGGAAGCTCTGATTTAGACGGTACACCAAGTGGTATCACCTATTTCAAGTCTATGATCAACAAACAAACCAAAACTCTGTTAAATATACAGACAAATAAGTACCTACTTGCAAACAGTTCGTTGATATTATATTTTTTGGTTACGAAACCCTAAAACTATTTTTAACGTCATATGTATGCATTTTGTAGACACAAAGGCTTACTAAAAGCCTAATTAAATTAATAAAGTGCATTGCCTAGGTTCTGTATGACACTTTCATGTTTTACATTTACACTACTGATTGTGAATACATAATAATTTAATGTCCAATTGTTTTTATTATTGGAAATGCCTGTATTGGTTTTCTTTGACATTTTCTTTGTCTTTGTTCAGGTAATTATCCGTCTGTAGTTTCTGTCGTTACATCATTATCTGAGAATTCAATTACGTATAAAATTGATAGAAATAAATGCCAATATTAAGTTATTGCGTAATATTGATTCATAAATCACTTAATACTTATTGGTAACCCTCACTTAAGAGTAGTCAAATGCAATTTTGTTGTCAATCCTTTCTAAGCCCAATTATGTAAATTAAAGTATGTTTTTTCTATACTGTTGCCAAATAAAAACTCGCTAGCCTGACCCAACTAATCATTAAAACTCAAACAATTCAGAGTTTTAGTTTTGAAAATAGATTCCTTTCTAGCTGGATTTTGAACCTAATACAAACTTCTGCCGCATGATGTTTGAAATTATGACATCAAGCTCATATTCTTGCTACGATTAATTATCGTTTTCGATATATTTTTTGATAGGAACCTGATATTTTTCTGTTCCAAAACGTAGCCTACGTCTTTCTATATGTTTCCCCAAGTATCACTATCTAAAGTTTCAAGCCAACTGATTGGTTAAGCCGTTCAAGGCTGAAAATGAAAACCTTTTTAATATATTTTCCCACGGCAATTTTCCCGGGATCAAAAATTGCCAATGATTGTCTTGCCCCTCCAACTATTTTAGGTCGACTGGGTTAAGCTGTTAAGGTGTACCGTTATTAGAAATTTATAAACATATTTTCGCATTTATATAGCATTAGTAAGATGTATTACTTCTAATCGCACGAAAAAAAGTAATTTTGCATACTTTTTTCCCCTTAAATTAAAAAAAAATGATATAATTGAAAATAATAAAGGTGATTTGTCATTCTAATTTTCTCAGTCAACTAACAATGTAATTTCGTATGAAACAGTAATCAGATACAATTAATATAACGATATCATCAGAATGAAGAAAAAATTATGTTAAAAACAATATAGTATTTTTCATAAACCCCATGCACATACATTTTTTTTTTATTAGAAATAAAATTACAGTTAAATTTGAATTAAATTAGTTTGGGTTTTCATGAGAATACTAATTCAAGTTTTCAACTAATATCATAATTTCAAAATAATAGTAATGATAAATAATGGGATTATTTAACAAAATTAGAACTAACGCTTTCAAAAATAATCTAAACATATTTTTTGAAAAAAATTTTCTAAAAGTACGTCTTAGACACGCATTAGGTCAGGATTTCGTAGTTCAGTAAGTAGAGTTTCTCACAATTGTCGAGATAAAATCTAGCGCAGGTAGACAAAAGTAGTTAAGTCCATTTTTTATTTTTTTTTAACTCCCCATAGTAAGTTATTGTAATAGGCCCGATTTTACGAATCGCTAATTTTGACATATCTCCACGTTTCAAGGTCACTAGAATCCAAATCCATCGTTTTTAGCGTGATATCTGTGTGTGCGTTCGTTAGTTCGTTCGTTCGTGAATTTTTTTCGTCTCGCATATCTCGAGAACAAATGATGATATCAACTCCGGGCTGAATGATGATATCAATTTCATTAGATGCATAATGTGTGGGTAGACCTGTCCCCCAAATTTTTTTTATTTTATAATAAGGACCAAGAGAATCTATCTCATATATTTCCAAAAGGGCAAAATTCAATTCCACCCCTAACATCATTTTTTATGCACTTGTTATCAAATAAATTCTTTTCAGAAACTAACAAAAGAAGTTAAGGTTTTAAAATTCTTAATAAAATAATAAATAAGTACATAATTTAATTAAATTGGAAATGTATCCTTATTGCAACAACTACCCACTAAAGCTGGTTAAGTCCACAAATGGTTTTAATAATGAAATATATTGTTGTTTTTTATATGTCAAGTCCACAAAAATGTCTTAAAAAAATTTAGTTTAAGGCTTAAAGTTAATCTGTTTTATGATTTACTGTGTTACATGTTAAGAAAGAAATTGATTTAAGAAAATTTACAAAATGTCATGAAAACTTGAAGATAATTCAAATAAACTGATGTTGCCTGCATTTCATTTTAGTTTTTACTCTCTACTGTAAAGTTGATATTTTGGACTTAACTAGTTTTGTCTACCTAAGCTAGAAATATTTCTTGCTTTTATTTAATATTAAAATTAGCCTTTAATAATATCTTTACGTAAACCTATTATTTTCTATATGAGTTAAAATTTAAATAATAGTTTTAAAAACTACAGGGCCGTGGATCTTTTATAAATTACTTTTACTTTTTCCCGAGCCCCTACCGACCACTACGGGTCTCCTTTTCCAGCCCGAGCTCCGGGACTACAACCGCGGCTTCGTCACCTTCACATCGGGCATGAAAAACTGCTACTGTCCCTTAGGTAGCGCAAGATCCGACACTGATTATTTCGAAGTGGTCAAGTGTACGTAGATAACCTAATGCGATTACAGAAATATTGATTTACAAAATTTATAACCCGGCTAGATAAATGATTATAAGTTCTTTTCCTTAACAATTTTAAAAAAAAAGTACCTATTTCATAATATTAGATTATTAGATTAGTAGTTTTAATAGTAGCTTAATATGCGGAGGGCCTAACTTTTCTCACTTATTAAAAAATTAGATCAAAAGTTTTCAAATATCTTTAACTATTACTTCAAAAAAAAATCTGAAGCATGTTTCAGTTTTTTAAAAGAAGAATTTTATTTTTGTATGAAAATGAACCGTTTTTCTTCTACATATACTAGTTAAAAATTTAACACTTCGAGGAAAAAAAGACGTGCAAATAAAATCTATAAATCCGCAAAGTTTTAGAAATTTTTCTGAAAAAATGCACAGCTACCATACCGTACAGATTTTAACAGAGTTGAACGTCACTTGAAGAAACAATCACTTAAATTATATATATTATTCTTGTTCCCATCCCACCACTTTCCGTGTACCAAACAAAACATTCGTAGCGCTCAGTAACCTATAATTTAACCAAATAATTATACCCTGCCGTTCGTTGTCTTCCTACAAAATAGTTTACATTTATACATTTTACATGCATACACACATATATGTATATGCTTATTCTCTGGTGTTATAACCTTTGTATTTGTCTATAACATTGTATTTTAAAGACGTCCGGCATAATGATCATTAAATGACCATTTACAGGAAGTATGTATTATTAAAAATGGTGGTTTCTCAAAATATTATACTACAGCTGTAATAGTTGTCATAACCAATTAGTGAAATCACTTCATTTTTAAACATTTTCGAAAAAAAAGAACACCAAGCAATTTTATTTCCATCGTTAAATTTATAACAATTACGAGAAAAAATTGCTTATTGCCAGTTTTACTATCTCAATGCGGATGTTTTTGAATGACATGACGATTAAAGATGTCGCCCAAAATTGCTGAACACACTTCAAAAAAGACAATATTTGTACGGTCGCTCAGAAAGGTCGTTTTGAAATGTTTTGTATGGCGATATCGTTTCAAAAAAAAAGTGTCCGACTGACTTTTAAGAACGTCCACAAAAAAGACGGTATGGTTGCCACACAAACCGTTCGAAACAACAAAAAAAATTTAAATGCTTTTTTTTTTTTAAAATTGAATCAAGCATTTAGTGCGAAGTTACTCAGACTGGTACCACTGCAGCGTATATCCACACTTAAATATGTGGGAATTTATGGTGAAGACTCTAGGAGTTTTTGTACATTGGGAAGCCTCTACTGAGAACAGATGAATTCCTTTTCGAAAAGAATATTTTTCGTCACGTGAAGCAATGAAATTCGAAAAGTAAACTGGAAATTAAAAGAAGAAAGTTTTTAAACAACGAATTATTCTATGAAATTAATTTTTTCTTTAAAGTATTTTCATAGAGCAAATCAGTACGAAGTAACACGACCCACTGAAAGAATTTTTCCACTTACAAAATTTACATCAGTACTTCTTTAGAACTGCCCTCCACTAGCAACTTTTTTTTTACATCTAAAAGAATTCATTGTTAACTTCTCCAACGCAGGAAAATAATGGATTCAAAAAATTAAAATTTTTAGCATATTTACACCTTACGCTATCATTTGAGTGTTTTTACACCATTTTTAAAAAATTGTTGACATGTTAAATATTAAAAAAAAATCGGATACGTTACAAGAATTTCATAAATGAAAAGTTACATTATGCCTAAATAACAGGATAAATTAATCAGTAGTAATAAAAGTTCATTGTTACAAAAATTTATGTAGTTATGTAACGATGGATCAATATGTAATTATATTATACCTATATAAATTTTAATGAATATCATTTTCGAGTTTCAAGGACCTCAAAGCAAATTTCTACCACTGTCTCGGACTTAAGATGCCCCATACATAACAGTGGATGTAATAGCTGAATTTTCGATTCGAAAATTCGTTGAAACATAAAAATGTGACAAAAGAACACAATGCGAGTTAAAAATATTTAATTATTTTTTGGATGAATCTGCTCTGTAAACCAAACTATACATATTTATAAAAATTATATTATTAAAGTTCTTAGTATGTTTAAGTCTTAAAAATTAAAAATAAAAGAAGTTCGATTTTTCGAATTATTCGAAAAAAACGAATAATTCGATTTTTCGAATTATTCGAAAAGTCGAATTATTCGATTCGAAATCGAATCGAATAGCACGATTCGATTCGAGCAATATTCGCACACCCCTAATATCCATCCCTTTATTTTGAGAATTCTTTTTGTTCAACTGTTCAACAGAATTTTTACACTTAATAAATACGACACTCTTCATATTTTTTTCTGTTTAAATTTCACGAGTTGATTAAAAAAACAATAAATCTAAGATCGTTGTGACCCTTATGACGAACAGTAACAGACTAAATCAGAACAAATTTCATTCATCTACAAATTTAATATCAGGCTAGATTACAATCGGATATCCTAAGCAAAAGAAATTTTGAAAATCGTCCGTAAAAAAATTTACATTTTTTATTTTGATCTATGAATCTACCATAGACGCACACATACAGATACTGACTGTATGTAAAGGAAGATATGTCGGATGTCAATCACAGAGCCGAGAAGACTTGTCGACAAGTTCACCAATACCGTCTGTCTGTCGGTCGGCAACTAATTTTTTCTTAATCCATACACGCAGATATGTGCCGGTATCTTTGAAAAATATATCAGTAATATAATATGATAAAATTTAAATTCATTAAAGTTTTCAAAGCGAATAAATCTATGTACAAAAATTTGTATTTGCGACACGAATAAATTCATATCTGGTACAACAAGCAATTGATTTAAAAACTACGATGTTTCTCGTTTTTTACAATAAATAAAACATTATCAAAAAAAACGGCAAGTTTGTGTATAAAAACAAACCAGCACAAAATATGTTCTGAAGTAGAAAAATAATTTTTTTTTAAACTAACGTTGATCAAATCACTGAGTGAATCAGGCTGAGGTTAAATCTTTATAATTTTAAATGGGTGTACGCCGCGCCGTTTGAAGCCGACAAACCTAATTAAAATAATTTTAAATGAGCAGCCAATCATTCGAATAAGAAGAAAATGTATTTTATTGATTTTACAATCGACATGTATTTTATTAAATGAGCTTCCGATATCTACTTGAATCTTGAAATCCGAAAATAATTATTTATGCAACCAATTGAAAAATGAAGGTGTTTTTTTCACGAGTCGTAAGTTTGTTAAACGATACCGTAGGCCAAATTGGACAGTGACGACTAAAAAAAAAAAAAAAACAAAAACAAAAACAAAAACATTCATTTTGCACGTGTTGCATACAATATTTTTTTACAATTGTGAATTAAAATAAGAAAAATTAACGAAAAGTGGAAAAATGATCTCAAATTATTAAAAGCGTGACCGCTAACTATATTAAAAAATAAACTATACACAAAATAAATTTATTTGTCTACTTTTTTTACGCGGGAAAAAATAAGCTATTTTAAAAAGTCATAGGCGACTATAAAATTAATTTTTTAATTCAAAATTCCAAAAAAATAACTTAATCAATCTACAACAGATCTAGGCCAGTGCTGCCAGATTGGGGGTCTTCCCCTAAATTTAGTGGATTAGTGGACAGCCTAGGTGGACGTTATATTGATCAATTTTTAGAAAAAATTGAAAAAATGTATCCCCTAAAAAATCTCTTAAAAAAATGTATCCCCTAGACGTCCAACTAGGCTGTAAGAAATCCATTAAATCTAGGGAAAGAAAAATCCCTTAATCTGGCAACACTGATCTAGGTAATCTTTTCGTTGCGGATCGAAACCAACAAGACTGTCACATTCTGGTTGATTTTTTGACAGTTAAGAAAATTTGCATTTTGAAAACAATATTTTATTATACCGTAAACAATAAGTAAGATTATTTATAGAAATTTTCAAAAGAACAAAAACAAAAGATGGATGATATTTTTGAAGAAAAAATAAATTTGAAGGCCATAAAACTGTAAAGTAGGATTGTTCCTTAAAAAAATGGACGGATGTTTCATTTAAAATTACTAAATCGGCCATGTGGTGACTTGTGGTCACGGGGCTGCCAAAATGTGGCCTATAAAGAACTTTCCGACCCAAAAATAATCATGTGTGGCTTTTAAATATCAATTAAGAATCGGCAATAAAGAAATATTACATTAAGGGTTAATAATTAATTTCATATCCAAATAAAAAATGTGGAAAAAATTGACAATTTTATAGTCCTTAGATCGAAGACATGTACGAGATAAGTACCTATATAAATTTTAATATATAACATTAATTTTTATTGTAATGTTTCTGCGTGTGTCTAAGCCAGTTAAAAATTTCAACTAATAATAGGTCTTATTATATAGCAGACATATTTTTTTTGTCTCAAAAATTATTATTTTTTCATAGATGAATATTAATAATTTTCTTTATATACACACATATGTAAATATATTTTATGTACACCATTTATTCTAATAAGCGAAGTTATATTTTAATAATATTAAATGAATTATGTTAATATTATTCTGTTTCTTGTCATGCATAATAATGTTTTAACTTGCGGCAGCAAACAGCTATTATCATCAATTTTTTTTTCTTATATTTTCATTAACATTTACGTAATTATTCTTTTCTTTTCGTTTCTCCATTGAATGAAAGAAAATTTTTTTTCAATAGAGAGTCAAGGAAAACCTTATTAACTTATGAATAATTTGAAACAAACAGACACTGAATAATGGTTGTATGACCAAGCTATAATATTGAAGGACAGGTGTCGTGAATAATTTCAAAATTTTCTAATATTTTAACAAACAACTGACTACAGGAATATCTGTCTTAGTACATACAATTTATAAGAAAGAGTTAAGCACTAAAGAATAAAACTTTCAATTAAATACTAATTAATATTTTCATATCAGTACTTTTCACACAAATTTTTCACGTAGATTAATAAAATGCTTAGAAATTACTTACTTTTTCTAATTCCAGGAGGTGAAACCGAAGGACTTGTATCGCTTGAACCATCTGTAACAAAAAAGAAAGTGTAAATTACTACAACTTTCTAATAAGCTATTTTTAACCTAAATTTTGTTTAAAATCAATAATCAGCTTCATCACCAAACGCTGCCGCATCAAGTAACAACATTTAAGAAGCACACATAAGAAGCTTCAAAGCCATCTTTGGAGAGACATAATGGGGTATTTGATAGTACCTATCAAGAAAACTAACCAAAATAAGTTTTAATGAAAAGTTAATCATTAACCGCGTGATCAGAAACTGACTGTAACATCACGTTCTCATATCCATTAACACTATCGGTCTATCACTACCCTAAGGGGGGCTAGTGTAAAAACCGTTTATCCAAAAAATAAAAATAATAACAAATAACGGTTTCTTTTCCTTGTGATAAGAAAAATAAAATGTTTTTTTTTATTAATTACAGAATACCTGTTGTTATGTAGAGAATGTGACGTAACTGACAGCTAATGAATGTTTCCGTGAAAATTAAAAAAAAAAAAAAAAATATTAAATTAATTTTCTTTAACGATTTTCGGCATTTTTTTTAAAAACGAATAATATTATCCAAGCATAATATATAAATATGTACCCTCAAAACTATTTTTTTCTTTCTTTCGATTTTTCGATTTCTTTTTTCAAAGATTAAAAATTTCTTTAATTTTTTTTTTTGTTTTGAATCAAAAAAAAAAAAAATTAGTTCAAAAAAATGTTTTCTTGATTTTTTTTCAGTAGTTAGAAAAATATTTTGTTTAAATCAAAAAGAATATATTATTGAGTCAAAAAAAAAAAAAAAATTCAAGCAATTTTTAATTTCTGAACAAAAAAAAATCTTTGATTAAATAGATTTGAGCGTTACTTTATGGTATTCCATTTTAAAATAAAAAGACAATTTTTTACTTTACTAATACCACTATGGCCAAAACATATCCAGACAATTAAAACTCTGAATAAAGTGGTATTAGTAAAGTAAAAAATTGTCTTTTTATTTAAAAAAAAAAAAAAAAAAATCGATTTGAGAGTGAACATATTTTAAAATATGTTTCTAAAATTAGTCAAATGCTCCTCTAAATTTATACATATAATCAGTATAAGTCCTCTAAATTTTTACTAATAACTTAATCATTGAGCTTAAAAGTCAATTTATTCACTTTACCTCCTTCTGTAATGAACCTAATAAAATATGTATATAATATCTAGACTTACATACTAATATTATTAATTCATTAAAATCCATAAATAATAACTATTAAATATAATATTAAAAATTCAATTATGTCAAATATAATGAATATTTTAATTAAATCATAATACATTATATTATTAATTAAATAATTATAGGTATTAATCAGCAACAACTTCTGTGTTTTCCATTTTTTATTAATTTATATTTTGTGTGAGCATGAAAATTACTACATACAACTTCTTAAAACATAAACATAATATACAAGGAGGCCATATATTGATGTAGATATATTATACAAACACGGTGCATTGTAGCAGATCTACTAGACGCAGTTGTAATAAATTATTACTACAAGATAATGTATGGATAAAAACTTTTTATATTTCTTAATAATTTTTTTCTTTTCAGTCATACATAAACATTTTGCAATGCGAATATTCAAATTTTTAATTTTTTCTGATAGATTAATATGATGTAATTAATCATATTAGTTGCGAGTATTGATTTGTGATTCTGATAACAAGTGACATGCGGTTCGATTAGGCTTGTTCCAAGGTGTCGAATATGTCAATTTTATGGCATAAAATAATTTTTTAGTCAAGTGACATAGAAAACGTTCTATAAAATAAAAGCAACACCCACAATATTTACGAGTTTGACGTGAAATTATAAAAATATTTTCTTGATTAGTTAAAAATTGTCTTATTTCTCTTTATTTTTTGCGTCCGATTACTAAGGCCTCTATAAATAGTACCAATTTTTATTCTAAACGTTGCTGATAAATGAAAACTTGTGCTTTATATTCTTCTCTATGTTTCTACTAACTTTATGGAGAGTCATTAATCATTTTGAGTTGGAATTTTATCGAAAGTGTAATTTAGACAAAAAATTTACGTGTTTACATAATCGAATCTTTTTCGGTCACTATCGAATTGCAAACACATATTGTTACCTCTATGGTAAATTCCTGTATACTTCATTTTCATTTAAAAGAAAACCCGTGTCCATGGCCTCTTCATTCGAATCTATACACTCGTTCGTATTAATCTATACCTATATCTATTATCTATAACTGATTGTGCTTATGATATTGTATATGTACTTCTCTTACCTCATCCACGCAACAAACTCAGTTTTTTAGATAAAAAACCACAGTATTTTGATCGCCCAATATCATCAAAAACCAATTTTGGTGACGGATGATTAATCAACTTGTTTAGTTGACTAATTTTTCTTAAACTGAATCATCTTTTAGTCGACTATTTTACCCTCGACTCGAAATGATTATTTTTTTTTAAATAACTAAATAAAAACGATTAATTTAATTAAATAATTCACTGCTGAGAGATTTACTTTGTGAAATATCATTTTAAATATTTTCAGTGATTAATTTAATAATTAAATTTCCAAAAAAATTGCCTGTTTGTACAATTTTCACTTTTCTGTCACAAATATAATGTAAGGATTATGTCACATCGTTCGCCTTTTTTGAAATAATTACATAAGTTAATGTATTCACAAATTCGGTTAAAAATTTTGTCGATTAATCGACTATTATATGCTCGATATTTTTGACTAATGACTAAAATACATATGTAATATTTATTACTTTTAAATACATAGATATATTTACACTTTAGCGATCAAAAGATTGTTTTGCTAACTGATATAAAATTACTAAAACTTTCCGTTAAGTTTGTGACAGCATCAATAAAATTTAAATTGATTTTTCGGAACTTTCACGACTGTTACTCTAGTAATAACTTATTTATTTTGGTACGTTGATTTTTTTTAACAACATAATTAAATCAGTTCATGTTACTATATTATTCAAAATTTATTAAACTAAATCATTTTGTCTGAATCCAACTAAAAAACATATCTAAACAACAGATCAGACGTTACTTTTAACATAAAACCTGGTGATTCTTAATAAAACATGACAAATACAACATTTCTTTACATGAAACAAACACAATACGACTGTGACAGTGACTAAACAAAACCCTACGTTATTTAAAACAAATGCAATCAACGTGTGCAGTAAGCGATGCCTTATTTACCTATAGTGACGTTTGTCTGATAAATTAAAGAAAAATGTACAATTTTTGAGGCTGGTAAAAGTGTAAAAATATATAAAATATAATTTTATTTTAAATATATATGTAGGTACTTGACAACGCTTACATATCTCTGATACCACCAGCATTGTACTATACTTCGATAACTGTGCATACAAAACTAGTTGCCTTTGAAACCATTTTTAAATTATTTAAAAAGGAAGTATTTATTTAATTTAGATAACGTTGTTGTTTTCTATGTACATTCGAACACGTTCAAATATTTTAACAGTATTGAGTCAGGTCAAGTTGTGTGTTGATATCACACGTTGCAGTAAATAAGTAAATATGTTCGTCAGAGAGTTCAGAGAAAATAATTATATTTATGTAGTGTATTAGATATATTTGATTGAAAAGGGGAACCTACCGAGTACTCTTAGGAAAAAAAAATTAGACACGTTTAACAAACAACATTATTGACAGAAGTGTACTCGAGTTTTATTTTGTTACACTTTAAATGTGTAATACGCGACTCCAATAAACGCGCGCAGTATAAGAAACTATGGTGTAATGAGGACCACTCGAATAAATAAAATTAGAAAATTGTGGCAATTATTATTTGTAATTTATAGTAATTCAAAGCAGTTACCCCGTTTAGCCTAATAGCTGTTGAACGATTTTCACAAAGTATTTTATACCGGTTAGAATTTTTTATGTGCCAGGGATGAATAACTTATAGTGTAGCGTAAACCTTGAGAACAGTAAATAAATAAATTTTTAATTTTATAGATTTATCGAAATTTAGTAGTCTAAAAAGAATATAAATTAACTGACAGGTAATAATTATGAAAGTAAAGTTGAGTTATTATTATCAAATTTTTAATGACGATAAATATTAAATTAATTGTAAGAATGCTCTCAAAATTGCAAACAAAGTATTTCGCAAAAATGCAAACAAAGTATTTGCAATCAACAATTAATATTGTAATATTATGTGTACTATAACATACCCAATTTTTTTCTTCCTTATATGTTTTGAATACCACATATATTTCGGAAAAACGCAAAAACCCGTATCCCCTAACTTTTGGTGCTCTTTCCATTTATGATGGTGAAAATTTGATTCTTTGAACCACTCAGGCTGTACAAGAAAATTTACCGCCATTTTCAGCCCTCCAGCCCCTCTTATGAATCCGAACCTGGTTTAACTTATACCGGTGTATAGGTCTTTCAAAGAGTGGCATTTCGTCACTTTAAAGTTTTCTTCTATCTCTAATAGTTTTTGAGATATGTTAAGAAATACGATTTGAACACCCAACTTGAGAGGCTGTTTTCAAAAATACGTATCCCTTATTTTTGCCTATTCTACACACCAGCGAAGTTTCATCAAAATTGCGAATTTCACTCTGAGTGCATCTCCTTGTCGGTATGTAAAATATATTAAAAATTTCATTACAGCCCGATTATTATTTTCGCTCTGAACCATTACAGATTTCGTTATACTCTCGCATTACAGATTTAATTACAGTCTCACGCAGAGTTACCCACGCTATAGAAATTTTCACTTTAAAAACAAGAAATTAAATATTCTTTGAGAAAATGTATGTAAATTAACAGTCTTCAATCCATATGTAAACATTGGTGATTAAATGAAACAAAAAAGTAACTTTTTGCAAAAAAAGACATATCTCGCAAAAAAACAGAATTTTTTTTAAATTAAAGAATTCGTTACACGCCAGTAAATTACACATAAAAAATCCTAACACACAAAAACATGTACGTAAATTGAATATATGTCATCAGACAGTATTTAGCAGATATACTAATTGTTTTTAAATACGAAGAAATTCTTACTACACTCCACGGCATATCATTAATTGTACTTTTTTTTAAATTACATATCTGATAGATTGGTATCTTTGTTCTTAATCGTGTAGTTTTTTATGAGGTTTCTTGGCATTTTTTTATTTTTATTTTTATTAAAAAAAAAAACTGGTTGATTCTTCACCTCATTTACCTCAAGTTCATTAAAAACAATACACAGTATCGTATTCAGGGAATTCTTCTAGAAAAGTAAAAAAAATGATTATGTATTTATGAAGGAATAGTTAATTTGAAATTGTATATCAACGTTAGGCGTTAGGTTTTATGTCATTAACGAGTGAAGCAAAGTTAGACGTACAACCTTAAGTTACTTTAATATAAGAAGCCAGAGAACTAAATTCGTCTAATTTTGGGCTATACAGAAAACTGACAATCATCATATGCGATTTTATATGTGACCGGTCCCCACAAAATTATCCCAGAATTTCGTGGACCATGACTGGGAAAAGACTGAAAACCCTGGTTTACTATAAATTGTAGTTGGATAGACTTACAATATTAAGACTAATTTAGTATTGAATTTTTTTGATGGTTCCAAGAAAAATTCCTTCTTCAAACATTGGTGGCAAATGATATTAAAAAAACTCTCAGCAAATCCAGATTAGGGATATTATATGAAGGTGACATTATCGGAGGCGATGAGTTGAAGCAGGACTCTTACCGAACTCCGCGAAGTCCAAGCTAAATTTGCAGAATTAAATAAACAAAATGTAAGTTGAATACACATATATTATTGTGAAGATTACCTACTGACCCCAGTATCAGACTGGAAATTTTTTAGGCCCTAGACCAGATCTTCCAAGCGGCTCCTTACCGCTCAGTCATTTTAATCAATCGGATTAGTCTCTAACAAGGGGCCAAACTACTGTTTAATAATATGCATCCCGACTGTAATCAAAATTTTACGTCATCAGACTGGGCAGAGAGGTGGAAAGTTGTATACGTATTTAGAGTTTGTGTTGGTATGTGTAGCGTTGTGGATGTTTGTCTGTGTGATACTCTTTATGTATGCAGCTAAGTGGTCTAAGGTGGGAGTGGGTACATATACAAGAACAACAGCATGTATGTACCTTTTAACAATGAACAGTGAACAGCGTAACAATAGTAGCGTAAGCTGGTAACATTGTTAACACAACGCAGTGTGCGTTCGACGAAGGACACGGACTGACTAATGCCTTAAGCTGTGACACGACTCCAAATAACGCCGCGCCAATTACACTTTTTTAATTTTAGTTGGTTTCTAGTGTTCTATGGTCTCTAAGCTCCATTTTCAGAGTGTTTGAACCGAAATCGGATTTGGAGTGGTAGAGTAAAAAATTTGGTAACTCTCATAATGTAAATGCTTAGTACAAACATTTCCCTTAAAATTATTTTAGCAGTATTAACAGTCCGTGTTTGTGCATTTTAGCAAATTAATTTCTAATTAGTCTTTTTAATTACAATCATTAAAAAAAATATAGGTATACTCACAAACGTAATAAATTCTCATTATTAAAGTGCAAGTGAAAAGGTGAATGTTACCCTGACTTTGTCTGAAGATTGTGGAAACAGATAAAACTCAAGTAATATGTGTGTACAGTAAAAAAAAAAAAAAAAACAATAATAAAAATAAAAACCGTACTCGGCAAAGACTAATAATATCTATGTTGATAGACCTCAGGGCTACTGTACTGTTAATGAAGATTAAAATATTAACTTAATAATTTTTTTTAATATTAAAAGTTCTTTGTTGAATATTAAATTTAATTAACTTTTTTTTTTTTGGTGGAGACGTCCTATAATTATAAAGATCAAAAATAATCAAGTAGGCTTTGATGATTTCTAATATATAGGTTATTAGTAAAATGATTCAAGAATATTTGATTGCCTTTTCTTTTTAACCGAGTTTAATGAAGTCTTTTTTTGTTCTAAAAATAACAAAAAAAGTTCAGTGATTAAGTAGGAAAAAATTTTTACTTTTACTTTTTAGAATCTTAACCGAATATTATACATTTAGTTAACATTAAAATTTATATATATATCGTCAGCTGAGAATTGGTTTGTACTAAGTACATTTAAAAAAATTCTTTTCTGATAGTGGTTTCGACTTCCACAACGCCCAAAACTAACAAAACAACCATCTAGAAAAAGTTCTTTAAAAGTGGACTTGGTACAAACCAGTACTCAGCTGACAATATTATTATGTATCTGTACCGGAAAAACGTTGAGTATTTTCACTATTCTTTTAAAATGTTTGTCTTCTGTTGCAATTTTTCAGTCAAAGATCAAAATTTTTTTATTTTTAAAAAGCTATAAATATATTTACAGCTTTAAACACAATTACAGTAGCCACTACGAAATTGTGCACTGCGAAAGTGTTACAAATACAATCAAACGCTACATGTCTGTGCACGCAGAATGATTGTTTTGTTATTGTCGTAGTAGAGGTACATAGTAGTAAACGTCTAGGTATTTTTTTGCTTATTAAAATTAATCAAACTGAATCAACAAAAAACGAAAATTACTAAGTTTATTAATTTTTTAAATTTATTTGCATACTTAAGGTACATTTTGTTTTATAAACTTTACAATTCAATTTATTAAGAAACGTCTTAAATGTATAATCAAAATTTTACTTGGGCGCCTATCTCAATATGAAACTGTGATTTTAGTCTCGTGTTGTAACACTTTGATAGTGTCGACTGTACTAACAGATATTAATTAATTTTTATTACGTGTTTTAACAAAAAATAAAAGCCAATAAATACGTAGGTATATTTAAAATATATTATCGGTCGGTCGATGAGAGTACGGATGCATTTACGTATACCTACAAAAAATCAGCTGGCGTAGAGTCACGTACTGAACGAAATCCCAAACCTATAATTTATTCTTAATTACTTCAACGTATTAATGAGAATTTATAGTTTGATGATCGGCAATTGGTTTTTAACTAAAATACAGTTAGTAGTAACTCCTTGTTTGAACTACGAACACATAGCTATCTTCGAAAATATCGTCGTTTTTGTGATATTTTAACATAATATTTTTTTTCTTTTATTATGTCTAGAGTGATTTTAATGAAAATTTATTTCATTATTAGGTCTGATAATTTTTAAAAAATTATCTAGGAAATTTTTTGTTGTTGATAATAATGAAATATTTGAAGGGAATGAATAATGAAGGTAGACTTTCAATTCGAAATTAGTGAGATGATGACGACAGCGATTTTCTAAGAAAGGACACCACTTTTTATTCTCTTTCTCATTTAGCTTGACTCTTAACTTGTGAGAAATTTCATGCTTAAACTTGCTGTTAATGAACTTATTAAAGTTGAGTAGATCCGATATCCAAAAAATATTTACTGCAATTAGGTAATCAAAGGAAATCAATTAAAGTCCAGAACTTGCGACATTCTTCCCTACTCGCACAACAAAGTCAACCACGGAAATAAAAAAATAGAAAAATAAGCAAAAAACCTTTTAAAATCTGCTTTTTCCTGTCGCCGGGTCGGCCCAGGATAATTTAACATGGGGTATAGACCATTTCAAATTTTCGTGAAATCTGATAGGATTGCAGGCTCCATACAGAGTAAGAAAAGACCAAATTTACGAACCCGCGTTTGGATATTATAGGTATGAGAATTATCAAAAAAGGACCACATATCAAATCTCTATAATTATCGAGAGCTGGAAAAGGTGTTATTGCAGCATTTGGAGAGTGGGACTGTGCACTGACTCCATCGTATTTAAATACAAATAGTAAAATTCGTTGACAGAACACGATTGAAACAGTTGTTAAGCTACCTTCGATCCCAGAGGGATAAACTGCCAAAAAACTGTGCTAGTTAAAATTTTATCAGTTTCAAAACTGGAAAGGGTTGAAATAATGGTTCCCAGATAATTTCAATCTTGTAAATAATAAACAAATATTTCACTTCGCAAAAATACCACTTTTATTTTGAAACTGTGACATATTGTTTCGAGCCATCAGTTCAATTTCAAACAGTTTCAGTTTCTGTTTGAAAATGAACTGACGGCTCGAAACAATATTGTCACAGTTTCAAAATAAAAGTGGTATTTTTGCGAAGTAAAATATTTGTTTATTATTTACAAATATGGAATACCATAAAGTAACGCTCAAATCTATTAAAATTTCAATCTTTTAAACCGTAACTTGGCGTTTACAATGCAGATAACTTAACGCATAATCAAATTTACAATTCCCTTTCCTGGTTACTGTACAATTTCAAGAAATGACAAGCAGGACTGCAAAGCAAAATAGCGCGCTCCGGGAATAAATAGAATTTCTTTAAAATTTCCTCCCAAAAAATAAGTATTGAAAAAAAAAAAAACTTAACTTTTTTTCTGGGCTCACTACCGACAGCTGCGATCCGCTTCCTCAAGTTCGACCCCCAGGGCTGGAACTCCAGCTACCCTACCCCCTCGACGGGCCTGACGACAAGTAATAAAATGTATCGGTTACAGGCAATAATTGGTAAGTACGTAGATTTCGTACGTAGAAACAGTTGCATATAGTCACCTATACTAGGTGTTCATTTTTATTAAAACTACATTTTTACTGCATTGTATTATTTTTTTATTGATTGTTTTTAAATTATTCACCTTCTTTTGGTTGAAAAAATAACTTACTCGTACTCGACCCGTAATTTTTATTTTCGTGACACCATGGATGCTTAAAAATCCTCGGTTTTCAGACTCGAATTCTCAAACTGCATCCGAGGCCACAAAAATAACACTTACCACTATCGTATATAATTAATATACGAGTATTTTGAACAGTCATTTTTTAAAACAACAAAGAAATACAATATTCCAAGCAACAAAATTCAACATTTTAAAATTTAAATATAAATATCATTGAGAGTTAGAAACATAACAAACAACATTAGATAACTTATTAGGAAAATTACCATCATCGACATAATTATTTCAATATAAAATACCTCTTTTTCCAATCCAAAATAAATAATACAGTATTGTATGGAATATATTTTGTATGTTATTATATGCAGATATGTATGTAAAATAACATTCAATACATACTGATATACAATTATTTACATTTTGTTCAATATAAATAACACAGTATTTTAATTCGTGTAGGTGTTTTGAACATATAGAGGTGAAAGGAACATACACAGATATGTCCATATTAAATTCAGTTCTCCATATTTTATATTATATTATAAATGACACATACGGGAGTTTCATTTCAAAAATCAGTTTATCTACAATGTTCAGAAAATTTTGTACATTAACAAAATGGTAAAATCTGAATAATAATTAGCATACAGACAATTTTGTCCTGCAAAATTTTTCTTAAAGCCAATTTGTCAAAAATAATTTGAATTAAAACTTAATTTGAATTTAAAGTTAAATAAAATAAGTAAAGTAGAAAAATTTACAAACAAATGACTAATGCCAATGGGCTATGTCGATTAAACTTTAATGAGGAGATGTGAGGATAATTTTTGAGGAATATTTCTGGAAAATCTTAGTTCTAAATATACTTATAAAAAAAATAAATAAATAAATAAGGAAATAATTTTTAAACGGTCTTTTAAAATATTAAACCTTGGAGAAATGAATGTGGCATCCATAGGTTTGATTTCTTATGTACAAAATAAGTTTCTATTAATTTAGTTAGTTTCATAGCTCCAATTAACTTAAGACCGGATAATTAAAGTAGGTACCTACATATTTGAATATAAATTTAGAAGTAAAAATTTTTAGTATATTAATGGCCATGGAATTTAATCTTTGTTCTTCTTACCAGAAGTACTGCTTTTGATATTTTGACCACCGTATAGTACCTATGTACAATAATTAAGATTCGATCACTTTTGATTGGTTTAGAACTTACGACAGACTAAACATAAACCAGTACCTACTGTTAATCATAGTTATTAGATATACAAATGGTTAAGTAAATGCCATTAAGCTAATGTAATTACATTATGGTCTGCAAAATTCTTATAATCAGATATGTGTTGTTAAGGATACGAAAACTACCTTACTTTGTTGTTAATAGAGATTCTTTTTCTGACATTTGTTCGTAATATTTTGCGTGTATTTGAGTGAATTATTAATTAAATACTTTAGTAATTTTTTTTGGAAGTAGTTCTCGTTAATTAAAGTAAATATTTTACTTATTTTTTCCTAAAAATATAATTTTTTATCTCTCTCGCCCTTATCATTGTTTATACATACAGTCTGTTTCAGCGAAGTAAGAACATACAAAATTTAACATGGGAAAAAATTATTGGGATCAGAGTATGCTTGTTTTTTATGGGTATCATTTTTATATAGGTATCCATAGTTATTACAATTTTCTTTGATTGCAAAAAGGTAAATTTGAAAACAAAACAATAGGTGTCGCAATTTTCTACTAAGCAGTATTATTTGTTAATAAATATTTCAACATTAGATTAAGATTAATTTATAGTTATCTCAATAAATTTACTGCTGTTGTCTTTTAATTACTTCTAAACATTATTTTGACGCGATATTATTTAAAATTTTGCTAAATATTTAAAAATAATAAAATAAAGCACCCCTTGATCATAACAAATTCTCCCTGTCTTTTAATTTTTATATGTTTTTAGTTGCTTGAAACACCCGGTAAATATTGTACAAAAACAAACTCAAGTATTTTTTTTTTATATCGTTTAAAAATTTCAAGAGTGAGCAAAACATAATAGTAGATGAAGACGAAGGTATTTTACTATCACAGTATTATTGAAAGGCTTTCTAAAAAACGTATTATTGAAAGGTATTCTAAAATAAGTATCAATATAATATATTTAAACAACAGTGTACAAGTTTAGATATATATTTAATTTTACTGAGTACCTACGGTCCTCGAATTGCAGACCACTGGGTATTTTAAAAATGCTGTGATACTATTAATCACTAAAGTTTAGACCATCTCTAGATTTATAAATATCTTTTTAAAAATTGTTTTATACCTAACATTTAAGATAAATCGATTTTTGAAATTAACCTCTAGTAATTTAAATACAGAATGGACGTAAGAAAAAAAATGTGGACAAAATCGATTTTTTTTACAAATGCATACATTCTATAATTATACATCTTAAATAGTAAAAATTATTATTATTGAATTTATGTTTTCAATATTTTAATTATCAATAAATAAATTCTTAATATGTCTCGTATGAAATTCAAAACAAACATTACAAATATAATATATGTGTTATGTAAAAATTTGCATATTGATTAGATTAAAATTATAAGATTAGTTGGAAAAAAAATGAAATATATGAATTCAATATAATTTATTGTAATGGGATTTAAATTATAATTACTAAGAAACATTTTTAATAAATATATGTACATACAGATGTCAGTAAGTAATTGGATTGGAGAAGTAGATGAGAAAATTGCTAGGATTTAACATTAAATAAATGGGGCAACATGGTATGAAGGGAGACTATTGTGAAGTTAACGACATATCATGTTTCGGTTGTATATTTGAATTTTTTATTAAATATTTAAATAATTTAATACAAATTTGACAGATTTCAGCGTTACTTCATGGTATTCCATACTTGATATTAGTAAATAAAACTTTTTGCGTGTTAGTAATTGTAAAGTGTTAGTAGTAACACTCGCAGTAAAGTGTTTTTATTTACTAATATTAATTTAATACAGTTAAGATCATTTAAAAAGAAGGAAGGTATCAAAATTTTAGACAATTGTTGCCATTTTGATGCCCTTACTGAATCCAGCTTTAACCAAAATGTTTTATATTAAGTACTGATCTTCAGTTAGGTAAAAATAAATCAAGCACATTTTAATCAGGAAAAAAATTATTTAAGTTCTGTTTCTAAAGGCTTTCACAAGCTGTAATAAAATTTTGAAAGAATGTTTAATATATCAGAGAAACCATTAAGTTGTAGTTTTCATTTGAACAAAGACGTACACTGTCAGAATTATTGACTGTTGAAGCAGTTTCGAAACTATCTAAGAAAAATTAATAGTTATATACCGATTTACAATTTTTTTTTACGTCTTGTGGCACAAAATCCTTAATTTCCTTTTGCAAGTTTATCATAGATTTCTAGAACTGCTGAAGACTCCTCTAGTTAGTTACATCCCAGCATTTTGGGAAGTAGCAAGATTAGTAAGTTAAAAGGGTAAAAAATAACAGAGATATCCGTCGGGACTCTCCGTGTACCAACGGGAACAAGTTGATTTTTTATAAATCTCGGTAAAACCCGGATCCCATAGAGAACGGTATAAAAACTGATAAATTCAACGAGAGACGAATTGGGCGGGATTTGACAACCTTTCCTCAGGATTGGAAGCCGGCGGAAACGGAAAATCAGTTTTGGGAATGGTGAAAATTGGACGAAGAAATTACTCTCGGCAACATCTCTGTTTGAGAATATTCTTAAAAGAAGCATCACGGTGTACATTCATCAATTAATATTCCGCACATATTTAAAAAAAAAAAATACTTACATATGATTGCACTGACTCAATGCAAAGACTAGATTTTCCGGTTTTTCAAATTATACTCAATCATCCATAGGTAAATATCAAAAATTAAAATTTTCATTATTTTAATTTCACATAATGACTTTGATAAAAAAAAAAATGGAAAACAATGACAGGTATATCAAAATACAACGTATAATTAAATTTAGGGAAAAAAAAACAAATTGAATACGAATCCCAAATATGGTGAAATGAAATAAATAAGAAAAGATATTAAAAAAAATTAATTTTTATTCAATTTTTTCTGTTAGTGCCTAAATAAATATAAAAATAATTATTTACAATTGTTCATTCGCATTCATAATTAACCAAATTAAATTATTAACAAAAGAAAAAAAAAATTTTTTCAAAGTCTTTGATAGGTGTCAAACTTTTTAACAACTCTAATATTTATTACTTTTTAATAGAAAAAAAAAAGAAACAGCTAAAACACGCAAATATTACACAGTCACTATAGAGACAAGTATAGACGATCAATAATTAAGATATTAATAATACATATTGGGTAATTTTTTGTGCTAAACACCTATTACATACTTTCATACAGTAATATAATTAAGTATGGCGAGATTGTTTTAAATGTTAACGGAGCTATTTCAATTAATAGAGATATTAAATATAATTAATCTAATGCTGATGTATGCAATTAAGTAGGTATTAATTAATGTGATAAAAAAAATTCACCTGTGTAATAAATCAATAGAGAGTTAGTTGACTTCACTATATTCTACAACATTATTTCACTTTCAGGTGCCAATGGCGCATGAGAGATTAGGAGGGGGAGGGTCCTCCAGAACTTTCAAATTTTTCATTTTTTGTTTTGCTTCAAAAGTTCATTTGAACCTTAAGGAATATATTTCTAATGTTTTAATCGCAACAGAAAGATTATCTTAGATAACGATAAACTGCTTTTAACTCTACTTTTCAAGAACGAAAACTTTTTAATAGCGTTTTTGTCAAAACTTGAAAAGTTATTAAAGTATCAACTTGAAATTTTGTACAGGTATTCTTAGATATTGGCCTTTGCATATACCTAAACTTTTGCATAAATTATTACTGTAATTTTATAAATATTGTTTATAACTATTTGTTTATAAAAAAAAAGTGACATTTTTTTTTTATTTTGAATTGTGAAAAAAAAAATTTTCTCATCAGAAATAGGTAAGTATATTCAAAGCGTAATGACTTGTTTTAATAAATTTTTTTATCCGATTGAATTCAGTTGATTACAAGAGGCTGGACATTCCACGACGCAAATTAAAAGAGTCAACTTGGAACAGCTGTAGCGCCGCCATTTTTTCTTTTTTTTGCATAAAAATTTATGAGTGAATACACCATAACATGTACTATGCTACGTAACTTCATTTGATACAATAAATATATCCAGTTTCTTAAAAAAAAGGACCCTCACCCCTTAAGTGACTACTAAATTTCAAGAAAATCTATCAATTTTGTCGCAAATTAATTATTTTTTATTTTGCAGAGATCACTTTATTTTAATTTTAAAATTTCTGTGCCATCAAATCGTTTAGGTCACTCCGTATATACAATCAAGTACAGCATAACCTTTTTTTATGCCGAGAATAGGGATCGCATAAAAAAGTAGTTTTTTACAATCTGGAGCGGATTATACTTTTAGGCGAGGAACTTACCCTTAAATTTTTGACAAGTATTCTTATAAATATTTGATTTAAGTTTACGTATTCATTCTAAAATATCATATTGTCAATAGTTTTCCCTCTCACTAAAAAAATGTTATAATTGCGTTTATAGAATACTACTAATACAAAATTTATACATGTTGCTTACCTATTATTTTTATGAATTCTACTTTTCACAGTGACGCTGACATTTGATCAAAAATCAGTATTGGTCCGTATATTGGAATTTTTTATTCCTTTTTCAATTTTGCATCGGCTAAAAAAAAAAAAAAAAAAAAAAAAAAAACCACCCACTAGAACGCTCGTGGTCGCTTTTTGTTAAAAATTAGGATTAAGTTCCTCTTATATTTTTTACAGGTAGTTATTTATGAAATTTTTGAATATTTTTGTTTTGGCGATTTTTTTATTCGATCCCTCTCCATCGCCCAAAAACAGTTTATACTGTACTGAAATAATAGATTATCCAATTTTCTACAGCCATAGATGAACGATACGATCAAATGTATAAAATATGACAATACGGTTCTTTGTAATTTGCGACAAAACAATAGCTATAGAGAGTAATTTTCCGTTTTTGTGAAAATGCCCTTTTCTTTTTACTTTTTTAGAGTTTTATTTGTGCGTTGTTGTTGTTGTTAAACAAAATCTACTAAGTACGGCAGATACAATTTTTTTATTACTATTTATTTATTATTATTACGGCATTATTTAAATTTACATACAGATACAAAATGTAATCTTGTGTTTGAATCTCATTTTATAACTGTAGAACACTGTGTTCGGATCTTATGAGAACATCCCTATAGCAGTAGATATGTACCAATACGATATGTATAGTTATGTAAACAAGGTATTTATACTACACATAAATACATGTGTACAGATTGTGGACAAAAAAATTGGGACAACCCCGACTGTTTTTCCCGAAATTTTTATTTTGTACGTGAAATAATAAAAATAGTCAACTCCGATTCTATAGTTTGGTTTAGCTTATCGTTCTACTCAACTTTTCTTAATAAATGACAAATAATGTGTCATGAAATTTCACTTATCGAGTGTCACCATTATTTTGGACGAGTACTGTACCGTTATGTAACCGGTACGCAAAAGCACACGTACCGTAGATGGAGAGTTAGCTAGCTGAAAGGTAATTTCAGATAACGCACTGGAGTCACATATATTTTAACAAGTTTTCTAAGTGATAAAATAAATATTTATGATTCTTCTTGTTCATCTATTTCTTCCGCTATAACAGGAATTTATCAAAATCTCATTGTAAGCGTTGTCAACGTGTACAAAACAAGCAATATTGTACCGGTGGTACGTACCGTGCCGTTGGTGGTTTTATTTATTTGCGTATAGGAGGGAAAATTGTGTGAACAGGACCAGGATATATTACAGTTGGAGTGTAAATTATCGTTCATTTCTTACTATTCTTGTCTAAAAATAATAATGTAAACCAAATATTGGCCTAAACTTCAAATGGGGTAATGTGGACACAACTACAGATCCAAATTTTATATCGGTAGGATTTCATTACAGTAGGATAGTTCTAGGAACAAATTTCAGTTCACTCTGACTCTATGATTATCTGGCCCGAATTGTTTCGAGGAAACGATAATAGATAACAAAAAAGAATGCGAGAAGATTATAGATAAAACTGGCATACGAATCAAAATAAATAATTAGAGGGATTTTGTAAACGCAGACTCCAAGTGATAACTTATCCTCATCCGAGATTATCTAATCTACTAGTTGTATATTTGTTTTTTGTTCTTTTGTTACGGAAATTACATCAGCGACGTCGCAGGCAACAGCGGGCAACTTAAAAAACATATATTTACCGTTTTTGAATACTTCTAAAAATTATTTCTAGAATTTCATTTACTCAAAGAAACAAACAACTAAAACAGTCTAACGTCATTAATAAATGAAGCAAACTAGGAACAAAATTAGACGTACAATCTTAAGTTACTATATTTGCTCGAATTTAAAAATAACAAAAAGGAAAAGAGACAGAAAACTACTTACGCTTGATAATGCTTGATTCGAGCATTGCATTTTTTATTAAACTGTCTTGGTTAATCTGAGTTAACTGACAGTATTTCTGTGAATTTATTATTGTAACCATGGAAACCGTTTGGTCGCCAACGTCATAAGAAAAGTGGATGTAAGTAGGATGGATGGATTAAAGAACATATTACATATATATTATATCAATATTCTATAATAGACTGACTATTTCAAGGTATAAATGAAGCACCTACGTACGACCAGATACGACGTAATAGTATTCTATAATATAGTAATCAATGCAATAACTGGTGGTATCAGTAGTAACGTTTCCAAATAATTATTCTCCAAATATAATATTTATAATAAAATTTAACTTTTTTTGAGAAGAAACTGCAAAATTTTGAAAGAAAAAAAGTGGTATTCGTTTTATTTTCAAAATATTTCCGTATACAAATTATGTATGCCCTGCAATAATTATTGTCCTATTTGCTGAAAAATGGACAATACATTATATTCCTTAAATCTCACCCGTCTCACCCCGTTACCTGTCCAACGGACAGGTACTGGCTTTACGCTCCGACTAGTTATTGGTCTGTGGATGTAACGCAATAACCTGTATCTGACCTACCTCTCTATAGAAAGCTGTCTGAGATTAATCTATCCTGGGTCGCGGTAAAATAATTACAAAAAGGTACAATCGTGCGCTATAAAAAAACGCTAAATGATATTGATTTTTATATAAAATATAATTAAAATAATTGTTTCTTTTATAAGTAATCGTTTTCATTAATAAAGCCAAATCATTAATTGTAATTAGCTAATTACGATATGTGATTATTTTTTTTTTTTGTTTCTGTACAATATTTAACAATACATGCACACACATACATCTATATACATACATGTTCATTATTAAAACAATAATTAATTGATTTCATTAGAATGTGAAGTTGTCGTAAATAAGAATGAAACACGAGCAATAAACATTATTGAATTTTAATTTTAATTTTATTGATTAAACAGATAGTAAGAGTCATAATACAAAATAATAATTTAACAATAATTTAATAGGTAGTGACGAGTAATATTGTATGTAACACCAGCATATATTCCGGTCACGTCTAATACGTAATTCTGTACATTTAACTATTAAATATCCTCGACAAATACTAATGTTCTTCTTATACAGAGGCCGCGACATCTTTTACATATCAAATAATTCTCAAACTTCATGTAACAATATAAAATATGTACATAGTAGATATGAGACATAATAATATATCATTTGCAATAAGTATAGGTGATTTCGTACTATTAATATAAATGTTATTAATTCTGGTTTAAGCCCGCATCACACGAAGTGTTGGGCGTCAAGCGAGCTGCTTTGCTGGGCATTGTGATCGCGTCGCTGCGGTACTGGCTGCGCACGATGTGCGTTGTTGGTGTTGTTGGGCTAAGTCTGTAGATAGTTCCAATACATTTACCACACGATGTTAAACGGATGCCCACGTGAAAAATACGACTTTCTTATTGGTTAACGGTTAAATAGAGCAAAGAAGAAAGCACGGATAGGACAGATCCTATGTTTGAAATCTAGAAAGTATGTATTCACGCAACAGAGCCAACAGTGACGTCAATTTCCATCAGTACAGCCAGCACACCTCCTATAAGGGTAAGTGTCCATTTGAGAGTAACTAGCAGAAGTAACTATCCAGAAAGTTGATAGTTCATTGTCCACTTGAGAGTACTTTCAATAACGTTCACTCTCCAGATAACTGTCCGATAGCAAACTCTCCGATAGTGCTCTCAAAATCGTGTCGACATACAACAGTTGACAGCTAATGTCAAATTTTGATTAAGAAACATTAATGTGATTTTTATTTGCTATAATCGTTAAAAAAAAGTTATGAGGATAGAAAATTTGCTTCACTTTATAGTCAAATTTATATTTTAAAAAAGAAATAAATGTTTAAAAAAATTTCTGGTGATTTTTCAGTTTACGTTGGATTTATTGTACAATATTTTTTTTATTTTTATGATCATAGTTTTTATAATTCAAAATCAATATAATATAGCTGAGAGTGCTGTCACAATACGAACATGTTTCGAATTTTGAAAGTAACTGTCGGAGAGATGAATTTATGCTTGTCCATTTGAGAGAACTAGAAATTTATCTACTCTCCGAGAGTTTTTGCGTGAACTGTCGGATGGTACTATCAGTCCTATGTCCACTTCTAATTACGACTCTCGATAGCAGCTCTCGATAGTTTTTCTTCGATAGATGTACACGTACCCTAAGGCCTATGAAGATAAATTACAATTAAGCTCTCGGCCAACTAATCCATATAATAGTGGCCTAGCACGCGCTTAATCATTTGGTTTATACTATAGAGTGGTACAGAAAAATCAGTTAAATAAATTGACTGAAGACATTAGGAATAATAACATAAAATTCACAATTTTTATGGCAAATATTATAATATGTTCAAAACTGAAAAGTGTTTAGCTAATGGAAAAGTTTCATTTTCAAAATAATAAAAAAATACAATTCTCTATTTGATAATTCAAAAAACGGACAGAAGTTCATAAAAATTATATGCTTAGATTTATTTTGAGGAATAAATACACATATTTTGTCTTCTTCTTCAGCATTAATTCTTTCCGTATACTATGTATGCATTGTTATGTTATGTAGTTGTTTTGCTACAAAATAACAAATACATTCTGATAGCATTTACAAGCTTTATGCATTTTGGAGTGATTCAATTTTTGTTGTGTATATAAAATATTTTCAATTTTAAAACACTTTATATAATTGATGAGAAATTTTTGAAATTTTATATGACATATAATTATAGATTGTTTTAGTAAATAGACGTTCCATGTTCAATTGGCCGATGAAACATTTTTCGAATGAAAAAATTTGTTAAAAGATTTTATTGAAAACATGAAAAGTGAATTATGATAAAGTGGTCAATTTTTTTTTCGTTTTTATATTCAGCGTTTGTTTGTTCAGCACATACGAAACTATAGTAAACTAATGGATAGTAATGTGTGGGATGCTAAAAAGAAAATTTTCCCATAATACACTGGCATATGTTTTGTAAACAAATATATTTAATTTTTGTTTGAAAATTAGATAAATTACAAAAACTATTATAAAAAATTTGGGGGACAGGTCTACCCACACTGTCAACTTTCCATTGGGTGTCCTTAACCTGTTACCCGGGGAATGAGCTATTGCTCAACTCGTTTCAGAATGGGGACTTTTTGTTCGCAGCGATAAGTAATATCACACCTCAAATAATAAAAGAATATCGTTTTTAACTTATGGTTTTTATTTATTTTGATAAAATATTTTATATTTAAAATATAATTCAACTGTATTCAATGTACAAAGAATTAATTGAACAAATTATACATAATAATTATTTCGCAGTATGATATTGCTTGAAACAGTGTGGCATACACAAGGCAACACAGCAGTCAGGACACCAGAATCCATGGGACTGAAAGTGTTAATTTCCATGACGAAAAATGTCGTCATGCCCATTGCAGTAGGCTTTTATGTATGACGAAATATTTCGCCATACCCAGTTAACAGGTTAAAGACTAGAGACTACTGTACATAAATAATTCTTTTTTCATTTCAGGCGACTCCTTCCCTGGGCCCCCGATAGAGGCTTTGCCCCTTGCACCATACCGGGGGCTTCACCTTCCGTACCTAAGGGTGGAGGCTCCACCCTTATCAAACAAATGATAACATCATTTGTTCTCAAGATATGTGAGACAAAATATATTTTGGCAAAAAACTAATTTTTTCAAGTTTCTTTTTATTCCTTTTTTTTTAAGTTTTGTAACAAAATACTTGGGTTTTTAACATCAAGGAAGATTCTTAGGCAGATATAATAAAGACATGGTAAAAAATCCATATACTCTATGTTATCTTAATAAAGTTAATTCCGTTTTTTTACCACAAAAAACAAACCGCTAATCCGAATTTGCTGAAAATTTTATCCGGTCTTCATTTTTTGATTACGCATCTAATGAAATTAGTCCGGAGTTGATATCATCATTCACATAGACATCACGCTAAAAACGATGGATTCGCATTCTAGTGACCTTGAAACGTGGATATATGTCAAAATTAGCGATTCGTAAAATCGGACCCATTACAATAACTTCCTATGGGAAGTTAAAAATAAAAACATAATATTACTGAAATTAAATATACCTACCTACTTTTAACAGAAGCATCCAAATTTATATCAGTTACAAAACATTGAAACGGTGGCTTTGAAATAGCTTCTCTGTATTAAATATACCCTACTGATTCTTAAACAGGTAGTATTAAATCTGACAGGAAATTACTTTTGAAATACGTTATCGGTTGAATAACTTGGTTTAGTACTTCAAAAATATTAAATCTGTACTAAAAGTAACTGACATTTTATACACCTTTTTGTGGATTGCTGAAATATTTTCGCAATCCAATGATTATGAAAAACTGATCTACCGAATAAATGTTCAACAAATTTGCGACTAAACTGCAGATAAAGATAAATATAATTTCAAAAGCTTCAAAATTTTGAAATTAATAAATAAGTTCAATTTTTGGGATTTTTGGAAATATATACTAATGTGTATATTAAGTTGGCTCGATCAACTGTACGATTTGACCCCCGTTTAAAAAAAACTGCTAATAATAGATATATATGTACAGTGGCGTTCTCAATCAAAGATTTCGGAACTGATTAATTCAAGCAATAATACGCAAAGTTATTTTATTTCATACTAAATAATATTTAACAAAGTTATTTACCGAAAATTGACATTTGGCAATGTTAACTTTTAACGTTTCTCGTATAATAATGCCATTAAAATTATTTAAAAAAATAATAATAATAATAAATAACACCACTTGAGACATTGAAAAAAGGAACTGAAAATTGGGTATTTAACAACCTAGTTTTAAAAAAAAATTATGTTGATTTTAAATAATTATTTTAGTTATTAACTTTATTATTATTATATTTTAAATGGAAAATAAATTTTTTAAATAAATTTTTATACATTAAGAATACTATATTTACGGAAATTAAATGAATTAGTTGAATTTATGAAATGGGTTACTAGTTTATTATAATAAAATCGTTAAAAAATAACAAAAAACGAATTACGAATTGTGATATTACGTATTATGAAATTAAAAATCTCTTGTTAATTTTTTGGCAATACTTAGAGGTCGCGTAGGCGCAGGAAAGATAGGTATGTGTGCTTTGGCGGGAAGTTTTAAACTAATATGAAAAAAAGGTATTTTTTATGTATTCTCAATAACTTTTCTTAAAAAATAAACTTTTTATGTTATGTTGTTATATGCATATTATGAACAATTTAAAACACTCTTTAAAAAAATTGTTAAATACCGAATTACATAAAAATTTTATTAACAAAAAAATTTCAGGTACATTATCGTAGTAACGATATTATTGAAGTAATTTCAAAATTGGAGTCAAACTAGACAATTGATCAAATCAACATGTCATACTTTAGTATCTGTATCACAATCTTACAGTTAAAATTTCCTTTCTTTGAGCGGACTGGTGTCAAGATAAAACTAATTACGTCTAATATCATTATTTTAAATAACACTCAATCTTTAAAAATTTTCGAAGCAAGTACGAGAGTTCACAACGAGTTCGCAAGCAAGCCAGAAAATTGCCACCAAACAACTTACTTTCAATAAAAAGTAATACCTATACTCTACTTGGAAGAATCATATGTACCCGTTACCACTAATGAAGAAGATACAAAGCGGTTAAAAAATTACCATCATAAAGAAAAAACCGCTCTAATTATTATAAAATATATTGCCGACAAACTTCTCAAATCTCACAATTAGAATAGCGTAGAATCACTTTGCAAATTAACAAACTAAACAACAATTAAATTTACCTGTGAAAATCATAATTCAAATGATGACAATTGCCAGGAATAAATTAATACTAATAATATACGAAATAAATTTACAGTAACAGTAAACAATATATTATCTGATTTGTAATTACAGTCGAGTCTCGTTAACTCAAACCTGCGATAATTCGAACCTCCCTACAATTCAAAGTTATTACGAGTTCCCTATACAAAATCTCTTTATATTTCCAACTAAATCAATACATTTTTATGCACTTGGTAATTCGAACGATTGCTACGTAACAAAACGACGCATTAGTTCGAACTGATCGGCGTCAAACACTCGACAATTCAAAGTTGCAGAGAGAAAGAGATAGAAAGATTGTAAGTAGGTACATTTTGAGACAAGTTCAAATTCATTCATCCCAAATGCTTAAAAAATTAAAATTGTTACTTGCGATAATTCCAACCTCTCTATAAGTCCCCCGAGTTTCGAATTAACGAGAGTCGGCTGTATTACTAGATACCTCACTCTATTGTTTTAATGAGCAAACAGTTTTCATGCGAATGTCACTAAATTAAACGTAAAGTACGTTTATATTCGCGCGTCCTACACTTTATCTCAGTCATCACGCATCTCTCAAGAGATCTTTTTGAATAAGATCAATATCTATACAATATGTACAAAAGAGAATTATAAATAAAAATATTTACCGGAACATAAAGTTATGTGTTTTATAGTGTATGTAGTACGTTTTTATTAGTACAATTCAAAACAGAATATTGCATGCTTAAAAAACATTTATCAAGAACTTATTGCGAACGAAAGATGCTTTTTTATTGTTATTTTATTAGATCAGAAAATGAAATTAAAACTTAGGGGGTTTATCTCACAATAAAATGTAGGAGTTCCCCAAAATAAACTTAATTTTTATTTTTATTATTAACGAATATCTTTAATAATTGCCGTAGAAAGGTTTGCCCCTTTTACCTAAGTAAGTTTACCAACACAGACGAAAATTTTTTCCAATTTTTAAATTACTTTTCAGAACATGTTTGTTTTATTTTATCCGACTCTAAAGTTTAAGAGGAGAAGTGAAGTGCCCGTTTTCCTACTTGACTTAAATTGAGTTTCCTTCCCAATGTAAGGAGTCTTGTAAGAAAGCTTACGTGCAGTGCTCCCCCCCCCCACAGAGTTCGCACTCACTTCTCATTCATTCACTTAAAATATACCAATTTATTTTATATTAAACAGAACAAAGAGAAAGGAGCCCAAATCATTGCTTGCAATGGTATAGTAAAAATTAATTCCAGTAGGCATAATGAGCGCTCGTACTGGAACTGATCGAACTGGATATTTAAAGATTCGTTTGCTTCCTCGATTTGCTCAACCCGAATGAACAACTAACAATAAATAAGGTTGGTGAATTTCTGGCGTACTGTCGGTCCCACATTGACCACCCTGTCCCACTAAGAGAAAAGCTAAAAATAAGAAATGCGCTACCACTTCTGACCAAATGTGCTATCCACCGCTAAAAAAAAAACTGTTATTGTTGTCATGATCAGACATGGGAAAAAATGGTCCCTAACAGAATCGTCATATAAAATATTTTGTACTGGGGGGCTACGAATGGAGCTGGAGGGCTGTGATAAAACGTAAAAATATTATCAATCTTTTTAAAAATCAGTTTTAGAACATTTTACTGTTAATACTACATCTTCTATGTTGTTTGTGTTTTTTAATTCCCAATATTTTATGAATCATTTTGTCTGTTATCTATACATACATACATATCTTTATATTTTTCTAATGCAAAAACTAAATCATGTTGATACATGCCAGCGACCTACTAGAGTACCTGAGACATCTAAATTTTTATTTATATTAAGCAGGTATTGTTTTTATAAAGAAGGTGAGATATACATATTATTTAAATAATCACAAAGGAAACAGCGATATGTTTCCATTATAAATATTTTCAATTCGACTTAATTAATTTCGATTACAGTTGACCACTTATTTATTCAACATTAATTTTTTTGAAATTATTTTTAAAGTTAGAATTATATATTAAATTTAGAAAAATAGGTAATCTTTAATTTTTACTGATTTGTTCTCAAAAGTTTCCTTAGGCTAGTCTTTAAATCCAGAGGAAAATCCTCAGCCTTGTAATAAAATTTATAGCCCCCAATCCAAAATATTTTATATGACGATTCTGTTAGGAATCACTGTTTTCTCAAGTCTGGTTATGATGAAATTTAAAAAAAAATTTAAAATCTGGGTAAAATGCAATTTGCAGTCTTTTAGACTCAAACCAAACTGATAAACGTTAGCACATTTTCATAATCCTAATACATAAGGTGATTACTTCCAAGAGATTCTACTTAAATCAACAATTTCATTTATTATTTTATTTTGTAAACAACATGAATTTCCGGTTGAAAACTAGATAAAAGAAAAATATAAACTACCAAAAAAATTTGAAAAAATGTTCGGGTTTCATGTTCCAATATCCGGGTTTAATTAATGATTCTGATGGCGATAGCCCTAGTCTATTTCATCACTAATCAGTAGGCAGCTACCAGTAAAACTGTTTAACTCATTCTGTAACACCACAGCAACAGTGTTGTATCATCTTGTATTCAATTACCATACATAAAATTACGTATTCCCGATGAGTGCATATTGTTATGGCTAGTATATGGTGTTGGACAATGAATACGTAACATAATACAGTGTCTATCCGTGGTACCTATAATACTCTCTCCTGTATAATATGTTATTATTATTACAATATTATTTATAAAATATAAACAACCCAGCCGTGTTTTTTGTCCAACAACGTCCACATTGCCGTTCATCCATCTCCTCTTCTGTCCGTTTTTTTTTTATTTTTTACTTAATATTTTTATCATACTGTCGTTATAATAATTAACTTTATGTCATGTTAAACATGCTACATGATGTCTAATTCTATTCATTCGTTGTCACTCATTTGTCAGAGAATTCAAAAAAGTTTTATTAATACATACACACATACATGTACGCACACATATCTATGAATGGATATGTTTGTGAGTGTGTGTAAGCAAAATAACAAAGGTAATTTAATGTACTTAATAAATTATATATGGTTATTTATGATTATTAGTTATTAATTTCAATAATTTTTTTAAATGATTGATAAGCCTTCTTTCCGTTCATTTAATACGGTTCAAATTTTAATTGGTGCAAAATCTATGAAACCGTAAATTCTTTAGCGGTGTTACTGATATGAAATTATAACAATATGTATACTAATGAATTAATGACAGTTTTAGCAAGAAATCAGTGAATTATTGTTTAAATCAGTTTTTGAACACTACTGTAGATAAAACTTTTTAAAATTTAGCGAAATGAATCATCTTTTTTAGGGTTTCGCGCCCAAAAAGAGTAAAAATAAGACTTGGATGTTCGTTCGTCCGTATGTCAAGGTTGTTTTTTTCAAAAATCGAAATGAACGAGTGACTCAAAAAAACCCTATTTTCACTCCTTTTAGGAACTTCATGAGTTTTATATAAAAATATGTAATTTAAACGATAGTTTATGGTGATACTTTAAAGAAATCGAAATTTCAAGTTGAGTATAATTAACTTCCCATTGGATGTTATTGTAATGGGTCCGATTTTACGAATCGCTAATTTTGACATATCTCCACGTTTCAAGGTCACTAGAATCCGAATCTATCGTTTTTAGCATGATGTCTGTGTGTGCGTTCGTGAATTTTTTTCGTCTCGCATATCTCGAGAACAACTGATGATATCAACTCCGGACTAATTTCATTAGATGCGTAATCAAAAAATGAAGACCGGATAAAGTTTTCAGCTAATTCGGATCGGCGGTTTGTTTTTTGTGATAAAAAAACGGAATTAACCTTATTAAGATAACAGATTATATGGATTTTTTACCATAACAGAAGGTACAGAAGGCGAAGCCCGCGGTATGGTGCAAGGGACAAAGCCTCTATCGGGGGTCCAGAGGAGGAGTTCCCTAAATTAAAAAAAAGTTATTCATTTGAAATAGTCTTTAAGGGCATCCAATGGGAAGTTGACAGTGTGGGTAGACCTGTCCCCCAAATTTTTATTTTTTGTTTTGAGACATGACGAGTTAGACTTTTTATTTGAATCATCCATGCCAAGACGAATCCGATATTCTTGGTGACCTCTTGCTTGGTTAAAAAAGTCCAAAGTAAATAGAAAGTACAAAAAAGTTATTTCTTAGAAATAGAGGTACATTTACTTTTTAATTTGAAGCTCGACGGATGCAAAGTTTGGATTATCGATCGAGATTTGCTACGTCTCCATTTCCAGTGTAATCGATTAATTAACAAAAGTCCAGTATTTCCCTGTAGGAACGACTATACCTCAGTACCTCACTTAAATAACGTTTTTGATAAAATACAATGAGAGATTTGAAAAAAATGGGACATTTTACATAGAAAATGACACACTTCTAATTGGATTCATCTTGCCGTAACCAGGTCAACTAATCAATTTGAGTTGTCATACCTCCAGCAAAAAAAAGTATGCTCAACTTGAAATTTTACCTACCTTGAAGCATCACCATATGCTATTATTTAGATCACTTTGAAATCGTATTCATGAGGTTTCCAAAAGGGGTGAAATTTTGAGTCACTCTTTGAAATACTGGTAAAAATCGTGTGCCTGCATCTATGCCTGGTGACTAGAGCATTAGTTCGGGTATTAAAATTTCAGTCCTGAGATTTCGAGATTTTTAAACAATACTTATATCCGATTTCTGGATTGGGATTTTATCGGGATCGGAATTTTCATACAATGTGACATATATACGAATTTGACCTTATTCATTGAAAAATTAAAAATGGGAATTTTTTTTAGATAAAACACAAATTTAAAAAACTTTCGGAATTTGTATGAAATTAAATAAAATTTTAAAATAAAAATATAACGTAAAAGCCCCCATTATGGAACGGTATCTAATACTGGAGCAGTTTTGACATTTACATATTAATGAAGTTATTTCTGAAAGAAACGTCTGATAACAAAAATTATTATTAATAGAATAATTGTTTCTCAATTTAAATTCACCTCGCATTTAATGTTTACTTACTTAATTAAAGAAATAAATATGTAAGTGTCAAAACTGTTCCAGTATTAGATACCGTTCCATAATGGGGGCTTTTACGTTATAGACATTTATACAGTTTGCTTTCAAAACACGTAAACGATTAACTTTTACAATATTTTTATCTATAAAATTTTTTAAATAATAAACTGTTAAAAATTAGTAATAATTACAATTATTACAATAAAACAAATGACAGTAAGTATCTAATAAATTTTATGGCCTTTTGTGCAGCTTTTTTTTTGTTAAAAAATTTTCTACTTTTTACTGTTGTACCTAATGCATGCAGCCTTATGCAAGCAACCAAGCAAGTGAACATTAATAATGATAATTATTTATCAATAAAATTGCCATCTTGATAAAATAAAATAACATAACAATATTTAAACGACTGAAAATTAATTCCACCGTACACAACAGAATTATTACAATGTAATGGTTTCTAATTACAAATATTAGACAACATTTTCTTGTCCATTGCATGCTTATGTGTACGTTCTTGGACATATATTATATGGATAGTCTGCTTACTATTATACATAGTATCTATAACGTCCTACTACGCAAACAGTGGCAGACACTGAAGAAATACTAAGGTGTGCACTGAACTGAAACCGGGCCTATCACTAGAAAATTTGGAAAGTAATGTAACAATATCTTATGGTGGCATTCCTTTTTAATACGCCATATTTACTGGATGTTACCGTAGGAGTTCTTTTTACTAGGATTAAAGTCAAAACAAATGTCATTTTCTAAATAATATGACAAGTTTTTCAGGTGAAGTAATCAAACGTACCTACTAAAAAATTGGTAGCTTTGATTCAGAAATCTTAAATTCGATCCCCGTTACATGTTACATTCGTAATACCTTTTCTACAGTTTCATTTCATAAGCCCCGATTTTTACAGCGATTCCATTGTCGTATCCATCGAAGGATTTCCTGCATCAATAACTAAGAACCATAACAATTATTTGAACGTATACATTTTGAGAACAACACTTACAAGTAAAGGTCCCGAGGCCGGACCTATCGATTTTGATGAAACTTAAATATGTTGTAGAACACTAAAAACTAAGGGACACGTATTTTTTTTTATCTGCGGAAAAACGGTTTGAAGGGGTGAAATCGCCCTCCAAAAATTGGGGTAAAAATTTAATTTTTTAAATATCTCGAAAACGGTAAGAGATAGAGCAAAAGTTTAAATTAGCGATATTACTCTTTTTTAAAGAGCTATCTATTGATATGCAATTTGTTCATATTACATCAACAGGGGTGGCTGGAGGTTAAAATTTGGGGGTTAATTTTGCAAAAAGGGGGTGAAAAATAAACAATATAAAAATTTTGTTTACAGATTTGAAATCTACGTCAAAAAATCTAATTGACCTGTTTTTGATCAATATCCTAAGACTAAGTCTAGGGGTAGTTAACTAGAGGGTGACTATGTCGAATAATCGTACTATTTGGGTATTTCAAGAAGTTCTTCTTCACGGAAAATAACTTAAGACAATTAGAATAACATAGAAATGAAATTCTCGAATTCAAAATTGAGTTTGAGCAACATTGGAGAGGGGGTGAGTCACCCTCTTAAATTACATACTAGTTTATATACACTAATTTTTGCTATTAACACACTAATAGTGGGTAAAGTAATGTCACAATAAGTGGTTCTGAAGTTGGACTATCATATGTAAGGCCTTTATTAGGTTTGTTTTTTAATGGATATTATAGTTTTCCTTATCGAAAATTATCGATATCGAAAATTACATAACCTAACCTAAAATAACGAAACCTAATAAAAACCTTACATACGACTACCGACTAATAAAAAAATTCGTACAATTTCAGAAAAAATAACATTATTTTAAATTAATATTTTTACAAACCATGACGATCGTTATTATGCATTAGTAATCAAAAATGTACCAATACGCCACTGTTCACTATTATTATATTATTATAATTGGCAATACAGTCTCTGCCTATCAAGATATATTATAGCATGATTGCATGTGCTTAGTTACAAATAACTACAAGCCTGTGTGCTATGCGTGGACGCAATGATCACATCCTTGGGGAATACTGACGTCATAATGTCCTCTTCTGATGACATCTGATGAGGGAACTGCGCTGGCAACTTTAAGTACTAATAAATCAATCCACTCTCGCTCGTTCTGAACGAGCAGCGTCATTATGTGTTTCCATGAATTTAATGGACTCTTTCGAATACATGAGCGTCTGTCTACGCCAATTAATTAGGACGTGTATTTTTTTTGTTTTATTATTATGCCACCTTTGTTGAATGTGTACGATAACACTTTTCTACGTAATCCATATTTTTTTTTGGAGTTAATAGATCTAAATTAATTTAACTAACAATAAAAGTGATGCAGTCCAATATTATCTAACCAACCTGTACCACATGTAAAGTGAGGTGGGTAACTATATATGGAATCTTGATACCGCGTTATATGTCGGAAATCAATTAAGTGTTAATTAACAGATGGCTGAGTTAATTTTTTTCTATACGAACGCAGATATCATGTTACAAAGATGTGTATAAATATAGGAAAAAATTCTTAATACTATTGCAATCATCCAAATATGGGAAAATATTTGCATAGATACAAACAGGTACTGTCAATAAAACTGAATAAGTCGCTGCAAACGCTTTTTTTTTAAAACTATTCTTTGTATTTTTACTACCAACTAACTCGACACTTTCACGTGCTCAATAATATTGAACAAAATCTAATATTGTACAATATACTGCGTTAATCAAAAAGAGTTTAATGTATATTATAACCTCTGTAGGCTCTGTAGAAATTATTGCGCAATACCACTCTAATTGTTTACAAGTTTCGGTTTGTCTCCTGTTTTTTTATATCACCTATATAATGTCTATTATTTGAACCAGTTTGACTTATGACTTTGCAAAAGTAATTATTTACTGCTTCGCAGCATATTTGTCACTTAACAATTGGAATTAACCGGTTCACAGTCACTAACACTATAAGACGTCCAGTGGAAACTTGAGTTGTGACTAACTGTGACACAACGCTATACCAAGTCAGCAATTCCGTATAAAGAGTAGGGATGTTATGGATATCCGGAACCGTAACCGAAATAATTAATTATCCGTAACCGAAACCATATCCGAAAATAAAAGTTTCGGATTTGTTTCGGATAATAATAGACAACTGTCCTTGGAAAACTGAGTTAAATCGAAAAAAATTTTGCTGCATGTGCTTCTTTTGATAAATTTTTGTTGAATCGTGTTTGGCGTTCACTTTTTTCGGTACAAATTTCCCCGTTTCCCTAAAACAAAAATGTTCACTAAAAGCAATTATCCGTAACCGTAACCGTATCCGAAACATTATCCGATATTATTATTTAGCCGTAACCGAAACCGAAAAAAATGTTTTTACATATCCGTATCCGAAATTTCATATCCATAACATCCCTAATAAAGGGTGCACTAATAAGGTATACAAACGTAGCTCGCTCTCTATTTAGTTACCATCGGTATCGGAACGGTCCGATATGATCTATAATACATTACGTATTGTGCAACAAACCTGTGATTGCTGTCGAACCTTCGCGTCTATTTGCCTAGACAGAAAGTGAGGTTAAGTTGTTTCTGTATTGGTGCATTAGTTGTCAAAACATTGTATCAATTGGTCATTTCGTCATAATTCTTCATAATCAATTACGTGTTAAACCAAAATCGAATTATTGTGCAATTCTTACATTCTAAAACTTTGATAAATTGCACAAGTTAATGTTCTAGTTTACCTCTATTACCAAATTTATACCTTCGCTAAAAATATTTTACATTGTTATTTTTAAAACTACGACTCAAAACAGTAGTTTACACTACCTTTATAGTAATAATGCCTACATATAAATGTTAAAGTTTTCTACCCTTCACTGCTTTGTTCAAAATGAATTATGAACCAAACCAAATTTTAAACCAGTATGAAATATGATACGATTGAAAATATTAATACCTTTAATTTCAGCTAATAAATTTCAAGAAACTACATATTAAAATTGCTTCATTTATTTAATTCACGATGGGCGTCGTTAATATTAGTCGTTTCTACAATCTCGATTTAAAAACCATTTGATAATTATTGTGGAGTAAATATTTAAAAAGGGTTTTGTCACAAAAATTTAAAATTGAATTAGGCATATCATATGATTCCTTTCACTGATTCCCATCTGACTAGACTGACTAGACAATTTAAATGCCGTAAAAAATTTTTATCCTATTAAAATTAAGAAAGAAAATGATAAATTTATTCCAACTGCATTTTTTCATAATCATGTTTGATTCAAACAATTACTGTCCACTATAGAAAACGTTTTTCTTAATTAAAAAAAAAAAAATTAAAGAAAAATCAATTTTAACTGTATCTACTTTAAATGATGTAATTTATAAGAAAAACCTGAAAAATGCAAACACTTAAATAATAGATACGTTGAACATTTTTTGGTGATTTTCCAACATTTTAGTAAATGTGACAAAACGCGTTTTGCATACTGACTCCACAATTTCGCTCTGCCAAAGAAGATTGAAAAAAGGAGTGAAAGAAATATTGTTTTAATTGATCTGAATTCGATTAAATTATAACCAAAAAAATGAATTATTCTTTTAAGTAACAGGACATCTTTATAGATATTGAGCGATTTCGAAGTTAGCTCAAAAATACATAGAAGATTCGATTAGTATAAAAGCCATAAAGCATGTTTATAATTATTGAATTCAAGACAAAAACTGGAAATTTTGAATTTTACTCATCACAAATTTTCGTACAAAATCGTTACTACTGCTTGATATTTTAAAATGATTAATGTTACAAATCAGACTGCATGTCCCACCTTTACACACACCAGAGGTTGTTTTGATATTTTCTGCGACTCCATAAAACAAACGAACAACGTTCTTACTGAAGTTGTTATGTCGCGAAACATTTGATTTTATTATGAGTTTATGTTTGACTTGACCCGTAAATAGCACTCCGATATGGCATGAGCACCGGTTACAGGTGACCATCAAAATACAAGTCATATATTTGTTTGTAATATTTGGGTGGTCCAATAATACAAACCTAGTAGTTGTAACAATACAGAGGCCTCCACATCGCCTAGCTAGTCAGAGCTAACCACTCATTTTAACAAACTATAACAAATGTGTTTAACAAAAAATTAAATATAATAATTATAATTTATTACTTAAAACAAATTATTGTATAATTTATTAACAAATTGTTTTATCGCCCTAGTTGGAAATCTGCATGTACATATAGGTTAGTATATAGGACGCCTATTTTTTTTTGGTTTTTTTTGTTTTAAAAATAAAATACACGATTTTAATGTGACGTACGAAAACATAAATAATAATTTATAATTTACGAAAACGTAAATAATGGTCAAAGTATGTTTATTTTGTGTTTTATATCACGATCAAAAAATATAATTTTTCGTTCGATTAGATATCGCAGTTAATTTGCGGGTGGTACTAAAGGAAGGAATTTCGAAAATAATTATCAATTTTCATTTAAAAATAATTTATTTTTTTGCGATTCGCGTTTCAGGTTAAAAACTACACGTTAGGTGTATTTAAAATATAAAAGTAAAAATTTACGATATTTTAGTTAAAAGTTTAAAAAGTAAGTTCAAAATATCTACAGTTAAAAGAACCAAAAAGTTAAAATAGGGACAATTTAAAATACAATGAGAATAGTAATATTGTACAATAAGTGGGAAAAGCGACTTATTCTCCCGAATACAACAATTCATATGAGTGAGAAATAAGCTTTTCTCACGTATTGTATATTATACTTTTTCTACGAGCGCATGTTTTTTCGTAAAATTTATATTAATATTAATATTTATTTAAATAAGTAGTAAAAATTTTTAAAATTTATAACGTCAGTTGTAAGATGTTCAAATTTTTGCCAAAGCAAACTAAACTATGGAAACAATAAGAAATAATCAACATAGGCTAAATCAATATCCACGTTTCTAACTTCAAAAATGACGAACTTGCCATATGAACTTTCATTTTCTGTTTTAACCCCATAAGGAATAAATTTCCAGAAACAACTCACTTTTATTTATAAATAGAAGCCTAAACACCAATTTTCATAACTCCTGTGCTTAATTTTGTCCTTCTAAGCCCAACAGTTTACGTTGTGTGTTGTTTGTCAGTCAAAGTTAAAGATTTATTCAATAATATATTATTTATTTTAATAGCCATAGTAACATATTTTTATATACCATTAACTTCAAAAATAACGAATTTGCATACAAATTTTCATCCCCTTAAACGCACCTAGGGGACGAATTTTCAAAAATCCTTTCTTAGTGCTCACCTACGTTACATAGGAAACTCCTATGAAAACTTTCATTCTTTTAAACCCAACAGTTTAGGCTGTGCGTCGTCTGTCAGTCAGTCAGTCAGTGTTAGAAATTTATTAAGTAGATATTATATATTAAATTAACGAAACAGCCTACTTTTTTATTATATTAAGCAGTGAGATATTATTTCGCACGCTATTCCCGCACGCTGTGGGCAATTATTAATTTTTACATATAGTTAGCCATGCGCAAAATATTACTTTTAATAGTAAGAGTAGAAAATTGAAGAAAGCTTTTTAATAGCCAATAATGTTAGTATATAAAAAAATTAAGTTTCAGATGGTCAGAATTATTTGCGAAATACAAAATATATTTTTTCCAAAAACAATGTAAGTGTAAAACATAGACAAATATCTTAATTTCTAGAAAGTCAACAAATTATCTAATTGGTAATTATCGAAGAACTACACATATAGTGTAAGAAATTTTATATTTAGAATCAAACTTATTTGGTTAACCTTTTTTTAACTCCTTTAGTACCGCCATATATTTCAATATTTTAGATAAAAAATTTAATATCTCTATAATTGCAAGTTGGGTAGGTTTTGCTTAAATTATTTCCAATATGACCGCTCTTTACTACACAGCCTCCAGTTACCGATATAAAACAATGCACACTCGTCAGTTGAAATTTTTCTAAAAAATTTTTCTAAAAATTAGTATGACGAACTGAGCTCGTAATTTGTCCTAAAGGGGTTAAATATTTATACAAATAATGAGATAATAAAAATAAAATTTTGATATGATAACCATGCGGAGGAAACATAATTAAAATTTTCTTATTACAGGAACATGACGGTATAAATTTCGCACTAATAAAATTTTATTAATATACCTATATTTTATGGTTTGCGTAATAGCCAATAATCACATTTCCTCCGCTAAATATAATACGTTTTACTAATACCTAATTTATTACTGAAATTTTTGAAGAGGTAAAGAAGTTGTTATTGCGTCCCAAAAAACTCAAACAACGCTCAATAGCATCCTATAATAGCTACTCGGCCAATTTACATGTTAGTGTAATATTCAGTATCATCGTTATCTGTCGAATTTATTGAGGTCATAATACATTTGTTTTCGTTTAATTTCTCGAAATTCTTGTCGAAAAAATACAAAGAATTTAATAACTGTATTCCCTGCGCTACAACGATCTGGTGAATTCGTTAATTTTTTTCTTTTTTGTCTTATATGAGTGCATAGGGGAGACTGAGATTTGTTGAGACCAGTAAGATCAAGTTGCATTTTTGTAAAACATCGTACAATATTAAAGGTAGGTGCTGACAGTGTTTATAATTGTACTGTCATATCGTCAACAATCAAGTGGAAAATACTGAGCTTCAAATTGAATAAATTGTGATACAGAAAAATTAGATATAAAGTGGATATGATATAGATAATTAAGATTTTTGTTGATACTTAGTATACAAAAAATTAAATAAAAAACGGATGGACTTTACTTTCGCTGAAAGGAATGATAATACTGATTAATAAATAAATGTGTTAAATGACATAGTTTTGTCTTTCTTCTAATATTTCCCTTTGCCCGAAATTATGCTTAAACATTGTTAAGAAAAAACCAATCTCCAAAGTTTCTAAATTAATTTCAGAATGTACGTTATTTGTTTATAACATTATACCTTAATTAACATAATCTAGCCATCCTGAAAGAGCGATCTATACCTACTAATGGCTAGTCAAATCATCGAACGACAGAAGTTGACAGCGGTACCTAAGGAATTTTATGATTTGGCTAGGCAGATCATTATCTGCCTGATTATACGATTGGCCGCCGACAATTATAAGTAAGAATCTAACTGAAATGCGGGAAAATATTGAGCACATACACAGGATAAACGGGAAAATCTACATACGAGTTTGTTTTTTGTTTTTTTTCAATTTCAAATAGTGCTTGTAAAACATTACTACGTATGACCATAGAACACTGGAAGGAATGCAACTATCTCTTTTCTACAATCACTTATGGGCATTTATGTGCATTTTGCAGAACTATGTTGTCATTCACTTAGTAGCTACCAATGGGTGTGTTTCAATTGTTGTCATATTTTTGCCGTCGTGTTGACACGGTATACATGGTATACGTGCATGATTCGTGCCACATGCATGTTATGTATATGCGTATGAAAGACACCCATACACACAACCATCCATTTCACTAACGCACACAACTCCGCGTGCACATATATGTATGACATATTGGTGGGATATTTTCTATCCTTTGTCGTTACACTGGTTTCAGTAGTATAGAGATACTAGCGTTCGTTCTGAAATATTCTGTGCGTATGACAAACTTTTTGTTTACATTTAAACACACGCAGTATTCATATGTTCACTTATCGTTCAGCTAAACTGAAACTTTTAAGCACTCGATTTCCTTGGTTATGACCAAAAACCACATGTAAATTTTTTCAGTCACTTTGTGATTTTTTTTAAATTTATACGAGTTTGTGTCAATATGCGATTGATATATTGTGTAGCCCTTTCTTTATATAGCCCTAATTTACCCTACAGGGGTATGTATAATATGCATACAACACATATGACTGACTAAAAGTCAAGTATTTAAAAAACATAATATTCTTATTTAATGACTTGAAAGTAATTGTAAAAAAAAGAAATAAAAAATTTATAGTGTGTAGTGAATTTTATGTGCTTATAAGTGTTATAAACAAACTATATCAGTATTTAAGATCGCTCAAGTTTATTGCGACATCAGTTTTTTTAACGATTTTTTTCCTACATTTATTATTTTACTCTTCAGCTATGGATCAGAGTGTGGTTTTTTTTTTTTAAATTGTTTTTTGTCGTTTTTTTATTATATTTGCACATTGGTGCATAGCACACATGATAAATATATTTGCATATATGTGTATTTAATACTCATTTCGGTTTTACATTTAAAAAAAGTTTATGACAGTTTTTTAAGTTTGAACGAAAATTTGAATAAATAAATAAATCCGCCAACTTTACGTCTGTTCTGTGTAAGTACTATACAAAATCGACATAAAATTAATTGAACTATAAAATTATTTCATTTGAAGTATTTCAATAGTTTGCAACAATTTACCAAAATAAAACAAAACCAACTTGTGTTAAAAAAATCACTATATTAAATATTGGTATCAGAATTATTTAAGTGAAATGACTTTTGAGAAAGCGTGACTAGTGAGCAAGTTAAATAATTTTATTTAAGATTTGAAAAAAATACGAACCCATATTCAAACCAGTTGTGACTAAAAGTATTACCCGTTTTATGAGCAGCCTCAGTTCTGTTAATCCTACTGATTATTGTCATAATTGGAATACTATTTCATTTAATTTTGTTCGTACTTTACTTACTTGTAAAAATAAACGACTTTTGTTGGTGTATGAGGTAAGGGGTACAACTAATACAAGATTATATACACGCACAGTAGACTACTCGTTATGAGTTTTTGCCTGGAGGGGATATAAAATTTGACTACAGCGCTCACAGTGGGCAAATGTGTCAGTTTATCCGAAGGCTGTATGTACGTAATTTTCCTATTTTTTTTTCTCTTTTTTTGTTTTTTTTTTTTTTTTGAAAAAATATTTTGTTTATAATACTGTGGTTTGATTTTTTTAAAGCGAGTTTTTATTACGATATCTATTAACAAAATTTAAATAAAATAAAATAAAATAGAAAATAATAATAATAATAAATTATTATTAACTCCACTATCAAACATCACTTTATTTTCAAATGTTCAAAAAAATATTATAAAATTAGGTACCTTTTATGCTTTTTCTTCGTTAATTATTGAAAACTATTCCATTTTAAGATATTTTTAAGGTGAAATGCGCAAATGCTAAACAAATTTCATTTTTTTAATATGTTTTTCATTCATTTATAACAGTAAGGCGCCCTGATAAATTGTCAAATAATCACTTGATATAGATGGCTAAGTTTCGGCTCGGAGCGAATATAGGGTTTAATAATTTCGGATAAATTTAAATGATTAAAGACAACTAATTTTTTTCCCTGCATTATTAATAAAATTTGAAAAATCAAAAATTGTTTAAAAAATGAAGTGTCACTGTGACGACCGAATAAAACTGCTCTGTCCATTAAGGGGAACCACTAGTGTGACATTTTGAAAAAAAAATTGGAAATTTTTTTTGCATGTTTTGATAGTCTATACCTTTAAAAATAACATACTCAAATTTCAAGTGCGTATTTCAAATAGTTTTTCAGTTACAGCCATCTGAAGAGCGGATTCTGATTTTCATTGTAAACTTTGATGTATTGAGAAATGTATGAAGGTTAATAGTTCGGGAGTTTTTGAACGTGGCTGCCCCGTCATATGTTGTGGGGCAGCTAGACCTTGGCACATTTAAGCGACTCATCTAGTCTTACTATGACCGTTATAGTGAGTACATCATAAATAATTTTAGTAAAAATTCTCAGTGATTAAAACTAAAAGGTAAGATAAAGAAAAACTACATTTTTCAAATTTGCTGCAGTTATAACTCAAAGACAAATCATCCGATCGATTTGATTCTTATTGCAGCTTCTTTTATATATGTTTCTTCGTGCGAGGAACCTCCAGTTTTCCGATCGAATAAAAACTGTAATTTTTGCAGACCAAAAATCATCATATTTTCGTGCAAAATTGGAAACTTTTTTTTTAAAAACTCCGCCATTTTGTTAAATTTTAACTTTTTTTCGATTGCGGTTCACGGCACGGGCAATACCTTCTAGTCTAATAGGCTTTTTGGTTTTTTGATTTCAGGCACTGTGAAGGTATCACTGCAGCAGTGGGGGAACTTTTTTTGGAGCCTTGGAAGATCTCGAATAACTCATCGAATTTTCAGTTTTTTTATTCAAAAATTTTATCTTGAATTTATTATATATCAACTAGTATACCCTTAAAATATTAAAACATTCCACACAGTAGTTTTCGTTAAGAAAATTCCCAAAAATCACGTTTTTTGCAAGTGGTCACACTAGTGGTCCCCCTTAACACCGTTAAATTTTTATGATGTAATTTTGAGCTAAAAATCATTAATTTGACAATTTTTTTTTTCTGATGAGAATATTTTTAACAAACCTAAATTACTGACTTGATGGGTGTTAAACTCTTTCTTGTATTATTATATTTGTACTTTTTTGTTGTAATTTTATAATGAAACACCTCACCATCATATTATTATATAAATGTGATGAATTCTCGCCATTGTTGGCCACATTTGCGTGTTATCAAAAAATAACAATTTATGCGGTGCGGTTGTGTGGTTTTTCTCGAACAAAAATCTAACCTAACTTAATTTCATTGTACGGTACACTTATAATTATTAAGCTTGACTGCGCATACCAACATAATACTTTTAACAAACATTAAACATATTTATTTGTATTTATTATAATAAGTTCAAAAGTTCTGGGCAAATAAGAATCAAAAAGCATGGTCATAAACTATGCAGTAGTCAAACTATAACAATTATCGCGTAGGTATATATAAAACATCAAAAATGTATGGTAGATAAGTATGATAGTGAATTTGATAATTAAGCGTGGTAAATATGTAAATATCCTATAATTATAGGGTAAGTAATTATATTTTCAGCTACTGGTTCGTTATTACATTATTTATTAAAATTTATTTTAGTGCAATGAGCAACAGAAATTGGATAAACTATTCAAAACTAAAGAAAAAAATAAGAGTATATAAAATACAGAAAAACCTCTGTTAACTGAACAGCAGTGTCATGCAAAAATTTGTCGAGCTAACAGGAACGTCTGCTTAACAGAGAACGATTTCATAACTTTTTAAATTTTTTAATTCAAATCAATTTCATGAATGAATTTAGGTAGGTACATATTCACAAATATAACAAATGCATCGTCGGATTAGATTCATTGTTAACTAGTTAAAACATGAACAAATTAAAACCGAAAAGCCGGACAGATCAGCCAGTTTAGCCGGGCATTTGGGTAAAAACGCCGGACACCCTTAATTTTTTAGTCAAACACGACTATTTTTTTAATAGTAACATAAAGATTTTTTCATCAATTACCATAAAATTTTCTTAAATTCTAATGAAACAACAATAAAAATGAATGAATCAGTTTTCTTTAATTTAATCATTCAATATTCATTACAATATTAATTTCAATAATTGCATAGCAATAGTACCAGGAGTTAGCAGTAACTACTGTTGCAATTTGCAATGAAAAACAAAATTAAACAAAACACTAATGAACCAAATAAACTTTAAATTAATTATAACATAAAGTAATTAATATTTTTCATTGGCAGACACCTGCTTTAGAAGCTCATTTTCTTTTAAAATTGAGTAAAACTCTTTACAAGTCAAATTTTTAAAATTAAATTGTACAACCAACATTTTGACCATAGTATCGACATTTAATTTGTTGCGTTCTTTTGACCATTGTTCACCTATTAAAGAAAAAACTCTTTCAACATTTGCATTATGAGCCGTAATGGGAAAAATAATATTGACAAATAGTAAGGAATTCTGAAAAGCAATCCGAATTACAAAAAAAGATTAAAAAGGATTCATGAATCAAATCACGGGCGGAGCAAAAACCAACACATGACAAATGTAAAAAAAAAAGTGGTCAAATTTAAAAAGCCTAACAAAAGCCGGACAGGCCGGACACCGTCTAATTTGGCCGGACATGCAACCAAAAAGCCTGACTGTGTCTGGCTTTATTCGCACGCGTGGCAACCCTATAGGTATACATACGCACTAGACGTACTCGCGTCCCGTTAATGGAGGTAATAATGTACTAAATAATACTGTGTCTTCGTTAAAAAAATTTATATCCGCGTCCGGTTAATGGAGAATCCGCTTAAGAGAGTGCTGAATACATTGGTTTTAGTAAGTATAGCATGCCACCGTCATAAAAAATTTGTTCGGTATAGGAGGGGTCCGGTTAAGAGAGGTGTCCGTAATCAAAGGTTCTACTGTAAGTACTAGGTGTTTTAAAAGAAGCAGTAAACCGTCGGTTAAAAATTAAAAGTTTAAGTAAATTATCTGGTTTTATGTTTTAGTATTGCAAAGGAAAAACCTCGGAACTCCCATAATTGCTACATTTTTCTACTAAGGAACTTAATTAGTATATCGCAAAAAAAATGACTCGTTCTTCTGAGGTACATTTCCGTACTGAAAATATATACTATCAGTTCCTTATGAGTTACTGACTAAACAAATTTGGCATTTTTAGTATTTTAAATTCGAACAAATTTTTACTATTCATTTAATATATTTTCTTTTCATGGCCGGCTATTCTCGTGAAGGTTTTCTGGAGTCTCCCTTCACAATTCCGGATGAATATCGGCATAGAGCGTCACGACGACGACGACAGTAGATGTATACATATCAAATCTTAGCCCCCTCCCCATCCTCCACCCACATCATAATGTAATGTAATTGTGGGTGGCGTCTGTCATAGATAAAGCTGTCTGAAAAATGGACTTTAAACCCCATTGTTATAATTTTATTATTATTAATATATTTTGTTTTGTTGTAAAACTGATTTGTTAAATTGTACTGCTGTTCTTACTGTTAACTAGGGATTGCAATCCGGCACCAATTTCAATCCGGTCGAGGATCCGGCCGGATTAGTCACATCAAAACAATTTTTCCCTTTCGTTCGAAAATCAACTGTACAACTGTATAAAAGAAGTGAGTGTACTTTAAACTAATTATTCTTTGCAATTCCGGGGCTAAAATACATGATTTAGTCCCTCATAATAGGGAATAAAGTGGCACTCTTAGTCCCGAAGGACTAAAAAATTCTTCTAGTTCCGCTTTTAAGCCAATCAACAGGCTGAATTTACAGAGAATTAAATTAAATAATGCTGCTAGGTAATTTAAAATAATAAGGAAATCATGGAAGAAGGAAAGGTATATAATATCGTAAACGAAGGAGCATTTCCAAAAATACTGATCAACATATTATGAATCTTAAAGTGCTTATTATGAATGACGTCATTTTGTAAATAAACAGTAACGGTTTTAATGTAATTAAAACATTTAGGCCTTTACAGACCCTCTGACAAACAAACTTTACACTCGGGATTAAAACTCACACTTTAGTCCCTTGGTGTATAACATACTATTGTAACTTACATTATATAAGTAACTTAAATTTAAATAAGTTAACTTTAATCAACTGACATGAGATCACAATAATTAGTTAACTTAGGGACGCTAAGCAGTCTCATTCTTATAATTGTGTCGCTTATCGTAAATCTGTTCAACGAATGGCACAATTATCACAATAACGAGTTTAGAAATTCTTCTTATTTTTTAATATACTTACTTTAAATAATTATTTTAAGTATAACAGTTATAAACAAATCAATTCTAGTTTTGACCAATCGACTTCTTATAAAGTTATACATACAGACAGTGCTCGAAAAAACAGGGCCTTTTAGTTTCTACACTTGTCGGTTTTATTGTCAACAAATAGTCATGAATAGAAGACAAATATTTTCCTCGAATAACAACACGAGTATTTTTCTTAAAAATTGGTGTCATGTATTTTTTACCGGATCTGGTGGACGTCAAATGACGTCGGGTCCGCCGGATTACCGGATCCGGGGATCCGGATTGCAATCCCTAACATCTACTGGTTGGACGTGAATACAGTGGGTCATACAGCCAGGTATGAGCTAGCTTATACTGGTCGTGGCATATTCTGTACAACACACGCTTGGACAAAATTTTTTAAAAGCACGAGTTTATTACTTTTCCGAAAAACAGAAATTATATTTTTTTTAAAATATTGAAAATATTCGTTAAAATAATCGAAACACGGAATAAATTTGAATAAAATTACATATTACATTGAAACCACGAACAGGTTAAAATAAGAATGAATATATTGATATAAACCATAAATAAATCAATATACAGAATAGTAGAAATTCTAATATATTAATAATTATTCCAAATCATAAATTGTTCATTTCGGGACGACAGACAGATTTGGATTATACATGCCATCACAATCCACTATGTATAATATAAAATGTGTATAATGTGTAGAAATGAAAAAAAAAAATATTAATATTTTATACATATACATAGGTATGTGTATATGTAGTTATCTGACTAGAGCTGTATACGAAATAAATAAACATGAATTTTTATGTTTTATTTGCGTGATTTTTACATATAATAATAATAAAATATTTTTATTTAATCTTAAATTATTTTTTTCTTATTAAATAGTATACCATTTTCTGATTCTGTTTTTAGGCGATACACCGACCGTACAAGCCATTCTCTACGGGCATATCAATAGTCATATAAAATTAACATAAATCACTATTTTTGTAATTAAAAATAGTAAATTTCATCGAGTATATTTTGCTCTGATCATAACTGTACATAATATTTTGAAAAAAATTTACTAAAATCTATTTTAAATTGTCAGAATTCATATAAGATTATAAAAATTCACTGTTTATTGCCATATATTATTTTGTATGCTATGTAAAAATATAAGATTTTTTAATATAAAAGCGGATTAATGCAGAGGAAACCGGGTATTAAATACTATTTAAAAGGTGCAGTTAATTTTGCTAAATTTCGCGAAATATTTGAAGTCACTAATTCTATAAAACTGCTTAATTTAAATGATCCGAAGTATTATATCTCTAAAATTACCTATAGTTTTTTTTTTTTTCAAAAACCACACAAAAAAGATTCTTAAAGTAAGATTTATCAAAGTAACACTTTCGAACCTGATAAAATTAAAGTTTTATCAATATTCTGAACATAGCAAGAATGATACCAGTCCTTTCTAAGAGTACCTTTACTGATAAATTCCACAGTCAGTATTCAAATAATTGGAATGTAAGTTCTCGACATTCTAAACATAATATAGTCAATCAAATGGTTGGTGAACGACAAATCATATAACACGACCTAATAATGTTATACCAACTATTGGTGAAAATTATTCCAGATTATAAGAATTTGGTCTAAAACAAAATAATTGCTTTTAAACAACTGGCTAACGCTTATGAAAGTGTCAATATTATATTTGAATTACATGGTGGATTAAGTGGTCGGAAAACGACATTTCATATTACACGACCAAATATTATTCTAACTAATGACGAGAATGGTCCCAGGATACAATAATACTATTTATTTAAAATTAAAAAATGACTTAAATATTTTTCTAATACTTAAGAAAGTGTCGATATTTATCTGAATTACATATTATGATAGACGAAGTGGTCGGAAAACGACTTTTTTATATTACACGACCAAATGCTATTCTAACTAATGGCGATGATTCCAGGATACAATAATACTATTTAAAATTATAAAAGTGTCGATATTTATTTGAATCAGGTGACGATCAAGTGGTCGGAAAACGACATTTCATGTACTTATTATACGACCAAAATGTTATTCTAACTCATGGCGGAAATGATTCCGGGCTACAAGGACTCTATTCAAAACTAAAGAATTGCTTTTAAACATTTATCAAATGCTTACAAAAGTGTCGATACAAGTGTCAAGGGAACTGCCGATTGAGACTTGCAATGTGAAGGTCCATGGCGGTGGATAACAGTAGTCCAAAGCCCCCCCCCCCCCAAAAAAAAACTACTTATCGTAATGTACTAACTTACATGTTTGTGTTGTAAACGTTACCTACTACAAGTTACAGTTTTTTATAAACATTTCAAAATGTTTTAAGCATTTCAAGTCTTAGAAATCTCAGATTCTACCTTAAATTTCCACTGATAGTTGGTAGTGTCTATACACACTATATCACACCGCTTATTTTCTTTCTGATGACGGTAAAAAATGTGGAGCTAGAGTGGGGGTTACAATAATTTTTCTCCCTTACTGAACAAATTTTGATTTATTGAGAGTATTTGTTGTATCAAAATTTTTTTCTTAATACTTTTTTTTTCAGTTTTGAAATACTTAAGATATGATTAGGTTTAAATAAATATTCTAAAAAAATAATAATAAAATTATTTACGACAAATACATCAAGCGTACAAAATACAAAAACACATGAATATCTTATTCTTTGGAAAAAAAGCTGCTACGCCCGATTTTTTTTTTTTTTTTTTTTTGCTACTGAATTATAACTACTTAATTTTTTCTGAAATGTTATTTTCATATTTCGCAATAAGACACAGTATCTAATACAGAAAGACCATTGGAATAAATTAGCATTATTAAAGTAATTATTAAAGTAAATATTGACTCAGATTAAATACCTGTATTATTCATCATTAATTTTTCATTTTTTTTTTTTTTTTTTTTTAATAACATAAATTATTTTACATTTCAATTTGCAAATAATTTGTGTTTGTAAGATGCCGCAGCGAATAGTGTTTTTTTCAATTATTGTTAAATTTAAAATTTAACTTACAACATTACTGCTATGTTAAAATGGTTGTTCTTAAGGTAGTTGGTGCGAAAAACCATTTTTCAAAGGATTTTAACGAAACTTCTCTAGACATTTATTTAATTCAATACCAATAATAGGAGCCTACACCGAAAAAAAAAACTAACCTCCCCAATTTTGAAAAAAACGGTTTCAAAGATGGGAAGTTGACATATTCGCACGATTTTTTTGAATAAAAGAAATTTGATAAAAATTTAATGTTATAAAATATAAAGTTACAAACCATATTTAATAACAAATAAAAATTACTGACCGTTTTTGAAATGTAATTATTAACATCATTTTACAACGTATTTACAACGCTTTTTCAACAATGTCTTTATATTGCTACAACATAAACGCGCGGAAATTCAAAAAAAAAAACAAAAAACAAATGGTATACAAATATAATAACTGAAGAATATTAACACATTATTTAATTTTTGATAAAAGAAAATTTTTCGCTGAGCTATACTTTTGTACGTCCCTATCTCGCACCAAATACCCTTAAGAAAAATTCTCTTTTATTAAGATAGATGGAAAAATTTGAATTTGATATATACTTACTAATGAGTCGACTTCCGGATCTGCAATATAGTAGGGTTTTTCTTGACGTATCTGCAACAAAAATATTCATATTTAGTTACAAAATTTTAATAAATGATTTAATTTTAAATGTTGATTTTGATTTAAAATTAGCTCTTTGAATTATTAAACAATTTAAGTAAATGGTATTTTTATTTAAATTAACTGGAAACCATTATATTGTGTTTCCTAATATCAGATCTATGTATGTAGGTAAATAGCTTTTTGATATGTTGTGCTATTTGCATATCGACAGATTATATTCATAATAGTTTCAAAAAGCTATGCTACATTTTAAAAACAAAAGTTTAAATATAAACTTACGACACAATAAATGCACAAATTATAGTTGACAGAGAATTTTCGCTAACAATGAGTACAGTACGAATTGCTTTTTTTCTAGTTTTTAAATAGAGTCTATTGGCAATTTGATACCATTTGGTACAGCCGATCACCACACACGATATTTATATAAAAGTATCGAATTGATTATTAATATCAAAAAAAATTTTAAAATTTGTGCAAATCAGTAAGTTATACAGAGTAAAGAGATACAAGTTTTAACCACTTATTTATTTCACCATATATTTGTGTTATTTAACCAAAATTTGCGCCATAATGCCTGAAAAATGTGTGTAAAATACATAGACCAATGAAGCCAGTTTGTATGGTATATAATTGAAGCACCTAGTAGAATGTGATACGAGTAACATAATGTGTTGTCTATTATTCAATAAACAGTACCATATTTATTGCAAGACATAAAACCAATACCTGCCATTTTTTCCAACAATTTTGCAGTTTTTTCTCAAAGGAGGTTAAATTTTATTATCGATATTATATTTTAACAGTAATTATTTGAAAACGCACTAAAAATTGTTGCTACAGATAGCACGGTCATTGTACTGATTACAATATTACAAAGTAGCTGTTGGTTGTAATTTGAGCGTATCTTACGGCTTCATTTATACACTAGTATATTAAGTCTATACACTGTATATATACCTATACAAAAAGTTTATTTGTCTATGGTAAAATATTTTCGTTAATTATCAACTAAAGTTTTTTTGCAGCAAGAAATCATTTATAAGTTATATTTATATTTGTAAAAAAATTTATTAATCATAAAATATTTTTTGAAAGAAACTATTTTAATTGTCTTTTTGTGGAAAGAAATAAAATTTTAGAAAAAAAAAATCAAAACATGTAATTTTGTAAATTTTGATCAAAACTTCTTCATTAAAATAACTAACTGATTAGAAAAAAGACATGTTCCGTTGTAAAAATGAAGAACACAAAAAAATTGTGAAACTAATAAATTTTATCAAAAACTACATCTCGCTATACGCATCGCTGTCACCTGAACGCAATAATTCTTATATTTTATGCAAATATAAAAAAAGAAAAATTCAGATGTTCACTCACATTCATTCCGTCTAAGATTGAAGAAAAATAAATATGTAAAGAAATTTCATGTGACAATAACAATACGTTTTTATTTACTTAAAAAATTCTTATTAACGCCTAATTAATAATAATTTACCGAAATAAATTATCCAACAAAACAAATTCAAAACGGCACACAACAGTGTGATATTATTTTGACGATGTGATACCGAACAGACTTCAAGATGATACACAATAAAGAAAAACCATTATTACACTTTTGTGTAAGTATATATATTTCCATCTTTATCGCGTGTGTATTTACACAGCCATTTACCATCCTTGTTGGACCGTTGGATGATAATAAAGTATTATAAAGTATTTATGGCTTCTATAAATACAGTCCATATATTTTATTGCAATTAAATTGGTTTGCCACATTTCTACATTATATTTAACTATACATATATTGTACACACATATATTGTATGTAATCTGTCACTGTTCACTTCTACTTAAATATGTGATTGTTGGTGTGCTGTTGTCCTTTTTTAATTGATTCATTCATAAGAAAAAAATCCAAATAGATAATAAATTGTCTACTCGGATTCGTCAAAATGTCAGGATGCTTAGAAAATATTTAAAGGTAGCAAAAATAACTCCTTGCAAAATCAAATTTGTATTTAAAAATATCAAACTGGATAGATTGGGACTCGAACCCACGGTCTCCTGACAACGAATCAAGCTCCTTATCAACTGGACCATCAGTTCTATAGTTGAGTGCTATTCCATTCTGATAGCGCATCAACCAGAAATTTTTAATCTCCTAAATGTGCTTGCGAGCAAACAGTTTGCTATATCGCTAGCTTTCTCTGTGAACCTCGTATACCAAAAACTACATGTTTTAGGACACATAAAAAACATATTAAATACTGTATTTATATAAATGACCTCGAGTTTGACCTTGAACAAAATCTGGAGGTCAACTTTGTTTTTTTTAAATGGAAACGCCTATTTTGACCTCGGATTCGGAAAGAACGGGAAATTCTACGTTCAAAACCATATTCATACTTCATATCACAAAGTCGTGTGAAGGTCATAAATTGTCATTTCTTCCCATGAAACTTTCGTCCGGGTTATTTTTCGGTAAAGTGAATATTAACTGAGATTTTGCGGAACTTTTGGGGAGCTGTTCCGGAATTTTATGAACGCTCTGTATATATAGGTAGCCAACATCAAAGGTGTAATAATTAGCATAAATCTTCATAGCGATGAAAGCACAGATTTAAATACGTTTTTTTTTTGTGTATCCAAAAATTGTTAGTTTTCTGATACTAGGTTCACAGAAAAAGGTAGCAATATTAATGCTCACAACCACATCGATAACAATTGAAATCAGCTATAAGAAACTTAAATTATATACGTGATAAGAATACATTCAGAGTCACCAGAGTTTACGAACTTTATTCTAGGTAGAACTTACCCTTGCATCCTATTGCATTTTAACATAGACAACTGTAATTTCTGCATTGGGTTTTTGCCTACTAATTTTCGTGTTGTTCGAAAATATTTCCCCAATTATTGGAAATTTTTGTGCTGAACTGCAATTTCGTAACCTATACACGAGTTCATTTTACTTTTTCAATGCAACGTTGCAAATGTTGCCAAATTTAAAATAAATAATTCATAGGACTCCAAGATTTATTTATTTTTAAAATTTAAAGATTTTTAGGAACATTTGTCATTTAAATATGAAACAACCATAGCCCATCTTCCATAACAGTACATATAATATTGTCTTATAATGCATTTTTTCAACCATAAGCTTCCTAATCAGCAAGAAACTCCGACGGATTTTTTTTCTTTTCAAAATTTAACTGATTTTTGATCAGTTTTTCGTAGCAAGTCACCCTCCTTAATAATAACGACCACAGCGAAAAAAGCACACTTTTGACTCGTAAGCAACATTAAAATTGAAATACAATCATACGCCTTACTCATTTTACGTAGGGTAAGTGCGGGAGAGATGCCGCAGTAGCCATAGTTCGTCCGCTGATTGATAGATAACGCTATTAACGGATTATATGTTTAAAATAAGCTACTTATTTAAACTGTATATGGTAACATTTATGATTAGTCCATCAGTTTAGTAATTATCCAACTTTTTATTATTGAAAAGTAAGTTTTTTACCGTAATATTTTATCAAGCATTTAATTCATTAGAATTTAAGAATGTATATATTTCATTGTTTTAATGAAAATGAGTTTTGTTATTAATTTGGGTATATTTTAAAAATACTGTATAAAATTTTAGGTTGGAATTCCACACTATGCTTGCTATAGCAACATACGGCATCTATCCCAACAAAAAGGAGAGATGCCGCATTTAAAGTTGGTACAGATGCCGCATCATATTACATGTTAAAAACATAGACTTATATACCTTAATTATGCAATTTTTTTTTTGACTGTAAATTATGTATGCCACGTAAATATAAAAGATCCATTAATGGATCAGGAAGAGCCCTCATATTAGTGAAGATAATGAAAATAGTGATGATTGCCTGTGTATTGAAGGTTTCGAAAAGTACTCAGAAACAAAAAAAAAGTTGACTGGTTAAGATGTATAAAATGCCAAAAATGGTTACATATGGCATGAATCATGTATGGAGGATGCGTGTAAAATGCAAAATTTTTAATATGAACTATGCGGCTTCTCACCTTCTTTGATGCGGCATCTCTCCCATAGATGTGGGAGAGACGCCGCTTTGCAGGCTCTACAAAAATGTTAATTATGAATCCTTTATGACTCAAAATTTAAAATTATTTATAAATAATTTTAAAGAACAATATTTACATTTACTGTGTACCAAATTTCAAATCAATTAGTTAAATGCATACTTTAAGAATTATCAAGGGTTTTCAAAATGTGCGGCATCTCTCCCGCATTCACCCTATATGCGAATTTTATGCTTTAAAAAGAGTAAGATATATGATTCTATTTCAATCTTTTTAATTGTTACTTACAACGGGGCAAAAGTGTATATTGTATACGCATATTATATGTATGTGCACTACTAACTACATTTTATGCCTTTCCACGGCTAATTTTTTTTAAACTCCGACAGCGCGAATTGCATATATCTGCTGTACATACAGAAGTAAGTATCTTTTTAAGTGCGATTTCTTGTGTTTAAATAAATTGTTTTTAATGAACAATAATTTGTGTGAAGAATTCAATTTTATTTTTAGTAACAGTAAATTAAATATGATGACTGAAGCTATTTATGTACATACTGTATATATGTATACGTTTCATTTTTATCTGTATGCATATCTATCAATTTATATCGCAATAATACTGTATAAATATAATACTATATGGTAAATTGTAAGCAATACGAATCGTGGCCATTAATGGATAGCTTTTAAAATAAAATTTCATTAGTAAATTTGAAATTTTTTAGGGGTAAAATAGAATTTAATATATTGGTTTTTTATCAATTACCCAAATAGAATCTACTAAAATTTAAAAGTCTGGAATTTCCGATGAAAACACAAGAAAAAATTAAACAACACATAACCAAATATATTTCAAATTTCAAATTGTTTTCTAAAAATAAATAACTTAGAATTATAAACTTAGTTAAATAAGAAACAAATTATGATATTTTTAATTATCGTAAACTTAACATAAGAATTTTAAGTCCAAAACTCGCGCCAAATTTGAAATAAAACAATAATTGCAAAAGAGAAAAGTAACATCGCTAAAGATTTAAAATTCGATGAATTTAAAATAATGTCAAAATTATACATTACCTAGTGCAAATTTATTACGCCAATTTCAAACTATAAGCAAAGATTTTTTTTAAACCAACATTAAAATTTTAAAAGAGTAAAGCCACTATTTGAATACATTAGATTATAAATACAGAATATTCGGTCAGGACGGACAAGAGATATTATATTAATAATATTAGACATATTGAAAAAATTAGAAATTAAAAATAAATATTATTTGTAAATATGATACTTACAGTTCTTCACTAAAATTATTAAATTAAAATATGATTTGTTATTTGAGTTTTTCTCTTGTTTTCATCGAAAATTCCAGATTTTTCAATTTTAGTAAATTCTATTTGGGGAACTGGTAAAAAACAAATATACATATAAAATTTCATTAGGCTTACAACGAATACCATATCCACCCGATGACCAAATATCGAATATTCGACGAATACTATTCGATATTTTTATATATGATTGATACGTTGTCAAACTCCCGTGGCTCTCGAACAGGGATCGATAGCCTAGTGGCAAGGCCCTTAACTAGTTACCACCAACATAGGTAACACAAGCAGCGTACGTATCCGTACTTTTAAATCTCGATCTGTGTTACAATATGCACGGATCTGTGTATATAATTATAGTAGTAGTAAACATGTTAAACGACAATATTTACATTTTAAATTTGTATGATTAAATTTTTCTAAAACAAGGCCCTCAATACTTTAAAGCATTAAAATCAGTGTATATTAAACACTCACATGACTTTTATAAATGCTAATAGCTAAAAAATAATTTTACTCCTTTAATATTTATAGTAATTTATAGTCCAGATATTTTTAATTATTAAAAAAATCATTATTCACAAAATAATAAAGCTATAAAAATAAAATTTACAAATTTCTTAAAAAAAAAAAAATATTTTTTATCGTAAAGAGTCAATACGTATTTAAAAATTATTTATAGCGTAATTAAATAGCGTTAAAACACATTAATAACGCGAATGACGTCGAGCACGTTGTGAACTAATTCACGTATATTAGTGTGTATTTGTGTACGGTGTGGTGTATGTACGTACGTATGCAATGGATCATATAGTCAGTGACGGACGCCAACAATAAATTTATACTGTCAACTTTAATTTAGATATATAATGTTAAAATAATGTATAAATATCCATCTTATAACTGGTTGGTTATTTTGTTGTTTTGTGTTACAATATAACACGCGACAATGGTACAAATCTTAAAAGAAAAAAAAATTATACAAATATTACAAGTCAGACAAGTAATCCTGTTTCAAAATATATTTTGACTAAATTTTCTTGAGTTTTAAAGAAAAAAAAATATGGTAACACCAAAACGGTATGTATTAGAAAATACTTTAAGGATGTATAATAAGTTTAAATTTTCATAGTATAAAGACATCTTTGTCTAACCAAAAAAAAAAAAAAAAAAAAAAAAAAAAAAAAAAAAAACATTTTACAAATTAAAATGAGAATTGTAAAATTTAAATACGCGAACTAGTCATCAAAAAGTATTTACCGTCGGTGTAGCCAAGACTTGTTTTTTGGTTTTGATAATTTACAAAATCTTAATTGTTTCGTTTGCAAAATATAAATTGTCAAACCGGAAAGTTTCAAATTGCTACAATTTTTTTAGCTAGTACATAAAGAAACGTAGCTCGGCTTCTGTTTAGGCACAATAAATATGGCAGTAGTGCGATGTTCCTATTGTGCACAGACAGAGAGTGAGCTACGTTTGTTTATATCTTATAAAAACAATTGGTGTATTAATTGTCAAAACAGAGTAGGTATCAGTTGGGCGTTTCATCATCATGACCTTCAACCTGTTAAAAACAAGTAAATGGGTTTCAACGGATTACCTATTAATTTACATTTAAAGAAAATTTAATGTTTTATATCTGGTCAGGTAAAAATTTAAATTATTTTTTTAGATTATCAAATCTAGTTTAAAAGTTTATGAAGTGTTAAAATAGAAAAAAAATTCAATAAAATATAAAATTTATTACAAAAACAAAAAAACAAAAAATTAAGTAAATGTTAAATTTTTGTATATCATAAAATTAAACAGTAGTTTTACAAAATCTACTAAAACTATCCGGTGTCCCTAATTCTGTATACGTTTTGTTCAACTTCAGAGTGTTTTTACGTCATTGAGTTTATTACTTCTCGATGAGTTTAACAAGTATCTTTAACTAGACGTACTTTTAAATTGTTTTGGCGAGTCTTCCATTTCCTCACTGAACAACCAGATTGAATTTATCTAAGCTTTTTTTTGCAGTGTTTTAGGAGCTTTCTCACCATAAATGAAATCTCAAATTGTTTTATACTATATATATTTCGCGCTTTACGGGCTCTTCAGGTACATATTTAATATCTATAATTTTACAAGTTTTTTTCTTATTAGAATACAAAATGGTTTAAAAAAATTCTTTTTAGTAGTAAAAAAATTTGTACTTACAAAAGTTTGTTTATATAAGATTTTCTTTGGAAGAATTTTTCCATTGTCAGTTTTATGTAGTTTTTATGTTATTACAAGTTATTTTCTTATTAGAATACAAAATGGTTTAAATGTTTTTTAGAAGTAAAACAAGTAGTAAAGTGCGAAATATATATAGTACAAAACAATTTGTTTTGTAGTAGTAAGTAAGTTTTAGTAGTAAAGGGCGAAATATATATAGTACAAAACAATTTGAGATTTCATTTATGGTGAGAAAGCTCCTAAAGCACTCTAAATTATTTATAAAAAACTCACCAAAAACCATACTAATTTATCTAAGCTTTGAAACCAAAAACCATTATAATGATTTTTTACAGTAAAAAAAAACACATTTTGATTTTAAAAGTTTCTAAAGAACAACTCTCGGAAAAAGAAGGTATCTTAGGTAATTCAACTCTCGTTTTTTACGTGTATTATCAAACACAACGGCGTGATGTTACTCTAAAGTTAATATTTTTATAATTCAGATCATTTAAAAATTCTTAATTATTATTTTTTGTAATTATTTCTGTGGTTTTATTCATTAATGTAAATGAACTGGTTTTTTTATTATTTTCAAAATGATTTATAGTACACAAAAAAAGTTAATATATAAACCAAATGAACCTTTTTTCGATAAAGATACTGAAATATAAAAAATTTTTAATTTGTAATAAAATCATATAAGTAGTTGTACAAGAATGCTAATTGTACAACTTAAGTACAACTATGAATCATTCTATAGTTTAAAGTTTAATTTACAGAAACTACTATATTTTTTTAATTTTGATTCGAAAAAGAAATGATAATTTATAGACTTTTACTTATTTTCTCTTCTAAACAAGGATTGTTAGAGTCATCACGAACATCAGTTAAAGCATCAGCATAACTGTCTTTTAAAAAATCAAAAGTATTCTTTCCTTTCTTACCAATTATCAGTGAATATTTTAGTTTAAATTACTAGGGTCTTTCACCGTAATACAATACTCTGAAAATCTTTAGGCAAATAATTTGCTGATGAGTCTAGAGCGGGTTCTACACGAAGCTACGAACGTTCCTTCCAACGTTCGATCGAACGTTTGAGGCAATTAAGTTCGATAGTTGGTGCGACGAATGTATCTGCTACACGGTGAATCGAATGTTTGATCCAATACGAATGATGATGTGTTGGTACTCAGTGGACGAGACTGTTATCTGTCTGATGTTATCTCTAATGTTATACACTGATGTTGTCTCTCTTCACATGAACGAGTCGTGCAGCTGCTGAGTCGAACCAACCAACGCAACCAACATTGACCTTCAAACGTTCGAAGCATCCCTTTGACTCGGTGCAAGAATACCGACATCGAGCGGGACATGGCCAAATGCGAATGTTTGACGCTCGACATTGGACACTCGTAGGTTCGAACAACGGCCACACGATGCGATGAACCATCGAACGTCCAATGTTGGAAGGTGTTCGTAGCATCGTGTAGAACCGTCTTTAAACGTACTGCCACCGCCAAATAACAAATGATCAGGGCCGTGAAGAAAAATGGTAGGCCCCAGGAATAAACATAATTTTTTAAAAAATTCCTCCCAAAAAAAAAAAAAATAAGTGGTAAGTAAAAAAAAAAAAAACTTAATATTTTTCTGGAACCTCTACCGACAGACACCGGCCCCTTCCTCAAGTCCGGGTTCCGGGGCTGCAACCCCGACTACTCCACCCTCTCGTCGGGCCTGCGAACAACTTGTCAATGGAACCACGTTGGCTCGTGAGTGTTACAAACTCAAGACACACTAAATTAAATAAATACTTTAATAATATATTTTTTACGTGCTTTAAAAAAAAAATACCCATCATTTAGGTGCATAATGTGAATAAAAAGTGAGAGAAAGTACGAAATTTGGACAATAATTTGCGCTGAAAAATTTTTTGCTGATTGCTTTTAACACATTTTAATCGCGAGATAGCAAAATATTCCTCCAGTTGGTTTTATTTTTTACATGCGTATGTATTGTAATTTTTGCAATAATATAAAAATGAAATCGTGAGGTTCTAATCTATGTGTTTCTATTAAACTTTTTTTTGCAGTCCCGATTCATCGTATAAATTTTTTTTTACAATCTATATGTAGCAAACTATTGTACTTTCTATGGTCATTTATGAAATTCTGGAACACTTTTATTTTTGCAGTTTATTTATGCGGTCCCTATCCACGGCATAAAAAGAGATTATACTGTATTGGAAAGATTATTAAATTTTGTCCAACCGCCGAAAAGTCTATCAACATTTTATTTTTTTAATTTATTTTGGAAATCGATATTTCTTTATTTTGTACAAGAAATTAATTGCTATTTTGAATTTTATAATTACATTTGCATAAAAAGATACCAAATACATACAAATAATAATCTTCATTTGATCTCTGATCCTAAAGAAATAAAATTTATTTATTTCTTTTTATTTTATTTAATTTTATTTATGACATAAAATTCTAAATGAAATTCTATTAAAAATTGTCAAAATTATTTATTATTTTTTTTTTCGTTTTGAAAAAATGCCAAATATTTTTATTGAATTATAAGAAAAGACAAAATAATGAATAAAACAGTTATAATATCACACATCTTAGATCACCATTTGGAAATAAATATTTTTTTTCGTGTCTATTTAAAATGAGGATGATCATTGGAGAAACCAAAAAGTACTTATTTGAACACAAGAACACTCACTAATGATTGTGCTCGTTAAAGAAAGAAACCAAATCTAATTTTTAAAAATAATCTCACAAGAATTTTTACTTTTTTTTTGAAACCAAACTCATCAATCAAAAATTGAGATTAAAATAGAAAAAGACTATTTTCAAAATACTGGAAAAAAACAGAGATTTCGGTAATGATGGTTTTATAATTACATAGTGTCCTTTTGAGGTTTTTAAATGACTAAATAAAATTTTACATAGAAATATTTTGAAAAACAATAGGAATAAAAATAGTATACAGCGGTTTATCCTATAGTATTATCTCTTTCTGTTTAAATATATGTTCTATTTAATAAGGTTTTATTTTTTTGGTAGCAAAATGTATTTTTTAACCGATATAAACATCAGCCACGCCCAACACGTGCCCTACTGCATAGCGCCGTAATCATTGTCTTCTCTTTTTCGGGTCCAATTTTTTAACCGGTTTTTAATGAAATGTGTATTAAAATTTTTGGTAAATATCATGTTTAAGGAATTGTTTTTACCTAAATAATAATACATTATTATTATCTCGGGAACAAAAAATAAAAATAAAATGTGAACGTTTAATACACAACAGGGTAACCTAAAATTATGCGGTGGTCAACGAAGCTTCTAAAAGAGTAGTCTGTTTACTTCACTTTATAATATCTTGACAAAAACACTAAACGGCCCCGTTGACTTTTAATATAATTTATTGCTTTAAAATATTTGAAATATTTAACCCCTTCGGCATTCAGCATGCGTGCATCAAAAGTGTCATAGTAGCTGGTTACTGGTTACATTCGTGGTAAAAAAGTAAACGACACAAAAACTTGACGAAAGCAAATTTTCACAATCAAATCATTGAAGCTAATATGGTGCGTAAAGGTTAGGGATAGGCTAGACACGTTATGAATATTTGAAACCGTAACCAAAATTACCGGATATCTAAAAAAAATAAAAATCGAAATAAAAGTTTCAAATAATTACAAATAGTTGCCGCGAATTTAAGCCGAAGAAAATATTTTTGCTGCATTTAATTGATACCATTTTCATTGATTCGTATTTGGAGTCCACTTTGGTGTACACTTCCCCTTTTTCTAAAAGAAAGTCCATCAATAAAAAAAGAAATTGTCGTTGCCGTTAACTATATCCGAAATTATTACATATCGGTAATTGAAATTGCGGAAAAAATGTTCCGTAACATCCCTTAATTAGGAAATTATTTACATTAAATGGCGACCAATGACGAAAAAATATATTATGTATTAGAAAAGGACCTGTAACAACATTGTTTTATTGAAGCAAAAGTTATCGAAGTACTAGACAGTGACGGCAACAAAATCAAATGTTTATATATGTATGCAGAAATTCATTTTAAATAAGTTGACTACATTTACTATTGAATTCACATAAGAAAAGTGGTCAATTTATCATAAGTGAACTTTATCATGTTTTACATCCTTTGCATACTTTATATGTAATATTAAATTATTATTTAACATAAAATGTATATAGGTACGCAAATATTTTTTCAAAGAGACGGCTTATATATGTCAAAAATATGTCAAAAAAATCTTGTCGGTGAAATGTTATTTCTTGTGCATTTTTTCTAATAGGGTTTTTACATTTGTAAGCAAAACAAGTTGCCATAATATTTTCTTTAAAAAAATATAATGACAAACGCAATTTAAAAAGTAACAATAGTGACAATTTTTACATTATTTTTTAAAATTTGCAATACAAAACATGGCTGACTATGCTTCAATTTTAATTTTAAAGTTTAGAGTATCTTAGAAAGAGAAATAGATATTGGCAATTTACATGCCATTTATAATATTTGTCTCTTTTTAACGTGTACGTAATATCTTTCGTACGTAATATAAATTACTGGTCCTTTCATTTCTAATGCCTATGATGGCGACGCAATCGACAAATGTCATCAGAACGAGTTAATTCGGGGGTTAGCCACGTATCGTTAAGGTGCATAATTGATAATTTAATTGTATACTGAAGAATTAGAAACAAATGTTATAAATCTGTGTTTCAATGGGTTTTGCTTGATAAGAACTCTTTTTTAATAGCCGAATAAGAACAAATTGGTGAAAAATATAAACTCTTTTTTTTTTTTTTTAATTTTAGTAAACTAGCATTAGACACTTAAAAAGGTAAAGTTGGGCCTTGTAAAGTTTTTAAAAACGACATGATTGAATAGTATGTTTAGTTTTCGTTTACTAAATTTTACAATAGGTGTAATAAATTTTAAGTTATAATAAAGTAATAAAATAATTTAAACATTATGTTTTTCGTAGGTCATAAATAATTATGGTCATTTTGTTGCTCCAATATAATATATAACAACATAACTACTCCTGTGTTATTAACTTTTTGACTTGTGCCCATTCTAACTGTTAATATTTTCTTTTTGTCAAGTTTAGGGCCAATTAAGATTTTTTTCTAAATTCCCTGTATATTAACTTTCTAGTGGTACATATAGATGAGTTGTTTATGAAATATAACATAAATTTCTTCTGTAAAGTACTGTTCAGACAGTTCGGACAATCATAGTTTCTGGATCAATAGTGTAATAAAATTAACAAAACGAAACAGTAAAAATTAATCGTACCTACTACCTAACCCAAACCCAAACTTAAGTGAGCCATAATTTCCGGAATAAATGTTAATCGCCGCCTGTACATTAACTGGTCCATATCTGATCGTTTGATCCACTGTATCTATATCCAACGAGTAGATGTTAACAGTAAGAGCATCTCCTCTTGTTAAATAATATGTAGGAACAAGTTCCTCTTTGTAACGATCGAAAATGTATTTGCTAGTTACGAAAATTGGTGATGATTGTCAGTTGTGGCGACTGTCACTGGTAGTGAGCGATCAATACGTCTTTTGGTCAATCTGCCACGTTTTCTTCCACTTATTTCAAGTACCACATTATAATTAGATATATTATAATTTTATAACCATTTAGGGTAATAGTCTGGGTACACGTACTGGTCGAATTGAGGCTTAATGCACAATATAAAGCCCTGGTTCAACCAGGACACGCATCTGGCGAATCAAAAATCAACAAAAATATCATACTTAATATATTTAATACAGTATTATTGTCCAGAAATTATGACTCACTTGAATTTTTATTTGGGTCAAGTGTTTTATTCGTGCCGGTGAATTTTAGGCTTAATTTGTTTCAACTCTTTGCAAGCTGACTATAAGAATCCCTTTACAAAAAAAATTTTCTTTTAAACTAACGTTTCTATGATTTTGATCAATGGATTGACATTAACACATTTGACAAACTATATACTTTACAAATCTTCAACTTAGATTTGAATCGATTTTCAACAATTTTGTCTATATAGAAAATGAAAGTCAAAAATAATTTTAGAATAAACAAAATTATGTCCTGCTGATAATCGTGACATTAATCTGGATTATATTATCCTTATTGATGATAGCATTTTATTATTATACACAAGACGGATCCTTTATAGTCTGTACGTTACCTCTATTTTGGTTTATACCATTAACTCTTTTATAATAAATTCCATACTAAATAGTACACACAGAACGAGGAGGTTTAGGTAGATTTTAATGTCCTGCAGCTGCAATCATTTTGATTTGAACAATTTTTTTGACCTGTTTGTACATGGATATAGGAAATATAAGAGCATGCACGCAGCAAGGTGTTGAAGTTATACGTTTAAATTTATTTTGTTAAATCTGACTGTAGAAGTATGTAAAATATTCTTTGATGCCTTATGAAATTATCATCTCACAAGGCTTATAAATGCTAGGGCAAGTTGTCAAAACCGGTTAGAGGTTCAGATACGAAAAATTTTTAAAACCAAAGAGTTTTAAAAACCAAAACCGGGTAAATCGCTAACTACAAAACTTAGAAAACCAACTTTTTACATATCCTTGAAGTTTAGACTTTTGTGAATGCAACCAATACAACCAATTATACAACCAATTACGCCTGAAACTTGGAAAACCGAGACTGTACACTGAAAAAACTGACTTTTTGAGGTTAAAAACCTGACGCCGTTTTATGAATGTTCTTGTTATCTCTTTGATTTGGTCGATAACGACATTGGGATTCACGTTGACCATCTGACCCCTCTTTTTTTTAGTTTCTTTTTTTCACTTTTTTTATATTCTCGAAATATTAGTAAACAAACTGTAAATTTTTTTATTTAGTATACAAAAACCTGGCAAAATTCGCATCTCTTTAAAAAACCGCCGTATGTTATTTTCTTAAAGCTTGATATCAAATTTATACATAAGTATACTAAGATAATATAACACACTCTATACAAAACCAGTTTAAATTAGACCAAAGTTATATCTTACATTTCAATATGTTTAACTAGTATTGGAATAGGTAGATGGCTTATCTCAGTGAAGTCGAACTGCAAAAAAAATTTGCAAATTTCATTTAATTAGTCTAGAAATTTACATAAAAATTTGATGAACATCTATTTACACTGTGTTAATACCATTTGTGGTATAAGTTGTTTCTTTTATTGAATTTAAATAAAATTTAATTAGTGAATCTAGTAGTTTAATTAATGTTAGGAAGTGTGAACATACTTAATACCCGTACATAAGGCATTCACTTGTACAAATTTTACTTTTCAAGAATACCGAATGTAAATCAAGATCTTCACTAGTTTAACACATTTATATTTAAAATTACTTCAGTTGAATTATCACTTGCATATTTTACATACATTACAATTTAAAGTTTTACACCATGTATACGCTTCCGTTTGTAGCTATTTCAGATAACCACATTTGGTTTTTCGTAAATTGACTAATTATAGAATTTTCTAGAACTATCAATAAATATTTCAAGTTGCCTACTTTATTTTAGATATTACAAATTTCGTATAAAACAACTCCACTGGATAATATTTCTTACAGTGAAAACTTCTTTAAGCACGCTGAGCAAATTTTATGGGAATAGGAATGAATTTTTTTAACGATTTTTTTTAACGACTAAAACAATTTTTTTATTTATTTTTATAATTATTATAATTTTTTGAAAAAAGTGTCTTTAAAAAAGGTCGAAATTTGATGGCCACAATTGCGGCCGCAGTTTTTATCTAAAAAAAAAAAAAAATGTATTATCAATCTGTGGGTAAGCCGCTATGTCCCTATGGGCGCTTTTTTTTAAATCTTTCCGTTTTTTCACACGAAAAACTAAAAAAATTTTTCTTTTTCTTCAAACCGCCGCCATTTTTTCAAGTTTCAAAAAAAAGCTCCCATAAGAATATAGCGGCTTACCTACAGATTGATAACCTAATTGATTTTTTTGTTCAGATAAAAACTGCGGCCGCAATCGTAGGCACCAAATTTCGCCCTTTTTTAAAGGCACTTTTTTCAAAAAATTATAATAATTATAATAAATAAATAAAAATAAATAAAAAAAAAATTTTGTATTGTCAGACAGTGGTATTAATCGTAAAAAAAATTTATCCCCATTCCCCCATCCGACCCATCCGAAAAAAAATTGTGAAAATTGACTATTTTTCAGCCGATCACACTGTGACGGTACCTTAAATTTGTTTCAGAGTAAAATCGTGTTACTCGTCTCTAATTCAGAAAAATTCAATTTCAAAAAATATATTTCTTGTATATTGGAAGGTTAAAAAAAAACTCTTTATCCCAAATTTTTTGTACCAACTTACTTTCACAAAAATACAATAATTGTTAATATTTAAATACCGTTTAAGTTCCTTTTCAGCAGAAATTCAAACTAGTACAGCAACACAATAAATTTGTTTGTTATTTCATAGCACCAAAACAGCACCAAGTGACTGAAACAGACAGTTGGTGGTAGGGGGCTGTTAATATTTTAGGGGTGCATGTTATGTCTATGTAAGTTATAGAGCGAAATACACATTTAGAACCGTTTAAGGGTTGTAGTCCTAATGTACACATAGATGTATGATGTCTTTACATGTGTGTTTAAACGATGATAGACCACAGAGTTTCGCTCCAGGTGGGTTTCAAATATTGAAGAACTCATACTGTGAAATTAGAAGAGATATTTTCTATCTTCGTCCTTTCCATACCAGTACCTACAATATTATGTTCTATTTGTTTGCAAACGTTTGGATGGTATTATATTACAACTCCCAGAAAAAAGTTAAGGTAATAAAATTTTGAAAAAAATATGATTGGTTAAATAAGATGACAAGGATAAAAAAGCAGCTTGTACAGTGACAGTTCAATTTACTTATCTCTCTCACACAAAAATCTGTCAAACTAAGTCGGATTTACATAGCTAAAAAAAACTAGCATACGGTATTTTTAATGTGTCTCTCCATGGAGATACGGAGTCTTCACCTGATGGCAGATTTGTGGCAACTGATAACTCTTACTGATTATACCGTGTCACCCTGGAGTTAAATATCTACAAATTCAATTCATTTTAGAAAATTATTAAGAAATTATTCTATTTAATGGAAAACTAAAGTAGAAATACATATAAGAAAACATTAAAAAGTTACTAGCATTATTTATAAGTAAAAATTAATAACAAACTTAGTTAAAATAAAAAAAAAAAACAACAAACACCACTCGAAAATTATAATTGAGAGGACAAATGCATGAAGAAGTTATGTGACATTTTTGTAATTTTACAGTACAACCATTTGAAAGTTTTTATTTACTTGTACTCCCTATGAAATAGCACATGTTTATTATTGAATTTGTTTGAAACTATTGGAAGTAATGAAACCAAATTTTTGGGCATATCCCATTTGCGCCCCACGGTTGAAAATGTCAGTTGGTGGTCTAAAGGTTGAGTGTCGTAAACACACCATTTTTTATTGCAGTATACTAGAAGTACACACAGACAATTAAAAAACAGGACAAGGATGGAACTATTATATAAATGTATGTTCTGTGTATAAATATGTTATTTGTGTATTTCAATAATAGAATAGAAATATACATATAAATACATACATATATATATATATATATATATATATATATATATATATATATATATATATATATATATATATATATATATATTTATATATATATATATATATATATATATATATATATGTATATATATATATATATATATATATATATATATATATATATATATATATATATATATATATATATATATAATGCAGAGATACATGTTACGTGATATTATATATTACATATTAAATAGCATGTAATTCTAAAATAAATTTGCGACTTTGTCAAAATTCATAATCAATAATAATTATTCTTCTTAAAGCATTTATAAAAAAAACTCTTTAATATATTAATGAAAAAAGTTAAAAATATGAAAACTAGGCAACTATTAGTTTCGTTTACTTGATTACATACATTTTCATTTGATTTAATATGAAGTTGATTTAAAAAAGAAAAAATTGTTTAACTTATTGTTAGAAAGTTTTAACATTTAGTTTAACTTAGAAAGAATAAAAAAATTTTTAATTTTTCAGTAATTTATAACTTATTAACAATAATTATGTACTCAAAATTATTTACTCAAACATGTAGTAATTAATTTTGAAGCTTCCCGCTCTGTTTTGGATACAAAATGGATGACATGTCATGACTCTATTTATTATAGGAACTCTAAGGTTGAGCTACATATTATGCAATCTATTAGCCAGAAGTAGTCAAATAATTTTTCACAACCATTCGATAATATTTGAAAGATATTATTTAAGCTACGCGACGTCAGCGCCGCGAAAATTTTTTTCTCTTTTAAATCAATTTCTAAATTAAAGTATAATAGCTTAAAAAATTGCCCTTTAAATGCTCTTTTAAATTTGCCCCATCGAAGCGCGAAATTCTTTTTTGATTTAATTATATAATTATAGAGAAAAAAATTAAAAACATCATAAAAGAAAAAAAATTTCGCGGCGCTAACTTCGTGTAGCTTATTATTAAACGTACATATTTGTTGCAAATATCTTAAACAAACCTCCGGAAATTTATCTTCCATATTTGGAAAGAATTTAAAGTTTATTTTATTCAACTTTTGAAATTCTATATACCACAATAATTTCAGTATTAAAAATTTGAATAATACAACTTTTCCCCCAGTATTTAACGTTCATACCAGTTAATTATAATTTTCTTTTCATGTTATTTAAATTTTCCATAAAATTACATACTGTTTTTTTTTTTTTTTTTTGTACATTCTAATGTCAAATTTGTTTCCTTGAATCTACAGAAATTTCTATTTAAAGTTCAAAAATTTTGTTTGTTTCAATGTTACACTTTCAGAATGAGGGGATGTATATAAGTTGTAGAGATTTTTTCAAAATTTGATCAATAGTACATAATATAATGTATATTATTATAATAATATTGTAATATAATGTAGACAAACGTAAAAAAGGATAGATGATTTATTTTTTTTCAATTGAAAACTGGATTTTTTCAATATTTATCACATCATAAAACTTTTATTACGGTTAACACAGCAAGACATAAACTGACCAGGGGCGCAAAAGGGACCCACCGAAATTTTTCTAGATGATATTTCAGGATAAAATATTTCTAAATTCTACAAAATCAAAAAAAGTAAACGAACAGTCAAAAATAAATATATTAAATTTTAAGAAAAGTTAAGCTTTGAAAAAATATTAATACCATGACGATCATAACCTTTAATGACACAACGTCCAGTGGTACATTATTTTGACGTTTATACACTTCATGTGGATTTATTGACGTCGTGCAACGTGATATGTGAGTTAGTAAAGTTTCAGTTGACGTCTTATGACGTCAGCGACCGTCAAGGTGTTACTTTAAACACATAATTTTAATTTTTAATATTTAACATTACATTTGACATATACATTTTTTTTAACATATACATTTGAAATCATAAAACAATTCGATAAAATTTAAATGGACAAAATCGTTAAAAGTGATGATATTAAAAATTGAAAATTAAACTTAATAAAATTAAAATTAATAAAAAAAATAATAATAAAACTAAGAAAACAGTGTTACACAAAATTTAGAAAAATGTTACAAAAGAATCAAAATTAATAACAATTAAAAATGAATCACGGGTGCTCGAAACAAAATAAATATATAAACAAAATGGCTTTAGTCTAATGGAAACAAAGTAGTGACTGTGGCGCTGTAGTCAAGTTGGGTAACCATTTTAATCTTTTAAGGGCTTGTTAAACGGGACGGTTACTGTTTTACATGCCAGCATCAAAAGTGTTGTGCAAATTAAATTGGAATCTGTGTTACAAATAGAAGCTATATGGAGTTTACCCCATTTAAAATTTTGATATATGACAAGCACGGTAGATAAAATGGCGGCACAATCGAAAAATGTCATCAACCTGAGTTAATTCGGGTTAACCGCTTAAGGGGCTAAAATTTTTGATCTTAACTCCCTGACGATTATAGGAATAATTCCGAAAAACTAATTGATATAAGTTAAAAAATCAAGAATACACTATTTTGACAACTAGTACACTTTATATGAAACTGTTGACGCCGTTGACGCTGTTTACCGTTATGTATACATTAGTTTTTTTTATAATATAAAGTGAAATTCTTTTTTTTTTTTTATTTATAATATCCTGTGTATGTTTTAAGAACTGAATTATGTATTTTAATAATAAATGAAATTCTTAATTTAATTACGCATTATAATTTAAAAAGTTAAATGAATGTATATAATTTTTAAAACTATAGTTTTAAATTATAATTTAATATTTCTAAATCGTGTTTTGTATTACTATTTTCTATTTTTAATTGAAAAATAATATTTATGAATGTTGCTGCAAGAGGGCAGTTTCGTATTGAAAATAATTTATTTCATTTTTTGCTATAGTGTAAATCCAACTTGTAAAATTTTATTACGTTTACTTTTTTCTTAGAGTTGTAATACTATACTAACATGTATATATATAAAATAAGTGAGGTAAATATACACAAAATCTTTTATGGAGAATAATCTAAATTTAACTTTAAAATATCTTGAGTAGTAAGCTCGGTTCAAGCAATTATCCGACTAGATTGACTAGAACGATCAGTCGTACATAAAAACTCAAGTAAGATAATTTCTGAACAATAAAAATTAAATGGATATTGGTTTTGGGCACAAAAATTTAATAAAAATGTTTTTATTTATTAATTTATGATGTATACGGTTTGTTGTATGACGTTATTTTTATCGGACCGAGGTTTAAAGCAACCATAAATCAATAAAAAATGTTATACGTAACATAAAAGGGAGATGCCTCTGGTTTTGTCGCAACCAAAATCCACTTGATTTTTACTGTTGAAAAATTATGACCCACTTGAGTTTTCATTTGAATAGTGTTTTGTTGTTAGTGATTTACCTATCTATGACTGAATCGATTTGTCGTGTATTGAATTGAAGCTTAACATGGGATAGATAAATTTATAAAAATTAATGGCATAAAATATAAATGAAGCAGGTTACAAAATTTTGTTTACCAATGACTTACTCTTAACAAATATTATACTGAAATGTTCTAAACTATTAAAACCCGTTCATTTGTTCCAGCGATAATGCGATTTAACTTATAAAAACATTTATTACTTTCAAAAGTTAATAAAAAAGAGTTACCAATTAGTATTATATTTCTACAACATATAAATACTGGAAATCAGAGATTCAAAACACATAAAATCAGGTTACGTGTAGTGTGTAGAAATATCGGTTACAAAATGTGGCTACAACTCTAGCTTCAAAAATATAAAAAAAATTTTTTTTTAAATGTATCAGATATGTTCCAGCATTTTTAGTTTATCAAAATATACTAAAGAAAATTTTGCACAAGTGACATCTAGTTCAGTCTGAATGTAGCTTCCGAAATATTATAGGTATTAAAAGATTAATTCCTTGCCTATCCTAACTAATATTATAAATGCGAAAATCTTCCTTTTATGCCTCAACAGCTTAACGAATAGACTTAAAACTTGGCACACAGATAGCTTGGGAAATAGAGAAGAACACAGACTACTATTTACCCCGAGAAAACATTACATTCCAGTGGAAAAATTCCCCTAAAAAATAACAACTTTCAATAGTGACACGATGCAAGTGTACTCTGTAAGTATTAACACTATCAACTTGATGTCATAATTTCAAATAACACGCAGGCGACGCCGCGGGTAAATACTAGTAAAATATAAACTGTTAAAGAAAGCTAACTTACACTACCATAGTTCATTTTATATCATGTTCTATGTCACGAAAAATTATGATTAAACAGTATCTAACATAGTGCAAACTTATCACATAAAACTTTTACTTCATCTACAGTTTAATACAACAAAATGCATTTACATATATGCAAACTTCTTAACTGGGAATAGTAATTTATATCAATGGCAAATAATAATGGTCAATAATTCCGTGCAATAAATGTTGAAGTAATGTTTAAATTAATTACTGATATTAGCACAATAGCACTTGGTAATAGTCTAATAGATTCTTGTTAATTACACCTTTATATGTATATACAAATATCATTTTTATGACTAGATAAGTACTTCACACTTATTTTAACAAAACACTTTTTTTTCTAGATATCTAAGCCATTTTGAAATAGTCGTATTCTTCAACGCAACATTATTTAATTGTAAATTACCTGTCTAAATAGATACCAACTGGAATCAATGACATAAAAATGAAATTTTATTATATGTAATAAATTTCAAGTAAGTATAATAATTAACACTAAAAAACAAGCATTTTATTTTTCCGTAGATAAAATAGAAAAATACAATGCCAACGAGAGTGGCGTATAGCTTCCTTGTACTCGTTACGTGCTTTTGTTTAAAGTGCGTGTGTTTTATTCTATTACTAACGTCATGTTTGAGATAGGAATAAATTTAAAAATTGAGTAAACTACTTTTATAATGATGGATAATGTAGCTTACGTCGTAAATGTGGTTTAGTTTAATGCCGTCATGCGCTCTGAAAATTAATTATTTTATTTTCTTTACAGAGAACATGCAGTGCAGTTAATCGTGTAGCACAGAAAAAATTTAAAATCACCAATTTTCTTCACAATGACTAACACTACTAACATCACTAATATTTCCCATTTTGAAGAACATGTTAAATAGATTTTAAGTTTGCCAATTGTCATAATATTGAAGGCACTATTCAGACACCACCATACACTGTCAGTGAAAATTTTATCAAAACAGGTCGACAGACGGAGAAGCCGCTCTCAAACTCTCTAAAAACTGACTATAGCTTTCAGAGAGCACTATCGATACAAGACTGATATCGCTTCGATAAAATATAATCTGAGTGGTATTGGTACTGAAGTGGGATTGGACCGCGACTAAAACTTATGTAAGAATATTGTATTCAACTGGAAGTGTATCGCGAATATATCGAAAGTGGCACTATAGTGTGGATTGGGGCTTAAAAGTAGGGTTGCCAAACATACTTTATAATAAAGTATTCTACTTCACTTTTCACAAACATACTTTATACTTTTACATAAAAATAAAGTATGCTAAAATACTTTTTTTTGAATCTTGACTGTGATTGAGCTAAACAAAACTCTTCGATAGGTAATTCCTAAACGATTTATTAAATATTAACCCTTTGCGCTTATAAGACATGTACAGCATGACAAGGTGGTTTGTCCATTAACTCTACCATATTTAAAGGTGTTTTGTCTATTGAATTATAAAACATGTACCACATGACACACTGAATGTTGAACTGTAATGACTGCTCATACTTCACATTACATGAATATTGTATTTAATAACTGCAAACACATTCATTTATTAGAAAAACTGTAAACAAAATAATACAAAATCACGTTGAATTATCTTTTTAAAATTAAAAACTAATAATAACAACATTGAGGACGTATTTAGCGCATTTAGTATTCAACTTTGGGGAAACAAGGTTAGAACGTCAAAAGAATCCAGGAGAAACAAGGTTAGAATCGTTGTCATGTGCTACATGTCTTACCAGCCTATTTACAACTCACTTTTTTTTTGCTTGAGTGCAAAGAGTTAGGATGGATGATTTACCTATCTTCTGAATAAATAGTATTTTAAAAAATCCTGAAAAAATCTACTAATAATAACAAAGAATTTGCAATGATTAAAAATGCGTGATACTTGAACGTTGAACTCAACAAACATAAAAAAGATATTTATTTTTTGCTTTCTGTTCCCAGAACCCTAGCTTTCACTGAGAGATTTTTCGATGATGAATGTGAAGTGGCGAGCAGAGAGAAATAGATCGTCCATAAATTTAATAGAAAATGAATTATCTATTTAAATCTAAACTAGTGATGAGCAAAATTAGTCTTGGTTTTGTAGTCTTGGTCTTACATTTTTTTGCAAGACCAAGACCAAGACTAAGTATGGCTGCAAGACAAATACCAAGACCCAAGTGAGCAAGACCAAGACAAAAGCAAGAAAAAAGCAAGATTCTTGCTAAACTATTTAAATAGTTTGAAAGTATAATTAATACCGTAGAGAGAAAATTCTGATTTTAGAAGGAAGAAATTCGGTAATAAAAAATGCAAGAAAGTGCAAGATTCTTTAGCAATACAAAGACCAATACAAGACTGTATTTTGCAAGACCAAAACCAAGACCAAGACTCAAACTGCTCTAGCAAGACCAAGACCAAGATTCTTAATGCAAGAACAAGATCAAAACCAAGACTGTCAAGTCTTGGTTTTGGTCTTGCATTTGCTCATCACTAATCTAAACTTTCGATTGTAAAATTAGCTATGAAACGTTCCTAGACCGATAACAAAAATTGTTAGTACGACTGTCTATTTAAGGCCATAAAAACTTAAATTTGGAAAATACCTTTTTTTTGACAAATACTTTATCTTTTCGTATTTAAAAGAATAGATACCTGATTTTTCTCAAAAAAAGTTGGCAACCCTACTTAAAAGTAACATTTTATTAAAAACACACAAAAAGAAAAAAACATTCATATTAAGAAATCAAAACAATAAAAAATAATGAGAATAATGACTCAAGTATATTAAACATTTTTTGGTATTAAAACAAACCAGTGGAATATTGATTCTAACAAGACGTGATCAAATGGATATATTAAAGATTATTACAAACTATAAAAATAATACATAAATAAAACAAGATAAATATAACAAAAAAGAATGTAAGAGCCAACAAATTTATAAAAAAAAATCCGTACGAACCATAACAACACAGAATCATGCTGTTTTCATTTGAAATGAACCCAGTAGGCTATGTAAGTATCAAATGAGCATCAGATCACCATCAGTGATCGAATTATTCATATTTTTTGATCGGCCTTTTATTACATATTAAGTTCGTTTCCATTTTATTTTTAAACTGGTGAACAACAAAGAGGGCACTCGGCTCGCTCCGTGTGTGATTGCTCACTTACGGTTGTGTGCTGTTGTTGTACATAATTTTCCGTTTTTAAAAAGTTAACAATATTATGCAAAATTTACAAACCCTTGCACAGCGTGTTGTCCACCATTTTATTTAATGTTTTTTTATCATATGCTATAAGTTAAATAAATATTGTATATGGAAAGAGACTATAATATGTATGCCTAAAAAAGGGTTAAATGCTTTAAGTTAATTTTAATGTGTTTGAGGTTTTAATTTTCTTTCAATACATCAAGTTCAGTCATGTGTTAAAATTTTATTTTGAAAAATAAAAGGCTGAGGGGATTTAAACTTATGAATATAAAATAACTGTTTTCATACATATATTATAATTACTATTTATTCTTTTGCATATGCGTGATGAACGTATATATGCCAGATTTACACAACCATTTTATTGTTTACATTGAAAACAAAATGGTGTTACACTCTGAAAAATATTTGTTCGAAAAATATTTTATTTGCTTCGAAAAAGATGTATATCGTATGACCAGAAGAATGAGATGAAATGGTTTTTTGAGGGGACGTTTTCGTTACTTGAAACATCTCCCGTTCAGTCCGATTGTGTCTAAAAATATTACTATTTTATAGCGAATCATAACGTTGACAATACTGCTGATTACTGCCATACCGATGCTTTTGTGACGCAATCTCCTATGTGATCTTTATCGACTTTTCGTTTTAATTAATACTATATGGTTCCAGGCCCGGATCTAAGGAGAGGCAAACCGAGGCCCCTGCCCCGGGCGTCAGCTTCAGGGGGCGCCAAAATCCTACTAGGTCGGTCTATATCACATGGTCTAAAAAAAAAGTTGGTTGCTCGACCATTTTAGAAAAAATTAATATTCTTCCAGTTGTTTCTATATTATATTTGAAGTATTGAGAACAAATTCTTAAAAAAATTATCTTGAACAGTTTAAGCGTGGTAGCCATTTTTGTTTTCCAATTGGCGCTAATTTTTGTGCTTGCAGCCATTTATGCCAAAGCACATATTTCATAAATCGTTCACCCTAAAAGGTTGAAATAAAAACCATTTTAAAGGAAATAAATGTCTCTTTATATTAAGTGATGTCCATATTTAACCTATTTTCGTCCCTTCCATAAGAAAACTTTACCTAAAGTTGGATATCAGAATTTAGCAAAATTCACTTTTTGAACATTTTCTTTCTTATAGAAGGAATGTTTTAAACCTCTTAGAATTTTTTATGAGAATAGCTGTATACGGGTACAACTACCCATTATGAAACAAATACACACTATTTCAATTGTGAAACTTTTATCCTTTAATTTTTACAAACTTCCGAAAACTGACTTTTTTTCCAAATTTTGGAAATTTGCGCCCCTGTATCTCTGACGGGGCTGGTGATAAAATTTTGAAATTTGCACAACTTGCAGTGCTTTCGGAGTAGATTTATTAAAATAAAAAATCAATTTCTACCTATATTGTTCCTTTACAAGACCCTCAATTTTTATCATTGCCGTAACGAGAAAAATAGGAGTTTTGTAAAGGACATATACTTATGAGTTTTTTTGACAACTTATGTCAAACGTTGGAGAGGGGGGGGGGCATTTTCAAGTTTTTGCCCCGGTTCTAAAAAATTGTAGATTCGGAGCTGTATGGTTCATACGTCTACGCAACGCAGGCTGCGAAACACTGCTTTACAGTGCGTTACTGAATTACAGCAACTATCGAAAATTTTTTGATATTTTAAATTTTTATTTGGAAAAATATTTCGATATGTGCAATCAAACCTTTACAATAGACACCCCATCAGAATTGATCAAAATGTTCTTGTTGCCTGCAATTTCAACCAACGTTTGACTTGAATCCGATGCAGAATACACAAATTGCAATGACCTAATGTTGGAAATTTCGTGAAAAAATTTTATGTTGCAAGTTACATTGAGTATACACAAGAATTTCAACAGGAGTAGAAAAAATTAATTATTAACTATTAAAAAATTAAAAACTAAATAAATACCGCGAATACCTCCGCAAAATGAGGGATTTTGATTAGGTATATTGATATTTTAACCAGTATGAAATATCTCAGAAATAATAATTTCTAACAATTTTCAAAGCTAGTTAAGATCGGCAACATCAGGAACATTTATTTATTTACACAATTAAATTATAGCAACTACTTTGTTTAGTAAAAATCAAAATAATACTTTTACATTATTTTATTTTTTCTCTATCAAGTAATTCAAATAGCCAAAAGCGAAATATCTGTAGTATTTGCTAGAACCGGCTCAACAATTTCACATTATTAATACATTGATTTAAAAAAAAAATTTAGGATATTTTTCTATTTAATAACGAAAGTTCTCACTGATTAGATAATAATACTGTTCATTTATAAATTATTGCCGCTAGATATTTACAACGTATAAACGTGCCGCACGTTATATCCGGCTCGAAGGACCATATTAAATTTTTGGAAGTCTCTCAAAACAAGCCCTTAAAAGGCTGAGAGACCATTAAAATACGAAGATATGTATAGTATTTATGACACGTTAAAAAGTACTGGAAAACTGCGTCGTTTTATTAAAAAGTACTGGAAAACTGCGTCGTTTTATTAAGAAGCACTGGAAAAATACGTCGTTTTGTTTAGTGTATTCCAAAACTTTTCTACGAAGCTAGGTTTTTAAATGTGCATTACACTAACGAGAGTATTGTACCTGATAGCGATGGTAACCGTAATATAATCTTGATAATTAACAGTAAAATAAAATGGCTGACAAAGCTCAAAATAACTCCATTGTATGTCACAATATTATTCCTGACTATTGAAATTTTAACATAGCTACCTACTACATTTTTATAAAATGAAATTAGGTTAGACTAAAAACGATCGATTGGGAAAAAAAACAGCCGCATGCCACAGTACATGACAATGCATAGAAAAGTTAAAATATTCAGTAAATCGTTCCGGAAAAAAATTATCCATATAATTTAATGTAAAGCAAACAAAAAATGTTGCTAGACAATTTTCTCTAAAATATATAAATTTAAAAAGAAACATCTTGAAATTGAAAAAGTTTGCGACTTTCAGTTCTTGAAAACTGTGCAAAAAATTTCTGCACGTATTTTAATGTAAGATAAATAACAAATATTCATCGATATTTTGCTTTAAAATTTGTAGTATTTGAGACAAAAAGCAATTTTTTGCCATTTTCAATGCACAAACACTATTAATTTTAGGGGAAAATGTCTGGGAACATTTTTGGTTTCTGGAACGATTTTTTTAATTGTAGCAATTTGTTTGAAAAAATATAGAAAATAAAAAAACGTGACCAAAAAAGCGGCGGGCGAATATTTTTTCCCAATTCACCACGAATTTCGCCCAATCTAGAATATTTTTCAATATTTAACAAAAAAATTTTTAAAGTAAATCCTACGTATATATAAATTAAAAACACCTTCAGAATTTGAACACAAACTACATATCTATACACAAATGTGTATGGAAACATTCAAAAATATCAAAAAATGTTTTCGTTTAAACTGTAATTATTGATTTTGTTTACTTGTAATCAGGAATTTTTACATTAGCCTTGTCTGGGGAAGGTTAGTACAGAGTTATTGAACTTTGTGATATACTGCTGTACATAGTATAATAATAACAATGTTTTTTTTTTCGTTGTTATATCAATTTGTTATCTAAAAATATATATAGACTGTTCCATTAAAAACACATAATATTAATTGCATGTAAAGTATGTGAAATTGTGAACTAAAAACTTACCAACTTATAACCGTAAGACCAATCATTTATAAAATTAGTAAAATATTTACCTATACTTGATAATTAATATTGTAGAATCGAAGATTTAATTGCTAATTAATACTGTAGAATCTATGATGATATTTTAATTTAAAATAAACTAATTCAAACGAATTAGATAAAGACAAAAATTATATTGTCCAATTTAATAACATATATTCAGAGTGTATGCTTGACGTCATTTATATTACTTCACATACTTTTTATACCTTTTTAAATTTATTTTTTTTAGTTTTAATATGCATAATTATGTCTTTCAGTACAGGTGGTTGTAAGTAACTAAACTTGATAAATAGTTAATGTTTGTTGTTATTTTGTATGTGTACATATCCATGATTTAATATTTTTCCGATGCAGTGGAGAAAATTCTCGTACTATTTTGTAATAGATATGGGGTCACTTTTCCCATGACGTTAAAAACAATAACAAAAAAAAAAAATATTTGGTCAGCAAAGGAAGAAACGGTTATCTATAGTTTGGAATGTCACGTCTACTTCTGCAACAAAGAGTTAGAATCCAGGATTGTACTAAGAATCCTAGCCCCTGAGCTAGTTTTAATAGACTTTCTTCTAATATTTTTAAAATAATATTTTTGTGAAAATTTTTTTGACAATATCATTACGGTGAATTGTTTATTATGTCCTGTATGCTAATAATAAGAAATCAAAGTATCTAGAAAAAATTTAATTGTATAATTTTTCATATTTTTGTATATGTTTACGGCCAAACAAAATCATGATTTTCCAAACATAAAATTTCATAACTTTCGTTCGTATTATACCAAAGAATAGGGGAAAAAATTTATAAAAATACAATAATGTTACTCTTTCTTATTTGTATAAGTAATTTCGACTTAACTGACGAAGTTGTTAGGTTGTAACATTACTTTCAGAGTTAAAACTACATACACTGTAAAACACGATTTGTGCAAAAAAAATTCTGTGAAAACAATTTTGGTCACGAACATACCAGCTCAAGCTGCACTAGAGAAGATGTGTTTTTATTCCGATTTTCCTGACTGTCATTGCTTTTTTTCTTAAATTATTTTAAAATTCTGATTGAAAATACGCTCGGAACGAATCGTGCTTATCAATAAACACCCCGAACTCATATTTATTACAATTTTTTATTATTATTGTTATTATTAATTTAATTCATTGTACATACATATACATATTTATATTACAAAGAGCATTTAATTTTTTTTTAATAATAAATTTTAAATTAAAAAAATCCAATATACAAATGTATGTAACGTTCATACGTATATATACAATCATTGCCGGTTTATCTGCCCAATAAAAAATGTTGTTACACATATAAAAAACTCCATAAAAAATAAAATATTAAATTGTATTTTTTTATTGGTGCTGCACATGTACGCATATATATTATGTACGATAAATTGCATTTTTTTTTAATTTTAATTTTTACTAATTAGTAAAATATAGGGTTGGGCGGGGTAAAAAAAAGACATACTTATATTAAACTCAACAGTGTTAAATTCAAAAAATAAAAAACAACACAACAAAATACATTAGTATTTTAAGCTGTCTGGGCCAAAAAATTATTTTTTGGAGAGCGCTTTATAACATAAAAAAATTTTCTCCCAAACCTCTGTTATTCATGAGAGAAAAACTTTCATTCCGCGACGATAAACTTTTTCAGTAAGTAAAAAATCTGATAAGATAGAGTGCTGTATTTTTTCTCTTGTTATTCTACATGCTTTAGTAATGTAAAGTACAAAGTTTTATTTAAATGATCCGACTGCTTGTAATTTTTTTTTATATGTTAAAAAAAAGAAAAAGTGGGGTAAAATTTATTTATGTTTTTATAATGTATAACTATGCTTTACTGCACACATTTAGTATTTTTAACTCATTCATAGATTATTTTGATTTATTTTTTTACTTTATGTAAAGTGGTGTAAAAAAAAGACAGCCTCAAATTAACATATTTGGTTTTTTAATGAGCTACAATATTTTGTATTAGCTGTACGTTTGTGAAATAAAAATTATTTTAATATTTAAAGTCCAAAGAAATTTCCTGTGAGTCAAGCTTTTGCATCAGTTAACTTTTTCTGACTTTTGTTACTGCTTAATCTTAGCTAAAGTTTTTGGTAAAATACCTAAAATTTAAATATATCTATAAAAAATTTTCTAGTAGAGATAGAGTTGTGAAATAAAAAGTGTTGTACTGCTAATTACCCAAGCTGTCTATTTCTTACCCTTCCAATCATGTACTTGCAGTATCCTATTAGATAGAGGTCTGTCTTTTATTTACCCTCCACTGTCTTTTTTTTACCCCATTTGGCGGGTAAAAAAAGACAAGGTTTTTATTTTTTTATAGTTTTATGCCATTAGCTTGAGTGAAAAAACAGGCAAAATCTTAAAATACAAACAATTTAACATCATACAGTATTTTTTTTTTGTTTAAAAATTCAAATATTTTCTACATGAAAAATGAAAAGATTTGATTTTGTCTTTTTTTTTTTACCCCGTCGAACCCTATATTTAATTTTTTTAAATAATGTACACACTAGTTAAAGCATGGCTGATAACAGAATTTATACGCAGCATTGTCAGTTTTCACAAAATTTTCTGTTACAAACTGTATTTTACGTTTTAATCCACAGACACAAATAGAATTTCAAGTAATCGGCCAACAGACGATAGGAAACTTGACACACAAGAAGGCTTAAGCCCGTTCTACATTGTAGTTTCGCTCTCGATACAATCTCCCTCCGGTGACGTTTACTATTCGCTCTCCATGCTGCTCTCGATACAAATTTCAGTTCAATAAAATCTTAGTATTGAACTGAGTGGCGACGGAGTGGAGTGGGATCAAAATGTACTATGGCAGACACTATAGTGTGGATTGGGCCTTAAGAGTATTTTGGAACAAGATATTTCTCCTATAAGGAGAAAAGAAGAGTAGGGAATTGCACCTATATAATTTAATAACTAATTATACCAGTTTTTACCTGGGTCTGTAAATTGTCTTTTTTTGAATTCGCCATTGCGCATCATTTAATGCGACGTTGCCAGGTTTCAAATTAATAATGTATTTATTTACTTCAAGAATTCATTTTTCTGAACAATAAGCTTCCTAATCAACATAAAGCTTGAATAATTTTTTTTGATTCTATATAAAATCTGTTCAATTATCTCGGTTTCAACTCAGCGAATGAAGCAGACTTAATAATATTGTTTATTGATTTGTTTTTTTAAAAATGTTCAAACTTTGAAGCCCCTCTGAAACGTCTCCTTGATGAGATGCAAAAAATGGCGAAGGTATCATTTTACGTTTTCCAAAGCTTTTACTATGACGGTTGACAATGCTTAATTACCCAAAAGGCCAATTTACGAGGAGCTATATTCCTCATAATTTTTAAACGAGTTGACATATTACAATAAAGGTACGTCATAGCATACAAAATTACACTACTTGTTTAGCTTGTTACTTTCCTATAACCAACCAAATTTAAAATTTGAATTAATCCATTTTCAATGATAATGTTCCCTAACGCCAAGTCGCGGAACTAACGATAACAGACAATTTTTACACAATTGAACGTTCTAGAACAGTTTTATAAAGTGTTGTTAAGATTTTACATTACTAAAATTTGGTTTTTTGGCACCAACAAAAATATAATGTTCATCCTAGCGAAGAGGTTTTTTATTGTCTCGTAAACAGAGTTGTGCCATGTGATGTAAAAAACCAGTTTTTTACATTTTTATGTAAAAAATCATAAAATACGTAAAAACTGTAAAAAACCGTAAAAAATTGTAGAAAATTGTAAAAAATGTAAAATACTTAAATCATTTGTCATTTCACTGGCAAACAATTTATTTTGATGGTTATTACTTGTTTATAAGTTCACAAAAAAAACGTGTAAACAAAATGTCGACACAAAAATGATTTTCGGCTGGTGGAAGGCCATCCACAACTGACTACAAAGCTTTAAATTTCCAAATTAACAAACTGAGTTTTGACAGATCAAAAAAACTAGGTACTACATATTATTTATCTCTTTTTAAATTATAATAATAATAATAAAATCACTGATGATAATGATGGTGAAGGTGACTGATACCTTTAATAAAATCTAACTAAATAAATAAAAATTCGTCAAGTGCGTGTTTTTGACACGCACTAAGTAATATCACCTCAGTGAAAGTGTTAATTTATGATTTTTTGGCTCGTTTTTTAAGCACAGTGAGAATATAGCCCTCTTGCGTTTATTCAATATGCATGTACAACTCTATAATAATATTTCCCCCACTATGATCACACAACGATATTAATATGTCATCCTTCGGTGACATAAAAATCTTTTTAATATTGAATTCTTAAATAAACTATTCTATCAAAACTAACCTTTCTTTTTCCTGTTTGTCCCCATTTATATCTTTAATTTTCATATTACTTAATTATTAAGTTTTACTATAGCAAATACTTCAACAGCAAATATGGAATACCATCAGTAACGCTTACATTTAGTTTTTTACATTTTTTACAGTTTTTTTTATCAAAACAAGTAGGTGTAAATTAAAAAATTTTTTACATGTAAAAAACTGTGTAATTTACTCGAAGTAAATTACACGCACAACTCTGCTCGTAAATTAATGTCCAACTACGAAATCACCGCAAAACTTTTACTCTGTCGAAGAGTATTTCTGTCATATGTTGGTTTCGCAAACGCTCACCGGGGAAATTTAATCTTAATTACGTATACATTTCACTTTTGATTTTACAAAAATTTGCGGGAATCAAATTACTGCTTTTTCACGAATAATAAAATATCCACTCATCCACAAGTGACTAGATTATAAATCTGGAAAATACGGAATAAATACTTCCATTAATAACAACTAACAATACAAGATGTAGAAGAAAACTGTATACATACACGGACTATACCTATAATTCTATAAGTATAACAATGTAACCACAAAATAATGTAAAATAAATGAATGCTTTATTTAGATATAATTTTGTGTCTGGTAAATGTAGATGTTTGTATCATAAATGTCAAAAATAATCATAATAATGTCAAATGATGAATGATGATGCGTCATAAAATCAAATTAGAAAAAAAAACACACATACGCATTCCGTATACATATATGTAGTACACACACGTATACTACGTTCAAATATATTTGTATGTATGTGTAGACATATTGATATTACATACACATATGAATATTATGATATTGTCTGTGCATTTGCACTATTATTTAAATATTATGTATTATTATGTGTGGTAATGTTAGTTTTATTACCGCTAATACAACTCTAATTCTTGTAGTGCATTACTTTTTTCTTGGAATAATTTTACTACACTACACTATAGTTCGTTTCGTTTGCCTACAGTGAAATATCGTTATAAAGAATGGAGCGGGTAAAAGTTTTCCGAAACACATACCGTCAATACCGATAATACTTTGTGTTAAACAAATTGAAATGTTATGGCTTATAATTTTTCTAGAATTTTTTGTTAGTGACAGAGCTATTTCTAACCAACTAACAGTGTTCTATAAATTTTTCTGGTATTGGCAGCCGCCAATTTCTTAAAATCATTAGCTTTTTTTTATAACAATATGGTGCAAACCCTAAACTTTAATTGGTATTTCAATGTTATTAATTACTAGTCGTACCCGTGACGTTGTTCACGCGAAACGTTGAGTAGTTTCTTTTTAATTTGTAGTTTCTTGCAACACAAAATGCATTAAATTGTCTCGAAATTGACAATTGTGTATTTATTGTATTTTTGGGTACACGATTAGCAACATTTTTTTTTTTTTTTTTGATTTAAAATTCAGAAAAATTTCCAAATTACAAAATTTATTTACAATTTTTGTTACTACAGTTATGAAATTTTTTATGAAATATGTAAATTTGCGTAATGTGTGTAGATGCTCAAAATAGTTTTTCCATTTTCCCGTGGGAATGAGACATTTTCCCGGAATCTGTATCTTAGATGTTGACCTAGGTAATAAGTTATCATCACACCAAATTTCATTAAAACCCGTCCAGTAGTTTTTACGTGATGCGTGAACAGACAGACAGACAGACAGAGACAGATTTATAGTTTTATTATATGTATAGATTTAGAAAATAATTTTCATATTTAATTACCAGTGAAACGCCTAGTACAACCGGTAAAAATATTGCATTTTAACATAAATATTACAGCAACTAGATCTACTGTTCAAAATTTCCAATCTACTAAGTTGTATTGTTAGATACTACTTGGAATAACGAAGTGCAAACAACAAAAGTATATTAAATTTGACAATTTGACAATACCTCTATTACAATACACTTTTAACTCGTTGTAAGTAATATCAAAAGATTGAAATAGAATCATTATACCATAGTCTTTTTAGATAATAAAATTCGGCATATACGTAAAAAGAGTAAGGCATATCATTCTATTTCAATTTTTGATATTGCTTACGAGTCAAAAGTGTACCATTAACAAACACGGGTAGGTAAAGTTATCAACTCGTTGACATTTTAACCAATTACTGATTTTTTTAAACTTTTGACAAGTAATTTGAATCTGAAAAATTTATTTGAGTCATATCAAAGACTTTTATCAGCTTATCTCATTAAAACCTTCAAATATAGCTAAATTATAACAAAAATGAACCCAAATGTCACTATTTAGAAGACACTAAACACACTATTTAGCAATGTTGAAATCCAAAGGTTTTCGAAGTTATTAATAGTCTTATTTTCAAATTCAATTTTTAACGATCACCTTAAGTTTTGCATACCTGGCAATTCTTTAGACTTTTAGAGAAATACTGATCCTTTGGATATTTTAAATATTTTACACCCCATTTATGGGCAGATAAATTGGGAAATGGTGAAATGCATCTATATTACCCTCAAGCATAAATATTTAAATTTTTAAGATTACCATTATTCACTAGAATTACATTTTACTGTACAAAACTAATACCAGTCAATACTGACGTAATAACAAGTGAAAAATGACAAATTTATTAAAATTTGTCTCATAAATTATGAATTGGAATAAAACATTTATCAATTCAATCAGTCTTATTGAAATGTTATTTCATTTAAATGCAGTTGTCTTAAAATACTAAAAGAATATTTAATACGAATTTAAGCCCCAATAATGTAAATTGGTCAATTTTAACCAGCATTCAAATTAATTTTAACGATTGCATTATAATTTCAAAGAGAAAATATTTAAATAAAAGAACTTTACACAAGTTTAATGTGAAAAAAAATTCTTGAACTGTTCTAACTGTTAATTCTTACACTATTTAAAATATTCCATATGGCCATTATTATTTTTTTTTTTTAATATCATGTAAATAAAACAAACAATATCAATTAAAATAGTGACATATAATTTTTATCAGCATTAACGATTTCTTGGCACTGATATTTCCACTTATTTATGATAAAAATAAAAAAAATCAGTCAAGGGAAAATTGTATTTGCAAAAATAGTTTTCCGTATAATAAGTTGTTTTGAAATATTTATTTGACAGTTTTAAGGAAATAAACAATTAAATTGTTTATTATAACGCTAATAATTTTCGCTCAGTAGGCACCTCATTCCTAAAGTACATGATTTTTTCAAATTTACTTTTGGTGATACTTTTGGTGATAATAACGGGAAACAATTATCTTTTTGTATATTAAAAACAGGGATTATATATAACCTAACAGAAAATCACATCCGGAAAATGAGTCACATTTTCTGAACAAACATGGTTATTTTTAAAGAAACATTAAAATTTCGCACGCAAATTATCCAAAATTCCTCAACGGAACTAATGCATTTCAATTTTGTAGCTATTAACTGAATTTGAAAAAAAAATTACTCACTGACATCATCACGTATACAAAATTTTTTGGAAATCTTCAAACACCATAATTTCGATATTAGAAACTTGAAATCTGAAGCTGCTTACAAATTTTCAATACTGATTCTTTCATTTTTCATAAAATAAGAATTGTAAAATCGATAAAAAAAAATGAAATGCCGAAATTAAGTTACATTGCGAAGCGATTTGGAAAACTTGCACACTAAAATAAAGATTTAACGCCACTGATATATAAAATCCGCATATAAAATTTGATATTTTTCAACCAGAAATCGTTAATTTTCAAATTCGAGATTGTAGGGTTATATTCACTGAAATTAACGTCTGTCAGGGGTGATTGAAATCCGCCCGTGACAGACGGACAAACACCGAAGTGGTATCATTGTACGGAACACTAAAAACATAATGTACAGGAGGGGATGAATTCACCTTCAGCGAATATTTTTGTTTTGAATTTGAACAGTAATTTCGATATCTTAATAGTTTTTATTAAAGAATTAATGATATTTTAAGTACGAAAATAAATTCAAAATTACATAAACTTGAAATTTATTGCTTAACGCGACAAATAACACACCGTTTTTTTTCCTAAATCAAAAATTTTAAGTGTTTTTACTTCACTTTTGTATTTATTTGATCTACCTAAACATTTTAAAAATTTAGCTTGAAAGTATTTTTTTTATCACATTCTTTTTCAATAAATAAAATTTGGCTATAGCCAGCCGATTCCGTGTCGTTTCGTCCGAGTGTTGTTTCGTCCGAGTGTCGTTTCGTCCGAATTCCATGAATTGATAACTTAAGATTTAACTTGTTACCTGATCCAGTTGCGTTTCGTCTGAAGGATATTTATGTTAATATATATATTACATATATATATATATATATATATATATATATATATATATATATATATATATATATATATATATATATATATATATATATATATGTATATATGTATGCACATCACAATGCACATAATGTTCTTATTTATTTTATTTTTTACCCTTAACATACTCCTTGGGTACTCTTCCTTAAACAAATAATTCTCAAAGCAATGTAACTTTCTGATTTAAATTTAAGTATGTGCTATTAAATTTTCTATACCAAAAATGGAATTTCCGTCAAAAATAACAATTGATCTGTTATAATTATAATTTAGTAAAATGATAATTGTTATAAAATAGTGGTTTTAAACAATAAGTAGTGCTTTGTTTTAACTGACAGTTTAGTTTATTGTAATCCACAGATTACAGTTATTAAAATTATATATTATAGAATTTGTATTAATTAATAAATATACGTACACTTGTAATAATTTCCACTAAAATTTTTGTAGTTTTCTTGTGGTTTGTAATTAAATAGTAAGATCGGAGTTAAATTTGGAAGGGGTAAAAAGAAAAAGAAAATATATAACAATGGGAAATAGAATTTCAAAAGCAAACGAGTCCTTCGAAAAAACAGGAGACATAGGGACATTCTTACGAAATGTCGCTTTAATTATAAAAATGGACTAATCAAAAATAGTTATATTACAGTTAACTGACAAAGCGAAAGCTGCTAAAGTTTAAGTATTTTAGTATATATAAACGACAAAGCTACAGCTGCTAGTTATACTATGTAAATATTGTGTGTAAATATAAGTATAATGTAAGTATTAGAAGGTTTTTGAGCAATGACAGAGTGAAATCCACAATTATTTTTGGGACTAAGCCAACATCTTAAGGCCGAGTGCGGAAATTCCATGGAGCTATTAAGCATTTTAACTATTTTAGAAATTAACTAAAAAATCCATGGAATGTTCGTGCGGATCCATGGCGTCTGTGGGTCATATGACCCCCTATCGTATATGCCAAGTGCGAGGATATTCGACAGGCCCACCTCTGTTTTCATAGAGGTGCCAAAAAGTGGGCACACAGTCCTGGTTGGTGCTAACAATGGATCTTATCGCACTGACCAACTCATAAAATCAATTTTAGATAAGAATTAACTAAAATAATATTATTTAATCCTTTGTAATTTTCAGTGATATAAATCTAGTGAAAAACTAACTAGTAAATGACAAAATATGAATACATTATTTGTAAATATTATTATATTGTATTATAATTGTAGTATTAGTTAATTGTGAAAAAATTTAATAAATTCGTAAACAAATAAATGGTTATCTACCAAATTTCTATTTTATATTTGAAAAAATAATCTGTAAAAAAAAACTTATTTAAATTTAGGAATTTACATTGCTTTGAGAAAATAATTATTATTTGACGGAAAATACCCAAGGAGTGTATTAAGGGTTAAAAATATAAATAAGAATACGTATATTACGTATATATTGATATAATATACCTGTGTTCTATCCCTTCCCATCCTTTTGAAATGTACATGGCTCGGACGAAACGACACTTATTTTTATGTTTACTCATACTATAAAATCGTTGCGGACGAAACGAAACTTTTTTCCAAGAATTTGGGTCTCGGACGAAATGACACTCGGACGAAACGACACGACACCTAGCCAGCCATCTCCATTCACCTTTTTTCTTAATTCATTAATTATATAATAGATTTTATTTTTAACCGTACTGAAACTTAAATTGTATTATTTCATTTTGTGCCTATTGAAAAATTTTGATGGGATCAATAGTGTTGGCTCAGTTCAGGTAGATAAAAATTCTAAACGAAATTTCTTGTTTGGTATTGTATATTCCAATATTTTGGGTATATACTTGTTGTTCATTTTAATATCCTATACACCGATACACATGCATACATATATAAAACGAACTGGATTTTTTTTGTGACAAAGGTGGCTTACAAAATTGGTTTTGGAAAGAAAAAAAAAAGAACAATCAAAAACATACATAGGTATAGAGACCGTATGAAGAAGACGAGTTTACATCCAGATTTCTTTTCATATTCATCAAAAGCAAACTTTCAAGTAAATTTTTTGAATACGATTGAAGCAGAAAGAAATTGGTGCCTTTTGTCAAACGAATCAAAATACAGTACAACCTTGATTTTTGGTTACTCCTACTTTTTGGTTTACCTTTCTGAAATTCTGAATAATACTAAAAATTTTAAAATTTGATTAAGCTTGTGTTAGAGGTATTCCTTAAAAATAAAATAACTACCATGTTACCTTTGTACAGCGGTTCTCAAACTTTTCACCTCGTGTACTAAATAAAGTAGCATTTTTAATGGAATAAATCAAGTTTTCTCGAACTTGATTTCTATTCAAAAATGTGATAATCTTTTTACCAAAGCTGTTGTTGCAGAAATTATCTGTTTTATGTGACAGTTCGTTGGAAATCATAACGTCTCTCAATTCTGTCAATTCAATTTTAACATTTTGGTCAGGAAACATTTCAAGTAATGTTTCATGCTAATTAAAATTCACATAGTGTTTGAAAAATTATCAAAACTGGATCGGTTGGGACTCGAACCCGGATCTCTTGGTTACTAGCCAAGCGCCTTACCAATTAGGCCACCGACCGTTCGTTCGAGTGCCACTCCAATTTTGATAATTAATCAAACACATTCTCTCTTTGATGCGAGACGCAGTTACATTTTTAATTTCAAATGTTATCGAGTGCCTGTGAAACATTATTAATGTATGGCGGACTTTTGTCCGTATTTTAAACATACACCAATATTCATATGTTCACTTAATGTCCAGCTTTGGCTGATACTTTAACACTCGATGTACTTTGGCAAATGGCAAATTCATTATGTTAATTAAAATTCACATAGTGTTTGAAAAATTATCAAAACTGGATCGGCTGGGACTCGAACCCGGATCTCTTGGTTACTAGCCAAGCGCCTTACCAATTAGGCCACCGACCGGTCGTTCGAGTGCCACTCCAATTTTGATAATTAATCAAACACATCCTCTCTTTGATGCGAGACGCAGTTACATTTTTAATTTCAAATGTTACCGAGTGCCTGTGAAACATTATTAATGTATGGCGTTTCATGCTGCTTAATAGGAGGGATGAAGCCAAGTGGACAGGCAATATAATTGCCTATATTCAGGGGCAATAGGAACATTACCCACATCGAGTAGTTTAGAAAAATGAATTGTACTGTTTGAAAAATTAAGGGAGCTGTTTGAAAGGGCAAGTTGTCCGACTTGAGAAATTAATTGATTTGTTTAAAATTTCTATCACTTTGGACTACTCTTGTGTCATTTTGGACTCCAGCTTTAACGGACATTTAATGATTGTATCAGAAAAGATGACAATAAAACAATACTGGCTAAAATATCTATGTCATCAATTTATCATCACTCATCAGCTTAACACACCTATAATATCAACTTTCCCTGTTTATAAATTACTGGACTAGTAGAATCAACATGCCAAAAGAAGCAATATACGCGCAGCATGAAGTAACTTCTTTGTATGATACAATTTTATAAGATAATTATAAATTAATATAAAGCAGCGTAACATTATACTTACTAAGTATACATATAACCTTACCGGGGACTGTGCTCTAACAATTAGTGATGGGATAATTCGAACTAAAAGTAATCGATAATTAATTCGATTTTCTTAAATAATTGGTAACATTCAATTATAGAAATAGAAGGAACTATATGTTTACCTACTGTGGATCGGTCAGACCAAGACGGTTATCTTGAATTTTATTTAATTTTTTACAAGATCTTTTGTACAAAAGAAAATAGAAATAAGGGAAATAAATTCTTCAAAATCTGTACTACAAAATCATACTAATTAAAATCAGAGCAAATATTATAACTCTATTTAAAAAAATAAAATAAAATTAAGACATGCATTCATTATAGCACTCACAAAAGTCCTTAGACAGAACAGTAAACAGAAAAATTACAAGTTCGGATACAAAATAATAACTATTTTTGATATTTCGTTACACATCCCTTTGCTTTAATTATAGCTTGCAAGCGACTGGGCATTGATGCGATTAATTTTGTTGTAAAATCTGGAGTGTTTTGGCTCTATTCATCAATTTAATGCTTTAATTAAATCCTGTTTATTAGAAATGTTACGTTTTCTGATTTGAACAACTAGATACCGGCCATAGATGTTCGATAGGGTTTACATCTAGTCACTGTGGAGATGTACGAAGTGAATGAGGCACGTAATACAAGAAGTACTGCTTCACTATAATGCCGAATGTTTAGGGTCATTGTCCTGTTGACAAATTAGTTCTTAGAAAGCTTTCGGATAAATTTAATTTTCTGGTGCTTGCACGCTAGTTCTTTTTAGAATATTCCGATAAACATATTTATCCTTAATTTGATCCAAAAAATGTAAATTTCCAACAACTATACACCCCTTCCCCCATGATAGACGTATGATCATGTTTGACACTGTGCAGCAAATTTTGTTTTCGAATGGTTTTAGGGCCTCGGATGCAGTTTAAGTATCTCAAATGCTGAAATACTGAAGTGCTGAGATGCTTAAGAATCCTCGGCTTTCATCCTCAGATACTCAAACTGCATTCACTTCAAGTAAGTAATAATTTATGATCACAATTAAAGTCAAGTGGATTTAAATTCCGACAAAGAAAATGTAATACGTATTTTGGTCAGTTTGTCACGTTTTAGCTCTTATGTCAAGTATGCAATATAATTTCTTTATTACCATTCCGGGAAGCCGTACCGGTTTGTCCTCACACTTTTGGTTGTTGATTTTTTTCGAATGTATGAAGTAAGGGGCATAAATATACAACACCACATGCACGCTTAGTATAATATTATTTTATCTAGTATGTATCTATTATCTACAGTCTATACAATGTAGATTAAATAAGGAACGATTGTATTAGAAAAAGATAGCATTTGATAGTGTGACTGTACTGCTATTGTATCCCATAAATAATCTGAATTCTTGAATGTTAGTCTCAAATCTGCTCGTACGAAATCTAAAAGTGGGACAAGCGTATTCGTTAGCCCATCCCTAATAATAACAATGTAAAATAATAGATAAGAAATCACAAATACTTATTTTCGTCAGAATAACTATATACGTACGTCTGTCCCTTTATGAAATTCGGTAATAAAAACTTGAACTTGTTACAATAAATTGACCAAGCTGATCCGGGCAGTTTTTGCATTTCATCAATGATACATATTGCACAATTTTTATTGGATTAGATCTATTTTAGGTAGGCCGAGTAACATACCAGCCAACAACTACTCAAGACTGTTGTGGTTGAACAAACTTGTTCCATCAAACTTGTTTAATAACAGGACTACGTAGTTTAATTAATGTAATGTCATATTTGGTTGTAAATAGTTGTGCGACACATTAATTTACGCTTACAATTATAATGTATTGTGTACATTGTACAATAATATACCCACAATGGGTACCTACACCGCGACAATCGCGATCTAAAGACGCCGTCAAATAAATTATAACAAATATAACAACAATTGTTTGTGCTCTTAGGAAATAACCCGTTGATGAACATTTGTATTCAAGTTAGGTAAATTGTATTAAAATGATGTAAAAAATACCCCTGTCGCAGCATTCTGCATAACATAGCGAATTTCCGTTTATAAAAATTAGTTTTTCTCGGAAACTAGTTGACATAGAACAATAGTTTAAAAACCTTTTTAATGTAATTTTTTCTCCTCTTTTAAATGGTGTAAAAAAATTTCGCAAAAATTGTTGATTAAGTGGAAATTGTGGTAAAAAATTAATTTTTTGCAAAAACAAAAACCATGTTCCTGGCATCCGACGTGTCTGGCTAACGAACATGTCTAACGGTTTGGCATTTCCAACATTTTCAACAAATTTCGTAAACCTAGGACATTTCGTTCGAGAGTTATCCTGCGGATACACATATATATATATATATATATATATATATATATATATATATATATATATATATATATATATATATATATAAATTTTAGTGAATATTATATTATAAATTTCTGCCATAGTCCGGGGCTCAAGTCGCGTCATGACAGTGGCTGTAATAGCTGAATTCCATTCTGGAAATTGCCCATTCTGGAAAAAGAGACAGTTTTAACACGTTGATGGGTGAAAGCTATTATGAAAAAGCAATTTCAATTGGAATACTACGTTTTTGTCAGATATATGTATGTAACTTTACTAAACCACATTTTACATCAAATTTGTAAATCAAAATTTAATGTCTTATGATGTCCGTAGAACTTTTTTTTTAGTGTCCCAAGTATTTCTAGCAAATCAGTGGTACATATTAGCAGAAGGTGAGCAAGACGGGGTACCCATCCACATTATCATGCTACCTAAACATTCCAATCGTAAGCAAATATCCACATTTGGTCTGTCCTCTCAGTTAGGGTTAGTCATAGAAAAACGATGGTAATAAGTAATTACATTTGTATGTTAGAGCCCAAAAAGTTAAGGTTAAATGTATCTCAATTCAATTATAAAGTTTGTCTATCAGTTCAGGTTATAGAGTATCACAGTACAATTTCAAGTTACTACGTGAGGAGCAAGATCAGTCATACATTTCAGCATTACCTAACGCTTCCCCTAGGAGGTTTACAAATTTTGAAGGGCATGTTCAAATAAAAACCAACAAATCCGACTAGAAGGATTTCAGGCCAGTTACCAATATATATATTTCTATTTTGCTAAAGAATCGTAGGAAGATAGGTGGGCTGCGACATAAGTTCTCGGCCTAACATGATTAAACTTATTTAAAGGTGACGTAATTTATACTCACAGAAAGTATTAAGTCTCTAGTAATCATAAACGCAGTGGACGAGTTTACATGTGTTTTATTTATTGTTGTAAAAGTGTAAACTCAATATGTCGACTGTTTCAAAAATTGAATATCATGTAGTCATAAAATTTCTGACAAAAGAAGGACAAACTCCAGAAGAAATTACGGACAGATTGGATGGTGTATACGGTAAAGCCGTGCCAAAGGTTTCGTTTGCGGTACGAGTCCCTCAACGACGATGATCGTTCTGGACGTCCGGCAGATTCGATCACTTCCGAAAACATCGCTCGTGTAGAATCGCTACAAAGAATTTGCTTATTATTATAAAGGCATAGAGATGCTTATCCCACCTTATAATAAGTGTATTGAAATAGAGGGCGGTTATATAGAAAAATAAATTCTTTTCACTGTTCTCTCTGTATTTTTTAATACTCAGGCCGAGAACTTATGGCGTACCCTACGTAGAGGAAGAATTGTATTGGATAAAGAACTATTTGAGAATGTTTGGTGCACTCTAAAATTATTGCTACAAATTACTTGACGTTTAGTAATATAAAATTTCATTTAATAAATATCAAAATAAATTTTAAAAACCAAATATGATTAATCTGAAAATATCAGAGACTACATTGATGGTAAAAAAATTCCCATTATATTTGCCTTATCTTTAAGAAATCTGTTTCCATCCCGTATATTCTGCAATATGCTCAGTGCGAAGAAATTCTATTACTATTGTTAACCTAAATATAATAATCATTAATCGCTTCACCATCTTAATCTTATAATACTGTTTATAATTACACAATAATTACTATTCACAGGAACTACTTTTATTAGCTTTTTGCTTTTGTAAGTATTTTTAATAGAACACTACATATATATTTTTTTCTACGCCATATTTGTAATTACATATTTACTATAAAATTATAAGAGTTTATTTTTTATTTTATTATTATGTTTCTTTTTTTTATTAATTAATCAACATTCACAGAAAAAAATAATTAAATAATTAAATTCTATCATGAGAAAAAGTTGAATTACAGTAAACAAAAAACACGTTTACGCATTTTATATAGGGTGATCCATTTCTCCATATTTTATATCATGTTTTTCGTATAATTACACAACTATTAATATAACCCAACAGTTTGCATTTGCATCGTTTCAATGCTCACGAAAAATTAGAATAAAATTTAATGATTATAATATTTTTTTTATTATGTAATCAATAAATTAATGAGAATCATTAATCTCTCGAGTTGTTCACTTTTACTGAATAATTAACTACTGCAATCGATTGAAAAAATCAAAATTTTAGTTTTATAATTAATAAAAAAATATGTAGAACTATCAAATCATAAATGAAACGAGTTTTCTTTTTTTTAATTTTCGATCAACCTGTACATAAAACACATTAATTTAATTTCCTTTGATTTAATAAGAGTGATTTTAAACGAAAACGACAATTTCTGTTGATTGATTTTGATTAATTAAAATGAAAAAAAGATAGAGAGAAATACGCACTAATTAAGTAATACCTGTATATTTATTAATATTATCAAATCAATGCAAAGAAATCAGTGAATTTTTTTGAATAAATAAATATTAATTTATTATTTAACTGTTTTATGGTTTGTACATAGAAAAAAAAGAACTGGTTTATTGAATATTTTGAATACTGATTTGTATTTTTAATTTGGTTTTATGTGCGCTAATATCTAATTTGTAATTAAAACTAAATGTACTATCTGTGCTTTTACTCAAAAGGTCTTTAATAGGCGCAAAACATCAAGTAGATAATAGATATTTGCTCAAACATATCATGTGATAATTAAGGGATTGATTTATGAATAGAAAAAAGAAAACTCCAAAGAAAAAGGCCATTCCGTTCAAAGTTTACAGAGAATCAAATTTTATTTTGAGATTTTAGGGGTAGATGGCTGCAGTTTTAAGGAATGCTGCCGGAAACAAAGTTGTTCCAGATTTAGATTTCTACAAATTACCCCCCACAGCTCGTCCAAGTCATCTCAACGCACTGTGTTGCCATTTTGATAAGTATCGATTGCCGATTGGAAGTATGCTGTGACTCAATTAGATTGTTTTAAAATTTTCCAGTTCTTATGAGAAAAATAAGGATTATTGAAAAAAACACCCACAAAAATAAATGAATAAATAAATCTATATCTATATTATATTCTATTGTGTGCCGAAGTAGTTTCGTTTTAATACCGAAGTTTTAAACACGTCTTCTTCGAAACAACATTTTTAAATTTAGCGGGAATTCTGACTCAAAAACTACTCAATCAATTTTTTTTTAAAATACCAAATATGCTCTATACATGTAAGTCTTCAATATTGTCTTCTATGTGAACCAAACGCAAATTTTTTTAGATAATAATCACGGAGGCTAAAGTGCTCTCCACTTGGGAACTTGTGAAGTGACACATACCAGTAAAAAAGAATGCTGCAGCCGCCACGTTAATATATATTAAAACAAAAAGATATGTTGTAACACTTTAAGATCATAGTAAATAAAGTGCCAAACCTCAGAAATATCCCGAAATTGCATTTTCACCTGATTAAAAGCATCTTTTCTCTTAACAGAAACATTATTAATATTTTAGCACTTATAATTATGAACTATAACATCATCCTCATTTAGGAATGATATTCACTTTTATGCTAGTTAAATAAATATTTGACAGATCCATTTGATATTTGCCATATGACATCAACAAAGAACCAAATATTGTTCGGGAATGGGTTAAGATCAAAATATAATATATTCAATGATGATCTCTTGGGCTTGTATAACTATTTTCATAGCTGCCTATTTATTGTTTAAACGAAAATCAGAAACTAATCAAGTGGTGGCTCGCTCATTCACTCGCTTGTTGACTGGCTTGGCTGGCCCACGACGATTTTTTTTTTTCAGTTAGTGAATGAGATTAGTTTTTAATTTAAAACGTTCGTTCCTAAATAAAAACAAGTTTGTATCAAAGATGGATGATGTACTTAATCGGCTTGTATTTTTTTTTTTTATTTAATAGACCAAACGAGAGACAGATTCATGTTTATATCGTGAAGTTGGAATGTTAGCCGTTGTCCATATCATTGTTAACGTTAGATAATTTATTATATTAGAAAGAAATTTCTCTATCTTATTAAATGTAATAGTAAAGCCTATTCAATTCTAGAGAAGTTTATGTTATTGTAGAGTCAAATATTATTTATTTCTGTTACGTAGCAGGTCAAATTTTTTAGAAATCTCAAATGATTTTGTTAGTGCAGGTGTATAAGATACTAATAAATTATGTGTCCTAAACCAACACCTAGTACATTCCCAGTTATGAAGTTTTCTGTAAAAATGTTACATAATATTCAGAATCAAAAAAAAAAAAAGAAAATTGAAGTAATCCGAAGGAAAAAAGCACTACCACATTTTATTTAATATTTGAATTAATTACTTTCTAAAATTCAGTTTAGATAAATATAAATTAAAAACTTAAAGTGATTTATATGTATACTAAATTTTTAGTACATAACAGTAGACGCGAGAGGGCACGTCCAAAATTTAAAATACGTTAATAGTGACCAGTTTTTAAATTATATATTAGTTGTAGTAGTTGTTTTCTTTAGTGTTCCGTATCAAATACCAAAATTAGCAAAATGGAACACTTATGGAATCACTTCGGTGTTGTCCGATTGTTACAGACGATTTTCTCTGAAACTATTTGAAATTTGACCCAGGGATAGAGTGTGGTGGTCCGATTATGGATGTGAAGTTAAATTTCATTTCTAGTAATTAATTTTAGAGGATAACCTGAAAAGTGGGGAAAAAAATTTTTCCCCAAGACCACTGAGTAGGATATTAAAGAAATTTTTAATACATATTATTTTTATACATTTTTTCTTTTGGAAAAATCTTTAAAAAATTGCTGTCTCCGACTCTTATTACCAGACGAACCGCTTAGAAAAATCTGCAAAAATTCATGGACATTAACAATGAGGTGCAGATTGAACGAAAATTACTAGGATTGAATTTTCATATGTAATTTTCTTGGTAACGTAAAAGCCCCTATACCGGAACGCAATCATATGTCGGAACAGTTTTGACATTTATATATTAATGAAGTTATTTCTGAAAGAAACTTCTGATAACAAAAATTGTTATTAATAGAATGATTATTTTTCAATTTAAATTTACCTCGCATTTAATGTTTCCTTACTTAATTATTAAACCATTCTGTGTTTCCTACTTTGATGTCTAGATGTCACTCTATGTGTCATATTATTCATATTACACGTCTGTTTGTATATCAGTTCCCAACTTCTAGTGTCATTAATATTTCTCTGTTTGGATACAGATGTCGATATTTTGTAAAAGAAAAACATTAATAAATAAAAATTTTTGGGTTGCATTTTTTTAAAAACATATTCATTGGATTAAAAAAAACTTTCTTTCATGCTTATTAAGAAAACAAAATGAGTGTTTGATTTATTTGTCAGTTTTTATAAGCCAGTTTAATTACACACCTAAAAATAGTGTTGCGGTATAGGGACTTTTACGTTATACATATACGAAGAAAACTTCCTGAAAGGTTTAGCTTTAATCAAGATGTTAATCAGTAATTATATGTATATTACTTTGAGGAGATACATATTTTGGAATTTCAGAAATTACAATAGAAGGAATAGTTTATAAATCTGCACACGAAAAATATATTACCATTTCTGTATTTGAATGTTATTTAATATTTATAGAATTTCGTTAGCATATCTATGAAAATAATAGATTCAATAATATTTAAATAATTGGTTGACTTAAAATTATTGAAAGGAAAAAAAGGTGGCGAACGTTGATACATTCAGTAAACATCTCACCCTTTCTGGCAAACGAAAACAGTCCAAGTAGGGAATCAAATTTTTTCGTCAGTAAAAATAATTCCTCTACTTGCATATATGCTACATACACTAAATCCATAAAAACCAATGGTGATTGTACGGAACACTATTTGCACAAGTATAACTTGCACTTCACGACTCGATTTTTAAATAATGCACTGAAATTTGATATTAACTTAGCTATAAATTAAGAAATAAATATTCATTTTTTAATTCAGTTTTTGAAGAAATATGACGGCTACCACTGCCCTATTTAACATCCTTCAATCAGCTGCTACTGTATTACAAACTTTTTTTTTGTTATTAAATTATAATTAAAATTCTAAAAGGCTCTGATTTTTTATCTTTTGCTACGCGGTAAATCAATTTTAATTATTTAATCACTGTTATAATTGATTTTTGAAAGAACCTGGACATATATCATTTCGTTAAGTTCGCGGCTATACGGGAGGCCCCACATGGAACTATAGTTTCATTTAAATCTTCAAATTAATATCGATAATCCCCCAAAAACACTTCAATAACAATTTTCCGAGCCAGACTACAAGCAATAATATACGCAGTGCTTGAATTCAAAAAAAAAATTCAAGGGCTAGGACGGACAATTAAGTATCATTTTTATTGATGTAAGATAATTATTTTGTAAATTTCAAGTGGTCATGTTTTGATAAGTGATAAGTCAACAAGTACTAACACGTTTGATAAAAGTACTTTGTTAGGTAATTGAATTTTGATATACACTGAACAATACCTACAGATGTATATGTAATATTATAACAGTATTTCTACGACAGATCATGCAATTTTCAAATTTTACTATAATCATAAATAAAATACCAGTATAATAATTACTTAATATTTAAAATACTTATACATACATATGTCGAATAGGTGCTAAATAACTCCGAATACACTGTTAATTTACATATTTTTAGAATAATGAATCAAAAATAAACAAACAAAGGAAAAATATAATAATTTTAAACTTGTCTGTGATTTATATAATGGCTGTTCTCATTTGATAATTGAGAATCCTTGGTTCAAAGTCGGTTACAGGTATTTTTCGTATAGCTTATAAATTTTCATCGACTAATTTTAATTTTAATTCGGACTTATTAACCACTCATGGTCAAAAAGTTTTTGCACATACGAAAGTACTTTCAAATAATGAAAACATTTGTTCAACATGTTTACGCAAATTTAGAAAATCCTGTGAAAATTATCTTTATAAAAATAAATTAAGACATTATTGTCCCAAAGCAGAACAAAGGGCGATAGTGCGACATTGTCGCGGAAAGAGGACGGGTTCCTGCAGAAAGATCTGCGCCCCAAAGTATGAAAATTTACAGCTGCAGAAAGGTTAGCTATTTGTTTTGAATATGATCTTGCAGAAAGTTTTTGAGTTTTACACATGCCGTTGCAGAAAGGTTGAAAAGGTTCTGCTGTGGGGCATTATTGTAAAACGCAATACTGGTCCGTCAAATCCTATTCACCCATTATTCATTCCTATTAACCCACTTCGTGCACACCATTTATCTCAATGGCGTGCCTATCCACCCTCCTCCAATTCCTATTCACCTCAATTATACGCCAATTTGTCGTAAAATATTAATTTAAATACCTATATCAAATATTGGTACAAAATAAACATAATTTTGCATATTTTTAATAAATAAGGAAACTAAGGTATGAATTTTACACAACTTAACTAAATTCCCAGAGAAAAAAACCTAAGTTTAACACACTTTCAGTATTAATTTTCACATTTAATTTTCTTAATAGTCATGCGAGTTTGAACGTAACCTTAATTTATTATTATTTATCAATTTACTAACTTATGATAAACTCAGATAAAATTATCTTTAAACTATAAACTAATAATTACAATAATGACAAGATTTTATTCGTTTTGTTCCTACTGACGTCACTGTCCCTCGTCGTTCGGTTTGACGATAATTCTGGATGCACTCTGCAAACGGCGTAAAACGTTTTTCATATCAACTTGTTTCTGCATCCTTTTGTAGTTTTGTAGTTTTTAACTTACAAGTAAAATAACTTAAACAAAAACGACAATTTTTGCCCTTACTTTAGATTCTCTGAAACCTAGTGAAGGAGCTCTATAGTTATTTCAAATAATTTTAATTACTGATTTAAGTAGTAGTGAAATATTTCAGTTTTTTTTTCGTCACGTTCATCTTTTTGTATATATCTAGATATTGGTGACAGACGGTTACAATAAAAATTATAATAATATGGCATGGTAGCAAGGCTCAAGCTAAACAGTGATCGTTTAGAACGACAAATGTTGTTTTTGAAATATATAAAAATAACCAAAGACGAAGACGATTCATTGTAGGAGACACACCACAAATGTTGAATCAAAAACAAATGAATAATTCAAAATAACTTTCTCATAGTTGAACGAGATGAAATCGACTCATCTGTAAGTTGAATATATTGTACGTTTACAATAAGACTTTTACGACGTCATAGCGCAATGTTAAGTAGGATTGACTGGGTCAAAAATTAAATAAACAAAGCAAAAAAAAAGTAGTGATAAATGTGAATAGTGCCCTTGTAACTTATCAATAAATGACTAATTCCTACAGATATAAAATATAATAATTATCAAATTTTTTTTAAGGATGTTTGGGAGGTACGATCGGAGATAAAAGTTGCGTTGTATAACAAACAAACTATGAGGTAAATAAATAGTTATCTTTGTTAAATAATAGCTATCACTACAACTGATTGTACAATACATCAAACTATAGCTCTGAGCTGAGTACAAGAGCTGAGTACATTCTGAGGATTTTTCGGAGAATTTCGAAATGCTACGAGACGATTGAAAATTTAGCAGAATGTTCCTCATTAAATACTAAGGCCCCTGTGAAAATTTCAAACCGAATCACTAAGCCGTTAAAAAGTTATTAAAAAAAAAAAAAAAAACTAATTTTACACGTACCTACTCTTATGGAAATTCGAAAACAGAACAGATTAAATAACTTTTTAACGGCTTAGTGAATCGGTTTGAAATTTTCACAGGGGTCTTAGTATTTAATGAGGAACATTCTACTAAATTTTCAATCGTCTCGTAGCATTTTGAAATTCCTCCGAAAAATCCTCAGAATGTACCTACTCAGTTCTTGTACTCAGCTGAGAGCTATAGTTTGATGTATTGTACAATCAGTTGTAGTGATAGCTTTAATTTAACAAAGATAACTATTTATTTACCTCATAGTTTGTTATACAACGCAATTATTCACGAATTCCTTATTTCATATACTTTTATCTCCGATTGTACCTCCCAAACATCCTTAAGTATTGATGGGTACTGGAAATTTTTTTTCTGTTCCAAAAAATTCATAGACACCTAAGAACTGTTTACTATGTTTACATTATTACATCTTGTAATTTCACATTTAAGTAAATAAATTATACGTTAAATATTTATTTTGAATAAAAAAATCGATAAATATGAAATCCCAAGATAAAATTTACAAATAACTGGCAGTGGCGTTCCACTTAATTGTAGTTTTCACTAGGTTTAATATATTATGGAAAAGTTACTAGCACAGAATGCAGAAGGAACACTGCTATCTCTATTGTATAGTCGGCAGTGTGCAAGTCTGAGTAAGTTAGGCTACTTTGTATTCATTAATTCAGAAGCAGTGGATGAGCATAGATAATTGTTTTGATTGTTATGGCCATTGTCAGCACCGCCGTATCAAGCAGCATACATACGTGCTTATATATACGTATGCAAAATAGATCACTTCACTCACACACACAACATAGATCACATAAATACAAACTAAACTCAGTATACATACATAACATATTGGTAGGAGATTTTTTGGCTGCATTGTATGGGAGATAGCAGTATGGGAGATAGCAGTGTTCCTTCTGTGTTCTGTGGTTACTAGTAACCCTTAACCAAGTCAGTCGAGGTAATCTTGGTATAGTTGGGGGTAATTTTGGTATAAGTACTTTTTATTACAGCTAAACCTTTTTTTATGCGGTCCTTTTATGTGCAATTTTTTTTGTGCGATCTTTTTATGCGGTTTTTAAGAAAATAGTCATTACAACGCATAATGTGAATCAAAATCAAGAGAAAGTAAGAAACATTTACTATAATAACTTTCATTGATGAAAATACTTTTCAGTGGTTTTTAAGCATTTAATCAGTACATTGCATAAGAATATCTAGAAGTTATTGTGATGTATTTTTCACAATTTTCATAATATTATAAAAATGAAATAAAATGTTCCCATGTGTAAATTAATGCTTTAACTTGTTTAGAAAAACAACTTCTAAGGAAATCGTGAGGTTTCGAGCGTTTTGAGTTATGTATTTTCGATGAAACTTTTTTTATGCGGGCCCGATCCACCGCATAAAAACGTTATTTTTACAATCTGGACCGAACTAAACTTTTTATAGCTATTATAAGGTATTAGTTTTGAAAATAGTTAAATTATATACTCAAATTATCCCAACTAATTCTATCCTAAAAAAAAAATTACAGTAAAATGCAGAACCAATATTTAAAAAAAAAATTAGTTCATGTCTGTTAGTGTTTAGAATACCTACGTTTAAATAATACATAATAGGTAATATGCACATATATACAACATTTATTTAAATTTTATTTACAATAAATAGAATTGTGTGTTTAGATTAAACGACTTTGAACTTAAGTATAAAAATACTTATTGTTGGTATCAATACATATACACAGTTATCGATAATGATACGTTGAAGGCTAAAATTATGTATTTCCTATTAATCTTTGAGATATTATATGGGGTAAATTAAAATATTTGTAAAATGTATTTTTATTAAATATTATTTAAAATTACACAATACATAAAGATATCTATCTGTATTGTTAGTACAGGCTTCAATAAAGCTCCAGTTTGACCAGTATCGGTGTCCGGATACTTGCCATTTAATTGTACTACTTAACGCAAACACAACTTTAAATGTGTCATAATTTTCGAACAATAAAAATCCAGTAAATATTGGTTTTATACAAAAACAATAAATTAATATACGTTTTGGGTACATTGGGTAATTAATACACACTGGTTGGGTTGGGCTTTACTGCAACTCAAAATAAAATGATAGTTGAATAAATAAACAGAAGATTTAAAATTGATAATTTAGAAATTAAAGCCTCGGTCCGATTAATACGAGCGCCCAGATCTTACCAGTACTGATTTTAATACTGATTTTAGTTTGATCACGAATCATAGTATAATCATTTAATAGTTTTATAACCGATCCAGAAAACGGTACTGGTCAGACAAAATGATTATTCACTGATTTTCAGTAAATGTTTTTATATGTATAAAAAAAACTAATCAACTTAAGATTCTTGAGAATAGAAGAAGTTTTCGAAATACTGTGATAAAAACATCCGTCTAACACCACATCTTTACATAAAGATAAAAAATTTAATGACCTGAGCCCATAAGACTGATGCCAGAATTCGGCTTTGATAGGTCCATAAGATTACCTTTAGGTAACCGCACGAACAAAAAAATATTCAGTTGAAATAATGAAACTTAGACAATCAAAATCTAAAGATGCTGGCACAATTCGAACTTGTGATCGTTCGAACATATTACTGTTTCAGGCCATTATTTCAAAGTCAATTTCATACCAAAATAATTTTTTTTTTTGCAGGCTTTATTTAATCGTAATCAATGTTAAGTTTTTCCATTCTTGGGAAAACTATTTCTTTAAATATGTATAAGTAAATTCAAAAACCAATTCTGCAAACGTCAATTTACTCTTAATCAAATATAAACGATACCTTTAAATATGCTTGAACCGAGCAACCCGAAGACGAATGAACGGTCCGGTCCGGTCCCATCATATCATCACAACTTGCATAAAACAAACAACAGTTGTTTGTCCATCATGTGACCAGCGAACGGCTCAACAAGAAAGATACTTAAGTCAACCACGGCAAAGATGTGATATCAGCGCATACATACTTATAGTTTATTAAAAAGAGGAGAATACACTGTACAAACTAGTGATGGGCTAGTAACTAACTAACTGTTAAAAAATACCAGTTACTTGTAAAGTAACTAACTAACTAGCGATGCCATTTGAATACCCTTAGTTACTTAGGTAGTTACCATGGATGCATTATACAACAAATTATGTATATACATATCTGACATACCTCCACAATAGTTAGTTACTTATAGCCCTTATAGCACAGTATGTATAAGTTACTTATAGCACCTTCTAGCCTGTGTACGTATTTCCAATATGTATGTATGGCATGTTTGTTCATTTTCATAAGGATTCTGGACAAGACTGACTTGAACGATTTATCAGTTTATGATGAGTCCAGATGTTTCACATTTGAGGTAAAAGAGTTTACAATTTTAAGAAAAAATAAATTTTAAAAAAAAATACTTAACAAAAGCATGGCAAATAAATTATATTTTTGTCCCTGAGTTGTGGATTTTTTATTATTTTATGTTGTCCTGCCTACTCATTACACTACTTATTATATATACTACGGTTACATATTGAGTATTTATTTCATTGTAACCGATAATCCTTGTAACTGGTAAACGATCTTCACCATACATAAGATAGTTACATAGTATCAGGATGTTTGTATTTAGGTAGTATTTGAGATACGTATAGGTACAATCCAAAAGTAACTAACTAACTAACTACATAAAATAACTAGTATTTATACTGAAAGTAACTAATAGTTACTGGTACCTAAAAGTAACTATAAAGCCCATCACTAGTACAAACGTATACCGTTGGCTGGCTCATCAAAACATTTCGTATTCACTGTGCTATGCAAGAACGCAAGATTGGTACATGTACAGGTTCCCTCATCTTCATTAGGCCAATATATTATGCGGAGGCCTGCCAGACCTGCAGTCATATGTCATTGTTCTGTTCTATACTGAAACGTCATTTTAGAGGTTTTTTAATTATTTTTTGTTTTTTATCAGTGTTTATGGACAATTATTTTAATGATAATATATTTAAAGGCGATTGTATATTCACAAATTTTATTTTAAGTGTATTTTAACTGAAATAGATAAGAAATTAGTAATTATTTTATTCCTAACCGACACTGTATATATGTACTTATAATGATCAGGGACGGACTAGTTGTAACAGAAATGTAACATTCATTGATTTATTTTTTTTAATTTATATTGTACTAGTTAAATTTGCAAATTTAATAATTAATTAATAATTAAGGGCCAATATTATAAAACTATTTTAATCGATAGTTAAATTTAATGCTCTGTTAAACTAATTTAACAGAGGCTTTGGATATTATAAAACTCAGTTAAATTTAAAGATCCGTTATATCACCCGTTAAACTAACCGATTCATTTTGCTCCTTTAAATATTTAACTTGATGTTAAATTAAAATTTTTATTTTTAACTACTTTTTTGACAAGCAGACTCTAATGTCAATAACTTTGAAGTCACGGGTTACAGGCTAATAAGATGTTTTCAATTTCATAAATTTAATCAGTATATTCAGTTTCTGATTAGGATACGATTCCGAATTAAATTAGGATACAATTCCCTAGAATTTTTCGCAATCGTGGAAATTCATTTGAGACGTTAAGTGATGCAGAAATTAAACTTCGATTTTGATTGACTAAAAAAGTGACAATGTATGTTTTAGGAAAAACTGAAAATAACATCAAATCAACATATTTCCGAAAGTGTCCAATTTCAGCAAGTTATTACAAATAACTTTAATGTGAGTACGGCAACTGTGAGTAGAATTATCACATCGCTTCATTAAAAATGAATTTATTGAAATGTTAGCTACAAGTCAGGAAAAACGTAACGTCTGTGCACATATTTATAATACTGCACAATTTTTAAATGTATGTGGTGCAACTGATTGTACCTATATTAAAATTGAGTCACCAGGTGAAAATTATGCTGAAGAATTTAGAAATAGAAAAGGTTTTTATTCCATTAACACTCAAATAGTTTGCGACGTTCAGTTGCACATTATGGATGTAGTTGCTCGATTAGCAGGAGGTACCTACGGGCTACGATAGCAGAATTTTTGACAATTCTTTTATTTCTTATTTTATTGTTTATATCGTCAGTCTCTTTGCAATCAGTTATTTTTAAATATTTTCTAAATATTTCTAATAAATTATATCTTTCATTTTCAATAAAATTTCGACCACGATCTCTTTTTTTCGATTCCATTGTATTTTGAACTTTTTACTTTGAATAGTGTTTTACTTTTATCAATTTTATAATTGTCGTGCGGGTAGCTATGGTTTCAAATTTCAAACTGGAATGTAGTTTTGGGTATTATAGTTTAATTTCTTATTAATTAACTAACTGAACAATTAGTTTTATAATATCCAGTTTTAGTTTAACAGTTTGTTAGATTTAAGAGTCTGTTAGCTAACTGACCGTTATCTTTTGCTTTATAATATTGGCCCTAAATTATTTAATTTAATAAAAAAATAATAATTAAAGCAAAGTTGTATTTTAATATTAATAGATTTGAGCGTTACTTTATGGTATTCCATATTTGTAAATAATGAACAAATATTTTACTTCGCCAAAATATCACTTTTATTTTGAAACTGTGGCAATATTGTTTCAAAATAAAAGTGGTAATTTTGCGAAGTAAAATATTTTTTCATTATTTACAAAGTTGTATTTATTTTCAGAAGTTATTGACCTTTCAATATTAAGTGCACACCCGGTATTTTATTTATATTTTTTAACTATATAATTTAAAACATATTCGTTTATATTTATGTTTTGTTAATAAAACGTTATTATTAGCATTTCCATTTATCTAAGTACTTTTACCCTAATATTTTTTTGTGTCAATAGGCATACGTAAGTATAATAAAAATAATATGGAATATGTTCATTTGTATTTTTTACTATTAAAAAAGTTGTTAGATATCTGAATTTATTTTACATAGCAATTTTTAGCACGTAATTAATGTTTATATTTATTAAATATACATAAATAAATGACTTTTTAAAAACAAAATTAAAATTCACGGAAGAAAATTATACTAAATACGGTCCTGAATCGTGCAGGTCTCTTTTATCTCCCTAGTGGTAAGCAAGAACGTAGTGCGCTGCATAATGTTTGCTCCATGTTCGTTGCATTCAACTGGCTCCGAAATGCTTTGCTGAGCCACACCGTACGTATTTATAACGTTAATGTTATAGAAACGAGTTGTCCACACTAGTTTTTAGTAGATCTCTTTAAATGTGATTGTACGGGCACATATTTGTAGGTATGTGTTTTTATGATCGAATAAGCGTACCAATCAATAATTTTTATACAGGTTGATCATAATATCAATTATTAACTCATTTTGTACTGAATTGATGGGTATCCCCGTAGGCGAACAAAAATTTAAGTGTTTTTAGAACTTTGAATTCAGTAAATAGAATTTGAAACTGATTTGTATGGTATGATTAATTCTTGAAATGTAGCAGAGGACGTTGTCTATTTATAAACGTGTTATCTGGTTGTTAATACAAAAAAAAAGAATTGTATTAAATATGTAAATAGATTTTTATTAAGTGAACGAAAATAATTCATGTAAATCCTTATATGATTAGATAGATAATCGTCAAAAAATAATTCAGTAGTTCCTGCTAACAATCTTTTAAAAATAAATAAATACATACTTTAAAAATATTAAATTGTAGCACAAATAATAATTATAGATTTATATAACTGTCTAACAATAAGATTCCAATGTATGGTATCAATGAAGTAAATTTGAAAAGAAATTTACACAAAGAAAAGAGGTAATCATTTTCCAACTGCCCAAGGTTGTAAGCGTACTTCATCAACTACAAAATAATATTTTTCGAAAAAAGAATATTTTGATATCCCACTTACAGTTGTGAGACACGTTTGCATACTTCAAATATAAAGTGGTGTCCAAATTGACGTCCGGAAGTAATTCGAAAAAAAACTTTAGGAGACAGTTAACAGAGGGCATAAACTTCACTGGTAAGATGGTAGTCTTCGTACAGACTAAAAAAAATGTCAACCTGTTTAGCAAATAAGAGTATCTAATTTTCAAAAAACGAACGTACTTACATCAAAGTTTTAAATCGCATCATACTAAAAATTTTTAAAAATTGCGTTAAGGGGAGATTCGCCAAAAAAACATCAAAAATCGACCTTTATTATTATTTATTCTTTTTATTCAAATAAATATTTTATTAAAAAACTAAATATACAACATTGATTGTACATGTCTTGAGTTTACAAAAAAATTTTTAAAAAAATCAAAAATGAGCTGAGTATAAATGGTTTTGAAGTCGACATTGCGAGATTTTTCCTCGCGTTCTGAATTCCCCAGTGAACCAAAATAAAAAAATCAAGAATTTTCTGAAAATATACATATACAGTTATGGCACTAGCTATGATCTAAGAAAAAAATAAAAAATCAGCGAGAAATCGAATTTTGAAAATAAATTTTCAAAAATCACCGCTTTTTCTCGACTATAAATAGCCGTCATTTTGGAAATATATTACGGAACCAAAAGATACTAGTTCCTGCCCAAATGACGGTATCGAGAAATAATATGCACTTTGATTTATGTCGATATTTCAAATACTTTTTGAGATACATGAGGAACCATGTGGAAAAATGTACTTTGGAGAAAATAGCATTTAGAGTTTTTTAAATTGAATTATAGTAAAGTGGGTGCACTAAAATGCCCATAATTTTTTGATTTTTCATTTGTTTTAAATAAATTTTAGGAGAATATTTCTATGTAACACCTTAAGAAACATAATTATGAAGAAAAAAAATCGATTTCTTTTTTTTTTAGCGAATCTTTCCTTAAGAAGAAGAAGAAACATTTTGTCAAGTTCTAGAAACACTTATTGAACTGGACTACCTAGGAATCATAATTTTTTTGTAATAAATTAGCTATATGGCTAATGGATCTGCCCAGTCGTCCAAATCCAAATTAAAAAATGCAAAAATAATTTTATTGTGTTTACTTATCACTTATTGTTAATATTCCAACAAACCAAAATTGAAATATGATTTTTACGACCGTCAAATAAAGCGTATATTATCTTATCGATAAAACATTTCACCTTAATACTTCATTAAATAAAAAATGACTTGAAACAATAAAAAGTAAAAACCTCCATATTTTATCAATTACAAAAAAAGATGGATTCCAATTAAACAATTATGGCGCGTTATAATTTTCATTAAAAAATTTTTTAAAAATCATCAAATTTCCCATATGATTTATGAATGAATTCAGTTATAAAATTTCAATAATAAATCTCCGCCAATTAAATTTTATAATCGTTATTGTAGATCATAAATATGGATGGTGGAATCATAAAAATCCAACAATTTTCATATTAACATTTCATAAATTCAAATAAATGTTACAAAGGTTTTGCATACGATTTTATTAGAACAACTTAAATTATTCTCTAAGAAAAAAAAGGCTATTTAATTGCAGTAATCTAACTAAAGTACTAATTAAAGTAACTTAAATATTATAATTAAATCAACTTAATTAATCATTGTAAAAAATTACACTGATTTTATAGCATAAAATAATGATATATTAATATATTTACATAGTATTCTTAATATTTACAGACATAAAATAGTTTAAGGTGCAGAGTAATATAACCGCAGCCGGTAGCAGCTGCGATATATGTAAATACTATGCAAACACACAATTTTATAGTTTTACTGCACTAAAATATACTTATAATCACCAATCAGGTATGCAAAAAAGCGCAAAGACCGTCTAACTAAATCCTTTACCGCCCTAATGAACAATAAATTCTAAATTAACCTAAGAAAATATAAAATTATTTCAAGTTATTTAAAGACGTTACTCTCCTGAACAAAAAAATCAAGGTTTACTATAATCTTTTCTTTTTTTTATATAGACTTTATTTGACGGCGTTGCAATATTATAAGTTGAATTTTACTCGAAGCTCATCAACAAGAATTCTTCTCTTTAATCTAGAATATAATTATAAGAATAACCAATAAAACTGATCATAGTATATGATTAAAAATTTTTTTTTGAATGATCTTTAACACAGCACTAAAGGTGAAGAAAACCTCTGAATTACAGTCAATTAATTGTGCTTATGTTAGATTCAAATTACTTAAATTGAGGATCTAATTCTTTTTAATTCTAATGAGAGTTTAAAAGTAATTAATTAAAGAATGTTTATCAACCATTATAAAGCCACTATCACCATCAATATAAAATATAATCAAGTCGATTTTACTTAGAAAAACAGTTCAACGCGTTTACTATATCACCTGCTAAAATTCGTACCTAGATGTCAGTAGTATAACCTTCCCTAACGTTAGTAGAGTGGCCGCATTAAAAATAACATAAATGGAATATTTTTTTTTAGTGTTGGTGCTCTAATCTTTACACTGTGTAAATCAATAATAATCTTAAGCAGGCTCTACATTCTCGCAAAGTTGACCGACGAGTACGAGAGTGTAGAAGGCCACTTCGTTATTTCTCGAGGTTGGTACTATTCGGGTGTCAGTCAACTACAGCAAGGAACTTTTGCGAGAATGTACCTATAGCTTGCTTCAGAAGATTTGACTAGTAATCACTAGAATTTTTGAAAATTTCTTTTTACATCTTTATCTTAACACAATTTTAAAATGCAAAAATGAGCAAAACTAGTCTTACTTTTGCCGTTGGAAAGAAACCAGGCTCTAAACCGGGATTGAGATTAAACTTTACAAGATCAAGATTAAAAGCAAGATTATACACATATGTGCCAGCAAGGCCAAAATTAAAATTCTTAGTGCAAAAATAAGACTAAGACCAAGATTCGTCTTATATATACTCACAGGTAAATAATGATGCAGTATACACGACGCTAACATTTCAACTAGTGTGTATTGTCAGTTAAAAATATTAAACTGAAAAGTTTTAATCGGTTAATCCACATGATTTGCAGCAGTAGAAACTTTTTACAACTTTCATTTTTATATTAGATACAAAGCGGCTTGCATTTACATAAAACATTCTGTATAATAAAAACTCGTTGATACGTTAAACCGATTAAAATTCTCGGTTATCTAAAAATCTCTTTCAGATAATAATACGACGATAAATGAAATAAATAAACTCCAGATTAAAATTTCAATAAAAAATCGTAAACATTAAACATTGTCAGAGTTGTCGTATAATTTTGAATTACGTAGTTGCTCCTAACAAACGAACTCTTGAACAAATTTACCGTCCAATAATTTTTTAATGTACATGATTTTTATTATTTTCAGAAAAAAGAGCAAATCATAAAATATAAATTCAACTTGAGTTTTATGTGGTGGTGTGTACTACACAAACAAGCTAGGGCAGCGGAGAGTCGGCCGGGTATTAAATTTCAAAAACCCACATGCTATGATCACATACATTGCTATTTAAATTTGTTGTATATTAACCTTTTTTCCATGACTGCCATATCAAAATGTACACTTATTATATTTTGTAACGCTACATTAATATTATTAGTTACAATATGTATTGTTTATTTATAAACAATATGTGTGTATGGTAGTGGTGTACATATAAACATATTTAACACTTGTAACTAATTAATTTACTTAGTTAAGTATGCACTCCAATATAGATTTACTTTGTGTCTAATAATTAAAACAATAAATATAATTAAAATAAGAGCGAGTGGGTATTGCAACGAAGGGGCCTCCCTCTTGCAACCTTTTTGCAAAATAAAAACAAAAGGTAAAAATATAGGCTATTTTATCCTCAAGTGACGGCACTGGAGTCACTCATTCAAAGATACAATCAACAGCACGGAAATTAACTTGCATTTTATGATTAAAATGCAATGTTCATACTCAGAATGTTGAATTTTTTTTGAGGGAACATTATTTTATACCGCGCATAAGTTACTTTATGTAAAGTAAAACCAGAAATGAAATGACTTTTTGAGAGCGTTAGTAAGGTTGCGCTAATCCAGATAACGCTTCCAGATAACGCTAATCCAGATAATCTCTCCATTACACGAAGAAAAAAGATTCTGAAAATATATCTTTATATTTCTGAGAGAATAAATTAATATAAAATTCATTTTTTTCATATTTGCTAACTAGTGATGAGCAAAATTAGTCTTGGTCTTGCATTTTTTGCAAGACCAAGACTATGTATACCAAGAGCAAGACCGAGACCAAGACTATAAGTATGGCTGCAAGACCAAGACCAGAGCGAACCCAGAGCGTATCGAGAGCGGTACTATAGTGTAGAACGAGCTTTATTGGTATCTACTAAATTATACTGGTATTGAATTTAATGAAAAAACACCAGGATAAAACTGCAAATCCAAGACTTATTTTGCTCATAGCTATTTCTAATAAAAAAGTATGGTTAACCAAAATTTAAATTTATTTTTCTTCTTAGTTCTTTTAATTTTGAACGTGTAAATTAAAAATCACAAAGTGATTGAAAAAATTATCCGGATCGGCCGGGAATCGAACCCAGGATCTCCTGGTAACTAGCCAGGTGTGCTATCCGTTACACCACCAATACTACGTGTGTTTAAAATGCAGACAAAAGTCTGTCATACGTAGTAGTGTTTCACAAGCACTCGATAATATTTGAAATTGAAAAATTTTGAACGTAATTAATTTTTCTTGTGGGAAATTTGATGGTTTTGCAATCAACTTCTTCCTCTTACGTTGACCATTTCTATTCTATTGCGTGTATCCGGATAATTTCTCTATATAAACCCTTTCAAAATTCAGAGTATCCAATTTTAATTTACCGGAACTGATCTAACACAATACCAAATGTAGACAATTTACTTCGCATATTAATATTATACATATTATGTTTATTTTTGTCGGCAATTGGTACTCACATGTACACACATATCCAACAAAACGTATTTTTAATTATTATTATTATAATGAATGATATAAAATAATTAAAAATGTAAATTAACATTTAGAAAAAAAAATGTTATTTATTAGTGATACAATAACATTAAAGTAATTTATATATGTACACGTAGGTATAGTACAGAAAAAACGAAATTAGTAATGCATACGATTAATTAATTAAAAAAATTATACTATCAGTGATGGATCTTGTAAATGATTTAATTGTAAAAGATGAGAAACTATATTCGTTTCCATATGTCAGCGGCACTAGTAGTATCATCATCAGTAACTTGCATATACATATAAATGCCGTTTAATATTTTTAATTAGTGTAGGTAAGTACGGGAACTGTCGGATACTGTATTTTTTGATGAAAAAAAGAAGTAAAATATTTTCAGCAAATATTGTATTAGGCCTAACGTTACAAGTATTTTCAGTAGGTACAATAGATGCGATTTTCGTAAGTTAGAAAGAAAAAGTACAAAAGAGTAGAAAAATGATTTTCGAATTTCGAGTTCCGTTCACATTAATTTGTTCAATAAAATTATTTTAACGTTTTTAAATTAATTTTAATGTGAAAAAACCGGGTTTGAGTACCAATTTTATTAAATCCACTTCTGTCGATTCGAGATTACCATGTCGTATTATTTTTTTTCCTCACCACCGTGATGGCCTCAATCAAATCTTTACCATTCTGGTTATCCAATGTTACCAAAGGAGAGCGATAATATCTCGTTCATATGGAAGCGTTAAGTGGCGAGTAGTACGTAGAATACATAAGTAATAATGAGTGGTTAAGTAACCTATTTATGCGTTCTACTTACTATTTACTATTTAACGTCTCGGTGTAAGCGAGGCCTAAGAATGGTATATTTAGTTACCAATTTAGTTAACAATAGTATATTTAGTTAACAAGAAAGTAAATTAAAAAAATATTTAAGTAATAAGTAAAACGCATTTAAGTAGGTTAGTTTACTCTATAAACTTATTTCTGTTGTACTTTTCTGTACTACGTATGTTTTATTTATCATTTTATTACTTATCACTTCCGTGTGTACGAAGTATTCGATTTTTTTTTAAGAATAAAATTAATAGTATTTGTTGTTATTGTTTAAATAAATGTAAATCGGACATTTTTTCAAAGACAAGTTTTTATCCTTAACGCATGTAGTGTTAAAAAGGAAGTTGTACACAAAATCTTTCAAACATTACAAAAGGGAAAATTAACATTTGCAACAATGAAGTACCTATAGATAGCTAGGACTCCTTGGCATTGAGCAGAAGTTAAAAAAGGAATAAATGTGATGGAAATAAAAGTGCAGCCATAAAGTAATTATTATTGTATACTTGACACAAGAGGAAAAGGTGACAAATTGATCAAAACACGTATTACATTTTCTTGGTCGAAAACCAATATCTACTTGATTTTCACTGTTTAAAACCGGTTTGTTTGGTCCTTTAAATTCACCCGTTCCGTAGGTACTTATCATGCATTTTCAGATATGTCTATCTGCATGTCATGAATTACTACTCTTTTACATTTAGAGAGCTCCTAGAAAACATCCTATTTCGACATATCCGACATTCGTCACCCTTACTCTGTTTACTTCGCATTGTTTCTCTCTTTTAAATAAAAATCATTCTCACAATAGAATATGCAGTGGAAAATAAAAATTAATAAAAATCCACTAAGCAACAAAAAAACATTAAAAATTCAATCACATAGCAGCATCCATACAAAACAAACGGAGTGTGTATAAAAATGATCTATATCTTTATTTGAAACATATAAATAAAAGTGGTTGTTCTAAAAACCAGATTGTTCGTTCGTTTGTTACGTTGCGTTGCTGCATTCGTAGACAGCATCATAGCCGGCTGGTATGCAGCCAACTTCATTGTGTTGTATGTATATAAGTGATTCTCTTCTTTACTAACTCACTTACTAACAGATAGGTACGATATACACATATTATTATATTCTCTGGCTGCCCAAGCAACATTTCTTTTCACAGACAAATTCAACAAATTCTTCACTAGTGCTCTTGGTGACGAATTCATAATTAAAGCAGGCTACGTAATTAACACAAATAATTAAGACGTGTTTTCTTTGTTGTGTGATAATTGTACGTAACGTACGGTATACAAGCGGTATTAAAATGTATAGGGTGTTTTGGAGCTGCTTTTTTTGTCATACTGCGTTTATTGTGTTTTATGAAAATATATTCTGAACAAAGTTGCGTTTATTTCAAGTTAAGTTTATGTTTCTTCAGTGTAGGTATTTTTTCGTATTCAATTGGTAATTAAATCAACTTTTGTTGTTAACACCAATTAATTTATGTTTTAATTGTTTTGGATGTGTAGAAATTTGGTATAATGATCGGGCAAGACCAGTGCATTTATTTAAATTTTAAATATTTATGCGTTGAGAACCTTTTGAGGAGACAACAAATAAAAGTATGTTTCTTTTTATGGTGCGTTCACAGAGCGATAAGCGGTAAACAAACAGTAAGTAGACCAAGTGAAGTTCCGGGTACTTGAAATGTCACAAATTGACCAATTTTGTTTATCCAAAACCAATATTTACATGATTTTTATTGTTTAAAAATTATGTCCCACTCGAGATTGAGTTTGAGTCAAGTATCTCAATAACATTTTATAAACACCCGGACAATTCGTCTACAGTAGTATTAAGCGAGCTGTGGCGAGAAATTTTCCCAAAGACGGGTAGAATTAACCCTGGAACGACAAGGCTCTGTTATGGGACAAATTTAGCAAGTGAGTGTCATAAATGACACCTATAATACACCGGTTTTAGTGTGTCAAATCGATATTTAATTGATGTCAGTGTCAACGTCTATCTGTCTGGATGGTATTCAAATTTTTATCAAAAAAGAAACTTATTAGATTATTGTCAACTTCTATATTATCAAAAGTTACACCTCTGAAACAAAAAACGTAGGTGTCATGTATGACACCGATTTGTCGTTCTAGGGTTAAAAATGGGAAGAATTATTTTTAACAGTGTACATATACTACACGTGAAATAAATACGATTTACCAAAAAAAAATTTAATAAAGGTCTCATAATAAGTGACCAGTCTCATAATAAGTTTCTGGATACTGGGTATCTTTTTGTGAACATTTCAGAAAACCATAGCTCGCTTATTATGCCTCTTTAATTAAAAAATTTTTTGGTACCTAAATCGTTTTCATTTATTTTACTTACCTGTAGTATACACTGTTAAAAATAATGCTTCCGATTTTTGAATCTACCCTTTTTTGGGAAATTTTCAAAACGCCATAGCTCGCTTGCTATAAGAGTTTTATTAAATTTTTTTGGTAAATCATCATATCTATTTTACGTTTAGTATACAATGTTAATAGTAATGCTTCGCATTTTTTAATTCTACAACTTTTTTTTTGTGAATTTTCAAAAAATTATAGCTCGCTTTTTATGCGACTTTTATTAAAATTGTTTTTTGGTAAATAATATTTGTTTTACGTCTACTATACACATAGGCGGGATTTCAAGAAAAATATTGGGGGGGGGGGGGCAAGGAATATATTTAATATAAAAACCACCTTAGGAGATTTCTAGAATAGCAACCAGTTCAGGTCGACAAATGCTTGACTTAATTTTTGCATCCTCAGCCGTTTTCTTCTGCCATATCATTTTATTTTTTTATTCGCAGGAATATTGGGGAGGCAATTGCCCCCCCCCCTGCTCCCCCTAAATCCCGCCTATGACTATACACTATTAAAAATAATGCCCCTTAATTGATGTTACCCTATAGAAGTCACATAAATACACAAATTGGATTGATGTTTATGATATATCACGGGTCTTGCAGAGAATTCTATCATATCAGTTATTTAGCAATAGTGATGAGCAAATGCAAGACCAAGACCAAGACTTGGCAGTCTTGGTGTTGATCTTATTCTTGCATTAAGAATCTTGGTCTTGGTCTTGCTAGAGCAGTTTCAGTCTTGGTCTTGGTCTTGGTCTTGGTCTAGGTATTGCTAAAAAATCTTGCACTTTCTTGCATTTTTTTATACCGAATTTTTTCCTTCTAAAACAGAATTTTCTCTCTTTACGGTATTAATTATACTTTCAAACTAATTACATCCTTACAGAAGAAACAATGAGTGTATTCTTATTACGCTACGATCCAAGTATCAGATTTGTTATAACTTGTCCGGATAGTCCGAACATTTTTTTTTTATTCCACTCCACTCCATTTGCAGTGATACTATAGTGTGGATAAGAAATGAATAGTATTCGGCACTGTAATGTGAACACAGTAAGATTTTGTCGGACTGGATGAGAGCGTATCGAGAACAACACTCTATAGGATGGATCAAAGCTAATCTAGCAAGAAAAATATGAATATTAGTATGGTTACAAGACCTATACCAAATCTCGAGTGAATAAGACCAAAAAAAGCAAAACCCTTGTTAAAAGACACCTGCCAGAGACTAGCCAGGTATTGTTGTTAAAATTGTTCGAAAATCTCCATTTGCTTATTTATAATTTACTAGAATTTTTGAGAATTTCTTAAAAATCTTCACTGCAACACTTTTTAAAAACTTAAGAGTGAACAAGATCAAAAATTAAATTTTTATACGTGCCAGGGAGACTAGGATACTAAGATTCTTAGTGAAGCAAGCACAAAGTCAAGATTACTAGGGTTTTGGTCTTGGTTCTGGTCTTGGGTTTGTTGTTCATCATTAATCCGAGGTATATGAACGATTTTTATTTTAAAATGTGCCAACAAAAAGCAGACCCTCTATAATCTGAATTCACCTAGCGTTAAAACTCTCAAATTTTATAAGAAAAGTACGGAGTCAAAAGTACGGAATATATACAGAATTTTTATCTTTTTTGAAACTTCTTGATTTCAGTTGCTACAATAGAAAAAAGACACTTACTTGTTTGGAGAAAACGGCGATATCCTCGTTGAATGACTCTGACGAACAAACATCGCCGCCAGCAACTCCGGGATCTCGTGGTGTGCAGGTCGCTAGTTCACATTTTTCGAATATAAGCGCAAGTAACGGAAATAACGGGTGTCTACGAAAAAAAAAAAAATTTAAATTCAGTAAACAGAAAAAAGTTAAATATACGCCTTAATCAACAAACTTACCCGTAAATCGCGTCCTTATCCCTTTTATGAACGTCCGGTACCGCAGGACCCATTACATGATTGGCCGTTAACGCAGCGGGACTAACGTGATTTGCCGCTGCCACGCTTGCCGCATGGTACGGGTGCATTGCGGCCGCGGCTACCGCTGCCGCGTGGTTCATATGTGGTGAATGGTGCGCTGTCGCCGCAGCTACTGCCGCGGCCGTACGGTGTGGATCGTACATACCGCCCCCGCTACCTGCACTACCACCCCCTGATCCCGCATCCATGTAGCCCGGGTGTATTCCATCATCGTACTAAAACAAAACAAAAAAACAAAAACATATTAATAAAATTTGTTTTCACATTCAATTTAGCAAATGAGGCGTTTATTTCCAAAAGCCGTTAATTCCATATTCAGTAAAATGTGATAGTTTACGGTTGTCTATGTGTATCCATGAAATAAATTATGAATGATGAAAATAAACCATAATTTTATCAAATAAGTCTATTAGAGCCTGAGAAAATTTAATACGAAAACAGAGATAACTGATTTTGAAAGTCACCAATGGAGTTGTTAGTGGGGTTAGGAATGCATCAGCAATAAAAATGATGAAATTTAGAAGTTTGAATATTTAAAATATCTATCTTTTAAATATTCAACTTCTAAATTCTAAATTTAATTTATAAATCAAATGTTGGTACCATCTATTATGGTACTGATAACATAATTCGGTAACTACATATTCCAAAATATAGACAATCAGACCTATATTATGTATGATGTTTGCATATATTTAGGAGTAATTCGATTAATGAAGTTATTACCTATTTCTGAAAGAAACCAGTAAATATCAAAACTGTTCGAGTATTGAATCGCGTTCGAGTATAGGAGCTTTTACGTTAATTATATAATTGAGTTTCCATTGGAACTGTTGCCTGCCTGCTGCTGATATTTTGGGAGCAACTCAGTTATATGTATAAAAAAACAAAAGAGTTTCTTAACTTCCAATGCCAACTTTTTTCAAATCGAATATAATTAACGTATCACAACAATTTCTAATTGTAACTATGTTGCCACATTCAAGTATTCTGACTGAAAAATATGGGATATGCCGAAATTTAGAACTAATCAGATCCTGGGAATAGCGGCTAAAGAAATTTTGCAAAAAGTGAATTTACTTTTGACATATTCAATGAACTCTTGGAAGTTAGCGGGTTTTGAAAATATACACCTCAAACAAAGGGTTAAAAAATGATTGTTACAATGCGTTGGCGTGATAATTTTTTTTACAGATCATGTACTTCGTTTTCCAGACTAAAATTATTACGAAATAATATATTAACATTAAAATAGACATAAAAATTAAAAATATGTTTCTTTTTTTATATTATATATAAAAAAAATATAAAGTACATTTTTAAACAGCTATAAAAATTGTCGTAAAATTAAAAATCTATATAAGTACGAATAGTGTTAACACTCATATTCAAATATAACGATATTAAATTTAAAAAATAAAAAATAAATAAAATACGTTCTCAGAGAAAAAAAAAATGGGAGACACATAATTGGAATATTTTAATCAGAATCTTCTCCGACATTATCAATGAACAGAGGAAACCTTTCAAAAACTGTACTTATTTCAACTTTTTTTTTTGTTTTATTAACTGATTAAAAAAAATATTTTATGTTTTTTATAACAAAATTGTAATATGGCAATGAGGCATTAAGCAAATATACCTGTAAGCTATTTTCCATAAAAGATACGTCACAGTCTCAGATTATTAGTTATTTAGATTTACATAAAATAAATACAATGTGATCTTAATTAATCTTGATTTTTTTTCTTGTTTAATGTTTCGAGTGATAAAAACCTGAAATACTGTTAATTTACAAAAAAAAAAAAAAAAAGATAAAATGTAGCTGAGTTGTGTGATAATTGTTCTGAATTAAAGCAAAATAAGACATATAATTACTACTTTATTGTAAAAACAAAATTTGTTAAATTTTGAAAACACTGAAGTCCTTATATATTTTTAGCGAATTTCGAAAACTCGAAATTCAGCTATTACAGTAGGTGTCATGACGCAATCTGAGTCCGGGACTATGGCAGAAATCTGTTTTGAGGTCCCTAGAATACGAAAATGATATTCACTAAAATTTATATATATATATATATATATATATATATTTATGTGTTCCCACGATAACTCTCGAACGAAACGTCTAACGCTTATGAAATTTTGTGTGCGGACTGGATTCTGAATTGGCTTGGCTAAGTTCGTTAGCCAGACACGTCGGATGCCCAGAAGTAGGTTTTCTGGCCATTTTTTATCATTCGATCCTATCATAAGGCAGTTCAATTTTTACATCGTTGAAAAGGAAAAAAAAAATTATGAAGAAAATATTCTTATAATTTTCTTTCTATTTTAAGTATTTTTCGAGAAAATGTAAATTTTCACTTTTATTCTTTCTTTGTTAGTCTAATAAGTAATTTATATTTATATCTCAGTTCTTTATTAAGTATAAAAATATTTCACTTTTTTATTAAAGAATTTTGTGAGAACAAGTGAAAACTATTCACATATATTTGATATAACACACATACATGTATAGAGTTTTGTTTCTCATTTATTGCATTATAATTAGCATGGTTCTATCCCATGTTAAAAAATGTAAATTAAACAGATTTTCTAAGCTAATGTAATGAAGAATTTTTTTTTTTTTTATTGAATTTTTAAGTAAACAAGAAATTGAAGATTATGTTATGATATAATATTATTAAATATATGAAACAAAACAAAATATATATAATGTACATATGTATGCACGGAAAAATATTTTGAATCGATTTTGAAAATTTTTTCACTAATAATTAATAATGTTAAAGAATTAAACCATTTCAAATGTATTTAAGGTATTTTATGTGAGGTCAAGGTTTTCGGGACCTAAAAAGGCAAGAAATTAATTAACCAATCGATTTTAAAAATTTTTTCACAGTTAGTAAGTTAAAGTATTTGAATTAATTAATTAAATGATGTCCGCAAGAAGCGTAGGGACTGCCATAAGTTATATGAGATCCTTAGAACCCTTTTCTTACTGTTAGAGTACTAGACTTGTATGAGTTTCGCCAGGATTTACTGATCCCATAATTGTAAAAAATAAACGACCAATTTTAAAAATTTCTTCACTGTTACAGAGCTAAACTATTTTAGATAGATTTAGAATACATTATGTAAGGTCCGCCAGGGTCCACAGGACCCAAAAGTGTCAAAAATAAACTAACTGACCGATTTTGAAAATTTTTTCACTGTTACAGAGCTAAACTATTTTAGATAAATATCGATTACGTTATGTAAGGTCCGCCTCGGTCCATAGGACCCAAAAGTGTCAAAAATAAACTGCCTGATCGATTTTGAAAATTTTTTCACTGTTACAGAGCTAAACTGTTTTAGATAAATATAGATTCCGTTATGTAAGGTCTGCCAGGGTCCATAGGATCCAGAAGTGTCAAAAATAAACTAACTGACCGATTTTGAAAATTTTTTCACTGTTACAGAGCTAAACTATTTTAGATAAATATAAATTACGTTATGTAAGGTCCACCAAGGTCCATAGAACCCAAAAGTGTCAAAAATAAACTGACTGACCGATTTTGAAAATTTTTTCACTGTCACAGAGCTAAACTATTTTAGCTAATATAGATTACGTTATGTAAGGTCTGCCAGGGTCCATGGGATCCAAAAGTGTCAAAAATAAACTAACCGACCGATTTTGAAAATTTTTTCACTGTTACAGAGCTAAACTATTTTAGATAAATATAGATTGCGTTATGTAAGGTCTGCCAGGGTCCATGGGTCCAAAAGTGTCAAAAATAAACTAACCGACCGATTTTGAAAATTTTTTCACTGTTGGGGAACTAACTATTTTAGATAGACATACATTACGTTATTTAGGGTCCGCCAGGGTCCATGGGACCCAAAAGTGGTAAAAATAAACTAACCGACCGATTTTGAAAATTTTTTCACTCTTACAGAGCTAAACTATTTTAGATAAATATAGATTACGTTATGTAAAGTCTGCCAGGGTCCATCGGATCCAAAAGCGTCAAAAATAAACTAGCCGACCGATTTTGAAAATTTTTTCACTGTTGGGGAGCTAAGCTATTTTAGATACATATAGATTACGTTATGTAAGGTCTGAAGTGTCAGTAGGACCTAAAAGTGTCAAAAATAAAATAACTGACCGATTTTGAAACCTTTTTACTATTACCAAGGTAAACTATTTTAGATAGGTACAGGTTGTGTTATCTGAGATTCACAACTGTCCTGCGGATGCAAATGCGGCGTAGAATGCTACACAACGGGTTTTGAATATATATATATATATATATATATATATATATATATATATATATATATATATATATATATATATATATATATATATATATATATATATATATTACATAAAGTCCGCCTAGAATATACGGTCGAGCTGATTTTTTAATGAGGTCCACCGGGATCTTGCAGATCCGAAAACGCCAGTAATAAGCTATCGAACCGATGCTAAAAAATTTCTCACTGCTAGAGAATTAAATTATTTTAGATGGATACAACTATGCTGCACAAAATTCGTTCGGGTTCTTGGGTCCCCAAAAATACCAAACCTAATTACCCAGCTGATTTTAAAAATTCTTTTACTCTTAGAAAGCTAAACTATTTTAAATAGGTACAGGTCTTAGATGAGATCCGCCAGTGCCCAAGATTTGGAAATTCGCTATGTTATGCAGATGCTGCGACAGGGGTATTTTTTTAATTTAGAAGAAGTGGTTATTATTTCTAATAATTCTTAAATTGTCTAATGATTTATAAAAATCTCTGTGAATAACCAAACAGAAAAATGTTTTTATTCTTAACATTCCGAGAAATTCCTTTTTCTGCAAAAACAAAAAAAAAAAATGCAGTTGAATGTTTTCGAGAAATAAGAATCTACAAGCTGACCTTTACTATTCGAAGAATATGCATTCTATCCATATTAGTAATGAGCAAGACCAGTCTTAGCCTTGCGGTTTTCTCTCAGTTTTAGCACTTTTTAGAAGACCAATTGCCAAGAACCATACATATACCCTAGCAAAACCAATGTCAAGACAACAAGTATAGCTGTCAGATAAATACATACCAAGACTCCAGTGAACAAAATCAAGATAAAAACAAAATTCTTGCTAGAAGATAGCTAATACCGTTACTAAAATGCTTGAGAAATTTCCAGTATAGCATCTTAATTGATAAGTTACTAGAATTTTTGAAAAATTTTTAAAAATTTTCAGTTGTAATACAATTTAAAGATGCAAGAATGAGTGAGTCTTGCAGCATTTTTGAACAAGACCGAGACCACGACTGAATTGTACAAGATCAAGACTTCGAAATACCAGAAAATAAGTTTTAATAAACAATTTTTTTTCTCAGTAACGAATAGTGCAATTGATATAAAACTTTTTGGAGTATATTATACGTAATTTAAGACATACAAAAAATTTTCTTTTAAAAAAGTAAAAAAAATAAAGAACCTTCCCATAGAAACAATCTAAAAAAAAAATTGGCGAACATATGAAATTTTTAGATTTTAAAATTATACATATTTATGGAAATTAGTTTCTTTCGAATATCAGGAAGAGCATTTTAAAGAACTTGAGAACTTTCTAGTCGTTTCAAAATAGACTTCTTAGACTTTGTTGAAGATTAGCTATTCGTAAAATTGCATAATTAATATCATCTTAATTAGTATTCATATTACATTCATCAATTATTTTATTACCATAAGAATTTCAATGTGCATCGTATCTTTACCATGATCACTCCTTATGAATTAATTGATTTATCACTGCAAAACAGTTACTGATTAAATAATTTACGTGCATAGATAATTATATTCTGATGAGAATAATTATTTTTCTCAGCGGTAATTAAATTCTGGAAAAAACTATCCCGTCATCGTCAATTATTGTAGACGCGTCACCAAGAAGTATACCTACACGAACATGAACATGTTATATGTCACACGTCGCGTAATTAACGACGACTAAATGTCGCCATGACGTGCGAAAAAATAAATCCAACAAAAGTTACGACAGCGTCTATATCGAAAAATTCTTCTCGCCGTCTCCAACCAGTGGACGCAGAAACGTGCTTGTACTAGCCATTTTAAATTATTGATAACAGACAAGCTAATCAAGGTGTTCTGTAAAACTTTCTACCTGACGTGACGTCCTTATTCCGTCTGTTAGGTTAACATTCTCTGTCAAATTGGACAGCCCAAGGCATCGTGTCAACCATAAGAAAAAAAATCCTATATCCGTGTGTGAACAAGAATAAGTTGCAGATTTACGTGCACTCTAAGACATAAAAACAGTTATTGCGTAATGCAAAAACGAAGACGTTAGTACTTGACAGTCAGAGCGGGAATTACGTAAAGCCACTTGGGCCCCGAGGCCTTCACACAATGGGGGCCTCCACAAAATCGAATAAAATTTCAAAATTATGGAATAGGATAGAAAGGATAAGCGCCTTCTTGTTTTCTTTTTAGCGCCAACCCTATTTTTGGGGAAAATTTGAAAAACTTCGGAAGTTCTGCAAGGACACCCCCACAAAAGCACACAGGTACACCCACATGTGAAATAATCAGGGGCCACCACATTAAGTGTCTCGAGGCTTCCACAAAGGTGAATCCGGCCCTGTGGACAGTACATCTTCGTTCATGACTATCATTGTCTTGTACGCATTCAAAAGTCAAATCAGTGTTTAATTTTAAAGTAGTCGCTATGGCCAGCGGCCAGAGATTTACAAAGGGTCTACAAACAGTGCTCTATTACATATCCCTAATCAACACCATTAATGTTTCCATTAAGCATATTGAACTCTTGATGCGTTAAAACTGTTTAGAGACCTCAAAATTTCATTACTGCATTTCATTCGTCCGAACCCTCTAAAAGCTGATAATCAAAATTTTAGATCAACATGAATGACTGTTTAGGTACTTACAATTTGCTTAATTAGTTTCTGTTTGGAAATTGATTGTATAAATAGAACTTTCGTGTTTATTTATTTGAAACTTTAAGCTTTCTGAAAAAATTCTTTTTTTGTAAAACTACCTAAAAGGTTTCGAAAATCTTGTATAGTATTGGAGGAAAGTAAAAAAAAAAAACACTTCATTAGGTCATCCGGAAAGTTCGTGCCATTTTCGGAGCCGCTCGGATGAATTCCTATTTCTGCAAGTAGCAACCGCAAACGAAACATGCAACAACAACAACACTATCGGCTAACACATGTTAGTGTTAGGCCGATAGTGTTGCTTGTAATATCTATCATACATCTTTAAACAGTCTTTGAATAATTTTTTTTTTGTCAGTAATAATGAGCAATCTTAGACATTAAGGAACATCATGTCATGTTATATGAGTTTAAAAAAGGTAGGTACTAATGCAGCTGATGCAACGAGAAATGTTTGTAGTGTTTATGGTGATGATGTGCTTTCTGACAGAACTTATAGAAATTGGTTTGCTAGACTTCAAAACGGTAATGTTTCTTTGGAAGATAAAGTTCCATCCGGTCGACCTGTATATATTGGCGATGAATTTATCCGTCAACAAATAAAAAGAAACCTGAGGCAGACTGCTAAGAATTAGCGGCAACTTTTGAGCATTCAGTTTTCGGCCATTTGAAGAAAATCGGGATGGTCATTTACACGAAAAACAGCACAAACTTTCCGGATGACCCAATATATATATACACAAAAGGTAAGTAATTTTTAAAAATTTTAAAATACCTTTTGAGAGGAAGAACTAATATAAAAGTGGGTCCATCTCGCCTGATAGTATCTACTTGTAACTACAGAAAGATAATCAGTGTTAAAAATATTTTTAGGTACTCAAAACTGACATGGAATGCCACTTCTAAAAAATTGCAAAATATTTTTTTTTTAAATGTATTTTTCGTTGTTTTATTCACAGACTTGAAGCTTTAACTTTAACTCAATTTGTTCCAAACCAAATAGGTAAACCAAACAGGTGATAGATTCTCAAATTTTGCTTGATGAAATATACAGCGAAGGATCTCAAATCTTCAATTTAAAATACATTTTTCTTGTTTCATGATTATTTCTCTAATTAAAAAAACGTAATTAAATTTAAATCAAATTTTATTTATTTACTATCTCTGTCGCAATAAAATACGTCTGTATCTATATAAAACATTAAGATTAAAAAAACATAAAGATGGGTTGAACTTCATTCATTTCAATTTCTACCTCGGGCATATAATTTTGTTGATAATTAAAAATGCAGATTATGTCAATTTTAAGTCCAGACCAACGAAAAACAATGATGACGGTCTGTCTGTCTGTCTGAATGTTATAAACAAAAAAAAGCTATACAAAAATAGCTGGTTATAAAAAAAAATAAAAAATATCGAAACGAATCCAAATCCATTACTTTTGTAATTAATTATGCAAATCTATTTCTGATTACCTTAATTGCTACAATTTGAAATAAGAAAAATTACGTGTGGGTTTTATAATTAAAGCACAAATCTCTTGACTAAAATCACAAAGTCATGTAAGTGGAATGACATTAAATTTTTTTTGGGTAGATACCTTTTTAGAAATATAAAACATTTTGTGTTGTTATAGTTTAAAAAACCAAACGATTATATTTTATTCTATTAACTTGCGACGTAGAATCTGAAATATTTTTGCACTGTTTTTACTTGACAATACAAGTTTACCATGAGCTAAATAATCTCTAACATTTATTTACAATGTGATCGGTAATATTTTTCAAAATTTGTACTTGATTCCATTTCGCAAAGTTTACGTTTTTGTTAAGGTTTAAAGCATAATTGTTTTTACACTGTAAATTCAAAAACGTTAAAATATTGCACTCTAAAAATTTAAGTATGCTATTCTACACCACTCACGAAGGGTGCCGAAGTACAAAGGCTATTGGCGGATAAGCATGGGTAGAAATGCCCCCGCACGAATTTTGTTGGTTTTTTTCTGCTAACTGCTTTCGATATAAGATTAAAATTTACTGAGTTTCAACCCTTGAAAACTCACCCTTTGGAGGTAAAAAATTATTTTTTGAAAATCAAAAAAAAATTATAATTATATATATTTATTATAATTATATAATAAATTTAGTGGCTTGACGGATTTGGCTGGAATTTTTATGTTTTAGATACCTCTATAGTGTATCTCAGAAAAAATTATCAGCTTCAAGAAAAAATTATAACCCTCCCAAAAAAATTGTTTAATTTTTCAATATTTTTTTTCATCAACTTGTAGCTATGGTACAATCACCAAAATTTTTTTGCAGGCTTCCTACTATGACCGATACAACATATAATTTTTTCAGATTTTTCCTACGGGTGCGTCATAGTTAAAAAAAAATAAAATATCAATATCATTTTTTTTCGAGGTTATGTTCGTTGTACAATCATCAAAATATTTCTATAGGCTCCTCACTTTGATTGATAGAACATATAATTTTTCCAGAATTTTTTTCCGGGTGCATCATAGTTAAAAAATTAAATGTCCGAGAATATTTTTTTAGAGATAGGCATAGGCTTCCGGGTACTCAATCGATTGGGAATCGTTTGCAAATTTTGAATATGTTCATAAGAACGTTTGTGATTCCGTAGTTTTCGAAAAAAAAGAAAATAGTCGACTCAAATCTTAAAATTCCTCGATCAGCCGAACAGCCGTTTTTAAGGGTTGAAAGTCAGTAAATTTTAATCTTATATCGAAAGCAGTTAGCAGAAAAAAAACCAACACAATTCGTGCGGGGGATTTCTACCCATGCTTATCCGCCAATAACCTTTTTGGTGAGTTTATTTGATACGCGAACAAACGTGGAGTCAAATTGAACACTACATTGCACTAACTGGTGTTGAATGATGAACCTATTTATATTGCGTTTCTCCCTCTACAATCCCATGGAGTGCGATATAGCGAAGTCTTACTGTACGCAATAGAATTATCAAGTGACTATAGCCGAGAATATTGTAGCGTGTTCCTGGTTCAGATCTCACACGACCCCATTTTACACGTACAATTTTAAATTTGTTATCACTTAACGTAGAGAAAAGTTTCAACCACTGATTATACTAAAACAAATTACACAATTGAATTTGTAGTGTAACCATAAATTCAACTTTTTAACTAATGTATTTTTTTTTAAATTTCAGCTACGAATTACCTAGTTGATGAAATAAAACAATTTTTGTATCGCGCTAACAAATTCTACTAATTTAGTTTATCTAGATAAGAAACAAATGCATTAGGTACTACACATTTAACCTATCGGCATTTTTTGGTACCTAATAACATTTGAAATCAATCAAATTCATTAGACAATACAAAAATTAATAGCAAATGCAATTATGGATGGAGATACATGGATACATGCCCAGTATTCATATATTATGTATGTGTTACAATTAACTCGCGTATTGTCTCTAACTGTTGTTTATAACATTTTAAATACGTATACATGCTGTAGATGTATAATAGTGGATACATTAAAAATGATTATTAAAACTATTTTTGAAATTAATTGATTCTATTAAAAGAAAAATTAACTGTATTATATGAACGAGTGTACATTTGTATCATACAATCACTAAATTGCTTCAGTAGTAGATGATCAAGGAAATCTGTTACTTACCGTGATATTATTTATTTACGATTTGCAAAAAATTTGCTAAAATAAAAAATTATCTTCTCTCAAAAAGAGCTCTTTATTTACTCATTTACTGACGATGCTTTACATTACACAGACGTTTCTAGGAAAAAAAATAGCGCTATATAAAAAATTTTTACTTGTTTCCTTTTTCACCGAGTTTGAATGGAATTTTCTGAGATGGTTCACGCATGCTCTCACCTGGCTACGCTCATGATTAGAAAACTCATCTCAATTTTATTGCAAACTGACGGGGAGGAAATTCAAAACTGATTGTATAAATAAAAATATGTTCTTAAGGTACCTACCATCACAGTGTAATCGGCCGAAAAATTGCCAATTTTCGCGATTTTTTTTCGGATGGATAGGATAGGGGAATCGGGATGAATTTTTTTACGATTAATACCACTACGTAGCAATCCTACACAAAAATATTTTTTTTATTCAATTTTATTTATTTTTTATACTTATTATAATTTTTTGAAAAAAGTGTCTTTAAAAAAAGGGAAGATATTGGTGCCCACCATTGCGGTCGCAGTTTTAGTTTTCTTGAAATTTGAAAAAATGGCGGCGGTTTGAATAAAAAGTACAAAATTTTTTTTATAGTTTTCCGTGTGGAAAAATAGAAAGATTTCAAAAAAAAAAGCTTCCATAAGTGTATAGCGGCTTACCTACAGGTTGATAATCTATTTGATTTTTTTTCCCAAATGAAAACTGCGGCCGTAATCGTGGGCACCAATATCCGCCCTTTTTTAAAGACACTTTCTTCAAAAAATTATAATAATTATAAAAAATAAATAAGAATGAATAAAAAAAAATATTTTTGGGCATTGTTAAACAGTGGTATTAATCGTAAAAAAAATTCATTCCCATTCCCCCATCCCACCCTTTCGAAAAGAAATCGCGAAAATTGACTATTTTTCGGCCGATCACATTGTGATGGTACCTTAATAGTTTTTATACCTCATTTCAGATACAATTGATCATGAGTTTTCGTTAAAAAGTTAAATAATTCTTATATTCGGAACAAATCAATCTTCTATTCTTTTCTGAAAATAAACTGCAAATTTAAAAATTATGTAAATGCAATAATAAAAGAGATAAAACCAAGAAAACGGAAATTATTTAAATTCAAAGTAACGAAGCATGGTTAAATTTAACTGAAATGAACCATATATTAAATTCATAACACAAAGATGCAATGTAGAAATTATAGTGGACAAATAATTATTTGATAAAATACCAGAGCCATGTTTTTCAGGCACCCTCATTTACATATGCAGGTACATGCTTATTTTGTATAACTTAATACTAATCCTTGATTGGTAAGTTAGTCGAATAATCACCGTAAGCCATTTTCGCTTCATTCATAATTCATAATTCATATTTTTTTTTTTTTTAAATATTTATAAGTAGGTATTAGTAGAATATTTTATATTTTGAAAATGAAATTTTATAATTTACTTGCACTGCTACTTTTAACCCTAGGACGCACATTTCTTAGTAAAATTTTCAAAATCTATATTTTGAAAAACATTACGAGAAGCAATTTTCTGTGATATGAGAACATTATGTCAATACAGTTGTTTATAAAAATAAAGTTTTTTCCCTTAAGAACCCGCAAAAATTAAAAATTTTTCTTTATTAAATTATTTTATATTTTTTGTGGGTTCTTTTTCCGCGGGAAAACTTTATTATTATGTATAATCCAGCCCACAGTACAGCTCAACATAGTGATTTAATACAGTTGTTGTTTAATCTAAGATGGACAAGAGTGAATCCGATTCGCACAATAAAGGCTCCGTACTAATAGTACAATGAACAGTCAACAGACCAAATTAAACTTTTTTTTATTTATGTAGAATTAAACTCAAATCTATGACTCAATAGGTATACTTATTAAAATCAAATAGAAATCAATTTTAGCTTTAGAAATCTACGAGATTAGGCGGCCATTTCTAGAAAATTATGAACTATATCATTAACCCTAGAATCATACGTTGGTCTACGAGAAACGTTAATCATACATCGACATCGTTTTGACGGATGGACTTTTTACGGAAGTTTTAGAGTTTATTTGCAAAAAACATTTTTTTTACATAACAATACTAGAAAAGCGAACAATTAATATTTAAAAAAAATTGGATTTGGGAAAATTTCTTAATGTAAATATTTATTAAAAATTAAAAAGTAAATAAATACATCAATTGTATCATAAAACATGTGTTTCAAATAATTAATTTATGAACTATTATGAGTCAGTGGACATGTGTGACTTTACAGAATGTGAAATTTCTCAGTCATAAATATTCCTGTAGATATGTAGTTATTTCCCCATTAGGCACATTTGTAAATTTTCTAAAATTTGTTAGTAATTTTTCGAATAAGACCTCAAAAAATGGTTAATAAAAATTAAAATATTTTCCACAAATTAAATTGTTAATCTTTTATTAAGTCACTTGAAACGCATTCTTTAGTTTTCGATTCAATATATTAAAACTTCAGTATTATGTCGTCTCTATAAGTCAAACAGCTGTAATCATCTTTCACATTATCATAATCATTGAATAAATTAATTATAACATGCATATCTTTAATAAATTTTAGAAAAATTAGGAAAACTTTTATATGTGAAGTACAAAATCTTTAAAAAAAAAACATCGCGTAATCATACATCGACGTCCTTTTGACGGACACTATTTCAATACAAACAAAACGACAATGACTATAAACAAAATAAATACGTCTTATGTGTTATAACAACAAATAAATTAGATAACAGAAATCTCACAGCAAGCAGGTACCGACAAGTTGTAGTATTGGAGCAGGTAGAGCAGTTCGTTCGTCGTTTTGACGTGTACGTATGATTCTAGTGTTAAGACCACTGGACCAAAAATTATAAAAATAATAATATAATTTTTAGAATCGTTAGAAGTAGTTCCTTCAAATTATACCTTACACGATATAACATTAATTAACACTTTTTCTCTGGACCAAACTGATCGCCGTTTGCGATATATGTGCGCGTCATTGAGACCTAAGATTATGCCAAATTTCAAATTCCTGAGTTCGTTTTACCTTTTAAGGTACGGAATTCTAAATCTTATGGGCTTGTCGGTTGGAATTGACTGACCAAATACAACATATCTACCATTACTGTAGTGTAAATGTGACTATAGTAACATCAAAGTTTATTTAACATCTTCAGTTGTATTAATTACAGAAAGAAAGAAAATTAATTATAAATAATAATTATTTTATCAATTCCGACCGAAAATAAATACATTGCTTAGATACACCAAATTAGTAAAATTACATGCCATACAATTATACTAATCCATGTACAGATCAAATTCATTTAAATATTGATTTTTCAAAATACTTGGATCACTGTGTACATTTGAATTAAAATATAAATTTAAATGCACCAAGCAAGAAATGACATTGGTAGGTACTACAACTCGTATCACTAGTCAAAGATAATTTTCTAGCAATAAATAATTCGATTTGGAATTCAATGGCGTATCATTTACATGTGAATGTTCTAACATTTAACAGTAATATTATAAATACAAATAAATAAATAAATAAATATATAACCAATGTACGTAACAGCTTTTTTTGATTTTTTTGTAAAAATTATATCAATTTCCATAATTATGCAGCATTAATTAATAAAATGTTAATCTAGTTCCTAGTGCTATTTAAATAAATTATTAAATAAACGAGTTTTCAATATGTTGTGTATCCACTGTAAACAACAAATGTTAGTTTCTTGTCTACATTGCAGCGTGTAAAAATTTTTTTTTAATCGCAACCAAGTTGGTTGAGTAATGGCTCAACTAAAAGATGTTTGAGATAAAAGATTTCGAACGAAAACGGTATCGTATCTATTTTTGTATTTCACGGAATAAAATTGTTACTAGTAAAGTTAGTGGTCAAACCGTTAATAAAATGTGAGGATAATAAAATTGGGAACGAGTCATAGCTTTTCGATGCCGTTTTTCATTTTTATCAAAATTGGATATATGTAGAGTAGTCACTAGATATGTAGAAATTCTCTAGTTTTGATGGTAAAAATGAAAAGTTTACATCCAAATTATCCTAATTTTAAGTCACTTCCTGATCAAAGTCAAAGCCTGATCTGAAAAAAAATATTTCTAATTTGGTGATGTCACCAAAGTTACTTTAAAAACCATAGGGTAGGGCGGGGTAAAAAAGACACCACGCAAGTTGGGGTAAAAAAGAAACATACTTTTATTAAACTCAACAGTGTTAAATTTGAAAAATAAAAATTGTAGGTATGTATTTTGTAATAATACTTTTTATTTTTCAAATTTAACACGAGTTTAATAAAAATTTATGTCTCTTTTTTACCCCACCTGCGCGGGTGTCTTTTTTTACCCCGCCTTACCCTAAATAAAAAAATATAATGATAGAATTTGAAGCGTTCTTACTACAAACAGGTACGTAGGATCATTAGAAAGCAAATTTCTGTCGAATTAGTCACATATCTAAAAGAAATATTTTTAATTTTGATGATAAAAATGAAAAGTTTACACTAAAATTACCTTAATCTAACCAATCATCCTAATTTTAATCTCTTCCATAAGACTTCATTTACGAAAAAATAAATTTTTTAATTGATGACGTCACTAAGTTTATTAAAATTTGTCAGTGGCCTCAAAAACCGTAAAGAAAAATGATTAATAAGTTGAGTAAAACTGCAAGCGGTGTCTATAACTCAAATGTACGTAAGTTGAGGTACGCCGGTATTCAAAAATTAAACATTAAGAACAGTAGGAATCAAGTGAAGACAAACAGGAAAACTAAAAATTTTTTCTTTTAAAAGTTTTTCACACAAAGTCAAATCATTAAAATATTTTCCCATGAATAAGTATTGACAACGTCGGTTCATGAAACTTACACTGATAATGATGCAAATTAAAATTAACAACTAATTACAAATGACTAAATATTATTTATGATGCATATTAACTACATATAAGTGAACATGTTAACAAACAAATAATTATCAACATTTATTTACTATTTACTCTAGACTAAGTTTTATAATTAATGATTAAAATAAGAGGAATCGCATTTTTCAAAAAGAGTCACAGAGAGACATATCAATTTTGTTTGAAGACTCTATCACTAACATTTCAGACTAGTGTTATAATTATAAATATGCTAGTGTTATTGCTTGAGGAGTGTATACAAAAAGTAGTGATGGGTATAATCGAATGATATCAGTAATCGATTATTTTCAATCGAGTGACTGTAATAATTGAGTAATCATTAGATTAAGAAGGAAGCACCTTTGCTGCATTGTGCTGTTCATCTTATGCAAAACATCACCGATCACAAAAACTTTATTTTCTTTTATTTAAACTGTCGTGATTGTTTGCAATAGATATACACTCAAATGAAGAGATTCAAATCATTTCCTTATTTGATAATAATACTGTGATTTCTATGGTCAAAAAGGTATTGATGAGTAATGGTCATTCCTCCACACCTTTGAATAATGCCTAACTTTCTTAACAATTAACAGATATATAATGAGTGTGTTCTTCAACAGGAGTAGAAAAAAATATTTACAATTAGGTTATGTATTATTAAAACGTATAGGCAATCCAACATACTTTTAAGTTGTTTGCATGGATAATTGAATTTTGACAGTTAAAATAATAACATTATAAAAAAACAAAATATTTTAATAATTATTCAAAAAAATTAATATTTAGCTTTCAAATTAAATAGAGCAAATTGGGAGCAATTTATATTGACGTAAAGAAATTATATAAAAAAATATTATTTTGAGAGATTTTGATAACTCAAATAACGGAAAAACAAAAAGATTTTTCAACCTTCGGCGCTAACCTCTTTTCGGTAAAGTTACCGAATTTTTTTATTATATCTCGAGATATTTTAATAATCGAATGATCGATTATTTTTCATTCGATTATGCCCATCGCTAACAGAAATATCTACATAATGTAGGTACAGTAAGTACATTGCAAGTGAATCTTACAGTATTTTATTGCATAAAATATGATTTATGTAAAATACTTATTCCATCAACTTTTACTAATTACATTTCAAGAAACTGTTCTGTTTACAGTGTTTAGGCCCGATTTACATTAACGCACCGCTCTCGGTACGATACCACTACGCTCCCGATTCGGTATAATCTTGTTGTGTTCACATTACAGTGCTGATATCATGTTGGCACCTATTGACATTATAATGCTGCTCTGGGTACGCTCCCAGTCCGATACAAATGTTTTTCATATTTGGTATCGATAAAATTATAAATATTTCAAGTTCCTGACTACGAAACGTTAATATTGGAAAGATATAAAGACATAATGCAAAAAACATTCATATAATCATCATCAAAACGCATCAAAAAATATTGTATACTTTTCAGCAAAGGGTTAAATAAAATAATAGGTACAATTCTATCCAGATCCTATTTTCAAAAACATTGGACAACGATCTAGTTTTTTAAATTAACCTCCACAAAATATGTTTAGGTATAAAATAAGTGTTACTTGCCAGTGTTGCATAAGATACACTGCATTGGCCGCATTGATAGTGCATAATGATACGTAGGTACAACTATTAAGGTACAGTAAAGAAAAAAATTATATGGCTTCATAATATGCATATACATATATATATATATATATATATATATATATATATATATATATATATATATATATATATATATATATATATATAAATTTAATACGAGAATCAGCAATTCTAATTTACACCGCTAGTGCTGCTCCAATCCGATTGAGTTAAGTTCCAGTTAAGGGATGTCAACTGAATTTACAAAAGTTCTCAAATTAAAATGCGTTTTTTTTCCATATGAAAGAATCATTGTCAAATTTTTTTATGTACATTAAGGTATCATCACAGTGTAATCAGCCGAAAAATAGTCAATTTTCACAATTTTTGTCGGATGGATAGGATGGCGGAATACAATACAAAAATATTTTTTTTATTTATTTTTATAGGTAATTATTATAATTTTCTGAAAAAAGTGTCTTTAAAAATCTTGAATTGTGTCTTTAAAAGTGTTTAAAAGTGTCTTTATCTGAAAAAAAAATCAAATGGATTATCAATCTGTAGGTAAGCCGCTATGTTCCTTTGGGAGCCTTTTTTTCTTGAAATCTTCCTATTATTTCACACGGAAAGCTGTAAAAGCTTTTGTAGGTACTTTTTATTCAAACCGCCGCCATTTTTTCAAATTTCAAAAAAAAGCTCCCTTAGGTACATAGTGGCTTACCTACAGATTGATAATCTATTTGATTTAATTTTTTTTTCAGCTAAAAACTGCGGCCGCAATTGTGGGCACCAAATTCCGCCCTTTTTTAAAGACACTTTTTTCAAAAAATTATTATAATTATAAAAAATACATATCAAAATAAATAAAAAAAATATTTTTGTATTGTTAGATAGTGGTATTAATCGCAAAAAAAATTGATCCCCATTACCCCATCCTATGCATACGAAAAAAAATTGTGAAAATTGACTATTTTTCGGCCGATCACGCTGTGATGGCACTTTAACATAATATTTGTATTTTATTTTTATTTTGACAAGTTAGCCAGCGAACCATTCAGTTTCTACTGATTACAATTACTGTACCAACATAATATATACATATAGGAAAAAACAATACTGTTTTGAATAATTCATATTTATATGATTTATAATCAAGATTGGAAGACGACATTGTGGAACATATTTGAAATAGCATGCATGGCACTTGAACATGGGAATAAAATTTATTTTAAATGATTCACTCTTTACTCACAAAGTATTTTACTTATCTGTTTTGTTCTTCATCAAAACAACAACCGCGACATCTATGTACATACACGCATACACACATACATACATAATGTCACAAACAATATTATTATGTCAAGAAAAATGACGGCGAGATTAATAATTGCTATTGAGTAATGATCTTAAGTAATCATTTATACAAAACGAAAATGAATGTGTACTTTTACTTTTTATTAAAAAAAAAAGATTGAATTTTGAAAAGATGTACAGTTTTAATTGTTATGGGCTGGTCTGAAGCAAGGATGGATTCAGATCTTAAATCAGGAGAATGCCAAAATATTTTTAGGGACTTCGAGATACTTTCTTTGATATTGTTAATTCAAAAAAAAAAAAAAAAAAAAAATGATCTCAAACACACGCAAAAAAAGCCAACCATGAGCGAGTCCGGCTCATATAATTAGGGATCTGCATCAGTACTACAGTAAGCAGTCAAAATCCATATGAATTCTCCCATATAGTACTGAAATATTAGAAAGTACGTTATTTATTACTGTGCTTTCCTTTGTTATTTCAAAATATTCTCTTTTCAGCAACTATTACATTGTTGAAAAAAACTGCAGTTTTCTGGTAATCTACAACACCGTATTAAAATTTAAATTTTAGCATTAGAAATCCACGAGATTAGGGGGAACGATCATTTCTAGCAAATTTTAAGCTAGATCGTTAAAACCACTTAACAAAAAAATCTATTATCTAACCTGAATTACAATCCTTAAATGTACCTCCTTTTAAATTGTTCTTTGGACAAATTATTGACTGGTGATATATGTGTGCAACATCAACACTAGTGATGTCGGATAATTGATCGATTAATGGGTTTAGTCGACTAATTTTGTTTAAATTTAGTCAGTTTTCAATGGACTATTTTACCCTCGACTAAATGACTAAAATGATTAATTTTTTTTAAATGACTAAAAACGACTAATTTATTTTTTTCCTTTATTATTTATATAAAATTCGTAAAATCAAAAACTAAAAAATTATCCATTACTATGGTTTTTCATTTTTCTTCTTTCTTTTTCTTTTAAAAAAAAATATAATAATAATAAAGTAATTATTAAGAATTAATAATTTATTCAAATTAAGGTTACCCTATTCATGAATTCGACTAAAAATTTAGTCGATTAGTCGACTATTGCTTGCTCTATATTTTCAACTAAAGACTAATTTCGTCTAAAAAGCAACTTTAGTCGATTAATCGACTAATTTCTCTTCAATTCGACATCACTAATCAACACCTAACATTGAGCGAAATTTCAAATTCCTACGTTACATAGTTTTCGAGAAACACCTTTGAGAACTGGGAGTGATCTGATAAGGGTTTTTTTAAAGCGTGGAATCGTAAAAACTACAATTGAATTATTTTAATGAAAAATCTGCTAGAATCTTTTATATTAGAAATAAAACTAGGGAAATACAAAATTTAAATTTTGTATCGCCGCGCTGGTAGAGAGGAAGGTTATGACTTCGTAATCATTCCTTTGAATCCACGATTAGTAAGGAGACATATTTAACTGTAACGTTTGAAATGTCTTTTTTTTTGGTTCAGAACTTTTCGTTCGAAATAAGCTTGTAGTACGAAGAATCCAACAAAATTTTAAAGACGATCAATATAACCGTTTCCAAGATATCTGGTTTCTCGGTAGCAAGTTTTTCTTTTTTAAATTTTGGGAAATGCATTGAAAATTAAGAAACTTTATAAACCGACGAAAAGGGCGAATAATTCCACAAAACATCACGTTACTGCTAAAGTATGCGTAATTAAAGCAAAAGGAAGAATGAGAAATTGGTCCAGAAATGATCCTAACGAGGTTATGTGGTTTTTAAGAGCCTCCTTATTACGTTAACGCACTGTTTATACTCTAATTTACGTTACAATAACTGTTGTAAAAAAAATTCTAATCAAAAAATCATTATTCAATAAATTACATATTATAATAATTTGTCCATATTATCCAAAGACAATAAAATTGCGTTCGTGATCTAGAAAATGTTGTTGACAACAGTGAATGGACAACCAACCGCTGCTAAATTATATATTTATGGCATATAAAATATACTAAAATATAATTTTGAATAATAATTTTAGGTTTTTGCATAAAGTTATAATATAAAATATTTCTATATGGAAAAATAATACATATTCTATTATATACTATCGCACATTATTATATTGTGTACTCTGTTATTGGCATGAATTACAAATTTTAGCATTTTACAAACATACCTACATACATGTTACAATCGGACATTTTATTAAAGTACCCGCGGATCAATATAAAATATGAAAATTTATACGGGAATAAATTTATACTGATTTGAAAATTGACAAAATATTTATAAATTGAGTTGTTTGAGAAACAAAATCCAATAATTCCATACGGACTTGATCATATAAAAATAGCAAACATCGAAAAATTAAGGTCTCAGATTTATTTCATATTAATTTACACTATTTTTAATCGATTTCAAAAACAAGGAGGTTCTCAATTCAACCCGTATGTTTTTTTGTTTTATTTAATTTTTTTTTATGTATGTACACCGATTTTTACACATTTTTGGGCCAATTTACGCCATTCTTTTTTTTAGTTAGGGTTGGGCGGGGTAAAAAAAATACAAAATCAAATCTTTTCATTTTTCCTGTAGAAAATATTTGAATTTTTAGACAAAAAAAATACTGTATGATGTAAAATTGTTAGTATTTTAAGATTTTGCCTGTTTTTTCACTCAAGCGAATGGCATAAATCCATAAAAAAATAAAAACCTTGTTTTTTTTACCCGCCAAGTGGGGTAAAAAAAAGACAGTGGAGGGTAAATAAAAGACAGACCTCTAACTAATAGAATACTGCAAGTACATGACTGGAAGGGTAAAACATAGACAGCTTGGGTAATTAGCAGTACAACACTTTTTATTTCACAACTCTATCTCTACTACAAGATTTTTTATAGATATATTTAAATTTTACGTTTTTTACCAAAAACTTTAGCTAAGATTAAGCAGTAAGAAAAGTCTGAAAAAGTTAACTGATGCAAAAGCTTGACTCACAGGAAATTTCTTTGGACTTTAAATATTAAAACAGTTCTTATTTCACAAACGTACAACTAATAAAAAATTGATACTAGCTCATTAAAAAACCAAATATGCTAATTTGATGCTGTCATTTTTTTACACCACTTTACATAAAGTAAAAAAATATCACAAAATAATCTATGAATGAGTTAAAAATACCTAATGTGTGCAGTAGTTTTGCACCAAATGTTCCTTATGTATTTTGCACAACATAAGGTACATTTTTTTTAAAAAATCGTCTTTGCTTCAAAACGAAGTAATCAAATATGTTAATTAGTTCGGCATAAGATACTTCAAAGATTACTTTATATCTTAAAAAAAAAATTATTCTTTTTAAACAACCATAAATTTTTTTGTTTGAAATAATTAGCTTTTTGTCTCATTCAGTAATTCCATTCTTATTGAATCGGACATAAAGAATATTGATTGAATGGGACATATGTAATACAATGTAAAATTCATGCGATTTACACAGGTTAGTAAAAATATGAAAATGGTCAAAAATCTCAGCGGAAAAGCTTTTTTGGGATAAATGATAAGAACATAAATCTCAGCATTTTTCACGGTGCATCCAACTGTGACTTTGAGATCAAGATCAAAATTCAAGGTCATATTCATAATATCCCATTCAATATCCCTTGTCAAGTAATAAGTTAAAGTCGAAAAATGAAAAGTACCTAGGTATATAATCTCACTATGCAAACAATACTTGTATAATTGTAGTCTATACTAAGCGATTTAATAATCAACTAATACAGTTAATCTAAGCATAATGGTTATTATGGAAAATTTAGTAATTTATGAAAAAATAAAAATTACTTTTTCTCTTTAAAATCGTATTTCATAATTTTTGTTGAAACAAACGCAAAATCGTTAACACACATTTCGTAAATAAAAATAGTTATACAAAAGACACCTAGTGACTGAAAAAGAAATTTCCACTAACGGTTCCTTGTTAGTTAAAATTTATTTGTCCCGTTCTATAATCGTCCCATTCATTAATTCTCTCCCCTACATCGTGAAGCTAGTATCGCAGAGGAATGATGACGGTGCTCAGTACTGCAGCTCGTTTGGAGCCCAGCAACGAAATTAAGTAACCAATCCAGCAGCGAAACAAACATTGTGTGACGCGAGCTTACACCCATACTAAAAACTTTAAGATGAAATTAGTCTCAAAATTCTACAGGTTTCAAAATATTTCTAACAATGTATTTTTGATCATTAAGTACCTATGTAGAAAGTTAAGTAATCATCAAATCAGAATACAGTTAAATTATTAATTTTGTAATTAATCCACTAAAATCTCTCAAAACATGTTTAATTTTAAATCTATTAGTAGTTGGAAAATAGAATAGTTTGTTTACAAACATTAAAAAAAAAAGAGATTTAATTATCATCACAGTAAAAAATTTTTTAATTAATTAAAAAAATAGTATCTATTACATTTTTTTAGTGTATTTTATATTGAAAATATAACGTTAATAATACAAACTACAATGTAAATATATTTTAATTACGTTAGTCGACTGAAGATAAATCATTTACAGGTCAGAGAATCACATATTTGGAAAGTTCACATATACAGTGATACATATTACAATACAGTGGACAGACTGGCTACGTTAGAGCCAGAGAGCTAGTTAGCAACATTATAAACTGTTATGTTGGTAATAATAATATACATATATTAGATACAGAGAGATGTAACCAATGTCGCAAACGTACCTATCACAAGTAAACATACACGAGGTATTCTAAACCTACATATGCGTTATGTATAGAAATGGTACATTTCCACGGAAAAGGAATATCTGCTTCTGTAAGTAATTCTGTATTATTTTCACCCGGAGAAATAAAGTTAATTTTAGTATTTTTTTTTTTATTTAATATGAAAAGCTTTATTTATTTAAACAGCTATACAACTATTTCCGTTTACCATATTCTCTTATCTTCCATGGAGATACACAATATGAACATGTAACATACGAATTATTTTTTAGTCACGGGCCGGTAAAATTTCGGATAATTTTGTGTCACTATTTTGATCTAACCACAGAATTCCAAATATAATACCTATGTATACATATACTAGGTAGAAGGAACGTATCATTCAAATAGATAAGAATACATCTTGTCTAATTTTTGTCTCTACACGAATACAGTATTCAGTTATTGTTCAGATATCGTGCTGTGAATTTCTATAATAATAAAGTGTTTTTTAGTGTTAAATTATTATTAATTTTGTTGAAAATGGTACGTTGTTCCATAATAACGTGTAAAAACTATAGTGGAAATGTTTCTAATTTGGATGATGATATTTCGTATTACTTGTAAGTAAAATTATTTTTAATATTAATAGATTAGAGCGTTACTTTATGGTATTCCATATTTGTAAATAATAAACAAATACCTTACTTTGCAAAATACCATTTTTATTAAAAGTGGTATTTTGCAAAGTAAAATTATTTTTGTTATAGTCATGACATCTTAGTACGCCATATTGCATTTGTAAATATTTTTTTCGTTGGGTGGCGTTAAGTGAAAAAAAGCAGGCACGTCTTTAACCTATACGTGTATATTGAATATTCGAAATATTATTTTTTATTATAATTAATCAAATTTTTTTAGTTTGAAGTAGCTTTATAAAACATTCATCGATAATATAAATTTATTAATGCCTTAGATAACTTTTTTCTAATAATTTTTTTATATCAAAATTGGATACAGTACTTGTAATTTTCAATCCTACCCTGTGGAAGTGAAGTTGTTTGTTCGCAGAACGCATGACCGAATTTACCACCAGTTATTTGAATCTGGCTGCACTTATATTTGTAGTTCTGAGGGTCTTCATATCAATATCGACATTATTTTAAGCATTAGAGAACTGCTTAAAAACAGTTCGATAATTTAGAATTCTTGTCGTCTGGAATCATTTCCGCTATTAGTTGGAATAACATTAGGTCGTTATGCTAAATGTCCACGTGGTCTACCATATAATTCAGAAAAGTATCAAGACTTTTTTAAGCATTAGAGAAATGTTTAAAAGTAACTATTTAAATATAAATAAAGATATTGTAGTTTGGAATCATTTCCACCCTTCGCTGACATAAGATTATGAAATGCCGTTTCCCAACCACTTGGACAACTATGAGATAAATATTGACACTTTTTTAACAATTAGGGAAATGTTTAAAAGCTATTATTATTTAATTTTAAATAGAATTATTGTAGCCTGGAATCATGTCCGTTACTAACTGGAATAACATTACACGTCTGTTTCGCAATAAGGTTACTTCACAAACTGAATACAGAGAAAGAGATGGAACGTTATTTGTTTACCTTATCACAAGTTTTTTTTGCTAAAATATAGTGTGTACAATTGTTCCTTCAGATATATAAATTCAAAATTTATACTTACAAAAATGATATCATTATAATGCAACTTTTTAAATAAAAGAAATGCGTACATAATTTATGTATCCTCATGTAAGATGTATACATATTCTGATTTATTTAAACATTAATTGATAGGCTTTTAGGCATATATGTACATATTATTTTCAAATCTTCAAATTTTCATATGTTTATGTATTTTTTATACAAAATAGTAAATTAATATATTAGATAATTAAATACATATTTAATTTTGAACAGTACCTATATTATATGCGTTTTTCACGATGTTTTTTCTCAGAAACGATATCATAACATGAATATTTAAAAATATTTTTAACTTGAAAAAAGTGATATGGTTATATGTGCATTTATTATTACGGATCTGGTATGTACAAAACTTTTTTTATTTTATTTTTTATTTTTATCACACTTATGTTACCTTTATTGCCTTTGTGTATATCTATATATGTGTACATTTTGAACACGCTATATATGCTTCACTTATAGTAACATAGAAAGAGACAAACTTTTCTTGGTGTACCGTTTTGCGCAGCATTCGTGTATAGGTCGTGTAATACTAAATGTTGGTTCCTGATCATTCGTTCAACCTAATGTTTCCGTCAAGTCAGCCCCTCCCCCCGCGTTTTCTTTTTTGAAAGCAAAAAAAAAATTATTTTCTGTTGTGCCAGACGTGTAAAATGGGTCTTAAATAAAAAAAAAAAGTAAATTCCAAACCATGCGATTCTCATCGCCAAAAACCTTTTTTTTCATAAATCTAGCCTCGTCATGTTTTCTCTTTTAAAGCAAAAAATAGAATTTATAAATATTTTTGTATAATTCACACATTTTTCTGTGGGCCGGTGAGATACTTCCGCGGCCCGGCATCGGATCTTGTGTATGTTTTACTTGCTGGATCCACTGATGGATCTACATATATAATGTATGGATTATGCAAAATTATGCCGTTTGAATAATTTTGGCCACTTATGCGCCAGTACAATCTGCTCTATTAGATTTATACGGAAAAATTAAAAAAAAATTGTGTTGTTCAAAAATATCTTCGTATTCCGACTGCAAACTTTGCTGGCACGCACTGTACATTTGTTCCTTTGCGAACTGGACCATTAAATTTAAACTAAATATTTTTCCGACCAAACAAGATTTACTTAAATCATTTTTTTCTGGATATCTGATCAAACAAAATTTATTAAATATTTAATTCATAAAATAAATCCAGTGCTTGTTAATATGTACTGCTGTATCGTTCCTCTAAAATAATAATTTTTGAGCGGAAAATTTTCTTTTTTTCTTCTTAAATTTTCATCACAAAGTGTTTTGCATAATGATTTACGCCTATAAAGCTCGTTTACTCTTGACTGGTGCATGATTAATAGCGACAGTACACTGAATGCACCATTTCAAAAATTTATCACTAACATTTTAAATTACTCTTTAACGTATACATCATTTAATATGACGCCATGTAAACATCAACTGAATTATTACACGTACGCAATTCTATTCTTTTTTACAGGGGTGGCTTTAATCATTAGATAACAGTGATGAATTTAGTAAAATATCCTTTTATGAATATTGTGAAATTTATTAAAAATAACTCCACTGAATAAAAAATATTTAAAATCGACATATACAGTTGATCCTTTTTTTGTGCGGTGGAGGGGACGGCATAAAAAAATCGCACAAAAAATATATTTAAAAATATCATAAATACCTATAAAAAGTATAGTTCGATCCAGACTCTACAAAAAACTTTTTTTATGCGGTTGGTCGGGACCGTATAAAAAAAGTTTCATCGAAAAAACATCACTTAAAACGCTCAAAACTTAGAAATTTCCTTAGTAGTTGAAAATTTTGAAAAATACATCTGTAACAAAATTAAATGATTCAATAACTTATGTTCTTATGCAATGTATTGATTAAATGCTTAAAAGCCGTTAAAAAGTATTTTTATCAAAGAAAGTTATTATAGCAATTGTTTAAGTTTCTTTCTGTCTCGTGATTTTGATTCACATTATGCATTTTAATGGCCATTTTTTTCAAACCGCAGAAAAAAAAGCCGCACAAAAAAAGATCGTATAAAAAAGAGTTCAGCTGTACTCCTAAGGAAAAGTTCTTTCACTGAATGAAATAATTTTTTTCAATCGTATTAAATATTTCTTTACTTCAAAAAAAAACCATTTCTTTGAGTTAAAAAAACTATTATAGGGTAGGGCGGGGTGAAAAAAAGACACCTGCGCAAGTGGGGTAAAAAAGAGACATAAATTTTTATTAACTTCAAGTGTTAATTTTGAAAAATAAAAAGTATTATAACAAAAAATACGTACTATATATTTTATTATAATTCTTTTTATTTTTTAAATTTAACACTTGACATTAATAAAAATTTATGTCTCCTTTTTACCTCACTTGCGCGGGTGTCTTTTTTTCACCCCGCCTTACCCTATATTATGTACTACCGGTATACAAAAATAATATCAAAAAGTTAAGATCATCAACTTGTCGCATCGTAATTTACATAATATTGCCAATATGTACAGGAAGCTCCAAACTGTCACCAGATACAGACATATTGCAACATCCTGTATATCCTACAAAAAAAAAAAAAAAAAATTTAAGTAAAATATATTGCAAAATTATTTTCTTTTGTGTATACATAAAATATATGAGAATTAAAATACATTATTATAGTCCAATACATGCAAAAATTTACAAAGATATAAATTACATTTTTCAAATGCACTATTTAAAAGAATAACAAACTATATTCAAAATAGTAATTCATTTTGTATGTTTTAAACCAAATGTTTGATGTTTCATCTATGCATTCATATTTTTAAAAAAAAATTTAACACCAATTTATTACCTATTATTTTTGGCCTTCGAAACTACTAAAGTAGTAAAAGCATTTTAATCATTTTTGAAATATGAAATTTTTTCCCTCCAAAATGAAAATTTTTACGCCCATTTTACCACTTCCTGAACAATTTCGGTTTTGTAAATCTCAAAAATATGTTAGATACTGAGTGCATACAGTGTTGTGGTCATTGGTAGCAAATCTGCCATATTCGGGTCAAATTTTAAATGAGGTAACTTTAGTAACTCAATACGCAACGTATAAAAAATTTAGTGTATTGGGGACTGTTTATTACGTCAACCAATCAAAAATTAGAAAAATATCATAAAGTTACTACAGACCTACAGTCGATATAATCGATTAAGAAAAATTAAAATAGTTCACCCTGTCCTTGTCTTAAAATTATTAATGTTTCAAACATGACACTAATAATATACGGTAAGACATATTTAGGGTATGATGCAGCTTAAGCATAAAATCACTTTAAAAATTGAATTGTAGACGTCTCTTACGAGAACGAAGGAGTTGTGTGTTACCACTCACTGGCATTGTAATTTTTTGTTTTTATTTTTTGGTTTTTCACATGGTAGTAAGATGAAAATTGTGATCCTTTCTTATGAAAGTCTGATTTAGTATCCGAGCGAACGCACATACTGTAGGCCAACTATTACTTGTCTATGAGACGATGATCCCTGAAGCCGTCGTTGTCTACATTGTGATCTATCTCTTTTTAGCATAATATTCCGTCTGTCTCTTTCTTGCATAGCAGTTCGTGTCAGTCAAGTATTTAACATTCGGGTGTTTTCGTGATTTACGAATATTGGCGAGTTTTAACGGCATGGGTAATTAAAATCGATATTAATTTATGGTATAAGTTACAATATATATTTTGTATATTTTTTTTTATTTCAAATTTTTATACTTTTTATTACAAATTCTTATGATTGTTATTACGTTTTAGTATTTTCGGTTATTAACAAAATAAATTATGTTGAACAAATTTGTATTAATCGAGAGTATTTATAACAGATTTGAGTTTTAAATGCCCATCTCTAACGTCAATTGCTTCTCCTCTTCCCTTCGTCCTGCTATTAGAGATCATCGTCTCATAGACAAGTAGTAGAAGTATCATCATATCCATCAAAAACTTCTTTAATAGTAAACGAAATCGTCGAAAGCGGATAAAACATTGGTAAGAGTAATTTTAACGCATCTAGTGCCCACAGCATGTAATCTAAACCTAATTCATGCATTATTGTTGTGTGTCTACAAGGCAGTGTAAGCCCTCTGAAACACTGAGCACTGAATCGAACATATTAACATATGTTTACTAGAGATACCACAGGCATGAAATTTTGAAGCATGACTCCATTTTAGTAAGCCCAACTTGAAACCACGGAGACTCCGTTTATAAGCATTAGATAAACCATTAAATTAATGGTTTCACCGCCATTAAAGTAATCCCATCAGTCAGTTTTTTTGCTCACATCAGTCAATTTTTTTGCTTCAATTTCTTAATGTATTTGTAATACACAGCATTCTCTCTAGTCGATTCTCTCCTCAATGCTTTGAAAAGCGTGAAAATAATTGCTATGCGTCGAAACATGTTCCCCGGACACGTAATAGGATGAATCAGTTCAGATTAGTTTTGCTCTATCGACAGGAGAAAATGCGTATACACTTCTAACTCTTTTAGTTTATGTAACTTTTCAAGGAAAGACTATACAGGGAATTATTGATCTGTGCAATAATAATAATAATAGTAATAAATTTCACTGAACTGCCCAAAATACAAAATATACAAACATACCCCTTACAATGGAACACAAGAAAAATGTACTGTTTAAACATTAACAAGTGTCTAACCACAACAAATTCAGATCAAGTAAACCCAATACGAAATTCAAGGCGATTACCAAAAACACAATTTTTTGTTCTTTAGTCTGTTAAGAAATTTCCCGTCGGAGTTTTCGTTTCACAAAAAAAGGAAAAAAAAGTTCGGAAAATACAAAAACCCTCGGTAATACTACAAATCCATACGAATGGTTACTATTTTTATGAAGCTAGTATGATTTTATCCGGCACTTCGTCTATTTGAAATTATAACACTACAGTTAAATTTTAAATATGGATTATCAAGAAAATCGCAGGTTTTCCCGGAGTATGGGGGTAAAAAGTAGCCTAGGATAGGCTTTTTCGTTTACTTTGCATATTTTGAAGTCAATCCTTCATTTTTTAAATTGTTCAGTTTTGAATACATTTTCTTGTGCGAATGAGATGTTTTCTCAGGGTCAGATTATGTCCTTAAATGTGTCTCCAGCTATCACTATACCAAGCTTCAAGTTGATTCGTTAAGTGATTGAAGACTGAGGACGATACAAATGACGTTTTAAATACATTTTCTCACGAGAATCAGATGTTTTTTCAGGATAAAAAAACTTAATTATGGCCTTTCCCTCCCCACAGCTAGCAACATACAGTTTCAAATCGTTAGGTGAAACAAGGAAATATATTGCTTAATTCAATACACATAAAATAATATTTTCTTGCTTCAAAAATTACAAAGAATGAGTCATCAAAAAAAGAATAAAAAAACTGATGGTATCTTAAATAATTAGAACAATATTATTTCGACACAATTATGAAAATATTACCCTAGTTTACGTCTGGATTCGATTCACTATTTGTAGATCGCAGTCCCAAACTTACTAACATAGTGCACGATGAATTTGTCAAATCCAGTACTTAATCTGATTTTCGATTAATAAGACAAGTTCATTCTAATTACTACCACCATCATTAACCTAGAGTCGTATAAATTTTTATCTGTTATTTCTAATATGTTTTAAGCCTACAAAAAAAGAAAACGGAAGTATAGGCATTTAATGATTTGATCGAAAACGGTTTAACGATATTACTTTATATTGCGATGCATAAAGTTAAAAAACAACGGTGGTAAAAAAAAAATTTGAAAATTAACGACTTCTACTTTTCGCACAGTAAGAATTATGTGCACCATTTCATAAATTATGATCAATAAACGATTAATGCAATCATTAAAATTTAATATTATTTATCCGGGTAGGCAATGGCAGTATTTAAATGTCCCGGCTCGTATAACAAACAATATAATTTTTTATAGGCGAGAAAACCAGTCCTAGCGTTTGATGTATTAAAAATTAATTAACAAAAATAAAATACGAGTAAAATTTTGAAAAACTAAAAGAAAATAAACTTAATCTGCTTATGTGTCATAACGACTCATTTTTTGCGGCCCCGTCAGGTTCGTTACAATCGGCGTATGCTGTAAGACGTCAAGTGAAACTTGACAAACTCACACACTACGTCGTAAGACGTCAAAAATTTATATTCATGTTGTGTGATACGCCTAATATTGTTAGTATATCCATTGAAAATATATTCAAAGTATATGAGCAAATGTCGCAGATGAATAAATTACAAAAACCTAGTATTCCATTTTTTATTTTTTCAGCGTTGTAATTTTTTTAAATTGGCTGTAATTTTCTCATCTTTCTTTCCTACAATTTTAGTAGCAGAGCGTGTTCAGTAGATCTTTTAGGATATTTTTTAATTTATTTCTTCTTGCTACACGGTAATAGTCAGTAATGGCTGCGTTTACGAAAAAATGGACTATGCATGCGCACTACTAAACCACACAAACAAACTGCGGTTTAATAATGCGCATGCGTAGTGCATTTTGTTTATATTTTATTTCAGGAAAGGTTAATATACCTAACTTTTGGATTTGAAACACAACGTCAATCAACATCATAAAAAAAGAGAAAAATTCAATAACGGTTTTCTTGACCCATCATTAGTCTAAATATGTAAAATATCTTGAATATATATTTCAAAGACAAGTAGGTACTGTATTGGGCTTTTTTTCAAAATTCGTCATGACCGTCAACGTTTTTAAATGAAGACTTGTCTGAAACATAGTAACGAACGAAGGGTAACGAATAATAACGAGGAACAAGGGTAGTGCTAGGTTTGTTAATTTATTTAAAATACCAGCAAAATAGGTTTTAAGTGTTTCAAAACTGTTCAATTAAATCTCACTTCTTCTCTCTTTATTTATTTAGATTTTAAACTTCTAAAATAATCAAAATTAACAACATTCATTTAAATATATTAAAAACATTATTTTAATGGGTGCTCCTTCAAATACGCCTCTGGCTATACTCGTAAATAAACATTCAAATGGGAAAAATTACAGTTTTTTGCTTATATTCTAATGTATCTAATTCACTCTACAACACAAGACCAGTTAACGCAAAACATAATTTTGACATTTCAATTTTCTTTTAAATATAATTACCTACATAATTTCAACAAAAAAATAAAATAAAAATGGAACTATTATTAAATTTAATTTTAATCGCGGCAAAAAAATCGTAAATAAATTAAAATTATTTATTATTTACGCATTACAAATTTGTTTATAAATTACATGTATGTACATATTGTTATATGATACAGAAATGTATGGAGATGTTGTATATTGTGAATATCCACTAGGTTAATACACTTTTAGTTAGAGTTGCAATGTTTTCAATCTGTCAGACCATTCATCAAAATCATCAGTATGAAGATGAGTTATGTTTTTAGCTAGCTTGAGACTTTGTACTCTTTCAATCTAACATTTCTTTCCATACTTCTTTCTTTTGTAAATATACATATACGTATGCTTATGTATGTATGTATTTGTATTGAACAAAACAGATAAAGATACATTTCAAATGACTACACAAAAATTCTTCTATTGTTTTCGACGATTGATAAATATAAAATATGCATTCTTATAAATTTAACCCTTTCATATTGGAATTTATTCATTTGAACGAAATATTTTTTCTATGCTTATTTCAAATGGAAAGTTTTACTTATGAAAAATTCATACTCAGCCTCAAAAAGTGTTACGTGTTTTTCCGTATCTACTACAAGTATAGTTTAAGGAGCAACGATAGCTTTGTAGCGAGAAAAATATCTTCAAATAAAATCTAAAACATCGTTTACTGTCGTCTAAAACTACTGAAAACGCCCCAACAAAGGAAGATGCAATCGAAAAAAGTACCAAAATTGTACAAATGACTCAGAAATAGTAAAATATTCTTAAGGCTTGGCGCACACACTCGACTGTTATCTCGATTAAACTGTTTAGTCAAGATCGATGAGCCTCACGATTTCAGTTCAACTAAACTATCTGTTGTTTTAGTTGTCAGGGGGTGTGCATATTATCAATCAATTGAGTAGAGGTTTTCAAAATATTCATATGGGTGCTTATTTCTAGTCGTGCATAATCGTCTTTGGTTCAACCAATCATAAATAAGACTGAATGGTTGCCCCGGTTACAGATCGACTGTTTAGTCGAATGTATGCGTACTTCATTAAACAGAAATGTATTTAAACACCTTTCAAACGATAGTGGTTTAAATTGCCCACCTCTTACAGGATTGGAAACATTTGTATAAGATACTTTGGCATCTAGACCTTGGATCAGCTTCAGGGTATTAGGATATTACCAAACTTAGATCTGACATCGTCAAGTTTAACATTTCCTACATGGGTAATTGTAGGAAATGTTAAACTACAATTCTAACTAGGTGTTCTGTAAATCATTTTGTATATGGCGCTTTCCGGTTAAATTAGAATTCTATCAAAGTTTCCGCCATAATAACATGATTACTTCATTGGACTACAAATCTTGCTTATACAACCATTATAACACATATTTCAAGAATAAACGGTGCCATAATTTAACTTGAAACTTTCGATGATAATGGTGATTTTTTAACTGTACTACAGGCATCCCTCGAATAGTACGGTTAATTGGTTCCATGTTATTCGAAATTCGAGATCCATACAAATTTGTACATACTTCAGACAGTTACTTTTCCTTGTACTATGTTAGGGGCTCCAAAACTTTTTAGACAGCAGCACCCTTAAGCTATAAATCATTTTCGGCGGCGCACTTTGGTCTCAAAACCGAATTTTTCAAAAATTTTCCTCTAAAATATAATTGACGGGCAAAAAAAAACTGTTTCACAGTTACTTTTCCTCTTTTTCTTTCAACATTAACATTATTTCCTTTTCTTAGCGAAGCAGGCGTGGCGTCCCTTTTGATGATTGTGATAATTCTGCCGCTGTGTTTTAGATTTATGAATTTTTGCTAAAACACTCACGGAGCATCTAAAGTTTCAAACCAGTACGAATATTATTAAAAATTAAATTTATCTGAATATTTATTTCTTCATTTTAGTTTTGAAAACGAACTCGTGGAGAAAATCAATAATCGATGAACTAAAAATAACCGAAAAAAGAAAAAAAAAACAAGACGAACCAACTTTCAATAGCATTAATTTAAATAAAACGATAAGAAAGAATTTTATTTTATTAGTTAAGCAAAAGTAATTCAAAGAATGTTTTTATATAAGAAAGAATTTTTTTGGAGACTCTTCTCTCTGCTTTACACACATACATGCATACAGATACATATACTTTATATATAATTATTTTTTTTTAAATTCCGACACGCCGTCGCATCTCATCAATACTTTTAATCTGAATGATACGGCACTTTTCGAAATTCGATCTCAATACATATCATATAGATAGATATATGTATGAACAAAATGTGGTATCCCTTTTTGTACACTGTCTTGGGCACGCTGTATACATACATATACTATTATTAGGCTTGCAACGAATATTCGGCAACTATTCGACCGAATACCGAATACCGAACACCGAATACTAAACTAAAAACCACATTTTTGATACCTAACTGCTTATGTGCATAAGCGAGATGTTTTTTTGGTGCTCAAAACTAACCATATGCTCAACGTGCCCTCCTTGTCAAATGTAGGTACTAGCTGGTAGTGCAAACGTATGACAGAGGTGAGAATAAGCATGAATACACGCACATACAGCTACATAGTCATAATATGCGTACTGCTGAGTAAACGTAACTGAAAAAAATTGAAAAATTAAAAAAAGTCAACTACTGCATTTCTTTACTGAATTTAAAAGATTTAACAAACTATTTTAAATATGGGGAGCTGATATTTTTTTGTAAATATTTTGTCTAATTGTTTTATGCATTAGTGCCACTTTTTGCGTTTTTTATCAAAAAAAGGAAAATTGGCACTTTAAAATTTTGAGAAAAGAAAATTAAGTAATCAAATATTTTTTATTTTAGTTTCAGATACCGTATGGGGTGTAGTCATGTCGAGCCGACGAGCAGTTAGTCGATTAATCGACTGAAGTACACACACCGGCATAATTAGCGGAACATACAAAAAATCTGCAAAAATCAAACAAACCATTTATTTTCAAGAAAATATTAACCTTATTTAATTATTCACTTAAAATTACATGTTCACAGTAAGTCGATATATCTTTATTTTCGGTAGCAAAACAAGTAACCATATAAAATAGCAAATTTTTGGAATCTTATGTCGTCTAAGAGTAATTTAAGTTAAAGATTATTTAACAAATAGAAAATGAAATACAGCGTTTTAATCCCGCCTAGTTCCTCCCGTGCTTTTATCAAAGCTTCCATTCATTTTTCTATACTCAGAATGATGTTATCTATAGTTTCCTGGGACAGTCTTTGCCATTCTACAATTACGGCAGTTTGAAGCTCGCCCACATTGAGAAGAAACGGCATTTAAATTCGAAAGTGATAGACCTCTTAAAAAGAATTGCATCAACAATAAATAAAAACAATTCTATGGAAAGTCAATTGATTCGTTACTTCAATATTATTTTAAGTAAAAATAAAAAAAACCCCCAACTTTGTTTAATAAATAGGTTTTTATATTTTTTTTATGTTCCGCTAATTATGCCGGTGAGTGTAGTTTTTCAGACAAAATTAGTCATTAGTCGAAAATATCGAGCGAAAAATAATTGACTAATCGATTAAATTTTTAATCGAATTCATGAATAAGGTAGCCTCTGTAACTCTTTCAAAAATGATATTTTCCTTTGAATTTAATTATTGACTTTTAATATGTTTTTTTAAGAAACAGAAAGATATGACGTATCACAACGTGTCAATCACATAAAAGTGAAAAGTCATACAAATAAATAATTTTTTAGTTTTAATTTTTAGAAGTCCAATAAATAATATAGAAAAATTAATAAATTAGTCGTTTTTAGTCATTTAAAAAAATAATCATATTAGACATTTAGTCGAAGGTAAAAAAGTCGACTAAAAAGTTACCAAATGTAGTCGACTAAACCGATTAATCAATTAATTATCCGACATCACTGGTGGGGTGTCGTTTACATTGCCTTATTATGTAAGGAATACAAAAAAATTCAAAACGCCCAATAGTATTCGGCCGAATATTCGGTATTCGGCCAACGACCGAATAGGGTATTCGTTACAAGCCTAATAATTTTTTACGTACATAGGTAAGTGTATATGTATTTTATTGTTAATATTATCCGCTACGCATTAAGAATATATTTTGAAAAATCATTTTTTAAATAAATACTTATTACGTGTCCGTATATCAATCGACTAATATGGATGAGTGGTTCTTTTTAGATTTCCTTCTCCGTTAAACTGACCACTTAAAATGATAATTATCGCTTAATTCACGTGGATCAAAATTAAGCAATAGAAATAACGAAGTATGTTATAGCTAAGACCATCTATCTTGGCAATGTAGACAAGAAGAATCTAAGCACTATACGTCATGGTTAGCAGGCCAACTGCGGAAACTTAATATGTTTTAAATTCGGAATTCGGAATTTCAGTTCCATACTTATATTCGGAAAATCATAGCATCCTTCTTAACAAACAGATCATTTTACGCGAATCAAATCAGATATCGCTAAAAGTTCCACCACGAGGAGTTCCTTTGCAGATATATCAGTTTATTTTTACCATCACGACTAATGAATCTCAAGCTGGCAGCTCCAGCCAATTAATCGTGTAATTGTTGCTTCTCTAAAATTCAAAGTTAATCATGAAGAGAATGTTGAAAGGATCAGCTCTGAATTTTTTTATAATTTTTGGGGTGGTTTTGGAAGAGGTTAGAGGCCCAGAGTTGTAAAAAGATAGCCTCCGCTAGCTCTCTTTTTTTTATAATTAGTCGTGTAATTGTTGCTTCTCTGAAATTCAAAGTTATTTACGTAGAGAATGTCGAGGAGATCATCTCTGATTTTTTTTTATAATTTTTGGGGTATTTTTGGTGGAGTTTAGAAGCCAAGAACTGTTTATAGGCTCTTTTAAACAGTTCTTGGCTTCTAAACTCCACCAAAACCACCCCAAAATAACTCGAATTTTAGAGAAGCAATAATTACACGATTACTTGTAAACAAAAGAAAGCCAGCGGAGGCCATCTTTTGCAACTCTGGGCCTCTTACCTCTACCAGAACTACCCCAAAAATTATAAAAAAAAAATCAAAGATGATCTTCTCGACATTCTCTACGCAAATAACTTTGAATTTCAGAGAAGCAACAATTACACGATTAATTATAAGCAAAAGAGAGCCAGCGGAGGCTATCTTTTTACAACTCTGGGCCTCTAACCTCTTCCAAAACTACCCCAAAAACTATAAAAAAATTCAGAGCTGATCCTTTCAACATTCTCTTCATGAATAACTTTGAATTTTAGAGAAGCAACAATTACACGATTAATTAGCTGGAGCTGCCAGCTTGAGATTCATTCACGACTATGATATAACAATTGTGCGTTGAACTAGTCAATATAAATAATTTTTTTTTTAAAATGCGCGAGTTATTGCCATGATACATGGCTCTATCTATACCTGTATATATACAGTGAATATAGTTCTTGTGCAAACACACTCTTCATGTGTTCGGTCACCGAATATTTCATGATTCAATGATTTACAAATATTAATATTTACAAAACCTAAGTCCATATAAGTGAATAATAAGTATCCCACGGATCTCACTATGAATTAATTTAAGGACGCTTAGTTTTAGCGAAATGTAAAAAAAACGGCTGAGTAAACAACTAGAAAATCAATATAAAAATTTGCTAATTGTCTATAAAATATTTAAAATGAAATGGGTGTGCATAGCTTAATTTGCATATGTATACACATCATACATAGCATACAAATGTCTTTTTACAAAAACAGAAAAATTAGCAACAATAGAATAGGAAATTTTTTTTATATTTATGAAATTTAAATACGTAAATAAAAAAAAATTCTGTAATGTTGTTTGTTGAATTTTTTATAGGGATCTTTTCTGTGTATTGGATTTGGTGTCCGAACAATCGGCCCCAGTTTTATATTTTCGATGGTTGTACAAATGGTGTCCGGACAATCGCCACCACTGACAATTGTCCCCAATGACAATCGCCCCCAGTTTTACATTTTCGATGGTTGTACCTTGTCAATCACCACCACTGACAATCGCCACCAGTTTTATTATATTAGGTCGTTGTAGAGAGGAACTTGTCTCTACATATTATTTAACGAGAGGACATTAGTAATAAAATTTTAAAAATTAGTTTTTGCATTGGAACAAAATAGGTATTAGGTATATTAAAAAGTACCTATATTAAATATTTTAAAACAGAAATCTCATAATGTCTTTATTTGAATGTTTATATGAATTATCACTAATCCATACAAGGAGCGAAATGTGGAATTACTTACAACATGGAATTACTTACAAATGTGGAACAAATGTTTAAAAATGTTGCAGCTTTAACTATCGGGTCCAAGAAACCGCATTTCGTTGACGTCAGTTAGATAAAAGTTAATTTATTGGAATCTTTATATTTGCTTTTCTTACATACCGACACACAGTATTACCATCTAAGTTTACTATTTTCATTCTACCTGTTGGATGTAAACACGGCCAGGTATAAACACGCAAATAAACTGGGGGCGATTGTCACTGGTAGTGATTAACATCTGGTCAAATATAATGAGTCATAGAGCCAGGTATAAACAAATTTATGTGTTGGCGGCGATTGTTGCTCTTTTTCAGTTGGGGCGATTGTCATATATTCATTGGATTTATTGAAAATTGCTTCCACCGGGAAATCAAGACACTGAGCAATCAGAAGAATCAACGAGTACGGTGAAAAATTAAAGGTAACTATTTCTGTTTACCCTTATAGCGGCCTAAGAGCAACTACTAGCTCATTCACTCCGAAGCGATAAGTTGTAAATAGAAAGGGAAACGTATAAGTAGAACAGAAAAATACAATAGCGTGTTAGGTACATCACACATAAACCTAGTTATGCGTTTTACTTACTACTTACCACTTCAGTGTGAATGAACCATACTTTCCATTTGAAAACGCAAAATGACAACAACCTTAGTAACAGGAAATAAATTTATAATTTTTAAGAAATTTTGAAGTTACTGCAACAGAAAAGTAGTTTATATTTACAAAATTTTAAAAAAAATGACCTAAAAATCAAGGGATTTTAAAGAAAAAATTACTATGGAATGCGGAGTCAACAGTAATAAGCAAATTGTTAAAATTAGCGTATTTAATAATAATACATAAAATTTGAAAATTTGCAAAGTTTCCATCCACTTACTATCGCCTTATAGGAAGTATTTAGAATACAAAGCGTTAAATTTATTTTAGTTTTCAATTCTTTGATAATGGCAGAGCGAAACATATCACAGTATTAGTTTAATAAAAACAATGTGAATTTTTACTATTATTCGTTAGAATTAGATTTAAAATTGTTAGGCCCAGTATTGCAAAAGACAAATAAACCAACGAATAATTATTTCACAAATAAAAATATAGTTGTGAATTAAATTGTGATTTAGTATTAGTAAAATTTTCCAAAAATTGCTAAATAAGTAACATTTATCATTTTATTAACACGTTGACGGTCATAACCCATTATGACGAAACACGCAATTTGTACATTTTGTGACAGCTAATACACAATACATGGATTTGTTGGTGCAGTGGTACGATGTTGTATCGCAGTTCATCAGGTTTTACTTGACGCCATACATTGGCCATAACTATCAACGTGTTAAAAGCTTTATTTTGTATTTGTATTAATAAATAAATAAATATTCTGTAATTAATAAAACTAAAAAAAAAATTATAATAATAAATTAAATAAAATCAATCATTTACATTATGAATTCACATTTTTTTTTAAAATATTAATCAATAAAATACAAAATTAAATAATTATTAATTTTTTTTAGTGTTAATTTATAAATTTTTTTTTTTTTAAATAAAACTTTATGTATAAATATGCACATCAGACGTAATTATAACTTATCATAATAGAATTTGATTAAGTCTATAATTAAATTACTACTCTAAAAAAATACATTAGAATCCTATGGAAATTAATAAAATAAAAATAAAAATAAAAATAAAACGTAAGAAAATTATGCAAGTCATAATAATTTTCATAATTATGAGAAGAAAATTCAAAACATATTCTTCTTATAAGAAAGGAACTTTAATAATGTTTGCTCTCCTATTGGGGCTTGGAACAAAATGTGTTGGAGTAATCGAATTTAATTTTTTCTATTTCACTTTTATTCGTTTGAAAACATTTCTAAACTTAGGTATATGAGTAGAGTATAAATTAAAACGAGACATTACTGTACTTGAAATCAATTCAGTTTGTAGGCAAGTTAAACAAAAAATACACTACCGGTTCAAAATGAAAAGCAAGCAACTCCAACTGTTTCAAAATTATTTTTGGTATGATTATACTATCCACTAGTGATGTCGGGCCGAGAAGCAGTCAATCGATTAATCGACTAAAATTGTTTTTCAGATAAAATTAGCCATTAGTCGAAAATATCGAGCACAGTGTAGTCGACTAATCGACTAAATTTTTAGAATTAACGGTAGGGTAACCTATGTAACTCTCAAAAACGAGATTTCTTTTTGAATTTAATTATGGACTTTTAATATTTTTCTTTTAAGAAAAAGAAAGATATGAAATATCAGAATACTTATATTAATCACATAAAAGTGAAAAATCATACAAATAGACTGATAATTTTTTAGTTTCCATGTGGTGCAGTCTAATAAATAATACAGAAAAATTGTTAAATTAGTCGTTTTTAGTCATTCAAAAAACATTAATCGTTTTAATCATTTTTAATTGAAGATAGTTGACTAAAATTTGACTAAATGTAAACAAAATTAGTCGACTAAATCGACTAATCGATTAATTATCCGACATCACTACTACCCACTATGATATCGAAGGTTTTAGTATAGTTTCTACTCCATCAACTAACTATTCTTAAACATAATAGTACAAACTACAGTGACTTTATATTCTTTATAACAGTTTGGCCATTGGAAGCAAATCCGCTACATTCAGGCCAAATTTTGAATGAAGAACCGTAGTAACAGAATAAATAAGGTATACATTTTCAATGTATTTGGCCTGTTAATAGTGCCAGGGCAAATCAAAAATTAGACCTACTAATGGCCTCACTGTTATAAAGTTACTGTAGTACAAACCATACCCAAGCTCCATCACCAGTCAAATACTTTTTGGACTGAATTTTTTATTGGACTGTGACCGGACTGAAGTTGAATTAGTGTTGATAATGTGAATAGGTACACTCATTTATATCACATTTAAGAACATTTTACCGGGCTGAGACTGAACCGTGAACGAACTATGATCGACTCTTATTTTCATTTATGTAAAAAAAAATCGTCAAGTGCGTGTTTGACACGCACTAACTAATGTCCCTCACTCGGTGGTCATAACTAACACTTCTTAAAATATAACAGTCCGGACACATACGTACACATATACGTAATACATGCACACACCTAACACACAAATACATACAAATACATACAAATTAATGTAGCAAAACATATGGTAGATTAATATACCATAATTTGTTAATTTAATACATTTAATGCCATCTAGCACAACAATTAGTAACTTGACGTGATGCTATACTATATATTAAATATACAAAGTCACTACTTGCTACTGGATGGCGTCTTAATCGTTTTCTTACCAAACCATAGAGTTCACAAATACATAAAATATATACAATACACAAGCAATACAGCCCTCTTGCGTTTATTCAATATATGAATGTAAAACTCTAATTATTTACCACCTCTCTCAAATTTTCGATCACTCAAGGATTTTAATATGTCCCGAACTAACTTCGTGTTAGTTCGGGACATAAAAATTCGTACTGAATTTCTTTTACTGAACGTCTCGCTAAAAATTCGAATATTCATATCCGCTTTACTGAATGCTGATACACATAAATTATTGTTTGTACACGGACTCACTAGCTTACGTACCATACCATCCACCTCTTGTGTATTCTTAAAATATTTTCTGCAAATCATTTGCCTTAAATATATTGACAGATATATGTATTCTTAAACATCCATAATAATTATACTAACAATGAGTCAACAAAATTTCATCCGTGTCTACAAGCCCATGTAAGTATAATAAATATACTTTTAAATACACTGTCGTTATTTTTATCATAAAATATAAAGAAGAAAAAAGAAAGTAAATACGAAAATGAATTAAGACGAATTACAGGGAATAATGACGAATATATAGACGGCTTGGTAGGCACTAAATCAGCAAAAATTTTTATAATGAAACCAAAAACACATGAAGATTTATTAAAAACTAGAATATTTTATTAAATAACATTAAAATACTTTAAAATTTCTGTATAAAATTTCGGTATAATATTAAATGTCAAGTACAGTAGGTGTTAAAAATACAGTACTACCTAGTTCAATAAATGCAGTGTAGATTTCGGAAATATTTTCTTACAAAATTAATAGATTTGAGCGTTACTTTATGGTATTCCATATTTGTAAATAATAAACAAATATTTTACTTTGCAAAATACCACTTTTATTTTTGAAACTGTGACAATATTGTTTCGAACCGTTAGTTCATTTTCAAACAGAATAAAATTTATATTCAATACATGCGCTTATATACTAATTTTTATCTACCTATACTTATGAAGGGGAGTGGTATATGGTGTGGAGGTTGAAGGGGCGGGGGTAGTGGGGGAATCCGAAAAACGAGAAAAACAAGATTACATTACATGTGACAAATGCGAGCAAACACGTGACAAAAGATTGAAATTGACAAACAAACAATATTACAGAAAATACAATTTTAAAAGTTTAATTAAATTATAATATTGAAAATAAAGTTGAACTGTAGATATCGGTGTAGTCATTTAAAAGGTTATCGGAGTTATGTTTATTTATTTCTATTGCTTCTAGGATTGTTAACTTCTGTCCTTTGTTTGCCTCGTGTAGCACGGTAATTTCCCGTTCTGGTGTGTGTCCGGTGTCAATTAAATGCCTCGCAAAAGCAGAGTCGGATTTCTTATTTCTATAGGATCTGAAATGCTCTGCTCTCCGGGTTTCAAAGTTTCTGCCAGTTTGACTGATGTAAAAACTATTACAGTCTTGGCAGTTTAATTTGTAGATACCCGATTTTTTAAGTTTATCAATTTTTGTTTTATTGTTATACATTAAGTTTCCTAGATTAAAGCCTGATTTAAATGCTATATTTATGTTTGATTTTTCTAGAATTTTTTTAATTTTATCATAAACAATAAGATGCATCCAGTAAAACAATCCGAGTTAATAAACACTTCTAATACAATTTTAAAACAAAACTACTTTGAGTTCGGCAATAAATTCTTCCGACAGACAAGTGGCCTTTCAATGGGATCACCTCTGAGCCCTCTGTTGGCCGAAATTTGTATGTCGAGCTTAGAGGAAGTATTATCGTTGTACCATCTAGACAATAACTCGATTTACTAAAAAAAATGTATCGCATTTTCATCCAATTGTAAATTACTTTTTAATTTTTAAACTAAACGTTTTTCTTAAAATCAAATTTTGAAAACCGATGACTAAGATCTTGCGAAAATTACTCTCTCCGCTAAACTCTTTCTGCCGAAAAGAAGCCAGTGAATGGACGAAAAAAAGGTTTTTATCAGCAAAATTAGGTTTTCCTTTATCAAAGATAGAGACTTTTATACTAGCTATTTTGTTTAAATCCGATATTACTTAAAATTCTTTGTTTCAAGAAAAATCCGTTAAATTATTGATTTTTTAAAAAGTGATTCAGAAAAAGAGTCATATCTTTCATACGTTTTGAAACGACCAAACCAAAAAATGAATGTTAGTTTTGAAAATAGTATATTATTCAAAGAGCGAGTAAAGATGTCGGACGAATATCCGAGTGAGCCATAGCCATTGCACGCGAGTAGAATACTATACTTTTTCTAAGACTTCTTTTTTTGATCCGAATAAAAATAAATCCCAAAAAAAACTTAAAAGAATATAATTTATAATCTCTCGCTATTAAATGTCCTTATTTAAGAAAAGAATGAAAATTAAATATAAATAACTTTTTTTACTCATATACATTATTATATGGAAATAAAATTTGAAAGTAGGTTTATTTTTCTGAACAATTGCCATTCAAGTGTAAAAAGAATATTTCACCACAACTGAAAAACACATAACTTTTATAACAATAAATATTCTTCAATAGGAAGCGAAAAAAATTCCTTAATAGTATTAATTTTTTTGATTCCCCTTCTTATGAGTGAACATGTTCGATTTATCTCCAGTAATAATTTTTAAATTTTTGTATACCATGTGAGTTTTTTGAGAGTTGCCATTTCTATTACAACCAAATTTTTATGATAGAAATGATACTGAAAAAGGTTCTTTTCTTGGATGTAATGGAAATGTAACCAAGAAAAACACTATCGGTTGAAGTAGCCTCAAGTACGTATGTATATTTTTACCGCCTAACTGATAAATTAAAAAAAAAAAAATTAAAAAATTAAACTTGAGTAAAAAAATTTTTTTTGCTCATTTATGTTGTTAATTAATGCATTAGATTAGTTTTATCGAAAAATTAGTATATAGTCTCATTTAAAAATCTATAAGTTTGTATAATAGCTCGAAAACCATAAGAGCTATAAAGCTCCTGACTATAGCAATCGGTTGCCCCCGTCGATATCTTCAACTCTTATTTGAACAATTTTTCGATTAAATCAACGGTTTGGCTGTAATAAAAATGGCAACTCTCGGAAAACTCACACACTATATAAACAAAACACATTCATTCTAGAATAGTTCTTTAATTTTTGTATTTGACTGTAATTTTTACACTATATAGATAGTGAGTGTACCGTTGTACGTAACTCTATGGCATAGAGATACCTCTATGGTCATATTATTTTATGTACTTGGGTATTATAAATTTTAATTTGATCTCGTCCAGTTAATTATTAAACTGGCGTTACCAATGATTTGACAGTTTTTTGTTGATTTCTTATTAAATGGCCAATGCATACATACATACACAGTTCGTATAGCGTAGTGACTGCCTAATTTATAAAAAAAATAATATTTTTTATTATTTTTCTTATGGATTTTCAATTATATAATATTTAATCAAAAAACCATACAATTTTCTCATGTTATGATACTTAATTAATTTTTAAAATTATTATAAGAAATAAAAGAATTTTGTATTTTATTATTCATTTTTTTAAAGATGTAATTTTTTAATATTTTTATTTTTTTACGAAATAATTGTACACACATTGAATTGACATCAAAACCTACAATTTTTATGACCTCCGCAAACAATTTTATTTTTTTTCTCCATTTATTTTTGGATCGCCTGAGACTTGAACCGGGATCTTTTGGTTGCCAGACAAGCGCCTCATCCATTAGGCTACCGAACCGTTGTTCGAGAGCCACTCTGGTTCGATAATCAATCAATCACATAGTCTCTTGCGTATAATGCGTATATCTGGTACATCTTGTATGTTGTTCTTGTGTTAAAAATAGATGTTTTTCATGAAAAATTCATGCAATTGATTACACGTGCGTAATTATTCACACATTTTCAAAAGTCCGACGTTTAAAAATAATACGCATGCGTAGGTAAGTATATCACTACACACAAACTACCACACATACACACGCATGAATATAAATGTTTTGAATTGCGTAATTATCTTTTATCAGTGAAAATAAAATAGGTAAAACAGTCGCCGGTCGAGTATATGTAGACTTTTTTTGTTTTTTTGTTGGTAGCAGTTTACACTTGTAGTTTGTCCACATTGAAGTGTAGGACATTGTGTAAATGTATGTATACTTAACAAACAATAGTTAGTTATGGATTAATGGAATAGCCTTCATTACACACGACTGATAAAAATTAATCCAACTTTAGAAAAGAGTTGTATACATATATGTATAGCCGATTTCATGAGCAACTGAACACTCAAAAAAAATATAAAGTACAAAATTTATTTTGTACAATTTTTGGAATATTTATATTAGATGATTTATAGGTAGGTATATTATAATCTTAAATTTAACTTTTCGTTTTACATTAACAAAATAATAAATTGAGGAGTCCAGTTTCAAAACGGGTCTTGTACAAAAAAATAAAAAATTGAGTTACGCACAGTAATGGATTCTGCATATAACGCCTTATACGATTCTGAATAATTTTAGTTGGAAAAAAATCCTGTCCCATTGTTTTTAGCATTAGAAAACTTATTTTGTTTTCAAAATGGGTCTTGCCATCATATTACTCATTATATTAAACATATATCTATATCACATTACAACAGTTTGTTGTCAATATCTCAAAATCATAAAAAGTGCACATGACTCGTTTTGAAAATGGACTCCTTATGTACTTTAATTTAACTTATGCCCATCTTCATTACGCAAATTTCAGGCTAAGGAATATGTCCGTCCGTATTCAGGTCCGTAAGGAATATGAATTCGCCGGAGTATTCGAATTAAAATCTTAAAAGGAAGGCTGGAGAAGAAATTGTAAATTTATTTTACAGAAAATTAATTAAAAAATTAGGTTCGTGATTTCTTTGACTTGGATGTAATCTCCCGTATAAACTGAAAGAGTCTGCTCCTTAAAACTGGATAGACTCAATACTTCCTTTCCGTTTGTCTACAAAATCTCTTTTTTTTGTACTGACATTCTCCGGCAACAACAATGCGGTTTTGACGCCGAATAATTCAAAATCATATAAACAGTCACAAAAACATAACGCGTAAAAACCGCGTGGTTTCCACGTATTGTTTGAGTTTAGCCTAATGGTTAGTATATATGTACTGAATGTCGAATAAGTATATACTGTTAAAACAGTTTGAATCTTTAAAATTTGTGCCTGTTTTTGGTTTTAATGGAATAACTGGTTTTAATTTTTAACCCCTTCTGTAAAAGCTATCAAACATTGTTCTATTTCATCAAATGGAAACTTCTCATACTCCCCTCTTTTCCGTGAAATTACCAATGCAAATTATTCATTTTCTGCCGTTTTTCATTTGTTCTCTGAGGCTTTAATAATACACCATGATTTTATGACGTTTTTTTTTTCTTCTCCACGTCGTAAAATTATATTTTAATATATGACCACGCTACACATATAAAAGCCGCTACTAACGTTTAACATTTTCAAATTATTCAGTGCATATTTTAAATATTGTTTTCATTTTATAGGTACCTACTGTAAGCAAGCAGAAAAAAGTGACAGATTATATCAACAATTTTGTCAAGACCAGTGACCGACCGACAATATTCACACCCTTAAGGCTTGTAATCTCTCCTCGTAAAATGTCATTATGTGTGTACGTAAATATACGCACTCACGAAATTTACATAGTCACAAAATATGCATATGTGTAGTGTATACCTATAGCTATTGAATTGCGTAAATATATATACGTAATCTTATCTTTAGAATATCAGAGTATTATATTATATAGGTGGTCCAATAAATCTGGCTGAAAAAAAATTCGTCAAATATTCGATGAAAAATTGAACATAATTTTTAGTAGACTTTGATCAACAATAACCCTTAAGGTTTAAGATCGATGGTGGATCAAACCATCTAAGTTTCTTGTAGCTACCTAGAATAAACTACCTTTTTCGATTCTAAATTAGCGATTTATAGAAACACTGATTATGTTATGGTACCTATTGGAGTCCTTTCTTCTGTTTTATTATTTATTTACTTCATTTTATCGAAACAATTAAACTCTCTGATCGGGACACGGAGCCAGCACTCTGGTACTCCAAGTATTATTTTCAAGCAAAGTGCTGTAAGGGTGAACTACTAAACTGATTTTTATTGCCTTCTGTTACCTTGAATCTTACTGTTAGGCAAAATTTAAGAAAGGGTGTGATAAATTAAGAATGACTTGAGGTGCCTCCTCCTAAAGTAGGTAGTTAAAAATTGATTATTTTTAATCAAGCAACAGAGTGAAAAATCGATATGGTATTTAAATCACTATATTGAGCTGTACTGTGGGCTGGATTATATAATGCTAAAGTTTTCTTCGCAAAAAAACTTTTTTTGGGTTCTTAAGAGGAAAATACCCCTGTCGCAACATCTTCCATAACATAGCAAATTTCCATTTACAAAAATTAGTTTTTCTCGGAAACCAGTTGACATAGAATAATAGTTTAAAGACCTTTTTTATATGTGACTTTTTCTCTTCTTTACTATGGTGCAAAAAACGCCGCAAAAATTTTTGAATAAAGGGAAATTTTGACAAAAAACTATTTTTTTTCACGGAAATTGCTAAAAAAACCATGTTCCGAGCATCGGAGCCGTCTGGTTAACGAACTCGTCCAACGATTTGGGACTTCCAATATTTTCACCAAATTTCGTAAAAGTAGGACGTTTCGTTTGAGAGTTATCGTGCGGATATATATTATATGAATGTTATTTCTGATTTCTAGGGACCTCAAAACAAATCTCTACTATAGTCCCGAGCTCAAGTCGCGTTATGACAGTGGCTGTAATAGCTGATTTTTCGATTCAAAAATTCGCTAAAACTATTATGATGGATACGGCATTTGATAAAATGACTTTGATAGTTCTAATAAGATTCTTATACCATCAATGAAATCACCACATAACTATTACGTAATTTGCATGAAAAGTGGTACTCTCTCTAACGTTAGTCGCAATTTTTAAATTAAGAAACAGAATAGCATAAAAGATACGTTTCTATTTACTTGTAATACTTAAGAAGAATTACAGCTGATGTTAAAGAATGTGAAAATTTTGATATTCGTGATTGCGAACGCGAATGTTGAAGTGACATAAGCTGTGATCATTGCTACGTAACAAAACGACGCGTTAATTCGAACTCATCGGCGTCAAACACTCGACAATTCAAATTTGCAGAGAGAAAGAGACAGAAAGATTGTAAGTATATTTTGAGACAACTTCAAATTCATTCATCGCAAATGTTTAAAAAGTTAAAATTGTTACTTGCGATAATTCGAACCTCTCTATAGTTCGTAATATTTTAAGAGTCCCTCGAATTTCGAATTAACAAGAGTCGACTGTATTTGAAAAAAGGCAAATATTCGCAAATGTGAATGCAAATATAAATATTCGCTACATCTCTGGTAAAAATATTGTTGGTTAACAAGAACTATGCTAATTGAAGAATAGCTGAATTTCCAGTTTTGGAAATTCGCTAAAATGCGTACCTACCAAAAACAATTTACGTCTTTTAGAAAAAATGGACACTTTACTATGAAAACGCTGAAGCTATGGATCAACTGTGTACTCGTAGCGTATACCTATTATAATTCTCTAGGCCAATATCCTAATCCTAATCCTAACTAATATATAAATGCGAAAGTGCGTTTGTTTGTTTGTTTGTTTGTTTGACTGGCTTTCACGCCTAAACAGCTTAACTAATTAACTTGAAATTTTGCACAGACGTATTTTGCGGAACGGAGACGGTTATGGGCTATTTTTTAGCTTGGGAAAATATTTAATTCTCGAGAGAAAATGTATATTATACCATTAAATGAGCAATTTTTTCATTTGTTACTAAATAAATCTATTTCACAATATTAATAAATATTTCTATAGATACCAACAACAACAATAATATTTTTACCAACGACTACTATGAAATTACTTATTTACTATACAAAATAAAATTAAATTTATATCCTATTTTTTATGGAAATAAAATATTAGGTATTTATCTGGAAAAGTTGTTTTCACCTCATTTCCTGTGTATATAAATATTAATTGGATCGCAAATATTCTGTTAGCGTATAAAACTTATGTTTGGCTCACTTATTATCCAAGATAAAATTAATAAAATACAACAAGTCTCAATGACAGTATGTTATTATATCCTTGCTAACATTATAAATGCGAAAGTGAGTTTGTTTGTTTGTTTGTTTGACTGGCTTTCACGCCTCAACCGCTTAACCGATCAACTTGAAACTTTGCACAGACGTTGCTTCCGGGCCAGAGACGGTTATAGGCTACGTTTTATCTCAGGAAAATATTTCATTCCCGAGGGAAAATACATTAAATTACAACAACTGACTATTAAAAAACGAATAAATGATTTCAAACTTTGTATATTGCTAACAGAAGGGATGAGAAAGGACACAAACTACTTTATACCCCGGGAAATTTCCCGTGGAAAATTTCATTCCTATGGAAAAATATATTTTAAATGAAACAAAAAATGATGATAGACAAATATGACAATATACAGCGATAAACATAGGTTATTTTTTATCCCGATAAAATATCTCATTCCCGAGGGAAAATGTATTTAAAGCGAAACAATGAAATAACAACTGACTATTAAAAAAAAGCATGATTGATTTCTAACTTTGCATATTGTTTACAGAAACGATGAGAAAGGACGCAGACTACTTTCTAGCCCAGGAAAGTATCTAACTCCCGTGGAAAGTCTTATTCCCATGGGAAAATATACATTTAAAACAGTATAAAAAAGAATCATTGATTTCATTTGAACTTGGCATGTTGTTAAAGGAATGTTATAGTCTATTTTTTGCCCGGGGAAAATATTGTATTTCTGTGGGAAAATTCCAAAGAAAAATGTAATAATACCTACTCGACGGGTAGTGGCGACGTGATGAAAGTACACTTTATATGTTTTAACAAGATGTCATAATTTCAAAAGCCACGCGAGCGAAGCCGCGGGTAACAGCTAGTATTATATACATCGATTATATCAAGTAGCAACGACCAGCCTACTGCTTCTTTAATGGCAAAGCCCCTGTTGATACATGCATATCTGTACATTCAAGTACAGACAAAGTTCATTCTGGTTATGTATCAAATAAGGCGCTAGTTAACATTGAAACTCTACTGTAGCAGTACTTTGTAAAATATAATAGAATGTTATAAGATGAAGGAATACTGCGGCTATAATGGCTAAATTCACAGTGTTCTTTTTTCAGTATATTTCTCGATGCTGCCACAATCTTCGGGTTTAAGACAATCCTCTTTTATACCCGACTGTGGTGGTGCTAAAAAGGAGGATAATATGTTTAACCTGTAATGTCGGTGTCTATGTTTCCTTATAACTCCCAAACTAATCATCGAATTTTGACCAAATGGCATCTCAATCGATGCATCTTAATTGCGCGGATAACTTAGGCTATATGACGTCGGCATAAAATAAATACGGTGAAAATCATCTATCAAATATTTATGACCAAAAGAAAATTAAAATTTCGCAAATGCATCGTGCGTGATATCAAATGAAAAATCTCGAAGAGGATGTTCCAGAAATGTACAGCTGAACTCTTTTTTGTGCGGTAGATAGGGACCGCATAAAAAAATCGCACAAAAAAATATATTTAAAAATATCATAAATAGCTATAAAAAGTATAGTTCGATCCAGATTGTACATAAAACTTTTTTTGGTGCGGTTGGTCGGGACCGCATAAAAAAGTTTCATCGAAAAAACCACTCAAAACTTAGAAATTTCCTTCGAAGTTGCTTCTATAAACAAGATAAAGTATTAATTTACACGTACAAACATTTTATTTCAATTTTATAATATTATGAAAATTTTGAAAAATACATCTTTAAAAAAATTAAATGATGCAATAACTTATGTTCTTATGCAATGTATTGATTAAATGCTTAAAAGTCGTTAAAAAGTATTTTTATCAAAAAAAGTTTTTATAGTAATTGTTTAAGTTTCTTAGTGTCTCACGATTTTGATCCACATTATGCATTTTAATGGCCAGTTTTTACAAACCGCATAAAAAAATCGCACAAAAAAGGACCGCATAAAAAAGAGTTCAGCTGTATAGCTGCCCAACTGCCTCAGAAAGAGAGGTAGGTTTCTGAGTTGCATGCATGTATGTAAGTATGTTTGTTTCTTTAGAGCAGCCTGCTGTGTGATTTTGGTAAGTGTCGCTGGATTCATCATAATCTCAAGATTGATACCGGACAAAAGAAACGTCAGTAAATTCAATATGGCGACTATAAGAGACCATGTGATACTTTCGACGGGAAAATATATATAACCAAACGCTATCAAGTGGAATACCAAAAGGAAGGTTTTAAAAAACATACAAAAAACCTGACTACCTAAAAACCAACTAAAAAGATGGAAACAAGCTAGAAAAACAAAAAATTAAACAAACAAAAAAGTAAAGCAGTTGGAGGACAACATGTTGCAATAAGTTGAACAGAAATATATGATACCTGCGACTGCTTTACTTTCTTATTTACCTAAATTTCTGTTTTTCTATTTCATCTTGCTTTCATCTTTTAAGTACCTATTTTTTACACAGTTGAGTTTTTTTATAGAAGAAGAACATACAAGATACCGATTTTATTGAAACACCCTATAATGTCAGTTTGGTTGTAAAAAGAAAATAGTAAAGAATGGTCGTGATCATGTACCATGTCTCCGTAAGTTTTTAAATTAATAAATATGTATACAAATTACTAATTATTTAAATATAATAGTAAAATTTATTCAAATATTTCCTTTTTTTATAGTAGAATTAATAATGAAAACTGTTTTGAAATTTAAATTTGATTTTTAAGCGTTAAAAGTGTTAAATTATTTGTAAAGAAAATGCACGTATCCACTATTACCTACTGATGAATTACTCCGCGAGTATATTCTCACAGGCGCAACAAAAAATTAACAGAAATAGACAGAAAAGAAAATTTTTAAAATGTTTTCCTCAGGAGACATTTATACCAATTTTATAGTTTTCTAGATTTTTAGATATTGTATTATTTTTTTTTTTTAAATGCTTAAATTCGGACGAATTCCGATGTATACCTAGTTTGTGAGATTAAATTTAGAAATTTAGTTTTTTAACACGCAACTACTGAGAAAATTCCCAAAATACACTGAAAACAAACACTTAATCGAATAAATAAATACCTTCTGCTAATGATTACAAAATCGAAAAACTTATTTCGAAAAACACTGGATTATTTAGGAACATTTGAAAAATAAAATCACCAGATCCCGACGTTTTAAAACGTTTGATATGAAAGTTCCGAAACCAAGAAATGTTTCGGAATTTTTATTATAAAATTATTTTTAAATTCAATGAGTTTTCTTAGATAGTCTCAAATTAAAAATTAAAAAGGAAAAGAAGCCTCCAAAAAAAAAAATTCACAATTAGCTAATTTTAATCTGGCGACAATAACTGGTAGAGTTCATTAGGTGATGTAATTTCAGATTAAGAAACAATTTTAAATATTCATTTAAAAAAAAAAAATAATAAAATAATAACAAGGGGAAAAGATTTAGAAAAAAAAAATTTCAAAATTAACCAATTTTATTTTATGACAATAAATTCTAGAATTTTTTTTAATTTATTAATTCTTTACTCTTTACCACACCAATCACATTAAAATTTATAATTTTGAAGCATAAAAGGGAATTATTTAGAGAGAAATAGTCTTAAAAACCTCAAAAAAATTTTTTTGTAACAATAGAAAACATATCTGTTCAAAAATATTCAAAATTTTGGCTATTAAAAAAAATAAAATCGGAAAGCATAACAATTTGAAAATTAAAATTTTCAAAACCAAAAAACAAAATTTTAAAAATTTTCTATGTTAAAATTAAAATAATAAAATCAACTGTCCGTGGCTAACGAGAACTAATACCTCAAAACGAACATATTTCAAACTTATGTTTTGAAAAACGTAATGGGTGAATGCATTCCGGTTGGTTGATCGATATCCGTCGGCACTATTCTCTGCTCGCTATACTTAATACCTGTGTTGTAGTTCTCTGCTTGCTACACGTAATATTTTACAGTCAACAACAAATGAGACACAAACTGCGCTCTCGTTCGCTCTAGGAACGCACATTCGTCGTTATCTCTGGCTTGCTGGCATTTGAACAGAACAACAACACATGAACGTGCTCCGTTGTTAATTTAAAACATATTTTTACTTATAATTTTTCATTTTCAATTTTTAATTAAGATAAACAATTTTTTTTTTACTTTGATAAAATCCATTTACCTAATTCATGCGCTCTTTTTTTTTTCAATTAATTTTTTTGGAAAGTCAAAAATAAATTACGACGGGTGCAATTCAAAATAAAAAATCTAATTTTTTATTCCGTCGGTGACTCCAACTACAATTTATACTAATAATTCTTAATACAAGGAGAGATTTCGTTAGTGAAGAAGAAGAAGAGGCAACTATAGTCTCAGGAAATCCTAATAGATATCCCTTTAAATCCTCAACAACAAAAGCAAAACCATACGTGTTTCAAACCATTGGCTTGAAAATAACAGAAATACATACAACATTTCTCGTCCCCTCACAAAATACATTTACAATAAAAATAATAAAGATGCTTATACAAGAAAAAAAAACAATTCTTTCCTTGATCCCTTCTTAACTATTCACAGAATTATTATATTCCAAGAATTTGTACATTACATTAACTAACGATAACAAAAAGAATATGGGCAAAAAAGGTTTTTAAAAATCAAAAAATTGTCCCAGGTAACTGACTCGAAAACTAAACAAAAATATTCATTCCAATGTCTCTCAGTCATAGTTGGGTACATACATGAATACTCCTTGTAACGGGTTTTGTCATAAATCAAAATTTTTACATCATGTTTGTCACATAATTGTGTATTATTGTAATTTATTTAGCTAGTATGAACATAAGTATTTCTTCAATAGTCATTTTCTGTAACAACACTTTCGAAAATTAAAATGTAATTTTCATTTTTCTAAATTAAAGTAGTACCTAGTCCAGAAATTTAAAACAATCGATTTTATTCCTTTAAGAAGACATCCTCAAAAGGAAATTTTAAAATTGGAAATATTTTTCAACTTTGAGAATCAATTATTTTCTAGCGCCCCCAAAGTTTGTCAACTTTACCACATCATAAAAATTACAATCGCCATCATCACTTTATCAGCCTTATCCTGTTTTTGAGTTCAAACGTACATTTTAAACGAGACTTTCTAAACCTCCAACGCCCACAAGGACCCGGAGTGGGTTATCGTCCACTATGAGAGAGACTGATTTATAGCAGGGCCCGCTCCAGGGAAGGGCAACCCGGGCATTTGTCTGGTGCGGCAAATTTTACAACTGACGAGCAAAAAAAACTTTTCCGTTTTGCCCGGGGTGGCGTAAACGCTAGAACGGATGCTGTTTATAGATTTATAGTTAGTTTAGATCAAAATTCAATTTATTTTCAATCCAAAAGCAACATAAAACTTGACTGTTGCGGCTGTCTGAAACTTTAAACGCATTTTTATGACCTGGTTCAAGTATGAACTTTCAATAGGTATTTCTCTATGGCCTAAACCCTAGAAAATTTAAAATTGTCTTTTTTATTCTTTAAAAAAAAAACAATTTTGTTCATTTTATTTTTTTCCTATCATAGCAATACCTATTAGTACTTGTTAAAAAAAGACTGTGTATGATTTTTGTTTGAGATTTACGAAAGGTTTGAAATCATGTTGACCAGCTCACTCTTTATTTTGTTTAGTCTAAAAAACGACCGAAATACATGTTTCTTTAGATCAAAATATCGGCGCAATATTACACCAAAATTTTATTTGACTATTAGAAATCATTTTCTGCACGGCAGTGTAAAAAATAATGATACATTTGTTCTAAAATGTTAAGTAATTTGGATTAAAAAATCGAAGCATATTTTCTGAAAAATATTTAACTACGTCTTTAAAACGATAAAAATATGCTAAATTCTTTTTTATATAACAATTAAAGCAATCATAACGATATAATAATTATTTTTTGTACAATACCCACTGACATTTATGTTAAAAATATGATAAGCCATAAAAATCGAAAGTGGATTTTTTTATGCTATAATTTTCCTAACCCAATAAAATAATAAAAAAAATCTGACGAGACACATTTTAATATCTATAAAATTTTTATGTAATGGCTTACAGTGCCATCTATATAGTTATTTTAATTTACAATAAAATAAAAATTACAATCGTAATTTTTTCGATTCCAAAGTTCTTAGAATCGAATATTTAAAAAAACACAGTAAATAAATTTAAATAATTTCACTTCTTTAGCAGAAGTTTTGATGGTATCTTTTCAAAACGGTTCTTGATAAATGAATGAATAACTTCGACAAAAAAAAAAAAATTAATTTTCTAAAATTGGCATTTAATGGCCGATTGTGTTTAAGCATTTTCGAAATATATTTATTTTCATAGCTGCTATAACAACATTTAAATCCATTTAACTGAATGTTTTTTTTATAATTACATCTAAAAAAATAAACATACAGCACATTATTTTTAACAAGGGATTTAATAATTGAAAAAATATTACGTTTTCACCAAAAAAACACTTGACGCGACTAGGTTGGTGGATAGCTTTTTAAAATTTATTATTTTATATATTTTTAAAGTGGTATACGACACTGAAAGTATGCTCTAAAAAAAAAAGCTAAACTATAGCTACTAGTAATATAAATGTATATAACATGCGACACAAGTGCTCATTCATTAGTCTTCAAAACGTACGAGGGGATTTTTAAAATTAATTATTAACTTACATATATATATAATTAATAATGCCTTATAATAATTAATTTTTGTTATGATATAATCGTCATTATTCGGACAGAATTTGTACTTTTAATTTGGGTCATGCATTACAACTGGTGAAACAGTTGCAATTAAAATGCTTCTTCGCGTCATGATATTATAGCTTCAATTAAAATTTTCGGAGCGATAACATTTTTTTTCAACTAATTAAATAAAACAAAAAAATTTTTTATCATAGTACCTGGTTAAGAAATTATCCAAAGTAACTTTTATTCAAAGTTACAAATAAAAAAAAAAGTGATTTAAGCTAGTTGGGTTAGTACAATCTACTTTTTGTGCAATTCCATGCTTCATTTCAATAATTCTTTTCAACACAGATCTTAACTATTCGATTTTAAATTTCGTATACAGTGCTTCTACGAACTCTCGGCGATTTTCTAGGGTGAGGTGTGTCATAAGGGGAACAGAACGCTTTAAGAATGGGCCCCCGAAGTGCGGTCCGCAAGCCAAACGAGGCCCACAATTTTAAATATGACAAGAAAATGTTTCCAAAGATATTCCGTTTGAATTAATTAAGGTTAAAGTTTATAAAGGCTGTCCAATCAATCAATCTTTAGGTACTCAACAATACTTACTGTGTGTGAACAGCCTTATAACTAATAATATCACATTTTCCCATAGAATAAATTTTCGCTTGAATTTTTTTTTTTTTTTTTTTTTTGGGTGGGGGAGGATTATTATGATGCAAAATTTTAGGTTCCCCTTTTTTCATTAGAATACCCATAATTTTAATTTTGACATACTTATAATGCAATTTTCTCAATTGTATGCTTCCTAATCAATATTTAACGAAATTTTTCAATTATAAAATCTATCCAATTTTGTTGATTTTCATGATTTTTTTGGTGCAATCCAACCGCCTTAATAGTTTCTCTTAATGCATTCAATACATTCTGTGGTTAAGTATCTAAGTGCACTTCTTATCAATATTAATATTGGACAGACAATTTATTTCTGAACTTTTTTTTTGCCGTTCGGTATTCTTGTTTTATTAAAATTGTATCCCGGTTTTATTTCATTTTATAATATTTTTTTTTTGTGAACAGTTTACAAAGGCGGACGAACAGTCGATGAATAATTCATATTTGTAGATAAAATATAGCAACATGGTAATTTTTGATATGAGAATAATTTAAATTTAAAATGAAATTTATGTAAAATGATTACATATATATTTTTTTCTGCAAATTTTTACTGTTGTAAATTTTATTTAAAAAAAAAAAAATTCACTAAAATATTATTGAATAACAATATGTAATGATCGGTGATATAGTTCTGTTGAGTATGTATTTAAAATAGATGAATTTTTTTGTTTTGTTTTGAATTATATTTTGTTGAGTTTTTGAAATATTTTCTTTTCATTAATAAATTATCATAAAAATCATAAATCAATATTAATTTATATGTATTTAAGAACAAAATAATTACCGGGTTCCGTTTTTAGTTAAGAAAATTATTTATAGTGTTAAAGAAAATTAATGTTATTTTAAATTATATTATTAAATTTTTTCTAAATTACACTTGAACAATGAAAATAGAGTTATTTGAATTAATTGTTATCTTCTCGTAATTAAAATTACCAACTTGCTTAATTTAATTGTAATTTTTTCGTCTACATAATATGAATTATTCATAAATACATTTTTTATTTTTTTTTTTGGTTAAAATCACAGATATCCTTTATCGCACAGTACTGACTTTTTATCAATACACGGTTACCCTTGATCAAACATTATTTTTTTCTTGATTTCTTGATAGTGTTTTTAAAAATTTCAAATACTAGTGTTTTGTTAATGTTGATATTATCTTAGGTATTTTAATTATTCTTAGAAAAATAATTTCTTTAAGAGCTTACTACATCAACTCGTTATTTTTAAAGTATTTTTCTGAACAATGTAACACGAAGGTAAAATAAAAACCACAATTATTTTAACAATACATTTTTTTTCTTTTCTGTAATACTATATTTAGTGTATTTAAGGCGGTTAGCGCACTAAAGCATTCGAAAGATTAACAAATAATTTTTGGATATTGGACAGAAAATTACTTGTTTAACATATAGCCACTGGAGAAATCCCCAAGACACACCGAAAACCAACACTTAATTTGAAAAAATTGATGCCCTCGGTTAACATTTAAAAAATAAAATCAACAAATTCTGAGATACAGTATTTTATAACAATTTAAGAACTAAGAAATATATCGAAATATAAAATATCAGCCACAGTCAGTGAATATTAGCCGAATATCAATTTTTTTATTTTGAAAATATTTTTTAATCACAAAATGAGCTTTTCCAAATATTTTTAGTCAAAGTCAAAGTAAAGATTAGAACAAACTAGCAGACTTTTTTTTTTATAAATTACTCGTAATCTCTAAGATATCAACTACTTAAAACCTATCGAATACTCATAAATTTTCATTCTGTAAGCGTTCAGACCCGATCAAAAAGCCCATCAATTTAATCGGCAAACATCGTCTACTTTACAAAGTATGAAAACAGGAAATTTTTCACTTAAAGGATCAAAAATTATTATTTTAAAATAACAATTTAGTAATGAAAACTGCTTTAAAGCAGACATGCAATACAAAAATGTAATTTTTTAAACTAAAAATTAGAGCCAGAACGTAAAAGAAATGGGGGGAATATTTAATTTAATTTACAAAAATAAGAAAATTAATTAAAATTTTAATGAAATTTAAAAAAATAAAGTCAATTTAACGAGAACTGCACTGGTAACTTTTAACTGAAATAAGCGGCGCCAGACGCTATAAAACGGCTATTACATGGTTAATTTTATTTAACTTGTCAAACCATTAGTACTCATATATGTGTATAAAATTTTTTTTTACTCAAAATATGAAACCCATACCTACTTGCACCAAAATTAGTGCCACAACAAAAAAAAAAAAGTGAACTTGAACTCGACAAAAATTATTATGTAATTTATTACGTAGTCACAGCAATAAATTCTAAATTTTATGAAGTTTTTCGTAGATTTCGCCGGGAAATTTTAAAATTAGACACTTAGGCTGCGGTTACACTAGATATTATTTTCTATGAAAATCTGTTCGTACAAACCGATTTTGATCCGATGCAAAATTCGTATTTAGAGCCCAAAAGTAACAACTCTAATGCGAGTTTGAAATCTAAACCTGAGAAAAAGCAATTACAAATCATTAATGATCTAATATTTTCCTTTGTTTGGATGACAAAGTCATACGAATTCGTCTAAATATAGATATATAGGTATCTTTTTAAGCAAACAAGTTCGTACGAAATCGTATCCAATATAAGCACAACCTTATGAATTTTATCTTGAAAAATAGTATTCTTTGATTTTGTACTTAAATCAAAATTATTTTGAAAATCCTGTACCTATATTTATCTTAATCTTCGACTATTTACATTATTTAAGAAGAAAGCCTTAAGCTATATTTCTACAAAAAAAATATTAGGTACGTCTGGTTTCACGAATTAGTAAATGGCATACCAAAAATGAAAAAATTGGTAAAGACGCGATCCAACTAGTACGGGCGATTGTATCACTGCCCGCAATAATTATAAAATTTGATTGCAGTATACGTAGCCCACATTTAAACTTAAGTGGAGACTAGGATTTCTGAACAGTAAAAAAAAATTAATATGTGTTGTTAATTTTTTACATTTTCCTCCTTAACTATGTCAAGTGCCATTATATAATTTACTATATAGTTTTATAACCATTATCGGCAATGGTAAGATTGCCCGCATTGGTCAGAACGATACAGAAAAAAATTATTTCAAATTAATTTTTTATAGGTAACGTAAAAGCCCCCATTATGGAACGGTATCTAATACTGGAACAGTTTTTACATTTACATATATATTTCTTTAATTAAGTAAGGAAACATTAAATGCGAGGCGAATTTAAATTGAAAAATAATCATTCTATTAATAATAATTTTTGTTATCAGACGTTTCTTTCAGAAATAACTTCATTAATATGTAAATGTCAAAACTGTTCCAGTATTAGATACCGTTCCATAATGGGGGCTTTTACGTTACTTATTAAAATTTATACAATTCTATTAATAATAAAATTAACCAGTGAAAATTCGAAGTTTTTAAAAACCAGTATTTCTTCTGTTTGTCACTAATTAACAAAACTGGTACTTACTAAAAATTTAAATACAATTTTTTTTTAAAATTATGATATTTGAGTGAGGCCAGGATATATGTATTAAATATTATTTCACAAATACTATCATTTCCGATTTGCTCAACCAATTTAATAATAATTAATAATAAATATTAAATTAAAATTTTATAGTACAATTATCTAAAAATAACTGACACATTTCAAAAAGAAGTATGCACTGTATTATTATTATTTAGTAATAGTGTCAAATTTTTAAGTCATAAATCATTTGAATTTGTGATAATACGTGATGAAAAAAAAAAAATTCAAGTATTTAAACAAATCGTATTTTATTTTAATTGATGCAAAATTTTAATTAATATTTTGTGAACTGTGAAACAAAATCGCACACGGGAAAAGAATGTAACTTTTTATTTAAAAATATTTTTTTGGCTTTATTTCATATGTCAACACAACTCGCTTAAAATAACCAAAAATTGATTTGTGCTAAGAATAAATAGACATGTATCCGAATGTAGTCTTTACACGACTGAGAATGGTCATATTGACCGAAACATATCTCATATGAGTTTTTATATACATTGAAAGTGGTATTTTGCAAAGTAAGGTGTTTTTATTTACTAATAACAAATATGGAATACCATAAAGTAACGCTCAAATCTATTAAATTTAAAAAATAAATCTCACTCAACCTGCTTGTACCAAATTGGCAGGTAAAAAGTCAGAATTTCGTTTGCATAATATATTTTCAAGCTTCATAGTCACTCGTGTTATAGGCTTTCGTTTGCATAATATATTTTCAAGCTTCATAGTCACTCGTGTTATAGGCTTGATTGGATAATAAAACTGTAATACTTGAACGGGGCCCCCAAACAGGTGGGTCATAATTGGGCAGCTATAGAAATCCTGGACGAATATTCCCTCTTTTATCAAATATTTTAGTTTTATTAGAAAGCAAGCTAGGCCATAAACTGGTTGGTACAGATTATTCCACAACAGTATAAAAATCGTTTTAAATGGACTTTCAAAGAAAAATCTAACATGAAGCGATGATTGAAAATATTTCCCAGATTCGATTCAATAACCTGCCAACACTTCAATTATTTGAGCAAAACTGAATGCCTTAAAAACAATATTTTTGATGAGTTGAGTTCACTTATTCTTATAAATATGTAATATCTCAATTCTGAAATATAGTATTTACAAATAATGACTAGCAATTCTAAATTTCTGACTTTACTGTTAAGGTATGGTTAACACGTTATATATTGAGCTACAACAATTTTTATCTCAAACTAAAATTTGTTTATTGTGAAATTTTTTTAAAAATCTACGTCCTTTTCGTCTTTCCACGAATATTTAGTATATTTCTCTATTTTTAAAATTACTAAAATATTAAAATTTCTAGGTCACGATTTTTTTAAAACAAAATGTATTTATTTATTCGATTTAGTGTTGGTTTTCGATATGTTTTTCTCCATCGGGTGCGTGTTAAAAAAGGGATTTTTAAAAATTTTTATCTGACAAACTACACATCAGAATTGGTTTAAATTTTATTTACTAATATACAAATTTTAAAATATTCATTTGGTATTTTTAAGTATTTTTTTTGTTAAAGATAAGCCTATGTGAATACTGAATTTATTTTGAATTCAATGTACAGAAGGTATGTTAATAATTATAACAATTAATTCAATAATTAATTATTTTAATTTTTAACATACACAAAAATATTTTATTCAAATTAATTTTAATTGCAGGCTTTTTTTGTGTTTATTTAATTAGTTTCTATTTTTTAAGATTAACACATAAAATTATCTTATTAGCCAACAACATGTTTATTACATATATCTTACATATACGGATGTATCATAGATAATGGACGCATATAATAAATAAATATTGTATGGTCTTTTATCAATTTGTATCACAAATTAGTATGTTTGAACATATAAAAATTTGCAGAGTAGTAATTAAATATTTTTCAGCTGATAATTTGATTGCTGATATGAAATATTTCATTCATACATATTTGTTGAATGATTAATTAAAATTTTTTCAAAATTTTATCACTAAAATTTAACCGGCATTCGATACTTGGGCTAAATTATACACATAAATTAAATATTCATTATTAAAATTACCACAAAAAAAGAAATTAATCCACCTTTACCGACGCAACACTCCAAAGTAGTTCGAACAAATATTTTTCGAATCTCAATATTTCTACGTTGGAAATTAAAATAATTTTCACTGAATTATAATCGATAACCGTAAAGTTCAATTTCGAATATTCGAAAATTTCTAAATATATATATAAAGTAACTATTTGTTAACTAATACATAAATTCAAAATAACAAAAAAAAAATATCCCAAAAATAATCTTGAAAATTTTAATTATAATTAGCGCCGCCAAAAAAAAAATGTTGAGTCTCCCTCTCAGATCCTTTTCAAAGGGTATCTATATAAGAAGAAAAAAATCAAGTCCTGAGACCCGAGTTCCCTAAAAACTGTTTGATTTTAGAATCCTTTGAGTGCCCTAATTGAGTACTCTAGGGAGGTAACGTGAGCGTCGGCTCAGTCGTCTACAACTTTAAAAATATATTTCGAAAACAAGGCCCAATTATTTAGTCCACAAAATTCAGTATTAAGATTCAAAAAAAATAAAAGAAGTATTTTATGTTGCATTAAAAAATATCACCACTTTGAATTAAAAGTCTTTTAATTTTTTTCAAATATGATTTGAATAGATTCTATCCATAATTTTTATTATAATCTGATTGTTTGAAAATCTAAGTCAAAAAGTATCAGTAAACATTTCGTTTATGATTTTTCATAATTTTTTCTCTTGACACAAAATATTTTTGAAAAAAAAAATAAAAAAAATAAAAAATAAATAAATTGATAAAATTATACGCGTCATAATATTTCAAAAATAATTTCACAATCTCGATACGTACTAGCTGCTGCAATTCAAAAATTGCGTTAAAAAATTAACGATTGTTTTTATTGCCGTTTAGCCGTAAATTAAAATAAATCATAGTGGCATTCATTTCCTTCAGATTGTATATTTATAAATTATTGCGACGTGAAGAAAAAAATTCTGATCTTGCCATGTTACATTAGTAACCCATAAAACCTACTCATAATAAAATTATCATATCTGACTTTTATTTGAGAAAAAAGTGATTTTTATTACAAATAACATAAAAATCGGCGATTCCGAAGCAATATTTACGAACCGGATAAAAAACTTTTTCACATGAAAAAATTTAAAAACAGAAAAATTGGAAAATTTTGAACAAGAAAAAAAAACGGGTTTCTTTGGAAATTAAAAAAATTGCATTGATTTAACGAGAAAAAATATAAAGTGTAAAGAAATAATAACAAAATTATTCAAAAAGTTATAAAAATTTAAAAAAAAAAAACACAAACCTCATAAATCAGTTTTAAATTTTTTTTTTATTTCATTTGAATAACTCGCCTATTACATTTTAACTCCCTAAATGGTAATGATTTATGGCTTATTATAAATGCAATCGTAAATATGTATACAAAATTTCTACAATTAAAATTTAAAATTCTATTATTTTGATAAGTATTCCCATAAAAAAAATAAAAAAAAAAATACTTTTTTTGCAGTCTCACAAATTTAAATTGGCTAAATTTACAGTAAAATTGTGTCAAGGGAAAAGTGAGAAAAATTATCCCGATCTACGAGATCTTTATGAACGAACAAACGCCCTCTTCTATTATAGAGAGTACTGATTTTTTTTTGTAAATAAAAAAAAGAAAAAAACCTTAAAAGTTGTCCAGAATGGAGAAAGAAATAAAATGAGAATTGTTATTACAAGTATTTGAGTTGATATGTATCATAAAAGAGAAGCAGTGAGGTATTTATGACGGCCTCACAGCCTACGAGTAAGTAATTAATGGCCTAATAAAAGTGTAATATATTTTTTTGAATTATCGACGGCAACGTAACTAAGTACATATACGTCCTCTATCGGGTACTGTTATCAATTCTATTTTGCTGGTTATAAACAGAGCACAATATGAGTGACATATTTTACTGTTTTGTTTGGTACTGTAGCTATTTTTTTTTTAATGCAACATTTGTTTTTTATTTTGCTGTATTTCCCTTGCACTTATGCTTATTTTATTGGGTAATAAAATTACTAGGAAAAAATTGATTTTTATGGCTAACATATTTTTAACACATTTTTCGTCACTTGTAGATTATATTCGTTATGAACACTAACATCACTATAAGAGATTAATACGGGTTTATAATAACGTTTAAAAATTATGCCTATAATATTAGATTTATTCTAAAAGAGAATCAAGAAGATAAACACTAACCCTTGGTTGAGCCATGAAAGCTCGACCCGGATTCGGGTATTCAGCGTGTTGGGCCACTTTAACTAACACAAATAAAACACACAAACACAAAAATTTTTTCAACAAAAATAATTTTTCAAATATCTGGCGTCACAAAAACACTGACAATAATAATAATTGCATTGAAACCAAAATAAAAAAAAAAAAATCAAAACAAAAAAGGAACACTGAAACCAAAAATAAAAAAAACGAAAATAAAGTCACAATACTATAAATTGTATCATTACACAATCCGCCAAAATAATAGGGTCGTAGTATATTAATTGGAATTAATTAATTTAAATACAGGTACAACAAGTCACACATATAAAATCACAACAAACAAATTTTAACAATAATTACAAAAATCCCGCGCGCGCGCGATTTGACATGGAATGATCTATGGTCCGGTCATTTCCAAGTATCATAATGTGAGCGTGTGAAATTTCATTCTTGCATGCCGATGATTAATTGTGGCCGCCGTAATAATTGATCTTTTTTCGACACTTTGCATTCGTCATAACTACAAGTTGACTGTTGTTTTGTTACTCAGTTATTGTACGGCAAGCACATGATTTGACAACGAATTTGACTGATATGTGATCATCAAATGACAATGACAATATGTGTTACATACATACACTTGTATGTTTTGTACCACCCCCGAAAGAGCGACGTCCCGACGACAAGCAGGCGAGGAGCGTCGCTCGGCCGCGAAAACCCCCAATTGTTTTTTCCCGAAGGGGGTTACGACGATACGTTTTGCAACTGCGCCCGCAATTCCCTATCCCGAGTGCGCCAGCCGAGAAAACACACAAAATTCTATCTATAATATTAAAACAGTGGATATTATGTTTGGTAATAATACAGTGAAACGTACTCACTCGAGCCGACATACACAGATCTTGCGCGCACCGTAGCTATACGCTAACTGTCAATCACAAATCGTTAACAGTGGAGTGGGGTTTCAAATGAATGATCGCTCAGTGATAGATGACGCCCATAGGCGTGGCCAACGGAACAAACTGTATGCGCCGCTTATGCGCCGTATGCCATTACAACGTTCGTGCAACGCGTCCCCACCATTCGACCGCATGGTTTTCACTCACATCACCGCCGCCTATATGAGAACATTGGAATACCAAACTGAACCAACACACACACACGCACACACAAACAACGAGAGCGCTAATTTTAAACTCGTAAATAAATATCATTCTCTTCTGTTTGGTTGTTTCGCGCGCTCGGCTCTGCTCTACGACGTAGTGTTAGTATACGTACGCTCTAAATAATATGATCATCACAAACAAACTTAGTAAATATGTAACTCGTTTACATGTACTATTACAACATACATGAGAACAATTCTTACAAAACAAGTACAAGTACAAGATAGTGTGGCCTTAAGATAACCATCTTGCTTGCCCGATAACAATATTGTTGTTTTATGTATGTATAATAATAATAAGTAGCTCCTTCACTCAACTTTAACTCCGGTATACTCCGCTCCGTGGTATCATCCAGTACGTCCAGTACCGGTACAGTGTAAATGCATCATCAGTGCTCTTAACTATGTACCTACAAATAAAATGGCACACACATGTTCTTCACATTCTACGTCACCATCAACCATCATCTAATACTGCTCAGCTACACCAGTCACTTTGGACAAAATTATGTACTAAATTTATTATTACAGTTTTTTTTTGTTTTTGGAAGTTTTTTTTTGTTTTTGATTTATTTTTGTTTTTGTTCATTTATTTATGAGTTCATAAATGGATTAATTGAGTTCGTTATGGTTAGTATGCTATTATTTTAATTCCCAAGTTTTTTTTATTCAAAAAAAAATTTAATTATAGGTGTTTAAGAAAGATATTTGAAAATAATAATAAATTATTATTCAAAATAGTTGGATTTGATTCTTAAAACTTGAATGAATGGTAGCATCATACCTATATTTTGACGCTTGGTTTGTGTTTAACAGCAAACTAACAATTTTATAGTAAAGTTGTTTGAGTCTAGTGAAAATTTTGACATTTTCTTGTTAAGGTGGTTGCCGTGGCAGAGATTTAAGCAGGGCTGGGAACTATTTAAAATTATTTCATTTTAAATATGTATTTAAAATACAAAATGACATTTTCCATTTTCTATTTTAAATTAAATTAGATTTTTATAATTAATACAATATTAATTATAAAACTCGAATTGAACGACTTGAAGTCTAACAAATTGTAATTTAAATGTAAGTTGATTTAATTGACACAAATTTTTTATAACTCGAGTTGTAATGTCACTTGAGTTAAATTTGTTACTGAAGTTGCAGTTCTCTTAACTCAAATTTTTCTAACACAAGTTCTGTACTACTATCTTTAAGACACTCCAATAAAAAATATTTTTGTATTTCGAGTAAATAATATTCATAATTTTATTTAGAGGTTGCAATCGTAATTCGTAACGTAGTCAAGATTTGAAATGTCAAGGCCGAATTAAATTTTAGAATATTTTTATTTTTAATGTAACAATATTTGAAAAGTTAAGTTTCGTTTTCGTATCATGAAAACTTTGCAAAATTTTCTCAAAAGATTGCCTTTATTTAATTTCAGTACGTTTGATATTTTCATTTTTTTTCTTTTCTTTTCTTTTTTTTTTTTTAAATTAATTAAAATAATAATGAAAAATTTATAGAATAAATTTCAAGTAAAAGTATATATTTTAAGCATTTTGCATTTTATAATCCGTTTTAAATAACTATTTTCCATTATTAATTTTAAATATGTTCAGCAAAACTATATTTTCCATTTTGTATTTTAAATACATTTTTGGGAACCATTTTCTATTTTAAATTATTTCTATGAAACTTTTTTCCCAGCCCTGGATTTAAGTAATTACTAAATCTCAAACAAATTGTGGTGAATTAAATTTTTTGTTTCAATTCGAAATACCTCACATTAAAATAGGTATAATTTCATAATAAAAAATGGATGTTCAACTAATATTCAGTACTAGCCGTATACCCGATGGGATTTCCCATCGGCAACATCTTTTTATTGGGTAATCACTGCTCACTTTCAATGTTTTTCAAAAGCCTAAATACCAATTTCCAATTCTAATTTCAAAAATGACGAACTTTCTATACGAACTTTCATTTGCTGTTTTAACCACTTAGGGAATGAATTTCCAGAAACGTTTACATAACTGATTTTTATTTCTAAATAGAAGCCTAAAGATCAATCTTCATACGTATCTTCTGTGCTAAATTTCGTCAATCTAAACCCAACAGTTTAAGCTGTGCGTTGTCTGTCAATCAGTGTATAAAATATTATTTATTTGAATAGTCATAGTAACATATTTTTATATATCTAACATCAAAAATGTCGAAATTTCATAAAAATTTTCATTCCTTATTTAACCCACTTAGGGGGCGAATTTTCAGAAATCCTTTCTTAGTGGGCACCTACGTTACATAGGGAGCTCCTGTGCAAAATTTCATTCTTCTGTACTCAACGGTTTAGGCTGTGCGTTGTCTGTCAGTCAGTCGGTGTTAGAAATTTATTAAGTAGATGGTTGATATAAATTTCAATACAATTATCAATTTTTAAAAATGACGTACTAAAACTATTATACCTCGATATTTTAAATACTTTAAAATAAGCTTTTTTGTCATTTTTATTTATTCGGTAACGAGGTGGTTTTTGATGTGTTTTTGGGATTCCCCTATTAGGTGTAAGTTTAAACAAAATTGTGACATTAATTAGAAAAAAATGTTTTTCACCATTTAATTTGATTATGGACAATTTATAGACTTAAATTCCATAGGAATATTGTAGTTTTTTTACTTTTACTTTTAAAACAAAAAATAGTAGGAAACTTTTTATTTGTTAATTCACAAAATGTAAACATGACAGAAACGTTGGAATGTTTCGTTTGGCCAAACAAATTTTAGAACTCAAAATTAAAATACGTAGATAAATAGTTATTTGTTTATAATTTAATTTCCATAGGTTTGAAATAATTTTTCTTGCTGGTAAAACCATTTTAATGTAAATCAGTAATAATTGCAATAAATTATAACAATAATTTTTTCTAATTTGAAAAATTGTTGAATAATACCAACCAAACAATGTGTCATTGAGGTAGGTTATTTGAAAAAAAAAAATGTAACTTGACTAGATAAGGAAAAGTACCACGTACTCTCTATATACACCCAGAATAATGTATGGTTTATTGATTTATGATCAAGTTATTTTTTTATTTTAGTTATTTAGGTATTTTTTTTTAAATATCTATTTAATTATAGTTATAGCGTTTATACTCAGTTCAAATTTGGAGTTTGCCCGTACAAACTAGGTTTTTATAAAAATAACAAGTCTTTAAAATCTTTAGGTACATATATCAAATACATTTTCAGAAAGATTTCTTTGTTTAAGATTAAAAATTTCTTTGATTGAGAACTTTTTGATTCAAAGAAATATTTCTTTGATTATAAAAAAAAAAGTTAAATAAATATTTTTTATTACTCATGCGGGAGAAGTATTAACTTGACGCACAAATTTTTGTACGCAAAATATCTGTTTTCCCACTGTACTATTCCCATATACTTTTTTGCGTGCGGAAAGTAAACTTTCCGCACGCAAATTGACAATAGAACACGCAAAGCCGCCTCTTGATTTATTATTTAATAAATATTTCATAACTAGCCGTACCCGTGACGTTGTTCACGCGAAACGTTGAGTAGTTTCTTTTTCCAAATTGTAGTTTCTTGCAACACAAAATGCGTTAAATTGTCTCCAAATTGACAAATGTGTATTTATTGTGTTTTTCGGTACACAATTAGCAACATTTTCTTTGATTTAAGATTCAGAAAAATTTCCAAACTGCGATAGTATAATATTCAATTTATTTACATTACCTACATTTTGTTACTATAGTTATGAAATTATGAAATGAAATTTACGTAATATGTGTACATGCTCAAAATGGTTTTTCCATTTTCCCATGGGAATGAGACATTTTTTCGAAGTAAAAAGTATCTTAGATGTTGACCCAGGTAATAAGTTATTATCACACCGAATTTCATTAAAATCCGTCCAGTAGTTTTTACGTGATGCGTGAACAGACAGACACACAGACAGACGACAGACAGACAAAAATTTAAAAAATCGCTGTTTTGATATCTACATAGATAACTATTTACAGTACTAGTACAATTTTCAAGAAATATTCCGTGTACAGAAACGGTCTCGACAGTTTTATTATACCTATGTATATAGATTATTTCTATAGAAACCAACAGCAAAGTAATTTAAACAATATTTAATTCAGAAAAAAAGACAAAGACTCAAAAATATTATTTTAAAAAGTAATAAAGAATAGTAATAATTATAGAAAGAAGTATGTGAAATTCGTAATAAAAAACAGTATGTGCAACTCGTGCGGGATTGTCGATTGCCCACTCGAGCGAATGAGTGCACTCATTACGATCGTGGGCTCAACTTCGCTCTCGTGGGCTATCGACAATTTCCCGCCCTTATTGCACAATATACTATATCTTAATAAAAAAATCTATATGATTCAAAGAAATATTTTTTAATGTAAAAACAATCTCCTGTAAAAATGCTATACTCGTTTTTATCTAGAGTCCTGGCTATACTCGTATTTATATTGGAAAGTTAAGTTCCTTTTTATTATATTATGTGATAGTCTGACAGCTCATCGTCAATACCAACGACTCTCAACCTTACAACCCGAAAAATCTTAGATAATTTTGGGCGAAGCGTTTACATGTTATAGGCAGATCCAACGATACGGCGGGATAACCGGGATTGCAGCCCCGGATTCTGAATTTTAGGTGGGGTCCCGTAGCTATTGGTAGGTGGCCCGAGGAATAGCAAAAAGACTTTTTTAGTTCTTTACTTATATTTTTGAAGAAAACTTTTAAAAAAAATGTGGTTTATTCCCGGGGCCCGCAATTTTTTTCCGCAGTTTTGATTATAAGATCACCGACAAATCAGTTTCCTAAATTTTTTTTTTGTTGAATTTGGTTAATTGGTTGTTCATTTTTAATAAAGAAAATCGCGGAAAGCTTAAATCCGATACTGAGATAGTAATTGTTAAATATAACTCTTCAATCATCCTTTGTAATTTTAAAAATATCTATATAATAAAATTTATGTATTGTTGAAGTAGATAACACTAAAAAATATTTTTTTTATCTGGTTTAAAGTAAGAATATTGTAATGGATAATTACACACATCTTCTTGCGAACCGATTAAACACCTTTGCGGGCCGGCGGTTGAGAAACACTGGTCAATATCACTTCTGCAATACAGATAATATTGAGTCTTACTGTACAGTACCTAAGTTTGATTTAGCAACAAAATATATTTTTCTTCAGTTTCATAAACTAAATTTTCGTTGAGCATAGCTAAATAAAATTCATAATTTTTGTAGATTACGACATTAACAATTTTAAAAGTAAAATTTACCACTTTTGAAGAATATTTTATAAAATTTCAACTCGTTTTGAATAAAATTTTGATGATATTTAATTGGAAGAAAGCAGTTGCTGCAATTAATTAAAACTTTTTCGGATCTTTTCTAATAATAAATTAATAAATTTTATGCACCGAAGTTACGGTACATTCGGGAACTTATTTTGTAATCAATCCATGATTTATGGACGTTTCAAAGTTGTAAATTATTACAGGCAACGCTTCAAACCGAACTTTTTTTTCGTTCCGGTTCAAAAAATAATGTTTTAGATTTTACTTTATGGTTACGGTTATAGAGTACTGGTTATTCTCGTTTTTGGTTTTCAGTAAGACGGATTCTTAGTTGAACGAGAAGTTTATCTAATCTTGGAAAATCATTCATTACTAATAATAACTATCGGATAATAACTAACTAATAATAACGCTAAAAATAACGGTTTTGGTTTTCAGTTTTTGAAAAATTTTCTTTTACCCCGATTAAACAGCTACTCTCCGAAAAAGTCAGTCAGTTTTATCGGTTTTCGATTACGCGGTTCTGTTTCGGTTTGCAGCCTTACGATTCTAGATACTTAATCGCATAAGATCGACAATACTATTATTTGGAAGAGTTTGACATAATTATGAGTTTATTTCGTAGGCCACGACTTCCTAATAAGGCACTTACAGTGATTTAGGGTGAATGCGGGAGAGATGCCGCACATTTTGAAAACACTTGATAATTCGTATACAATAAATGTAAACATTGTTCTTTGAAATTATTTATGAATAATTTTAAATTTTGAGTCATAAAGGATTCATAATTAACATTTTTGTAGAGCTTGAAAAGCGGCGTTTCTCCCACACCTATGGGAGAGATTCCGCATCAAAGAAGGAGAGACGCCGCATAGTTCATATTAAAAATTTTGCATTTTTTTGACGCAGCGCCACTCTTGAATATATATTACACACATCTCCATACTTGATGCATGCCATATTCAACCATTTTTGGCACTTTATACATCTTAACCAGTCAACTTTTTTTTTTTGTTTCTGAGTACTTTTCAAAACATTCAATACACAGGCAATCAATTCAATACACAGGCATTTTCGTTATCTTCACTAATATGAGAGCTCTTCCGGATCCATTAATGGATCTTTTATACTTACGTGACAAGTCCCAAAAAAAAAATTGTATAATTAAGGTATAAGTCTATGTTTTCAATATGTAATATGATGCGGCATCTATAGGTACCAACTTTAAATGCGGCATCTCTCCTTTTTGTTAGGATAGATGCCGCATGTTGCTATAGCAAGTATAGTGCGGAATTTTAACGTAAAATTTTGTACCGTACTTTTAAAATATGTATACCTAAATTAATAACAAAACTCATTTTCATTAAAACAATAAAATATACATTCTTAAATTCTAATGAATTAAATGCTTGATAAAATATTATGTTAAAAAACTTACTTTTCAATAATAAAAAGTTGGATAATTACGAAACTAATGAACTAATCATAAATGTTACCATATACAGCTTAAATAAGTAACTTATTTTAAACATATAATCCATTGATAGCGCTACCTATCAATCAACGGACGAACTATGGCTACGGCGGCATCTCTCCCGCACTTACCCTACTTGATCACTGTTTGCGCATGTAACACAAAAATTGTATGTCTTTTTTAAATTTAGTGGGTTGACAAAATCATATAATTTTTGATTTGCTTTTTTTTTGGCTTCAAAAATATAAAAATAGAATAATTTAAAAGAATTAAAAAAAAAAGAATGCGTTACTCCCACTTCCGATGTTAGATAAAATTTGACAAAACCTGACATTTGATTTATGTAACTAATCTTCTGTAATATAAATATTTTTTTTTTTTTTTTTTTTTTGTAAATTTTCAAGATGTGAAGAAATTAAAAGAAAAATTTAAAACAATATTTTTTTGTATGTGTGTGAAAATTTCAGACAGATACCATAAAGGAATGGGCACATCAACTCGTTCTTATATACGATCTGCTCGGACAGTTATAAAATTATAAAATTGTTATATTGTATGCTTCAGTATGTTTGACTAAAAATGTGGCAAATTTATCAAATTATTATTATAAAAATTTTTTTCTGATTTTGGGTCAAATAAAATTTTATATTTCTCCGGGTAGATGATACACGAGAACGTGTTGGTGCGGCCGTCCCTTTATGGTATCGGTATATACGCAACAAACACAAAAATTCTATCGGAAAATTTCAGAAACATACCACAAAAATAGTGTTATAAGTTTCTTTATTTTTTTCACATCTTAATAAACTACAAAAAAATATTTATAATTGTAAATTTAATAAAAAAAAAAAAAAAAAATAGTAGAACGACGATGTCTCAAATGCATACCTAACCTTAAAATCTCAAATTTAGTAGTCACCTGGTCCTAATCACTTTTAATCAACGAGTAATTGTTGATTTATGAGTTTAAATTTTTTATAGGGTAAGTAGGGATAGTACGGATATATGAGGTTTCGGATCGATATCTAATAATTTTTTTTTTTTTTTTTGGTTTCAGTTCCGCTTATGAATGTATACAATAATTTCGGATACGTTTACGATTACGACTAATTGCACTCTCAAAACGATTTATTGGTTCAAAGATTAAAAATTCCTTTGAATTTTTTTTCTTTGAGTCAAAAAAATATTTCTTTGAATGAAAGAAAAAATTTTATACTGATCATTTTGATTTTAATCAAAAAAAGAAAAAGAAAGAAAAAAATTAAATAAATGAAAGAAATTTTTATTCTTTGAACAAATAATTCTTTCTGAGAATGTATTTTTAGTAAATTTTTACTCTTAAAAGGAATAACAAAAATTATAAGTACGAAAGAAAGTGACATTAAACACGAATCAGCGAAAATCTGTCAAAACAAATACGCATGCAGCTAAAACTTTTTTCAGTGTAAACTCTGTTTTTTACGACAGTAGTTTGTGTTCGAAAGTGAAAAGTTCAAATTTCTCAAATCTTCAAGATTATGTTAGATTTCGGGCCTATAATATGTATTTTGTTACGCTGTCGCTGTAAGATTCTACCGGCTAAAAACAATTTTATCGAACATAGAGTAGTAAATACAGTCGGTTTTTTTTCTTATAAGATTAGTGTGATCTCTGATATTTTCTGATCAATAATATTTTTTTTTATGCCTTGTTATTACAAATATATGCTGCACGGTTATTATAATAGCTATCAATTAAATTTTTACCAATTACCTACCAATTTGTCCTTACAAATTACTTGATGTTTGGTACTTTTGAATTTAACAAATACCATAGCTAATATCAAAATATATTTTTATACCCATAGTAATATGTTTTAAAAACGAAATTTGATTAATCTAAAACTTTTAGAAACATTTATTAAAAAAATTGTTAAAAAAATTTCGCCCCATATTCGATAAATTTGTTTCCACCCTGGATACGTCACTATGCACAGTCCTGGCTGCAATTTTCTTTTGATTTAATTATGGGCTCACGTTGGTCCGTCTTATCCAACAAATACAACTGGCACGGTATCGACGGCCTACGAAAATTTTAAATTTTAAGTAGGAATGCATCCTGAAAATATACAGAGTAGGAGCTTAACTCTAATTTTTAACAAAAAGCGACCACGAGCGTTCTAGTGGCTGATTTTTCTTTTAATCGATTCAAAATTTAAAAAGGAATAAAAAATTCCAATACTATTTTTTTACCAAATGCCGGCGTCACTGTTAAAAGTTGAAATTAATGAAAGTAATAGGTAAGATACATATTATGTATAAATTTTGTATTAGTAGTATTCTATAAGTACAATTGATATACCTATAAAAAAAATTATAACATTTTTTTAGAGAGAGAAAAAACTATTGACAAATATGATATTTTAGAATGAATACGTAGACTAAAGTCAAACATTTATAAGAATACTTAATTAAAATTCACAGTGCTTGAAAAATTATCAAAACTGGATCGGCTGGGACTCGAACCCGGATCTCTTGGTTGCTAGCCACGCGCCTTACCAATTAGGCCACCGACCGTTCGTCCAGGTGCCACTCTAATTTTGATAATCAATCAAACACATCCTATCTTCAATGCGAGACGCAGTTACATTTTTAATTTCAAATGTTATCGAGTGCATGTTTCACAGGCACTCGATAACATTTTAAATTAAAAATAAGAATACTTGTCAAATTATTTATTTTTATCAATTTTAAGCATTGAAGCCGTGGTTTAATTAAAAAATAGTATTATTTTAAATTCTGCATCGATTAAAATAAACCAGCCACTAGAACGCTTGTGGTCACTTTTTCAAATTCTAAGCATCTTTTTAAGGGTAAGTTCTTAGCCTAATGGGTTATTTAGCAGAAGTGACTAGGCTATACAGCGATCTTAAAACCACCCTCGGCTTATCTGTATCTTACATATCTAATTCCCGTTGTTAGATTTCAAATTTTTGATCTATTAAGTATTCGTAATTAGATCAGTAATGTGAATTGATTTCCTTTTTAATATATCATTAACAAAATTTTTTTTTATTGACACACTAACATTTATACTTATTTCATTTGGCTAAACCATATTTTTGCAAAATGATTGCCCTTACATTAATTAATGTTAGTTGTACTTCTAGAGTTCTAGGTAGTATCTTGAAGGAAGACCACAAATTTGTTATCTAATATCAAACACTTAAATAAGATGACTTGCATCTTTGATTAGTAAAAAATTAAAAATACTCAGGCTATATTTAATATTTTATAATTTTTATGTTACCAATTAACTGCAGACTTAATGTCTTATTGAAACCAGAAAAAATTTTAAAAATATGTTTGTAATAACTCATTATGTATAATTAAATTACTAGTAAATGGAAAAATAGTACCTACTAACCAGAAATGTTAAATGTAATTAAAATTACCTACTTTTCTATTAATTAATTTTTTTTTTACAGATATGAAATTCGTAACTAAATTTTACTTTATTACTTTAACGACGGGGACTTCAAATTTTATTTTCAAATACAATATTGAAGTACCTACTTACAAGAAGATGTACCCAGAGTGAAATTCGGGATTTTGATGAAACTTCGCTGGTGTGTAGAATAGACAAAAATAAGGGACCTGTATTTTTTTTTATTGGCCATCTTCCACGTTTAGGGGGTGAAACCAGCCCCTAAAATTAGGGATTCAAATCGTATTTCTTAAGATACATCGAAAACTATAAGAAATAGAGGAAAACTTTAAATTGACGAGGTGTTACTCTTTGAAAGATCTATTCACCTGTATAGGTTAAAGCAGAGGCGGTTTTTAAAGAGGGGCTGGAGGGGTGAAAATGGGGGTAAACTTTTTTGCACAGCCTGAATGATTCAATGTATCAAATTTTTGCCATCATAAACAGAAAGGGCACCAAAAATTAGGGGATACGCGTTCTAGACAGTTCGAACCAAGTCCTAAGCGTACATATAAAAAAATGTGAACAGTAGGTGGCCGATCGAGCTCTTCTGACTGCTTAGCTGATCATTCTTTCGGTAGCGGTCAGCCTATGCATGTCAGTTGTTATGTATTGTTAAAATCATTGTCACTTACACTGCATGGATCTCTGTCCGCAGATACGTGTTATGTAGTTGTGTGTGTGACCACTGTAACGGGTTACTAGACGTGGCGCGCTATATTTAAATTTAAATTGACACAACCAACACCATCTAACGGTTATTATTTGAATTAACGTGATTAACCACAATATAATATGAGTGACGTTAAATGTAAGCTTGCTTAAGTGGAGCGTCGGCAATTCAGAGATTGTAAATGAAATTTTGCATTCCCCTAGGTATTAACCAATAGGAATACTAATTCAAAATGATAACCATATAAGGGATCGAAATTAAAAGAAGCATCAAGAGAGTGGGAGAAATGTTTAAATAGTTGCGTTTTAGAATTGAAAAAAGGCAGCCATGTTTGAAGAAAAAATGTATATAATGTAGAATACAAAATGTTAATACAAAATAATTTTAGTTAATAATAACAATATGTTTAAACAAATATAAATAAAAGAAAAATGTAAAATAAAAAAATAATTAAAAATGCTATGTCTAAATAAATAATATAAAAATTAAACCAAAACGCACGACATAAAGATTATCGAGTGATTTTTATAAAATAAAATAAGTGACGATATGTACATATTTTATTGGTGAAATAAAGCAAATTATTCAGACAGTACAAATTGTGTTGGTTTACACTAATTATCGTACCTACTACAATCATCCCTTTGGATAATGATCACCGTGATGTTTCCACGTGATCCACAAACAAGCGCTTCATCGTAAATAGACAGGGACAACAAAAGTTTATTGGCAGAGTTATATAAAAGCAGATCAACCATTATCGCCACACCACTCACATAAATGCAAGTATCAAACACACACAACTACAAACACTATGTTGTGTACCTACACAACATAGCGTAGAGAAACGGTAGGGATTTTTTGTTCACGCTGGTATCACTAGCACAGAGATTGTAAGGTCGTTTCGGTGTTGTGTGGTTCGAACTTAAGATTGTGTTTGTAAGACTCAAACACTATATAGGATAACTGTCACCGAAATCACTGGCAATCACATATTCGTGGATATCGAATCAGAGGACTGGTTTCAAAGGCTGTTAATAAAAACTTTTAATCAATTTTTGCTATTTTATAAAAATGACCTAATACTCATTAGACAAAATTTTTGGTAATAATACGCGCGTTAACAAAAATTCCGATCACTATCCCAAACTTGAACCACTTCCGAACCTACACCAACATAAAATACTGCGACATTTGTGAGGGCCACTGTCATGGGTGTTCATTTTTCCACATTTAATATCAATGCGATACATATGTACACATATTTGTGTATATAAGTATGATAAATAAAAGTGAAGAACCGTGGGATAGAAAAAATAATAATGACGGCCAACAACGAGCTATGTAGGTACCTATAATATCGAGGTAGTACAATGAAATGCTCACGCTAAGGCTTGTCGTCCATTGCTAGCGGAAAACTGGCAAGTGCGATTCGGATAGATACGCACGTTTGTTATTTGTCTAAATTAATGTATACGTGTGCTACCCGTCTAATCAGGGACGAATTATCTTCTTACCGGCCCTCCTCTCACCCCCACAAGATATAGAGTGCACAAAAATATAAAACATAAAATAATACAAAACTAAATACATTGGTTTCTCGTTGTAAACAACATCAAAATTGAAATAGAATCATATGCCTTACTCTTTTTATGTATATGCGAATTTTATTATCTAAAAAGAGTAAGATATATGCTTCTATTTCAAATTGCTTATAACGAGAAATCAGTGTAATGTGAAATACTAAAACAAATTCAAAACAGATTCAAATATTCAAAGTAGGCAGCACCTTTCAAAAAACCGAGTCCTAGTCATTTGTCGCATTTGTCTATGCGATGATCCAGTTGCTGTTCCAATTAATGGCGAGAATGATTCCAGGCTACAATAATTCTATTCAAAATTAAAGAATTGCTTTTAAAGAAGTGGTCGGAAAACGATATTTCATATTACACAACTTAATGTTATTACAACTAATGGCGGAAATGATTCCAGACTACAGGAAATATATTTAGAGTTAATGAATTTTTTTTTAAAAATTTTTCTAATATTTAAGAAAGTGTCGACAGGACGAATTAATTTACTTTGGGACCCTAGACGTTTTCCCCTTATCGGCCTTTTCCTACTTCCACAAGATATATAGTGCCCACAAAAGAAAAATATAATACAATAAATAAAACAAAATTAAATAATGTGAAAAATTAAAAAAATCTGAAATATTAATTAAAATATTCAAAACAGACACCTTGACCGGACCTTAGCTATTTGTCTCATTTGGTTATACCAGTGGTTTTCAATCTTTTTGATCCGCGAACCCTTTTTTAATTTAAAAGTTTCTGAGGTCTCCCTTTCCATGTAGGGATGTAGGTAGTAGAAATGGGTTATGTGATTTGTAATCAATTGTTTCTGCGACCCCCCAAATATTTTTATTTTTTTACTTTTTAGATCTACAACAGTAAATATACAATGGCGGGGGTCCAAGGTGTCCGGACCCCCTAAAATTACGTGGACTCCTCATAAAATTACGTAAATTTTCCTTCAATTTACTTTATTTATATTAAAAAATAAAACTTTTAGCGGTCTCCTTATATTTTTTATTTGAAAATCGAATTTTTTGAGATGACATTTTCGATAACATTTTCCAACGTTATCGGAGAATTGCATTATCAAAAAATTGAGTTATTTAAATTTTTGCTGGAGCCCCCCCTCCTGCAGATTTGTTGTTGTTGCGCCCCTGCTACAATATCTACAACAACTAATCTGTAACTGAATATATTACTGCTAGAATTGACAAAATAACTGCTACATTTTTTAGGTTTTTATTTTTAATAATCACGGTCAGAATTACAGTAATGGATATAAAATTTTAATATAGTACTAATTAGATAATTTTTTTTCTCAAATTATATAAATGCTTAAAAATACGTAAAAAGCAATGCGGAAAAGTTTTCCGTTTCCGAGTGTATCCTACCGAATTGAACTTCGCACTTTTTCGCATACAGTGGACGTGAAGCCTTACACTCTCGTACTGTGAATACCTACTTGTATACTCATATATGACGACGTTACCGTATTATTTCAGTTATTTTCATCTTTCCGATAGGTATCCACCGATGATGATTGATGATTTTGAAAGTTATGTTACTAATCGTCATTCTTCCTTCAATTGCGGTGTTATTGTGTTGCGATTGACTTGAAACATTTGTTCACCTTACGCGGGCTTTTCATAATAATTTGCTTATACGTACGATATGTTTTTACATAGCCGATATGTGAGTTGCATGATTGTGTCGTGCGCTACAACTGACTATATGTACCTACGCTGTACGCTCGCTGATTTGGTTGGTATTATGTTAACATCGTCATTTTTCAAAAACCAAAACCAAAAACGTGCCGCGAGCAATATATCAATTTCTGTGTGTCTTTTACAAAAATAAAACTTGAGGTGATACAGTTATGTACCGTAAAACCGTCTAGACCCGGACACTTTTTTTACATTTTTTGATTAATTTTATGTTTATACATGTTTCTTCATAGCTATATCACCAATAAAAGTATTACCATTAGAAAGAGTGTATATTATTTGTTATATCCCTGACCCATTTGTTTAATTATAAGTTAAAATAAATAAAATAAAAAATAATTAGTAAGTGTCCGGGTCTACACCCTAAATCGGTCTTGACCCGGACACTTACTTAAATAATGTAATAACATGCAAACTAACCTCTCCCGTCGGGGTTAGGTCAGTGTTTTATATCGTCTGATCTCTTTGAATCTTTCAAAAAATTCAAAATATTTTTTGGGAAGGAAAAGGGGGTAATGCATAGTATGCCTCTCTATGAAGTAAACATGCGATATGACACCAGAAGGAGGCATAAACCGCGTAATTTTGGGGGGAATATTAACGTATGGATAGTGGGAGTTACAGCTGGTGCGAATCGCGGCCATAGTGTAATAAACTGATGTGTCCGGGTCTAAGCGGATATATGTATATAGCATGTATTTTTTTTATATATACATCGAATATAGCTTCAAACATCATTAAATGATGCGCGATAAAATTCTGAACACATACATATCAAAACTAAAACAATATGACAATTATGACGAAAATTACATGTTTAAGTTAGACACACATTTTATTTCTTTGAAAAATTGTAGTATAGTAATCCTGTAAAATGGGACAGTAAATGTTGAAATCCGTAGTTTTTATTGATAGAGCTGTTTAGAGGATGTTTTTCTCTCTCTAATCGTCAAGACGTCAAGAACAAATGTTTATTGTTGCAGGTTAATGTAGAAATTATTTACTTTGAAGATTGGTGCAGTGTCCGAGTCTAGACCCCCTGTCCGGGTCTAGATGGTTTTACGGTACTTATTATTATTAGGTACTCTTCGGCACACCGTATTCAATGTCCTACTCGCAACATGCCATCGTTAGCGTATAAAATGTCAAAATTCATTTTTATTTCTGATATCGCATACAATTCATCTTAATTCATATTCTGTGGATATTTTGGTTTTTAAGTGAATTTCCATTTTGGAAAAATTCACTTATTACAGCGGGTGCCATGAGAAGACCTGGTCCCGGGACTATGGCAGAAGCCTCCAATTGTTACGAAATATGGTATGTAGGTCAAAAGTCCCAATAACTTGGAAAAGTTCGTCAGCCAGATATATCTGATTTTTGGAAGCCAAAATTTTTTCCAGAAAGGAAATTCACTTATTACAGCCAGTGTTATAGCTGAGTCCGGGACTATGACAGAAATTTGTTTTTAGGCTTCAAGAAACCGAAAATGACTTTCACTAAAAGAATAGTAATAACTCTCGCGCGATAACTCGAACGAAACATTCAATTTTTACGAAATTTGGTGTGAAGGTCAAAAGTCCCAAAAGCTTGGATGAGTTCGTCAGCTAGATACGTCCGATTCTTAGAAGCCAAAATTTCGGTTTTCTTGCCATTTTTAGTGGTTTGTTGGAAAATTTGGCCAGATTTCAAGAATTTTTCCATCATTTTTAGTGAACTAGTTTTTGAGAAAAATTAAGAAATTTGCTGAATTTCTTTACAATAAATGTTTCACCGTTTTTGTCATTACAATAGCAATATCTGTATCTATTTTATTTTTAAAAATATAAATTAATTTTTCAGATACGCGTCATCATCGATTTTAAAAATGTGTTGACTGTTAGAGAGCTAAATTATTTTAGATAAATGTAGGTTGCTTTATGAGGTCTCTCACGGTCTTGGGGTCCTAGAACAAGCTACCCAACCGATTTTGAAAATTTTTCCATCGTTACAAAAGCATTTTAAATGGATATATCGGTACTATATTATATGAGATCCGCCAGGATCCTGCGGGCGCAAAAGCGACAAAAATTAACTACTCAATCGATTTTGAAAATTTTTTCACTGTTAGAGAGTTAAACTATTGTAGATTAATGCAGGTGGTTGTATGAGATATGCCAGTATCTAATCTTTGGAAATTCACTATGTTATGCAGATGCTGCGGCAGGCGTATTTCATTTTTTGTGTTTTCTTAGTAGGTATTCATAACTTGATTTTTTGTTTATAACGATTCCAATTATAACGGTTATAATAGGTTTTCTTTTTTTCTTTAATTTTGGTAGTTGACAAAAATATTCCGGAAATAAAAATTTTTGGCCGATTGATACTAAACGTTGGAACCGTTACAACCAACGTATTCTCTACGTCTAAACCTCGATCCACAATATAGTGTTGCTTTCGATATGCGCCCACTTCAGTCTCGTTCCGGTAAAATCTTGCTGTGTTCACATCACAGTGCTGATACCAATTCCTTCTCCATCCAAATTATAATGCCGCTCTTGATACGTTCCCAGTTCGATAGAAATACCTTTTCATAATAACTGAGTGCTAACGAAGTGGAGTGGAACCAAAAAACTGTTCACACTATCGGTACAAATCATAACAAGTGTGATATCGCACCGATAAAATATTATCTAATTGTGAGTGGCATTGGTATTGGGCCGGGATCGGACCGCGATTGAAACTGTACTTGGATCGTTGCAATGATGTGAAAAGCGTATCGCAAGCGACACGACGGTGTGGATCGGGACTAACAAGGAAATGCACCCAGAGTGAAATTCGGGATTTTTATGAAACTTCGCTGGTGTGTAGAATAGGCAAAAATAAGGGACCCGTATTTTTTTTTTTATCGGCCATCTTCCATGTTTACGGGGTGAAACCAGCCCCTAGAATTTATAAGAAGACAAAGGCAGTTGTTGAACGGAAGATTATTGCTTCTTGTTGAACATTCAATAACACTTGCAGACCAGAAAACTTTGGTAGAAATAGGTATAAAAAATATTGAATATTAGTAACCAAATATACACATAGCTAAATTACCAATTAAGTAAGTACGGAAAAATACATGAATCATTATCGGAAAGTAACAATTTACATTTTAATGATGAAAATAAGCATAAAAATAAAAAGATATAGAAGGTATTTGCATTCAATAATAATGCAATATAATCAACCCTATTTTTTTCCTCCTTATATGGCTTGGATACGACATATATTTCGAAAGAACGCAAAAACACGTATCCCCTAATTTTTGGTGCTCTTTCTATTTGTGATGGCAAAAATTTGATACATTGAACCATTCAGGCTGTACAAGAAAATTTATCCACATTTTCACCCCTCCAGACCCTCTTGTGAACCCGACCCTGGTTTAACCTATACAGATGAATAGGTCTTTCAAAGAGAAACATTTCGTCAATTTAAAGTTTTCCTCTATCTCTTATAGTTTTCGAGATATCTTAAGAAATACGATTTGAACTCCCAATTTTAGGGGCTAGTTTCACCCCGTAAACATAGAAGATGGCCGATAAAAAAAATACGGGTTCCTTATTTTTGCCTATTCTACACACCAGCGAAGTTTCATCAAAATCCCGAATTTCACTCTGGGTGCATTTCCTTGTAAGACTACTTACTTATACAGAAATACAAGTCAAGTTTTTTTTTTTTTTAGATATGCTCTCAGTTTAATCAACGATTTTATTTATTGGAGGGAAAATAATTTACAAAAGGTAAATAAATAAACATTATGAAAAAAATATTAATAACCGGATTCGATTGCATACAATTAATCCTCAGCGTTCAATAATTTCTAGTATCTATTATCTAGAAAAAAAATTAAATATTATCTAGATTTTAAACTTGTTTTATTAGAATTTCCAATCTGACAAATAGTAAATTCATCTTACATTAACATAATAGTGCAAAAATTACATATAAGTACCTACCGTAAAATGGAACTACTGTGAACATGTTTCGAACGTTGTTTGTTGGTAACTTAAATTGTTAAATTTTTTGCCAGTACACCTCCACCCAATTATAAATGTTTTCTTTAGAAAGTGGTCAAAGTAATCACAAGTGCGAGGTTTCTTTGACAAAGCATTGAAATGCAACTCGGTACATCAAAAAATACAAAGCGTAGTGGTTACTTTAACATCATTTTGATAAAAAAATTTTATATTTTGTGCATTATACATGGAATTAAGGAGAAATTTGCCAATAAAACATCAAAAATCTACATTTATTATTATTATTACTCTTATTTTTTATACAATTAAATATTTTATTCAAAACTAAATATACAACCATATTTTTGTAAACTTAATGTACTTGACTTTATTTGGCGATAAAGTTTAATAATAATTAAGACCAGCAAATACCAAAAAAAAATTCTTAACAAATTTTAAGCATGTCGACCGGTCTCGGTGTGTCAAAACACCATTATCAAGACTAGAAATAAAAAAATCCAATGAAAATAAAATAACAGAAAAGAAAAGAAAACTTTTTAGTTTGGATTTAAACGAGTCAGATTATAATAATGTCAATTATAACAACCATTCGGCTGCAAAACCACAACAATTCGTATATCATCGAACAACATAAATAAAAAAAATTTCCCAAAAAAGAAGTAACATCTGTAAAACTCCCAATCGTCTCTTCAACCCACATATTCAAATTAGTTCCATTGAATTTAGTCTAAATCCATTTTACCATTTAAGATTTAAAAAAAGTTTCTTTTTTTTTTAATTCAAAAATGAGCTGAGTATAAATGGCGTTGAAGTCGACACTGTGCGATTTTTCCACCTTAATGATTTCGCGCGTTCTGAAATACCCAGTAAATGAGTAAACCAAAATCAAAAAATTAATAATTTTCTAAAAATATACATATACAGTTTTGACTTATGGCACTAACTAGGATCTAATTGTAAGAAAAAATACCCCTGTCGTAGCATCTGCATAACATAGCAAATTTCCAAATATTGGGTACTGGCGGATCTTATTTTGTCACTTAGTACAATGTTTTAAAAGCTTATCTTATGCAATTTTTTACGCTCTTTTCGATGGTGTCAAAAAAAATTTAAAAAATTTTTGAACTTTAGCCAAGTTTTGGAAAAAAACCACTAAAAATGGCGAAAAATGGCCAAAAAAGCTACTTCTGTGCATCCGACGTGTCTGCCTAACGAACTTAGCCGAGCCAGTCCGGATTCCAGCTCGCATACCAAATTTCATAAACATTAAACGTTTCGTTCGAGAGTTATCGTGTACACACATAAATATATATATATATATATATATATATATATATATATATATATATATATATATATATAAATTTTAGTGAAGTAGATTTTCGGGTTCTAGAGGCTCCAAAACAAATTTCTACTATAGTCCCGGACTTAGGTCTTACCATAAGAGCTGCTGTAATAGCTGATTTTCCAGAATGGAAATTCGCTAAAACAAAAAGCCACCGAGAAATCACATTTTGAAAATAAGTCGTCAACAATCATCCTTTATTCTCGACTATAAACAACCGCCATTTTGAAATATTACGGAACCAAAAGATCCTAGTTTCGGCCAAAATGAGGGCATCAAGGAATACTATGCATTTTGATGTATGTCGATACCTCGAATACCTTTTAAGATACACGCGAAACCCTGTCGAAAAACATAGGTTTGTGAAAAAACATTTAAAGGTTTTTATTCAAATTGAATTATAGTAAAGTACCCGCTCTAAAATGCCCATAACTTTCTGATTTTTCATTTTTTTAAAATAAAATTTTAGGGGAATATTTTTAACACCTTAAAGAACATAATTATGAAAAAAAATCAATTTTTTTTTTGGTGAATCTCCCCTTAAACTTTCGTTTAAGGGGAGATAGTTTTTCACTTTTATTAAGAAAACATTTTACATAGAAATATCAAATACCTAGGGGTACTATTAAGTACCGTTCAGGCGCCTAAGGGCGATCTATTAACAGTAACCCCAAAAACTGTCAATGTCACCCTTAATGTCAATTTGTTACTATTTGACGGTAATACATAGGTACAGAATATTATGGTAGTTAAGTTTCATACATGCATTTCTACGCATATGTGTAGATGTTAATTAAATGCGACGGATGCATATTAATGTTTTTTAATATTTATCAGAATTTTAATGCTAATATAGTTAGATAATTGCATGCCGTACAAATAATCACTTGGCATTAATAACTGACTAAATGCACTAGAATATAATTAGAGGTAACTAACTATAACTAATATTTATTTTATTAAAATCTATAATTTTTTTCTTTAACAATACCCTTGTATGATGCATATTTATAAAGGAGACCCGGAAAAAAATGGCGGATTTTTGCTCAGTGGGCGGTCAATAAAATAGTGGCTGTCTCTTATAGTTTTTGATGCGTTAAATTAAGAGATAACTATAAGAAAAAAGTGTAACTTTAAAGAAACGATTTAATAATAATTGAAGACAATTGTGTTGACTGCTAAATGAAAATTATTTATTGTCGTCCATTGGGCAAAAATCATAATTACATAAGAATATAATTAGAGGTAACCAACTATAACTAATATTTATTTTATTAATACTTTTTTATCTTTAACTATTCCCTTGTATTCATATTTATAAAGGAAACCCTGAAAAAATGGTGGATCTTTGCGCAGTGGACGGTCAATAAAATAGTGGCTGTGTCTTATAGTTTTTGATGCGTTAAATTAAAAGATAACAATTAAGAAAAAAGTGTATCTTTAAATAAAACAATTTGATAATAATTGAAGATAATTGTGTTGAGTAGGGGAGAAGTGTGTCAGTAGTAACAGTGGGTCAATTATAACTTTGAAATTTGCGAGACATCTATCAATCCTATTGAGGGGTATTGCGTATCGTAAGGTGGCTCCTGAAGTTGTGCTTTACTGACGAAACTTTCAGTTAATACCAGGTGGCGGTTTTCTCTCAGCAGTGCCAAATGTGTTTATATAAGCTAATCGTAAATTTTGAGTTGGTTGACAATTTTTTGATTTTTGCAGTAAATACCCCATCACTTGGAAGTAAAATGATTTTATTGGAAACACAAACAAACAAATAATATTATCAAATAGGTAATTTCGCTTTTTTAATCGTAGTTAAAATTTTACGAATTTTTTTATAAAATTAAACAGCACTGCAACAATTGTAACAAATTCAGTAGTGTCAATTGTAACATGTTACAACTGATATTCCAGTAGTTTTCTATATCCACAATTTTTCTTTTTAGTATTTTAAATTTAAGGAACTGAGCACATAGACGCGAGAGTGAGTATAGGGTTTTAAATAAAGTTAAAAAACTCTACGGTTTTTCAGAATTCTAATTTTTGAGGATTAATTTTAAATTTTATAGCTAATAAAATCTTTTTAGTTTACATTATTATTTTTCTAAATAATGTATTGTGTTAAAAATTTATGTTAAATAAAATTAAACTTTATATTTCAGGTATGAATCGAATGACAAAGGTAAATTTTCGATTAATAATTTAAAAAGGAAAAGAAAGATACCTTTCATTAATGGTTACACTTTGGCAAGAAAATCCAATTTTTTATATCGATTTTCGGTTACGGTTATCGTTAGATTCAAAGCTACCACGATTAGTTTTACCTGTTGGATCAGTCCTTAATCTAATTCACGCTGTTTTATAAATAAAAAAAAAAAATGCTATATAAAGCAAAACATAAACTAGGATGGGAACCGTATTCGATAATGTATACCTGAATGTCGTTAGAAGAGTAATGGAAGGAAAAAAAATCAGGCCTGTTGCCAGAGACTGTAGTATTTGTCACCTTACTCACTCAAGATGTGGGGAAGAATTTTGGAAACCAAATTAATTAAAATAACTAACATGTAAATTCCACTAAATTATGAGTGTTACAATTGAACCTAAACCCTGTAACAATTGGTCCGCTGACGGTGACGATTGTAACATTACACTTTGGTCCACATAAATGCAGTTATTTCAGTTAAGAACCAACATAGAATATTTTTGTGCAGCTCATTCAAAACCTGAAAGATGTACGTATCTTGTGCCGAAAATTTAATTCTCTGAAGATAATAGTCTTGACTACTGTTAAATAAAGCATGTTTAATATTGTCCACTGAGTAAAAATCAACTTTCAGTGTCTTCTTTGGCATCATGACGCTGGCCGGAAGTTTTTTTGTAGTCAAAATTTAATAACTTCAGTCGATTGTAGGCCGTTTGTAGATGTTTGTAGTATATTTATTTTCGTTTGTAGCCCTTTAGTTTATTTGTAATTAACAATTAAAATTTTGTACTGAAGTTAGCCGGAAGCAATCGTGAATGTAATTTTTTTTGGTAACAATAGAAAGATTATCGTTTGTAGTGTCTAAATATAACGGTAAAATGTTAGTAGGGTCGCCTGATGAAGCATAATTAATTAAAAAGTTATTTAAAAAAGATGCGCATGCGTACAATTTTAAATTTTGCTCCATGTGAGTTCGTTATTTTAAATTTGAGGCATGTATAGGTTTTATTGCATCATATTATTCAAAATTTAACAGATTGCGTTTATGATTACAGTAAAATTTGATCTAAAAGTTTTTTTTATTTTTAATTAATTATGAAAGATAATAATAATAAACTATTAAAAAGGAAAACTTCTTACACCTTCACGTTTTTAAACTCATGTACTTTTATCGCAAAGAGAAGAGTGCAATGGATTTTATTTCGACAATGGTTTCTAGAATATCTTGATATCTAATCTTATATGCTTTAAAACTTCAAAATTAAGAAATATTACAAAAAGTTAACCACATGTAACAGAATAATTATGTCGTTTTATGGGGTTGTTATATTTTTGAAAATAAAAATAAAACAATGAATTTTAAAAAAGTAATTTTTTTATTTCAATAAAACATGTTTAATAATATATAATACATATTATTAAAATAATTTTTCTTAATACACTATCAAAAATACATCGTAGTTTCTTTTAAACTTGTGTCAGCAATTGGTATGAATGAAAAATTCTAAAAAAATAGCAGCTTTAAATAGTAAAATCTCACAAGCATTTTCAAAAATGTGCAAGTTAAACAAACTCATCAGTTACTGAAGCAATTCTTTAAAAAATAATTTACTTAATATGAAAATAACTGATTTGTTACTTTTAACCAAACTGAAGTTTTCTTGTAACGAGCCACCTTTCGAGTAGTTAACTCAATAACAGGTTTAACACAATAGAAAATTATTTATTATTATTATCTATCTTTCATTAATAATTTATTATTATTATCTTTGATAATTAATTAAAAATCAAAAATTTTTTGACTAAATTTTACTGTGCTCATAAACGCAATCTGTTAATTTTTGAATAATATAATGCAATAAAACCTATACATGCCTCAAATTTAAAATAACGTACTCACATGGAGCAAATTTAAAATGGTACGCATGCGCAATTTTTTTAAATAACTTTTTAATTAATTATGCTTCATTCGGTGACCCTATTAACATTTTACCGTTATATTTAGACACTACAAACGATAATCTTTCTATTGTTACCAAAAAAAATTACATTCACGATTGCTTCCGGCTAACTTCAGTACAAAATTTTGATTGTTAATTACAAATAAACTAAAGGGCTACAAACGAAAATAAATATACTACAAACATCTACAAACGGCCTACAATCGACTGAAGTTATTACATTTTGACTACAAAAAAACTTCCGGCCAGCGTCATGATGCCGTCTTCTTTGATAAAAGTGTAAGACTATTATTTTATACACGTATAATTTTTTTTATATTTCTATTGAATAAACGATCGAGCGTGCTAGCTGACTGTGACGTGAACTGGATAGTAGATCGAGGATTTGAATCTCCTGATTGACTATGTGTCCTGTTTGAATCCTGCATAAATCCAGATTAACATCGGTATAATGCCCCTAGTAAGACGACTGCGCATATACCTTACAAAATCGAATTTCTCGTCGAGATGCAACCGGTGCTGTAGTCTTGGGGCCACTAGTAAGAAACTTATGTAAAAATGTAAAAGTTTTCTTTTTTTGCTTGTCGTCTAAGCATTTTTGGGGACCAAGGGGCCTCTCATTTTTCGCTAGGATTCTGTGGTAGATATCTAGTACCTATAGACTAAGGTAGTCTTACAAACCGAGGATTTAAGTTCTCAATATAAAAAAGTTATTGTAACGGTTTCGAAAATTAAAATCAAACTTCTGAAAAAAAATTTTAACATGTCTTGAGGTTAAAATCCTATTCTTAAGAAAAATGTGCTTGTTGTATGTTAGTATCTATGTGGTGACATTCATTTCCTGCAGTATATCTTTGTGAATAAAAGGCAATATCGACTTCGTTTGGATACCAGTTTGAGGCACATTAACATTAATATGACCTTTTCAAATTCGGCTCAGTCTTTTTTTCGAGATAATGGGATCCCAAAATCGTGTGGATCTCAAGAATCATAATTATGTAACCTCTACTGTCAAATCGATCTGAGTTGCTTTTTATGATTAAATCGACACATCAAAAAATCCTGAAGTCAGGCACGTATAGCTACCGCCGTATCAGCCGTATCAATGATACGGGGCCCCCGGGCTACAGAGACCCCTAACGTGTGTAAGCAAAAAATAGTAAAATGTTATCCATAATGTCACTTAATCTCGTGCTTCCCGGGAAAAAAACGTAAAAAAAACCATCATGCGTGCCTATAGAGTTTTCACTTCAGAAATGACAAAAGTCAAAAAGCAATCTCTTTTTTTCCCGGGTTAAGTGCTCCGAAAACATGCTAAAAATCTGAAATTCAAAAAATTCATTCCATTAAGGACTCATGGAATTATTATAGAATTACCTAAGCACTTCGGATACAGCAGGAACGGCTATCAGACTTGTCACTATTGTCTATAGGGGCAGAAATTTTAGGAAAACTGAAATCGTCTTCAGCTATAGATAGATGATTTAATAAATCAATTTGCCGAAAAAAAGGCAAGAAAAGTGTATATTTAATTTGAATTGTTTGGCTAGCTCAAATTCTAGGAGGAAGCGATAACTTACAATCAATTAATATTTATTTTAATTTAATGGAAGCATTTTTGTTTCTTTTGTGAGAAATCTTTACCCTTCATTTGGGCCCCGCAACTAATTTTGATACAGGGCCCCTCCAAGGCACGCTACGCCACTGCCTGAAGTGTTCTTATTTGTTAGAGAAAATAGAGAAAATTTAAAATAATGTCGATAGTGAGGCGCGAAAAGTAGCAGCTGAGCGTTGCTGTGCTGTTTGTTTTGAGAAATGGTGGCAGCGCTGAAGAATGTACAGATATTATGTACCTAGGGGAGACAGGGGCTAGTATTAACGGGGGTAAGTATTAATAGGCCGATTTCCACCAAACTACGAACGAACCAATGAAGTACGTCCGGTTGTGGTCATCAGTAAATGACAGCGGACACGTTGCGACCAGTCAGCCTTCGGCCGGTTGCCGCGAAACAAAGTTGTGAGTAAGGCGTAGATTTTATTAGGTAAAAAACATTTTTAAATCCATGGTTTTTTGATTTAAGGCATGATTGTATATCTAAAAGAGGCTGAATTTATTTCCAAAAGTAGCATATTCCATCTTGTATTGTATTTTGTTCAAATTTTACCGCATTATCAACGGACTCTTTTTAAAAATATAAATTTCTTATTTTCATTTTGAAGCGTCGTTTTGCGAAATATTGAGCTTTAAAGTAAATTTTACCCTGGGATTTGTGGCTAATATTATAATTTCAATTGTATGTTCACCCCATAAGCTCTTATAAATTTTTCATTCTTGTTGTCTGATCTGAACGTTGACTAATGTTATGAATATCAGTCTGAAAATCTTGCTAACACCATTACCGTTTATATGCTTCTAATTCGTTTGCTAGGTCACTAGCATGACCTAACATTCATTTTATATATATATATATATATATATATATATATATATATATATATATATATATATATATATATATATATATATATATATATATATATTTTAAAATCAAAATTAGTAGACATAAATAAGATAATTATGTCTCAAATTAGTATCAAAATTAAGTTATTTTAACAGTCTAGTAACAGCATAAGAAATTATGAATTTTATAAATAGCTTAAGTATAGGTTTGTTATCATGTGAATTTGTACCTACTTAAAATTTATTATTAGAGTTTTTTACTAGTATTTATAATTGGTACATAATTTTGTTATGTTAATGCCATCAATTACTGTTTAATTTATTGTAGCCATGTGAATTAAAATTAAAAATAAAGAAGAATATGTTTTAATAATTTTCATAATTTTTGAAAAATTATAAACTCTTCCATTACACACATAAGCAGTCGAATTAAGAATTTGTTGAGGGGGAGGGGGGTCGCTAACCGTTAAAACAAACACTCATGTGTTTGCTTTGCTTATCAACCATTTTTCAGTTTAGGTAGTTCAATGTATACTTCTGTTAGGCTACGAATCCAGCAGCCAAGATCAGCTGAATGTTTTATATCTTATTAAGGATTTAAGAGACGCTACTATGAGGTTTTTAAAAATCAATTTTTTTTTTTAGTTACCAATTTTTAGTTTTTATAACCCACAGTTCTGCGGAAATATGAGGAAAAATGAATTGCCACACCACAACTAAATTTAATCAATTGAGCTATATCTACTGCATCACCAATGCGTGAAGAACGACATAGTAGGTATGCAATATAGTGTAACTGTTACAAAAATGACTTTTAGCGAATTTCCAGAATGGAATTCAGCTATTACAGCCACTGTCATGACGCGACTTGAACTCGGGACTATGGCAGAAATTTGTTTTGAGGTCCCTAGAAACAGAAAATAATATTCACTAAAGTTGATATATATATATATATATATATATATATATATATATATATATATATATATATATATATATATATACAGGGTGTAAAGTAAATAACTCTCTTCCTTTTAACAGATGGTTTATCTCGGTGTATAATTGCCGAAGACATAAATTTTTTTTCGGAATTCGCTATCTGAAAAAATCGCATCCCAGCCAACTCATCGTTTAATATAAATTTCCCTGAATACGCCTCTGACCAAACTAAAATTATTCGCACCCTGTATAATAAAAATTTTTTTAAAAATAAACAAAAAAATTTTTTTTTATTTTACTATAATATGTAAACATGTGTTCACTGTCGAACTTATAAGTACTATATTGTACACAGAAAAGCGAACAGTTTTTCATAAATTTTGATTAAAATAAGTTTATGAATTATTTTTTTAGTTTTTAAAATTTTTTAGTTTTTTATATCACAGTGCATTATGAATACTGCAAAAACCATAACTCTGATATCAATATTTGCATTGCACATTATTAATTTAGTAACAAATTACATTAAAAACTACACTTATAAATAAATTACCAAACAAATAAAAAGAGAACAGAACAGAACAATGAAAAAAATACACAAGAAAAATTTCCATGAGTTGTAATTTTCCAAAAATTAAAAACATTTTCTTTTAACTATCATAAAACATGAATTTCTAATTGTTGATACATTGGTACACAATTTCTTCACTATCTATAAAAACTAAATACCCGTTTTATGTATTGGTATGTACATATGTCAAATCTGTACAATGTGTTCCATATTCGATAGTTTTGCAGCTAAAGTACATAAGAGAAAAACAGAAATTAATAACAATGTTTGATAACGACTTATTTTTTCTTCTCTCAATTTTCTCACTAAGACCAAAAATTAATTTTTAAACGATTTTAAATATAATCTATTTCACTTAAATTTAAACATTAGTCATCACTTACGAGTTTGAGTAATTCCCGTTTTCTTAGCTTAATCTCTTTCATTGTTTCAAATGCGTAAATTTTAAATTTGCAGTTTGTTTTTAGAAAAGAATAGAAGATTGATTTGTTTCGAATATAAGAATTATTTAATTTTTTAACGACAACTCATGATCAATTGTATTTGCAAAGGGGTATAGTTAAAAGTTTGTAAAGAAAAACAGATGTGACGAAAGACCAATTATATTACAAACAAAAATGTATTTCAATTATCTAAAAGAAAATTTTTTATTCATAATTGAGTAACTTTAGAGGAAAACTTTAACGGAAAATGCGAAAGTATCTGCATCAGTTATCATTATCGTAAAATTTTAAATGTCCAAATGAAAGTCACCGCTATAAATTTTTTACCAAATTTATTCTTTTATTTCAGCAACACTTTGAAATACCAATTTACCTGCAACCCGACCTAAGCGAACTCAAGTTTCAGTAGACAAACAGACATCGCATACTTACAAACACACAGACATCCATATCATCGTCACACGCTTAGACAAAAATTTTTTAAATAAATAAACAACTATAGCATTGATAGCACACACATACAATCTCCATATTCATATACAACACTTATTAAAAGAGTTGTCCAAGTGCGTTTTATACACACATTAAGCAAGGCTTCTCAATTATTTGCATTTTTGTAGTTTCCGAATAAAATAGGTGGCATTATATTATTTTGTACAGTTTACTATGAAAATAAATAAATATATTCGACAATCACAATGTTATTTCTGTTTGTGTTATTTAAGGGTCAATTAAGCGGTAATTTGATTCCTTACAAATCACATAGACTTTGAAACACAATATTTCTGAAACGAGATGTAAAGAATAAAAGTTGTTAAAAGAACTTTAACTTTAAAAGATTTTTCTAATGATAATCTGCAAACAGTATACGTAGAATTATTTTTCAACATTTCTCTTAATAATTTTGATTTGAATTTTTGGAAATGTTAACAAATATCAGAATATACTTTAACGTAAAATTGACGGTTAGTTGAGATATCTATCTGTAGCATGTATTATATTTGCAAAATTTCGTGTTCCAAAGGCGTAGAATTTCTGAAAATGTTACAACCCAGTCACATTAAAAAATTACAACAGCTTCTAGAGTTCTTCGGAACCCTAAAAAAAAAGACTGAAATATGTAATACATATGTATGTGTGTGAGTGTTACTGTGTGTATGTCCATATACATATTGATATTATATTCTATTTGCACATAATATGTACACAAAACTTATAGCCGGAGAGCCCACCGTATGCAAAACGTATGTATAAGATAGATGAACGATTTTTTGTAAGTAGCGCTAAAGGGAGCTTTCTTTAGAATTACAAAATTTTGCCCGCATGATAAAAATATGATGTCAGTTCCGGTTATGGGTTTGTCATGTCATCAAATACATTGATAATATTTACACCAAAACGAAGGTTTCGAAGTCCAAAATAAAAAGATTGAGTGCTGCCAGGCCTTAGTAATTCGCAACAATGAGGCTGCTTTCACTGAAAAAAAAAACCTTTCAATGAAGGCAGCCATATTTTTACGAATTTTTAAGATCTGGCAGCTTTCATTTTTGTGTAAATATCATCAATGTATTTGATGACGTAACAAAACCATAACCGGAAGTGACGTCATATTTTTATCATGCAGGCAAAATTTAGGTCTGGGGTAGTACTACTTAGAGTCCCTATAATAAATAGAGTCGTGACATGTCATCCATTTTGTATCCAAAACAGAGCGGGAAGCTTCAAAATTAATTATCACATGTTTGAGTAAATATTTTTGATTACATAATTATTGTTAATAAGTTATGAATTAATGAACAATTAAAAATTTTTAATTTAATTATTCTTTCTAAGTTAAACTAAATGGTTTTTGTTAACATTTAATTTATTTCCAATGTATTTTACGAAAACATTGGATACAAAATGCCGGAACCAATCAGCGTTCAGCACACATGTCACGACTCTATTTATTATAGGGACTCTAGTACTACCTACAAAAAATACATAGGTATCTTATCATAGGTTTTGCATACGGTGGGCTCTTGGACCATTAGTTATTTTTTAAAAAAGATATTTTCAAGTTATTTATTAGGTACCTGTCATTTGGATATTTATACATATACTGTTCTGAAAATTTATTATTTATTAAAAACACTAGTAACCTATTTATACATATTTGTCACATGGGTACGACTGATATTATCATTTTATCAATAATAAAACAGTACATTTTTCACTTCGAAAATAACCATATTTTCAACAATAGAAGTACTGGATTTTCTTTAAATCAAAGTATTAAAATTAAAAGTATTTGTATGTGCATGAATAATAGACCGATTGTACTTATATTTTAGAAATGTTTTAAATTTAATTGTTGTGTCATAATTCGTAAAAAACTAAATTTTATAGTGAAAAAAATATTTTCATGTCACCAGTCCCATGATTAGAAAAGCGCCCTTAACCATTAAACCATCTTTATTCTGAGGGGTGTTTAGTTTTAATTTTGTTCTGAACTACGCCAATGTTAGAGGCAGCCCTGAATGTGTTAAATGTGTCAAAGAATTGGATTAAAGTTGACAGTCAGTGATTACTAAAATCGATTGCAGGTGTTTGTTAAATTTCCAAATAATTTAATGAGATTTGACGAAATCCATCTTTTTGAAATATGACGTAGATTGTTTCATTAAAAATCATGTTCAAATTTTTATGGACACTGCTGTATAGCTATTTTAAAAAGATTCCGTAAACAAGCAGGTAAAAATATTTTGTTGACAAAAAAATTTACGTTCCAAAAAGCAAAGGAAAAAAATGATAAGAAATCAGAGCCTGATTAAGTTTTTTTTTCTAGGGGCCATTTTTTAACACGTTTTTGACAATCGAAAATTTCTGAAATGAAACTTGATCGGTACAAGTTAACTAGCAAAACTTAATTAGTAAATTGAGACCTTTCTCCCCTATTTTTTCGGAGAGTTATATATTTTACACCCTGTATATATATATATATATATGTGTGTGTGTGTGTGTGTGTGTGTGTCCGCGCGATAACTCTCGAACGAAGTATCCAAATTTACGAAATTTGGTGAAAACATTGGAAGTCCCAAACCCTTGGATGAGTTCTTCAACCAGACACGTCGGATGCCAGGCACATGGTTTTTGTTCTTGCAAAAAATTAGTTTTTTGCCAAAATTTCCACTTATTCAAAAATTTTTGTCAAATTTTTTTACACCATTTAAAAGAGGATGAAAAATTACATAAAAAAGCTCTTTAAATTATTGTTCTATGTCAACTAATTTTTATAAACGGAAATTCGCTATGTTATGCAAGATGCTGCGACAGGGGTATTTTTAAAATATTTACCTTTTTTAATGTGTATATAAATACTCTCAAAACTTTTTCTTTATTTAAAGATTAGAAATGTCTTTGGATTTGTTTTCTTTGAAGAAAGAAAATATTTCTTTGAACAAAAAAAATATTTTCTTGAAATAAAATTTTTTTTTGGGATTGTTTTTTTAGTTGTGAAAATATATTCGTTTGGATTAAAAAAATGTTTGTTTTTAATTCAAAGTAAAAGAAAATTAAAGAAATTTCTAATTTTTGAACAAAGAAATCGTACTGATAGTGAATAAATAACCAACAATTTATTTGTAAATTTTGCAATTGTTTTGTTATTTTGCCGAAACTGATTCCGGAAATTCGTTTAGATTTTAAATCGATCACTCTAGCTAAGTATATCAACACTGGTTTTCTGTGAGAAAATTGAAGAAATGGCTAAGAAAGTCAGAAAAATAACTTTAAAGTGTTCTCATTTGTTGGTGTTATTTTTCAATTGTACTTTTAAGTATATTTTCTAAATACTTTGTTTAAGAATTTGAAATACGAACAAAATTAGAGACTAATCCTGAAAGATTTTTATTAAAGTAATGGACTTTTCTAATCTTTAGTATTTCCGCTTCCGTAGTTATAAATTCTACAAAAAGAGAAAAATTTAAGAAAAACAATACTTTTGCTAACTTGTTATCGTGTTATCAATGCCGTACCTATACATATAAGGTGTATTACCTGGATGTATCTCTACGTTTTTTATTTGCAACTCAATATCACCATTAAAATAGTTCCCTTGGGAGGCCACAACGTTGGAAAACTTTCTACCTCTGTTCATAGCAATGTCGTTAAGCCGATTCATTTTCAGTTTGTCTATCGCGGCCTACTGGATGGCAAACACAGTACCCAAATACTTGTGTGGTGTCCTTAGAGATGACTTTTTAACTTTAAACAAACGAAAATATTACAAAGTGACTGCACGGGGAAATATGGGAATGAGTGCTTTAGGTCAAGAAATAGAATCCAGTTTTGAGGATTTGTTTCGAAACATCGACGCTCTGCAGCAACCACTACGGTCTTCTGTATGAAACATCGAGGTTTGTTTCGAAAAAATTGCATCGTGGAAGCTAAGAATCATTTCGTTGTGTAACTAAAAACAGTAGGGGAGACTGGGTAAAGTGGCCATTGGCCTTTACTCACCGGAAACTAATCTTGTGGCGAAGTTGAATACTAGCTTGTAGAGAAGCCATTAGTATTCTATTAAAACGTCAATGATCAGTTTATTAGATTGTATAAATTATAGCGAATTTTGTTAATTTTCGAGTGTTGATGTAAAGTAAGTTTTAAGTTATATTCTCATTATTTTTTTATTAATTACGAATACAATTTTTTAACTGGGATTGCTAAAAACTCTGTCTAATTACCATTAAAATAATATAGTTGTCGATGAATCAGAAAGTTCTTTCTTGAAATTAATTGTGGTTTGCCGAAATGGCGTTTAACGGGGTAAACTGGCCAGGCTTATAATGGAGCAAAGTGGTCAGTGTCTCCGATCGCTGATCAAATTGAATTCTTAGAATAATTGAACATATTACATTAAATTCAGAGTTTTTATTTAGTTTTTTATATTTTATAAACAAAAGAATCGCCTAAAATCAGTTTTTAGGGTTCTGAGAAACAATGTGAAAAAGGAACCCTTATGGTGAGACTTCAATGTCCGTCTGTCCGTCCGTCCGTTGATATATAATAATTAATGATACAAGCATAGTTTGATTTTGTATATAAACAGGTTAAAATGCGTACCCTTGGCCACTTTACCCAACATAGTGGGGTAAAGTGGTCACTTTGCACATGTTGGGAAAAACAAAAATTCCAAAAATAGCTTTCAAGATATTGTTGATATTTTGATGGTTATTGGTTCTGCATTAAAGCTACTATATGCTAAATACTTATTAATCTGTATTTCTTTTCAAATAAATAAACTAAACAACATTTTGTCTTAGAGTCCCCAGTCTCCCCTATATCAAAAGTAGGCAGTTAAAACTCGTTTTGGTGGTAGAATTCGAATGTTTATCTCTAAGCGGGTAGTGAAGAGGACGCCTGCAGTGTTGTTAGATCACGAGTTGCCCGTAATTTTTTGTTTTAAATATAAATCTCGTATTCAAATTTGATGTTCTCATAGTCTTAACCGTGATAACCGCCGCGGTAAGCAATAACCTTTTGAATACGTGTGTATAGCTAACTGGTAAATTATTATAATTATTCAATTTTAAAAAATTCAATTTTTTTAAAGGTTATTCTAAACACGCTTAGAAATAATTTTCTAAACCACGCATCAATTAAATGGATTCACATCATGACATATCAAGTACATAATTTTGTTTATCTCTTGGCAAATTTCAAACATAACCGATACGTGATTATTATGTAAAATAATTTTTTTTCAGTTTCAGAGTATCCACGCCGCAAGTTAATTCGTACACCTGCAAAATTGCTCAACGTATACGATCGATTAATATACAACAATATTAAATAATTGTAATTATAAATAATTGTTATTCGATTTTAATAGTTTTTGCGAATGATTCAGACTGAAATAAAAATCAAGCTACTTAAAACGATATTAAAATATTATGTGGTCTGATACAATAAAACTAATTACCTACCAGTTAATAAAAATTTAGCGCGACGATTATCCGTCGACACTATTATGTTATAAATAGCATTTTTTTATATGTAGGTACAACATATTTAAATATTTATTTATTGATATCAATCAAGGTACTGTTATGTACAATGAAATTTGAACATATATATATTACAGACATACTATAAACACACAGACAGATTTTAATAATAATTTATCATATTTAAACAGCTTCAATTTTACATCGTCTAAAGGAGTGGAAGAAAGTAGATGGGTTAATGAACCATTGTTCTAATTAGACTGGTTTTCGGGGAAAAGTAAAATAAACCAAAAGTTAAAACTTTTTCGAAATTTTTGGTTACACCGTTATTCTATGTAAGGTAGTTTTCAAAAAAAAATTTGAATAATTTTGAGTAGGTAATAAATTTTGGCAGAAAGCATATCTTTTTTAACGAAATATACCCAAAAAACCATATTCTGGATGTCAGATGCCCAGTGTTTGGGACTTATAACGTTTTTTCCAAATTTCATAAAAAGTACCGTCATGACAGCAACTGTAATAGCTGAATTTTCCTTCTAGAAATTAGTCTAGAATTTAGTTTGTTGACATTTTGTTTTTACAGATTTATACTGTAAGGAAAATCTGCCAAGACTCTGATGATTATTTTAATCTAACATTTTAGCAAAATTTGACCGAGATTCATACAGTTGTTTATTTTGAATTCTTTCTGGGATTTCTTTTAAATCGGTTGGGCGGTTCTCAAGATTAGCTCCAGCAAATAAACTAACAAATTGTTCTTTATTATATTAGGTAGATATATTTATATGGTAGAAGTGTTGTGCAGAGAAGCCACCAATACTTTATCCGTTTGTATTTGAAAAGTAAAATCAAATAATTGGGATTTATTGTCATCGGTATAATTATTGTGGTTCAGGATGCCTGTTTTTTAATAGTTGCAAATTCAGAGATTGCTTGTTGAGCTCAAACCAAAAAAAATCCCCACTTTTTGTTCTTGAATATTTAAAAATTCCTTTACTTCAGACAATTTTTATTAAACTACGTCTACGCACTACTTGATTTTTTTTTAATCGGTAAGTGTCCTTTTTTCCATTCACAGACACTGTACCTACGTGGTTTATTTAATAATTTTTTTTTTGTTCGTATCAAAAAGAAAAAACTTGGACAATTCTGTAAATAATTATAGGCTGAATATTAAGAAATTTTTTGAATATATAATTTTTAATTATTAAATATAGTAATTAACATTTAAAATAAAAACACAACAAAAAAATATTTCAGCGATTAGACTTCTATATAATTTTTTTATTTTATTTCTATTTTAATAAAAATAATTATTATGTGTGTAAAAATTAAAATTAAAGGTAGTTATTTCGACTGTCACTTCAATGTGTTGTTATTTATACGTGTATGTATATGTTATTTTGTGTGAATGGGTTGGTTAATCTGAATTTTTATTTTTACATTACTATAATATGATATCGATATATACGAGTACCTACACTGCAAAGTTAAATGTGTAAAAATATTAAATGTTAACTTTAAGCATGTTACTTCTAAATATTGTAAATATTCAAAAAATTTTATATGCATAAATTTGTAATGATACATATAATTAATATTTCAGTAAGCAACGAAAATGTGTAAATTTATTTTATAAATTTACTTCATCAATTCGGTATAAATTTATTATTATTAAATGTTACGTGGGAAACTCATTGAAAGTACATAAGCTGGTTTAATTACATATAGTTTGGAAGAAGAAATTTACTGAGTTATTTTATCGATTGCTCATAATTCACTTGTTAAATCAAGGATTTTTTGAGGATTTTGTCTTTTATCACATGCGATTCATTTGTTTTATTTCTACGAAACATTAGACGGTTATATTAACAAATATGATTTCTAGTATTTTAACAAAATGTTAAACCAGAAAGAAGTTGGTGCCGGAAGTTGAAAAATCGTTTTGTTTTTTATAGGTACGGTTAAATTGCTCCCAAATTGCTTCACTGAGATCAGTAAGTGCTTCAGCAGAAACTGAATTATTTAATTAGTTATTTACAAACCCAAAAAATATTTTTTGAGTATTTCAGTCACTAAAATCTGGTCAAATAACTTGCAAGCTTTTTACATCAATAAATTACTTGTTAAATATTAATTTTTCTGAATAATTATTAAAATATATTAAAATATAGGTACCTACATAAATATTTATTATTACAGCTCAACCAACATAAGGTTGCCGGTCAGATGCGCAGATGAAATAGTACGGCAACAAGAATTAAACATATAACATATATGCATAAAAGTGTGATAGAAGTTGTGTTTGTCTACTGCGCGCACAATCTTGACCGGCAACCTTATGTTGGTTAAGCTGTAGGTTATGTTCTTTATAATACTATTAAAATACATAGGCAATCAGATATACAAATGTATTTAAAGTTTGCATATATTTAAGGATAATTCGATTTTGGTAAATGGATATTGTTATAAATAAATAAAATAATTTAAATAATTATTCAAAAAATTAATATTTAGCTTTTAAATTAAATAGAGTAAATTGGAAGCAATTTACTGACAAAGAAATTGTATAAAAAGGCATTATTTTGATGATTTTGAAATAATTAAATTTCTGGTGAAGCAATTACTGATCTCAGGGAAACAATTTGAGTGCAATTTAGCCACATAAAAAAACAAAAAATTTTTTTAACTTCCGGTGCCCACTTCTTTCTGGTAAATGCTAAGAAAAACTGTACTCTCACATATTTACAACTTTTAGTAACATTTTGTGAGTTATGAAAACAACACACTTTAAAACTGTATTACAATAAAAATGATTGTAAGAATTTACACGCTATAAGTATGTTAATTTAACATTTTCACATTTGTAGTGTATTTTTATTACAAAAATAGAACGTTCCATGATTTCTCCACGTTTTAATTATTTAAAATATTTCGTTTGACGTCACATATTTGTAATTATTAAATATTATTGTTATCTATTATATTGTATGTATGTTTGGATATATCAAAGACTGTTCGTTGATAAAGTATAAACGTTTGCACATGAAAGTTTGTTATTTGTACACATGGAAATTTTCTTGCGAAGAAAAAATGTTTTCCCATTTCTTAATTATAGGGGAAAGTAGTTTTTTGAATCAGTAGTAGTATACATAGACTGAGAGCTGGCTACATAAAAAAGCTTGTTATCGTTACTTGGCTGTTTTCTATTGTAAAAGGATCCTTTTGTGTGGTCAAGTTCAAATCGTCTTGTCTATGCCTACGCAAACCCGTGGCTTAAAGCCGGAGTGGTCGCTTAAATATAGTTAAATTTTGGTTCTAACCATGGTTTTTTGTTTGCCATTTTGCAGATGACTTTTTTAACATATAAATATACCATTCAATCAATGTATGTTATGAATTTTTATTTAACCTTTAACCGGTAAGGTGAATTTTTATAATACTCACGGTAAAGTGATGTCTGAGAGACATCAACAGATTAACATACCACGGGCTGGTAACATAGATAGCCAAAACTGGAGACCACATGTATATGCATCTATCAAACACTCCCCTTACGCCAGCAGGGTAAAACTTGCCCTAAACCATAAAAGAATACACAAACGTTCAGTTAGAAAAAACAAGCAGGTAGGGAGAAAACTGAAAGAATATATTTGTATACGACTCACAGACATCACCTTACCGGTTAAGGGTTAAAAATTTTACGCCACTTTCTCGCTATCTACCGGCACTTTCGTCATTAGCAAACTGTCTGTCAAAAATTTCCTGCGTGTCCTAAGAATAAATAAAAACTATTTTGATAATTATAACCCATATATCTTATAAAATTTTTAATATCGAAATTTAACTATATTTCAGCGACAGCTCCTGCTTTAAGCCACGATTTGAACTTGACCACACAAAAGGATCCTTTTACAATATAAATCAGCCATGTAGCGAGAACAAGCTTTTTTATGTAGTCAGCTCTTAGACCAATACTGTTGATACGTTAAATTGACTCAGATTAATAAATGCAATATTATTTGTGAAAGCGACATTTTACAATCAATGTTAAGATTTTTTAAAGATTGTTGAACATTTTTCTATATGTGTGTGCATAATTAAGGACAAGGTAAAATAAACAAATAAGATTTGTTACTATCAATACCTCTAATAATGTTTATTTAAATGTATTTACATATTTTTTAAAGTATGTAATAGTGTATAAGCAGATATGTGCGCCATATGATATTGAATTTCACTGCGCTGACTTTTACATGCAAATATGTATCTGGGTAAGACGTGTATTAGCACTAATTTTGTAATATGAACTTAATACGAAGTTAAGTAAATCAAGAATTGTGTACAGATATCGTCATCGGAGTTTGCAAGTTGGCGAAACGGATGAAGTATGTGCTAGAGGCGTATCAAAATCGTGAATCTACGTGATAAGTAATTGCGTAAGTTACGGACAACTGAGGACCACGGGTTAAGATTTTTTTATTGGAAGTTATACAGTCCCAAAATGATTTCTTTGGTCAAAGATTAAAAATTTCTTTGATTTTCTGTTCTTTATACTAAAAAATAATATTTTTGTTTCAAAGAAATATTTCTTTAAATACCAAAAAAATTTGGTCAAAAAAATATTTCATTGAATCAAAAAAAAAAAAAAAAAAAAAATTGATTCGAAGAAATATTTTATGATTTAAGGTACCATCACAGTGTGATCGGCCAAAAAATAGTCAATTTTCGCAATTTTTTTTGGATGGATAGGATGGGGGAATGGGGATGAATTTTTTTCACGATTAATACCACTATTTAACGATACAAAAAAATTTTTTTATTCATTTTTATTTTTATTTATTTTTTATAACTATTATAATTTTTTGAAAAAAGTGTTTTTAAAAATGGGCGGCTATTGGTGCTCACGATTGCGGCCGTAGTTTTTATCCGACAAAAAAAAAATTAAATAGATTATCAATCTGTAGGTAAGCCGCTATATTCCGAGGGAGATTTTTCTTTTTTTCTTGAAATTTGAAAAAATGGCGGCGGTTTGTATAAAAAATACAAAATTTAAGCCTTTTTTTCAAGAGCTTTTCGTGTGAAAAATAGGAAGATTTAAAAAAAAAAAGCTTCTGTAGTAACATGAAGAATGGAATAAAGAATATTCTGACAAAATTTAAAACTTATAGCTTGGAAACATTGTTTCAAATCTTTGTTTCAACCAAAATGTGGTACTGTGGTGATAACAATTGATCTTATTCGTTCACTGGTTGTGGAAAGACTGAATGTAAAGTGGTATAACATCCCGCCAAAAGGCGCCAGTCGATCCACAGAGTTTTGTATTTCAACTGAATCCATTGATCCGTGATCGTAGCGACCGTAATTATTCGAATTTCAATTTAAAATTTTGAGAGAACATGCATAACTGTACATATACCTTAAGATAAGACCAAAAAAAATTAATTTTTTCAAAATTCTACACTGTGATGGTACCTTAAAGAAATTTTTAATATTTGAACAAAGAAATCGTTTTAAAAGTATACATTTAATACTTAAGTTTTACCGATTTTTTAGTTAAATTATTCAGTTAATAGTAATTCAGATATAGATATCCTATCCACCTATAGTAAGATTTTATTCGAGGAAACGCCAGCTACGCGCCTCAATCTTAAGTGTATCCCATCTAAGCTATTCCAAAATATGTTTCGAATTTGGTCGCACTGCGCACTACAGCAAAGGGTCATACTGTCTCTGTCTAAAAAGTGTGCAAATTTATTTGTTTTTATATATTTGTAATTCTGAATGCATAAGAATGTTTATAATAAATTTTTAATTAATTTTTTATTGTAATTTGTATTTAAAATAAAATTTATCGAATTCTAATTAAAAAGTAAATTACATAGAATAAGCTACACAATGCGATAAGTAAGGTGCGTAATAACTTTGTAATATTTTCTATTCAGTGAAATATAGGTAGGTAGGGTTGATCGGGATAATTGTGAATTGGCGCAATTGTGAACGGCACCTATAATTCCTAAAATAACATTAATATTGTTAAAAGTCAACTCTTAATATGTTTTTCTTTCCTTTCTTAATACGCTATTAAAATTTCATAACAATTCTCCAAGTAATAGTATCTTTTTTTATTTTGAAAAAACCCTTGCAAAATTTTATGTATCTTACTTCGACCAATCCTCCAAAAAAATTTTTTTTAAATACATTTTCTTTTTTTAAAAGATAAGAAATGGTTAAAAGTACTTCTAAAGAAGTGGTGTAAACCCTGGGGGGGGGGGTTTCTTATTAACTGCTAAAGAAATTGGACAATTTATAACCAATTCACAATTACCCCATGATTTTAAAATTGTGGGATAATTGTGAACGTCATTCACAAATGCCCCCATTCGGTGAAAACTTTCTGTAGTGTCCTTTTCAGAGTTGAAAATGTTGATGAAGGTGCTGGTGACCTTATTGTACAAATTTCCGTTATACAAACAACACAAAAAAAAATTGTTGCATTTTATTCATGTAAACTAAATGTATTTCCTTGAAAAAGTCTTATTTTCCTTGTTTTTGTGCGAATACATTTAATTTTTTGATTTTTTATATGATAAAATGACAAAATATCATCAAAATATCATTTTTAGCTTGTAATAAATTTCTTCCTACAATTTTTGTTACTTTTCTTTAACTTTGATTTTTTGTAGAAATTTGAGGTATGCGTAACTTGCATTAAACAAAGAGAAATTGTGACCGCTAAAGTATGATGAAAAATTTGAAAGTGGAGTAAATGTGAAGAATTTGAGTTAGGCTTTACTCTGACGTGCCACACTTCTCGTGTAATCCATTCTAAATAATTTTTCTGATGGCATTCACTTTTACCCCGAAATTCATTAGATTTGCAAAACCGCACCGGGGAAATGTGAATGGCTTATAAAATTTTTGTTTTTCATACGAATTTGCTCAAAATTTGTGTGGTGAATCCTGAATAATGTAGAATTAAAAATAAATCAACCATAATGTGATATATAAAATGAAAAATACTTAAAACAATGCTTTTATCTCAACTCATGAAAATCCATTCACAATTACCCCAGTCAACCCTATATTGGAATTAAAATCAGTTTCATAATGTTTTGTTAAGTACGTAATGTAATTTTTTTGCATTTGCCCTAGAAAATGAGCAAACGTTAGAAAGATTCTCGGAAATGGTCTCAAGTTAATTTTCAAATAGCAGTAGAAGATGGAATTAGAAAAAAAATTAATACTAATATAGCTGAAGATGTTTGGAATGGTATTTCCAAACGAACTCTAAATCAAATTAAATCCAATATTTTATCTACATATTTTGGTTGGCTGCAAAAACTCTGTATTTCATTTAAGGATAATTACAAAAAGTATAGAACGAAGTTGGAAGGAGAAGGAAAAGGCAGGAAAAAGTTTTATTGGGGCACAATAGACGGATGGATCCGTCAAATATGCCTCACCTTCCATTCCTCGAGCTGTTGATTTCAGAGTTCGTTGATTTTGCTAATTATTTTCTTTCATTTCATAGAAAATCTTTCTTTCAGGTTTTATTCTTTGAACCAAAGAATCTGTCTTTTAATTGTGGGGAAAGTTCATCTGATTTTCCCCTTCAATTGTAGTTCCCGATTTTTACTGGATTCATGACTTTTCCTTATTGTTAAAATAAAACACACAAAACATAAAATATTCTGTAACTATAAGTTATCAGGTGTACTTATAAGTAAATAGGAAAGGAATATAATTTTAAAGATGTGTAATTTTTTTTAAACGTTAACATTTCCTACTTATAATAATATATTTTATATGTTTGCATTTGTATTCTAAATTTTACATATTCTAAATTATCTAAACAAGAAATGTTGTATTAGTTTTCAATTATTCATCTTTTTAACATTTAAATTTATGACCTTAAGGTATAGAAGTTATATATATTATAATGAATTAAATATATTCAAATCATATTGTTGAAAAAAAAAAACATTTATGTATGTTATTTTACTTAACATTTTTGTAGTTTTGAAACAATGTTCATATGTACTTACAGGTTTGTGTCGTTTCTCTGTAAAACAATTAAGTAGATGCGTTTAAAATAAATTGATTGAAAAGTTTATAACACAGTTGTTGTGGATGTCCGCATTCGCATCCGCAAATGCGGGACATTTGGGTTAGGCGCAGAACTACATTTTCAAATGGATCAATCTGAGTCATTTTTAAGGTAAGATATCTGTCAAATATATTTGTCTTATGATTTATTTTACGCACTCCGCCAGCTAAGGAAAATATGCCACTTTGAAATCGTTTGGCTGTAATTTCTTACATTTTCATATGTATCCGTATCCACATTATGTGGATATAATGCGAATTTCTGAAAATTGAAAAACAAATTAAGAATTGTAAAAAGATATTTAGGAATTGTAAACTATTTTTATGCTTAGATTAATGCTTTTCTAATAAGAAATTTTGTGCAGTATTTTTGTGTGCAAAAATAGATTACAATTTCTAAATATTTTATTTGATATACCGTAAAACCGTCTAGACCCGGACACTTTTTTACATTTTTTCGGTTAATTTTATGTTTATACATATTTCCGTCATAGATATCACCAATAAAGGTATAACCATTAGAAAGAATATATATTATTTGTTATATCCCTGACCCATTTGTTTCATTATAAGTAAAAATAAAAATAATAAATAATAAATAGTAAGAGTCCGGGTCTATACCCTAAATCGGTCTTGTACCCGGACACTTACTTAAATAATGTAATAACATGCAAACTAATTTCTCCCGTCGGGGTTAGCACAGTGTTTTTCAATTTATATCGTCTGATGTCTTTGAACCTGTCAAAGGCTTCAAAATATTTTGTGGGAAGGGAGAGGGGTCAATGTATAAAATGCCTCTCTATGAAGTAACCATGCGATATGACACCAGAAGGAGGCATAAACCGCGTAATTTGGCGGGAATATAACGTATGGATAGTTGAAGTTACAGCCAGTGCGAATCGCGGCCATAGTGTAATAAACTGATGTGTCTGGGTCTAAACGGATATAGGTATGTATATAGCATGAATTTTTTTATATATACGTCGAATATAACTTCAAACATCATTAAATGATGCGCGACAAAATTCTGAACACATACATATCAAAACTAAAACAACATGACAATTATGACGAAAATTACATGTCTAAGTTAGACACACATTTCATTTCTTTGAAAAACTGTAGGATAGTAATCCTGTAAAATGAGATAGTAGACGTTGAAATTCGTAGTTTTTATTGGTACAGCTGTTTAGAGGATGTTTTTCTTATTTTGAAAATTGGTGCAATGTGTACGGGTCTAGACGGTTTTACGATATGTTAATTATAATAGTTGGAAGTCTAAAGCCGGCCCTGTTTGTGAAACCGAACTTGCGATTGATGGGTCAAAAATTATACATATATAGTTCAGGCAACCATTTTCTTTTGCTTATTGCTGAAATGTTTGTGTTGAGTGTATCATAACACCAGCTCTTGAGACTGAGATTGTTGTAGCTGGGCTGTCATTCTCAAAAGAAAGCCGAAATTAGTTTTTTACCATATCTCCGCAATTATCTGTCAGACAAAATTTTTGTAAAAAACATTTTCTATAGTTTTTGATGGTAACTCTTTATGAAATTAGTAATAACAAAATACTGGTATAGAAGCTGCCAAAAAATGATTTGTATTGGTTTATGGAGTTTCAGTTCATTTTACCAATAGTGGTAGGGAATAGATGGGACGTTAAATGAATACTTTTTTTCTCATGCTCTCAACAACTTATATAGATATGTATCATGTATGTGTCATTTTTATATGAGCTTGAAAGCTTAATTTATTTAAATCTCAGTAGCGTTCTAAAATCGCTTCTGTTTGTTTTAACTTACGTAAAGTAGCAATTGTTATAAAATAAATATAATTACAATTATTACTGTTATAATTATAATTTTATTTGGTAATAAGAAATGCAAATATGATAATCTGTCTCCAATAAACTGCACAATGACTTTACAATGCACTACTGTCAACAGTGCATATGTGGAGTGGTCGAACAGAAAGTGACATTTCCAGTTTTTGATTTTTTGCTTTTTTTTTGCAGAATCCTACTTATATCTATCAACTACACATCCTAGTTGAATTTCGCGTGTTAAATAGCAGTAATTCTCCCCTAAAAACGGGTCCCAATCTCAGTTTTCGAACAAAAAGGCACATATCCATTTCTTTATAAAAATATTATTATTGTTCTAACAAAAGGTGACATTTCCTTATGTAATATTAGACTTAAATTTAGATTATTAGATTTAGTAGCTGAAAACACTAGAGAAAGGTTGTTTTTTAATAATAAAAAATAATGCTTTTATTTTTTTATTTTTTATTTTATTTTATTTTTTTTTATTTAAATTTTTATTAATTCATCGACATCTAAAGGGGCTTTTATTTTATTACTTTTAATTAAATTCCTTCAATTTCCATTCAATGATTACCAAAAAGTGACATTTTCAAGTTTTACTGACAAAAGGTAACATTTCCAAAATTCTAACTCAGTTATCTCCTGTAATGTGCAAATTTTTAAATTGACAAAACAGTGACGTAAGGTAACTTTTATCAGTGTACAATTCTGCATAAACAGAATATTTTTAAAAATAAATGCTTACTCTTTAATCACATTTTAGTGATTTCTGAACAAAAAGCAACGATGGAAATGTTACCTGTTCGACCACTCCACATATATTTTTATAAGAAATGTGTATAAACTTATAAAGTGTCTTTTTTTTCGTAATCTAATTAAAATATTAAAATGATTCAACTACAGATACTTGTAATGTTAAATATTTTTATTCTTATCAAATTTTATTTAAGAGAAAATAGAAGATAAACGAAAAATAAACTAATAGGTATTGTTGTTGTTCCGTACCAAATTGGTAGAACAGAACACTTATGGGATCACTTCGGAGTCCACCAGTCCATCTTAGTACAGTAACTGAAGCATTTGGCTACCAATTTTTTCGGATGTGATGGATTGGCTTGAAATTTGAACTGTAGCTAGGGAGTAGCCCAAGAAACAAAAGTTATATAATGCCGATGTGTGCTTTCACCCTAGGGGTGGAAGGCACCCCTTCTAAGGGTTGGAAATTTTTTATGAAAAATAACCTCACCGTTCGATAGAGGGACAAATTCTAAGCAAAAAATATTCTATAAGAATTTTTTATACAATCAATACTTTTTGAGATATTGGCGTCTAAATGTAGTCGTTTTTAGCCCAAAAAATGCATGTTTTTGAGGAATATTTCGCAAATATCTCAAAAACTACAAGTTTTACGCAAAAAATGGTTATGAGCAAAAATAAAGAAAATTAAATAACAAAGAGATTGCATTCTTTTTTATTTTTGTAGGTAGAACAGAACCCAAGTTATGACTCCTTGAATTTAAAATCGATTTTGACGATAGCTAAAATCGAAACTTTCAATGTCATTTGGAGGAAAAATGAGAGGTTTTTCGAAAAAAACTCATATTACACCTTTTAAAGTACTTGAATAGACCTTTATTTTGAGCTGTGGTAAAAGCCATTAGTATAAAAATTAACGGAGTTACATTCAAAGCAAAATGGTTGCTTGATTTTTGAGAAAAAAAATTGGTATCAAAATTAATTACTTGACGGCAAACATTGAAACCAAGCGTAATCCGTCGCCAGTTTACTTTATTCATATATAAACAATGGGTTCTGGGAGTTTGAACGGATTTAGAAATTTAAATTCGAAAAAATGATTGATTTACTCTTGAAAAAAAATTTAATTTTTAAAAAAATCATAGTTTTTCTCAAAATATTTAAAAAACTAACAAATTTATGAAAAAAAATTATAGAATGAAAATTGTAGGTCTTTTCTTGCTGAAAAATTTGCCTTTTTGTTCATTTTCGTACGTCCAAATTTGACTGAGTTATGATCGTTAGAAGCTCAAAACAGAACGCGAAGACTACCTTTCCTAAGCCCTTTAAACTTACAAATCTAAAAATTGAAGAACTCAAAAAAATTGTAAATCATAAGACTTATAGTGCTTAAAATTTCCTACCAAATGGTTTTTTAAGCGAATTGATAACTTAAAAATTAAAAAAGTTATAGTAAGAAAACCAGTTGCATTTTTTCGGTAAAATTTTTGGAGCAGTTAAATTACCATCATCTTTGTGTATTTTTTGTATTTTTTTAATAATTTAGTCAAAAATTTTAAAAATAAATTCAATAGAATGAAAAAAAAAATTAATTATATCAACATGTAATATATAATTCATATGCTATTTTACCATACATATAATTTTTATGCTATTTTTCCATAAAGGGTAGGTTTTTTTATAAGGGGTAGTTCTTCTATCAGGGTTTTTGGGAGATTAAAGTTACAATATAATCATACATTTGAAAACTTTTAAAAAGTTACAATTCATCATATGTATACCAGTATATAATATCTCAAGCTGTTAATAATCGTTTTCTTCTTTATTTTATTATAAGGGGTGGTTTATTTTTTAACGGTTGCAGCTTTTTAATGAGTGATAAGTTTTCTAATGAAAAATAAAAGAGATATAATACATTGTGAATGCACCAAAAGGTTACTTTAGGCTGCTAAAACTTTTTTCCTATTTTTTCGGAAACAAAGGGGTAGTTTTTAAGAATTTTTTGGGTAGAAAAGTAATTGAATTTCATAAATTATATTAAAAAACTTGAAAGGAATTTTATCCAACATATTTGAACATAAATTGAATTTTTAAAATACGTAAATCTGGACTTTTCGTATTTTTGTCATACAAGGGTAGTTTTTACCCCTAATTATCAAAAAGCACACATCAAGACAATATAACTTTTGAAGTGTAGGGTCATATGAGTTGGTATACAAATTTTCAGGAAAATCCATTCAATCCGAAAAAATTGGGAGCTTTTACATTATTTTGTCTTTCAGTGACTGTACTATCTGTCCTAGGCGGTCATCTCTGAAATAAGTTCACGTAAAATTTTTTAATTAAGCACAGAGACAGGGTGTGATGACCCAGTTATTATCGGCATGGATTTGGAAAATGAGGAAAAAATTTTCAAGAGTATCTATCGTGTAAGATGTCGTAGGAAAACTTATTAAGGGAAAACCACAGAGCTGCTTTTCTTCTAAGATTTACCGATCCTTTTTTCCCACTTTCTCCAAAACTGCTCATCAGATTAATTCAAAATTTTTAACACAGCTCCTTTAACTCCTGAATAAATGATTAACACGAGCTTTTTATCCCATCTCATTAAACTGAAAAGTTTTTATCAATGTTTGTATAAAACTGAACCAGTTTTGATAAAAAGTAAACCCAAAATTTTTTTTCCCACTGAAATTATATATTTTGCAAAGAGCTTGTGTCTATCTCTTCATTGAAGTCCTAAGTACATTTAGTAAAAATTAAAAGCCAATAACATTAATAAGTACAGAGAAAATGGTTTTTTGTACAGCCCTTCTGGAGGGATAGAAAACCGAAACAGTTATTTTGCTTCCGAGATTACTAAAGTAGCGGAAGCATTGTGATCATGATCACTTTTGAAAAATAAAAAATTTTTTCCCTCTAAAATAAAATTTTTTATGCACATTTTATGTTTTAGAGCTTCCTGAACAATTTTGGTTTGGTGTCCGTCTGTCTGTCCGTTTGTGTGTCGCCAGTTTGCACCAAGTGGTATAACTTCTGCACTATTCGATTGTTTTTAATTAAATTTTCAGAAATTATGCAATTTGGTTCCAAGATGGTCCCCTATGAATTTAATCAAAATCGCTACGCCGCTACCATGTCATTTCCAAATTGCACCAAGTGGCATAACTTCTGAACTATTCAATTCTTTTTTATGAAATTTTCAGAAATTATACAGTTTGGTTCCTAAATGGTTCCCTATGAATTTAATCGAAATCGGAGTAACGGTAGCTACGCTGCTACCATAAAATCCTATAAAATTAAATGTAAATATCTTATTTACTGCTAGTCCCATTTCGCTCAAATTTTTAGGGTATTTTGGGGGTTAGTTTCTAAAATATTTTTGCTATTATTTTATAATTTAGCTTTTAAGTATTTTGAGTTACAACAATTTTTTATGAACTTTAAGGCGAAAATATAATTTCACGGTATATAATTATATTTGGTAGAATACTGTTTTAAAGTCTTTTACGAGTACGAGGAAGCTGTGTGCCACACCCCATTGGCAATGTATTTTCGGGTGTAGTTACGTTAGATATAACCACCCTCCGTATCTAAATTGAAAATAGGTAGTATTGCTAGAGTAGTAAACTATGTAAAAAAAAAAATTGTAGAAAAATTAGTATATTTCATAAGAGATGTCAAAGAAACAGTGTGTGACACAACATTCAAAACTGCTTCTTTTATACCTCCTATGCATCAGAAAAATATAAGAGTGGTACCAAATCGTCCAAAATTATTTTTAGCGCGGGCAAACAAAACATATTAATTCCAAAACATCAACTTTACAGCAGAGAATAAAAACTAAAATGAAATGCATGCAATATCAGTTTATTTGAATTATTTTCAAGTTTACATGACATTTTGTCTATTTTTTTTAATCAATTACTTTCTTAACATGTAACACAGTAAATTATAAAAAAAATAAATTTAAAGGCAAAATTTTTTAGGAAATTTTTATGGACTTAACATATAGGCCAGTCGCACATTGAGCTGCGTCGCGCAGTAAACGCAGGGCAGGGCAGAACAGGAAAGCTCGTGTGGTCGGGTGCACATTGAGACGCAGTTAACGCCGGCAGGCTAGCGCAGTTTCTGTGACTCTTGTTAGAGAACGAGATAGCACGAATTTAAAAGCAGAGCAGAGAAGAGAAGCACTATTTTTCTTCAATTTCATCAATTGTTTTGATCTCGACGAAATAAAACCAATTAAAACTCGAGAACGTGTTACAATGTCGCGCAGCATTGCGCAGTTTGTGTGTCACATTCACGAGTGCCACATCGGTCTCGTGCGATGCAGGGTGCTTTGCTCTGCTCTGCGTTTCAATTCGCACTGCCTGCATTAACTGCGTCTCAATGTGCGGTCGGCCATAAAGAAAAACAATAAATTTCATTATTGAAGCCACTTGTGGACTAAACCTGTTAGAACCGGGTAGCTGTTGTACAATAAAATTACATTTCCAATTTAATTAAATTACTTAGGTATTTATTATTTTATTAAGAATTTTAAGAACTTAATTTCTCTTGTTAGTTTCTGAAAAGAATTTCTTTTAATAAGTGCATAAAAAATGATGTTAAGGGTGAATTAACTTTTGCCCTTTTGGAAATATATTTAATAGACTCTTTTGGTCCTTACTATAAAATAAAAAAAAATAAATAAATAAAAAAATTCGTCAAGTGCGTGGTTGACACGCATTAAGAAGGGCCCTCAGTTATATATATGGAACTTTTTTGTAAAGCGTCAGTTGGACTACAATATTGTCGTTTAACTTTTTGTCCTATATTGAATAGTTTAATCCTATTTCAAAATTTACCCCCAATTTTACCTGAACAGTCCCTCTAGTCGGTCCAATCCAGGATTTATATACATCACTAGAAAGCTCTCTAAAAACAAAGTGTTGTGTTAATACGGTACTTGACTGCATTTAAAATTTGTGTCAAATGTTAAATAATTCTATGCATTATCATTACATATTTAGTTAATATTTAAAAACATAGTTAATATGAAAAATATTATTTTAATAGTTTTATTTAATTCTAATTTTTAAAAAAATTTTTCTGTTCCAATAGTTAAAAAGCGTTTTTATTTATAAATTAAAATGAGTTAATGTTTTATATATCAAAATTGAATGTATAAGACGTTAAACATTAATTTAAAATGCAGTTGTACCATTTTTTGCCTGAACGTCTTGAGTGTCAAAATGGTACAAGTCAGAAAAAATGCTTAGAAAATTCATATGGATTGACATTTTCAAAAATCATATTGATACGGAAATCTGTATAATGGTCCGGGAGCTGTTTTCATCATTGATTACCACTCCTCCTTAACTTCGTGTGCGGCTTCGTTTTGACGAGTCTTCCAAGTCTTTTATCTACGAAAATTCTTATAAGTGCGGCGTTTACTAAATACGCAGTTGTGAAAGGCGTTAATTCGACGATGTTATAAACAGTTATTACCAACGTTTTACTTTTAAATTTACGTAAAAGGCAATGAAATAACAAGCCAAGTTACAGACGGCGGACACGGCGAACGACGCACCGTTTTTGTCGGACAAATATATTTTCGCGTAGGTTATTTCATTATCTTTTACGTAAATTTAAAAGTAAAACGTTGGCAATAACTGTTTATAACATCGTCGAATTAACGCCTTTCGCAACTGCGTATTTAGTAAACGTCGCACTTATAAGAATTTTCGTAGATAAAAGACTTGGAAGACTCGTCAAAATGAAGCCGTACACGAAGTTACAGAGGAGTGGTAATCAATGACGAAAACACCCCCTGGCCCCCAGACTATAATATATACGACCGAAATTTTTTGAAAAATAAATTATTGTTCACCAACAGATTTTTCTATCACATTTAAACTTTACAATTAAATTTCTCAATATTTAAGTTTATTCACTTGTACCGCCTTTCCACTGAGGACCTCATATAATATGTTCACTGGTCTGTGGTTCAGCCATATATTTTGCGTCTTATTTGGAGCTATAGAAACCTTTCTGATTTTTATTACTATTTTATCAACTGTAAATCAGCTTACTGTTAAATAAAAAATAATAAAAATAGTTATATTAAATGTGTTTTAATTTTATTTTTCTGATTGATACTTGATTTAATTGAATATGTTGATTTTTTTTATTTAAATTGTATTTTCAGATACTTCATTTGCAGTACTTTTCTAAAAATAATTTTTTTCAATGTAATTAAATCAAATATAAATCAGAAATATGCGTATAAGAGTAAAAATGTAAAATGAAATTTGAGTGTAGTGGCATTTCAAACGCGCGCTTCTAAAATTTTGTTTTCTCTCAAACCGAGAGATGGCATCTAAATAGTCTTTCAGCTACAGAGTACAGAGATAGTGATCTTTAGTGTATTTGTCTATGGTTGAGTTTACATGTGACCATGTGCAAACTTGATACATCACTTAATAGTCAATTACAACTTACTAAGTTATAAATTCCAATAAATTAGCTTTTGAACATGCAAAATGGATAAAAAAATATATTTAATTTGCTATTAAATGTCCTCAAAGCTATTATAGGAAATTAATATTGTTCAGTATCAAATTTAAAGATATTTTGGAATTATGGGACAGTAAGAAAAAATTATTGTATCGTGTAAACTACGCTTTCAACATCAGTATAATACATATATTTGTACACAGGGACGTGGGAAATTTTTTAATGTTATTTGTTTGTTTTCTTGCCTCTGGTTGTTAAGTTAACCTTAAATTTAATAATAGTACGACTATTTGAATGTCAAACTACCTGTTTTGGTTAAAAAATTTCATTAGGGGCCGTCCATTAATCACGTGATGTTTTTTGTTACATTTTTTAATCCCCCCCCCCCTTGGTGATACATGGTGAGGTTTAAGGCTACCCCCCTCCCCCCCCCCCCCCCTATATCACGTGTATTTTTTCGTACCTGCAAAGAATCTAATTTTTTTTTAATATTTATAAAATACTGGTATAAGTATCATCTAATTTTATTATAGAAAATTAAACACTACTATAGTAACGTTCAGAAGTAGACAGAAAGGTTGCAATTTTTTTTTTTTTTTTGATTGACATAAAAATAATAGAAATGCGAAAAACTTTTTTGTACTAATACATGAACATTACTTAATGTACAGTATTTTCGGACCACGGATTAGCAAGACTTTCTTCAACACCAATAACTGGATAAGCATCTTGCAAATCAGTTGTTGGCACAGTGCTTTGTTGAAGATCAACATCGGTTTCATCAAGCCACTCGGCGTCATCATTTTCGCGCACTACGCAGATAATCTCTCTCGATCTACCGTTCGATCGTGCGTGAGGATGCGGGAAGGACGAACATTGTGCATCTCTGGACTATTATATTGATTAGCGAATCAAGATCACACTACAAGCCGTTTTCGATTTTGTACGCGTTTGACGAAAAAATAAATACATGTAACGCCGCTTTTCGGTTGAGTATCGCGCACTTGCCGAAAAAATAAATACACGTGATATATTACTTTACCCCTCCCTCCCCCTTGTGATATTTCGTGATTTTTTATGGGACCCCTCCCCCCCTTTCAAGCCTCACGTGATTAATGGACAGCCCCTTAATAGTTTTTTTTTTCTGTTTTAAAAATAGCCCCACAAAAGTGAGAATATATTTTCATAGAAATGTCAATGAAGTTTTCGACACATTAATAATAATAATACGAATAATATTCCATTGGTCACACAAGTAAATTAATAGGGTCCCTTCGGGCCCTAAAAAATGGACTTAACACGTTTGGTCTGCCCGCGCTAGATTTAATCTAGTATTTTTTGACTCAATAAAAAAATTTTTTGATCGTTTTAGAGTGCTAGTCTCCCCTTAATTTTAAAAACATTTTTCGGGAATAACTCTTTGTTGCCCCCCCCCTCTTTGCATAAATATCACTTGCTTTACACGTGTTTTCAAGATCGGGATATATAATATTAACGATAATTTTTTATGATTATATTTTTGTAAATATTATTTACACGAAAATAGATTTGTAATTAATTTACAACCCTTTGAATAAAAATTCGATTAATTGGATATAATTATGCAATCAAACGTGTTTTACTCTCGAATGGGTAAACAGGATTTACGTCATCAAGGATATTATTTGCTTCAACTAACCTAATATTATCATATAAATAAATATTGTACAAATAACACTATATTCACTTTGTACAGTATTATTTTATATGTTTTATACAGGCCGGTAATTATATTTAATAATTTATTGCATGTTTATTTTTACAGAATTGTTTTAAAGGCAAATAAAGTTTTTTTTATGGTAACCTAATATTAATGCCAAAATAAAAATTATTTGTACTTTTTTAATTATTGTTAATTATTATTTCTAAGTAATTATAGTAAGAGCCATTCTACTTGGCCGTAACTTACGCAGGACAGAGATAAGTATATATGAAAATAGACGAAAAGTACGAAACAAGAATATCTGGCAAAGATCTAGTTTTCAATCACATTAAAAAAGAGTCACCTTTATAAGAAACATATTGTTCCCTCTGTTATTACGCATTATTACATAATATATATGTGTTAAAATTGGTTGCTGCGCACTGGCGTAAAGTATAATTACATATATTTCAATCCAGTCAGACGAGAAGCTAGTCGATTTTGAATGTAAACTTCTTGGATGCAGGGACGTTGATGCAAAATAGTTTAAACAGGAAATATTTCTAAAACGTTGAATAAATTCGAGAATTTGTTGAAAAATTCATCGCTTTGAAGCCAGCTAGTTTCTACGGAGATCGCAGCAATAGCGAATATTTTGAAGAATGAACTTTTTTATAGCAAAATTTGTCTTTTATATCCATAAAAAATATCAGCTTTATACGAATAAAAGTCACTAAATCTTTCTTATTGGAAATCACTCAAAAAACTTTGTTAGAAACAAAATTTTTAATTTCAAATATTCAACTTCTATTTGACTCCAAAAATAGAACTGCGTCTCGCATTAAAGAGAGTATGTGATTGACTGACTATCGAATTCGAGTGGCACTCGAAAAAGCGATTAGGTGGTCTAATCGGTAAGGCGCTTGGCTAGCAACCAAGAAATCCGTGTTCGAGTCCCAGCTAATCTAGTTTGATAATTTTTTAATCACGATGTGAATTGTAATTAGAAACAAAATTGTTTAAACATTATCCAACCGTGTTGCGGTTTGGTAACATGGCTTGTCATAATTGACACTGTCCCCTGAATTGACGCCAGCAAAAAAATCCATTCGAATTCCACCTTCTCGGTATTCAGGAAAACATTTCGTTCTTTTCAGCAATTTTTTTCTTTGTTAACAAATAATGTGCACAATTCAGTAGTATTATATTTTGCTGCCTGAATCGAAACACGTGTTTAATAACAAACAAGACGTGCTATGACCGTATCAGTTTTAGTGCTCGTTGAACAAATTTTTTTTTGTACATTATCTTTGAAATATAAATAAAATTTTTTTATGCATATTTAGTAGAACATTAAATAAGTGAGTATGGCATAATTATAATTATTATTATACTTACATGCTGTACATATACATACGTGCTTATTATATGAATGTATTGTTGTAAAATTTTAATAAATTTAATTTTATGAATCATGACCAAATAATTAAGTTCTTTCAAGAAGATGAAATTATTATTTAAGGCATGCATCGTGCAAAATATTTTGTTATGATTTATTACTTACTCGTTTGCATATTAAATATATTATATGTATATATATATATATATATATATATATATATATATATATATATATATATATATATATATATATATATATATATATATATATATATATATACATACGAATATAGGGGAAAGGTGCCCATATTGTACCATCTAGGGCTGTAGCTGAGTTTACTCAAGAAATATAGAAGTTACAGGAATTTGTTTTTATGACATGTAGAAAGAATATTTATTTGTTTTTCTTTTAAATAGGGCTAAAAATAAAATAACTAAAAATAATAGCTAAAAATAATATGTACTTAGTTACCTTTTACATATCTATATACAACTACCATGAAACTGTTCATGCTAAGTAAGCTATGTTTTACATACAGATATGCGAAATTTTATACTTTCCACACGCCTGTGTGTAAAAAGCCACAGATTACTACATTTTTATTAATCTTTATACTGTGTATTGGGCCCGATTTGCATTAACGCTCTGCTCTCACTCCGATATCACTACGCTTCCGATTTTATATAATCTTGTTGTGTTCACATTACAGTGCTGATATCATGTTGGTACCTATTCGTTCTCTATTGACATTATAATGCTGCTCTGGGTACACTCCCAGTTCGGTCTCAGTTCGATACAAATATCTTTTCATAACAACTGAATGCAAGCGAAGTGGAGTGGAATCAAAAAAGTGTTTACACTATAGGTACAAGCCATAACAAGTTTGATATCGCTCAGATAAAATATTACCTGAGTGGTATTGATATTGGAGTGACATTGGAGCGAGAGCGAATCGTGACTGATATCGGACCGATATCAGAGCGAAGATGTGAATACACTCATTGTTTATTGTGTAAGAATATTTTATCGAACCTGGAGCGGAGTGATATCGGAGTGAGAGCAGAGCGTTAATGTAAATCGGGCCTTATTGTATCAAAATCTTTATACCTAAAAAATTTTTACCTAACAACTGAAGGTTGGCATTTGTTTTTAATACATTTCTGTTTCGGCATAATTTTAATACATTATATTTCATATTTGTATTAAATTTATATTATTTATAGTGAATTTCATACTAGTCGTTGATAAAGTATAGTGTGTAACTCTGTTATGAGGCATATTACACACTCGCATCAGTGCTACCGTCACGAACTTAAGTTTGGTGAATATTAAGGTAGTACTACTAAAGGGATGGTACAATATAGGCAACTTCACCCTATAGTTGAATGTACACGCAGTCTAATAAAACATTTTAATATTTGAATCGATAAAATTATAAAAATATCCAGTTGCAAAAAGAGAATTTTAAATTTGTTAGAAAACTATAGAATGAAAAGTTGTCCACTTTTTTATGAAATTAGTCATACATTCGTTCATAATATTTGTGTATTATATTTATTACCATAAAACGGAGTGAATTGGAACAAGTCGAAATTATCGAATAAAGTTATACATGAACTTGATTTAAATTCTGGACATAAACAAGAATGCAAATTTTTCTGAAACTATATAATAGAATAATCATTCTTTTGATTAGCAATACTGATTAGACCTAAAGTTGGATGAAAAATATTAAAAAGTCAGTTTGAATTAATGTCTTCAAACAGAATTTATTACCTATCCATGTTTCTTATAACTTTAGCTCTTCTAATAACATGATAACAAAAACTAAAAAATTAGAATATTCTTACGAACAATTTTACAAAATGTGAGAAATGGTGATAGTGGAAGCGCTGGCAACAGTCGAAGAGGAAGCCCCTTATTGTGATAATAATTAGAGAACCAACATAATAGAAAAGTTGATTTTGAATTGAAGTATAATTTACATCTACCTGTGCTCTAATCACAGGACGAAAAGAAGAGGGAAATAAATTGATTAAAATGATAAATAATGCAGAATAAAATATAAACTACACAAGTGGTGGTTACAGAAGTCATGACCCTCTACTCATGAACAGAGCTTAATGTAAATTTTATCAAGGTTCATCTGATGACATCAACACTTCTATCGGACCATAGTCACATTTTTAAAAGAAATTAGTCTATTTCGATAGCAAAAATGAAAAGCTCACCTCCAAATTACTCTTATTCAGCTAGTCACTCTAATTCAAATTACTTCGATAAGGCTTGCTTTGAGAAAAAGCAAGCCTTTTAATTTAGTGACGTCATTAAGTTTATTATATGGATGTAACGATACCGATTCCGATACCGATATATCGGTCGATATAATCGGAAAGCCGATATATTGGTATCGCCGATTAGAATTCAAACGATATCACACAGTCCGAAAAGTTTTTAACCGCAAGCCTCATACAAAATGATTTGCGTAACAGATTATCTGCAAATAATTTGAAAAAACTTTGCTTTCTTAACAAAAATCTGCCAATATTTAATTTTAATTACTGTCTTTATGTATCGGTTTATTACTTTGTGTAATAAATTTTTCTTTGAATTTTGATTTGGCATTTTTTTACACTTCCCATAAGGTCCAGCCTCTATTAAATATGTAGCTAAGTTTTATTCATATAAACGACCGACGTACAAATAATTTGATTCATTTTGTACTAATGTAAGGCATCGATATCGGTATCGGTATCGCCGATTACTTATTACAATAATCGGTATCAGTATCGCATCGGCGAAAACCGCAAATAAAATTATAAATTGATAAAACTGGAAGCGAATTATTTTTCCAAGCGGATGAGTTTTCCAAGTCATTAGTTTCATTTCTACCCAAAATTAGGTACGTACACGGAGAGAAAATTCCTATAAAAATTACTGTGCTCATACTACAATCGACGTGTAACAGGCGAACATATCCGATTTTTGTACGGTAAAATTGGATATGTTCGCCTGTTACACGTCGATTGTAGTATGAGCACAATAATTTTTATAGGAATTTTCTCTCCGTGTAGGATCACGAGAAAAAGGATTTCTATTAGATTAATTACATTTAGGAAAGGAATTACTGGGTTTTTGTGGTAAAAATGCAAAGCTTAGACCTAAATTACTCTAATATCATCAATCACCCTAATTCAAATCAAATCAATTTGTGTTGAGAAAAAGAGAATTTTTTAACTTTATGACGTCATCAAGTTTACTAAATTTTTTCAGTGCCTTAAAAACCGTTAAGGAAATGATAGAATTGGTTTCCAAATCGTTCTTTTAATACTATAATTTATAGGTATATTTTTTAAAAATTTTGCAACGTCATAAAAGCGTTTTGTAGCGTTTAAAAAAATGTGACCCGTTTCTAATTTGAGAACTCTACAACAGTATATATTAAAAGGAGGCAAGTTGTAATATAGTAGAGATGTCGATTCTTAAAAAAAAAAATCGATTTTTGGATCGATTTAAATCGAAAATAAAAAAATCGATTAAAAAAAAATCGGCTAAAAAAATGGATTCTGTGAGATCGATCTAAAAAATCGAAATTTTGAAAAGTTTAATAAAATTAGCTGATAATTTTTGCTAAGCGACTTCATTGATAGTACATGGGTAATATCGTGTAAAAACGCCTTACATTAGGTATAGGAATTTGTAAAGGCGATGAGTTAACTTTTCAATTACAATTATAGCAAATAACGCAATTGAATATGTAGGACGAATACCACGAAATGAACCAAATTTATTTAAAAATTTCAAACCAACTGACAAAAAAATGTTTTCTATATAAGTCGGTTTTGTGGAAAGGGAATCGTTTCCCAGATAGGTGGTCTTCCTTCCTTTTGTATTAATAGTCTTCTACTGGACAAGATAGTGCGTATACATATGTAGTTATATAGTCATGTAAGCGGTGCGTTGATAACAACGAGTAAAAGGTGACAATTAATTTTTTGGTGTTTCATTTTAACACACGTTTCTTTGTAGAACTACAATTAAATTGAAATTATTTTTGGAAAAAATCGGTTATCGATCTTTTACTTTTAATAATCGATTCATGAATTGATTGGAATGAAAAAATCTAAAAAATTCTCGATTTTTTAAGCTTCGATTAATCGATTAATCGAAACCATAAGAGGAATGTTCTTCCTTACATGAAGAGGCTGTAATTTGATTCAAATATTTACAAATAAAGCTTCTATATGCAGTAAGGTACCTGTTGTATTAGATTTTATTAAAAGTGCGTTTACAAAAGCATAGTAAAATATGGTTGCAAATAAATAAATTATTCAAAGAAATTACCAATAAACTTATGAAATATGTGGTTTACATAATTGTTTTCTGTATTGAAACTAGTGTAAAAATTTTCTGTCTTCATCATATATTTTTTTCTTTTTATTACCGTTAATAATTTTACAAATTTTGAATAGAATGAATTTTTTTTATATTTATATAATTATTATTAACTATTAATGTAAAGAAATGATTTACGATTTGAGATTATACCAGAGCAAGATCTACAGTTAATTATTCTTACCGATCATAATTTCGTTTTTTCGGAAATAAAAATTTAATTTTATGAAACAATTAATTCACACCATAATATTATAATTTTGTTCAAAAAATTACTTTTTTTTCGTTTATTTTTTTTTTTTTTTTTATATTTTACATATGTAAAAAATTCAAATCCAACACTTGCACGTAATCTGATTTTATTAGGAGATTAAATTTATACGCGTATTAATAAAACATATTTAATACGATTTTATTAATTTTTGTATCTATTTTTAGAAATAGTATTAAAATTTTAATGTATTGTTTAGCATACTATAAAATAAAATAAATAATATAAAATGAAATTTTTATTTAAATTTTTAACCCTAATGTGGAGTTCAGGTGAACATTAAGGTCTAACGGATAAAAACGCCTAGTAAGGTCACTGTAAAAGTTGAAAATACCCTATCTAAATTCTCTATCTAATTCGGTTAAACTCAGAGGTTTAAAATAGAATGTAATGCTTTCAGTTAAAGCAGGACTGAAAAGCCGAGTTCTATTAAAATAATATTAATTGAAAATATAACTGTCAAATTAAACTCTTATTTATGAAAAAGTACTTTGGTTCAATTGCCTTTACTCTAGGAGTTTCCACTTACATCACGTGGTCTTAAACATACTTGGCGTAGTCATAGGGGAATTTCGGGAAAGACTCACAAATTTTCTGTTAGTTTTTATAAAATCAACACAATGTACAATGAAAACAAAAATAAAACATATTGGTTTAAAGATTTGGGTGTCCAAAGATTTATTATTTTTACTGGGTGTTACCCCTTAAAGAGAAAACTTATTTTCTCACTTTAACGATTATTTTCCTTAAAATTTAATTAAACAATTAAAAAATAAAATTAATTAGTGCACAAATGCATTAAATTCTATTATTATTAATAAATGTTAATATTTTTAAAAATTTATTAAACTCTTCAAAATAATTAGCTAAAAATAGAAGAAGAAACAATAATTTATTCGCTTTTGTATAATTTTTCAAAATTTATTTTTGTTTATATTAATAATTTTATTTGAAAAATATAAATTATTATATAGGTACTGTTAATGTGCATTTCATTACTAATTTAACAACTGGTTTCAAAATAAAATTCAAAAAATGAATTAATTTAAGAATTTTGAATAAAAAATCAATTTACTTTTCATATTAATATTTTTTTTCCAAATTTTAATGTGCAATTTTAACATCTATAATAATTATTGTTTTTATTTCTACATAGTATTTTATTTTTTATAACTATAAAGGAAAACTGGGCAAGTTTGTTTTAGGGGGTATAAGTGTAATAAAAAAATATTTAATGCATTTATACGTTTTTTGAGCGCTAGTTCTTTAAGTTAGCAACAATGATTCAAGTAAGCCGTGTAGTGGTAAACATCACTTCCGATTTTTTCAGATGATTGGTACTATTGTATTTCTTATTAACTTTTAATGAGGGCCACGACCCCCAATTTGAGAAGCACTGACGTATACTACTACTGTAGTGTTTCAATGCATATTTTCCATATCATAGGAAATGATAATTGGGCCAAGGTTGAGACAAGCTTAGTCTCAGTTACCAAGTGACAAGATAAAATAGTAACCAAATTCCATCTTGCCCACTATTTTTTATTTTGCCCGCCTCGCCCCTACTTCAAAATTGATTCTTATTTTTGGATTGTTCTGACTTTATTTCGTTCAATGGTGGCAACTCTACCTACGAAGTTCAAGTTGGGTGTAACTGACGTTTCGACTGATTGACGTTCGGATAATCGACATTCTACTCTAATTATTATTCGTTAGTTAAAACATAAAGATATTGTTAATTAAGACTTGAAATTTTGATTGTCCGCACTGTCTTTCGAGGTGAAACGCCAACACAGGCACTTAAAAGCTAAAATGCCGTCAAAAACATTTTTTTAAAGTGTGCCGTTTGAGAGAAAACTATTTTTTCTAAAAAGAAATAGTTAAATATAATCAAATAGTATGAAATCCGGAGAGAATTCGATTCATTCTTTTTGAAAACCAGTACTGGTACAATTAACATAATTATTTTATGCTGATTTGCAATACAATTAATACATTATGATTATGAATTTCAAAGTGAAGAAAAAGAAATATACAAGACAAATGTATGTACATTATAGCTAAATGAACAGGGTTTGGAATGGAATGTAGTATTATATTCAGCACATACATACGGTAAAGTAAAAAAAAAAGAAACTACACACCTTATTTTTTAATAAATATTCATAAATTTATTTGTTATTTGTTAAGATTTTGTCGGCGGCGTCACTATTGCGTTGCTTGCCATACCGGTGTAATGACCTTCTTTTTACATCTCACCAATGATTTTTTTCCATCATCTCTGTGTTGTGAATACTTGTTTTTCATATTTTTAATTTTTTTTTAATTTTGACTATTTTTTCTTTTATTTTTTTTTCAAATAAGTTTTATGAGGATCAACGTTATAAAGAAGGCTACATAGATCGTTCGTAAACAGTTCAGAGTTTAACGAATAAAAGCTAAAACGAATTTAGCAGAAATGTCTCTCCAATTTTTATCAACTACATTGTGCATTTCTTTTCATAAAATTAAAGCAATTTTTACGTCATTTTAGGAGTAATAGTTGAGGGCCGTCATTCCAAAGTCACAATCTCCACTTTTATTTTTTTAAAAATTAGATAAAAATGGATAACAATACTATTTTTCCTCCTCCATCGATTCGTAAATTTAGTTCGTTTCAAAATCACCTAGATCTTGGTGAGATTTAAATACTTTGCCGTTCATTTCAAATACTACAATCTTGATGTGTAATTCATAACAAACTCGACAATATCTAATATCAACCAACCAGAATTAAGAAGAAAATAATGATGATAAAGACTTGTGCGAATCATGTCCTGAGTTGACCGAGTTTGTTGTTTAGTTGTGTTAATTTACGCACAATATTGTTAAATTGTAACTCATAAAAAATAAATCCATCTTAGTCTAGTCTAGAAGAGCCATTTTAGTGAAATTCTCATAGAGGGCACCAAAAATTATGATTTTGGTGTCATTCGATTCATATTGACCTCTAGAAACTTTTTGAAAAAATTGAAAATGCCCTCATAAAAATTGCAATTATTATAAACAAAAGAGTGAAAGAAAAAAAGAGTGTTTTTGTTTTTTTGAAAAATCTCAAAAACTATTAAAGATTTTGGAAATTAAAAAAAAGATCTGAAAAGAGCAGGAAATTTCACAAAAATAAGTCCCGACTCCCGAAACTGTATCTCCAATATTTATAATCTTAACAGAGCTCTAAAGTTATTGCTAAAATGGGGTGTTTTGCGTTCTCGCGCGCCGCGTCATTCAAACACGGTAAATAAAAAAAATTATTTAAATATATTAAATATCAATATTAAGGAATGAAAAAATTCTCGTACCTTCGAAATAAGTTGATAAACAATAATCCGTGCAAAAAAATTTTTATATGTATTTTTCCATTAGTTATGCTATTGTTAATTAACAAAATTTTTGAAACCGAAAGTTGACATAGAAACCTTAATAATTATTTCACTAAAAAGCTCAATTTTTTTTTGCTTCGTAGAATTGTTCTGAAGAGGTGAAAAAATAGATTCCCGTTGAAAAAATCAAAAATTTTTAATTTTCCACTTATTTATAAACAATCAATTGCATTGAAAAAAGGAGAAATGTTGATAAAGCATTTGTTTTTTTTGTTTTGTTTTTTTTTTTTTTTTTTTTTTAAATCTTAATTATTTTGTTTTCTTCTCATTGAGCGCCACCTGAAAATAATTTTTTTAAATTTTTTAATGCTATTATTTAAAAAATTGTTATAAATAAATGCATTGTTTTTGAGGCAATGGAAAAGTTTTCTTTTTGATTCGAAGGACCAAAAAATATTATGATTTTCAAAAGAAAAATCGTTTCTTAAAAAAATTTTTTTATTTTCATAAGAAGAATCTTGTATGTTGACCCAGGTAATAAGTTAATACCGGACAAAATTTCATCAAAATTCGTTCAATAGTTTGTACATAATGTGTGCACATGCTCAAAATGATTTTTGTATTTTCCCCTGAGAACGAAACACTTTCCCGAAGTAAAAAGTATCCTAGATGTTGACCCAGGTAATAAATTATCACCACACCAAATTTCATTAAAATCTGTTAGGTAGTTTTTACGTGATGCGTGAACAGACAGACAGGCAGACAAAAATTTCAAAAATCGCTATTTTGATATCTAAATAAATAACTATCTACAGTAGCAATATAATTTTTAAAAAATATTCCATGTACAGACACGATTTCGTTACAGTATTATGTATAGAATATAGATATTAAAGTTAATCATCTTGGTAAAAATTTCTAATAGGTACGGACTCTAACAAGATTTGACGACTTACTGGAAGAAACCATGCATCGTTCCATTTTTCATTAATTTTTTTCATTTTAATTCAAAATTACAAAAGATATTGTATGCAACACGTGCAAAATAGTCTGTTGTTTTTTCATTTGTTTCATTTTATAAATTTTTACATAAATAACTATTATTCAACTTATGTTGACTTAAAATTGAAAGGAGAAAGTATGAACGAATACAAAAACAAAACAGAGAAATAACTTCGAACAGTGAGTGTCTTTCGAATTTCGAATTTTAGAAATGTGTCTCTCAAATTTGTTAATAAAAAACGGTAAACTCAATAACAATTAATGTATGTTAAAAAAATAAAAAATTGTAGATATGCTAATCATTTTCAAACTGTAGAGAAAAACAGGTTTGCGCCTTAATTTTATTAAAATTGCGTCTGTAGGTTCAAGAGACACGCATAAGCCCAAAAGTCTTTTAACTCACTGCCTCGATGGCCAAAACACAATTTTAGTTATCCGATTTTATCAAAAACTAACAATAAAATATTCTACAGGTTGGATTGTAATTAAATAATGTTATTTTTGTCATTATCTGTATATTATATACCTACTTTATGTATTATCGAATAAAATTTTAAAATATAATTTTTGTAATTAAATTAATAAAACTGATAATTCGTAATTTAATGTGTACATATATTGCCCATTTAACGTACAGATATATGTACATAGTAAAGACATCTGCAAATTTCAAAAATGATGTCATATTTATTGTAGAAATATTTGGTACGAGGTAATTTCTATGTGTAATGCAAAATTATTATTTCGACAAGTAATATATACCTATGTGTGTACTGTCATTGGAAAAATAAAATTAAATTGATATAAGAAAAAATTATCGTGGTGAATATAAAACAAATTATGTATTTCAAATCATAAAATATTAGATAAATTTTTTGCCAATTATATTTAACGGTTAATATCGGACAATTAACACCAGACTAAAATAATCCCAGACAAAATAAATTCAAATAAAATTATTTTTTCTGAGTCCAAGTAGCCACAAGTGTGAAACTTCTTTTGCATATCGTCTAATTGCAATGAGGCGTGTAATGCGTATTTAATCTTAAAGACTACAGAAACGACAAAAAAAACTAATGGAAAGGAAAGCAGTGTATTACAAAATTCTTCAAAATCTCGCAGTTATTCATGCGTATTTAAATTACCAAAAACAAACTTTTGTAATAGCAACAGGAAGAACACTCATAGTTCGTGTGGTAAGCTTCGCTTCGTCAGTATCCAAAACTGTATTGCTTTTTGTGACATTTACTGTTGATTTGTAACTGTTACTGCTTTTTGTGACATTCTTCGACTTCTGACTTCTTGAACAGCTTTTGTGAGATTATCTCTACTATAATTTTTGGACTTTCGTCCTCCCGTTCTCTTTTTAAAGTTTCAAACACTTAACTCGAAGCTACCATACCTTTTTTCGTATCACAGTTCTTTTCATATTGCTTCCGAGACTACTAAAGTAGTGGAAACGTGATCGCTTTTGCAAAATAAAAAATTTTTTCTCCCAAAATAAAATTTTTTACGCGCATTTTATGTTTTCAATTTTGGTTTGGTGGCACATCAAGTGGCATAACTTCTGCACTATTCGATCGTTTTTAATGAAATTTTCAGAAATTACGCAGTTTGGTTCCTGGATGGTCCCCTATGAATTTAATCGAAATCGGAGTAACGATAGCTACGCCGCTACCATGTCATTCCATTAATATATTAAATTGCACCAAGTGGAATAACTTCTGAACTATTCAATTCTTTTTTATGAAATTGTCATAAATTATGCAGTCTGGTTCCTAGATGGTCCCCTAGAAATTTCATTGTATTTGGAGTAATATAGTATCCACGGCAAATTATATAAAGATATATTGGGAATTAAGTTACCAAGGTACTTTTAAGAGTACGAGGAAGCTGTGTGCCACACCCCATTGGCAGCGTATTTTTTTGTGTCGAATTCCACTAAACTATGCCATGCGTTCCAATTTCGATAAAATTATCTCTTTCAATAGAAAAGCACCCTGTTAGTTATCTAATTACCAACGGAGTGGACGAGCGTGCTTAGACAATGGGCTTGTCGATCGGTAGGTTGAGGGTTCAACTCCCGCGTTCGTTAAGATTTTCTGCAATTTTCCTTCACAGTTCCAGATAAATATCGGCATAGTTCCTTTAAAAGAAATCGGTTACAGACGTACACCTTCCAGATCCTAGCTCTCAGCCACACTTTCCTTGTCCTCCACCAACATCAGAAAATGTCTGATGTAACGTGTATAATGTGTAATATATAAATAAAGTATATAAATAATGATGTGGGTGCCGTCTGTTATAGATGTAAAATTTTAAGAACGGACCTTAAATGACATTATTGTTATTATTATTAGTAGCATAATTGAGATGATTAAAAATCTTATGTCAATCCCGTGTGCAAGTCTAAATAAAAGACTGCACGCTGAAAAATTTGGCTAATTTTTATTAAAAGATTGACAGTATTTTTTCCACAACAGTACCTGAATATTACATGTTCCTCTTCGTACATCACTAAAAAAAAATATCAATATGGCTAAATTTGACGCAAATATAAATATTTTTTACTTTACCTTTTCATTTACTGTGTTTTGATAATCAATCGGTCTTTGTTTTATCAAGAAATATAAAATAAATTTCGGTCGAACGCCAAGGTGCTTGGCTTACCCATCTATCTATGTATAACTGTTCATAATAATTGCTAACATTTATTTTACGTAAAGGAAAATATTTGGCAATAACTGTAATATTAATTCAATAAAACAAAACATTAAAATTAAAAAGAGTTGTCATTATAATAAATGAACAGGCAATTTTAACAGAAATATTATTGGGGGAATGCAGATAATTGATTTTTGTTCCAGCAACCGGTTAGTAACATCAGTAATTTTGTATAATATTGTTTTAAAATTTATCATATATATGTAGAAGTAGATACGAGTACTGTGTACCTTTTTTTCTATAATTTATCTGAATACCGATTTAACTCATCAAAATAAGATTATTGGTGATTCTTTTAAAACAATCAGTTTGTATAGGTACAAAAAGAGAAATCAAACTGGGAAAAAAGAATATTGTATTACATTTAAGAAATAAAAAGCAAATCATTTTCTAATTTCCACATCTTTTCTTGGTGACGATTTATGAAAACGAAATCTAAGTAGTTTGATAAATTGCATGTATTTCAAGAAGAATTTGACCTTAAAAGAAATGCGTATTTTTACAAACAATAAAAAAGGTATGAAGTTTTTTTTCAGGTGATATTTAATATTTTCACCGTAAAAAGAATAGTTTTAAACTTTGTAAAACTTCACTTTCAATTATTGTTTTAAAGATATCAGAGAGAAAAATTAAAAGTAGGTACCATTTTTTATTTAGCTACAAATAATTTTTGAAATTAGTAATCGTAGAAGTAGAAAGGCTGTTCAGGGGAGATTCGCCAAAAAAGCATCAAAAATCGACCTTTTTTTATTATTTTTTTTTTATACAAATAAATATTTTATTAAGAAACTAAATACAGCAGAACTCTTTTTTATACGGTCCTTTTTTGTGCGATTTTTAATGCGGTTTTTTTATGCGGTTTGTAAAAAATGGCCATTAAAATGAATAACGTGAATCAAAATCACGACACAGTAAGAAACTTAAGCAATTACTATAATAACTTTGTTTGATAAAAATTCTTTTTAACGGCTTTTAAGCATACATTGCATAAGAACATAAGTGATTGCATCATTTAATTTTGTTAATGATGTATTTTTCAAAATTATCACAATATTATAAAATAGAAATAAAATTTTTCTACGTGTAAATTAATACTATATCTTATTTATAGAAGCAACTTCTAAGGAAATTTCTAAGTTTTGAGCATTTTGAGTGATGTTTTTTCGATGAAACTTTTTTTATGCGGTCCCGACCAACCGCACAAAAAAAAATTTTTGTACAATCTGGATCGAACATTTTTTATAGCTCTTTACGATATTTTTCAATATATTTTTTTGTGCGATTTTTTTTATGCGGTCTCTATCCACTGCACAAAAAAAGACTTCAGCTGTATACAACATTGTTTCTACATGTCGCTCCATTATTGCAATAGTCGGTTATCTGGGAAACATCAACTTTTGAGATATTCAAGTTTAAAGTTTTTTAGAATATATTTATTGTCTTTCGAGAGTTATTTGAAATCCAATTTTAATGCAATTTTGACAGAAAGCTCTTTAAATTAGAGATATCGATTTTAAATCGATTAATCGAAGATCGATTAATCGAAGCTTAAAAAATCGATTTTTTTTTTCGATTTTTTTCATTTGAATCGATTCATGAATCGATTATTAAAAGTAAGAGATCGACAACCGATTTTTTTGAAAAATAATTTCATTTTTATTTTAATTCTACAAAGAAACATGTATTACAAGGAAACACCAAAAATATTATTGTTAGTTGTTACTTTTTACCCGTTGTGATAACAATGGGTAAAACTCCCCATGTGGCTATACTCGTATGTATAACTATATACGCATTATCTTTCCTAATTAGTTCCAGTTTTGTTCTGTGGTTCCAGTAGTATCCAATGTGCCAATAGCCAATATGTACACCATATAACCATATAACATATATATATACCTACCATATGTACTATGTGTACTACCACGTACTACTATGAAGACCATGAATGCAAAAAGAAAGGCAGACCACCCATGTTCCAAGTGATGCCTCTTCTACAAAAGGACTTACACATTTAGAAAAGTTTTTTTGTCAGTTTGTTTGAAATTTTTAAATAAACTTGGTTCATTCCGTGATATTCGTTCTATATATTCAGTTGCATCACTCCAATTTTTTCCTACTTTCACCAATCCACGTTAGCTCATCGTTTTTCCAAGTATAATGTAAAACGTTTTTACATAGTATACCTTCCATGTACTATCAATTAAATTCCTTAACAAACTGTCAGTTAATTTTTTTTAAACTTTTCAAAATTTCGATTTTTTAGATCGATCTTACAGAATCGATTTTTTTTAGTCGATTTTTTTTTGGATCGATTTTTTTAAGTTCGATTTAAATCGATCCAAAAATCGATCTTTTTTTTGGAGAATCGACATCTCTACTTTAAATACAATAATAAATAACACTATAAAAATTAAAAGAACTATTTTATGTTATCGGCCTAAATTTTCAAATTTTTCTAGATAACTGACTATTCCATAAAAATATTTTGAATAGAATTACTACGATGGTAAAAATAACTCAATTTTAAAAATGAAAACCATTATTAAGTGAAACAAAACCATTTTATTCAACATAAAAATACCAAAAAAAAAAAAAAATTAACAAACTTATCACAAATTATTCACTAATTAAAACCTAAAAAGCATGAACCTTGATAACGACAATTTCACAGATTTTACAGGACAGCAAAGATAAAGTTTGAAAGCTGGTATTTTCCTATTATGATTTTTCTTGAACATCCGGGCAGTATAGTTAGGACGTCGTGAAATTCTACTAACATAATTAATTAAAAAATTGATTAAATAACATTTTACTAATCATAAAACAATGCATTTTGTAATTCATTTACTACATTGTTAATATTTTCCTTGTTTGATTTGACATAATGAATTTCTTATTGCTACTAATGTTAACACCACGTAATAAAAAAAATCAGTTAAACTTAGATATTTGTTTAATAAAAAACACAATAACCTGCAGAAACTAAATCATTACAATTGATCATGAGGACATTTTAAAATTCGGTTATGTTGTTTAGTTTGTAAAATTTTCAAAATTTTTTTTTGCTTCAATACTCAGATAAAATGCAAATAACCTAGTATTGTATTAAAAATACATTGAATTTGACGCTTCAACAGTACGGATATATTGATATACCTTAGTCTTGCAACAATTAAAATTTAATATATTAAAATTGTCATACAAGGATATCGATTATATTAGCTAAGATATTAAGCTTAGAGCTTAACTGATTGTAGCATTTGAAAGATACGCTTTTCCTCTTTCGAATGGTGTAGATAACTCAAAAACGTAATTTTACCCAGTTAACCGACTATTGCAATAATGGAGCGAATTGTCTTGAGATTACAAAAAAAAAATTAAAAAAAAAATAAATAAAAATGAACTGAGTATACTTGGTTTTGAAGTGGACACTGCGAAATTTTTCCACCTTGATGGTCCCTCGCGTTCTAAAATCCCCAGTGAACCAAAATCAAAAAATCAAGAATTTTCTAGAAATATACATATACAATTATGGCACTGACTAGAATCTAAGAAAAAAGTAAAAAACCAGCGAGAAATAGCATTTTGAAAATAAATTTTCAAAAATTACCGCTTTTTTTGACTATAAACAGCCGCCATTTTGAAAATATATTACGGAACTAAAATATCTCACTTCCTGCCAAAATGACGGTATCGGGGACTAATATGCACTTTGATTTATGTCGATATCTCAAATATTTTTTTAGATACATGAGGAATCATGTCAAAAAACGTACTTTCGAGAAAAAAGCATTTAAAGTTTCTTTTTTTTCTTTTTTTTTTTTTAAATTGAATTATAGTAAAATGCGTGCACTAACTTTTTCATTTTTCATTTCTTTAAAATAAAATTTTAGGAGAATACTTTCGACACCTTAAGGAGCATAATTAGGAAGAAACGAAAAATCGATTTCTTTTTCTTTTAGCGAATCACCCCTTAAATAAGGAAATTAAAGCTAAACATTGTGATCAAAATATTCATCTGCATTTTTTGCACAACTTTCAGGAAAACAATTTCAGTTTTTTCTGGCCTTACCCTTATTCTTATCCTAATTATCCTTAAAAAAAATATTGTACTCCAGCGTCAAAAAGAAAACACTTCAAACTTTAAAATACTGATTGTGAGTACACCTTCTTAACGAAATATGAAAATTTCAACATAGGTATTCCTTTAATATTTCCAGGCGTATAATTCCTTGACTAGCGATCGAATGTAATGTATTCAAATGTAAATTTTTATTATGAGATTCGTTAATTGTTTTGAAAAGATTATTTCGACAAAAACAAATGTAAAACTAGTGATATTTCGTACTAACTTGTCCTCAGTACAGTATGATGACATACTAATATGTTAACTCGCGTGTTAAAAATCAAAATATTTTTTAATTGTTTTTTTAAGTTGCTTAGCAATGCAATGAACACGATAAAAAATTAAAAAAAGATAATGAAAAACATAAAAATATAATAAAAATACCATAAAATATTTAATAAAAATATATTAAAATACAATAAAAACATGAATTACCTATTAAAATAATATACCTACATTTTTTGTTTATTGACTTTGAAATTCAGATATGTGACTCAGTGCTTAGGTATTTCCACTTTCACATACTCGGCCAGTTTGCTAAAAAAAAAAAAAGTGCATTAAATCACTACGGCATAAGTTAAACAACGGTTGCTTGATTAACTTGTCATTTATGATTATCGACAACTATGCAAATAGGTACTAGGTACCACATTTTTGTGAATTCCCAGCGCTTCCACTCCTTAGCATCGAAATAATCCGTTCACATTATTCCGGTAGCATTCCAGTTCAGTAATGGAATGTCACTGGAATAATGTAGACTGTCATTGGAATGCACTGGAATGTACCCATTCCAGGAAACAATCCAGTCCATTGTCTAAATTGACGGGCTACTGTTCATTCCAGTTAACCCATTCCAGCGCTACTGGAATAGTGTAGTATAGACGGCCAATTCAGTGCTCGATTAAACGTTGAATAGTGAACAAGCATTGTTGTTTCTTGTAATGTAATTAAATGACTGGAATAATGTAAAGAACATAATTCACTGGACTGAATTAGCTCACTGGATTACTGGGCTGGAATAATGTGAACAGGCTATAATGTTAAGTAGTAGCACATAATGAATATGTAAAGTAACCTGCTTATGCGTTCTATTGAATATAGTACCGCTTTAGTGTGAATAAACTATCACTGCCAAACAAGAGTTTGGTAAACAAATGGAACAGCCATTATTATAGTAAGTTTTAGCTTAATGTTGGTACAGGATTACGCCAATTCTATTCGAGGGTGGTCCAAATCAGAATAACAATGGTGGCCAAAGCTTGGTTGAAAATTGGAATGATATCCTCGTGTCAAGCTTGGTAGCGAGCCTTGGTTCAAGACTGGTATTCAACACTGTTCCACTACCTAATACCATGTGAATTTGTTATTATTTTGTTATTTGTTTTTAATCAAATTTATTTACGTTTAATTAATTACCTAATTGACTTTTTCTTGAGCATATGATATTGTTCTATTTAATTTACATTAATTGTTCAAATATTAATTACCTATATTATTAACATTTTTATTTCATTAATTAATGTTTTTGTAATTATTTATTGTTGACACAATGTTACACTACGCTGTGGTTTATGCATTATGGTAGGCAGGGCCAGATTTACCCTAAGTGCCGCCCGGGGCACTGCAAAAAATGGCGCCACTGCTTTTTTCCTTTTCCCATCAAAAAATAAGTGACGAGCAATAAAAAAACAACTCTCATTTCTTATTTTCCTATCAATGGCTAAATAAAAAATTGTCACGTGATGGCAAAATAAAAAATTTTGCCACCATGGGCCAGTGCCCCGCGTGCCCCTAGTGTAAATCCAGCACTGATGGTAGGTTTGCTTTTTGTTTTGATTTTGCTACTAAAGTTAACCTCTAATGTTTTAAAAATATTTTTTGTCAGTTATTTGTATACTTTATGGATTTAGTCACATTATGTTTGGAACGACTCATGAAGGTTTATTACCAATAATCTAATTTATTCAAAAAATGTTATAAAAATTGAAAAACATAAAACATAAAAAATCCATTCTTTCTCTTCTATATTTCTTTTTTATAATTCCTAGTTTACAATACATTATGTTAAGTATAAAATGGAAAAAAAGAATAAATGAATAAGACAGTGTATTACACATTTAAACATATATAGTCCGAGCGTTGACGGTATAACTTTGATCAGTATCGAGTATCTAGTTAATTTTTGAAAAAAATGAACGACGACACTCGACAGTATCCTCGTGGGTACTAATGTCCATCACTGTACACAAACTTTTTGTAGTCATAAAGTCCTGAAGAAAAAAAGTTTTTTACAAATTGAAAATTTTTATTCAAAATCTAACCTTTGAAAAATTAGAAATAAAAACATCATAACATCAGTGAACCAGTACAAGGATTTTTATAAATTTTATTAAAAAAAATTAGGAATGTCTTAATACGAGTACATTAGTACTGTATAATTATACAATTAGTATAAGTATTACTAATGTTGCTATATTAACATAAGTATAGTTACGACCACGTATCTTGACAGATATATATATTTGAAAGTACATCATGAGTTTGGGACAAATACAGTTGAAAAGTATCTGTATTCAATCCCACTGAAAGAAACACATAAATCCGGGCATATTATTATTTTTTCATTCCCACTTTTTTATGTTTTTCACGTTTACTGCTAGTATTTTTCTTCTGAGCATATACATATATATATATATATATATATATATATATATATATATATATATATATATATATATATATATATATATATATATATATATATGTATATATATATATATATATATATATATATATATATATATATATATATATATATATATACATATATATATATATTAATAAGAAAGTTAGGAAAAAATACATTTAACCACATGGCTAATTCATGCATATTTGAAATAAAATTAAGCAGTTTTGTTTACAACAAAACAAAAAACATTATATTTCGTACATTTAACTCGATTTTTGGCTGCTTTTGGCTTTGCAGCTTTCTCGTCGATGAGGAATGTAATAGTGAGCTATCTGCAATTGAAAATAACTCTTTATTACATTGGGCTATCGGTCTGTTATTCATTCAAAATGCGTCGATAGTCAGTTATCTTCAATTGGAGATAGCTGACTATTGCAGTGAAGTATCGATCATGTAAGTATAGAGTATGCATGGTATGTATACAAATAAATGTATGTTTAATTCCGATTGTCCTCAATGAACACATTTTTTAAAAAGATATATTATCCTTACTAAATAACAAAAATGAATTTAATTTATTTTAAAATTATCCTTAATTGTAAAATTTTTCAATGATATAATATTTATTCTACAGACTTTCCAAAAAAGCACTTAATTAATTAAATTAATTTATTATTCATATTTTTTCAATTCCTGATTAACATGACCATACGTACAACAAAATCAACAAAAAAGAATAAACAGACATATTAAAAAATTTTGAATTTGTACAACTGAACGTACTTTAAAACAAATCAAAAAAATAAAAATTTGGCGGACAGGTCTACCCACACTCTCAACTTCCCATTGGATGCCCTTAAAGACTATTGTAAATGAATAACTTTTTTTTAAATTCAGGAGACTCCTCCTCTGGACCCCCGATAGAGGGTTTGCCCTTTGCACCACACCGGGAGCTTAGACTTCTGTACCTAAGGGTGGGGGCTCCACCCTTATCAAACAAATGATAACATCATTTGTTCTCAAGATACGCCAGACAAAAAATATTTCACAAAAAGTTTCTTATTTCGTTTTTCCGTTTAATTTTGTTTTTTTTTTTTTTTTAAATTTTACAATAATTTACTGGCGTTTTTAACATCGAGGAAGGTTCTCAGGCCATATATATAGTAGGGTTATGGTAAAAAATCCATATAATCTATGTTATGTTAATAAAGTTAATTCCGTTTTTTTATCACAAAAAACAAGCCGTTAATCCGAATTTGCTGAAAACTTTACCCAGTCTTCATTTTTTTGATTACGCATCTAATGAAATTAGTCCGGAGTTTATATCATCATTTCTTCTCGAGATATGCGAGACGAAAAAAAATTCACGAACGAACGAACTAATGAACGCACACGCAGACATCACGCTAAAAACGATGGATTCGGATTCTAGTGACCTTGAAACGTGCAGATATGTCAAAATTAGCGATTCGTCAAATTGGACCATTACAATAACTTCCAATGGGAAATTAAAAAATAAAGATTTGATATAATGAAAAAAAAAAATGTGCACGTAGGTGGACAAAATAACGTGTCAGGACTTTATTACTTCTTTTTTTTATTTAACGGTCCGGACTTAAAAGGGTATAACAAACACAAAAGTTTTTACATCATTTTAACCAAATTCTATTAGGAATCTAATTAATGACCTAATTATCGCGTGTACTTAGCCCGCGGATCCATGATATACCATTCGCACGAAATTTACAAGTTTCGTAGAAAACTACACTTTCTAAATTAAAAATTAAACTGTCTAGGTGACAAAAGCAGTTGTCAGCTCGCGGACTTAATTAGCGAATACTAATTAGATCATTCATTCGATTCCTTCCTAGGATTTGGTTAAAATCACATAGAATCTTTTGTGTTTAATTATACTGTCTGTCTCCTTTTAATTTTTTTCGAAAACAAACTGGATATTCGATAATAGTCAAAATCGTACGGTGAACCCACCGACTAATATGTAAAAATATATTATTTACATGTTTATGTAAACTTATATGTAAGTTACATTTCGAAAGTCGTAACTATTTTAAACGACAAATATGCAAATTGTTGGATGTACTAAAAAAAATATCCTTTTATGTCATCTATAAATGTCAATCTTCTTTTTCGAAAACTCCCTCAATACTCCTTCCCTTTTACCCATCTACATATTTGGCGGGGTGATGAGATACCAAAAATATGTAGCTACGTATATGTGGTTTATAATTTCGTATAGATATTTCTATTCACTAAAATTTGGATAAAAATAACTTTACTTTCAATATTATTACCTGTCAATTAATTTTTGTCTTTTGCAGACTACTAAAGTTCAACAAATCTATGGAAACTTATAAATTAATTACTGATAAAATAACTTGGAGGGTATCCGAATTGTGACAAAACCGTCGGTAACCATTCAAACATATGTGGGCGACTAAGTATTAGAAATTCTACCATTTCTTCTTACATGACCTAAAAATTACAAAAGCGTAGCTAGTAATTTTCAGTTTTAAAGCGAAAGACTCAAAATATATACCTCCTATACGAATATCAAACATAGTAACGATTCAGACCAAAAAAATTTCACTTATTATTAGTTATTATTACATGAGAGGTTTGTATTTTGTCGAATGAATTTGTGTTGATATTTTTTAGCTAGTTGCCAGTTCGTCAAGTTAAATTGCTTTTTGGCAACAAATTTGAATTGCAGAAAATACTTTATACAGAAAAAATATAAAATCCCAGTGTAATACGGTAAGACAATTTGACGAATAAGTTAATATAGTTCATATATTTTATAATTTAGTATTTTCTTACTACGCATTTTTTTGTTAATTTTACCAAGAAAAAGTTTTGTATCATTTTCATCGTGTTTACCTACAGTGAAATGGCCAATGAGAAATTTCCTAATCCTACCAATTTCTTCGCTGGGAAATTCCCTACTAATATCTTTTTTACGCAAAAGTGAAAAAACTACAATATTCAGATCGGACTAAAAAATAGTAAATTATATAAGTTAAATATTTGTATGCATACGGTTTTTACATAGCAACCCTATGTGTACGATGCATGTACGATGTATCAATATATGTACATATGGATATACTTGTAATAAAAGACTAGATACGTATTTAATTTGAGGTTTGATAGATGTTGTTGGTACTGTTAGTGCCATCTCTTCGCACACATTCAAACTACCATTGATTTTTTATAGAAAAACAAAAAGAAAGAAAAAATGTTTTGTGAAAAAATTCTCTAATAAAACAAATAATTTAGATAAGAAGAAAACAATGGCTTAATTAAAATTAATTTTATTTTTAACTGCTTAATTAATCAAAAAATACCAACGAAGTAATGTAGATGAGATAAACTGTTTGTTTTTGTTTTTTTTTTTTGTCTGCTTGTTTATATTTTTATAATAATTTGTTTGATATATCAGAAAAATAATTTTTTTTTTAAATGTGTAACTTTTAAATGATAATACAAATTTAATTAGACGGAAAAAAGAAAAAATACAGTTCCGCTGTTAGATAATGTATGATTACGTTTTATTTAAAAGTGAATAAGATGCTGTTGCCTATAAACTACAATTATTATGTCCATAAGATGCTAATTTTATTTGTTTTTAGTAAAAAATCAGTACTATGTCAAATAACTAATTAAAATAGAAGCAAGATCTCAATAGATTATAGGAAGGTTATTTTCATGCAATAAGTTAGCATGTTAGCATTAGTATTATGTATGTAGTTAGTAGTTCATTTTGTCTATTAGCATTCATCTTGCCATTTATTTATACATATATTTTTTGCAATAATTACATTAGATTACGATGCTGGAATTTGGAAGTTGGTATAGGTGAAATTATTTAAACTTGGAGTGACGTCATGAAACAAATGCAAGAAATTAATCAAAAATAGACTTACCAAAATTTTTTTTCCTTTTTGTTATTTTTATATTAGAGTAACTATAGCAATATAAAATTGTACACCTAATTTTGTTTCATTTGTTAATGACGTAAGTCCAAGTTTAAATAATTTCACCTATATTATTATTTAATAATAGTTGACCGGAATGTCGTACTGTCGGAGTAAGGTAAAAGACCCGGTAATTGACCCTGGCCCAGTTTCTGAACTTTTCAACTTTGTTATAAATTAATAAAAAAACTATATTTTAAATAAGAAAAAAAATAAATTCTTAATTTAAAGTAATCTATTCTGTGTCTAATGAACAGCAATTTAAAAAGTTTAGAATATATTAACTAAATAAAAAAAAATTTTTAAGTTTAAAATGTGTGTAAAAACTATTTTTTTGGTAGTTTCTTAACAGTTTATGTTACAGAGTACTCATTTTGATCTGCGCAATATTCATCATGTAAGTATGAAAACTTAATTAAAAATATATGAGCAGGTTAATATTTGTTTAAAATTTATTTTAAAATATTTATAAAATACCTTAGAATGATTTTTATTATTGAAATATGAGGGTCAATTACTAGGCTCACTTCTAAAGTGGTATGGCCCAATTAAATTCTAACCAGTTTTGTTAGTTATTTTGTTATTTATAGTTATCTTCGATTAGTTTTTGTTATTTTTCATAACGTATATAACATTAAACATTCATTTTTATCAATAAAAAATTATTTATAAATTAAAATTTTAAAAAACTGTATTTTTAAATTTAAGGATCAGAAACTAGGCCACTGTCAGGGTCAAAAACTGTCACATGAGAAATTTTGAAGGTCAGAAACTGGGTCCTTTTTGTCAATTTTTAAAACATTAATTTAAATTATTAATTCAATTCAAATAATTATTTTACTTGTATGACTTTATTTTGAAAGCCATAAACTAGTTGATAAAATTATTAATTGTCTCTTAAGTTTAAACTTATATTTATTACTGTCGTTTAACCTCAGCCTTCACTCTTAAAAGGTCAGAAACTAGGCCCGTTACCTTATTTAAGTTTAAAATTTTTTAAAATATATTTACTGCTCTTTAACAGTCATTCCAAATCCAATTCGACAAACCATCTCAAATTTTGTAACATTTCAATATTCGTTAGTGGCCGTATTGGTTGAAAATGCCTTCAAAAACATTAATATCTAGTAAATATAGTGAAGTTTATTTCAGCAGCCAAAATTTTCAGATTTGCTCACGTAACCTACTGTTACATTATTACATAAGAATAATTATTTATGTATAAGATGGAAAAAATAAAAACATAGAAACTGTAACAAAAAATTTATAACCAAAACAAATTGTCAGGTGCAAACTGTACTTACGCAAATAGTGTTCCGTACTATTCCGTTCTTGAAGTACTTATACTATAATTCTCGATTTCAAGGCGATCCCATTTTTATCTTGACCGATACTTACGCTTACCAGAAAGAAACTTTTTTACTGAAGAAGTTACGCTTACCAGAAAGAAAGTTTTTTACTGAATGTTCTGACGCACTCCGCGCCGCTTGTATTTCTTTCAATAATTACTAATGACATATTTGAAATTCAAATTTTAGAAACTTGAAAAGACGTTATTAGTTTATATTGTAAAGATAGTGTCGATGCTGTGAAATAATTAATTTTGTTGTTGTTAGAAGTGAAAATTGTGTAAACTGCTAGCATTCTGGTTAAAATTTAATCAAATTTAAAAGCAAGGTCCTGGAAAGAAATAAAAGGCCCTCGGGATAAAATTAAAAAAAAAAAAAACAAATACTTTCACTTTTGTGTGGGCCTCTTACTAATGGCTCCGGGATCCCATTCTTAACCTGAGTGTCGGGCTGTAGCCCCGGCTAGCTCCTCTCGTCGGGGCTGTTTAAAATCATCGTCTAAATCAGAGATGGCCAACCCAATTGATCTTGCGGGAACTTTCGAAGCGCGTCATAATTCCGCGGGTCGCATATAAAATTATATGTTCCCATATTAGATATACATTGATTTTCACTACCGTGGTCATTATAAAATAAATATTTCATATTTTGTATAAATGTGATGAATCTCGAGGGCCAGAAAAGTTCAAGGCGGGCCACATGCGGCCCGCGCGCCGCGTGTTGGCCACCACTGGTCTAAATGTTCATTACAAAAAAGTTTTCTTTAATTTCAAACCCTTTCATTCATAAAATGGTTCTGTTGATTTTCTCTCCAATTAATTTTAGTTTTAGACAAAGTTAAAAATTTTTATTTTCAAATCAAAATAAATACAGAAACTTCAAAAGAGTAGATGCGAAAAATTAATTAGACTTATTGTAAGTTATACTTTTTATTTCGTATCATCTTTCTTTCGAGATTAAAATGAACAAATATATAAAAGTATCCACATATAAAATATCTCCTATCACTATCAGTAAAAAAGTTAAAGACCCCGTTGGTTTTTTCAGAGAAGAAAAAAAAAACGAGGCACTTGTGATCAATGATCAAACATTCTATGGAATGATTTACAATTGTCCCTCAAATTTCGACTCACAAACAACACTAGATCTACATTTCGAATGATAAATAAAGATCAACAACGCTGATTACATAACTTTATCTTTTTTTATCGATATCGTTCTCGTTTGGGACATGCATGCATTTCTTGTTATTTAACAATTGTAAAGTGGCTGTAGAATTTTTTTTTAGTTTCTTTTTTTTATTTAACTAAACATTCGAAAGTGTCATATGTCCTATGCTATAAATTTTACTGGACAAAAGGTGATCCCATGGTTTATTAGCCTTGTGCTATGTATGGATGGTTATGGTTGTTTCATATGTTCCAAAAAAAAAACTGTTTTTTTCTTATACGCAGGAGATAATACAAGCCACTACATCATATGGAACACCATGGTTGTTTAACACTTCACCTTTTTTTCTGAATTTATTAAAATGAAATTAGGATTCTTATGTAATTTCACCAATTCATAATGTCTACAAGACGTGGTGATGGATAAAGAAAGAGTGTTTTTTTAATAACTGTTGGCAGATTAATAGTTCCCTGAAAACGTATTTACATTTTAATGTCTGTATAATTTTAAATCTTGCAAGATTTCTCGGTAATCTTGGAAGTATGTATTTTTATAGTATGTTGTAACTTGGTAAATTGTATTCTTCTGTTGTATCATTTCAAATATTTTATTAAGTATGGTTACAAAAATTATCTGTTATCTTTTTTTCAAAAATTACCCGGTTTTTTCGTAGTTTTCGATATTAGGAAGTTAACTCTTTGCACTCAAGCAAAAAAAAAGTGAGTTGTAAATAGGCTGGTAAGACATGTAGCACATAACAACGACCGACGTTCTTTTTTTGACGGATTCTTTTGACGTTCTAACCTTGTTTCCCCAAAGTTGAATACTAAATGCGCTAAATATGTCCTCAATGCTGTTTTTATTAGTTTTTAATTTTAAAAAGATAATTCAACCTGATTTTGTATTATTTTATTTACAATTTTTCTAATAAATGAATGTGTTTGCAGTTATTAAATAAAATATTCATGTAATGTGAAGTATGAGCAGTCATTACAGTTCAACATTCAGTGTGTCATGTGGTACATGTCTTATGATCCAACAGACAAAACACCTTTAAATATGGTAGAGTTAATGGACAAACCACCTTGTCATGCTTTACATGTCTTATAAGCGCAAAGGGTTAAGATATGCCCGTTGTATGATAAATGACACCAGAGCATCTTATCGTGGCTAATCATACGTAAATTAAATAATTTTGGCGACCAACTTTCTGACTAATTTGCGGGGCAATATAACTAACAGTCATGGATCTTATTTTTAATCGTGTGATATCATGAAGAAATTTAAAAAAAATTTTAAAAATATAAAATACAATTGAGTAGCGAAAAAGGGAAATAACAAAACACAATAACATTTTTGATATAAAAATACAGTTGATGGCCAAAAAAACACCGCATTAAATTATTTCCAATTTACGAAATGCCGAACTTCTGGTACGCATTATAAACCCACTTTGAGACTATTTTAACAAAAATTTCAAAAGAGGAATGCCTTAATTTTAACGAAAGTAATAACATATTATTTTTAAGTATGGATCAGGCCAAGAGAAACCATCCAGCCACATTATTCAACATTCTTGATTTTTCTAATATTTTAACCAGTTACTCACCAGTAATAGGGAGTGTAAAACGAAGGTTAAAAAAATTTTCAGACTTATACTTTTTTTTATTGGCCGTTTTAAATTGGCTTTGGGAGTGTTTTTCGATTGGAAACCAGCATTACGCAAATGTATCTAACTTTGTTGATTTTATAGATATCAAGACAAACTGAAAACCAAAATTATCATAATCGCACGCTCTAGATTTTGTTGCCTTTACATAAGATGCCTAAGTAGTGAGGAAATTGGAGAAAAAAAAATTCAGCTTGAGAACTTGAGAAAAATGGTAAAAACACTATTTTGATAATATTAGAAATGAAATACCATAACCAGACTATAACTACTAAAACACTTAAATTTTTTTCTTTTCTTTCAAGTAAACTTTTTGATAACAGCGATTCTTTTCGTTACGGACGTGACATTTTCATATTCAGTACAAATATTGTTTACACATTTGTCTATCTGCTTAGTATTGAAAATTTATAAGAAAAAAATAACTTCTATTTTTTTTCTTATAAGAAGGCGGGTAAACGGCATGAAAATGTCACGTCCATAACAAAAGAATGGCTGTATATGTATGAGTTTGAATATTTTTAGGTAATTAATTTTACCTGTCAGTAGATAACACGTCGGGAGCGAACTAACCTACGACCCTTTTTCAGGATAAGATTAAAATCTGGCCGCGGGAGCGAGCTAGAATGCACCATTTTGACTGCAAGGGTTACGTTTCAAAAGAATGGCTGATAAAATATTCTTGAAAATTTTTTCTCGAAACGTACTTGTGGAAAAACTATTGCGCAATTAGTAGGTATTTTAAGTTTTGAAGGCAAAAAATTCGATAATTGGCCATGTTCGACATACATTCTATATGTTGAAACTCCGTTATTTTCCATATATTATATTTAATATTTTATACAATATATTTTAATATAAACAATAAATATGTAGAAATCATAAAATACACTAAAAACAAAGTAAATATTTATAATATAAAAGCAGAATTTAATAATATTTATACATAATGTGCCAAAAATGGTTTAAAATAACAAAAATGAAAATGTGGAAATAAAAAAAAAACGCTCATGATTTCTGTGTTGATGAATTTTTGATGTAATGTGTTGACATTGCCCTGACAGTTCTAAATAATCAAATCGTCAAAATGACGAAATGGAAACGAAAAAATAAGACAACAGAATCATCTACAAATGTGTGCTACCACCACGAAATTAACAAACATACGAATGTGTAAAGTTAACTTATGTAAGTTAACTCTGGTAGCTTCTTATTCGTATGTGGTGTACGTACATACGTATTTTTGTATAACAAAACACTTATGTTTATTTAAATTTACTTAGGCCGCGTAAATGTATAAATATGAGTGGATGTATGTATGTACACAGAGATATACTTGTGTGGCATTGTGTATAATGACGCGATCAAGCACCAAAACATTTGTTAAGCATCCCAGATGAGATGGCTTCCTTGCATTAACAATAATAATATGCATTTTTTTAAGGAAAACAAAAAAAATGTGTACATACATTATTAGTTAATAAAGGAACACGTCTAGTTCACTAGACCATTAGTCGTCAAGATTTATCCATACATACATACGGTATCTAATAACTTTTCTTAAATTTAGTTAATTTGGATAACTAATTTTTTAAATTTTGAATCGAAGCTTGATAAACCGTCAGACGTCTTATAATTCTGTAACACTGTAACTCTATTTGGTACGGTCTTTAGGTTTTTACACTCCTAATAGGGAATAAACCATATTTTTTTAAAATTTTTATCCAAAAATATAAGTGACGAGGAAAATGGCATCATGACGCTGGCCGGAAGTTTTTTTGTAGTCAAAATTTAATAACTTCAATCGATTGTAGGCCATTTGTAGATGTTTGTAGTATATTTATTTTCGTTTGTAGCGCTTTAGTTTATTTGTAATAAACAATCAAAATTTTGTACTGAAGTTAGCAGGAAGCAATCGTGAATGTAATTTTTTTTGGCAACAATAGAAGGATTATCGTTTGTAGTGTCTAAATATAACGGTAAAATGTTCGTAGGGTCGCCAGATAAAGCACAAATATACATATCCTAGATGTAATGATCTTTAAACTCTTATTGCTAGACAATTAATTTTGGAAAGTAGCTACAAACTTTAAATATACTCTGTTCTTGAGACCAGTAATATATATTTTCTAAAAAGCAAGCAATTTCATTTCTTGTTAAGTAAAGTATAAAAACTGGATTGTTTACCTAAGTATGAAAGATCGTAAAGTTACATCTCCAAACGTGGCAAATGGCTGTAGTTGAGCCTGACAAATTTTTCACAGTAGATTTCTCTCAAATTACAAACTGCTTTGCTTAGTCATACAACATTAATCAGCGTGACCGTTTATATAAGGTTTGTAAGGTCGTTTAAAATTTACAAAATTATGCCATATAATTATGTATATTTGTATTTTTAACGTAATATTGTATTAACTGCATTCAAGAAGGTAATGTAAGTGTGATCTAGCAGAACCGTGAATTAATAAAATTTTAAATAACAGAAGGCGAAAAAAATGTCATAAATAAATAATATCATGACAAATTGTAATTTTTATAACTGTGCATATTCGAGGATTAGTAAATTTTGTTGTAGCCCCGGGGCCCGCGCAGAAAAATGCGGCCTGGGAAAAAGTAAGATCCTTTCTTTTGGTTCGTCGCTTATTTTTTGCGGGGATATTTTTAAGAGATGTGCTCTATTCCCGGGGCCCACCATTTCTCTCTACGGCCCTGATTTTAACTGTCAAAAAACAATAGTTAACTACATATTGAAAAAGTTATTAGTTATAACAAATATGTATTAGATATGTAGTAGTAGATAATGCTTTGTTATTATAGGCCAAAAGCCTAATATTACAGGTTGAAGATTTTTTGCAGGTTATTTAATTGTTAATAACGGATACGGATACATCTATGTATGCTAGATACCATGCATAATCCACTATGTCATTTAACTCATTTAACTGTCACACAAAAATACATATATCTTTTCGACGTGCATTTAAAATTCTTGAATTTAGAAAACAAACCTTCAATTTCTTTTCGATTTATTGCAACTTAACAAATGATTTATTGCCGTATTAAAATAATAAAACTGTCCAAAAATATCCAAATATTATAACCGTTTGAGGTCTAAATTGACGTAACAAAATCATAATAATCATATTTTGTTATATGTATGTAATATGATGCCCCATGAATAGATATTTGAAATTTTTGGCCTTTTATGCTCTCTATAATTATAAGAAAAAAAATATAAAATAAAATAAATAAAATTTTTCTATTAATAATAATTTTACACTTCCAAAATTAATGCTCTTCTGTTGCAGATATTTTATATGGAGCAAGAATTCCAGTAGGTAGGTAGCTGTCATTATTAATGGCAGTGCAAAGGGTTATGGATAATATGGAAGAGGTATAGGCGTGTTCAATAAGACTCCTTGATTACAGGACATTTCATCAAATGTCACTTAAAACAACCGAAGTTAAAGCCAAAAAACCAAAATTTAGCAGTATCTCCAGTTTTTATTTTTTTTGAAGGTTATGTGTGCAGATAAAAATTTCATACTCTAACCACTCCTAGACTATATCGTAGTAAATAGCTTCAATTTTTTTCGTTTTTTTTAAACCTACACATACCGAGATATATTCATCCATATTTAAAAAGTATCGACTAAAATAGTCGATTTTTCACAAAATTTTCCGATAACTTTCGTAACGGCGCCGGCGGTTACAAGTGGTAGAAAATGTTCATTTCGTATAGTATACGATGTACAAAACATGCTACAAAAAAAAATGAGGGGGGAAACAGTTCCTTATGCTTTGGTTATCCGACTCCATTATAAATACAATTTTGTATCTTGGAATCATTTCCGTCATCAATTGAAATAACATTTAGTCGTGTAATATGGAGTGCCGTTTTCCAACCATTTGTTTAACCATATGTCCTCACTCAGTTAGAGCACCGCCATTTTCATTTTTTCCAACAAAATGCTGTGCCATATGGTGCTAGTTCTGTGCTATATTATGTACCGTAAATGAAAAAGCTTAACCTCAAAAATTGCTTTTTTTCATAGCCAAAAACTATTTTTTAACCTAAATTTAGCCTGTTTCTTATATTTACACCAAAAACGGTTATAGGGTATTGTGCTAGACGTATACTACATATCATGGACCGTATAAATAAAAAAATTAAATTCCGAAACATGCCATATATTTATCGCTCAACACCTTATTTTTTCATGAAGCTAGCCCCGCCATTTTCTTGTTTTTAGCAAAAACAAAAATTATAAATATTTTTCTAATTCATTTTAATTCACGCATTTTCCTGCGGACCGGTGAGATACTTTCGAGCAGGCCCGAATTAACCTTCAGTGCCGCCCTAGGCACCGTGAAAAATACCGCCCCTACCGTTTGCTTGAAAAGAAGAAATCTTAATTTTTCCTACTTTTTTTCCCAACTTTCTCTTAAAAAATAAGAGCACAAAAAAAAAACGTTAATTTGCAAATTTTGCCGCCAGGTTTTCAAAATCTTCCGCGCCTTGGGCATGGCCTAGGTTGGCTTATTGGTTAATCTGGCCCTGCTTTCGAGGCTAGGTACCGGTACATTTGTTTTTGTGGACAGCAATTGATGCAAATCCGAGTTTTAGGTATCGACAGTCAAGCTGGGACATAAGCTGGGTCAAACTGGGAGTTTTTCACTTTCTTTTGCTATGGTTTATTTCATAATAAATTATGATAATGATTTGTCAATAATGTGCCGATATATTTTTGTAAATAACTGTATTTACACATACACATTTAATGCCGCATAGGATAAGAAGATTGAATCGCATTTCAAAAATAAATTTATTCATTTATTTCCTGCGTAATTCATTTGTTTTCTGCAAAATTGTCTTGAGTTTGTTTACTGCTGATATCGTTGTTCTTTTTTAGCGAATTTCCATTCTGGAAATTCAGCTATTACAGCAGCTCTTATGGTAAGACCTAAGTCCGGGACTATGGTAGAAATTTGTTTTGATGCCTCTAGAACCCGAAAATCTACTTCTCCAACATTATATATATATATATATATATATATATATATATATATATATATATATATATATATATATATATATATATATATATATATATATATATATGTATTTATGTGTGTACGCGATAACTTTCGAACGAAACGTTTAGTGCTTATGAAATTTGGTATGCGAGCTGGAATCCGAATTCGCTCGGCTAAGTTCGTTAGCCAGACACGTCGAATGTCCAGAAGTAGATTTTTTGGCCATTTTTAGTGTTTTTTTGCAAAAATTGGCCAGAAGTCAAAAATTTTGTAAATTTTTTTTTACACCATCGAAAATAGCGTAATAAATTGCATAAGACAAACTTTTAAAACATTGTTCTAAGTGAACTAGGTTTTGAGAAAAATTAAGAAATTTGGTGAATTTTTTTACAATAAATGCTTCATCGTTTTAGCAAATCTTTTTCAGATAAAACAAGTGCTAGTTAGTTATTCAATATGTATGTATGTGTTATAATAACAATAACTCTGTCTAACTCTGGCTAAATTAAAATTAGCCAGATTTTTTAAGAGTACGTTATGGAAAGGAAAGTTTTTGTATGATGTGTTCCTTTAGAGAGAGAATATAATTTATATATATCTGCATACCTAGAAAAAAAATCAAAAACTATAGTTATGTAATATAATAATATATTGCTATATATGCAGCATATAATATAATATGCTACACTATATGAGATTCGTTAGGGTCCTGATGACCCAAAAGCGCCAAAAATTAACTACTAAACTGATTTTGAAAATTGTTTCACTGTTAGAAAGCTAAACTATTTTAAATCGATACAGGTCTTAGATGAAATCCGCCAGTGCCCAAAATTTGGAAATTCGCTATGTTATGCAGATGCTGCGACAGGGGTATTTTGAAATTGCCGAAGAAGTACGTCAATGTACATAATGTAATAACAATGCATATTTCCATAATTGTTTTAATTTTTGTTCATCTTTTCTCTTAGATGTTTAAATTTGAATTTCGCTAATCGTAATATTGAATTGTACTTACTTAACTCCAACTTAAACTCAAGTGGGCTATAATTCATCAACAATAAAAATCGAGTAGATATTGACTGTGTATACCAAAAAAGAGTTACATAATACTACCTACGTATTTTAGTTAATTTGTCAGATTTTTCGCTAAGGGACCATTCCTAAAATACATACACAAAATGGGAAAGGGAGGACAGATGCCTAACTTGTTGATAATTGACGAGGAGAGGGGAGATGTTCCGAACAAACTTCACCTAACGTGATGTTTGAACCACCTGCGTCAATATCATTAATTCTGCGACAACATTTAACAACTAATGCAGTACTATATCGCCAAAGAATATTTGGTAGGGGTTTGAGAAAAATCTTGAATGAAGCAGATTTGATGCAGCGTGACAAGCGTGACTTTTGTTTGACGTATATTATGGATGGCGCCTTATGTCACGTACTGCAGAATATAATTACTTCCCAATCTTAAAACCATTTTTAGATTTTTGATAAGGATGTTATTACCTACATCGAAACCGGTTGATACAATTTGAAAATTTGGTATTACATAATACCAAATTTTCAAATTGTCTCAACCGGTTTCGATGTAGGTAATAACATCCTTATCAAAAATCTAAAAATGGTTGTAAGATTGGGAAGTAATTATATTCTGCAGATCAAGAATTAAATTATAAAATATATATAATGGTGGAAGTGCTGTGTAAAAATTTAGAAAAAAATTATGTATTAATATTTTCCTTACATCTAGATATTCCATATACATCTATTCCTTATATTCCTCAAAATGTTTATTAGATTTCAGTAATAACAATCTTCAAGCAAAATATTCTTCAGAATCTTTTACGAAATTATGTTGAGTATACAAAATGTAATATGTGAGACGTAATTTTGGCATATTGGTGTCCGTTTAAAAAATTCTCAAATAAATCGTCAATATAAATATCGATTCTGACATGGAAAATTTGCATTATTTTGTGGATTTAATTTTGACAATGCACTCGACAGATGATACACTGTTTTTGTAGTTTATCTCATTCATATAACAATAGTATGAATGTAAAATAAAGAGTTAAAATTTTATTTCCATCTTTGAGATTTATAAAAAAAAGTAAATAAATAAATAAAAATAAAATTATACATATACAGTATGAATAATCTGAGAGTTTAGCTAGCCATAAAATTTTTGTTGTAAGTTTTTAAGATAAATTTTTTATGTGAAAGTTGAAGATACCCAAAGGGGTCTACTAATTATTTTCTTTAAATTATAAAGCCATCTTAACAATTGCCAAATTTTCCCCGCATGATAAAAATTTGACGTCACTTCCGGTTATGGTTTTGTTATGTCATCAAATACATTACACCAAAATAAAGGTTTCGAGGTGCAAAATAAAAATATCGAGGACTGCAAGGCTTTAATAGTTCGGAAGACTGAGGCTGCTGTCACTGAAAAAGAAAACTTTCAAATCTTTCAATGAAGGAAGCCTCAGTGTTGCGAATTACTAAGCCCGGCTGCACAACTAGGAGGTAAGACATGAGCGACATAGACATTTGTCTTAAGACATGGCATCTGCACACCTAGGAGATAAGACACGAGAGATAAGACATGAAGGACACTACAACAAGGGGAATTTTTCAATTTGCTGGCAGTAGTTTTTCATGTCATATTTGTGATATTACTTTTACAATACTGTTTTAGGGCAAAATTGCATAAAAATGGGTAATTTTTAACAAAATTAACAAAATTAATTGTAAACGATACATTTTTTGGAACGTTTTTGGACTTACCTCCTTGGTAATACACAGTATTTGAATACGGTATTTGACAGTTTTTCAAAAAATGTTTTAAATCGTCGGTATGCATCTAATATTACATTAAAAAAAATTTGAAGAAAATTTACCATTTCTTTCAAATGTATAATATAATTTTTAAATTTATCTTACAAGTTGTTCGACACGAGCGACAGGAGACTATGTCGCTTAAGACAAATGTCTGTGTCGCTCATGTCTTATCTCCTAGGTCTGCATTAATTTTGTGTTTTCAATGCAATTTAAATCAAGCGATGCGTGTCTCCAAGCGACACATTTCTTGTGTCGCTCATGTCGTATCTTTCATGTCTTACCTCCTAGGTGTGCAGCCGCACTAAGGGTTGGCAGCCCTCGATATTTTCATTTTGTACCTCGAAACCTTCATTTTGGTGGAAATATCATCAATGTATTTGATGACATACCTACCAAAACCATAACCGAAAGTGACGCCAGATTTTTATCATGCGGGCAAAATATGGCAATTCTAAACGGGGTTCCCTTTAAGTCTGGAGTAGCGCTACTTACACACAAAAAACTATTCATGTATCTCAGTGTTTTTTAACCTCTGGGTCGCGAAGCCTTTTTAAGGGGGTCGCAGTTACTTTAACAATAAAACCATTCTAGTTCAATATATAATATTTAATAAAGAAAAGGTTAATTAAAGGTTACATTAATGTGATGGTTTCATACTTTCGCTTGATAAAATTTCAAAACAAATAACTGCGGCTTATTTTCAATAACAGTAAATCCGGGTTTAGATAATTGTCGTTATATAGACGCTTTTTCTTTGCTTTTGTTCCATTACTCTTATTGGAACTTGAAGTTGACCATCCATTTTCAATAATTACAATTAAGACAGAATTTTGGATATTAAACAATAAAAAATAGGGAGGAATTACTAAACAAACAACAAGTCAATTCAATAAATTTAAACACAATTCAAAGCGAATTCATAATTCAAAGAATTCAAAAGTGCCATCCATTACTCGCCTGATGCCCCACGTAGCGCTCATTCCGTTGCGCTATGTTTCGCTCACACAAGTCACGCGCGCGTTCAGATGCTACTGTAAGTCGTCAATTTCGATGTCGATATAAAAATATGCCTGTTTAAAATCCTTTATATTTAATTGATACCGAACTGAAAATAATCAATAATGATAAATGGATTCGATATTTATAACATCAAATAAAAAAAAGTTAGAAATAGCAGAGGGTAGGGGTCGCGAAATATTTTTCTATACTAGGGGGGTCGCGCCATGAAAAAGGTTGAAAAACACTGATGTATCTTATACATAGATTTTGCATACGGTGGGCTCTTGGGCTATATGATCATCAGTATACTGTATAATAGATAATTTGTCATACGTTTATCATACGTTTATCAAAAAGTTTGTCATACGTAATAGTAATGTCTCACAAGCACTCGATAATATTTGAAATTAAAATTGTAACTGTTTCTCGAATCAGAGAGAGTACTAATACACATAGGTGATTGAATGGGTCTCCGGCTCGGACGCCTGTCGAGTATATAGGATCGTTGGTGTAGTGGTTAGCACGCCTGGCTAGTTACCAGGAGATCCTGGGTTCGATTCCCGGCCGATCCCGATAATTTTTTCAATCACTTCGTGATTTTTAATTTACATATGTGGTTTTTGGTCATGTTAACCAAGGCAATCAAGTGCTTAAAGTTTCAGTTTAACTGAACAATAAGTGAACATATCAATACTATGCGTGTGTTGAAATGCAAACAAAAGTTTGTCATACGTAGTAATGTCTCACAAGTACTCGATAATATTTGAAATTAAAATTGCATATTTTTTGGTTAACTTTGATAAGTTTTGAGGTCTTTCGTGAGGCTGTATTGTTATAAGGGATATTAGCAATTGATAATACACTCGCCCTCTACCGAACTAGTTATTTAATGACAACAGCCTGTGAGCTAACATTAAATGAGTTTAAAATTTTCTTTTTATAATTTTAGCACAAATGCTTATTTCATATTCCGTTCATTCAATTCATAAATGTTAATTCTGTTGTGATCTACTTATACCTCTATTTTATTGTTATTTATCTATATCCACAATACATTGTTATAAGATTTAAAGTACGCCGTACATATCTATATAGATTAAAAATTACAATAATATAATGTTAAGCCAACCGACGGACGACCGAAGACTGCCGCAGCGATTGCGGCCCAACAACGACAACACAGAGGATAGCGTAGAGCGGCAGTTTGTTGTATAAATGTTAAATAAAAGTTACACAATTTATACAAAATGAGATATTAATATTTATAAATGAATTGGAATTGAATACACTACAGACGGTTGTGTACAACTTGCTTCGCTCTGTTCTCTCTGATGTTTGTTTTTGAATATAAAATATATATCGCGGCATTATTATACGTAGGTACATTGTATATACCCAGTAAACCCACTAACCCTACCCTACATTGTCTGCCCCCTACGTGTCTCCCGTTATACATACATAGTTTCATCTGAATATTATTTACTGTTTCATTTCATCGTCTTGCGGTGTCTTCTTACATTATTAAAAGTTATCGACGTTTATCACATTTATCTTCCGATGTATAATTTTTAATCATTATTATTCAAAATATTGTTGTCGATGAGTTAAGCTGCTGAGCGTCGGCTCTCTACGTCGTTGAAACCAAGGGAAGATACAGCTCTCAAATTAGAAGGGGGTCACATTTTTCAAAAGTTTCATAATTCTTTTGGACACTGCAAATTTAAAAAAGAAATTCCCTAAATTGGTATTAAAAAAACGACTTCAAAAACCAATACTTCTCTTCCAGTTTCAACATTTTATTGGGCGTTTTTTTCTCATACATGGCGTGAACTGCATATTCCATGTAGTAGTGATTGCGTGGCTTATATTATTATATACTGTTTTAAAGATTAGACTTTAAACTATCTTTAGTCAAAAAATGAGTGTCATTAGTAAACAACAAGTTGGTTAAAAATAAACTTGAAAATGGACAATCAAAGAGAGCATTATCGGCATATTTTATTGTTTTACTTCCAAAAGGGTAAAAATGCGATGCAAGCTCGAAAGAAATTGTGTGATGTTTATGGTGACGACTGCCTTACTGAACGCCAGTGTCACCGTTGGTTTGCTCGCTTTCGTTTTGGAAATTTTAATGTGCAAGATGCACCACGTACTGGTAGTTCAACTACTACTGATGACGACAAAATAAAGGCGTTAATCGAAACTAACTGGCATATGACAACTCGAGAGGCAGACTATCGAAATTAAACGAAGAAATCAAGAAAAAACGCCCTGAACTGGCCAATCGGAAAGGCGTGATGTTCCATCATGATAATGCCAAACCCCACTTTGATAACCCGTCAAAAATTAATAGAGCTCAATTGGGAACTGATGCCACATCCACCCTATAGCTTTGACTTAACACCATCAGACTATCATTTGCTTCGCTCCCTTCAAAACCATTTGAATGGTAAAACTTTCGATTCCGATCAGGCTATTAAAAATGAGTTGGACCAGTTCTTCGCTTCCAAAAACCAAGGCTTCTTCGAACGTGGAATTTTTCAACTTACAAGAAGACGGCAAAAGGTCATCCAACAAAATGGTCAATATATCAATGATTACTGTTTGTTGTTAATATAAATAACTTCACTTTGAAAAACATGAAAAAAACGACATGATTATCGAACAACCCAATACTATTCTACCTATGGTTTTTAAGGAATTTAAAAATATTATTAAACTGGATGACTTCACTAAGTTAAAAATTTCCTTTTTCTCAAAGTAAACCATACGGACACAATTTTAAACGACCGCTGAAAAGGCTTCGATCATTCAAATCAATGGCAGTAAATGTTTTCCTTACTATTAGTGACACATTGGGTGATATTCTAAAAAATACTTTTCGTACTTATCATATTTATTTTACTTAACCTGCTCAACATATTTCACTTGCGTATACTTAGCGAATACATTAATTTTTATTCATTTTATTGCCGGAAACCATTAAATAAGAGGCAGTAAGAAAAAAATGACAAAAGAATGATCCTTCAAAAATTGTCATTGACAAAAGTCAACGCATTCTAATGTAAGTACATAAATAGGAAACTCCCATATCGCACGCTCCCATTTAGCAATTTCGTCGCACACAATATATGTATAATGGCACTCCTCCGTGTTTTAAAGCAAATATGTTTGAATCTGTTAGTGTCTAAGTAATAGTTTGTAACAGTAAATCATACAAATATATAAATCAGAAACATTGACGCCCGTGATCTGTGACTTTCTCATTTAGCAATTCGGTCCCAGTGGATTGCGTAATGGGAGTTTCCTATGTATTATGTGGAGAAAGTGACCATGTTAAGTAAAATAAGTATGATAAGGACGAAAAGATTTTTTATGCATGCGGGCAATAATATTAGTAGTAGACTAAAATTTTCAGAAGCCCGGGGCTGCAAAATTTGCGGCACCAAATTCACTCCTACTTTAACTGAAAATTAATTTGATGCGCCTAAACGTTCACAATACCTAAATTACATTGACTTCGAGCCCGAACTCCCGAGCCACTTAGGTTCCCTAAAATCTGGTTGAGGGCTCTCTAAATCTGGTTTAGTTCGAGAGCGGGCCATCCCTACTGCCCGTCCTTTGTCCGCCACTACATCAACACAATCAACCTGTCACCTTTTCTTGACCTATTCGGGTGTCTTGTAGCAGTTTTTGGACAATTTATTTCGAAAATTACAACAGATTTAAGTTTCTTATTGTACACTTCTCTCTCTACTAATATTATGCGTACGTAAATCATACACCAGAAGCGTGTTGGGTTTAACTTATACTTTGAATATTAATATTACATTAAAACAGTAGATTAAGTAATTAAAATCATTGAACATAATATGCATGTATAAACATTTGTAGCTGTATTAATTATTCAGTGCCTACCATCAAGATGATTATATAAAACAATTTAGAAAAAAAAGAAACTACCTAATTTATCTAAAATAATCATCTGGAAATACATAAATTGCATTTACTAGATATCGATATATACATATTATAAATATTTTATTTAATTAAAATACAACGATTAAAAAATTGATAATAATTTTTTTTTGAATCTACATTTTGTTAATCAATTAAAGGTATTTAATATTACAAAAGAGATGGAGATTAAAAAGTGTTTATAAATTTAGTAATGAAATAGAAACTAAACATGATTTTTTTTAGTTTTTTAATTAGTTTTTTTTTCACTTACAAGGAAAGGACAAGAAGTCGAAAATTCAAAAAAATCTGAAACTTTGTCAGTATGTAGAGAGTGACTAGCTAATAACATAAAAAATATCAGTTGCTGCTAAAAAACGTTTTTAAGGGGTGAAACATCCCCTCAAAGTTGGAACCCAAAAATTTAAAAATCGATGAAATTTTGTTTATACGTACCTTAAAAAGTTCTAGTAACAAATAAACATTATTTTTTGCATCTATAATTTTTTAGGGGTTGAAACCACCCCTTCATATATGTACTTAAAAATTTAAAAATTGATGATATTTCGTTTATAGATCCTATACAGAGCTCTACAGATTTTTATCCGTATTTAAACATACACCAATATTCATATGTTCACTCAATGTCCAGCTTTGGCCGATACCTGAACACTCGATGTACTTTGGTTACCAGCCAAGCGCCCGGCTTGGCCAAGAGATCCGGGTTCGAGTCCCAGCCGATCCAGTTTGGTAATTTTTCAAACACTATGTCAATTTTAATTAACATAATGAATTGGCCATTTGCCAAAGTACATCGAGTGTTCAGGTATCGGCCAAAGCTGGACATTGAGTGAACATATGAATATTGGTGTATGTTTAAATACGGATAAAAATCTGTAGAGCTCTGTATAGGATCTATAAACGAAATATCATCAATTTTTAAATTTTTAAGTACACATATGAAGGGGTGGTTTCAACCCCTAAAAATTTATAGATGCAAAAAATAATGTTTATTTGTTACTAGAACTTTTTAAGGTACGTATAAACAAAATTTCATCGATTTTTAAATTTTTGGGTTCCAACTTTGAGGGGATGTTTCACCCCTTAAAAACGTTTTTTAGCAGCAACTGATATTTTTTATGTTATTAGCTAGTCACTCTCTACATACTGACAAAGTTTCAGATTTTTTTGAATTTTCGACTTCTTGTCCTTTCCTTGTAAGTGAAAAAAAAACTAATTTTGTTATATTCTAATAATAAATATAACATTATTGTTTGCGACCGGTGTGAACCTGGCGCCCGACTTTGGAAAATTTAAAAATAAATAATACAGCTCGTTCGTACTTCGTTTGTACCCGTTTGTACCGCATTTTATTTTGTTTGTACCTCGAAGGGTAAACACCTAAAAAAAATTTAAAAAATGACCAGCGCCCAACTTTTAGAAATTTTAATTTTATTAGTGTCATTCGACAGGGGTTCGTTTGTACCCGTTTGTACCTTTTTTCTTTTCGTTTGTACCTCAAAGGGTTCGGAGATACATGATATTCGAAACATTCTAGGTCGCATTAAGTTTGTGTTTTTAGAGACATTGAAAATATGACGACGGCATTTAAGAGAGCTCTATTTCCACACGTTTGTACCTTTTTCCTTTTCGTTTGTACCTCAAAGGGTTCGGAGATACATGGCATTCGAAACATTCTAGGTCGAATTAAATTTGTGTTTTTAGAGACACTGAAAATATGAAGACGGCATTTTATAGAGGTTCGTCTGTACACGTTTGTACCTTTTTTCTTTTCGTTTGTACCTCAAAGGGTTCGGAGATACATGTTATTCGAAACATTCTAGGTCGAATTAAATTTGTATTTTTAGAGACGTTGAAAATATGAAAACGGCATTTTATAGAGGTTCGTTTGTACACGTTTGTACCTTTTTTCTATTAGTTTGTACCTCAAAGGGTTCGGAGATACATGTTATCCGAAACATTCTAGGTCGAATTAAATTTGTGTTTTTAGAGACATTGAAAATATGAAGACGGCATTTTATAGAGGTTCGTTTGTACACGTTTGTACCTTTTTTCTATTCGTTTGTACCTCAAAGGGTTCGGAGATACATGGCATTCGAAACATTCTAGGTCGAATTAAATTTGTGTTTTTAGAGACACTGAAAATATGAAGACGGTATTTTATAGAGGTTCGTCTGTGCACGTTTGTACCTTTTTTCTTTTCGTTTGTACCTCAAAGGGTTCGGAGATACATGTTATTCGAAACATTCTAGGTCGAATTAAATTTGTGTTTTTAGAGACATTGAAAATATGAAAACGGCATTTTATAGAGGTTCGTCTGTACACGTTTGTACCTTTTTTCTTTTCGTTTGTACCTCAAAGGGTTCGGAGATACATGATATTCGAAACATTCTAGGTCGCATTAAGTTTGTGTTTTTAGAGACATAGAAAATATAAAAACGGCATTTTATAGAGGTCCGTTTGTACATGCTCGTACCTTTTTCCTTTTCGTTTGTACCTCAAAGGGTTCGGAGATGCATCGTATTCGAAACATTCTAGGTCGAATTAAATTTGTGTTTTTAGAGACATTGAAAATATGAAGACGGCATTTTATAGAGGTTCGTTTGGACACGTTTCTACCTTTTTTCTTTTCGTTTGTACCTCAAAGGGTTCGGAGATACATGTTATTCGAAACATTCTAGGTCGAATTAAATTTGTGTTTTTAGCGACATTGAAAATATGAAGACATCATTTTATAGAGGTTCGTTTGTACACATTTGTACCTTTTTTCTTTTCGTTTGTACCTCAAAGGGTTCGGAGATACATGTTATTCGAAACATTCTAGGTGAAATTAAATTTGTGTTTTTAGAGACATTGAAAATATGAAGACGGCATTTTATAGAGGTCCGTTTGTACACACTCGTACCTTTTTTCTTTTCGTTTGTACCTCAAAGGGTTCGGAGATGCATCGTATTCGAAACATTCTAGGTCGAATTAAATTTGTGTTTTTAGAGACATTGAAAATATTCAGACGGCATTTTATAGAGGTTCGTTTGTACACGTTTGTACCTTTTTCTTTTCGTTTGTACCTCAAAGGGTTCGGAGATACATGTTATTCGAAACATTCTAGGTCGAATTAAATTTGTGTTTTTAGAGACATTGGAAATATGACGACGGCATCTTATAGAGATTCGGTCGTACACGTTTATACCTTTTTTCTTTTCGTTCTTACCTCAAAGGGTTCGGAGATACATGTTATTCGAAACATTCTAGGTCGAATTAAATTTGCGTTTTTAGAGACATTGAAAATGTGAAGACGGCATTTTATAGAGATTCGCTTGTACACGTTTATACCTTTTTTCTTCCCGTATGTACCCAAAAGGGTTCAAAGATACATGGTATTCGAAACATTCTAGGTCGAATTAAATTTGTGTTTTTAGAGACATTGAAAATATGAAGACGGCATTTTATAGAGGTTCGTTTGTACACGTTTGTACCTTTTTTCTTTTCGTTTGTACCTAAAAGTATTCGGAGATACATGTTATTCGAAACATTCTAGGTCGATTTAAATTTGTGTTTTTAGAGGCATTGAAAATCTGAAGACGGCATTTTATAGAGGTTCGTCTGTACACGTTTGTACCTTTTTTCTTTTCGTTTGTACCTCAAGGGGTTCGAAGATACATGTTATTCGAAACATTCTAGCTCGAATTAAATCTGTGTTTTTAGAGACATTGAAAATATAAAGACGGCATTTTATAGAGTTTCGTTTGTAAACGTTTGTACCTTTCTTCTTTTCGGTTGTACCCCAAAGGGTTCGGAGATACATGTTATTCGAAATATTCTAGGTGGAATTAAATTTGTGTTTTTAGAGACATTGAAAATATGAAGACGGAATTTTATAGAGGTTCGTTTGTACACGTTTGTACCTTTTTTCTTTTCGTTTGTACCTTAAAGGGTTCGGAGATACATGTTAATCGAAACATTCTAGGTTGAATTAAAATTGTGTTTTTAGAGACATTGAAAATATGAAGACGGAATTTTATAGAGGTTCGTTTGTACACGTTTGTACCTTTTTTCTTTTCGTTTGTACCTCAAAGGGTTCGAAGATACATCGTATTCGAGACATTCTAGGTCGAATTAAATTTGTGTTTTTAGAGACATTGAAAATATGAAGACGGAATTTTATAGAGGTTCGTTTGTACACGTTTGTACCTTTTTTCTTTTCGTTTGTACCTCAAAGGGTTCCGAGATACATCTTATTCGAAACATTCTAGGTCGAATTAAATTTGTGTTTTTAGAGACATTGAAAATATGAAGACATCATTTTATGTACAAACGAACCTCTATAAAATGCCGTCTTCATATTTTCAATGTCTCTAAAAACACAAATTTAATTCGACCTAGAATGTTTCGAATAGGATGTATCTCTGAACCCTTTGAGGTACAAACGAAAAGAGAAAAGGTACAAACGTGTACAAACGAACCTCTATAAAATGCCGTCTTCATATTTTCAACGTCTCTAAAAGCACAAATTTAATTCGACCTAGAATGATTCGAATACGATGTATCTCCGAACACTTTGAGATACAAACGAAAAGAAAAAAGGTACAAACTTGTGCAAATGAAGCTCTCTTAAATGCCGTCGTCATATTTTCAATGTCTCTAAAAATTCAAATTTAATTCGACCTAGAATGTTTCGAATACGATGTATCTCCGAACCCTTTGAGGTACAAACGAGAAGAAAAAGGTACAAACTTCTACAGATGAACCTCTATAAAGTGACGTCTTCATATTTTCAGTGTCTCTAAAAGCACAAATTTAATTCGACCTAGAATGTTTCGAATAACATGTATCTCCGAACCCTTTGAGGTACAAACGAAAAGAAAAAAGGTGCAAACCTGTACAAACGAACCTCTATAAAACGCCGTCTTTATATTTTCAATATCTCTAAAAACACAAATTTAATTCGACCTAGAATATTTCGAATACGATGTATCTCCGAACCCTTTGAGGTACAAACGAAAAGAAAAAAGGTACAAACGTGTACAGACGAACCTCTATAAAATGCCGTTTTCATATTTTCAGTGTCTCTAAAAACACAAATTTAATTCGACCTAGAATGTTTCGAATAACATGTATCTCCGAACCCTTTGAGGTACAAACGAAAAGAAAAAAGGTACAAATGTGTACAGACGAACCTCTATAAAATGACGTCTTCATATTTTCAGTGTCTCTAAAAACACAAATTTAATTCGACCTAGAATGTGTCGGATACGATGTATCTCCGAACCCTTTGAGGTACAAACGAAAAGAAAAAAGGTACAAACGTGTGGAAATAAAGCTCTCTTAAATGCCGTCGTCATATTTTCAATGTCTCTAAAAACACAAACTAAATGCGACCTAGAATGTTTCGAATATCATGTATCTCCGAACCCTTTGAGTTACAAACGAAAAGAAAAAAGGTACAAACTGGTACAAACGAACCCCTGTCGAATGACACTAATAAAATTAAAATGTCTAAAAGTTGGGCGCTGGTCATTTTTTAAATTTTTTCTAGGTGTTTACCCTTCGAGGTACAAACAAAATAAAATGCGGTACAAACGGGTACAAACGAAGTATAAACGAGCTGTGTTATTTATTTTTAAATTTTCGAAAGTCGGGTGCCAGGTTCACACCGGTTTGTTTGCGCCCACGCATTTTTTAAGGGGTGAAAAGACCCCTTCAAGTGTGTGGTTAGAGAATTTAAAATTTACGAAATTTTATTTATATATACTATAAAGAATTTTAGTAATAAATATAATATTATTTTTTATACCTACACATTTTTAAAGGGGGGAAAACAACCCTTCAGCTGTCGAAATTTTAAAAATTCCGAGATTTTATTCGCATAATATCATCACATAAAAATGAATTAATAATTTTTTTTTGCTTCCATACATTTATAGTGGTTAAATATCCTTTCGAAAGTGGAAATTAGATGCAAAAATTGACGAAATTTTGTTTACATGTACCTACTACACTGTAGTCTAATATACACTATTTAAAAGCTATCTGTATTGCTAATTTTACACATTATTATTATATTCATTGTAAAATTGTTGTCTTTGTTGTACATGTAAACAAAATTTTGTCAGTCTTGAAATTTTTAGTTTACAACTTCGAGGGGTATTTCACTCCCTAGAACTCTGTGAAAGAATATATTTATAATATATTTATCGTTAGGTGTCTATGTAATATATGTAAATACAATATCGCCAATTTTCAAATTTTTAGATACTCACTTGAAGGGGTGGTTTGAAAATTTGTGGATGCAAAAAATAATGTTATATTTATTACTAGAGTTCTGTATAGTATATGTAAGCAAAATATCATAAATTTATAAATTTTTAAGTACACATATTAAGGGGTAGTTTCAACCCCTAAAAATTTATAGATGCAAAAATAATGTTATATTTATTACTAGAGCGCTATATAGTATATATAAATAAAATATCATCAATTTATAAATTTTTAAGTACACATTTGAAGGGGTGGTTTCAACCCCTAAAAATTTATAGATGCAAAAAATAATGTTATATTTATTATTAGAGCTCTGTATAGTACATATAAACAAAATATCACCAATTTTTAAATTTTTAAGTACACAGTTGAGGGGCGGTTTCAACCCTTAAAAATGTTAATGTTAAAAACCCGTAAAAATGTTTCACAGACACTCGATAACATTTGAAATTAAAAGTACTTAAAAATGTGTAAATGCAAAAAATAATGTTATATTTGTTACTAAAACTTTTTAAGGTACCTATAAACAAAATTTCATTTTTTTTAAATGTTTAATTTCCAACTTTGAGGGGATGTTTCACCCCTTAAAAACGTTTTTTAGCAGCAACTGGTATTTTTTATGTTATTAGGTAGCCACCCTCTATATACTGACAAAGTTTCAGATTTTTTTGAATTTTCGACTTCTTGCCCTTTCCTTGTTAGTTGTAAAGTTTAGTTTCCCTACTTTATTAAGGGAGAAGTTCAAATCAAAAAGCAACTTTTTTATTTATGATTATTTTGCTTGTTGAAATTTTTTTTAAATTAGGGATGGTTTCAAATAGAAAATTTTGTTTTTGAAACATTCATTACTCTTCCCTGTGGGGGGGGGGGTGGCCCTTTTTCACAAGTTTTAAACGTTTACAAGGAACGCTATATCTCAAAAAGTAATGAATATTTTTTAAATATTTTTTCATTATTTTATTCCTAAAGGACCTGTCCATAAAGCTGAGTATGGGTTTCCGGTAATTTTAAAAATTAACTATAAAATTGTAATCCCAAACTTCTAAAAATTATAAAACCCAATTTTTTATTAAAAAAAAAATGTTTAAAAATAGTTACAATTGTTCAAATGGAAAAAGCATACTCCACTTTATGCGCAATATGTTTATGAACAAAGTAAAAAACAAATTAAGTCTCTATCTTTTCTAGAACTTGAGATATGATTTTCCTTGTCAGGAAAAACAAAACTTTCGGGAAACGGTAAAAAACAAAAATAATAACAAAAGAAGCGGTTTACTCACTGTTTATTAAAACGTCTACAAAGGCATACAAATAAAAGAACATTATCTCAGTGCATACTTGAAGAGCCGCGCAGCGGCGGGTGCATAATTGCGCGAGTGTGTAATATGCCTTACAACCGAGTTATATATTATACTTTATCTATGACTAACATGAAATTCACAATCAGCGATAAGAATATGGTACAAATGCAACACGTTAAGATTATGTAGAATTTGAAATTTATTCAAAACAAATTAAGGTAAACATTTAGTTGCTAGGTAAAATCTTTGTATAGGTTTTAATGTAATATACAATATAAGAATTGATAAAAGTGTAGTAGGTTGTGGTATTTTACGCATATACGCGTGTAAAGAGTCATTTTTTATACGGCTGTATGTAAAACATACCTTAACTATATAAAAATATATAATTTATTTTATACTTTAATATACCTACATTACAAACGATATCTGACGAACATGACGAAAACTACTCGCACTATTTGCTAGAAATGTATGCCAAATAAAAGTTATTGTCCTATACTAACCAAAAGAATAAACTGTTGACAAATACGGCGGTTCCGTATCAAAATTGACAAAATGGAATTACTTACGACATCACTTTGGTGTCTGTCCGTCTGTTACAGGCAATTTTCTCTGAAGCCATTCGATGTAAAAATTAGAAATTTAAGACTGAGGAGTGGCTTAATTATAGATGTAAAATTTAATTTCGACTCGGGGAGTTAATTTCAAGAAGTAACTGAAAGGTGAAAAAACTTTTTTTCCTAAGAGCATCGAGTTTGGTTTCAAAGGAAAGCTTATTAAAGCACGAATTCAATATTTTGGTTCATTTCTTTTTAGAAAGTCTTTTAAAATTTGCCGTCCATGAGCTTCATTGCCAGAAGGATCGTTTTTGTGAAATAAAATATGTTGCTGTCGATAAGCTAAGAAAATTAACTTCTAATATGACAAAAAATTTAACTACTTAATATTTTTTTTATATTTCTCACTTTATTTTAGTACAATACAGGACCCTAACTTGACGCTACAATAATTTAAAAGTAAAAGTAACTACTTTTTCTTCGCAAGAAAAATCGATAAAAGGTCAAAATGGCTTTTTCGGAAAATTTTCCCATTTTCTACTATATCGAGCTTTTTTTAGATATGAGCGCATTTTTTTAGCAATTTAATTTTTGTATTTTTATTTTTGTATTGTTGACCTCTATAAAGAACAACGTATAAAAAAATCATAATGCTAAAAAAATGTCCTTATGCCTAAAAAAACTAAGTATAGTAAAAAAAGGGTACATTTTTCCAAAAAAATCCATTTTGACCACAGTTTGTCGACTTTACCTGCGAAGAAAACGTGGTCATTTTCACTTTTGAATTATTGTTGCGTTAAATTAGTGTTCTATATTTTACTAAAATAATGAAAAATATTTACATAGGAACTCCAATATAACGTACTGGCCGGTACAAAATAAGGGGAAGTACGTTATATCGGAATACCAGGGCCGTCAGTAAAATTTTTTTAAGGGGGTACAGAAACATAATATGCGAACACATACGCATTTCATTATTTATATACACACGCATATACACTTACTTAAATGCATGTTTACAAGAACACACGTCTTCAACTAAATACATATATATATACACAACTGTTGTACATTGTATAAGTATACTAGAAAAATGCATAAGCTGCAAAATTTGACAACAATTTTAAAATACTCTTCTTAGAAATCAGTCAAAATATTAAAAAAACCGACTTCACTATTGGTTAACTATTGAAAAATAGACCAAAGAGTGGAATTTAATAATAGTTTTAGAATATTCTATTCGGAAACTAGGAAAGATGTCGGAAAACTAACTTTACTATGGGATTTGCCATTAAAGAAATAGTTGAATAGCGGAATTTGGCAATAGTTCTAGATCATTCTATTCAAAACCTAGAATAGATATCAAGAAATAAACTTTACCATCGGATAGGTCATTAAAGAAAATGCAAAATAACGGAATTTGAGAAATGTTCTCGAATATTCTATTCGGAAACTAACAAAAATATTGAGAAAGCGACTTCATCAGTAGATTGCTATTTGGCGAAAAAGGTTAAATAGTGGTGCTATACAAAAGTTTTAGTTATAAATTTACGCCAACGTATACAATTGCAAAAAAGTATAATATTTACATTTTCCTTAAATAAAGTACCTTAACTTTTGTTAAATTCCGCTATTTGATCTTTTATTTAATAATTAGATGAGTGATAAAATTGGTTTTTTTGATATTTTTGCTAATAGAACATTCTAGAATATTGTTCAATTTTTGTTATTTAGGCTTTCATTCGACGACAAATCCGATGGTGAAATCAGTTTTCCGATATTTTTACTAGTTCTCGAATAGAACATTCTAGAATATTGTTCAATTTTTCTTATTTAAGCTTTCATTTGATGACCAATTCGATGTTGAAGTCAGTTTCCCGATATCTTTGCTAGTTCTCGAATAGAACATTCTAGAACATTGCTAAATTTTTGTTATTTATGCTTTTATTCGAAGACTAGTTCGATAGTGAAGTTAGTTTCCCGATATCTTTGCTAGTTCTCGGATAGAACATTCTAGAACATTGCTAAATTTTTGTTATTTATGCTTTTATTCGAAGACTAGTTCGATAGTGAAGTTAGTTTCCCGATATCTTTGCTAGTTCTCGGATAGAACATTCTAGAACATTGCTAAATTTTTGTTATTTATTCTTTTATTCGAAGACCAGTTCGATAGTGAAATTAGTTTCCCGATATCTTTGCTAGATCCCGAATAGAACTTTCTAGAACTTTTGCTGAGTTCCGCTGTCTAGTCTCTTCTTTGGTAGACTATCAAATAGTGAAGTCGGTTTTTCGACATCTTTGCTATTTTCCGAATAGAATATTCTGGAATTTGCATCAAAATTTGTTATCTGGCTTTTTTTTCTATAACCAATCAAATCGTGAAATCGATGTGTACTCGTATATACACACATATTTATCTACGTATGCATATACGTGAAATAATATGTACGTGTATGTCTCTATATTGGTGTAATTGTTTGTTGGTGTTGATTTTACTGTAAAAGTTCACAGGAATCTGAATATTTTTGAACAAGTTCACACATAGTTGTAAATGTGTATATATTTACACTGATTATATTTATTTGTGTATAAGTACTTATGGCTATGTGTGAATGCTATACGTGTGTATGTAAGAAAATATGGGAACTTGTCAGACCCTCACATAAATTTGCTACGCCCCTGAATTGACGATTATGTATACCTTGACACAAATACAATCTCACGTCTTCAAATCTGTGAGAGGGGTACCCCACCACTCGGTACGTTATATTGGAGTACGTTATATTGGAGTTCCTATGTAAAAAAAAATATATTTAAATTTTTGTCATATTAGGGGTTAATTTTCTTACCTTATTGATATCCCTCCTTGTTTACTAGTCACATTCATTCAAATATGTAAAATTTCATGCCATCTAGTTGTAAAATTTTATAGTAACAAGTACGGTTCTGATTTGTCTGAACCTGTCTGCTCCCCAATAATAATAATAATAATACATGGTATTTGCGGTCTTTTTTCTAAACCCAGAAAAAATACTCGTTACTGGAAATACACGTACCGACCAAATTTGTATACTCATTTCATGGTTGCTAAATAATGATTGTTATAAATATATATACAGTAGACTCTCGTTAATTCAAACCTGCGATAATTCGAAGCTCTCTATAACTCAAAGGTATCACGAGTTCCCTACAAAATCTCTTTATATTTCGAACTAAAACAATACATTTTTATACACTTGGTAATTCGAACGAAAAAATCATTGCCACGTAACCAAACAACACATTAATTCGAACACATCGGCGTCAAACACTCGACAATTCAAAGTTGCTGAGAGAAAGAAACAGAAAGATTGTAAGTACATTTTGAGACAAGTTTGAGACATTTTGAGGTAAATGCTTAAAAAATCAAAATTGTTACCTGCGATAATTCAAACCACTCTATAATTCGTAAAATTTTAAGAGTCCCTCGAGTTTCGAATTAACGAGAGTCGACTGTATATGAATTTTAATGTACATTATTATGAGTATTATTAATTCATATATTAAATAATGTTAATATTTTCTAAAAATGAGATTGCACCGCAATAAGAAGCTTGTTTGGCTGTCAGTCGTTAAACAATAACGCCCCTTTTCACACACCACACAAGCCGGTGCTGTGCAGCGTGGCGTTGTTTTGTTAGTCACTTGTAAAAATCATCGTTAATCATATATCATGACTTTGTAACATAAATATTACATTTGTTTTTTTTTTCGTTCTTTCTGTTATTACTATAAAGATTTTTAATGTAATGCAGGTTTATTTTTAGGTTACACATAATTAGTCCAAGAGCGCGATGTAAAAATGTATGTAATTCATTTCCACGTTGATTAACCTTTAGAAAATATCGTATTAAGAAAAAGCTGCTTAGGTTCAAAACTGCTTAAAAATGGGTTTAGAGAATTTCCAGAATGGAATTCAGCTATTACAGCCACTGTCACGAGGATGCGACTTGAGCCCGGGACTATATATATATATATATATATATATATATATATATATATATATATATATATATATATATATATATATATATATATATATATATATATATATATATATATATATAAAGATTCAGTTATTTGTCTTTTGTTAGAATAACAAGTGAAGAACCATGGGTGCCAATTACGCGACACGAATGCCAAATCTGGCATCGTTACATTCGACTGGCCGTCACAGCCGCCCGATACCAATCCGATTAGGTCACATATCAAGTACAAACTTCGAGGAAAACGCATATATACTTTTAAAGCAGTTAACTCGCGAGATTCGTCTCAATCTAAAAAATTGAAATCTAAGAAATTCGTCAATTTAACTAAAGGTATACCTCGAAAATAGCGTCACCACCGGCGATTATCGACGCCGGTGGTGACTGGACACCTTAGTAAGCTAATTGCGTCGTAGGCCTCATCAAGTGGAACGTATATATGTATTTCAAAATTTTTTTAAATAAATTTTTATATAAATTATTTCGAACACGATCTTACTTGACAGACTATATATATATATATATATATATATATATATATATATATATATATATATATATATATATATATAAAGATTCAGTTATTTGTCTTTTGTTAGAATAACAAGTGAAGAACCATGGGTGCCAATTACGCGACACGAATGCCAAATCTGGCATCGTTACATTCGACTGGCCGTCACAGCCGCCCGATACCAATCCGATTAGGTCACATATCAAGTACAAACTTCGAGGAAAACGCATATATACTTTTAAAGCAGTTAACTCGCGAGATTCGTCTCAATCTAAAAAATTGAAATCTAAGAAATTCGTCAATTTAACTAAAGGTATACCTCGAAAATAGCGTCACCACCGGCGATTATCGACGCCGGTGGTGACTGGACACCTTAGTAAGCTAATTGCGTCGTAGGCCTCATCAAGTGGAACGTATATATGTATTTCAAAATTTTTTTAAATAAATTTTTATATAAATTATTTCGAACACGATCTTACTTGACAGACTATATATATATATATATATATATATATATATATATATATATATATATATATATATATATATATATATATATATATATATATATATATATATGTTCCCACGCGATAATTCTGGAACGAAATATCCAATATTTACGAAATTTGGTAAAAATACTGGAAGCCCCAAACCCTTGGATGAGTTCTTCAGCCAGACACATCGAATGCCAGGAACATGGTTTTTGTTCTTGCAGAAAATTAGTTTCTTCTCAAAATTTCTACTTATTCAAAAATTTTTGCGAAATTTTTTTACACCATTTAAAAGAGGGGAAAAAATTACATAAAAAAGGTCTTGAAACTATTATTCTATGTCAACTAGTTTCCGAGAAAAACTAATTTTTATAAACGGAAATTCGCTATGTTATGCAGGATACTGCGACAGGGGTATTTTGTAAAAATCTTGAGAAATATTGATTTCTGAAAAATTACACTATATAGAAAAGAAAAGGTTCAGTTACTTTTCCTCGTAGAACATACGGTTTTTGAAATAGCTACCGGTCTATTTAAAATCGGCAAATTAGTGTAGGTACCTACAAAAGTGTTACATCTGTAATGCACTGGGTATCTTGTTGAACAGAATTATCAGTGAAGAATTATCAATATTTGAACATTTAGATACCTCTCTAATGGTTCATTTTTTATGAGGAAGGTAAAGGGCCATCTGATAAAAATATTAGATAAGTCGATTTCTGCAACTATTTTTTAATGTGAAAACAATAATTACAAGTTAATTTCTAACATTAAGCTTAGAAATAAAATTATTTGCAAATTTCAACTGGTGATTATTTTTCCAAAATATCCTGTTCCTTAATATTCGACATCACCAAAAAACTCTTTTTAAAGTTAACTTCTGCAATTATTTTCAAGTTGAGCAAGTCGAGTAAGCAAGCTAAGCGTGAACAGTGTGTCGACACATAAAAAATATTATATCAACTGCAATTAAATTACCGCAAGCATGGCCGTGGAGACAAATGACGGGCCCTGGGAATGATCCGAATTTTTTTTTTTAATTTCCTCCATAAAGAACAAGTTCTGAGAAAAAAAACTCCTAATTTTTTTCCCGAGCCTTCTACCGACAGCTACAGGCGCCCTCCTTAAGCCCGGACCCCGGGGCTGCAACTCCGGCTACCCCACCCTCTCGTCAAGTCTGACCGCAAGTTAATTTGTGTAAGAACTTGATAGTGGAAACAGTAAGCGTGCAAGTGAATTTTTGTAAGCTCAGTTATTTGTAGAAAATTACTTAAAAATTTGGAGAAGTTTATTGCTAGTGGAAACAGTACATGCAAGTATTTGCTGCAGGTATGGTTGATGTAACTTCAGCAAGTGTTTGGTGTGCCAAGAGTTATTCATTTTATTACATAGTGGAAATAATAACTTGTGCAATCTATTGCAGTAGTTAACCTATACTAATGTATTCTTAGCTTAACTTTTGACTTTTTTATTTTGTATAAGCTTGACGATCTCCATGAGCAAAGCAACGACATAAAAATCGTAGGTACTAGACGTGGAATTCCTCTCGCAGTTGGATCAAGTCTTAGACCGAATATCGCTGGTACCCTTTTTATTAAGTTTAGTACTATATTTCGTGAATGTTTTATCAACGATGTAATGAGTTCCATTTCGTTACATTGGGCTCTCTACCTATACATTGAAATATGTAATGACACCTAAATGTTATATACAGTAAGTTTCAATTATTTTTTCTACAAAAAATAAAACTTTTTATTGATTTTAGTTTTAGTTGCTTTTAATCGATTCATTCCAAAAATAAAATTATTAAAAGATTGTTTTGGCATGAAAGGATCTTTAAAATCGATGTCGGGTTTGGAATAACTCGGCTACAAATATGTAGACACAGTGATGTCATCTTGGTGTTTTAAAGAGGATGGAAAAGTTTGTGCCAGTACCGTTCTAAAGCGGCCCCTACACGCTCAATAATATTGCACAAAATCTGAGGTTGTACAATATTATGGATCGTCTGTAGGTTATATTGAAGGGTTGTACAATATATTATGCTGATCAAAAATAGTTTGAAATATATTGTGCAATGAATGAATATTGTAACGTCTGTAGGCTTTGTAGATATTATTGCGCAATACTACTTTATTTGTTTGACTTGTTTGTTGTTCTGTAGTCATATTTGATGGCTATTATTTGAACCTGTATGAATTATTAATTTGCAAGAATAATTATTTATTGCTTTGCAACATCTTTATCACTTAATATTAAAAATTAAACAACAGTTTAATTAAGTACAATTGCTGCATTCAGTTTATTGCACAAATTTCTTTAACAAAATTATTGAACTGTCTGGAGAAGCGTTCAATAAATTGCACAAGTTGATTGCACAATATTATTGAGCGTGTAGAGGCCGCTTAATATTGTGTAAACTATGCGTTGTTTTTCTGAAGAGGTGCAATAACATTAATTGCAAGATAGAAGTTGTAATGTTTAAGTTGTTTGAAAATAAATCCTTTTTCTAATCTGCATTTTATTTATTAACATTAATTTAACATTTTGTACTCTAGCGGGTGTCTGATGTCCCTTAATTTTTTTGTATTTGTATTTGATTGTCTTTCTAACACTCTTATGATAAAATATTAGTGCGTAAAGGGTTAAAGATTAATTTCACCCCTTGTTGGACATTTTCCATTCCAAGTTAATCCACCGATTATTTAAAAATATTAACGATTCACCTGTATATAAATTCACAGGTATGTATGTTATACGTTACGATTTGATTTAATATGATTAAAAATATTTAGTTATCTGATAAAAGCACATATGAACGTCTAAAGTATACTTTATATAGTTGACAAAATAATTAGTAGTTATCAAAGAGTTAGTAGTTAGTGAATTTTATATAAATTTATTTAATTAAAATTTATTTTTCACATAAGTCTAGTCAAGATTAGAGTCCTAAATATTTCAGTTGACGTAAAGCTATTAGAAATAAATTATTCTGTAGTTTACTATTTTTTGCGAATTGTTGAATTTGTTCCATGCCGTTATTAAGAAAGGATTTTTAGTAATTTATTTTTATAATTTTTCCTATTTCTGTATAAGGTAAGTACCAAGGGGCCAAACTACTATTATGATAGTTAGTATTCCAAATGTAGCAGAAAAGTGACGTAAAATCCTCCCCATTTCGCATTACTATGTTGTGTGGGTACACATTGTTTGTAGTGGTGTTGATTTGATGTTTGCTTCTGTGTGCGTATTCATACACATAACTACAAAACACGTATTATCAGATAGACCAACGTGCAGCTCAAGCAATAATGGTATTATAATATATAACAATCGTAGTGTATTCGGTGACCTACACCGACTGACTAAATGCCTTAAGCTGTGACAGACCAACAAATGACACCAAGCGAGCTACCCTTTTTCTTATTTTAGTTTGCTTCTAGTGTTCTATGGTAGGTACACACACCAAATTTTGGCTTCGTTTTTGCACAGGGGGTACACTGAGAAAAAATTACGGTGATTTTTACGGAGCTTTCTGGTAATGTCGGCATAAGTGACAGGCAACGGGAAAATTACGGAGCTGTATAGGAAAAATTACGGAGCTGGATAGGAAAAATTACGGAGCTGTATAGGAAAAATTCTTAAGCTTATAATATTCTGTAATTTTTCCTGTACAGCTTAAGACTTTTTCCTATACAGCTCCATAATTTTTCCTATGCCCGCATTACCAGAAAGCTCCGTAAAAATTACCGTAATTTTTTCTCAGTGTACAATTAATGTAGAGACCTGGAGATTAGAAAAATTTACATGTCTGTTGAATATTCCGAGGATATTCTCGAGGTTAACAAATATTTTTATTTAGGGAATATTTGTCTGTTTCGAGGTAACTACAGTGTTTTTACACTATTTTTAAAAAAGATGTAACTATACGTAAACATTTTTTCCTGCACGATATCTTACAAAAAATAGTATCGTCTTCGTTTGGATAAAGTATATTAACGAAAGTATGACCCGAAAGTACTTTTATCGAATTCGGGAGAACCATTAGTTTTTTTCCGGGGTTTGGAAGTTGGTAATGTATACCTCAAGCAGAGTTACCACTTGTCTCGATTTTAATGGTGGAATCCCTTGTAAAGGGTCACATGTAACTTCGATTCCATACGAACCGTATTGTATTAACTTTCTAATTCTAATTTCTAGTTCGAAAATTCGCTAAAAATATATATTGTTTTGCATCAACTTTATTTTGCATATAATTATAAAAATATTCGTATTATATTTTTAGTTCTTACTAAAAAGTTGGAATGTGAACGTTGATATATTTGGCTGAAAATTGTTGAACAGTATAATTTTGGGAAATTCTGTGCTTGTGGAGTAATAACAAATATGAAATACTTTAGAATTTCCTGAGTTTGGGAAAACCCATAAATCATGTAATTTTGTTCAAAATATATTTTCCCAAAATTTTATAGGGTAGTTTTTCATAATTTCTTTGTAATAAGACTATTGAACAAACTAATACAAAAATACACTGCCAATGGGGTGTGGCACACAGCTTCCTCGTACTCGTAAAAGACTTTAATACAGTATTCTACCAAATGCATATACCGTGAAATTATATTTTCGCCTTAAAGTTAATAAAAAATTGTTGTAACTCAAAATACTTAAAGGCTAAATTATAAAATAATAGCAAAAATATTTCAGAAACTAACACCCAAGATACCGTAAAAATTTGAACGAAATGGGACTAGCAGTAAATAAGATATTGACATTTAATGGGATTTCATGGTAGCGGCGTAGCTACCGTTACTCCGATTTCGATTAAATTCATAGGGGACCATCTAGGAACCAAACTGCATAATTTCTGAAAATTTCATTAAAGACAATCGAATAGTTCAGAAGTTATGTCACTTGGTGCAAACTGACGACACACAGACGGACAGACAGAAAAATTTTATTTTGGAGGGAAAAATTTTTTTATTTTTCAAAAGTGATCACAATGCTTGCGCTACTTTAGTACACTCTAAGAAAAAAATGTACCGTTTTACTACTATTATAGGAGGCAATTAGATGCCTTCTATAATGACAGTAACATTACAAACCGTAATGTACGAAGGTGAAAATTACACCATCATGGTGTAATTATTACTCACTCATATGTGTAGTTTTACACATGTCGTACGTAAAATTACGGTCCAGGTGTGTAATAGATTACATTTTATTTGTGTATTAACTACACAACAAGATGTAATTTTACACATTCAGTTCGCAATAGTGCGCAGTTAAACGTAAAATTACATCATATTAATGTATTTTTAAACCACGCCTGTACACCTGAAAATGTAATTTTACACACTTATATAGTAATGTTTACACCCAGAAAAGTGTAATATTAATCCAACTGAATCACTCATTCCGATTCAGTTCAACTGAATCAGTATGAGTGATTCAATTGTGCTGAAAAAAATAAACTGATTCAACTTAATTGAAAATAACGAATCAAAAAAGATTATTGATGGTTTTTTTACATAAATATTTATAATAATATGAAGTATAGAATAATTTGGAATTATATACAAAAAGATTCGAGATGTTAAATATTTTGCTTATTATGTCTAAATTTCTATATAAGTGTGTCGTATGATAAAATAATAATTTTTTTGGTAAATTTTAAAATAAGCACTCCATAAAAGTAAGATTATAAAAGTTTTATTATGAACGTTTACTTGCTTTCATGAACATAGGTAATCTTTATTTTGCAGTGTAACTGCCAATTAAACTGGTCAAAATTTTGAGATATGACTTTTTTTACAATGCTTACGTTTTGCAGACACAATTATTTAAGCAATATCTTATAAAAAATTTAATTGTAATTAGATTACAATGATAATATTAAAAACTTATGGATTAAAATTGTAGTTACATCATATCAAAAATATAGTTTAAGAAAATTAACTAAACAATACTTAAATATAAGAAAAACAATATTCTGCTGACTCTTGCCATTCTTAGAACTTCGCAGAAAATGCATGCTGTGCTTTCATAGATGTCTTCGCCAATTCCAGTTTCTAAACAAATCAGAAAATAAGGGTTACTTAATTTTATAACCATTTTTGATTATTATTTTTTTCTTTTTTTAATAACTATTTCACAGCAATTTAAAATTAAGAAAATTTCGCTTTCGCTACAAAATTACTTCTAGGCTATTTTAATGAATGTACAGATATTAGATTTTTGATTAAAAAACTCACCAGCAAAATGACTCGGCGTGCTTATGGCACTGGCACTTCCGAACTGGTAGACGGAGGGTTTGAATTCCGTAGCCGGTTATATGCTGGCGAAAGTTTTCTGCTATTTCCCATCATAATTCCAGATGAATATCGACATTATCCTCAAGAAGATGGTTGCAAACAGACACCTACCAAATCCTTATACCGCTTTTCTTGTCCTCCGCCCAATATTCTGCTGACTCTTGCCATTACTAGAACTTCAGGGAAAATGTAGGCTGCGGTTTCACATATGTCTTCACCAATTCCTTTTTCTAAACAAATCAAAAAATAAGGATTACTTAATTTTATAACCATTTTTGTTTATTTATTTTATTTATCTTTTTTCAATAAATATTTCACAGCAATTTAAAATTAAGAAAATTTCGTTTTTGCTACACAATTACTTTTAGGTTATTTTAATGAATGTACAGATATTAGATTTTCGATTAAAAAACTCACCAGCAAAGTAACCCGGCGTGCTTAGGCACTGGCACTTCCGAACTGGTAGACTGAGGGTTTGAATTCCGTAATCGGTTATATGCTGGTGAAAGTTTTCTGCTATTTCCCATCGCAATTCCAGATGAATATCGATATCGTCCTTAAAAAGATGGTTGCAAACAGACACCTACCAAATCCTTATACCGCTTTTCCTGTCCTCCGCCCAATATTCTGCTGACTCTTGCAATTACTAGAACTTCAGGGAAAATGTATGCTACGGTTTCACATATGTCTTCACCAATTCCGATTTCTAAACAAATCAGAAAATAAGGGTTACTTAATTTTATAACCATTTTTGCTTATTTATTTTTTCTTTTTTCAATAACTATTTCACAGCAATTTAAAATTAAGAAAATTTCGTTTTTGCTACACAATTACTTTTAGGTTATTTTAATGAATGTACAGATATTAAATTTTTGATTAAAAAACTCACCAGCAAAGTAACCCGGCGTGCTTAGGCACTGGCACTTCCGAACTGGTAGACTGAGGGTTTGAATTCCGTAATCGGTTATATGCTGGTGAAAGTTTTCTGCTATTTCGCATCGTAATTCCAGATGAATATCGACATCGTCCTTAAGAAGACGGTTGTAGACGGACACCTGCCAAATCTTTATACCGCTTTTCTTGTCCTCCGTCCAATATTCTGCTGACTCTTGCCATTACTAGAACTTCAGGGAAAATGTAGGCTGCGGTTTCACATATGTCTTCACCAATTCCTTTTTCTAAACAAATCAAAAAATAAGGATTACTTAATTTTAAAACCATTTTTGTTTATTTATTTTATCTTTTTTCAATAAATATTTCACAGCAATTTAAAATTAAGAAAATTTCGTTTTTGCTACACAATTACTTTTAGGTTATTTTAATGAATGTACAGATATTAGATTTTTGATTAAAAAACTCACCAGCAAAGTAACCCGGCGTGCTTAGGCACTGGCACTTCCGAACTGGTAGACTGAGGGTTTGAATTCCGTAACCGGTTATATGCTGGTGAAAGTTTTCTGCTATTTCCCATCGCAATTCCAGATGAATATCGACATCGTCCTTAAGAAGATGGTTGCAAACAGACACCTACCAAATCCTTATACCGCTTTTCTTGTCCTCCGCCCAATATTCTGCTGACTCTTGCAATTACTAGAACTTCAGGGAAAATGTATGCTACGGTTTTACAGATGTCTTCACCAATTCTGGTTTCTAAACAAATCAGAAAATAAGAGTTACTTAATTTTATAACCATTTTTACTTATTTATTTTTTCTTTTTTCAATAACTATTTCACAGCAATTTAAAATTAAGAAAATTTCGTTTTTGCTACACAATTACTTTTAGGTTATTTTAATGAATGTACAGATATTAAATTTTTGATTAAAAAACTCACCAGCAAAATAACCCGGCGTGCTTAGGCACTGGCACTTCCGAACTGGTAGACTGAGGGTTTGAATTCCGTAACCGGTTATATGCTGGTGAAAGTTTTCTGCTATTTCCCATCGCAATTCCAGATGAATATCGACATCGTCCTTAAGTAGACGGTTGCAACGGTTGCAGACGGACACCTGCCAAATCTTTATACCGCTTTTCTTGTTCTCCGCCCATGTCATCATGAAAAAGTTGAGAAATAATGATGTGAGTGATGTCCGTTACATACCATTGTCTAAAAAACGAACGTTAAATTTCATTATTATTATTACCATTGTTATTATTACTTAAAAAACTCGATTTCCATACGTCGTTTCAATTTAAACCTGTTATGAATTTATATTACTGTAAAGCAAAAAAAGAAAAAAATTCGTTAAGTGCGTGTTTTTGACACGCACTAACAAGTAAACGTCCCGAGGCCGGACCTATCGATTTTGATGAAACTTAGATATGTTATAGAACACTAAAAAATAAGCGACACGTATTTTTCTTTATCGGCGGAAAAACGGTTTGAAGGCGTGAAATCGCCATCCAAAAATGGGGGTAAAAATTTAATTTTTTAAATATCTCGAAAACGGTAAGAGATAAAGCAAAAGTTTAAATTGGCGATATTGCTCTTTTTTAAAGAGCTATCTATTGGTATACAATTTGTTCAAATTGTGTCAACAGGGGTGGCTGGGGGTTAAAATTTAGGGGTAAATTTTGCAAAAAGGGGGTGAAAATTAAACAATATAAAAATTTTTTGACGTAGATTTCAAATCTGTAAACAAAATTTTTATATTGTTTAATTTTCACCCCCTTCTTGCAAAATTAATCCCTAAATTTTAACCCCCAGCCACCCCTGTTGACACAATTTGAACAAATTGCATACCAATAGATAGCTCTTTAAAAAGGAGCAATATCGCCAATTTAAGCTTTTGCTCTATCTCTTACCGTTTTCGAGATATTTAAAAAAAAAATTTTTACCCCAATTTTTGGAGGGCGATTTCACCCCTTCAAACCGTTTTTCCGCCGATAAAGAAAAATACGGATCGCTTATTTTTTAGTGTTCTACAACATATCTAAGTTTCATCAAAATCGATAGGTCCGGCCTCGGGACGTTTACTTGTAAGTAAGGGCATCTCAGTGAAAGTGTTAATTTATGATTTTTTGTTAACTCTATAGTTGTTTGTTAACTCTAATGTAGTAGTTTGTTAAATGTTATAATTATTCAATCACGTGTTCAATTCAATCACACAACGATATTAATACGTCATCTTCGATGACAAAAAAACGAAATATTATATACCTACATTAATTAGAGTTTCTGTTGATTAAAATTTGATAAATAGTTGTAGGTATTTTGTTTCCCAAGTCAATAAATTTTAGTAAAAAAATATGTATAATCCTTTTATCACTACAGATTTTACCAATTTACAAGCATTATATAATTTTTTAGACATATCTGAATGAAAGATATCTGAATTGTAGATAATGTTTTAATTTTCACAGAAATTGAGAACCCCCCAAAATAAATTATTAGTCAAATTGTAAAATAAACTTTTATCAAATTACATAACTATTTGTATGAAGCAAAATTAAACAAATTAACTTACCTGAAATATTTTAAATGTATCATCAGGACAGCATTTTGGAAACAAACAAATTTATATTACAGTATTCTTTGCACATTATTCCAGAAGCCATTTTGACAATGCATATGAAAACAAAACACCAGTACACCACTATAACACTGTTTTTGCAACATATTTAAAGATTAATTTATCATACACGTTATAATTACATTAACTATATATCTTATCAAAAAATACTTTTGTTTAATTCAGCTAATTTGAAAACATAACTTTTAACCTTTAAGAATATTACTTATGTACGTATAAATAATACAGCAAGCAATCCAATAACAGATAATTTTAAAATACATAAAATCATATGCGCGCGCATGGGTTTTGCTATTTAGTGGTGTAAAAATAAACCAAAAACGTTGTAAAAATCCAAAGTTACACCTTTATTTGTGTAATATTAAAAAAAAAAACAGTAATTATATAAAAATACACCAATTTTTTCATATTACACAAATAATAGTGCATATTTTCAGAGCGAGGAGTAATTTTGCTCTAAATTTAAGTTATTTTACACGTTTTTGACCCTTTTTTCTTAGAGTGTAGTCTCGGAAGCAAAACATTTTTTAATGTGGAAACTATAATTACAAGTTAATTTCTAACTTTAAGTTAGAAATTTAATTATTTGCAGATTTCAACTGGTGATTATTTTTCCAAAATATCCTGTTCCTTAATATTCGACGTCAGCAAAAACTCTTTATAAAGTTAACTTCTGCAATTATTTTCAAGTTGAGCAAGTCGAGCAAGCAAGCTAAGCGTGAACAGTGTGTCAACACATAAAAAATATATCAACTGCAATTAAATTACCACACGCAGGGCCGTGGAGACAAATAACTGGCCCTGGGAAAAATTTTTTTTTTTTTTAAATTTCGGGATTTTTTTTTAAATTTTAACGGATCACTAAAATTGAAGAAGTCATAAATTAAGATTTTTTCAGCATAATGCACTCTATATTCAGGAGGTAGGTACTTGCAAAATTTAAAAATGGCGGATAAAATAATGAAAATATTATGTAAATGGGCATAAGCAACCATTAGGGGTAATATTTATTCGTTTATAAAAATTCAAATTATTAAAATATTTGACTTAATAATTTTCAGTTGTAACTTCTTAAAAAAAAAATTATTTATGATTTCATTATTTGATAACAATCACTTATTAAAAGTTTATATTACATATAAATGCAAATTATTAAGAAAAAAAATTATTAATTAATACTCTCAGTACAGTAATAAAAAGTGATATGTTTTTTTTTTTTTCATAAAAATTACTTATTCTAATTATATTCAATAAAATTTAAATTTATAATATTTTGCTCGCCAAACAATATCTAATAGTTTTTTAAAAGTCAAATATAAGCACATATAACATGTTTCTACTAAAGCCACATAGGTATGTATTTATGCAATATGCCAGTACGTAATATTAAATTTGAATAAAATTATAATAATCATTTCAAAAATTATTTTTTTTTGTAATTTATATGTCTATAATTTTTTTTGTTTCTTAGCTAATTTCATTGTTGATACACATTTATTTGTTTATTGATGAACAAATTATGTATATTTTCGTTTTGAGTACAGTAAAACTTGTAAATATAATATGTGAAAAACATCCCTGCCGCATCGTTCTACAAAACATAGCGAATTTCCGTTTAGCAAAATTAATTTTTCTCGGAAACCAGTTTGCCCAGAATAATAGTTCAAAAAAACCTTTTTATGTGATTTTTTTCTCCTCTTTCCAATAGTTGGCAAAAAACTTATTTTTATTTTCATAAAAATGCCCAAAAAACTATGTTTCGGGCATCGGAAATGCCTGGCTGAAGAATATGTATATATATGAATATATTTGTCTGTGCGATAATTCTATAACGTAGGAACGACGCATCTAATTTTTACGAAATTTGGCGAGAAGGTGACGAATTTGTTAGCCAGATACGTCCAATTTTTTAGAAACTAACATTTTGGACATTTTTCGCCGTCTTTAGTGGTTTTTTGTAAAAATTGGCTAGAATTCAAAAATTTTTTAAATTATTTTTATACTATCGAAGAGAACCTAAAAAATTACATAAGATAAGCTTTTAAAACATTGTTCTAAGTGAACTAGCTTCTGAAAAAAATTAAGAAACTTTCTGAATTTCTTTATGATAAATGTTTCGTTATTTTTGTCACAATACAGTAACAATATTTATATCTGTAATCTGTCAAAATAAAATCTAAATAAATTTTCAAGAACGCGACATCACCGATTTTGAAAATTTGTTCGCTATTAGAGAGCGAAACTATTTTAAAGGGATATAGGTTAAGTTATATGAGGTCTCTTAAGGTCCGGGGCCCTAAAAGCGCCAAAAATTAACTATCCAACCAATTTTGAAAATTTTTTCACTATTCGAGAGCTAAAATATTTTAGATGGATACAGGTTTTAGGTGAGATCAGCCAATGCCCAGTCTTTGGAAAGTTAAGTTATGCAGATACTACGACAGGGTTATTTATATGTAATATATTTGTTATTTCTTATGTTAGTTTTAAGTACACTCATGATTTTTTTTTCAGAGACCTATAATTTTTTAGCTTTCGAATAAATAACGAACTTATGTTAACGACAGTTTAATTTAACGAAAGTTAACAAGATAGTTCAAAATTTTTGAAATTAATTTAGAAATTGATCCACTGAACAATTTTTGGGGACAACCAATAATGAAATAAATTTAATTGTAACGTAGATTCAAGGACAAACTCTATAGAGAACCTGCGTGATCTTTGAGACACGACACTAGCGTTGATGGTGGCTATATTTAGCATTTTTTACGTGAGATAGTTTAATTTAAGTAGGCTAATTTGAATTTAAAAGTTTGCCATTTTTTATGAAAAATGTCAAATAGCAAATACAATTACTATAAAAAGCGATTTTCGAGGTCCTCAAGTGGGTGAAGTATGTGATTCTTGTTACAAAAAAGGAAAAAAAACTTGTGTCAAAATGGTCATATACAGGGTGTAACTAAATAAGTGTAAAACATTTAAGGAGGTGATTGATTCCTCATCGAAAAAAAAGATAGGATCTTTCATATAAAGAAATTTCATTGGAGCATCCCTTGTTAAGATACAGCCCCTTAAAGGGGGTACATAAAATTTGTATAACAATTTTTTTTACAAGCACTAAAAAAGTTACAATATTGAAATCAACCTGACGTTTTGTACTACCAAAAAGACACTTAGCCTGAAATTTATTTGGTTTATCCCATGGTTGTAAGGGGTGGAAAACGCAACCCCTAAAATTTATTTCCAATGTAACCTTTTGTCTTATTATTTGTTTACCATTTAAAAATTTATTTCCGATAGCCTGTTTCATTCTAAACAAAAAATGTCTCTTGGGTTTTTTACCCAAAATAAACCACTTCGCGGTTTTTTTTTTTTTTAATTAATTTTTTCATATTTATATATTTCTACTTTTATTTTATTTTTTTATATTTATTGGTTATTTATTATTATTATTTTTATATTTATTTAGGTATTTTTAACGAGGAAAATATTTTTTCCTAATCCTTTACTTATTTTTTATTATATTTATATTTCTGATTTCGTATATTTATATTTTCTAATTTTATGATATTTCTGATTTTTATGGTTATTTATTGTTTATGCTACTGAAGAGGACTACAAAAGTAGTCGAAACCGGTCTAGCAAATTTTTTATATTTTTTATTTTTTGTGGGTCCTTAAGGGGAAAATTTTATTATTATGTAGTTATATTATTGTAATTTTTATAATTTTACCGTACAAAAATTGGATATGTTCGCCTGTTACACGTCGATTGTAGTATGAGCACAGTAATTTTTATAGGAATTTTCTCTCCGTGTACTTTTAATTTTTTATTGAAAGTTTCCCCTAATTTTATAACTATATTCCATACAGATAAGTGAGTTTTCAAACTGACAAGCAATATTTTTAGACACAGTCGGTACTCACTAATTTCACTATTCCGTACAACAAAAAGTTGTAATATTTTTAATTACATATGTACGTAATTAAAAAATACATGAAACTAAAGTTAATTTAAAATTACAAACAAACTACATTTTATAATTACCTACCTGGTGGATTAACAATTGCCTGAATATACCTACACACACATAATAAACGGACATGTTCAAATGATGGCGAACAGTAGGTAAGTCAGGAATATTGAAAGGATCATTAGGGATAACATTGTGTCGCTATTAACGTATTTTATACACGCAAATAAAAAGAAACAACAAAAAAAACCAAACAGGGATAAATAGGTAAGTTTAAAAACAGAATGTTATGCGTGATTTACCGTGATGAATATATTCGTGCATGACTAACGATTATTCGTATCACTCCTCGCTCACTATTGGTAAGATTATATTTATTTTATATGTTTATTTCTCATACAGGTAGAGGGAGTTATTTGTGTACTGGTATCAGCGTAAGTCCAGTATATATTATGTTTATTGCAAAACTAAATAGTCAGTTTTTAAATTTCCGTATATTTTCTGACATTATGAACGTTCATTTGTTGACATATAATATCCGCAAAATTTAGTTAAATAAGTTGACGAAGAGATTTTTTTAGCAATGTATATAAGTCCATTTGTTATCACACTTCCATAGTTCCTGCATCTCTGGTATCTATGAACATGCAATTTTGTATGTACGTACAGTATGCTACAGGTGTGAATCTCAATTTTAAAATTCCGTACAAAGTAAAAGGTATACAAGTTTAGCTCCCCTTCTGTTATTACAGTGGATAATGGAGCGATGCGATGTGATCTATAATACATTGCATATTGTGTAGCAGACCTGTAGTATAACCATCGTACTATTACCTATATGTATTATGTTATTCGTCTATAACGTTTATAGAAATTATCACTATACTGAGAGTGTATTACCCATATTGCCAGCCAATACCTCTCCGTGGTAGCATCACAGACATGTGTGATAAGTGATTTGTATCAGCCTCTACTGTGATTTTGACAATCACACGTATGTATGTGGTGTGCTCGGACTCGAGACTGTTAATACGTAGCAAGAAAAAAACAAAAAAAACAAAATGGAAATTTTTACACTCAGAAAACGATCATATCTTGGGAAAAGTTTGAGATTTCATAGGCATCTGTAAGAGTTCTGTTCGATTCTCACGTCAATTTTTTTGCTATCTACTTCCAATCTTCCTCTCAACAATTTGCACCCAAAGAAAAAATAATATCAATAAAAACCATATTGATCCAATGTAAAACATTAACGAAAGTCTATACAGCATTCCGGAGCAACATGCGCCATGGAAAATGTCATATCCATATACAAATATTATTGTAATAACATTTAAACATTTTTATTGTAAAATATTTCTTTTAAATAAATTTATTAAAATAAGAAAAATTAAAAAAATTAAAAAAATTAAAAATACAAAAATGTGTTTTTATTTAATAAAAAAAAAAAAATAAAAATTAAAAATTAAAAAAAAATGTGTTTTTATTTAGAGGAAAACCTGTATAAACCTATTTTCAGATAAAAATATGATAAAATTATGAATCATGATACACAGTTCGCAGTGGTTCAGACTAGCAACGCCATCTTTTCATGGAATTTTAAATCTAGGTACAGAATTCGCGGTGGTTCCGACTAGCAACACCATCTTTTCATGGAATTTTGAATCTAGGTACAGAATTCGCGGTGGTTCCGACTAGCAACGCCATCTTTTCATGGAATTTTGAATCAAGGTACAGAGTTCACAGTGGTTCAGACCAGCAACGCCATCTAGACAACATAGCTTACCTATCTCCTCTAACAGTCGTTAAAAATCGGGAGGAGGGAGGAGGGCTCCAAATGCCCATATTCTTACTACTTATGTGCAACTCGTGCGGGATTGTCGATTGCCCTACTCAAGCGAATGAGCGCACGAACGTAGTGAGTGCGCTCAACTTCGCTTTCGTGGGCAATCGACAATTTCCCGCACTTATTGCACAATATACTATTCTCGCATAGTTAGCTACTTTTGCGCACAGTATTGTACTTTCGCGCACAGTTACTGTCGTTTGTTTTACAATGATATGAATACTGCTCTTTACACCCGCTATACACAACGCTCGAATATTGAACTTTAGAAGCGGGTGTTATACATATGAAAAAGCTATTTTTTAAGTTAATAATAGGTAAGTATGACAACATAATATTTTTGAATAAAATTTTATACATTATGCTTTATTTGCGGAATTCAAATGGATCACTTGAAATAATCAAATGGGTCACTAGTTTACAATATTATAAGTAACTGAAACTTGAAAGTTGCAAATATCTCTGTGTATATAAATCTAAATTAAATATTTTTAAAAATGTTTTGAAGGAATATATTTTTGTACACATATTATTTTGACTGATAATAATTTTTTCTTGAACGAAAAGGGGATGGTTAAAAGAGTGTTAAATATCACATGTATGTAAATTTTTACGTATAAATAATATTTGAAAAGCAGGATGTATAGGGGCAGACAGAGCAAACATAACAGCATACCATAAGAAATGAGAACATATCTGGTGACAACGATATATTTAGTTGTATGAGAAATGTGTTTTAAATTTCTTATTTTTAATAATATACTATTTTTATATCGTGTGATTATAAAATTTGTTACCAAAAAAAAAAATTGACGAGAAATGCACAAGTCATTTTATTTATGAACTAAAACAATAGATGATAGAAATCGCGATTAGCGAATTAGTAGTACTTGAGGTATTAGAATAGAAAATGACCTGAAAACGCAGTGTAATTTTAAAAAAAAATTCATCGCGATTAGAAACAAATTCATTTGTTTGGAACTTCCATGTATTTTTTAGAACTACATCTGATTTCTATAATTATTAATAATTTTTTTAAAGATTTGGGAGACAGTTTTAAGAATCGAAGTACAAAATTCCTTCGACAATGATTAATTTCAAATCCATTTACTCTTCTGATATGTGATCTCGTTAACATTTCATCAACTCTTTTACGAATTCTACGTCTTCAGGAAAAACAGATCCAAATAACTACAAAATTCAAATATTTCGTTCAATGAGTATTTAGCTACAGTCTGTGATGGGGAATTAATGATAGGAAATTGTTATGAAATAGGCTGGACACACTGTTTTTAATTTTGAAGCTTCTAATCGAATTTTCCCCGAAAATATAGACTACTGCATTGTAACCGAAGGTTATTGGGTCAGGGTGATGATGGATTTAAAATCCAATTCACAAACCCTATATATATCCAGATATCTTTGAACTCCCAAAATTATGGAACTAAAAAATAATTAGTTTTAATTTAGCTATAGTAACGCAGCAACTTGTTTCTTGAATATAGATTATAAAACCTGGGAACGTGTGTTAGTCGCATTAGAAACTTGCCTCATGGATTTCTACTAATTTTTTCGTAAGTTTGAAACTAAACTCTACTGCCCACTTTTATGACTGTTACAAAATTAAATCGTTCTGTTTCTGTGATGAGCAACAAGGATATGACAATTTTATCCCTTCCAGCAAAGGATAACCACATAAAAATCAGTCTATATATGACTTTGGGTTATTTTACTATATATTGTGTAATATAACATGTGACATAAATGTGTAGTAGATATATGTTCTAAAGATTACTTATTTACTTTTAAGTCAGAGGGTGTCATGGAAATAGTGCGACCCTAGATTTGACCTTATTCCTTATTTTCAATTTAGTCGTAATATATTTTCTGATGTGTTTGTTAGTATATGTGTGTAGAATTTAGACAGTTATGTTAGACATACAGGTTTGTAACAGGAATATTTTTAAATATTTTTTTGATTTTGGATAGTAATAAAAATATTTAGAGGAAAGAAGAACAGTTATATTAAGTTTCTGCAAAAACGAACATTCATTTAGGATCAATATCAAACAAGGAAACCGTATAATTCGTGCTGTGGCTATCTATATTTTCGTTTGTATACCCAGATGAATTATTAAAATCAAATTTGAGTAGTCCATTTCTAAAAAATATATTTGGCTCTATCAGGAAAAGGATTTTTCCCAAGACCTTTTAATGTCTAACTCACTTTTACCTAGACTTTTTAAAGCACTTAATGTACCGACACTTTGCAAACCTTTTTAACACTTTGTAAAAGTACAAATGATAAATCTTTAAACTTTTTTTTTTTATGTACACTAGCGGAAAAAATTAAAGGCTAAAAAAGAAATCCCAAATGTTTAGCGATTTTTCAAATGGCTATATCTTGTGAAAAATGATCGTATCGAAGTCGTAAGCAAAGTAATTTAAAGCTGGAAGTTTCTGATTTCGAGATCTTGCGATAAAAAATTTTTCAAAGCAACGTGTATCGCGCAATCCTAGTAAATACACTGAAAAAAAAAAAAATTTTTCGAAAATTTTTAGGTTTCTTTTTTTGGTCCACGGACTTGGAAAAAATTTTTCCGACCTAACCACCATATGAATAGGATAGCTGGTTCACTCAGCTTTAATTTGCTTTTTTTAGACCTTTATACGACCACTTCTCGCTGAGATATCGGACTTTGAGTGGAAAAGGATCATTTCGTCTTTGACCATCGATATCTCAGCAACCAAAGACCACACAGAAAATTGGAGATGGGTTTTAAAAACTCGCATAAATTCTCTACAAGAATTAGCCATTATTTTTCCAGAAAAAATTTTTTTTGCATACACTACATGAATTTGAAAAATCAAGAAAAAAAGAGCTTTTGGTGGCTTTTTCGAAAATCAAGCGCTGAATTAAAAATATCGAGCAAACGATTAATGTTAAGTGTGCCTTTTACAGGTTAATATATCCACAAAAACCCCACCGAGTTTCAATTTAATCCATTCAGCAGTTTTTTTGTTTCATTCGATTGAATTTTTGAAAAAATTAAAGGATCATTTTGTTGCTTTGAAAATTTTTTTATAGCAAGATCTCGAAATTAGAAACTTCCAGCTTTAAATTGCTTTGCTTACCACTCCGATACGACCATTTTTCACAAAGATATAGCCATTCGAAAAATCGCTAAACATTTGGAATTTTTTTTTGATCCGTTATTTTTTTCCGCTATTGTATTATTTCATTGCACACTGCGTTGACTTTACATATTACATGTAACAAAAAAAAAAATGGGGCATTTTACCCGAAATTACTCTAAATACCCTCAAAAATTTGGTATGGAGCTAGAAAGGTATTGATAACCTAAAATTAAAACCCTGATCGATTAGAAAAAAATTTAAGATACATACTTTCCGGTATTGAACAGTAAAGATGTACAGTTTTTCCCACGTACTCCATCGTAAGGGATATCTTCAGAAAAGACTTTGAAGACGTTGAGGCTTCTTTTACCACTTTTAATTTTTAAGTTGTGTTTGTCAAGTATCAATAGATGCAATAACTGTTTCGGTTGATTTGGCCTGATAGCTTTATGAGATATACACATCAAAGTAATTACGTAATAGACTATCGTAATAACAAATAGAGTGAATAAATAGGTACAAAGGTAATTAAATTTTCTTGATTTAATCCCGGAAAATTTCGAAAAACTGCAGCTAAGGAAATCTTACCATAGACGTGTTTTTGCATGATTCTCGTCAGATTTTCTAAAATTCGTTTTTATTTTAACAACTCTTTGTCTACAATTAATTATATTTTTTTTATTAATTGAGATTTATTAGAGTTGAGCGGTCCCAAGGGCCTTAATTAATTAAATCTAAATATAACAGTAGAATTTAAATCTGTGACTCTTCCTGCTGCATTCCATGGCGATATAACGAATGCAATTCATAAACAAAGCACATAACCCGGTCCTGTACCAGCATATTCATATCTGTAGTGGAATTCTTCAAGTCAGTCTGTAAATTTGTGTGAGGTTTTTCAATGGTACTGACTTCTTTGAATGGTATTAAAATATAAAGAAGAGGTTCGTTCGTTCGTTCGTCAATCGTTATGAGGCTGCATAACTCATAATTCATATGGCTTGTACTGATTGGTTTGTCGACGTATGTTCTCAAAAAGATACAGATTAGTTATAATACCCTCTCAATACCATAGTATTCAAAGTTATTTGTAGAATCTCGTTTACGTTTTTGTTGTTTTATTAATTTTATTTTATTTCATTTTGTTAATCTGATGCGTCTAACAAATTTCACATTTTGATAAATGTATAGCTACAAAATGGTTTTATTTTATTTTTTTAATTTATCTAAAAAACTAAAATATTTTTTTATTGGTATCAATAAGAAGTTTAGTGGAATGTTTTTATGTTAAAATTCAATATACGTAGGTATATAATAATTTATTGTGAAATAATATAAAATTACTTTTAGCGAATTTACAAAAGAAACTCGAGAGTTTGCACTTAAGGTGTAATAAAAATTTGTTTTGAACTTCCTAGGACCTGAAAATGATATTCATTAAAATGTATATATACCGTAACTTCACATAACTTTACCCATTGAACATAACTTTGCCATACCATCAATGAGTCAATATTACAAATAAGGAGGTTTAGCTTATAGATAGCTAATGGAAATAGATATCTAAAGATAGAAAATTTAGCCAAATTCAAACACTTTCCAAAATTTTTACACTATTATAAAGTGTAGAAAAAATCATTTAAGATGAGTTTTTGAAACACTCTACTTGATGTCCGAAAAGAAATTTAAAATTTTTGTTACACCATCACAAAGAGAGGACAAAATCACATACAATAGGTTTTTGAACAATTATTCGCCTAACACTACAGAAGTAGGGTTCATCAAAATCTAGGGCTTGGAGGAAGCAATACTAGTAAAAGAGGTAAATAAATGCCATTAAACAAAATTTTTTAAATCCCCTAAAAATACTTCTAAACATTTTCTCCCGCTGAAAAGCTCCAGTGTAATTATTTTACGCCCAAAATTAGGGGGAAAATCCTCAGGTTGGTAACCCTGATAGAATCTACAGAAACTGTTTTCACCATGATATGCAGGATGCTTTGATTAAAGTATTATATTGTAATTTTATCGAAAATAATTTAGGTTACGAATGTCAATCATTCAGAATTATATAAAGTGACAAGAACAAACTCCTTTTAAGAAGATTTAACAAAAAACTGTGACGAAGACAAATTTCAAATAATCCTAAAAAGGGCCTAATTTTGATTCCAGTACCTATATAGATACTTTTATGTGAGATATGAGTTGAAATAGAATTTGATACTGAATATACAATGCTACATGCGACCAAAGTATTCAAATTGCGGATTTCGTGACCAAAAAACCAGAATTTAAAGCTTATAATAGTTTGTCAACTTACAAGTTCTTTAGTTGGTACGAAAAGGATTAAAAAATTGTGTATTATTGACAATAGGTATTTGATTCGAAATCTAGGAAGGAAGTAAACATCTAGCAACTAAATTTTCAAGATCGTCGAGAGAAATGGCCAGCCCTGGGAATAAATTAACTTTTTTAAAGACTCCACCCTCCACTAAAAAAAGGACGTGCAAAAAAAAACCTTTCTGATACATTTTTGGGGCCCCTCTTTAAGCGTGGGCCCCGAGGCTGCCTCCCTCTCGTCGAAATTTTAACAAGAAAATTGACAAATTAAAAATTAAATTTAAAAACATAATAAGTGTGTATGCAAAATTTAAAAAATTGCATTAATATTAAAAAAATACCTATTCTAAGGCTACCTGCACATATCTATACTGAAAAATGAAATGGACGCTAAAATGTGAAAATGTGAAAGTTGCTATAACTCGTTAATTAACGAATTTTGGAGAAAAACGTGAACACTGCTTGGTCCGTTACAGTTTAAAATGTTGCTTGCAATAAAAATCTCAATTTCGATAAAAGTGTCGCTTACGATAAATCGGCGGTAATGGCTCGATATAGCCTCTAATATATTATATCCAACTTTTTTGACAATGTATGAATTATTGTAATTAATATTATAAGTGTGTGGGCTGCCTAGCACCATTTAAATTTGAAAAATTATAATTACGAAATAGTAATATATGCGTGTCCTGACTCACACTTGACGAATTGTGTTTTTATTTTATAATTTATTACTTATTCTTGTAAAATTACATGTTGTTTCGTTAGCTTGATATGATATGAAAATTTACATACCTTATAGATAACAGAAGACAACATTTTTAGAATAATTTTAGAATATGCTTTCGGTTATTCGCTCATTTAACGAACTATTTTAATATCTTGTCAAAAACCATATTAACTGTAAAAGTAAAACTAGACATAATTATTAGAGATTTTTCACAGAGATTTTTTAAAATGAACTTTTTAAAATTCTAACATTTGATCTTTTAATATTTTCATTCTACGAAATCTGTTGAGAGATTAAATTTTGCTAACAAATTTTTAATAGGCACCAGAGATGAAGCAATTACATGTGGACTCATAAAACCAAGATACTTTGTGAGAAATAACTTTTCATACATAACAAAATAGAAGTAAAAATTTAATATTTCATAGGGGAATATAGAATAAATAGGTACGAAAATATAAGCTCTCTTATCACTTATAGGTATGACTCAACTTTTAAATGCTTGTAGTGTTAGTAGTAAAAGTAGTGTTAAAAATTTAGCTCTCCTGAAACTAATCCTGAACTGAAAAATGAATTTTTATCGCCATTATTAGACGCAGACGCTATAAATAATTATGCTGCTCTATCCCGGTACTGATCCGTTTTCAATGCTCTCCTTTTCATGGCTTTGATAGTTTCACCAAACCAAATTATTCTAGATCAGTGTTTTTCAACCTTTTTCAAAAAATTTTGAGTCCCCCTACCCTCCCCTATTACTAACTTTTATTTTTTTTATGTTGTAGGTAAATATTCGAATCCGTTCATCATTATTGATTATTTTCATAGTTTGGTATCGATTAAATACGTAATTAAGGACTTGAAACATACATATTTTTACATCGACATCGAAGTTGACGACTTATAGTAGTTTCTGAACGCGCGCTTGGTGTAAAAAGTGACACGCGTACGTGCCACAGTCGTTGCCGTTTAACACTTCCAAGCGTAATCCATTTGAATTCTTTGAATTGTGAACTGCCTTGTTGTTTGTTTGGTGGTTGCTCACTGTATTTTAATGTCTAGTATTCAAAATTCTGTGTTCATTGTAATTATTGAAAATGGATACGTTTCTGGAAACATATGCACAACTGCCAATTTCAAGTTCGAATGAAAGTAATAAAACAAAACCAAAGAAAAAGTGTCTATATGACGACAATTATTTAAAATTCGGATTTACTGTTATTGAAAGTATAAGACGCAATTTTGAAACTTTATCGCGCGAAAGTATGAAACTATCACATTAATGTAGCCATCAATTAACTTAAATATAATACGGGTATATTGAACTAGAGTGGTTTTATTTTTAAAAAAACTGCGACCCCCTTAAAAAGGCAACCCCTGGGGGGTCTTCCAATGCAAAACTTTCCATGCAAGTCACTCATTTACCATGCAATTAACGTGACCAAACCAAATAAGATATTTTCGCTGGAGCATACGTCAATGATGTCTCTATGGTAATTTACGACCATAATCCTTAGCACTTGTATGGTATATGGGTATGTGATTGATTCTGGATATATTTGCCGATCGTTGTTGATAATCAATTTCTAAAACTTCTAATTTGATATATGGTTATACTAGTTCTGGACTCTGGTCGGTTTCGAACTCACCATCCATTAAACAAGAGTGGTACTGTTAACCACTGAGCCAACTCGAAGTTACAAATGATTACTATATTACTATATTAAGGTTTTCCTAAAAAATGTTAAGTGCACGTACCTCATTACTCACATTACTCACCAGTGGCGTAATTACAATAGAGCAAGTGGAGGGGTTCATGGTAAAAAAGGGAGTAAGAGGGAAAAATAATATGGGGGACGAACACGAAAAAATGGGAAAGAAAAGAAAATAATTTTGAAGAGGCGCAAAAAATGTAGTTACATCACTGCTACTGATAGTCAAATTGCTTGAAAAAGTGCTATTTCCCCTAACATATCCAAGTCATATTCACACAGTTTGGAGCACTTATACATAATTATTAGCTTCATAAATATGTACATGTTCATTCATGTGTATGTATTTGTTCATGAGTATGTGATGTGGTATGAGAGTATAGATCATTTGAGTGACATGTTTCCCGATGTCATCATCACAGGTGTAACAATGTAATAAGATTAATTATTAACTACAGAGCTGTTTAATTTAATTATACAAACAGGTAGTGTAGTTTATTAGTGTAAGATTGTAATTATGTACTCTACAGCACAATGTAACGCACTGGACACTAAACTAAATTAAACGGTGTACATACACAGGTAGGTATTCACATAGAGAAGTAAATTATGTACTCTCTAGGTTGTATACAATAAATTATTTTAAAATAATGTATTTATAATTTTTTTTCTTTTCTTTTTTGTCCCTTGTTATAATAATAAATTTTAAATATGTAAATGCTGGATAAATATAATCATGTAAATATAATTTCGAATATGTAAATCCATTGAAATTGTATGTACTTTTTTTGGAGTAACATTTGCCGGAAATTCATTGATCTATTAGTGGCCAAGTTGAAGTTTTTGGGAGCTGAGAGTAAACTCCAAAAAACGTTTTATTGTTCTGGTATAAAAATTCTTTAACACCACTCTCAGTAATACCTTAAAGTTTTACATCTATAGGATTTATTGGTAGAAAATAAGTTTTACATCTATAGGATTTATTGGTAGATAGGCGTCTTTGGAAAGGGCATAGCCGGGTAAGATAGGGAAAACGGCCCTTGACGCAAAATTGATTGTTTTTATAGAAAATAATACTTCTTCGCCCCAGATACATTCCTGCCAAATTTCAACCCTCCAAGGTTAATAGTTTATGAATACACAAACAGACAAAAATTTTCAAAAAAAATTTTTTTTGACGAAATTACTAAACCGATTTATTTGAGTTTAATATATATTGTGTACCCACCTTAGACGAAGTAATGAAAAATTTACGTTAATCCCCTAAAAAAATTAACGTTATATCCCTTTATTATACTAATATTTTTAAATTTTTAAATTTAAGAAATTTTTTTTTTTGGCACTTAGGCTTTAGCGACACCCACTATTTTTTGTTCAATAATTTGCCTCTTAGTACTCTATAACATATATTTTTATGGAAAAATTTTAGTTGGTAGAACATAGTAATATTTCAATACAAATGCATGCCATGTTCGGTATTACATATATTACTTATGTATAAAAAGGACTATAAGGTAAAATATCTACCCTATTTCTAAAATAATATAATTACATACGTTCATAACTACGATAAACTAGTTTAAATTTACAAAAGTCCAACACTATCTGCCGTTTGTCTTTTTTTATCAATAAAAGAAAATAGACATTGATTTCTCTTTTGTTATAGTTTTTTCCTTTGTAAGACGTCAAGTGAAACTTTGTCAGCTCATACACCACGTCTTACGATGTCAACAGTTTCATACAAAGTTGATTAGCTGTCAAAATAGTATACCAGTTGGTCATTTCGTTATAATTCCCTATGACCCGTCATCGTGTTAACAAAATAAGACAGACGGCAGATAAAGCTAGACGTTTGTCTAAGCTTGTTTGTCGTAGTTATGAACGTATGTAATTTTATTACAGAAAAAATCAACTTTCTGCACTTCCTTAAGAAGTGCAACAAAAACATCAAGTGAGAGGGACGAGCTACATATTGCGTACAATTGTACACTACTTTCTTCAAGTTAGTTATATGTACATGCAATAACTACAACAGGTTTTAGCCGGATTGTTGTTGTTACTATACATTGTGGAAGTTTTTGTTCCGTTTTATTAAGTTAATGTTTATTATTATTAAAGCAATATAACATTTAAGACGTATTATTGTTATTATTAGTATCTTTATTCGAATAAAGTTTCTAAAACTTATAATTTTTGTTGAGTTAGATATGATTTTAATTAGTAAGTATGCTGAGATAATTTTATTGATTTCATTCAAATATTCAGATTCATGGTAAAATTAACCTTGAAAATTATTTTTTAGCAAGTTAAAACATATTTTTTATAACAACACAAAATATATATTTTTTTAGACCGTCACAGGAACTCCAAGAACCGCAACTTAGGGGGGAAGAGAACATTTTATTGCACTGCTTAGAGTTCTAGTGTGTTTTAGAAATAAGGCAGATGCTTTACTTTATGGTCCTTTTTATACATAAGTAATATATGTAGTACCGAACATGGCATGCATTTGTATTGAAATATTACTATGTTCTACCAACTAAAATTTTTCCATAAAAATATATGTTATAGAGTACTAAGAGACAAATTATTGAACAAAAAATGGTGGGTGTCGCTAAAGCGTAAGTGCCAAAAAAAAAATTTTCTTAAAATTAAAAATTTAAAAAAATTAGTATAATAAAGGGATATAACGTTAATTTTTTTTTTATTACTTCGCCTAAGGTGGGTACACAATATATATTAAACTCAAATAAATCGGCTCAGTAATTTCGTCAAAAAAAATTTCTTTTGAAAATTTTTGTCTGTTTGTGTATTCATAAACTATTAGCCTCGGAGGGTTGAAATTTGGCAGGAATGTATCTGGGACTAAGAAGTATGATTTCCTATAAAAACAATCAATTTTGCGTCAAGGGCCGTTTTCCCTATCTTACCCGGCTATGTCCTTTACTCGCCCCTTCACACAATTTCGCTCTGAGAGAGATTCCTCCAACTGAATAATGCCATGTGTTATAGTAAAAGATCAATAAATAAAATCCTGCAGGTATTAAAAAGTAAAAACTGTTTGGTATTGGAATATTGTTTCTTTAAATTATAATATTTTCTTTGATTTAAAAGAAGAATTTTAATTAAGGATTGTAAATTTACCGACTTTTTCATTTACCGGTAATTCGGTAATTTTTTTTAGCAAAACCGGTTTACCGGTAATTTACCGGTATTTTTTAAAGCACAGAAAATATGAGAATAAATATTAAAAAAAAGAAAAAAAACCTAAAATTATTTTATTAAGATCATTATATACAGTATTTGAACGTGTACTTATGATTACAAAAATTTTGGAAAGTCAAACAGTCGTTTTCGGTAATTTTATCTGTTTGATTTCCGACAACTTTGTAGGTACCCTACAGCTTCCTTCATAGAAATATACCGCCCATTATTATTGTTTATTGAAAAAATAATTTTACATTTTGTTAAGTAATCATAAAATATGAATCAATTATATATACTACGGTACTTGTAATAAAAATTTACTTACCTCTTCTTACAATGTAATCATTTAACGTAATGTTTAATTATTTTGGAAAATATACAGCTGATTTGAATAATATTATGTAAGTAAATACGAAAAGGACGTTTTACTGTATTCATATGCATTTTAAAATTGACCATTGCATTGTGCGATTTTATTGTATCATAGCCTAGTATATTATGTATACACACACAGTAAGGGGTAATTTGATTGTGTACATTTACGTTCAATAAATTGAATCATTCTTCTATGAAAAAAATTAACTTATAAAAATCTTCAAACAAATTATTTTTAATTTACCGAATTACCGGTAAAAAATCAGCAATTTACCGATAAAAATTTTATGGAATTTTTAATAATTTACCGGTAAACCGGTTTACCGGTTTACCGGTATTACAATCCCTATTTTTAATCTTCTCACATAGAAATAGTTTTAAGAGTATATAATATTATTCGCTATGTAATGAAAAAAAAAGTTAACGAAAACACTTTTTTTGAGCTCGAGGAACTTAATTAATCAATTAATAAATTAATCAACTAATGTCAGAAAGAATTAAGGGATAAGTTTTTCTAATAAATCTAGAAAAGAGTTAACAGAAGAAAATATTGTTAAAGAAAATTTTGTCTTTATGTCCACCACTAAACAAATTCTGTAATAAAATTCAATTTACGTCACCAATATCGGTTATTAATGTTTGATTAAATTTTTTTTTTTCCTTGGAAATTGTGCGAGATACGGAGTCTTTACAAGATTTAAAAATGAAGATAATGAATAAGTCTTAACCTTTTAACGTCTAACCCACTTTTACATAGTTTTATTTAAGCAATTAATGTATATTTTGTAATTATTTTACACTTTGTAAAAGTAAAAATGATAAATCTTTAAACTATGATTTTGTTATTGATTTTACAGGCAACAGAAAAAGAGAATGGTGCGTCTTCTCCAAAATTATCCAAATATTCTAAATTCCCTCAAATAATCGGGATAAAAAAGTTAAAATTCTGCGCATATACCTACTTCTTATTTTAATACTATAGTGATTTTATCAAAAATCCCAGTTTTGTATCGGTTGTAGAAGTAGTTTACCAATTAATTTAACTTGCGACGGAAGAATTCCTTTATTAACCCCAATTATGGTCCTTTCGACAGGCTTTCCAAAATTTTAACTGTGAAACTATAAAATAATGAATAATTTGTAAAAATTATTATTTTGTCAACAGAAAAAAAATTGAATACAAAGAGGAAGAACAATGCCATTATTTATGTAGCAGATATAAGTTCCATTTTTTTGAATATGTTTCATTCATATAGTAGGTATATACCATTCATAAATTTCCATTAAAAAAGTACCGAAATTGATAATTAAAACAGCGGAAAAAAGTAGAAAATATATATATCCCGACATTAGAGTTCTATAAATTAATTTCTTTTTTTGTTTTGTTTATTCAAGTTATATGAGAATAAAATCTTAATTGAAAAATGCCGGTGCACCTATTTTAAATGTGTTTCAAATATATTAACAACAAACCGTATTCTTAATTTCTTTTAAATATTTGTTAATTAAAACGCAAGAGATCAAATCAATTCAAAGCCACCAACCACAAACCAAACTATTAATTGTAATACTACGTTGTACACGATCCACAAGTGTACGTATGTAAAAATGGACGTTATCTCAAATCTTTCACAATTTTACCTTCATTTCATTGTGTGTACAAATATTATTTAGGAATTTTTCAACACTTGGCTGAATAATTTGTAATTATTTATTGTACAATTTTTTTTTTCTACGTTAAAATTTTTGATAATTTCAACAATGAATAGAAACAAGAAGAGGGCCTGCATTATTATGGTGCGCTACGGAAATAGTCTAATAACACATTCGAAAATACGTAATTCGAAGATTAACATTATAGGTACCGAATAAATAAATATTTTACTTTCAGCGATGGATAACATACATAAGTACACTACTTGATGATAATGGCGCGGAGTATACAGTGACTTACAAAGAAAAATAATAGGTAGATGAAAAAATGTAAAGCGGTTTTAAGGGATGCTAAGGATTCTCAGTACATTTTTAAAATGCAATGCCATTGATGAAATGACATGTCCGTAAAGTTAGCCCTGCCATTTTGTCATTTTCAAACAAAAAAGGTTATGCGCTGCATTGTGCTAGACATGCGCTACCATGTGCCGTAAATAAAAAAGATGAATTTTGAAAATTGCGATTTTTACAGCCAAAAATTAATTTTGGCTCTAAAAATTGCTTTTAGCTCTAAAAATCGCAGTTTTCAAAATTCATCTTTTTTATTTACGGCACATGGTAGCGCATGTCTAGCACAATGCAGCGCATAACCTTTTTTGTTTGAAAATGACAAAATGACGGGGCTAACTTTACACCCAAAATAGGTTTTTGGCTCTAAAAATCACAATTTTCAAAATTGATTTTTTTTAGTTACGGCACATGGTAGCACATGTCTAGCACAATGCAGCACAACCTTTTTTACTTGAAAAAGACAAAATAGCAGGGCTAAGTTTACACCCAAAATTGTTTTTGGCTCTAAAAATCGCAGTTTTCAAAATTGACTTTTTTTATTTACAACACATGGTAGCACGTGTCTAGCACAATGCAGCACAACCTTTTTTGTTTGAAAATGACAAAATGGCAGCGCTAACTTTACGGACATTGAAATGACACTCTTCCAACATCTTTATTATCTTTTTTTAAATGACTATTTTCCATGACTAAGAATTGTAATCTATAAGTATTATTAAAATCTTTCTAGGTGTTCGCCTATCATCAGAATATAGTTTTCGATCTAGACTTACAGGATTTACAACTAAAACGATTTTTTAGAAATAATGATTTCTGAATTTTATTCCTTACATTAACTTGAAAAAATAAGTAAACGTTATCAAATTTAATGACACTCGAATTGGAATCATTAAAATTAAAAAATATTCTGACCAGGTCACTTGTTTTTCAGCCTAAGGTACACGAATTTAATTTCGGTTTCGATTGTAGTTACGGTTATTTTTTTTTGAAATCTAAACCAAAATAGACATAAAAGCTTCTGTCGGTTACTATTAGAACAATGTGGGAATTCATGTAGTTTTGTGGGACAAATAGCTAAAAAAAACATATCAAAATTTTGAAGTAAAAACTTCTGTAGAGACACTTACCCTTTATTTGGGACACTTATCCTTTACTCTCCATACAAACTTTCGTCCCTTATTTTACCTCCTTAGAGGATGAAATTCCAAAAGTGTCGATATAACTGACTTTTATTTCTAAACAGAAGACTAAACATCAAGTTCCATATTTTCAATTTTAAAAATGACAAACTTCTATACAAATTTTCATCCCGTCTTTAACCCCCTTAGGAGAAGAATTTTCAGAAATCCTTCCTTAGTGCTCACTTTTTGATAGGTATAAAGAACTCCTGTGCAAAATTTCATGCTTCTAGAATCTAGACCTACAGGTTGAGGTTGCGTTATCTGTCAGTCAGTCAGTCTTAGAGATTTATTTAGTAGATATCACACTCTAGGTGTGCAAATTTCCTCTGCTGCCACTGTACTCACATATTTTGTACATACTGTACATATACAAGATAGTCTGATATCGCTGAGAATATGTTTAACAAACAAACTAACTTAAACAAATTATTCTGATCTTACTGTTCAGATATGAATCTTTCTTTTCAAACAGTAATCTTTTCTCTCACCTGTTTATTTGTTTTTTTTCCTCTCTGTGTTCTGTTTTGTTATTTCGTTTCTTCTTCTTTTTTATTTGAATATATTTATATTCGTATATAGGTATACTTATATATGTATAAATTTAAACTTGCATAGAATGCGATGATCAGAGGCAACTTAGATCTTTTATAAATAATATCTTGTTTTTAATGGTGCTCATTTTTTATTTTTAAGAGAAAAAAAAGTGACACGAAAAAGATAGTAACGTATATTTTATATCTTCGGCTCTACACAATGTATTTCATCATCTCACGTGTTCTGTGCTAGAGCTGTACAGAAATGTAAGACGATTTAAGGTTAGGACTGTTTTTCTCATGGTGGGTGACGTCATTATAGAGTTATAAAATTGTTTTAATAGGATTAAAATTTCTCATCCATTTATGCTAATTAAAAAAAAAGTGAGCAAAAGAAAAAAATTAAGGCATGCATTTCATTCAAATTTTAATGTTTAATCTTAATTAAAAATTTTATGGGTCTTAAATTTGTGGTTTATCAAAAATGTAAGAGAACGAAATTCTATTATATACGTTAAAATATAAAGAAATAACTTTAATATTTGATACGAAAACTGTGAAGTAATTTTTTACAGCAAACAAAGTAAGAAATGAATTTATTAACATAGTTGCTCTGAGATAATCTCTGAGGTACAAAAGTATATCTCAAAAAAATTTTCCTTTATCAAAAATTAAATAATGTATTAATAAGTACCTATTCTGCAGTGATTATATTTGTATATAATTTGTTTTTTTTTTTTAATTTCCTCGCGCTTAGGTTGTAGCAATATAAAAAAATTGTCGAAAAAGCGTTGTAAAAACATTGTAAAATGATGTTTATAAATTATATTTAAAAAACGGCGTGGTAAATAATTTTTATTTCTTATTAAATATGGTTTGTAACTTTGTATTTTATAACATATTAAATTTTTATGAAATTCCTTTGACACGTTTTCATTTTATTAAAAAAAAAAATTCTCAAAATTTCTCAAAATCGTTTTTCTCAAAATTGGAGTGGCCAATTTTTTTTTTTCGGTAAGGGCTCGTATTATTGTTATTGAATTAAATAAATATCTAGAGAAGTTTCGTTAAAATCCTATGATAAAATCGTTTTATCGACCAACTGCCTTAAATAACAAATTGAAACACAAGCGGATTTTGACGATGAAATTAATAGTTGATGATAACTGTTAAAAGCTGAGAAAAAATAGAACACAAACCTAAAAAATTCAGAGAAAAAAAGCTACATGGAACTATCATCAAAAATTGTTAGGAATAATAAATAAATACTTATTTACCATAATATGAAGTATCGATTGTTCATTCAGCAACAGCAAGATGCTTTTTAGACCTGTACAGAAATCTGTGAAAGCTATGTTTGATAAAGTATCCACTTACAAAAAATTTAGTGACCCATTGAAAACACTGATTTTTATTAATAGAAATCATAATCAATCAATAGGACACATTTGCTATATCTTTCATTACAATTTCAATAACGCTAGTTGACAAAAGGTTGTGTTTTTGTCTTGTCTTTTTTTTGGAGAGGGGATGGTTTACGTTGAAACCTGATGAGTACTATTACCCTTTCTTTTTAAAGTTTAGTTTTGGTTCACTCGATCATACACGGAGAGAAAATTCCTATAGAAATTACTGTGCTCAGCACTACAATCGACGTGTAAAAGACGAACATATTCAATTCTGTAAGGTAAAAATATAAAAATTATAATTAATCATAGAAAATTTAAAGGATAGAATGTTCTTTCCGTAATATTATCTCCGTAAAATTTGTAAAACAGCACAGTAAAAAGTACCATTGCTGACAAAAAAATAATTTTTAATTGTTTTTATTAAAAAAATTACCATGCTATTAACAGAAAGAAGGTTGGTTGTGTTGGGAACGCTGTTGAAATATAACTCACTCAAAGCGAGTTACATGCGAACCATAGGTGTGGCCTGTGAAAGACCAACTTGGTCGTACGGGTCGCAGCAAGCACCTTGATTTATTAGACTGTGTTAGAAGTAGCTAGCAGTCAGTTTCTCTTTGACTCTCTCAGGACGATGTCAGCGTTTAATTCATCTTTTTGTTATTTCACTATTTTTAGTATTAATTAGAATATATTGTTGGCAATCATTTTTGTATGCATGTTTTTACAGGTACAGCGCAACCAACATAAGGTCGCGAGTCAGATGCGCAAATGAAAGAGTACGACAACAAGAATTAAACTATAATATATATGCATAAGAGTGTGATAAAAGTTGTGTTAACACCACATTAAAGGGCATAGCCGGGTAAGATAGGGAAAACGGCCCTTGACGCAAAATTGATTGTTTTTATAGGAAATAATACTTCTTAGCCCCAGACACATTCCTGCCAAATTTCAACCCTCCGAGGCTAATAGTTTATGAATACACAAATAGACAAAAATTTTCAAAAAAAATTTTTTTGACGAAATTACTGAGCCGATTTATTTGAGTTTAATATATATTGTGTACCCACCTTAGGCGAAGTAATAAAAAAAAAATTAACGTTATATCCCTTTATTATACTAATTTTTTTAAATTTTTAAATTTAAGAAAATTTTTTTTTGGTACTTAGGTGTTAGCGACACCCACCATTTTTTGTTCAATAATTTATCTCTTAGTACTCTATAACATATATTTTTATGGAAAGATTTTAGTTGGTAGAACATAGTAATATTTCAATACAAATGCATGCCATGTTCGGTACTATATATATTACTTATGTATAAAAAGGACTATAAAGTAAAATATCTACCCTATTTCTAAAATAATATAATTACATACGTTCATAACTACGGTAAACTAGTTTAAATTTACAAAAGTCCAACACTATCTGCCGTTTGTCTTTTTTTATGAATAAAACAAAATAGACATTGATTGCTCTTTTGTTAGAGTTTTTCCTTTGTAAGACGTCAAGTAAAACTTTGTTAGCTCATACACCACGTCTTACGATGTCAACAATTTCATACAAAGGTGATTAGCTGTCAAAATAATATACCAGTTGGTCATTACGTTATAATTCCCCATGACCCGTCATCGTGTTAACAAAATAAGACAGACGGCAGCTAAAGCTAGACGTTTGTCTAAGCTTGTTTGTCGTAGTTATGAACGTATGTAATTTTATTACAGAAAAAATTCACTTTCTGCACCTCCTTAAGAAGTGCAACAAAAACATCAAGCGAGAGGGACGAGCTACATATTGCGTACAATTGTACACTACTTTCTTCAAGTTAGTTATATGTACATGTAATAACTACAACAGGTTTTAGCCGGATTGTTGTTATTACTATACATTGTTGAAGTTTTTTGTTCCATTTTATTGAGTTTATGTTTATTATTATTAAAGCAATATAACATTTAAGACGTATTATTGTTATTATTAGTATCTTTATTTGAATAAAGTTTCTAAAACTTATAATTTTTGTTGAGTTAGATATAATTTTAATTAGTAAGTATGCTGAGATAATTTTATTGATTTCATTCAAATATTCAGATTCATGGTAAAATTAACCTTGAAAATTATTTTTTAGCAAGTTAAAACATATTTTTTATAACAGCTCAAAATATATATTTTTTTAGACCGTCACAGGAACTCCAAGAACTGCAACTCAGGGGGAAAGAGAACATTTTATTGCACTGCTTAGAGTTCTACTGTGTTTTAGAAATAAGGCAGATGCTTTACTTTATGATCCTTTTTATACATAAGTAATATATGTAGTACCGAACATGGCATGCATTTGTATTGAAATATTACTATGTTCTACCAACTAAAATTTTTCCATAAAAATGTATGTTATAGAGTACTAAGAGACAAATTATTGAACAAAAATTGGTGGGTGTCGCTAACGCCTAAGTGCCAAAAAAAAATTTTCTTAAATTTAAAAATTTAAAAAAATTAGTATAATAAAGGGATATAACGTTAATTTTTTTTTTATTACTTCGCCTAAGGTGGGTACACAATATGTATTAAACTCAAATAAATCGGCTCAGTAATTTCGTCAAAAAAAATTTTTTTTGAAAATTTTTGTCTGTTTGTGTATTCATAAACTATTAGCCTCGGAGGGTTGAAATTTGGCAGGAATGTATCTGGGGCTAAGAAGTATTATTTCCTTTAAAAACAATCAATTTTGCGTCAAGGGCCGTTTTCCCTATCTTACCCGGCTATGCCCTTTTACCATGCTAGCACATATTTTTTATTTTGGTCGTCGATCGCGTACGGATTATAGGGGAGCATGGTAATTTTTCTGAAATTTTCTCTACAAAAATTATAGGATTTTTCTCTCCATGTAGAAGAATTTCTGATTGGTTCAGTACTAAACTATATTTATGTAAATTATATATCTTTTCTAGCTAATAACGTGTTCAAATTTAGCGATAAATTGGCCAAAATATTTATGTATTTATGTGTATGTTTGGGATCGCCAAAAATTTTTTGATGAAAAATGGCGAAAAATGATGTCAAGGGTGGTAGTATATTCCTCTAACTATTTAAGTCTAGATAAAATTTGGTATCAAAAATTAAAACTGTGACAATAATATTAAATTTACATACGAAAGAAAGCGATGTTGTCTCACACGATCCAGTAGGCCTAGGATCAGTTATCTTCTTTATCATTATTTAAAGTATTACTGAGACTATGGCGTCCATGATGCGGCTTTGTACAGTGAAAATATTTTATTTTCATAAGCAATTGGAGAAAATAGATTTATGTTTGACACTAAAATGTTTACTTAAAAAAAATGAATACATTCGCAGAGCTTTTTAGTCCCTAAATAAAATAGATATATCTAGAAGGAAAAAACTATTTTTATTTTCACCTGAAACAATCATTCAAAAAGAATGTTTTTTTCGAAAAAAAAATTAATGTTTCTTTAATATAACAAACACATCTATCTACCTATATACATGCATATATAAGAATCTGAATATGGATATTATAAGTATATACGGTTTTGATGGTATGTGATGGTATATGTTAAGAGATACAATGTATTTATTCATAAAATCGTGATGGCGGCACGTCGTGAAGATGACGCTGGACACTCGGACATGTGTGTACACAGCGTGAGATTATCTATGAATATATATCGCTTTAAGTTTCTTTTATTTTTATTTTTTTATTTTTTTCTGTAGGATCAGTGATGTATTTCTTAAGCGTTTAGAGATGTATGGTGATTTAGAGTAGATTAATTCAAGCAAGAAAAATGTATAATGTACCAATGTATCCATTTAATCTTCTACTTCTACGTATAGTGCAATTCCTCTACACTTTAACCTCCTCATTCCAAATAAAAAAATTTTTTTTCAAATTTTTGATTTTTTCTAAAATTTGTGTTCATTACTATAAAAAGAAATCAAAAAACCACTTTTAATTTTTTTTTTACTGAAAAAACTTGATGTCGACTATAGTAAACATTTGGAATAACGCTTACTCAATTGACATCTAAAAGCAATGTTAATTTCTCAAGAATTTCTGAAAATAGTTGGCTAAGGAAACACAATAGATGAATGGAAAACATGTGTAATAACTACAAAATAATTATTGTAATGATAATGAACGCATGAGGGTTTACATATTTATAAGAGGGTTCACTTTCCAAAATTTGGAAGCAGCCTTTTCCTCTGGAGCCACTTCATTGTCATAAACAAGTTTTAAATTTCTCATGATAGCAAAAAATTGATTTCTGGGCAAGATTGCAATGGAAGAAACCTTTGTTTTGGAATGATAGTACATTCTTGTGCTTGGAAGTCCCATTACGGACATTTTGATGGAGGCACCAAAAAACCTTTTTGTTTGCTCATTATTTAAAATTAGGGGGCGCCCTTTTTTCAATATAGCTACGATTGGTTTTTTCTGTAACCAGATTGAAAATATTTTCAGGAATGTACTTACTTACATAAACATATTTTTTTAATTATTACGTAGCCGGTTTCTAAATGTCGACTACAGTAGACATGAAAGTTTCTGGCGTTACTATGACAACCAAACTCATGGAACATTCTAAACAAATATATTATTTCCTTCTCTAGACATTCATAATAACATATTAACCCCCACATATTAAAAAATAATTTATTTAATGTACTAAAAAAATATTTACATTCACGAAGACGCTGGGAACTACCCTTTGTAGCGATGCGCTATTTTCAAACTGCTGTGGTATATCAACAATGAACGTGGATCCAACTGAAAAAAAATCTGTAATGTGCTGCTGTCTATGAGGAAAACAGTGGTACTCCTGTCAGTGCTGTCAACCCACTCTAAAGCGGTAATAAAAATTCCCTACGAAATGTTGTTTTATGTCGACTACGGTCGACGGTCGGAACGAGGAGGTTAATAGAAGTGAAATAACTACGCGACAAAGTTTCGTTTCGGGCGAGATTTTGAATCATTCTATCTGAATAATGTCATTTCCAAACCATAAAATTAAATATATTGTTTATTATTTTCATTTTTTTTCTATTTAATCTTTGATGTTTAAAAGAATTTTACTTGCTTACTAAGCAAAGACATTAGTGATTGTGAAAGCTTCTACTGTAGTTTTCAGTAGAAACCAAAATTGAAATTATTAATTCACAAAATTATGTTACACTTAAAATAAAATGGTGGTGTCGCTGGGTAGTGCAGAATGAATTATGTATTTTTTATTTTACTTACAATCAAAAAGCTGGTAGGTAAGAATTATTTCACTGGACATGATATCATGGATTGAAGTATCCATGTAGCTTTGTTTATGGATTAATTAACAGAAAGCTACCGCGTTTTTCATAATCTTCAAATTTTTGCTCGGTTTTGTTACAGTTATTTGTATTAGTTTTGAGGAACTAATATAGGTTAAGTCAGTTAATAGGTTAAGTTTCGGAATCTTTTGTCATTCGGTAATTCTACCTTTTTCATAGTTTGTTAAAATCTCATAATTTTTTCTTCCCATTTTCTTCTAAATGATAAATTATTTTTATTTTGAAATTATATAATGGAACATAAATTAAATATTTTAGTAATTGGAGCCCTATAGATGCTTAAGTAAGAGTATTTAAGAAAAAATACAAACTTATGAATCATTGATGAAATTCAGACTTTTCTGTTTGGCAATACTAGACGATAACGTTTAATAACAAGGAAACAATCTGAAATCAAGAAATGTTGTATCGAATTTTTATTTTAGCTCTAAAATAAATTTTCGAAGTGTAGGTACATTCTTTTCATTAGGATGATGAAATCCTATAGACTGTCATGTTATTTATTAGTCTTGACACTCTAAAATTCTAGATGATCACGCACCTGTAGAATTAAAAAAGTACGAAATAATGTAAATTTTTTCTTACGTTAAGTATTTAAATATAGGGCCGGCGAGAAAAGTGACGGGCCTCCGGAAACAACAAAAAATTTTTAAACACTTTTTTCCCAAGAGTACAATTGACGAGCAAAAGAAAAAAAAAAACGTCTCCTCACTTTCTTCGGCCCCTTAATTCCCGGCTGCAGGCTCCTTTTTTAGACCCGGCTTCCCGGACAATTGTCTCACCTGCTCGTACCTTCTCGTCGCGCCTGCTTAATCAAAACTAACACATATTGCCAAAAATCAACTATTAGCTTCTAATACCTACTAATAATCTTCTTTCCTACTTTTAATCTTTGCCTTCACTGAAGATGTATACCCCATTTCAGATACAATAAATCATGAGTCGGCTTTAAAAAATCAAATAATTCTTATATTCAAAACAGATCGATCTTCTATCCTTTTGTGAAAGCAAACTGCGAATTTAAAATTTACGTAAATGCAATAATGAAAGAGATAGTCAAGAAAACAGAAATTATTTAAATTCATAAGTGATGAAGCATGGTTAAAGTGGTGTAACTAAAAAATTGAAAATTTATTATCAGTGCGTAATTCTTGGCGAAACGGTTCAAATGATCTACAAGCTAGAAATTTTATGGACGTTTACACGTAACAAAAAATCTACTTTACATTCGAATTAAATCACTGATATCTACCTGTGTCGGTAATGGTTTTTACATGAAAGTACAAACTAGTATATCATCTATGGAGAATTAAATGTGTCATAGATGTATTCATGCATGACAAATCTGTGTGCCAACTCCACCTTCATGGTGTACGGTAACTCATGGGGTTCACCTCAGCTCAGCTCGTAGTTTATAGTTGCTTAGAATCTCACTCACCATGCGATACCGAACTCACGTAACTACAGTGTATGTATCAAGAAAAAGGAAAAAAAAACCATTCACTATCTGTTTTAATAAACTTTGATAAAATGTTTTAAAATAAGATGAAATAATATAAATTTTATATCGTATATCTATTTAATTTATGACGATCTAATATCATGGGATGCTAATTTACTGAGTGAAAAGGAAAGATCAACCTCGTTCGCTTTTCTGCTCTATAATTTTCCTAAAGCACGTTAAACTTTTAATTTTGTCCTGTAATTTTTGGATATTCAGTGCTACTTTAGGCCGGGCGCACATTGAGACGCAGTTAACGCAGGTAGGGCAGGGCAGTTTCTGTGACTCGTGTTGTAGAACGGGACGGCGCGAATTGAAACTCAGAGCAGCACTGCGTCGCACGAGACCGATGTGGCACTCGTGAATGTGACACAGAAACTGCGCGACGTTGCGCGACATTGTAACACGTTCTCGAGTTTTAGTTGGTTTTATTGCTCCGAAATGCAAACAGTTGAAGAAATTGAAGAAGAACAGTGCTGCTCTGCTTTTAAATTCGTGCTATCTCGTTCTACAACAAGAGTCACAGAAACTGCACTTCCCTGCTTGCATTAACTGCATCTCAATGTGTACCCGGCCACACAGTTTATTTCTCGTGCTTTTTTGCCCTGCCCTGCTCTGCTCTGCTCTGCCCTGCTCTGCGTTTACTACGTGACGCAGTTCAACGTGCGCCTGGCCTAAGGCTGTTAGTCTTTGGATGACTTCAGTGATTCTGAAATTATCAACTTATTATTTTAACCAAACCTTTTGATATATCGTCGGGGATAGTGCAAATCCGCGTATATACCATTGGTAAAGAGTGCGTATCTATATTAGACCTGACCACATACGCGGGATCGCCACTTGCCGGCAGTAGATCTGCGGTATTCTTATTGGGCGATTTCTTGCTCTCCGTTAGTCGAACAAAGTATCTATCAAAGAGGAAGCTGCTAATCAGATTCCTGCGTTCACTGCCTGCGAATTTTTAAATTAGCTACATTTGTCAGATACGCGGAATTATCCAATGCTAGTTACGCATATTTGCACTATCCCCGACGATATGCTAGCGTTATGGTCCACTTTCGTTATCCATAATCCATTATTAGGTACCTACTCGTCAGAGTTAAGTGGACCAAGAAGCAAGTAAATATATTACAATTTTTCGAAAAGAATCAATGAATCCATTATAAGAGTCCAAATAGACACTATACTAAAGCGATATTTTTGAACAACGCAACGGTTAAAACCATCGTCTAAAATTGTCGAAAACACGCCAAAAAAGAGAAGAGCCATTCAAAAAATATTTTTAAATCAATATTTTTTTTTAAAGTACCAAAATTGTAAAAATGACATGTTATGAAAAAAATGTGACGAAGTTAGAAAACCAAAGAAATTATTAATTAATGTATGGAAACTGCTTTACAAAATAGGTATAAGGAAAATTTATGTAGGTAATAAGAATTTTTCTCAAGATCAGCGCGTGATCTTTAATATTTTCAGATTAAAGGAAAGTGGAAATCAAAATTGTTTTCTAACCTATCACATCATGTTGGACACCGTTAGAAAGGGCTGTTAAAATGAAGCTGAGATTATATTTACGATTTTTAATTTTTTAGCGCCGTTTATGAAATATGTATTAAGCTTCGTAATGAGGTCACTGCTAATAAGTCAAGGAAAAAATTTAACAGTTAATCCGTCAGACTGTATTTTTTAATTTTTTTTTTTTTTAATAAAAATGTATATTACCTACCTTTAGATACTTTTTAAGCTTTTAGAAAATCTTCGAATGGAAAATTTTGCTATTACAGCGGATTCAAGAGTTTTTCAAAATTTGTTTACACCGTGGCAATGAGCGAAAAAAATCACATAAGTTTTGAAACATTATCCTATGTATGTGAGTTTTTGAAAAAAAATAATTTTTATTACTGGAAATTAGTTATGTTATGCAAGATGCTGCGGACAGGGGTATGATGAATATAAAGTATCTTGATATTTACTAAATTAAATTCAAAATTACCAGTCATGAAGTAATTTCTGAAGCGACAAATAAATTACTGATTAATTTAAAATTTAATTTAAATCTATCAGAATATTATCTATTTGTGATAACATATTTAAAAACGAAGTATTTTTGACTAGAATTTTGACTAGAGATCACACTGGCCGTAAGAAACAATTTCTATTAATATTTGTCCTATGTTCTATAAATCATTTCCCACCCTGCACAGCATAAAATGTTACTGTTACAACTATAGCTTAGATTTTACAGCTAGAAGATAGATTTTTCCATTTAGATATCATAGTTTTACTTTACCTAAAAATTTGACTTCAGAGAAGCTTTGTTGCAAACGACTGCATTCACCTAATACTTTTGATTGTAAAATATCGTAATAGGAAATAGTTTATTTGCTTTTGTACCGTGTAATGGTCGCAATTACAATATTGCTATAGATAGGCACAAACAACATCCCTACATATTGAAAAAGAGCTGAGAACAATATTTGAAAAGTAACAAATAGAAATATTAAAATAAAATATGTAGCTACGAACAGATTCACTAACTACCTCATAATCATTAATCACATTCATCCTTTTTGTGAAATGCACAGCAACATTCGTGTCAATTCTGTCAGCACTCAGTGGTATTCCTGCTGTCAAACTGTCAAATATTTTTCATTTTTTCATGCAATTTATTATCATTAATTTATCAATCTTTTATAAAAAATTCCTAATATTTTATTAATTTTTTTTTTATTTCTTTGTATTATTTTATTTTTAACCTTTTGAACCCGTGCTATGGGTGTAATAGTAAAAAAAAATTTAGCTATCTAGGTTTAATATAAAGATATCCAAATATTTATTTTGTTAAAACAAATGGAAAATTGTTAAATAATTGAAAAATCAAAATTATATATCATGTATGTTTTATGTCAAAGAAGAGGAACTATCGGTTTTTGATCACAATGATAAATGATCGGCCGCACGAGTATAAGAATTTCGGCATTTGTATTCCTGTGTGTAAAATAATTACATTTGATATTTTTTTTTTTTTTTTTTTTGGAGAAAATATTTTTTTTTTGTTAAATTATAATTTCAATATGTAATTTAGATGTCAAACGATGTATTATATATAATTATTTTTATCTTATTTTATTGAATATAAATTCAGTTGATTCTTCTTATTAAGGGTCCGTAGCAAGATCCGTTCGTCCGTCCGTCTGTATGTCACAGTTCAATTACTCTCACATTTTTGCGACTATTGAGAAGAAATTTCATATGGAGATACGAAATGGATAAAATTAATAGCTGTGTTAAAGAAATATTTTTGTTTTGTTTTGAAAGCTATGTCTAATAGTTTTGAGTTTAAGGGGGAAAACCACATCAGTAGGCTAAAAAAAAATTGAGTTTTCTTTATTGCATAAATCGTTAACTCAACTATCCAAATATACGATGTCAAAATTTCAAAGTGAAATTCGCATTTGTTTAGATTTTATGAGCATAGAACCAAACGCTCAACGGAAACAGGCTATAGACTTGAACGCACAGCAGGTAGGGCGGAGCACTACCTCAGATAGCGGCTTTATTTACAAAGCCTATCAGGAAGAAGAAGGATTAATATATAGTGCTGGAATTGCAAATTAATCGGTGAGCACTTTACATTATTATTAACTTCCTTAAATTTCTAGAGTTTTTTTTTTCAAACTAACGTTTTTCACATTTGCGGGATGTCTAACTCAAAAAGTAATGAACCGATCATTATGAAAATTAATAGCATTATACCTTATGAAATTACAAAATATATGAACCTACTGAACTTTTGAGATGATATCATGATTTTGAGCGTATTTTTTTGTATAATTAGTGAAAAAAGATGGTCAAAATTGAAGTAAATTTTTCCAATGCCTGCAAAATTTTTAATTCCCATTATTTTCACCTTCATTGAGTTTCATATTCTTAGAAAATAAGTTATTAATGTACAACCTTTTTGATTTTAGATGAAAAATTAAAATGGATACTTTTTCCGCAATTGCAGAATTCTATTTACGACCTTCGGCGAATATCAGTGCGTAACTTTGTTATTTTTGGCCGAAATTATTCAAAAAAATTCACAAAAGTTAAAATTTGACACTGATTTCATAAATTTGAATTGAATACTAATTAATTCTTCCCACTCAAAAAATCCGTGAAATCAGTGAGAATGAGTCTCCTAATGTGGTTTTCCACTTAACGGGTTTGTTAATCAATACATGTGACAGAAAATTATCTCTTTGCTTCGTGTTGACTAAGTTTTTAGAATTTTGCCTTACCTACTTAAAATTCATTTCTACATTTCAGAATTAAATTTTGTTTTTATCTGGTTATTGGATATGATATAAGAATAAACTAGTTTGCTTCGGCCAACAAAACAATATCACACCAAAAATTCCAGTAATGACAACTATGAAGTGGAAAGTGAGAATTTATCAAAAAATAAATTGTATTTAAAATTCTTTCATCTTTTTTGAAATTATTTTTTTTTAAATAAAGGTAAAAAAATTTCGACTTTTGTATAATAAAAATTCAAGTTTAACAAAAGGAATTATTAAAAATTAAATAAATATCTTCCCATAGCAAACACGCATTAAAAAAGAAGGGATTTAACCGTTTCTTGAAATGTACAACAATCGAAAAAATTTAAAATATATATATATATATATATATATATATATATATATATATATATAGGTATATATTAAAAATTTGTGTGAATCAAATATATAGGAATATGTCAAAAATCGAAAATGATTAGGGTCAGTGGCGACGAGTCAACGAGAATTATAAAAAGAAAAAAATCTAATTTTCTATAGTACCTATTTTTTTTTCTTTCAGTTTGATATCAGAGGGAATGAACACAAACGTTCTTTTTTGGGCTTTTGGGTTTTTAGTTATTTATTTGAGGGACAGGTGCGAAATAGATAGGTATAATATTGAACAACATATGCAAAAAAAGATAAGTTTCAAAAATATATTTGAAGATATACATGTTATTGTTATAGTGTGGTATGGTCTTTTAGTGATAAATATCTCATTTTTAAAATAAAAATATGAAATTATTTCTCCTGAATATTAAAAATCTAATTTATTTAAGGCGATTTCAAGAGGTATGTGGTATGTACTTATAAGGACCAACTGTCTCTACACTTAATCTACTTTTTAAAGATAACATAATCTTTTGCTAACAATTCGTTGTGAAATTCTTAGTTTTTGCACATGCCAAGACAAAAATAAATCATACTTATCAGTGCTTTCACTCATTTGATTGTAGAATCATTTTATTGAATTGAATAACCCGTTCACATAAAGCATAAAGTAATTTACATGCCATTTTGGTCTGAGCTTGCTGTAAAAGCTATAATTCTTTATACTTTGGGTAGATTCGCGCTTAAAAAATATAACGGCTATAATAAAAGCTAGTTACCATGTGTATCCCGTAAAAAGTTAAGTTTCTCTTATTATACATTTCGACTTCAAAATGAAGTTAAACTTCCAAAATTAATTTCTAATTTTATTATAATTTTAACTTTTAAAGATTCTAATATACCTACCTACATATAAAAATTGAAAACTGTGGTGTTTATGGCGAAAACAAAGTAGGTGTAGGTGAAATTATCTAAATTTGGACTGATGTTATTAACAAATGAAATAAAATTAGACGTACAATTTTATATTACAATATTTATTCTAATACAAAGTTTAGTAAAAGTTTAGATAATTTCATCTATATATGCTAAATTCTTTTAATTTCCAGAAATGGTGGTAGCGCCGAAAAACGATAAGCAAAATTTTCGTCTGAGTAATGAAAGATAGTTATGAAATAAATATAACTTTCTTTCATTCACCTTTAATTCAAAGTAAAATAAAAATTTATTTTTAAAAGATTCATACTTTTTTTTTTTAAGTTTTTATGAATCTTTTTTTTTTTTTGAGAATTTAATTAAATTAATTTGTAGCCATTTATCGTAAAAAAATGGTTGCAGATGCGAAACATCCCTTCTTCTTCCACTTCTTATCACACTTATCCAATTTCACATTCCCATCATAATATAATAATATAATTTAATAATAGTATATTATTCAACGAGCTGGTAATGATAGCTATTACTCACGAAGATAAAATTTCGACACGAGCCGAGTTTACGAGGCGAGTGCTGTAATGCATCTCAGTGACTAATTGCCATTGCAAGTGAGTAGAATACGATATTTTTCTACAACCTTTTTCCTTTTGATTTAAATAAAATTGAATATAAATTTTGAATCAAAAGAATAAAATTTTTAATCTATATCTAATTTCATTAAATGTTTGTATAATATGTACATTTTATGGAAACGATCAAAATAAAATATTAACTACTTTGTTTACTTGCACCTTACTATACGCAACATATATTAAATTAAAATTTGACACATATATATTATACACAAAACAAATACCAGCCCATTGAATAATGGTTAATACGGTGATTTCATTGGTCGAAAGGTATTGAGTAATGGTCATTCCTCCACACCTTTGAATAATGCCTAACTTTTTCAATAATTAACAGATAAGTAATGAATGTGTTCTTCAACAGGAGTAGAAAAATATTATTAAATCATAGAAATACCTAATCATGTGAGTAACATCTGTAACAGAAAGTTTTAAAATCAGTAGTACATCCTATTATAATGACCTCGTATTGAGAAATGTTGCTTTAGAATATCCAATATCCTAGAATAGCACCTCTTAACATTTGTTCATCGTTGACTTCATTTTTCATCATGAGATTTTTCATAGCCCCAGGTACCTATACAGACTCCAGAAAATAAAAATATATTTTTTTGTTAAAAAATATGTCTGAATTTAATTTTTGTGACTCCAGCATTTCGCTTCCCGATCCCATTTCGAATACTCATCCACAGTTTAAAAAAGTGCTGCCCTAGAACATTATTACCCTGGGACCGTCTTAATATTTGTCACACTGAATTTAAAGTTTACGCCTACAAACGTCTATAATATTGACAATATTAATTTTAGGTATCTCAATAACTTGAAAACGAAGTTGGGGTGTATTAAACTTTTGACAAAATTTAAATTTGAAAATAATATAAGATTATTTGGTACTTGAATAAAATATGATAAAATATAAAATGTAAAATAGATAGAACCGCACGTATGATGTTCTAATTTGATAAAGTCAAATTAATTTTAGATTTATTATAATTCATAAATTATGTTAATGGTTATTTAATTGAGTGTCTCATATTACAAACATACAAACATATACCTACCCGACAATATCATTTTTCACACTTTTAATTATTTGATACCTGTGTGCATTTTAATTATTAACGTGAGATTGTATAGACAAAATACTATATTTATATTTTTTGTCTTGAGCATGTCTACGAGATTTTAAATCTTATGGATGCGATATTTGTGTGATAAAAATTATGTTAAAAAGATTCCGCGCAAATGTTTTGTTTTTTCTTGGTTTTTCAACTAACTTTACGTGAATGAATGACAAGCGTTGAAGATATATCTTTACTTTAATTTTTATATTTTAGTTGATGTACTTATTTCTATGCGTAGCGAATTTTCAACTTAAACTGTAAAAATAGATTCTTCATTGGCTGACATTTTAAGTGATTCTTTCTAATTTTTTATTTTTAGTTAATACATACCTACGTTTTATGAATATATTATGAATGTTTTAATTAATTTATTTTTTATTTGGATTTGAAACGTGCAAATATTTTCATTCTGGAATGACAGAGATCTATATAAAAAGAATATATAGAGCAACGACATTGCATTTTTTTCTTTTTTTGAAAAATAATGTTTATAAAAATTTATATAATATTATCAAATGCATTGATACCAGTTACAGTAATGCCAATACTATATTTTTATTTTTGCTATTTTATAATCTTAAAATTGAATTTTTATATACAGGGTGTTAGTGAGTAAGTGCAAACGATTTTGATATGTGATTACTGAGGTTTTTTTATGTAAAAAAGTTCATATAAACCCAGGTCCGAAGACGCTTAGTTTCCAAGATACAGGGTGTTCAGTTTGTCGTCTTTTTTAATATTTTCTTAAATATGTCAAAAAAGTTTTAAGATATTGGCACAAAATTTGGGATATGCTATGACAGGATAAATACCCATATGACCTTCTAAGCTGGCGAAACGATAGTTTAAGTGAACTGGAATAAATTTTGACTTATCTGAGTACACAGTAATGTTGTTTATTAGGTGGAAAAACAAAAAAAATGCAGGAGGAAAACAGAGCGCGGCCGTCCCGTGGGGAGGACAACAGAGAACTGAAAAACTGAAGTAGACAGAATATTTCCACTCAAACCAGTGGCGTCCGTACGGCCATGTGATGACATATTTTTGAAGGAAAAAAGGCCCACCAATGATTTTCTACAATTCGAAAATGTCCATAAATTGTGACCAAAAATGACCTCTTAATATTTTGTTACTCATATACCCGTTTTTAAGATAAAAATAATTTCCAGTTATTATTCCTACCACAAAACCGGTATGGACTATCTAGTTAGCCCCTCTATTGTGTATCTTGGAAACTAAGCATTTTTGGACCTGAGTTTATATGAAATTTTCTACATAAAAGAACATCAGCAACACCTAACCATTCACAAACACCTTGTATATAACAGTTCAGAATTCAGTTCAGAAACTATATCAGTTTTAAAAATTGGAAGTATGATGGACGCGAGAAGAAACAATTTTGAAAAACGTATACATATAATATAGGTATTGAAGCTACAGAGATAAATTTCTCAATCCATTGTTGAGAAATGTGAAATTATATCCTAAAAATTTAACTTACCTACCCACTATAATCAGGTGAAGGTACTGGAACTGCTCAGGTTACTATTTCCATCAAATATTACAACAAAAAATTTACTTTAATCATTAAATTAAATTTTTTGATTCCAGTAGTCGAATGGATTGAGGCAAGTATTTTTCTATCATCAAGTAGAAAAATCATGGTTGATTGGCTCGATCATGGCTCAATATTTTTATCGCATAAGTGGGACCAACACAACTTCGAATGTAACCACAGTTTCTAATTTTTCAAAGTTGATTTACTTGAATGGTGTTTTATTTGCAGTCAAGTTTTGATGTTTCCATACTGTAACTGTAGTATTCATCTTTCCTTAACTTTTGGAGATCTTTATGCCCACCTTACCGTAGCTCTTATAAATTTTACAAACAGCTAAGAAAGTTTAGAAAAATAAAACTGATTTTATAGAATTTATTATTTTAAGAAAGATGGGATCGAGTTGTCTCCCAAGTCCTAAATATCAGTTGTACGATAAAAAGTGTAACATCAAGTTGTATCTGGTAACACAAAAATGCATCGTAAGCCAGGAAATAACGGAAAGCTTTGTGATATGTGAACAAAATCAACTCCTAATCGCATCAGTCCTAACTCGAAGGTATTAATTGTTACCTATTTTATACCATCATTTCATATTCCAATTTTAAAATATCATTTCTAGGTCTATCTCCTTCGATAACTGAAACAAATCATTTTTCAGTGAATTCATAACTAGTTTATTTTTATCAGTTTGTTGAAAACCGTACTCTTTCAGACGTACATTTGCTTTGGGGGAGAACTCAGCAGCAAGAATGATAATTTTAAGATTTAGGTATGGTTATTTTCAAAAGATATTTTATATCCATTACTAACAAAATTTCTCAATCGTTTTTAAAAATCAGCTATGTACATTTTTCAACAATACAAAAATACAACTGAGAATTGTAAACTTCTCTAATTCGAATGGACATTTACGTGTAACGTAAAAGCCCCTATACCGGAACGCGATCATATGTCCGAACAGTTTTGACATTTATATATTAATGAAGTTATTTCTGAAAGAAACTTATAATAATAAAAATTATTATTAATAGAATGATTATTTTTCAATTTGAATTCATCTCACATTTAATGTTTCCTTACTTAATTAAAGAAATACATATAGATATATTAAACAATTTTTGTTGCATACAGTATTTTGATCCTTTATTTACATCTGATACTTAAACCATTCTATGTTTCCTACTTTGACGTCTAGATGTCACTCTATATGTCATATTACTCATATTACACGTCTGTTTGTATATCGGTTTCCAACTTCTAGTGTCATTAATATTTCTCTGTTTGGATATAGATGTCGACATTTTGTAAAAGAAAAACATTAATAAATAAAAATTTTTGGGTTGTATTTTTTGAAAAATATATTCAACTTATTAAAAAAAACTTTCTTCCAAGCTTATTAAGAAAAAAAATGGGTGTTTAATTTATTTGTCAATTTTTATAAGCCAGTTTAATTACACACCTAAAAATAGTGTTCCGGTATAGGGGCTTTTACGCTATAGTTCGGGTATAATTATCTCAGCTTCTTACCATATTACTAAAGTGAAGTATTTGAAGAAACTAAGCCAGTAAGAAATCTGTAATATTCCGTTTGTAATTGAAAATAATTTACGCATGTATGCATAATTATGTAATTGTACGTTTAAATTCTACAATATATAAATAATGTTTATTTATTTAAATAATATTTAAATACGTACAGAAATGCATACAGTTGTATATGTGCATATTATATTATTATGTGTGTATATATTTATCTTGTAATATTTACGATATTTTAAAATGAGCCAACAACTTTAAGAATTTACTAACTCTCAGTTTGTGATTGTCGTAATTTTACATACATACATAGTCGGTGATAATACATTCATATATTATTGGTTTTACTTCATCCGCAACGCGATTTATAGTTTGAAATCATATTCAGACCATTACGAAATCAAATGTTGTCAATAACAATAGCTATTGTGCAAAATTTCATGTTCATTTTATGTTTAATGAGCTACTAACAGTGTCTGATTAAGTATTTTTTTTATTATTGCTTATGATTTTATGCCTCTACTTTCAATAAATAATTGGACTACACTTTTAAATTTTGTATATATATTTGTATTTACTAGAAGAAACGGTACTTACAAGCGATAGAGGAAAAATTGACGAAATATTACTCTTTGAAAGACCTATTCACCTGCATAGGTTAAACCAGGGTCGGGTTCATACTTGTGGCTGGAGGGGTGAAAGTGGCGGTAAATTTTCTTGAACAGCCTGAGTGGTTCAATGTATCAAACTTCTACCGCCATACATAGAAAGAGCACAAAAATTAAGGGACACGGGTTTTTATATCTTTCAATAAATAATTAATTCGACTAAACTTTAAAATTTTGTATTTATCTGTATTTACTAGAAGAAACGGCACTTATAAGGAGATGCACCCATTGTATTTCTTAAAATATCTCGAAAATTATAAGAGATAGAGGGAAACTTTAAATTGACGAAATATTACTCTTTGAAAGACCTATTCACCTGCATAGGTTAAGCCAGGGTCGAGTTCATATTGGAGGCTGGAGAGTTGAAAATGGGGGTAAATTTTCTTGTACAGCCTGAATGGTTCAATGTATCAAATTTCTACCACCGTACATAGACAGAGCACCAAAAATTAAGGGATACGGGTTTTTGCATTTTCCGAAATATGCGTTGTATCCAAAACATATAAGGAAGAAAAAAATTGGGTAGATTATATTGCAATATTATTGATTGCTTTTTATTTTTACTTTCCCATAATGATTCATATAGTTTTCAGTACCTACTTACTTAATTTGTAATTTAGCCATGTGTACGTTTGGTTACTCATATTCGATATTTTTTATATATACCTATTTCTGCCAAAGTTAAAGTTCTTTGGTGTGGCTCTGTTAATGAATGCCCAACAAGAAGCTATTCCTCTTTTAAATTGTCCATCCTGTAATGAAAAAATTGAAGAACCCTTTAGAGAGTTTATTTAAGGAGAATACTTAATTGCGAAAAACAATCATGTACTCATAGAAACTTTTTATTGACAGTTTAACTCTTTGCCGTTTTTATCCATGGGGCATGTTAGGCACGAGTCTGGGGCGCCCAACTTCAGAGGGCCCCGGATTCATGCGTATAAAACTAAGTATAGAAAACGTTCGGCGCTATTCTTAGAAGCCACACCAAGCGCGTTACCATACAGTAAAACATACGCATAATTTTTTTTTTGTTTATTCATGGTAATAATAAGTTTTTGTTTTTAATAATATTTATAAGAGCTATAATTTTTCGAGATACATGCAAATAATCACGCATTTGCATCAATAAACGTGTGCGATGAAACGTTGGGCGGAGTAGTGTGAATAATGTTAATGTTAATTATATACAAAGTTTTTTGTAGTTTGATGTTTTCTGTAAGTTTCTGCTTTTTTAAAAAGGATCTGCAAACTTATTGTGTCCAGTGGCTTACAAAGTTAGCGTGCTTAGAGGTTTCCAAACTCAATGTGCTCAGGGATTTTCAAACACAATGTACTCAGGAGCCCCTAGGCAGTTTAAGACAGCCCTGATTTATTTCATGTACTCGTATATATTAGGTCCCATAAGAATATTGTAGCTTTTACATTTTTATCAAGAAAAAAATGAATATTACCTACTTTATTTTTACTTACCTATTTCATTTCAATTTTTGTAACATTTTATTTCAATAATTTCTTTTTAATGCTACCTGTTTCAAGTTAGGGAATTATAAATTAACTTAATTTTTTTCTATTTAGTAAATTTTATAGTTGTTGAAGTCCAAAATATTTAGTTAAAAACGTAAAAATTGCGTCCTTATGTATAGCCCCACAGTTCCGAATTTGAAAGGATTTGAGTTCTGATTTTTAAAAAAATCAATAAATCTACTGGGAGGGTGTGTAACCTCTCAAAAATAATGTAACCTTAATGAAAAAATTCTAGAGTAATGTAACCTCAGTCTAAATATTTTCACCACTTTTTATTAAAATCGCTTAAAAGTTACGTAATATGAGAAAAATACCAAAATTAGGGATGTAACGATACCGATTCCGATACCGACATACCGGCCGATATCTTAATTGGCAAGCCGATGTATCGACATCGCCAGTGAGAATACAGCCAATATCATACAGTTCGAAAAGCGAAAAATCGAAAAGTTTTCAGCCACAGGCCTCATAAAAAATGATTTGCGCTGTAACAGATTATCTGCAAATAATTTGAAAAAACTTTGCTTTGTTAACAAAAATCTGCCAAAAGTAAACTTTAATTACTGACTTTATGTATCGGTTTATATTACCTTGTGTAATGAATATTTTCTTTGAATTTTGATTTTACATTTTTTTTATACATCTCACAAGGTCGAGTCTCTGTTAAGTATACAGGTAAGTTTATTATCTACTAAGGTATCGATATCGGTATCGCCGATTATTTACTACAATAATCGGTATCGGTATCGTATTGGCAAATTTAAGTATTGTTACATCCCTAACCAAAATATGATTTTTCCACAAATTTTTGGAGAGGTGTTTTATCCCCCATCCCCATCCTTAAAACTGCGATTTCACACGTATAATTATAATGTATTGTTAAGTACTACAATATATGTTAAAATGACTGAAATCTTATGGGGAAACTTCCGTAACATTTCTTGTAAGTAGTCATACATATCATATTTTACCTCAAGAAACTTTGCTGGAATTTAAATATATAAAATATCACAAATTTTTTTCTTATAGACAGATCTTGCTGGCGAAATTTAACATTCTTTACACGATCCGCGTTGAATGTGACTGAACGTTTTAAATACAATTTGTATCAATTTGCAATTAAATATTTCTTTTCATTTCCGACATCTTTACTGATACACACAGCATGGAACTATCCGTTAGATATATTATTAATTTAAATTTTTAAAAAACATTTTAGTCAGCAGACAGAAACGCACATTTGCTCAAAAAAATTAATTTTAATTTTAAGCGTATACGTACATATATATTAAACTAATTTACGACCAAAATAATGCCATGGCTAGGAAATATTAAAATAAAAATTTATTAGCTAAAAACTAATTAAGAACAAATTAATATGTATATTATTATTAATTTGTGTACAAACATTGTATTCAAAATAATATTATTTATGTAAATTCATATTTTTTCTTGTGTTCTTATTCCGTAAAATTCATTAAATGTTCTTTTTCACAATATAACGCTTGCCATTGGTACTTACTTATACCTATGTGTATTGAAGTCTATCTATACCTAATACATATTATTATGTCGGTTACATATTTAAGTACATTAAAAACCCATGTACAATATTCTTCAAAATGTCAAATTTTTAGGTATTATTAAAAACTATTCGTATATGTATGAGAGAAAATACGTTTGCACTTTTGTACATGATCCGTTTTATGGTGATAGGTATCACTGCAGTCCATAAATAACGGGTAAGTTCAAAAATGTAAACTTTACCGCATCGATGTAACATCACGACTTTTCTGATGTGTCTAATACTGCATGATGCGATGCTGATGCTCTCTTCAATTTGATGCACATTAGATGTATTTGAACGGGATATTGGCATCATTTAACCTCTGATTTGACTATAGATAATATAGCATGATTAGACTATAGATAATATAGCAATACAGTCCTTGTATATATTATCTTTGAATTTCAATTTGAATTTACTTGAAATTAAAAATTGAAAAAATTGAAATTGTTTGAATAAAAAACATTACATATTTTGAATGCAAGATGTATTCAGATGATTTAAACAATTTTAATGAAAGGTAAATAAATTCATCTTTTTTAACATTTAATTTTTCGGAATTATTCCTATAACCGTTATGGTCATAGGACCATTGGCATCATCTTTTATTCACATTACTATGGAGGGTAGATATCAGGAGGACCATATCTGTATCAAAAAGTGTCCATAGAAAAGTGTAAATAGTGGCGGCGCTACTCTAGCAAAAGGGTAAATTTTGAGAAGTAAACAAGAAAAGAAAAACATCCGCGTTATGTAATTATTATTTTTTTTTATTATATTTATTACATATAATTGTTTTATTTTTTTAAAAATTTTTATAAAACTCAACACAAAAAATCACTAACAGACATTAAAAATTCACGTAATTATGAATCACTTTCAACGTGTTTCATAGTGAGTTTTTTTTAGGTTATTAAACAACACACTTCACTCCGTCGACAACTACAAAGTTCATTTCATACTCTTTTGCTACTCTAGCGCTATTCTGGCGAGTTTTTGAACTCTTACTTAGTACTTAAAACGGGACACGTTTTGAACTATTTTTCTATTATTTTCCGGCCAAGATAGTCCTCCTGATATCTACCCTCCATACACATTACCATAGCTACGACAGCTACCTATATTTTAAATGTAAATAGCTGTGATATTACATTATGCGCATGACAGGCATCACCAAATTTCATGATGCATTGTTTTGACGCATCAAATGCAAAAATGAACTTTTGATTTTTCGTTGTGATGCGTCTGATGCATTTTTGACTCTGCCTCATGTAAGCAGTGATGCATTTTTGAAGTTAGCCAACCTGACTTTGATCGCTTTCAGGCAACTATTTATAACAAATCTTACAAACGATAAAAAAATACTATTTTTGACTTTTTACATTTTGCCGTTAAAGTTCTCTTTCCAAGGACTCGTGTACCTAACATAAAAATTGTATATCTTACAGGAAGCATGTTTTTCACGAATGTTAATAATAAACAAGTGCATCGCTGTGGTAGTATTGGATTAGGCCCGTTCTACATTATAGTGCAGAGTTGAGCCCGTTGCATATTATTAGTGCAGTAGTATCAATCAAAGGTGATTGATACGTTATCGAACTGGAGTGGCTCTCGAATAAGAATCGGTAGCCTAGTAATAAAGCGCTTAACTATAGTTATCAAGAGATGCTGGGCTCGTGTCCCAGCCGATCCAGTTTGATAATTTTGCAATCACTATGTGATTCTTAATTACACTACTGCGTCGATTGAGAGAAAGAAAAATGCGTATGTACCTACTGGTTACACGGATATAAAAAAGAAAACATTAGAATTTTTTTATGTAAACAAATCATTATATATGTATACAGGGTGGAATTTTACTAACTCTATAGTAAAATACTTTTTGGTGAATTTCGAGAAAATTTCTAACAAATTCCGTTCTAAATCATCGAGAAATTTTATCGAAATTCACCAAAAGGTATAAGAGTTAATAAAATTCCACCCTGTATACATGTATAATGACTTGTTTACAATTTTAAATAAAAAATTTTAATGTTTTTTTTTTTTTTTTATATCCGTGTGAACAATCCATACGCATTTTTCTTTCTCTCAATCGAAACAGTAGTGTATTCAGATTTATTTTGTTTAAACTGTGTCAAATACATAACGCCTCCCTTCCTTTGACGAGATGCTTCCATATTATATACTCTGTTGATGAATAACATCCCAGAATTGCAAAATGAGTGTTTTCTTTTTTCTAGGCACCTTTTAAAATCTGCTTCCCAGCACTCTGACCGTCATAATATTCAAATTACATACATTATACCTAAATTTAATATCGGTTGGATGTTTTTCACTAAATTTTTTGATGAATACTACATGAGTATTTTTCTTTGGAGCTTGAGGATTCATAATCTTTATTTGCAGATATAATTATAGTGAGTTGGATTCGAAATAGTGAAATTTTACACAGGAGTTCCTTATATAACAATTTGTATACAAGTTCGTCATTTTTGAAGTTAGAAATGTGGATATTCAGAAGTTGATATTTAGGCTTCTAAAGAACTTCGAAATTAGGTACCAGTTAAAAAAGTTTTGACTGATCTAAGGGTTAATTTATCAAAATGGAAATGTCACCGATCAACTTGAAAACAAGAGTACGAAACACGCACAAATACTGGCGTGGAGGAAAGGGATTCAGATAATTTAGTCTTTATTAGATTTTTAGAGAGATAGTTTGTTAAAATCGCTTTAGCCTTTATTTATTTACGCGGAAATAATTCTTCGCCACGGCCAGAGTGTAAAAAAGAGGGCACGCGCAGAGCAGATTACTCAACTTGAAAAAAGTCAGACGGTTCCTGAGATGTTGTTGATGGGCAATCCCATTGGGTATACGACTAGTTATCTATAAATGTTTATTTCATATGCGACTTTGCAACACGGGAATGCTTATTTTCACACTTTTGAATCACATTGTACATACAGTGTACATGCATATACATATAGTACACGTTAAATAAAAAATTTTGTTTGACCGGTTAGTTGAATAATATGTGGATAGTTATGGATAAATGTGAATATGTGTATATAATGAGTTTGATACATACCACGCATATATGCATACAGGTTAAAGAAGTAATCACAGTGGGGAATCGAACCCCTGCTATGCTCTAAGTGGGTTCTGCACCGTTACAACATGCTCTTGTATGTAATATATACACATATATGTATTATCGACGTATGTGTGTAGTATTTAAATGATTTTGTCTCACTTTTTTCAATTATTTTTTGTAAATGTTTTTTCTTCTTTTCTTTCTTCGTCGCGGGTAGGTTAAAGTTTCTTAACCAATACGTTTTGTATGTTACGGCAAGCACTAGTGATGGGCTTTATAGTTACTTTTAGGTACCAGTAACTATTAGTTACTTTCAGTATAAATACTAGTTATTTTATGTAGTTAGTTAGTTAGTTACTTTTGCATTGTACCTATACGTATCTCAAATACTACCTAAATACAAACATCCTGATACTATGTAACTATCTTATGTACCTATGGTAAAGATCGTTTACCAGTTACAAGGATTATCGGTTACAATGAAATAAATACTCAATATGTAACCGTAGTATATATAATAAGTAGTGTAATGAGTAGGCAGGACAACATAAAATAATAAAAAATCCACAACTCAGGGACAAAAATATAATTTATTTGCCATGCTTTTGTTAAGTATTTTTTTTTCTTAAAATTGTAAACTCTTTTACCTCAGATGTGAAACATCTGGACTCATCATAAACTGATAAATCGTTCAAGTCAGTCTTGTCCAGAATCCTTATGAAAATGAACAAACATGCCATTGCCATACATACATATTGGAAATACGTACACAGGCTAGAAGGTGCTATAAGTAACTTATACATACTGTGCTATAAGGACTATAAGTAACTAACTATTGTGCAGGTATGTCAGATATGTATATACATAATTTATTGTATAATACATCCATGGTAACTACCTAAGTAACTAAGGGTATTCAAATGGCATCGCTAGTTAGTTAGTTACTTTACAAGTAACTGGTATTTTTTAACAGTTAGTTAGTTACTAGCCCATCACTAGCAAGCACTAATATTGTGTTAACTCTAATAACATAGGACCAATATACACATGATGTTTTTTTTCTTAACTTTTTTTATCACAAAAAAAAAATTTTAATTAAAGCTCAATTAAGAATATAAACTTTAATAATGTATTCTTTTAACTATATAACTACGTTTATGGTATACGTGCTTTCATGCTTTTGTAAGTATTGATTTTATTTGATGGTAACTGACTGTTACACTAAATAAGGCTTTACGCTTTCGGTTAAACTTGAATTGAAAAGCTGAGTATAATTGAACTAAAACGTTTCCAGCTAAATAGCAAAAAAGCCGAATATAACCGGAATGAAAATTATATCGAAAAATATCAATGTCAGATTTAAGTTTTTTTAGGAAAATTTCACCTGAGAATAGGATAATAATGACTTTTAACATAGGTGTATATTGTTAAGAAAAAGAGAATTAATTACCTACCTAATTATTAATCAGTTGATATATGTACCTAAAACTATACAATCAAAATATTCTTACAAGGGGAGTATCAAACATGGGAATCACGGATTTGGAAGAAATTAATATATGTTGTGGAATATACTTCTCTGAGTATTGTAGTGATAATAATTTAGGCCAGTGCGACTTTATTTAGAAATTAAACGCACGAAAAATTTCGAATAACATATCGTGTTTGATATGTATCAGTTAGTTGGTATTGTCTGCAACAAAGGCCGCTGATGGTGTGGTTAGTGCATGCTCTCATGTATGTAACTTTTTTTAATCTACAGACGAAAAGGTTCTATGTTCGAATCTATGCCTTTCCAACATAAATAATTCTCTTTTCAATTCTTTTTTTTAACTTTTTCAATATTGTACAATGGGTCAATTAATTACATTGAGGATGCTGTAATTTTTTTTTTTAAAGGAGATATGGTATTCTTTTTTATGTCATTAATTCATTATTATAAAAAAATTTACAACTGCCATTACTTTAAATAAGGATAAAATGAAGAATGTCTAAAAATTGTATAAATAATGTATAATAAAAATCGCTTTAATTTGATGTAAAAAAAATTCAGTAATTTAAAATTTACAATAAAATTACTCTTAAGCCGGCGAGACCCTTTATCTTTTTTCGAAACAAATAGTTAACCATAGTTTTTTAAAAACTGAAATAATATTTATGAATATTCATTTTATATATTATTTGATCATGTTAGTGTAACTTTACATCTTCAGTATAGTGTCATGAACAGGTTTTATTTTTCTAAAACCGCGTCGAGTTTAATCGCAGATAGTCTCCGGAGTCGGTTCATTCGTCCCATTATAGTGCATAGTACGTTATTGTCTGTTAATATCGAGGTTTGTACTTAAAGGCACACTATGATCTTTTCAAATCTATTTATACACATTTTTTTTTTAATTTTACTTATACACGCATATCTACAATTATACATAATACAAATACTGACACATAATTATCATTTATACTGTAAAAAGTACTATTCCGACTGTCTTATATTCAAATATAAAAGTATGCAGATGCACATTTGGGAAGGTATTGAGGAGATCTGAGCTATTCAAAATATAGGTATTTAGTTAAAGATAGCAAAAGAAATAAATCAGGATTATAGATTATATTTCAGTATTGATGGTTTAGCTTAGCATATTATGTATGTTGATTCTTACCACTTACAATTAGAAAATTTTAAAGTTCAAAGTCACACAGTGAAAAAAATTGTGTTAAAATTAACACAAAACACATATCTAGAACGATTCACTAAATTTTTTGTGTTATTTTAACACAAAGCATATGTATCAAATCTTTACACAAGATTTGTGTCAATGATTTAACAGACAAAAGGACAAACATTTGGTGTTAATTTTACACAATTACTTGCCATAATGATGTGTAAAATTAACTGACTTAGAATGTAGAAGTTTACTCAGTAAATATGTTGGTATATTATTTTTTTAAGTTAGTACTTTTTTTTATATATTTATTATATAAATGAAAGGAAATAGTAAAAAATAATTTTTCAGTACCTATACTTAAACTTTTTTATTTAATATTTCTACAAAGTTGTGCTCTGATGAAAATAATGTTGAAGCAATATCCAAAAATTGTGAAGATCGTTGTCAAACTGAACGTGGAAGGCAAAATGGAACGACTACTCTTCCTTCTTTACCCTTTGAATGTGTTCTGGAACGCCGAATATTCGATAATTTTTTAATTAATTGAAGTAAATTCTGCAAACAAAGAAAGAAATTCAATCTATAATATTTTTGATTAACTTACCAATATTTAAGTCTAAATAATTAAAACCAATTTAACCTTAGGAATACGCTTTTGATTTTGAAATATTTCGTCTGCTTCTATACATAGATATGTTTCTGTTGAACCCACTTCGCACAATACTCCAATGATTGGCTACACCGATGCTACAAGTTACCACTACCCCCGCTCTTATAACTAAAGCGACTGATGCACGCGAAACCAGCTTTTTGGTATTGGAAATACACACATAAGTGTATTTATGACATTGTTTCGCATTTTACACAAACATTGTGTTATTTGTGTGTTGTTCAAAACAGATTAACATTCTAATTTTGTTAAATCAAAATTTTTGTTAATACATATTTCCATTTAACACAAACACTAAATGTTACATAACACAGGGTTAGGTTACTTATTTAACACAAAAATTTTAACCACTAGTTTTTTTTTACGCAGAATACTAATTTTTTCACTGTGCACTATGTGTACTATGTCTTAACTATGTCTGTATTGCATAGCTTCAAAGAAGTTAATTTTATCGAAAACGCCGCGTATTAAACTGGATTTTGTGAAATAGTGTATACTAGTGGTGGAGAACTATCGATAGCACTATCGATAACTATCGATAGTTTTGACTATCGAAAACTATCGATATTTTTTTTTACTATCGATAGTTTTCGATACATTTTTTCAGTCATTTCGTTTACTTATAAATACTAAAGATAATAAAAATTTCGTAGAAATTATAGCCAGAGATATAAAAACAACTATTTTAAGGGAATTTCCGGGCAAAAAGGAATAATTCCGCCCCAGCGTAAAACCGGCGACTTTTTTTCTCTTTTTTTTTGCTCGCCGGCTATCTAAATGCCGCCCAACTTGGGTATCAAAAACTATCGATAAACTATCGATAACTATCGATAGTTTCACGACTATCGATAGTTCTCCATCACTTAAGAAACACCGATATACACTGTATACCGGTGTTTCTTAAACTTTTTCCTTTGCATACTCCTATTTAATCCTCCGCAAATCGCGTATACAAAAATGGAAACGTTATCATAGTGAACGGAAAGATAAGCGAAATCAGTCGCTGATTTAAGCTTAGATCCATGGACGACATCAGAAAAAATAAACAATTTTAAAAATTGTTTCTAAGTCGTTTTTTAATTTGAAAATTTTGAAATTTAGACTACAAAAAAATTCGAACGATGAACAAATTTTTTTTATAAGAGAACAAACTACATTTTTGAAGTTTCAACACTTAAAAATTTTTTTATTACGTTTACATAATCTTATAAGACTTTAATTAAGTTACAAACCGTTATAATTTCAGATAAATTTTAAAGGAAAACGCAGCTTCACAAGTCGCGGAACTTGGACTCTCGAGTACCAAGGTCTAGTAACGTTTTCTTTTTAGCTTCGAGCAAATTAAATAAAATTTGCATTTGGAAAATGTACTACACTGAAGATTCCTGTAGTCTTAGGTTTAACACAATGTTTGATGATAAACAAAAATTTATTTCTTTTCGTCCCCACAAAAGTATCTGAAAATTTCCGCTCTTACTCTACCATCCATTTAAATAAAAATTGTTTCGTTTTGAAAGCTTTTTATTGGATTATAAAGCGGGTTAATCAATTTAAATTTACATAACACCAAACCCATCACAAATTGTAAACGTTGTATACGATTATAATTTAAAATTTAAAATTTGAGGCAAGTAGGTAAGTGCTAATACTTAGCTAAATTAGTTGGGCGCATTTAAGATACACTATAATTTCTTTGTATGTTGACTATTAGGTATTGCATAGTAAAGGTGTAAAAAGAAAATATTCAAACTTTCAAAAAATTCAAACTTTTAACATACACTACTTTAAAAACAGGACCCAACATTTAAGTTCTTATAGTGATATAACATTAACCCTAGAATCATACGTTGGTCTACGAGTCAAGTTAATCATACATCGGCGTCGTTTCGACGAATGGACTTTTTACGGAGAGTCTTAGAGTTTATTTGCAAAAAACATTTTTTTTACATAACAATACTACAAAAGCGAACAAAATATTTAAAAAAATTGGATTTGGAAAAATTTCTTAATATAAATATTTATTAATTTTTTTAATCTTTTTATCAAAGCATATTTTCACTATAAAAATTAAAAAATAGATAAATACATCAATTGTATCATAAAACATGTGTTTCAAATAATTAATTTATGAACTATTATGAGTCAGTGGACATGTGTGACTTTACAGAACGTGAAATTTCTCAGTCATAAATATTCCAATAGATATGTAGTTATTTCCCCATTAGGCACATTTGTAAATTTTCTAAAATTTGTTAGTAATTTTTAGAATAAAATCTTAAAAAATAATAAAAATTAAAATATTTTCCACAAAATAAATTGTTAACCTTTTATTAAGTCACTTGAAACGCATTCTTTAGTTTTCGATTCAATATATTAAAACTTCAGTATTATGTCGTCTCTATAATTCAAACATCTGTAATCATCTTTCACATTATCATAATCATTGAATAAATTAATTATAACATCCATATCTTTAATAAATTTTAGAACAATTAGGAAAACTTTTATATGTGGAGTACAAAATCTTTAAAAAAAAATATAGGTTAATCATACATCGTCGTCCTTTTGACGCACACTATTTCAGTTTAAAAAAAACGACAATAGCTATAAACAAAATTTATACGTCTTATGTGTTATAATAACAAATAAATTAGATAACAGAAGTTTCACAGCAAACGGGCACCGATAAGTTGTAGTATTGGAGCAGGTAGAGAAGTTCGTTCGTCGTTTTGACGAGTACGTATGATTCTAGGGTTAATCACATGAAATAGAAAATTACAAAACTAAAAAATTTTTATAACGTAAAAAATATACGTAAAAATTTAAATATTGTATTTTACATAAGGGTACTCACATACAGATACCGCGTAACTCTCAAAATATCTATATTTTTTTGGCATAAATTTTTCAAGAACTGAATAGAATTTTAGAGTAAAAGTGCAATAAAATAAAAAATTTGTCAAAGTATTTATATAAATGTAATAAAATGTACAAACGTATCTATCTATAGATAATAATTATTGATGACAAATTAAAAAATATTAACAAGATAGACACAGGTTAATTATCCTATCAAAATGCCAAATTTCTGATTTAATACAATACGTACACGTGCTAGGCACTAAAAATTTACATATATTCAAAAATTTCATTAAAAAAACTGTTTTTCTTTTTTTACATCCAGTTAATTAATTGTTAATAGATAACAGTAACTACAATATTGATATTTAACAATAATAATTTTTAAGTTTTTACTAGTCAAACAAAGTGATATTATTTAAATTTTTTTCTTTTTCTTTTAATAAATTATTAAAACTATTTACAAGGTAATAATTAAACTCAAATGAAAACGTGTATAAGTAGGTATTAATTCTTCCTAAAGCAGTCTCCACATTCTCGCCGAGGTTGGACGAAACGAGAATGTAGAGGGTCATTTCGTTGTGTCTCGCGGTTGGTGTTTTAATGCTATTCATATGCTTCGGCCAACCTCAGCGAGGAACTTCGACGAGGAACCTCGTCCTACTTCGGCGAGAAAGTGGAGACTGCTTTAGGCTACGTTTAGACTACGACACTATACACCGTACACTTGGGATGGCGGTTTTTAAAAAATAACCGGTTTTCGGTTATTTCGGTTTATTTTATGCTCGGTTTAACCTGACGGTTAAAACCGCTTAAAATAACCGGTTTTTGAAATAATCGGTTTTCGGTTTTATTCCACGAAAAACATCATTTATATAGGTAAATATTTTTATTTTATAATTATATTTACTTTTAAAGCTAAATAATACCGTAAATACAAACAAAAAGTAAAAATTAAGCAATTTAACGAGAAAAATAACTATCAACTAACCAAAAAGGTGAAAGCGAAGTATTACCTTTAGGCAACAAAGAGCTGTAGGAAAAACAAATTTATTAACAAAAAATATAGAACTCATTGTCAGTGTAATACGGTAAGACAAATTAACAAATCAATTCATACATTATTATATGTAATTACTAAATATTCGATAGTGATAAATGAAAATTTTATTCATTTTCCTAAATTTCTCATGATCTAGAAATTTTTTAAAATTCTAGTAAATTACTTATTAATAAGCCATTTTGAAAGTTGAGTGAAATTTTGATAACAATATCTGATAAATTTGCTCGTTGCTTGCGTCTTTGTTTTATTTGTTTGAATCTTGGTATTGGTCTGTCAGGTTGGACCGAGACAATCGATTTTATTATTGGGTATTGAAGCAAATAAAAATAAATACTGAAAATAAAACATGATTTCATTATTTTCCATACCATAATAATCATAATTAACAAAATATATTAGAATTTTAAAGAAATTAATTAATTAATTTTTTTTTTTTTAATAAAAACCAATCACCAACCACAAAATAATAACTTAAATTTTTAAATTTTTTAAAATAATTTGTGCGGTTTTTATCACGGTTATTGATTAAAAAAAACAGCGCTAATAACCGAGTTCAAAAAATAAGCGAAATAAACCGGTTAACCGAAACAGAAAAACCGGTTTTCGGTTATAAACGGTCGGTTTTTCCCATCCCTACCGTACACACGGTGATGTAATATTATTTCACACACATTAAAAGATATCTAACCCTAGAATCATACGTACTCGTCAAAATGATGAACGAACTTCTCTACCTGCTCCAATACTACAACTTGTCGTTGCCTGCCTTGCTGTGAATCTTCTGTTATCTAATTTATTTGTTATTATAACACAGCAAATGTATCAATTTTGTTTATAGTTGCTGTCGGTTTGTTTATATTGAAATAGTGTGCGTCAAAAGGACGAAGATGTATGATTAACGTATGTTTTTTTTAAAGATTTTGTAGTTCACATATAAAATTTTTCTAAAATTTATTAAAGATATGGATGTGAATCTTCTGTTATCTAATTTATTTGTTATTATAACACAGCAAATGTATAAATTTTGTTTATAGTCATTGTCGTTTGGTTTGTATTGAAATAGTGTCCGTCAAAAGGACGTCGATGTATGATTACGCGATGTTTTTTTTTAAGATTTTGTACTACACATATAAAAGTTTTCCTAATTTTTCTAAAATTTATTAAAGATATGCATGTTATAATTAATTTATTCAATGATTATGATAATGTAAAAGATGATTACAACTGTTTGACTTATAGAGACGACATAATACTGAAGTTTTAATATATTGAATCGAAAACTAAAGAATGCGTTTCAAGTGATTTAATAAAAGGTTAACAATTTATTTTGTGGAAAAAATTTTAATTTTTATTATTTTTTGAGATCTTATACGAAAAATTACTAACAAATTTTAGAAAATTTACAAATGTGCCTAATGAGGAAATAACTACATATCTACGGGAATATTTGTGACCGAGAAATTTCACATTCTGTAAAGTCACACATGTCCATCGACTCATAATAAATAGTTCATAAATTAGTTATTTGAAAGACATGTCTTATGATACAATTGATGTATCTATCTATTTTTTAATTTTTATAATGAAAATATGCTTTGATAAAAAGATTAAAAAAATTAATAAATAATATTTATATTAAGAAATTTTTCCAAATCCATTTTTTTTAAATATTTTGTTCGCTTTTGTAGTATTGTTATGTAAAAAAAATGTATTTTGAAAATAAGCTCTAAAATCCCCGTAAAATTCTCCGTAAAAAGTCCATTTGTCAAAATGACGCCGATGTATGATTAACTTTTCTCGTAGACCAACGTATGATTCTAGGGTTAAATAATTTTTTTCTCAATTTTTATAATTTCAAATTGCAAAAAAATTTATATGTGCCACAGAACTAAAGAGTTTTTTTTATTTCTCATGATAATTGTTGCCCTCGAGCTTTTACAGGTCTTCTAGAAATAACTTCACACTCGAAATGAAATGCCGCACTTTCCCTTGGTGAATAATAGACATATTATTGATTGACAATTTTGATTATACATAACATACATACTTAACACTTAAGCCTAAAATATTAAAGTAAATAACTGACCTTTGAATTGTTGAACGTTTAAATATAAAATGTGATCATAAACTCACGATTTTGGAATATCGTATCATTTATTCTTTAGGCTGTTTGCTTATCGGGAAATATTACAATGATTCCTCGTTAAAGGGAAACAAAAGAAGAATAATGCAAAACATGTCGAAATGACTAGTAAAAGTTAAAGAATTTATTCTTTAAATAATATTTGCAATGATATAATTAGTACTGGATTTACACTATGGGCACGCGGGGCACTGGCCCCCTGGCGACAAATTTTTAGGCGCGGCTAAATTTGGAACACACGTGACAATTTCGCTTTTTTCTTTAAAATTTTTGTTTTACGAAAAAGTAGGGGCGACAATTTTTACAGTGCCCCGGGCACGGGTAAATCCGGCTCTGGATATAATGTCAGTTGGAAAATTTGATTGGAACAATGACAAATACTTAGGTAGGTACAGCTGGTCATATACAATTAAAAACTTTGATTCTCCCACACCACACTTTACCAAGGTTAACTTTTTAACACTGTTAAGCAATATTATACAATCAAATTTCTTATCATATTTTTTTGAAAGAATAACTTGCTATATTCGCTGTATTACATATTTTGTGGTATCTTTCTTTTCTGTTTTTTTTGACATTTAAAACATCAAAAAAAAAAAATTATTTGCAACATTAATGAATACTTTTCTTTTTTCGATTGGCCCGTAATGTCCAGTAAAAAGAATTACAAGAAAAAAACTGGTTATTTACTTCTGTTTTTATATTCAGTTATTGCTTAATAAAATTGATAAAGTTGTCATAATAACAGCCCCAATACTTATATATTTCTGATATTATTTGCATATGTATGTGTCTATTGATATTTTGCGGTATACAAATGATATTATAAAGTTACCTTGCAAGTACAAAGGTCATACAATAAAAAAATATAAACTCCACATTTGATTGGCACTTGTCAGGTATTTGGACTGACGTACAGACATTTTATAACGTCCGCCCGCATATTTATTCAGTTCCCTATATGTACATTATACTGATATAAATGTTCCTACGTTTGCCTTATGTAAGTCTTACATATTATTATAAAATTGGCAAGGAAGCCGTTTCAAGTTTATATGTGTCTATTATATGCAAGATGTTCCACCAGTCATGCGAGGGAAGTAAGGGATTATTATCCAAGAAAGTAAAGTAATACTTGAGAAAATTGGAACTTTCTACAGCAATCCCCCGAAGAACACGATTAATTGTTTAATCGCGATTAATTGATTAAGTGTTCTTTGAAACCGGGTTGTTCGAGGCCACAAAAGATAGGCATTTTCTATTACAATTGTGAAAATAAAAAAATATAAAAAAATTTCAAAGAAATAACTAGTAATGAGGAAATGCAAGACCAAGGCCAAGACTTGGCAGTCTTGGTCTTGGTCTTGGTCTTGCATTAAGAATCTTGGTCTTGGTCTTGGTCTTGCTAGACCAGTTTGAGTCTTGGTCTTGGTCTTGGTCTTGGTCTTGAAAAATGCAATCTTGGTCTTGGTCTTGGTATTGCTAAAAAATCTTGCACTTTTTTGCATTTTTTATTAGCGAATTTTTTCCTTCTAAAATCAGAATTTTCTCTCTTTACGGTATTAATTATACTTTCAAATTATTTAAATAGTTTAGTAAGAGTCTTGCCTTTTTCATGCTTTTGTCTTGGTCTTGCTCTCTTGAGTCTTGGTATTGGTCCTGCAGCCATACTTATAGTCTTGGTCTTGGTCTTGCTCTTGGTATACATAGTCTTGTTCTTGGTCTTGGTCTTGCAAAAAATACAAGACCAAGACAAGACTGTAAGACCAAGACTAATTTTGCTCATCACTAGAAATAACCCAACGAAATTTGAATTACATATTTACATATACATTTGTATGTGATACGTATTTATTTCGATTAAAATAGAATGGAATTGAGCTTTCGTTAGCTCTGAAGTCGGTCTAGCATAAAAATTTATTGAACATTGAGATCGTAAATATCTCGCAAACGGTGCGTCGTAGCGAAAAAATAACGAAATTTTTGAAGGCTTAAGCGAAGCAAGTTGTGGGTATTCCGAATTCATATTAATTGGAACCGTCAAAACCTACTTTTCGTTATCGAAAATTATCGATGTTGAAAATAGCGACATTTTCAAAATTTAAATATCTAAATTTCTACATATTCGTTATCAATTCTATTATAAAATTCTCAAAAATTTTAGTAGTTTTTATTTCCAGCATTATTTCTTTCATAATGACAGATTCAGTTTACACGATTTTTATTCGAGTGTAAATCAAATTCACATGGAACTGATATATTCGCTTAGGTACTTTGAAGACCGATGTAACTTTATATTAAATCTAGCACAGGTAGACAAAACTAGTTAAGGCCAAAATATCAACTTTACAGTAGAGAGTAAAAACTGAAATGAAATGCGGGCAACATCAGTTTATTTGGATTATCTTCAAGTTTACATGACATTTTGTAAATTTTTTTTAATCAATTACTTTCTCAACATGTAATACAGTAAATCATAAAAAAATTAACTTTAAACTTTAAACTAAAATTTTTTAAGACATTTTTATGGACTTAACATATAAAAAACAACAATAAATTTCATTATAAAAACCATTTGTGGAGTTAACCTGTTTTAGCGAGTGTTGTTGCCATAAAAATACATTTCCAATTTAATTAAACTATGTAGGTACTTATTTATTATTTTATTAAGAATTTTAAGAACTTAACTTCTTTTGTTAGTTTCTGAAAAGAATTATTTTTAAAATAAGTGCATAAAAAATAATGTTGAGGGTGGAATTGACTTTTGCCCTTTTGGAAATATATGAAATAGACTCTTTTGGTCCATATTATAAAATAAAAAAATTCAAAAATGGACTTAACGACTTTTGTTTACCTGCGCTAGAAATATAATATATGTATTTTATTCTTTTTCAGAAGAATTACTTAAAAATCGTGTTGTTTGAAACCGTATAATTTGGGGGGAAGCGTACCCGCGTTCTTCGAGATCCGTGTTCTTCGAGTATCGTGTTCTTCGAGGGATACCTGTATTGTTTGAATTTTTCGAAACTGATGGTGGAAACGCTGAGAACAATTTTATTGTAAGAATTTTTATTTCCTGAAAAATACAGTCCGTTTAGAGTTGTCGGATTTTCTGGAATCTGTTAAGGAACGGAAGCTGGGGTTAGTGGCTAATAAGCGGTACCTACATATATAAATACCTATGCGAATTGATATGCGAATAAATACCTATGCGAATATGCAAAAAAATTCCAATGAAAAAGAACATTCCCTTTGAAGGTTACAAAGAATCAAAATTCAATTAACGTTTTTAGAGGTAGGTCGAAGAATTTTTAATGGATCATATTTTACCAAGTTGTTTCGAGATTTTGACCCCCCCCCCCAGATGGGAAAGTTTATATTTCAGGTCTCCTACACCCACTGTTATGACCTCCATAAAGCTAACCGTGGCCAGGAAAATATTTACAAAATCCCAAAAAACTAGTAGATAAAAAATAGAAGTGTTTTAGGTGTAAATAAGGTGTAACAATAAAAAATTATGTGTTCTTAACGTTTTCGAGAAAACATGAAAAACAAAAGGGACGGCTAGGTTTAGGTAGACCTAGCCGTCCCTTAGGTAAAAAAAAGTGTTTTTGGTAATTTAAAGTACGGAGAGTTAGGTGTTCTTCGACCATACTGAAAAAAATTTTGTAAAATGAAAATTTTACGAAAAATCATCTGAAATATATTAAATCATGGGAGCGTTGTGAATAACGTTAAAAAAACGTTATACACAGCGTTTCCACTATTTGTTGAATGTTATTTTGTTATGTAACTGAATAGAAAAAAGTGAGAAATTTTCTTAACGTTCCCAGCACTCCTGCCAGCACTATAATAATAATGTTGTGAATATGATAATTTGTTATAATTACAATAAAAATATTTGTAAACTGTAAACATTCAACTGAAGTTTTCAACTATTTTGTTAAATAAATGAGTATAAAAAGGTCTAGAAAAATAATTTGTTTTTCTTAACAGTGCTTCCGTTATTTGTTTGGTTATATACACCTTATAACATATACCTAGTTCCCAAAAAAAAATTAATATCTTATAACGTCCAGAAAGTTGAAAGCTTTCCATCCGCATCTTTTATTTTCTGAATTCCTAAGATCCCTAAGATGTCAGAATATCCCGTAAAAATCGCATACGTTTAAATTATTCCGATTACCATATCTTCCATTTTTATAATCTTCTCTCTAATTTATATGGATCGGAAAGCGAAAGTAGACCGAAATGTCGAATTACAGCAATAACAAAATACAAATTTTGTATATCCTAAAACTGTAGTGGAATGTCAATATTGGCTCATAATCCATTAATAATTTTCTGATAAAAAATGAAATTTGTTAACAGGATCCGACGGAGGTTTTGCGACACTTTTAAGTATATATTAAATTTAGGATGTTGAAATACTTTCCCTGTAGTATTGTTTTCAATTAAGGAAAACGAAACAAACTAGATCTGGGCATTAAGAACAGTTCACACAGCGACGAAGTATAAATAGCAGGCCACTTTATACTGATCATAATATTGACAGACAGTAAAACAGACACTAACTCCTTTTCTACAGAAACCGGATATTCATCTACGAAATTATGACCTACTTGAGTTTGAGTCTGGGTTAGCCTTCCTTTTGTTAGCAAAGGCAATATTTCGTAATGCAAAAGTTAAAAATATTTTCGTTTTTGTTGAAACCACTTTTGACTTCTAGTCTAGAGAGATTAAGGGGGGCCACTAGTGTAACGTTTTCAAAAAATTGGAAAAATTGGATGTTTCGATAGTCTATTCTTTTAAAAATACAAATTTCGATAGTCTATTCTTTTAAAAATAACATACTAAAATTTCAAGTGCATATTTCAAATAGTTTTTGAGTTACAGCCATCCGAAGAGTGGATTCTGATTTTCATTGTTAACATTGAGGTATTGAGAAATGTATGAAGGTTGATAGTTTGGAAGTTTCTGGACGTGGCTGCCAGTCATATGTTGTGGAGAAGCTAGCTCCTGGCACATTTAAATGACTCATCTAGTTTTAGTATGACCGTTATAGTCAATACATCTTAAATAATTTTAGTAAAATTACAACAATATTTTTTTGGGATATATAAATTTCACGAAGAATTTTTTCAACCTTCTCCCAAATTGCGTGGACTAGCTTTATAGAAGGATGGACATAATGAAACCAATATCTTCTATTTCATAGCTTTTCTTTATTAAAATTGCCAAAATATTTTCGATATGTTTAATATCATCTTCAGTGGCTAAACATCAAAAAAAAAAAAAAATTTTTACAACGTAATAATAAACAATAACATCATTTTTATATATTTACAATTCTTCGTTAACTTATACTATTATTTTTTAGGTTATAAGCTACATATTGGATAGGAGGATTATTTATTTATTTTTGTAAAAACAACAAGAATTTGTGATTTAGTTGATATATAGGAAATTTTATGTTTGGAAGAATATCTATTTGTGTTAACGAAACAAACAAAACCTATTTTTTAATATTAGCGGATTTGAGACAGGACAAACTGAAACAGTATGTATATTAAAATGTTAAAAAATTTTTTTTACAATCTTACTCACCAGAAATTATCTAAATTTCAGATTGTCATTCTTGGATAACAACCAACCATACCAACAATCCATTAGAACAATTTAACTAGTTTTTTTGCATTTCACATGGAAATTTGTCAATCGAAAAAATTTTTTATAAAATAATTACTTTAATTTAAAACAATTAAAAAAGTCAAACATATTTAAAATGTAAAATCAAAAAAAATTTCAAGAGAATTTTTTTTAAATTATCACAGTTTGTACAATGTACTCCTCAAGTACATTGTTATTGGTATGGTAGCACAGTGATCAACTGAACTAAATTTGTAAATTTTTTGTTTAAAGATAAATTTCTCGAAAATTCTAGACAAAATTAGTCCGGTCTCAATTTACATATTGGTATGTGTTTATTGTTTATGTTTTTTGATTACAATGTATTATATAAGCATCTTTTGGAAATATTGTTTATTGATTTCTATTATTATTATTATTTTATTTTTTTAATAATCGGTAAATAGGCATTATCTAGAGCTAATGATTCTATCTGCTTGTTGCAATTTTTTGATTCATTCAGTTTTATGTAAAAACCTTCACTTAATAATCTTTTTTGGTATTTATTTTCTCTGTCTAATATTTCGACTTGGTCGAAATTAAACCTGTGATCATTATTTATCGAATGTTCAGATAATCCAGTTGCCTCTTTGCCCCTTTTTATGTCATATTTGTGTTGGGCTAATCTATTATTCAACGACTGTGACGATATATATAAAAATGACTGTTTATATATTTACAATTCTTCGAAGAATTTTAAATATATAAAAATGATGTTATTGTTTATTATTACGTTGTAAAAAATTTTTTTTTTTTTTGATGTTTAGCCACTGAAGATGATATTAAACATATCGAAAATATTTTGGCAATTTTAATAAAGAAAAGCTATGAAATAGAAGATATTGGTTTCATTATGTCCATCCTTCTATAAAGCTAGTCCACGCAATTTGGGAGAAGGTTGAAAAAATTCTTCGTGAAATTTATATATCCCAAAAAAATATTGTTGTAATTTAATATGAATAACCTAAAAAATATCAAATTAAAATATAATATATATGTACGGAAATATATTAACAAATTTGTGAACAATAACATAAAACTTACAAAATTAAAAAATCATATTGCTTGTTTGACACAATACAAAAGAAAGGGAATAATTCCGGAATTTATAAAAAATAATATTAAGTTATGCTTGCCATATTGGGATAGGAAAACGTTGATGAAATTAGATTCTGCAAAGAACATTTTTTCATTAAAAATCTTAAAAATAATTATTACAGATTCTTATATTAAACAAAAAAATTTAATTAATTTAAACAGGAAAATTAAAAATAACCTACAACATTTGATTAGTAAGGATGATATGTTTGGTCTGTCCATGGCATCGTCACATATTGAAAACAAAGTTGATTCATATACCAGCCGGAAACAAATAAATAAAATTTACAAAACTGAACAAAGTTTATTAGAAAAAATACACATTGATGAGGGTTGGGTAAAAAACTTATCTAACGTAATAATTCCGAAAGAGGTTAAATTTATATTAGGATTAAGTCCGAATTTCATTATTGATGACAATTTTAACAACAATAAAATAAATAAAAACAAAACAATATTATCAATAATTAAATCAATAGAATCTAACATTGACAAATTTCCAAAAAATCAACAAAGGATTTGGAAAGAAAAGTTAATAAACAGCCTCACTAATAATATTAATAAAAAATCATATATTGATCCTTTACATAAATACATTAACGATTGCCATAAACAGACCAAAAATTTCATCAAACAAAATTCTGACAAAATTATAATAACTAAAGCTGACAAAGGTGGTTCAACGGTAATTTTAAATAAGGAAGAATATCTTAATAAAGCTATGACACAATTAAACAATAAAAAAACTTATTTAAACATTAGAAAAGATCCAAATGAAAATATTTTGAGAAAAATTAAACTATATACAGATAAATTATACAAAAATAAATATATTGACAGCACAACGAAGACCAAACTTCAAAAATCAGGAAAAACTTTACCCGAAATCTATTTTTTACCAAAAATTCAAAAAAAGGATATACCATTACGACCAATTGTTAGCCAGATCAATTCCCCTATACAGGGAATAGCAAAATATTTCTCTGAAATATTAACTAAATCTGAAAATAGTCAATTTTCCATAAAAAATTCGTATGATTTCGTAAAGAAAATTAATAACATTCAACTTAAAGATTCTAATGAAAAAATTTTTTCATTGGATGTCAAATCTTTATTTACAAATATTCCTCTAAACTTAGCAATAGCTGTCATTAAAAAACAATGGTCCAACATAAAAAAATTTACAGATATAGATAGAGAATTATTTATTGAGGGAATTGAGTTAATTTTCGAAAATAATGTTTTTAGATTTCAGGATAAATTTTATAAACAGTTATTTGGCTGCCCAATGGGTGGGAACCTTAGCAGTATCATTGCTTCGTATGTAATGGATTTTCTTTGTGCTGCCAGTATTAAAAAAGTCAAAAAATGGAATCCAGCTTTTTTCTATAGATACGTAGATGACATTTTAACAGTAGCGCCAGAAAATTTAATAGAACATATTAAAAATAGTTTTAATAATTATCATCCAACTTTACAGTTTTCCATTGAAATAGAAGAAAATAACCAAATAGCTTTTCTTGACACCTTAGTTAAAAAAGATAAGCATAACGTGATTAACACAATATGGCATAAAAAAGATAATTACACTGACAGAATCATTAATTACAACTCGAATCATCCACAATACATAAAAAATAACATGATACATAATCTAATGCATAGAGCGGTACATTTAAGTAGCATAAAAAATAGAAAAGAATCTATAAAATTAGCTGTTTCCATTCTAACTAAAAATAACTATCCTATAAATTTAATTAACATGATAAAAGAAAAAGTTATACATTTAGCATATAATACAACAAAAACTAATGTAGATACAATAAATGAACATAAAAATAGAATTTGTTTACCCTATAATAATTTAACTAAGAAATTAAAACCAATAATAGAAAAAAATAGCAAAAATAAAATAACTTTTTCTTTTAACAATAAAATTTCAAACATTTACACTAAAAAAAGAGTAAAAACAGATATAAAACAAGATTACAATATAGTATATAAAATAAACTGCCAAGATTGCGAATTATCATACTATGGACAAACGTCACAGTCGTTGAATAATAGATTAGCCCAACACAAATATGACATAAAAAGGGGCAAAGAGGCAACTGGATTATCTGAACATTCGATAAATAATGATCACAGGTTTAATTTCGACCAAGTCGAAATATTAGACAGAGAAAATAAATACCAAAAAAGATTATTAAGTGAAGGTTTTTACATAAAACTGAATGAATCAAAAAATTGCAACAAGCAGATAGAATCATTAGCTCTAGATAATGCCTATTTACCGATTATTAAAAAAATAAAATAATAATAATAATAGAAATCAATAAACAATATTTCCAAAAGATGCTTATATAATACATTGTAATCAAAAAACATAAACAATAAACACATACCAATATGTAAATTGAGACCGGACTAATTTTGTCTAGAATTTTCGAGAAATTTATCTTTAAACAAAAAATTTACAAATTTAGTTCAGTTGATCACTGTGCTACCATACCAATAACAATGTACTTGAGGAGTACATTGTACAAACTGTGATAATTTAAAAAAAATTCTCTTGAAATTTTTTTTGATTTTACATTTTAAATATGTTTGACTTTTTTAATTGTTTTAAATTAAAGTAATTATTTTATAAAAAATTTTTTCGATTGACAAATTTCCATGTGAAATGCAAAAAAACTAGTTAAATTGTTCTAATGGATTGTTGGTATGGTTGGTTGTTATCCAAGAATGACAATCTGAAATTTAGATAATTTCTGGTGAGTAAGATTGTAAAAAAAATTTTTTAACATTTTAATATACATACTGTTTCAGTTTGTCCTGTCTCAAATCCGCTAATATTAAAAAATAGGTTTTGTTTGTTTCGTTAACACAAATAGATATTCTTCCAAACATAAAATTTCCTATATATCAACTAAATCACAAATTCTTGTTGTTTTTACAAAAATAAATAAATAATCCTCCTATCCAATATGTAGCTTATAACCTAAAAAATAATAGTATAAGTTAACGAAGAATTGTAAATATATAAAAATGATGTTATTGTTTATTATTACGTTGTAAAAATTTTTTTTTTTTTTTGATGTTTAGCCACTGAAGATGATATTAAACATATCGAAAATATTTTGGCAATTTTAATAAAGAAAAGCTATGAAATAGAAGATATTGGTTTCATTATGTCCATCCTTCTATAAAGCTAGTCCACGCAATTTGGGAGAAGGTTGAAAAAATTCTTCGTGAATTTTAGTAAAACTTCTCAGTGATTAAAACTAAAAGGTAAAATTATGAAAAAATACATTTTTCAAATTTGCTGAAGTTATAACTCGAAGAGAAGTCATTCGATCGATTTGATTCTTATTGCAACTTCTTTTATATATATTTCTTCGTAACATGAACCTTCGTAAGCCAAAAATCATCAAATGTTTTTGCAAACTTTGAAACTTTTTTTTTAAAAACTCCGCCATTTTGTTAAATTTTGACTTTTTTTTTCGATTGAGGTTCACGGTACGGACCATACCTTCTAGTTAAAATAGGCTTTTTGGTTTTTTTCCATTTCAGTCAGTGTGAAGGCCGTTATCACTGCAACAGTGGGGGGAACTTTTTTTTTGGAGCCTTGGGAGATCTCGAATAACTTACTAAATTTTCAAATTTTTGGTCCAAAAATTTTATCATGAATTTATTATACAGGGTGGGGCAGGGAAGTATCCCTAACTTTGAAGGTAAATTAAAAAAAAACGAAAAGTGTTAGAACAAAACTTTATTGTGGCATCAAAAGGGTACAGATGGAAGTTAATTCTTACTTTGTTTTAAACAATACATCATTCAAGTGATGAGGCAAGTCAGCTATTAAAGTTTCACATGCCTGTACTCGTTGTTGCCAGTCCCGTTGTGTGAGTTCTTGAACGATGACCATCTTGTATGGATGGAAGTGGAGTTCTTCGTGGAGAATACGACGCACAGTGCGATTAGACAATGCAAGGGCGGATGCATGCTTGCGGGCAGAACGCTTAGGAGACTGCAAGATCGATCTTCTGACACGGTCAATGTTTTCTGGAGTTCGGACAGTTCTCCGAGCCCCAACTCTTTTTTTCACTACACTACCACATGCACGGAAGTTTTCCACCCACAACAAAATGGATTTGCGGTCAGGAACAGGGTTGCGAGGGGGAATCCGATAACGAGTTCGCAGCGCACGCTGCACTGCAACAATAGACTTATTCTGAGAAAAATACGTCTCGACAGCAAAAGCGCGTTGCTCATTCGACCAAGCCATGTCTACAACTGACAGCGCTACTATCGGAAAATTCCGTGGCCACAGCGTCATTCGAACCTACCCCCACTCCTCCAACATGTCCCCACTACTCACAATGCCACCTCGAAAGTAGGGATGTTTCCCTGCCCCACCCTGTATATCAAAGAATATATCCTTAAAATATTAAAACATTCCATACAGTAGTTTTCTTTAAAAAATTCCCAAAAATCACCTTTATTTCAGGCGGTCACACGTCTAGTGGTCCCCCTTAAGGTGCTCAAACTAATCCTGAACACTAAACTAGCTCAAGGACCATCATTTTTATTAAAGCATTTAAGTGAGACATTCTGTAAGACATGTAAGACTAAAGAATAACGTGTAAGACTGACATGTTCTGTAATAACATGTAAGACTAAAGAAATATTTCCGAAAATTTGTTTCCGGTAAATAATATTCCTGGTGAGTATACAAATAGAAATATATCTTATGATTAATTGAAACGAATAAATAAAACATAATTTTTTTTCTAAATTGAGGATAATTTTGTCATAATAATTTTGCATTTTGATCTAATACGAATTGTGTAAAAAATATATGCAACATATTTCAAACAGCTGCAAATTTTACATAGTGCTGTGCTAAAAGCAAAAGAAATTAATCATCTTTATTTAAAAGAATATGCAAATATTCTGTTAACACTGGAAAAGGGTAATTAATTACATATAAAGGTAATTTGAATGATTATTGTGTTTTTTTGTAAAAGCAAAAAGTAGGTGCATTTGACTACACCTATTTCAGATCAGAACTACCATTTACTGTTTACTACTTACCGCTTTGGTGTGAATGAGATCTAACAGAAAGAATATGTCTGACAATTATTTTGGTCAAGAATCCTTCTCAGAAAAACACTTTTTTTAAAATAAAATTAGGAGTTTCCTGCTCAATGTGTTTCAAAAGTTAGAATAAAATATAACAGCATGCGGAATAAATAGCAGCATGAATATACACTTGAGTAGTTATACAAACGAGAGAATTTTGAGCGATATATCTTCTTTTGTATATTAAGGGGGACCACTAGTGTGACATTTTGAAAAAATTGGAATTGCATGTTTTTGAAACAATTGCATGTTTCGATAGCCTCTATCTTTAAAAATAACATATTAAAATTTCAAGTGCATATCTGAAATAGTTCTTGAGTTACAGCCATTTGTAGCGCGGATTCTGATTTTTATTGTTAATTTAGAGGTATTGAGAAATGTATGAAAGTTTTGATAGTTCTGGAGTTTCTGGACGCGACTGCCAGTCACATGTTGTGGAGCAGCTAGAACCTGGCACATTTAAACGACTCATCTAATTTTACTATAAGCGTTATAGTGAGTACATCCTAACTTCGTAAATAATTTTAATAAAAATTCTCAGTGTTTAAAACTAAAAGGTAAGGTAAAGAAAAACTACATTTTTCAAATTTGCTGCAGTTATAACGAGAAGACAAATCAGTCGATCGATTTGATTCTTATTGTAGCTTCTTTTATATATATTTTTTCGTCCCATGAACCTCTAATTTTCTGATCGAATAAAAAATGTAATTTTTGCAAGCCAAAACTCACCAAATTTTCGCGCAAAATTTGAAACTTTTTTTTAAAAACTCCGCCATTAGGTTAAATTTCATTTTTTTTCTTGGAATGAATTTCACGGCACGGGCGGTACCTTCTAGTTTAATAGGTTTTTTGCTTTCTTTGATTTTAGGCACTGTAAAGGTCGCTGTCACTGCAGCAGTGGAGGAACTTTTTTCTTTGGAGCCTTGGGAAATCGCGAATAACTCACTAAAATTTCAATTTTTTGGTTCAAAAATTTTATCATGAATTTAGTATATATCAACGAATATACCCTTAAACTATTAAAACATTCCCTACAGTAGTTTTCTTTAAAAAAATTCCCAAAAATCACCTTCTTTTCAGACGGTCACACTAGTCTTACCGCTTAACACCATGACGGTCATAATCTATAATGTCAAAACGCCTAACTGGTACATTATTTTAATACACTTTATGTAGAATTTTTGACGTCGTACGCCGTGGTGAGTGAGCTTGTCAGGTTTTACTTGACGACCTATGATGTCAATGACTGTCAAGGTGTTAATTACCAAAATAAAAAATAAAAAATTTATTCTCAATGATTATTTCCAGTATGATACGCTTTAAAGTATGAAATTCTCAGTATCCTGGCGTGTACCTTCCAGGGTCGTGGAGAAAATGGAGAACTTCAGATATAAATTACATTTTCTTTTTTAAATTTTTTCTTAAAAATAAGTAGGAAAAAAAAAACAAAACAAAAAGGAACTCTTTTAGCGAATTTCCAGAATGGAATTCAGCTATTGCAGCCACTGTCAACTTGAACCCGGGACTATGGCAGGAATTTGTTTTGAGGTCCCTAGAAACCGAAAATAATATTCACTAAAATTTATATATAAATATATATATATATATATATATATATATATATATATATATATATCATATATATATATATATATATATATATATATATATATATATATATATATATATATATATATATATATATGTGTGTCCGCGCGATAACTCTCGAACGAAGTATCCAATATTTACGAAATTTGGTGAAAATATTGGAAGTCCCAAACCCTTATTGGATGAGTTCTTCAGCCAGACACGTCGGATGCCAGGAACATGGTTTTTGTTCTTGCAAAAAATTAGTTTTTTGCCAAAATTTGCATTTATTCAAAAATTTTTGCGAAAATTTTTTAGATCATTTCAAAGAGGGGACAAAATTACATAAAATACATAAAAAAGGTCTGTAAACTATTATTCTGTGTCAACTAGCTTCCGTGAAAAACAAATTTTTATAAAGGGAAATTCGCTATGATATGCAGGATGCTGCGACAGGGGTATTTTTTCTTTTACCCGGGCCCATACCGACAACTACGGGCCTTCTTTTCAAATACAAACCTGCAACTCTGGCTGCCACCTTGTTGTCAGGCCTGTTACTTCTTCAGAATGAAAGCTGATACACTAAAAATATATTAATTTTTCTAGAAAAATAAAAGCAAATTTAAATTGCTGTAACAGTCTATAATATTTCTTGACTTCAATAAATATTAATTCAAAAAGTTGTCTTGCTTTAATATCTGTTTCCTGTTCGTGACATCAGCTACCTGGCAATTTTTTTAAATGGTCATAAAATTCATGTTTTTAAACTTTTAACTAGCCAATTTCAGATGCCAAAAAAATATCCTCAGTTCGAATTTAACCAACCTTTCAGGACATATATGCGCAAAAAAGCTACCTTTCAGGACATATACTGTATATATCAATTTCTCTTCGAAACTTAAAGTTTATTATCAAATTCGCCCCTGTGCAAAGATTAACATACTTTTGAGCTGTTAAAAACGCAAAGTATGTAATTTAATATTACTTGTCAATGTAAATTATTGTAAATATTTTCACTACAGAAGCTATCTTAAAATTTTTTTCAATATAATTATAAGCTACTGATTAACAAAACTCAAATGGTATTCATTAAACAGTATTACACGATAATTTTCAATCAATTATGTTATGACAATTGTAAGTACCAAGGTGTTTCATGTTATTCAACACATATATTTCTATAGAACTATAAAATAATTTTTATACAATTTAAATTACATGCTTATAATTGATACTAAATCTTGTCTTGTACAGTTAAATTATTGTCTTTTTTCTTTTCTTTTTAAAATAAAATATAAATAAAATAATAAAAACTTACTGATGATTTTACAAGTTAGTACGACCATAAGAATAAGTTCATAATAATATAAGGAAATAATTTTCAGCGTTTTAAGGTTTTAACAAAACGAATTAAAACAAAATCCGTTCGGTAAACTTGCCAATGGTATTTTGTTATTTCTTTCTGGAAAAATTTGGAGGACAGGTCTACCCACACTGTCAACCTCCTATTGGGTGTCCTTAAAGACTAGAAACTACTGTATATAAATAATTCTTTTTTCATTTCAGGCGATTTATCCCCTGGACCCCCGATAGAGGCTTTGCCCCTTGCACCATACCGGGGGCTTCACCTTCTGTACCTAAGGGTGGGGGCTCCACCCTTGTCAAAGAAATGGTAACATCATTTGTTCTTAAGATATGCGAGACAAAATATATTTTGGGAAAAAACTAATTTTTTCAAATTTCTTATTTCGTTTTTGTTTTTGTTTTTTTTTTTTTTTTTTTTTTTTTTTTTTTTTTAATTTTGTAATAAAATACTGGCGTTTTTAACATCAAGGAAGATTCTTAGGCCATTATATAATAATGTTATGCTAAAAAATCCATATAATCTATGTTATCTTAATAAAGTTAATTCCGTTTTTTTACCACAAAAAATAAACCATGATATCATCATTTGTTCTCGAGATATGCGAGACGAAAAAAAATTCACGAACGAACGAACGAACGAACTCACGAACGCACACATAGACATCACGCTAATACGATGGATTCAGATTCTAGTGACCTTGGAACGTGAAGATATGTCAAAATTAGCGATTCGTAAAATCAGATCCATTACAATAACTTCCTATGGTAAGTTACAGTAAGTTGGACAGCTCAATGTTGTAATTAATGCAGTAATGTTAATTAGTTCCTATATTTAATTTCATAAATGTCCCACATTTTTTGAAGTTTTCTAATAAAGTAAAATAAATTGCTGCAATCCAAACCATATAGTCTAATCAATTTAGGTGTACCTACAAAAGTTAAAACCTTTGAATAAATCCTGGTCAAGCAATATTTTGCATACACCTTTATTTCGACACAATAAACAACGTGCCAAAATTCCATTCCAAGATGGCATCCATTAAGTGAATTTTTCAGTGTCAAAGGTCAGAAAAACTAGTTTTCCATGAATATTTTCTTTTTCTGGTTGTATGGTAAAAATTATGATAGTTATTTAAAAAAAATTCTCACCTTGAGTTGGTCTGGTGGCCTAACTACTCCGCTTCTTGTCTGGTAGATCGCGAGTTTGCATCCAACCGAGGACGATCTATCATCCTGCATCGATCACAATAGTTCACATTTCATTTATAATAACCATACTACCCACAACCAAAAATTATAGTAATTCGTCAAAACGATGCATATGAACTTAGCTGTTGTGCACCTAGCATATAGGAAAAAAAAGAATTTTCTATACACAGTTAAATGAAAAGGTTAAAGACTAAAAGTTTTCGAGATAGGAGATCGGGAATATATGAACTCTGAAATGTATTCGTTTCTGCACCGTGGTCGCAATAGACTGTAAGTCGTACTTATATGGTTTTTTTTCTTCAAAACTATAAGGAAGAACTAGTAGCTATGCCTGAAATGTCAAGTGGAGAGATCCATCATGTTCGACTGAAATGTGAAAATGAGAGATTGATTCGGATTAGACACTCAACAGTGGAGCTGAGTAAAGAACTTGAGACAATTCATTGGAAAATCCTGAAAAGCCTAATTGACTTCATCAAAGAAACTGGTTTCTTACACATAACTGATGAATAAATGGGGTTATTGCATAGGTAATATTTTACTAGGAATCAACGCATCGGCTAACCGGACCCTACCATAAGAAAAAGAAGATGAAGGTGAACAAAAAACTAAGAAATAAAAAAATTCAAGGCGAAACAACTTAGTTATATAATTTTCTAGAGCCTTTGTCATTCTTTAAAATCATTTATATTAATATTACTTTGAGTTCAAATCAAGGTTTCACAAATAATAAACCAGTATAAATTAAAATGTTAAGTTGATTTTCTTTTTTTAACCGTTTATATCGGTCTATGCTTAAGGGGGGAGTTTACGCCAGAAACGGCTAGTAAACTAATTTTTTTCGAATCTCGTTTTTTGTTTTTATTTTGTTCTGTGGTTCTTTACAAACACGGTGATATATAAAACATGGCAAAAATTTTTTTTTCAAATAGAAAAATATTTATTTGTGAGCCGCTGCACAGCCAAGTTGCTGCTCCTTTGCAGACAACGCTTTTTAGTTTTGGTGTGTACATGAGTTATAGTATGCACTGAGATAGTGTTCTTTTATTTGTATGCCTTTGTAGACGTATTTTTTCAAAGTTGATATGTTTTTCTCAACATCTGCTTTGTATGTCATCTGCTTATTTTTACCGGTTCCCGAAAACTGTGTTTTTCCCGACAAGGAAAATCATATCTCAAGTTCCAAAAAGAAGATAGAGACTTAATTTTTTAAAATTTTGTTCATAAACATATTGCGCATAAAGTGGAGTATGCTTTTTTCCATTTGAACAATTGTAACTATTTTTAAACATTTTTTTTTTAATAAAAAATTGGGTTTTATAATTTTTAAAAGTTTGGGATTACAATTTTATGGTTAATTTTTAAAATTACCTGAAACCCTTACTTAGCTTTATGCACAGGTCCTTTAGGAATAAAATAATGAAAAAATATTTAAAAAATATTCATTACTTTTTGAGATATGGTATTCCTTGTAAACGCTTAAAAACTTGTGAAAAAGGCCCTCCTCCCCCACAGGGAAGAGTAATAAATGTTTCAAAAAAAAAAATTTCTATTTGAAATACTCCCTAATTTGAAATAAAGTTTCAACAAGCAAAATAATCATATATAAAAAAGTTGCTTTTTTATTTGAACTCCCCTCTTAAGGAAGTAGAGAGTAGAGCGAGTAGACAGAGTAGCGAGACTTTAAAAGTGTTTAAATTAAAAATATTTTCTTCATTTTTTTTAAATTTCATTAGGATCATCTTTAGTTGCGAGCGTTACTTTGTGGAAATTCATTTTAAACAAAATTAAAAACGATTTTTACTTTGCAAAAAATCCACTTTTATTTTTAAAAATGTGTGAGTGCACATAGTTTTATAGAAAATGACTGTTCGAGTCGAAAGTGCAATCACACATTTTTAAAAATAAAAGTGAATTTTTTGCAAAGTAAAAATCGTTTTTAATTGTGTTCATTAGGATCAATTTCGTTCAAAAATTTTATAACTAAGTTAAAGTAGGTACCTAAATTAAATTAAAGGTATTTTATAGTGTTTCCAATTAATGTAAAGTGTAACATTACAAAAAAAAAAAAATACCTAACACCAGATAATATAATGTTCGTAGGTATATATTTTTTTTAATTTCAGTTTTTTAATATTTTGACTTCACCTTCATCATTTTTATTTGTATAGTTGCAGAAAAAATTCTAGTAATCAACTAGAAATTTATGGTATTTCTTGTTGGAAAATGCCATATTGCAAATATTAGTTAAATAAATAATTTTTAATGTTAATTTTTATAAAAATTTGTTTCTAAACAGTCAATATTGATGATATGGTATTATGTGGTAATTGAAGTTGTTTTAAATTTTATTTGAAAATAAATAAATATTTGCCATGTTTTTATACAATTAATTGCTCTGTAAATATGTTTAATTCAGTGAACATGTGTTTTATAAAACTGATAACAAAAAATGGACGTATGTTCATATTTATTTCTTCAAAATTTTCACTTTTTACCAATTAAAAATGCTCGATTCGCAATGAAATTTAATATATAAGTAGTTTTAATAATGAAACATTTGTAGAGGTTTATTTAATTTAAAAAAAAATTATCAAAAATTTGTCAGTTTCAGTTTTGTAAATTAATGACAATTAATCTATATTCGTGATGCGATTTCATCAAATTCTGCGATTTTATTTTAAACAAGTTTGAAGATTTTGAAATTTTTACACATACTGTGTTACCTATGTTCATTTACTGTGAAATTATTATTTTTTAGTTACTTTTGTATAATTTGAAATTTGGGCTATGAAATTTGCAATTCATTTTCAACATTAACCAATAATTTTTTTTCATTCAGTTGACGTATTGTAGAATAGTTCGTCTATTCTTTATTATAGTTACGTAAGCACATTTATATTTTATAAAAACCGGACAATCAAACAACGATGAAAAAACTGTAAGTTTGGTACTTCAAAATTTTTTTAAATAATATTAATAAATAGAAAGATTAATCTATTTTATATTATTGTAAAGAAAAAGTAAAAATTATACGAGTAAACTAATTTTCTTAAAATAATAATTTTATTATTTTTTTTTTTTTTACATATTCTTCTTAAGGTAAATATACTGAGAGTAAAAAAAAAATAATTTTTAAATGAAAATATCTAAATCGCTGGCTCAGTTTTGACAATTCTGAAGGTTATATTATTAATATTTTAAAAATTTACTATCAAAACCATAGAAAAATCGGACAAAAGATAGACTACCCTTGTGTCAGATAAGTAGTATTCATTTTTAGTTATTATATCTCATAAAATCTCTTGGCGAAACGACTTAATTTTTTTTCAGAAACTGGACATTCTGGAAAATTCGGGATTGTTAGCAACTCTACGGATAAGTCTGAGATATCTTTTATCTACAGATAATGAACATAAACCTCCTAATATGAAATAGACTAAAAGCGGTTTCGTTTCGTGGATCTAACGCGGGTGCATACTCGTAATTAAAAGAGGAAATAAAAATAAATATTTGTTCATATAAAAGATTAAATAAATATAAAAGAAATTACACCCACCTAAAGATTACCGCCTTATACAATAGACACTTACTTAGATCTTTCAAAAATCTTCAATCAATAAATTTTTGTCCTTACAACAAAAAGATAAACCTTTTAAGCACTGGGAAAAAGTCAGTCAAAAATGTGTTTGAAATATACCTAGCTGCACATGCCTAACAAAATACAATAGTATCAGTTTTTTTTTTTGTCAAGTGACTCAGCAATTTTATTTGTTCTGAGGCTGTATATGATACAATATCTCTCGCAAGAATGTCTTCTACTACAATACCACGTAGAAGTGAAGCGGAGTTGAAAAAAAATGATTCTATAATAAGCGGTAAGTCAATCGTCAAATAAAGAAGACACACACTGATAGATTATTATGTGTAGTTCATTTGTGCCCCGTGCTGCGATTTTTGAATAAGATGTTAACATGATCATTTAATAATGAATTCTACGCATGAATTTGTGTCACTTAATTAACAATTTATCAAATGTCTTGTTAAATTTTAATATAACAAAATAGATCAAACAATCGGTGGGGAGGCAGCGCGTAACAGAACAAAACAAAAGAAACAAAAAAAAAAATAGTAGAAACAATGAATATGCAGTCAGGTCACTCGCTCGCTCAATCACTTGTTTAATAAATAGTTCAATGGTGTAATCGTTTAAAGTGATTCCATTCTCTTTTACTATTTTTTTTTAAGTTTTCTTTTTCTTTATTGTTTGTTTTCAATTTCAAATATTATTGAGTGCTTATGAAACACTACTACGTATAACAGACTTTTGTCTGCATTTAAAACACACGTAGTATTTATATGTTCACTTATCGTTCAGTTAAACTGAAACTTTAAGCACTCAACTTCCTTTGGTTGGAATGTTGTCTGTATCGGGCGCCTGTCGAGCAAAGGATCGATGGTGTAATAGATAGCACACCTGGCTAGTTACCAGGAGATCCTGGGTTCGATTCCCGGCCGATCCGGATAATTTTTTCAATGACTTTGTGATTTTTAATTTACATTTATTGTTTGTATTGAATTTAATTTTAAGAAATAATGATTTTATCCACTTGTATTCTAGCTCGCTTACTTATTTTAGTTATAAGAAACTAGACTTGTCAATTACTAAAAGATTATTTCCGAGATTTTATGGTGATATCTAGGTATTGAAATACAGATGAAAAAACATTGTTACAAATTAGGAAATCTAGTTTTTAACATATCTGTGTTACAGCCAGAACAACCGCAAAGATCAATCGCGATCCATATGTGTGTGATGCTACCGTGGATGGGTAGCATCCGAGATAGCACTCTCAGTGTAGTATGTAGATAAAACACTTAGTAGCTATGCTTATTTCGCTAGAATACGGTTCAAACTATAATTGGAAAATTATTTTGTATCATACCTACTCCAAAAACAATTCTGTAGCGTAAGTCATATTTTAGGACGGCGCGGTAAGTGTATGAACTTATTAAAGGGGAAAATCACATTAGGAGGTTTAAAAAAATCGATTTTTTTCATTGCATAAATCGGTAGCTCAACTATCCAACAAAACGCTGTCAAAATTTTAAAGCGAAATTCGCATTTGTTGAGATTTTATGATTAATAGAACCGAGCACTCATCGGGTATAGGTTTGAGCGCCAAGCAGATATAGGGCGGAGCATTTAGCGATTTTTCGAATGGCTGTATCTTTGTGAAAAATGGTCGTATCGGAGTCGTAAGCAAAGCAGTTTAAAGCTGGAAGTTTCTAATTTCGAGATCTTGCGATAAAAAAATTTTCAAAGCAACGTGTGTGGCGCAATCCTAATAAATACACTGAAAAAAAATTTTTTTGATAATTTTTCGATTTTTTTTTTTTGGTCTACGGACTTGAAAATAATTTTCCCGGCTCAACCGCAATATGAACCGGATAACTTGTTCATTCAACTTTAATTTGCTTTTTTATAGACATTTATACGACCACTTCTCGCTGAGATATCGGACTTTGAATGGAAAAGGATCATTTCGCCTTTGATCATCGATATCTCAGCAACCAATGATCGCACAGAAAATTAAACGGGTGTTTTAAAAACTCGAATAAATCCTCTACAAGGATTAACAATTGTTTTTTCAGAAAAAAAAATTTTGTATACTTTACATGATATTGAAAAATCAAGAAATAAAGAGCTTTTGGTGGCTCCTTGGAAAATCAAACGCTAAATTAAAAACCACTAATGTTAATTGTGCCTTCTACAGTTCAATATACCCACAAAAACTCCACCGAGTTTCAGTTTAATCCATCTAGCCGTTTTTGCGTTTCATTCGACTGAATTTTTGAAAAAATTAAAGGATCGTATTTTTGATCTTAAACTTTCATAATCTTCAACAAAATGAAAAAAAAAATTTTCTCAGCTTTTTTCACATTTTTATCAATAACAGTATTTAAATTTATAAAAAAAAGAAAATTTCTTAGAAAAGTTTTAATTAAAAACTTCGAGAAAACCACTAATGTTAATTGTGGCTTCTACAGTTAAATATACCCACAAAAACCCCACCGAGTTTCAGTTTAATCCATCTAGCCGTTTTTGTGTTTCATTCGATTGAATTTTTGAAAAAATTAACGGATCATATTTTGATCTTGAGCTTTTATAATCTTCAACAAAATGAAAAATAAAATTTTCTCAGCTTTTTTCACCTTTTTATCAATGACAGTATTTAAGTTGATAAAAAAAGAAAATTTCTTAGAAAATTTTTAATTTTTTTTTTTTTTTTGACTGAAATTATTCAAAAAAATTCAAAAAAGTTGTTCGAAATATGTGTGTAAAATGATGTTAAAATTTGATTGAATTCTAACTAATTCTTCGCACCTAAAAAAACTCCTAAAAAATCAGTGAAAATGAGCCTCCTAATGTGGTTTCCCCCCTTAAGCGTAAATAAATATTTTACTATTAAAACAACAAACCACCTCTTAGCACAAACTCTTTGTATGGCGGCTTTGGTTAATAAGTTTCATGGTAACATAAAAATTATAATTACCAACAAGTAAGTAAAATTTTAACATGGCTATTGTATATATTAACATAACCATATATCCTTATATTATGTTAAATTAAACGGAAGCTCAAGAAAAACTTGAAATTTCCAAACAGATTATTTCCGCTTGAATTTAATTTACTATGATAATAATGTGTATGTTTTATATTTGGAAAAAAATAAAAATAAATAAGTAACGAAAAAACTAATTTCAATCTAAAACGATCAAAAACAAGTTTAAATAAATTTATTTTCATAATTTACATAAGAACAGAAAATTATTTTAAACATTTTATTTTATTTCTTTACATATGTACCATCTACATATTGTCATGATTTCATTGCAACTCATCAATGTCCATGTATGTATTTTTTAATGTTTGAAGTGATTGGACATTCTATGAGACAGAATAAGAAACATATATTTGACTTTCTTTTACCAAACTAGAAAGTTGTAAAAGAGACTCATACATATCAATTGTTAAATTCAAAACCTCGTATGTCAATTTTTTTCCTGTTTAGAAAATTTCTTATTTTTATAGAGAAAGATAAACCAATATATTGGACATGTAAAAATGTATGTTTACTTTTGTCTGCAAGAATAGTCTTTTAGTAAAAAATTTTTATGTAAATCGATTTATGAGGTTTTCAAGTTTAACCATCAATATATATATATATGATCTCAAATTGCCCTGTTTTCCAATTTCGGAATTGAAATACTTAATTGCCAGAGTGTACGTAAAAAAAAATAAATAATACAGTGCAAGCTCTCAGTAATGCCGTTCCCCTACATTCCAGCAGACAGCCACACAATTTTATTCCGATAGAGACTTGGAATCGCTCCATTTGAATAATTCCACTTAAATAATGCTATTCCTAGACAGTAAAACTTAAATATTCCGTTTGTAAGTTAAATTCTGTACATACAAAACAACAAAAATTGAGCAATTACTTTCTTTTTAATTGTTGGAATTATTCAATAGAAGTGAAAAGAAATTTGACGGAGAAGAACGCGGAGCTAGGTTTAGCTTTTCTAGGAATTTTCTTCCCTAACTGGCAACTGGACAAATTTGTTATTACTGAGAGCTTGTACTGTACATTTTTTTTCACAGCTCCGGATTCTTACTTCAGTGTCCGAGAATGGGGTCTAAAATACCACCTTTTTGTCTTTAGAAACTAAAATTACTTTCTATAGTCAAAGAAACGAACCAGGCAACGAACTAGTTATTTAAAACAACAAATAAATGTACCCAATGGCTCAACGTGCTTAGGCACTAGTGCTTGAGAACTAGTAGGTCGAGGGTTAAATTCTTGTCATTAGCTATTCCCACAAAGATTTTCCTGTAGTTCGTCTTTATAATAATATATGAATATCGGAATAGTTGCTTTAAAACGACGACTGCAGAGGTGTACATTCCAAATCCTACACGGAGAGAAAATTCCTATAAAAATTACTGTGCTCATACTACAATCGACGTGTAACAGGCGAACATATCCAATTTTTGTACGGTAAAATTATAAAAATTACAATAATATAACTATAATTTTAATAATTTTACCGTACAAAAATTGAATATCTTCGCCTGTTACACGTCGATTGTAGTATGAGCGCAGTAATTTTTATAGGAATTTTCTCTCCGTGTACCTCCCCAACACTTTCCCTATCTTCTACTCGCATCGTAATTAAATAATGTAAAAGTTGGTGGTGTCTGGCACTGAATTTTTGTTTGTATTTGATGAAAATTTTTAAATACATATAAGTGCCTATATAGACTTCTTTTCCGATGACTGAATACTGCATCCGTTGAAAGACATACGGTATAAATATACTTGTACAGGAGAAACCAACTTCAACAAAAACAAACCACAATAATTATGTAAATTTTCAAATAGCAATAAATTAAATATGTTAAATGTCTATACACATCGAACAACTATCAAATTTAAATTTTAATAATATTTAAAAGTAATAATAATAAATGTATTTATGTAAAATGTAAGATATTTGTAATTCACTTTCAATTATGTTTTTAGAAATACAATGAATTAATTTTAGTTCCTTTTTTGTGGCTTTTTCTCTTTTTTGTGTAAGTATATGTGCACGTATGTAGGTATCTTTAATATTAATAGAAAAATTTTTTAACAAAAGCCATTTTGTAAGTATATTTTGAAACTATTACCTGAAGGTTAAAATAATGTTGCAAGAGCAACAAAGTAAATTTAATCATTAACTAGTGTTATATAATGTTTTTCTATTTTGTAAAAGCGCAGTTAAATTAAATTTGGGTTTATTCTCAGTGATGTATGTTCTTTTTCCTGCCTTTAATATTGAAAACCTTTGAAGACGCATTACTTATGATGTAAAATTCCAGACTAAATATCCGAGGACACCAGGTCCGAGGCTTATGAACTCCCGACTAGGCTTATAGTCTAGAACTCCCGACGGGAATTTATTATGGGAAAAACATCCATTCATGGATATTTTGATATTAAAATCAAATATTAGCAGGCAATATATCTATGGATATTTCTAGAATAAGTTAAAAAATTCTGGAGATTTTATTCAAGAATTTCGAGCAGTCCGAGCACTGATTCCCAACGGATCACCGATTAGTGGATGCTGAAGGGATTTTTTTGAGCCGGGGTAAATTTAGTGGGACGTTGCGGACCAACAAATAATACTTACGAGTAGGCAGTAATGCACTACTTTAGCTACTATACGTACATGGACAAGAAGACTGTCTTGTTCTCGAAACTTACATTTATTTCTGTCTAACATGGAAATACCTATGGAAATGTCAGTGGCATTTATAATAAACAGTTATCTTAATGTAGAGGATTTACAAAACACAAGAATGATTAATTTCTATCAATAATTTCATCCGCTATTTGAAGAATGACAAAAAATTATGTGTCAAAAATTTTGATCTCTTTCCGTTTCTGATTTGCGATTTACGAGCTGAAATACTCATTTATCACATATTCAATGGGCACCGAAAATTGAGACGCTTAGTATGTTTAATTCCCAACACAAGTGAGCAAAAAACAAAACTGAAGTATGATAAAAAAGCATTTAAAATGCCACTGTCACAGTATCCTCATAACTTAGTGAATTTCCGGTTATAAAAATTACTTTTTCCCGGGAACCCGCATATATAACTAGATAGCATAATTTCTATATATACCTAGATAGAAACGTATCTTATGTGATTTTATTGCTCCTTGTCATAATGTAAGAAAAAAAAATCGAAAAATTTTAAAATTTTGCAAATTTTTACAAAAAATTTATTTTTTGAGGTTCCAAAATCAGAGGTATCTGACTAAAGAACTCATCCAAAGATTTGGAACTTCCAATGTTTCCAGTAAATTTCCTAGATATAGGATATTTCGTTCCAGAGTTACATTCAGTGAATATTATTTTTAGATTCTAGGGGTTTCCGTTTGGAAATTCGCTAAGACATGAATCAATTTAAGAATGTCGACGAAGCCGTTAAGCAGTTCCATGGACGGTTCTACACGTCTATTTTTACGTGTCAGCTGCAATTAATGACACTGTTCTGTAAATAGCAATTTGTATATATATATATATATATATATATATATATATATATATATATATATATATATATATATATACAGGGTGTCAGAGAAATAAGTATTGTCCTTTTAAGGGCTGACTCATAGCATCCTGTAGACTCTAAAACCACAGGAATTTTTTCGGAATTAACAGTCGCGTTACCCCTCACAAGGATAAGACTTATTTCCTTTATACCCTGTATATAATATAATATATACACACATACATATGTATATATATGTATATATGTATGTGTGTATATATAATATACAGGGTGTAAAGGATATAACTCTTATCCTTTTGAGGGGTGACGCGATTATTAATTCCGAAAAAATTCCTGTGGTTATAGAGTCTACAGGGTGCTATGAGTTAGCCCTTAAAAGGATGTTACTTATTTCTCTGACACCTATATATATATATATATATATATATATATATATATATATATATATATATATATATATATATATATATATATTATAGTGAATTAAATACCGATTAATACAGATTTCCACAAAAGATCAAAATTTAACACAAGCATTTTATACAAAAACCAATGCTTATGTATTTTCAAAAATATTTACGCTTGATGCTTCGAATTTTTTAATTATTTCAAACCTTTCTTTCACGAAAAATTAATTATTTTAACGTATGAAGTAACAGCAATAATCAATCATTAAAAATTGCGTCAGTTTTCTACTGTAAAACCTCCCCTATACCTACCGCATGTATTTGATTATCCATTATATGTAATTTAATTTGGCCAAAGTAGTTTGAAACCAAAAAATTTTTACAAAACTTCACTCGTCCGGATTTAATTAATTGCTAATTAGTTTTAATTTGTTACGCAAAATAATTAAAAATGAAACGACCATATTCAATTACAGTTTATTATTAGAATTAATTATAACTAATACTATGGTAAGTACTTTTGTATGAAAAAAAATTATTATTTATTTGAAAATTTAAGTCAAATCAGTGAACACAAAAAACAGTGGAAATGAATATTATTGTTATTACCGATGAAAAAAAACCATATAAATTTAAATTTTATTAATGCCAACCACGAATACTACGAAGATAATTAACTTGAGAATCGAATGCCGCATTGTGGATATAAGTAAATACATTTTTATTTGTTATGTCATTCAAACAAAAAGTGGTTTGTTCCAACACAAGTGTCTACTTTCTGAAATTCTTTCAAAAAAATTTTTTAATTATTTATTTAAATTTTCTCACTTCAAAATGGCGTATGAAGTGCAGAAAACTTTTTGAAATGAAGTATAAGTAGTTGCAAAGTTTCTGAGCGACTAAAGTCCACTTCCAGTTTTACTACAGTACCGCGTTAAATAAATGAAAGTAAGGGTCTACACCATTAAAAAAATCGTATTTATAAATACCAAAATATGTTATTATTACTATGTAAGGGTATTTTTCATAAAAAATTTTCCTGTTAGTAATTAATATTTTAAAATTGGTAGCGTTAAGTCGTTTTGAAACATTAAATTTCTTATCATAGGTATTTCTAGTTTTAATTATATTACATATTTCTTGTAGTTTAGAAACGTTTAATTTTTAATGTTTTATACTTTCTGAACAATTTACTAAATATTGTAAGTAATAAAACGGTCTACAATTTTCTCTTTTAAAGTCTGTACTTTTCAGTGGTTAATTAATTGAAATGTATTCAATTTTATTGAACTACCTGATACAGTCATAAAACCTGCATAAAACCTACCTTTGTAAATATTGCTATTATTATGAATTTTTCAATAAAATCTGTTTATTAGTTTTACAAAATTTGTATGTTTACAAATAAATTTGTAATTTTTAGAATCAGTACTTTTACTTAGGTTTGGCTAATCAAGTGCTTTACCTGCGAGATACAATTTTCGATATTTTAACAATTTTTTTTAACTTATCGTATTCTTGATTATTATTATACTTTTTTAATCGGGTTTTTATCTATTGATATTTAATTAATTTAAATATGGAAATGAATATGTGTATTAAAAATAAAATGTTAAGTCCACAAGCAAAACTTATCATTTTAAATGTGTTAGTGTTTATGAAAAGTGAAAGTGATGGTGTGAAAATCCCATTAACTCAAGTTTAGTAATAGGTGTGTGAAGAAAGTTCAAGTGATAGTGACTAACAATAAGATAACAATAACAACTACTTAATTTTTTTACTTCGAAGTATTCAGAGTTAGTAAAGGTAATTTCTTAATATTATTTATTTAATTTAAAATTACTTATTTAAGTAGGTACATCATTGCATTACTATATAAATAAGCAAACTATTTCAAAATCGATTACTTTTTTTTACAACGTAGTGTATTTTTGTACATTGTATATATCGTTCAATATTACCTGAGTGAGAGATATAACAACTAATAGGGAGAGTTTAGACATAATTACTCTATATCCATCTTTATTGCAAAAGTATTTTATCTTTTTAATATAATAAAATATGTATATCTCTTACTAAAAATACATCTTTCCTTTTTGTTGGACTTTGATACCTCAAAAACTCTGCAACTAGTTATATATGCATCATTAACTTCTTTGTTCAAAAGCCTTTTTATGATTATTACTTGAGGAGTTATTTCTGATTAAACAAAAAACTGTAGTTCTAAATTTGGTCCTTGATATCGCCGAAAGTAGGTAATAATGTTATAACAAATTTAAACAGGCTTTTAGAAAGCTCAAAATATCCTCTTTAAGATCGAAGTATCGATCAAGTGGGGAAAAATTCGTAGACAAAAATCGTCAAAATATCGTATAAATTTTTCACATTTCACAACCTTTTTAATTCTCGAGCAAAAAATCTGAATGATTTGAGAAATTGTACATATCATAAGGATACTTTAAACTTAAAACTAGGTAATCTTGTAACTCCTTTTTCATTTGCACGGTAGCTTTAAAAGAACGAAGAAAATATGGTTTTTTTTTTCAAATATTTTAAAACTAATTTTACAAAAGGTAGGAAATTTTTTCTGTTAGTCTGTATTTTTACCATTAAAAGGGATAGTTTGAGCTTTCTAAAACTCTGTTTTCATTTGTTCTAGCATTATTATTTTTGGAAATATCAAGGGTCAAAGTTAAAAGTACCGTTTTTTATTTAATCACAAACAACTCCTGGAGTAATAATCGTAGAAAGACTTTTGAATAAAAAGACTCGTGCATAACTTTGAAATGAAAAAAAGTGTCAATTTTTTTCGGCGACTATCCTATAAAAGGTATTATCTTGCAAGGAAAAAGTTTCTGAATGTCTTCATCAAAAAGTTGACTCTTGACAAGCTTTCAAATAGTCTTTAAAAAGTCATTATGATCAATTCTTTGCGTTCCTTTATTTTTTTTTGATAAGTAAGGTAAGAGCACCAGTAGCCGTCATGTTAAGACATGAGCAGGACTTTACATTAATTTTTTTCGTTCATAGTTATACAAAATAACCAACAGTAAAGCTAAAACGAAAGAGAATTTTATGATCTTTCAGGAATATATTAATTTATTTGAATATTTTTAAAATAAATAGGTATATTAATAAAAATACAATAAAGGAAAAAGTGTGGTGTACCAGTACCCGTCAATAAAAAATTAACGATGTTCCAGTATCCGTCAGAGGAGAGACCCGGTATCCGTCATTCTTTAGAATATGATTAATCTTAAACAACTGAGCTATATAATTAAAATACTTAAGGACAAAGCTTTATTTAAAAAAATTATTTGCTTCTGTTACTTCCTTTCTACAGATATATTGCTTAGATTGACACTGAACTGATTCTTTTAGAATTCTCTTTAACTTTAGTACAAGCATCCGTGATGCTAATTCTTCTGAAGCATTATCCATAATATCCATAAATGCTGTTTTTGTACATTCTTTTTCATTGAAATTAATAATATTATGTACTGATTTTAGTCCTTTCTATACAATTACAAGGTTATTAGCCGGGCTCAAAAAAATACTGATCTATCATAATTCCATCACACACTCTGTATCTTTCCAAAATTTCTATAAATTCTTCTTTCTTAAAATATTCTTCAATTTCCTTAAGCCAGTTTTTGACATTTTACGCTACCGTATAGCTCTTGATTTTCTTAAATTTTGAAATAATCGCTTAGATAACTCCGGATGTCTACTGCAAAAAGACAAGAACCATTTTCGGATCAGTATCATCGGAAGAACCTAGTTTTGGATCAGTAATAGTTGACTACTGTCTAGTAGTTAAGGATCACAGTTTCATTCAAATGTATCATCCACTTTATTATGTTCTCATCTTCTTTGTTGGTTAAAATAATTGTGGAGGCACTTTTTGCAAAATATGAGCTACTTTCCTTTTAATTTATCTGACAATGTGGTCTGGCAGTTATCTGTGATATACGAAATTGTTTGACTACGATAGAAATCGGCATTTTTTTAACGAATAGCATATCAAAAGCATTTATTTAATCTTCATTACTGTATTTTATATTGAAATTTACCTACAAAAAAGACGGTACCAAAAACCGTTACTATAGGGTACCAGTATCCGACATTAATTTACAAAGAATACTAAAATTTAATTGTTACAGAAAATAATGACGGGTACTGGTCACTAGCTTTATCGTATTGTTGTGAACGTAATCCAGATTTTAACCCGTAATCCAGTAATCGTCACTATGACGGTTACTGGAAAATGCCTGTATTTTATGCACCAGTAGCCCCATCAAAAGTAATAATAGGTTTTCTAGTCTAAAAACTATTTTTTAACAAAATTTAATTCATAATTAAACCTCTAAAAACAAAAAAATATAACTCATTATTTGTTAAACCAAAATTACAGTAAAATTAAATTAGTGCTTACCTTAGCTAAAACTTTAAAGTTTTAATGAATATTTGCAAATTTTACAAACACTAACTTTCAAATGAGTCGTTAGTATATCTAATGCTAACTGAATGCTATCATAAATAGAATAACGGTTGGGCATAGGTACTTTCCAGAACGTGTAGCAAGAAACACAAAAAAATATATACTTGTTTAACATCTTAATATTTATCATTTTACTGAAACTTGATGGCAATTGGGTCAATGACGGCTACTGGTGCTCTTACCTTATAACGTAATAAAAATATTTTGAGAATTTTAAACATGATTTTGGAAGTCCTGTTAACTTTGACGGGTACATTAATTTACAGTATTTTAAAGGTCAGTGCTTGGTGGATTTTAAAATGCCTCTTCACATACTTTTAATAATAATTTAAATAAAAGTTTTTGGTGGTGGTGCATCTCAGAATAATTTAAATTTAGTTTGCATGCTTGCGTGTATATTCACAGATTACTTTAGCTTACAAACAAATGATAAGATTTAGTTTCATTTTTTTTTTTGTATACTTGGTGTATTAGTCGTATTTTAAATAATACCTACTTATACTTCCATATTTCCAATTAGTTGAAAAAATAAATATTTCAGAATATCCGACTGATATATTTTATAAACATTACATGTTAGATTACAATAATATCACATTTATAACAAATGAACAAAAATATTTGTAATTTTTTATATCAAAAAATATATTTTACTATTCAATAGACAAAACGTATCAAAAGTAGATAGTTAAATTTTGAAGAATAAAGGAGAATGTTGTAACCTGAATCGGCCTTCGATCGGCCGAAACGAATTTGCAAGTTGTACGCCTACTTGGAAGAATTTCAAGACAGAACCCGAGAATCGAATCCACGATATAACGATTTACACACTACCGAATAAGGTCTTGTTGAATCATCAGTTCATATGTTCTATAATAGGGTAAATGACAAAGATTCCTTTAGGAATCTTGACCTTTCTTAACGTGCCACAAAATCCACAAAGATTCAACATAAGTTCAAAACAACAGTTTTGCGGAGGAAGTAAATACATAAAACTATTTCCATTTTTATCTGTATATTTTAAAATAATATTCTTTGACTGAAGTAAAACTGTTAGGAATGTCATTTACTTAAAATTTTTGGCAAAATATAACTTAATCTCGTTTTAACCAATTACCCAATGATTTAGGAACCGGATGTTCAGGACCCCAATAATTAGAGTTGAATTCCAGAAAAACAATTTATTTTTTCATTAGTCAAATGTACATTTCGGAACATATGTCCCTTCTTCAGTGACCTATTTAACAATTAAAAATAAGTAAGTTACAATTGTGTTAGGTGTTTTGTAAAAAGAAAAAAGATTGACAATGTATTTTTCTTTTAGTCTAATACATACATGTTATGAACATTGCATAAAGAATAAACATTTTATTTGAAATCTTAAAGGAAAGAATTTATTTAATTTCACAAAATTAACTATGGAAAATATAATAAGGTATATTGAAAAATTTTTTTGTATGTTATAAATATTAATATTAATCGATATTTACTTATCAAATTTTATTTTATTTGTAGTGGAGGTATACACTATATGGTCTATCTATATCATTATCGATGTATAAGGGAAATTAGCAGAAAAAACCAGCTTATTTTCAGTATTAGGAATTAAAAAAAAGTTTTTGTTTTTTAATTTAAACAAACATCCGGACAGACAATAAGAATGTAAGTCAAAAAAGACAAAAATTATAAGAGAAAAAAGATTATAATAGAAAATTCAAGAGTTTACTCACCAAAATTTTAATTAATTATATTCAAGTTCCTTTCATTTAAACTTTTGCATATACATTTCTGTATATTTTTGTCCAAATATGCATTTCATAAGAAAATTGTCAAAAATTGATAAACAGAAAAAACAAGGAACTTTTTATTAAAAAGTTTTATATATATAATAATTGACTTTAAAGATATTAAACTTAATAATTAAGTCTTAAATAAAATAATATTTTTTTAAAAAATTATATTGTGAGTACATTGTAATTGTACTGTTGTTTGACAGTAACTAACTGTTGTAATTGGTTCTATTGTTAAAAAAAAACTATCGTAGAAAATTCTAGACATTAAAAGTTTTTGTTTGATGTTTTTGCTTTCTTTGTCTGTCCATGTTTTCTAGAATAAACTATTGTTTACTTTAAATATATTATTGATTATGTAATGCTGTCCGTGTAAACAATGCGATCAGTTCAAATGTTTGATGACTGGTAAATAAGATTCGTCCAAAAAGGAAGACTCAATTTGTTTATTACAGTTAGTTTTATTGTTTAGTTGGATGAAAAAACTTTCACTTAGCAATCTTTTCCTGTAGTTTGCTTCCTTATCTAAAACTTTAACTTTTTCAAAATCAAAGATGTGATCATTATTAATTGAATGTTCCGCTAAGCCTGTGGATTCTTTTCCTCTCTTTATGTCATAGCGGAACATTCAATTAATAATGATCACATCTTTGATTTTGAAAAAGTTAAAGTTTTAGATAAGGAAGCAAACTACAGGAAAAGATTGCTAAGTGAAAGTTTTTTCATCCAACTAAACAATAAAACTAACTGTAATAAACAAATTGAGTCTTCCTTTTTGGACGAATCTTATTTACCAGTCATCAAACATTTGAACTGATCGCATTGTTTACACGGACAGCATTACATAATCAATAATATATTTAAAGTAAACAATAGTTTATTCTAGAAAACATGGACAGACAAAGAAAGCAAAAACATCAAACAAAAACTTTTAATGTCTAGAATTTTCTACGATAGTTTTTTTTTAACAATAGAACCAATTACAACAGTTAGTTACTGTCAAACAACAGTACAATTACAATGTACTCACAATATAATTTTTTAAAAAAATATTATTTTATTTAAGACTTAATTATTAAGTTTAATATCTTTAAAGTCAATTATTATATATATAAAACTTTTTAATAAAAAGTTCCTTGTTTTTTCTGTTTATCAATTTTTGACAATTTTCTTATGAAATGCATATTTGGACAAAAATATACAGAAATGTATATGCAAAAGTTTAAATGAAAGGAACTTGAATATAATTAATTAAAATTTTGGTGAGTAAACTCTTGAATTTTCTATTATAATCTTTTTTCTCTTATAATTTTTGTCTTTTTTGACTTACATTCTTATTGTCTGTCCGGATGTTTGTTTAAATTAAAAAACAAAAACTTTTTTTTAATTCCTAATACTGAAAATAAGCTGGTTTTTTCTGCTAATTTCCCTTATACATCGATAATGATATAGATAGACCATATAGTGTATACCTCCACTACAAATAAAATAAAATTTGATAAGTAAATATCGATTAATATTAATATTTATAACATACAAAAAAATTTTTCAATATACCTTATTATATTTTCCATAGTTAATTTTGTGAAATTAAATAAATTCTTTCCTTTAAGATTTCAAATAAAATGTTTATTCTTTATGCAATGTTCATAACATGTATGTATTAGACTAAAAGAAAAATACATTGTCAATCTTTTTTCTTTTTACAAAACACCTAACACAATTGTAACTTACTTATTTTTAATTGTTAAATAGGTCACTGAAGAAGGGACATATGTTCCGAAATGTACATTTGACTAATGAAAAAATAAATTGTTTTTCTGGAATTCAACTCTAATTATTGGGGTCCTGAACATCCGGTTCCTAAATCATTGGGTAATTGGTTAAAACGAAATCATTAAACTCTTGAAATCCCAATTAAAACTACGTTGATTAAATAACTTAATCTCTATATTAACCTTTTTGAAAGTAAAAGATTTAGTTTATACTTTATTCTAACGGCTCTAGAGTATGCGGGCTAAATTACGTTAAATTACGCTAAATACGTAGACGTAAATTGCTAAGGTTTCCTGTAATGTTTTTATCTACTTTAAAGTTCTTCCAAGCTTACATACTTTTGCTTTCTACTAAGTTTGCATAATAGCCGAAAAGTTTAACGAGGAAAATATTTGTTATCTAAGTACGAATTCGGTGACTTTATATTTTTGGTATCATTTAAATATTTTTTTTAATCAACTGTTTGTTAGCTCTAGCAGTTATTTGTGGAAATGAACTAACGGTTCGAAAAAATATTGTCACAGTTTCAAAATAAAAGTGGTATTTTTGCGAAATAAAATACTTGTTTATTATTTACAAATATGGAATACCATAAAGTAACGCTCAAATCTATTAATATTTGTGGCATGGTAGGCGCAATCTCCGAATTCTAGAAAGGCCATAATTTCATATTAGGAATAACATGAATTCGGTGACTTTATATTTTTGGTATCAATTAAATATTTTTTTTAATCAGCTGTTTGTTAGCTCTAGCAGTTATTTGTGGAATGGTAGACGAAATCTCCGAATTCTAGAAAGGCCATAATTTCATGTTAGGAATAACTTCGTTTTCCTCATACTAGTGTTCCTTCTATAGACTACGACCTTGCGCTTTCAATACGATTTCTTTCTTCAAAGATCAATCAAAAAAATATTTCTTTGAATCATAAAAAAAAAAATTAAATTAAATTAAATTAAAAAAATTTCAAATTTAAAAAATTAAAAAAAAAAATTGTTTTTGAAATAAAGAAATTTTTAATCTTTGAATAAACAAATTGTTTTGAAAATATGGATCTTAGTAGATACTTTTAAAACTTTTTCTTGTAGCTCAAATCAGTGAATTGGTATTAATAGGTTTTTCTGAAAATTAGAATAAAATGAAGAGAGCACCTTACGATTTTTCACCGGCTTTTCCTCCTTTCCAGTATTTCAATGTTAATAAAAATCCATCACTGGATATGCTTTTCCATAACAATCCGCATTTTTGGATATATTTTTTAAAGCTACTGTTTCTTGCGTATTGTATATTTATATAGGAAACCAATATATTATGTAAATAGCTAAAACTATTATTATATAATCATATGAAATCCGATGTGAATTGGAAAGATTCTTTCATAAGTCAACATAATTAGAAATTAAAAGAGTAATTGTATACCGAATTTAAAAAGACGATACATTGTTTGAAACTGTTGTTCCCGACTAATTTTTTCTCTGTAATATCATAAATTTTATGAAATTTTTTTCTTTTACAATTAGTAGATAGAATGTGATGATTTATATTAATTATTTCTACCGCAGAATTTGAAAGAATAAAAGAATAATATATATATAAACTATTATATAGACCAGATATTTTTCATTAATATGTATAATTTACATTACAATTATAAATTTCGTACTTACTCTGAAGACAGATTTATGCATACCTACAAAATCTCCGACACATAGTTTAATCCAAGTCCTCAGCGTAAGTGTAGAAAATTGTAACTAGTGGTGAGCCCAGAGTGTGCCCGACACGGCTTAAGACATGTAGTCAGTCGGTGTCCGTCGCCGAACACACAGTGCATTGTAATACATTGTTAGACATTGTTACTTGAATTGGACAGGTTGGTCTGCCCCGTAATAGGTGTTTTGTAGTAGTGTGTGTGAATATGCACACTACTACAAAACACCAAACCAACACCATTGCAAACAGTGTGTACCTACACAACATAGTGGGGAGATTTTACGTCACCCACTGGCGACAAGTGGAACAGTTTGATAGACATTCTAGTTTGGTCCCTTGGTTTAAATCAGTGTAAAAATCCCGCTTAATTGTATTTTAACTCCAGCACTAAAAACCAATTTCGTAAAACTAATATATACAAGCGAATTATTCATTGTTGGTAGTACTAATATAATCTATTTCACTTAAATTTAAGCATGCTTCAGCACTTACCAATTTAAGGAATTCCCGTTTACCAATTTAAGGAATTTCTTCGATTTATCTCTTTGATTTTTGCAAATGCGTAAATTTTAAATTTGCAATTTGTTTTTAGAAAAGAATAGAAGATTGATTTGTTTCGAATATAAGAATTATTAAATTTTTTAACGATGACTCATGCTCAGTTGTATTTGAAACGGGGTATATTTTATAATACAAATGGTGGCGGTGCTGGCAAAATACATATATATTTGTAAAAACAAATTCATGCTGGGCAATTAAAAGCGATATGTTCCAAAAAAGATGTCACTAATGTTCTGGTACAGATTCCTATTCCATTGACTGTACACTTTTGATACGTATAGAATATCCAATTAGATTTTGAAAAAAAATGAAAGGGAACGTTTTATAGAAAAATATTTACCTATCCAAAGTTGCGAACCTTCCAGTTTTCGATCGAACAGTCCGGTTATAACTTGATTAGTCCGGGACCGGCTCTTTAGGTGCGAATGGGCTCAAACTGATTGAAACTGTGTCAAATTATTTTTGGGATTTAAAGATATATTTTTTTGATTATTGAAAAAAAAATTCAAGAAAATACTTCTTTGAATCAAAAAAATATTTTTAGCAAATAATCTTGAAATAAAGAGAAATAAATTTGATTTAAATTTTTCTCATTTCAACCATCTACATTCAAAATTTCTTTCATATTCCCCATTTCAGATAACGAATTCCAAACAACTTATACGACTAAAAATTATAAATTATTCAAAAAAGTACATTTTGTAAAATTGTTTATGGCATAAAAATTCCTTTTGCTTTACAAAATATGTAAATTTTACCGAAATATTTAAAAAATCTGTAACTATACCTACATATCATCATAAAACAAGAAACCCGAAAGAATTAAAGATGTTTAAAAACTTAATAATGTAAAAAAAGAAAAAATGAAGAAGTAGATATAATTATTTAATGGTTACTCATTAATAATTACCGTTAATTAGTACCTATATGGTGCTTGTTGCGTGTTATCTATTAATTAGTGCCATGTTGGTCACATGTTTGTTTTTTTCCTAATATTTATCGATTATTACTTGTTTAAAGACTTCAAAAGAGACATTTAAAAATGTTAAATGGTATATATGTAATTTTTGTAGTTAAATATACACACAGACATAACTGATAAAAAGTATAACTCATTCGGCGTTTCTTTAATTTTATTGATAAAATATTTCCTCTATAATATCCATATGTGCATAAATTATAGAATTACATTTACTTCCTCAGTATCTTAATTCTTACTGACATATCGTAAACACGGATTACTTGAGCCCAGATTTGCAAATTTTCTGATAATATCTAAAATTGAACGTAACTGTTATATGCGTATTTATTTGAGATAGGGAATTCAGTATGTTAATCTGTACATGACTACGGTTAGTTTTTTGTTTTAAATTAACCTCAAGATCGGGTTACTTGCGCCCAAACCTAAATTTCCATGTGATTTCCATTTGAAAACAGTTTGAGACCATGTAGGACGTTTTTTGCTAATTAGAGACGTTGGTTCAAGTAGAGAGTAAAAAACACTCGCCTGATATCTAGTGCCAATTTTCAGAACTACCTAAACTTAAACACAGTGAACCTAGTGCTGTTACCCGCCAGATAAACATGTGTGATTTATTTATACTAGGTACTGACTAGGTAAGCACAAAACAAATAATAACAATTTTTTTTGGTTTTTGGGCTCAAGTAAGCCGTGTTTACGGTACGTAAAAATATGTATCTATAATACATTGTTATCTGTAAAAATATTTACTGTTGAAACTCCTTAGGGTTAGTCTGTTTGAGATATCATTTCCTTCGGCCATGATTTACTGTGAAACTTTTCTGGTCTTTTAATTTTAGTGTGTCCCACTAATATTATTATAGGTTGAAAACAACTTGATGCATAACTTTCAGATTTGCTAAATCCTTATGACCTCCAGTGATATTTTTAAGTAGGTATGTATTTAGTTTTTACTGACGTGATAACATCTGTATAAACAATTTGTATGAATATTACAGTAAATTTTTAAAATTTTTTGGTGAATCTATAAAGTAAGAAGAAAACATCTTTTCTTTTGAATTTATTGTGAAAACGCCGTGAGCAGCGGGGCCCCATCACGGTAGTCGAATTTTCCCCTTCATCTTCGGTATTGAATGTTTACAAGCGAAATGTGATTGAAAGTCTACAACCGAATTGTAATTTTGTTGGTTTCAAAACTGGTCATGAGTGTTCGGCTGATCGAGGCTTTAAAAAAAGGTTTTAAGTATTTAAGGGCTGTATCTCAGTAAATTTCAATTTTGTGCCGAAAACAGGTAGCAGAACAAAAACCAACACAATTCGTACGAGGGCATTCCTGCCCATGTTTATCCGCTAATTGCCTTTATGTTTTAGTTTTAAATATTAAAAAAGGACCTTAAATAGTAAACTGGAAGGCCTTTATAAAGATATTTTTTCTTTCAAAAAAAAAAAATAAAAAATAAAAAAAATAAAAAAAAATTATTTCTTCGGTATTGAGTGTCTACAAGCGAAATATAATTGAAAGTCCACAAGCGATTTGTAATTTTGGTGGTTTCAAAACTGATAATGAGTGTCCGGTTGATCGGGGCTTTATAAAAAGATTTTAAGTTTTTAAGGGCTGAATCTCAGTAAATTTCAATTTTGTGCCGATAGAAGTTAACAGGGAAAAAGCCAACACAATTCGTACGAGGGCATTTCTATCCATGCTTATCCGCCAATTGCCTTTGTGTTTTACTTTTAAATATTAAAAAAGGAACTTAAATAGTAAACTGGAAGGCTTTTATGAAGATATTTTTTCTTTCCAAAAAAATCCAAAATTTCTATTTTATAAATAATAAAAATCCAAAATTCCTAAATAATAATTAAATAAATAAATAAACAGTGACTTTAATAACATTTGCAAATTACTTAATATGTATGTATTTCATTTGTTAAAAAATTGTATTCACTTTTTTTTAAATTTTTTAAAATTACTATTCGCCTACTTGTATTTAGAATAAACATAATGCTTTTAAAACACATTTAACAATAGCATTCAATTCCGATGTAAAAATGGGAGAAGTGGGGGGAAAAGTGATGCGGACTCCCTACAAGGTACTAGCTGGATACTAACTGAATACATGTACAAAATTTCAGCCCTCTAGGTTTCCTTATGGAGTCTCTAGACGTGTTAGAAAACAAGCAAAAAAATTAAGGAAATATTGGCGTCAAAATCGTGGGGGTAAGGGTTAAAAGTTGAAACCTCCAAAAAACAGTGTCTGGCTATTAGCTTAACCTGTACACCAAATTTCAGCCCTCTAGGTTTATTTGGGGAGATTTTGACCCGAACAAAACTGTTAAAAAACAAGAAAAATCATGTTCTTTTGGGTATAAAAATGGTGGGGGTAGGGGTTAAAAGTCGAGACCCCCAAAAGGCACCCCCTTGATACTAACTCAATCCGAATACAAAATTTCAGCCCTCTAGGTTTATTCGGGTGACCTGTGCGAGTGGTACAAACTTCGAAAACGTCGAAAATGCATGAAATTGTAGCTTAAAAATGAGGGGGGTGGGGGTAAAATATTAAAACCTCCAAAAAGCACAACCTAGGTACGAACTTTATCAACACACCAAATTTCAACCCTCTACGTTAATTCTGGGGGGCTGGGGGCCTGTTAGATCCAGCGAAAATCGTTTTTCCCCCCTCTACTCCCACCATATCATCCTAGGAAGCTGAATTTTGGATATGTTGTAGATAATTGACCGAAACATTATTTAAAACCGGTTTGAAAAAGTTTTATTGCTTTTCAGCCCCCCACGACCCCCTTAAAGGTCGGGTCCGAAAAAAAATTTGCCCAAAATTTGACCCCACTTTGATAGTATTGTTGTGCATCGGAATAAGCCCCACTTACCAAATTTCATCTCTTAACTTCCATAGGGGGGCCCTACACATATTAAAAGGTTGCGGGAAAATATATATATATATATATATATATCAGACATCTTTTTTTTTTACATAATCGTGTTCTACGGGTCCGAAAACGGATAGCGCCCCTGGTCTCGCCTCTCGCAGCTCTTATCGTATAGACTGTATAAGTCTAATTTTTCGGAGAAAATTCGACTAAAAACTTATTTGGAGCAATATGAATAAATTTCCTAGACACATATTTTGCCCCAATATTAACACTCAATATTAGAAGATCACATGTTTAAATAACATATTAAAGATGCCGAATCATTCAAACAGTTTATTTAATTTTTCACGTAAATTTAATTATAATTTGAATTGAGGTCATATACTCTATTAGTATTTAACGATGTTTGCTGTTACCAAGTAGACTAAACTATATAACATATTTCACCTAATTATCTTATTTTAGGCAAACAAAATTACACCTTTATATTTCCTAGAAATTTTATATTTTATTTCAGGTAATTTTGAGTTTCTTATTGTCCAAAATTGTGAATCAGCTAACATTTTTGTGACTTTTACATTAATTGGGAAACTAAGTGTTCCCGTTGTCGCCAATTGTAGCAAAAACAAAAAATGTTTTCTCTCGCCCTCTTCTAAGCAACAATTTGGTGAAACTTGAATGAAAAGTAAAAAAGGGACCTTATTATTTTCAGTTCAACTTTATTTTGTAAATTTTTTCGCGACTAAGCAGCACTAAAAACAGATTTTTGGATATTGATGCTCTAAGCGGATTAAATAATAAAGAATGAAAATTTACGTAGCAAACCGCTGGGCGTAGAAAGGTGAAGTGTTGAACCGGGGTCCCAAATGCAAGGTAGATGAGCTCCAATTTATATAGAAGTTAGGTCTTGTCCGATACTTCGTCTACATGGAGTCAATGACGGCACAGTGAGTACAACCAGGTACAACTTAACAACTTTTAAGGGGGACCACTAGTGTAACCGCCTGAAAAAAGTGATTTTTGGGAATATTTTTAAAGAAAACTACTACATGGAATATTTTAATATTTTCAGAATATATTCGTCGATATATATTAAATTCATGATAAAATTTCTGGACCAAAAAAATGAAAATTCAGTGAGTTATATTCGAGATCTCCCAAGGCAAAAAAAAAGTTCCCCCACTGCTGCAGTGATAGCGGCCTTCACACTGACTGAAATAAAAAAAACCGAAAAGCCTATTAAACTAGAAGGTCTGGTCTGTACCGTGAACCTCAATCGAAAAAAAAAGTTGAAATTTAACAGAATGGCAGAGTTTTTAAAAAAAAGTTTCAAATTTTTCGCGAAAATTTAATGGTTTCTGGCTTGCGAAAATTACATTTTGTATTCGATCGGAAAACTGGAGGTTCATGGTACGAAGAAATATACATAAAAGAAGCTGCAATAAGAATCAACTCGATCGAATGATTTGTCTTTGAGTAATAACTGCAGCAAATTTGAAAAATGTAGTTTTTCGTAATTTTACCTTTTAATGATTGAGAATTTTTACTAAAATTTTTGACGATGTACTTACTATAACGGTCATAGTAAAACTAGATGAGTCGTTTAAATGTGCCAGGGTCTAGCTTCTCCACAACATGTGACTGGCAGCCACGTCCAGAAACTCCCGAACTATCAACCTTCATACATTTCTCAATACCTACCTCAAAGTTAACAATGAAAATTAGAATCCACTTTTCGGATGGCTGTAACTCAAAATCTATTTGAGATATGCACTTGAAATTTTGAGCATGTTATTTTCAAAGGTACAGACTATCGAAACAAGCAAAAAAAAATTTTTCCAATTTTTTGAAAAGGTCACACTAGTGGTCCCCCTTAACGATTCTATGCGAACGAAGTCGCGGACAAAAGTATATGTAAAATCTAAATAAAGGAGCAAATTCAAAAAATCAAAAAACGCAATTGCGTGAAAAGTGAAATAAAAAAATGGGAACAAGATAAAATAGGGAAAAAGGAATAAAAAATAAAGCAATCGTGTTGTACCAACTTGAATAGAAATATCTGGTGCCTTCCACTCCTTTACTCTACACCATAGAACACTAGAAGCCAACTAATATAAAAAAAGTGTAATTCGCTCGGAGTCATTTGACACCAGTCACAGCTTAAGGCATGTAATCACTCATTGTCCGTCGTCGAGTTCGCACTGCAGTGTATTAACAATATACCCATTGTTAGTTAAACACGTTGAACAGCTCTCTCTGGTAATACGTGTGTTGTGGTAGTATGCGTGGATACACATACTACTACAAAAAACCAAACTAATACACTGCAAACAGTGTGTATGTACACAAACAGAGTACGTCACAAACTCATTACAAGTGAAACAGAGGCAAAGCCAATCTAGTTTGTCCCCTTGACTCTACACTAACTCTATTTTTGTTCCCATCTTTTTATTTCACATTTTACGCAGTTGAATTTTTTTGATTTCTTTAATTATCGTTACTTTTTCTTTGTCTGCATTATCAGTGTTAAAGAATTTTAGAAATCTTACAGTAAGCTGGGACTATTTTTAATTACTTTTTTATAGGGAACAAAAATAAAAACCAAACATTTAATCATAATCATAAAATTTGCTATTTCCGGGAACATAAAATATCGTGTCAAAGAATCATCTGATGTGTATTAATGTGTGTGATGATAGGACGTTTACTATAAATATATACCTGTATCGAAAAGGTAGGGTAAAAGCAGGTAAGAGTACGCACCTAATTTTTAAATTTATATAGCGCCTTTATTTTTAATTTAAGTAAAACTAAAATAGTTGTATTACAAAAAGAACATTCTATTAAACTTATGACTAATGATAAAAAATCATAATTTTAAAAATTTAATAGGAAAAAAATGCTTTTTCTCCAACTTACAAAAACGTACTCTTACAAGCACTTGCTTTTAAGAGTACGCATAGGTTATTTTAAGAGTACGCATTAACAAATTTCACAAATGAATTTTTAAAATGAATGCTTTTCCCTTAATTTTATACATTTTAGGAATTTTGTTGGGGGTAACACTTATCATATCCATATTATATATTTGAGAAGCATCGAAGTGATACTTCGAATAAAGTGTTTCTAAATTGTGAAAAAATCTATTAACTTGCGTCTGACTGAAGTTCATCATCCTTGCTAATGGATATTTTTCTGGTCAACGAAAAATTAAATTATGTCTTTTACAAAAATCTACCACCCATGTTTCTCCTGCTATTTTTCTTCTTGTCATTAAACCTATGTGGTATATTATTTGATACAGCATATCCATAGGTGCCGTCTATTTTAACCTTGCTATAACGTTATTCTATAAAACATAATATCTAATTCGCGAATATACTCAGCCAATTGTTGCTTCATAATTTTTCAATATGTTCTTTTGTATCTCCCAAAGGAGGATGGAACGTTTCTAAGTTTAAGTATCTTTTTAAGAGTGCATTCCGCTATATCCATTTTTCTTGTTATAGCTTTATTGTTTCTTCATTTTTTATTTTTTCCTGGATATTTTTCAAAATACTTTCTGTAAATATCAGTTTCCTATTGAATTTTCGTTGATAACTCATCTTTCAAAAACCCGTTTAAAAATAAATATAAATTTTAATAGAAACGGGCGTACTCTTATCAACTTTTAGGGTGCGTACTCTTATAAGAATCTGTTTTTGTCAGTTAAACGTTAACAATTAAAAAAATTAATTGTATCTTTGAGTTTATAGATGAAATTCAAATAAAAATAAAGTGTTTTTAGAATATATAAAGGCAATATTATCTTACTATTAAAAAAATGACAATTTTTATAACGTTTGTTTGATTTGAGGTACCTTAATTGTTTTTACAAAATAACTAAATAAAAATTGAGGCGAATTGAATAATATTTGGTCAACTATAAATAGGTATCGTGCTAATCCCTATAAACTATTAAATTCGATATTCACGGTATTTATAGACAAGATAAAAACCTATTTAAATTCTGCGTACTCTTACATGCCTGCGTACTCTTACCTGCCTTTACCCTATCTATACAAATATACATGCATAGTTCTATCGATGATAATTGTACGTTGGATAGTTATTTCTGGTTTGTTCATTTTTTCAAATCGTCATAAATTATTATTTTTTATTTTTGTGTTTTAAAAAAGAGCCTGTTAGTTAGGTGGTTATGTTTCAAATTTAATATGATACTTCACTAAATCAATTTGACACAAATTTATAGGCGAGGATATAGATAAATGAAATATTTCTATATAATTTTACATTTATTTTCACATCATGTCATTCTGCTCTGTGTCTCGCTGAAATGGATCTTGCATAGTTTTTTTTTATTTTCGTTTTCCAACTTGTCAATTGTTTTTATTTAATTTTATTTTTGTCTTTAAATATTTTTTTTTTTATTGAAAGATATCTTAATATTTTTTTTCCGATAAATTATGAGATGAATAGAGAAGTAATTTAAATAACAAATTTATTGAATTTCTATTAATAAATATTTTATCTTGTATTGTAACTGATGATAATAATCAAATTGTCCATTCCTTATTTCGTTTTTTTGTTAAGTGATGTTAATGTATTTATAATATCAATTGCCTTTTGTGACAATCATTTACTTAAATTAGATAATATGTTTCCTGTTTGGTATAAAAATTAAAATATTCTTTGTAGGCATTTGTCTAATAATTTTTCTTCTTAATCCTAAAATCATACGTACTCGTCAAAATGACGAACGAACTTCTCTAGTAGGACGAGGTTCCTCGTCGAAGTTCCTCGCTGAGGTTGGCCGAGGCATATGAATACTATTATAACACCAACAACAAGGGACAACGAAACGACCGTCTAAACTCTCGTACTTCGGTCAACTTCGCGAGAATGTGGATGCAGCTCAATACTATAACTTCTCGCTGCCTGCTTGCTGTGAAATTTCTGTTATCTAATTTATTTGTTATTATAACACAGCAAATGTATAAATTTTGTTTATAGTTGCTGTCGTTTTGTTTGTATTGAAATAGTGTGCGTCAAAAGGACGACGATGTAGGTTAACCGATGTTTTTTTATTAGAGAGTTTGTACTTTTCATATAGAAGTTTTCCTAATTTTTCTAAATTTTATTAAAGATATGGATGTTATGATTACTTTATTCAATGATAATGATAATATGGAAGGTGATTACAGCTGTTTGACTTATAGAGACGACAAAATACCGAAGTTTTAATATATTGAATCGAAAACCAAAGAATGCGTTTCAAGTGATTTAATAAAAGATTAACAATTTATTTTGTGGAAAATAATTTAAATTTATTATTTTTTGAGATTTTATTCGAAAAATTACTAACAAATTTTAGAAAATTTACAAATGTGCCTAATCAGGAAATAACTACATATCTACGGGAATATTTGTGACCGAGAAATTTCACATTCTGTAAAGTCACACATGTCCACCGACTCATAATAGTTTATAAATTAATTATTTGAAAGACATGTGTTATGATACAATTGATGTATTTATCTATTTTTTAATTTTTATAATGAAAATATGCTTTGATAAAAATATTAAAAAAAATTAATAAATATTTAGGTAATTATATTAAAAAATTTTTCCAAATCCAATTTTTGTAAATATTTTGTTCGCTTTTGTAGTATTGTTATGTACAAAAAATGTTTCTTGCAAATAAACTCTAAAACTCTCCGTAAAAAGTCCATTCGTCAAAATGACGCCGATGTATGATTAACGTTTCTCGTAGACCAACATATGATTCTAGTGTTAAAAAAAGATCTGTAGAAAATTTATATAATTTTTTACTTTCAGTACTCTTTCTTAATACCGTCGCGTTCCAATTTCAGTGCACGCCTCTTCTGGAAATTAAGAATTGGAACGAGGCTTTCCCTATATCGCCGTTCACAAAATACTTAATTTTATCAGTGAAAAAAGAGTGGGTTTAGTCGATTGAAAATAAAAGTAATACCGGTGCGCGGTACTGAGGGAGATTACTGTATTTAGTTAATCCGTCGGGAAAGAACAACACAATATTTTATTTAAAAATAAATCTAATCTAACATTTTAGCGTTAACTTACCTCCTCCTCCCATTCGTGTTATAAATTAATGTAGATAATGGATATATTTTTGTTAAAAACAGAAATGTTAACATTAAATTAGAATATGGTAGAAGAGTTCAGTGAAATCACACCAAATAAAATAACTGCGTCTTTTATGATTAGAAAATTGGCTGCATATTTATGGCTAAAATCACCAGCTTTAACCGAGAAAAACATTTCTCAACTGTTTTGTCCCCATGATAGCACCTTCACCATCAAGAACACGCATTGACGTTTTTACCTTTCCAAATATAACGCTTTTATTGATTGATGATGTGTATGACTGGTCGTTCTAGTCTGATCGGGGCTAAAAACGATTATAAAATCACTCTTTTGTGCTACTAAATAGCGCTGTCAATTAAATGGTATTTGGGCGTTATGTCGACAGAAATTCCAATTCAGAATTTGTACAGTTAGCGTATTTATTTACTTCATAGATTTCGAAATTCCCAATCCTTCAAGTCATACAAATACAAGTAATTCTTTTTTTTCGTAGGTACTTGTTAATTTCCGTTCAAATGAGAAAGTATCTATGGGTAACAACCACATATTTAAGCGTCGATCTATGGGTTGTATATTTCTGTAAAAAATAACATAAAACACCTACTAAAAAAAGTAAAGTTACTTTGACTACAGAAGGAGAATTTTTAATCTATAATCGTAGATATTCAAAGGAGGATGTCAAATAATACAAAAAACACATAAGAAGACACATATATATTTTGAATACCAATGATATATGACATTCATTTGTCATAGAGAAAATTATGACGTATTTGTTATGTAATGATTTATAAAAATTGACGGAGACACCATGAACGCATGTTAGTCCTATGCAACATAACTAATTGATAAATTATGAAATTATTCTTGTTAATGTTTAAAACAAAACGGAAACATATTCAAAACATAAATACCTATTTCAAATATTATCGAGTGCTTGTGAAACATTACGGATTGGGGCGTCTGTCGAACAGAGGATTGTTGGTCTATTGGCAAGACACCTGGCTAGTTACCGGTAGATCCTGGGTTCAATTCCCAGACGATCCAATTTGATAATTTTTTCAATCACTTTGTGATTTTTAATTTATAAATACCTATATCTATAAAAATTTTTATTGTCAATATATATGTTACGGCTAATACGCATGGAATCGAAAATACGCGTATGACCCGGATAATACGCGTATTATACGAATGTCGTGGATAATACACGACTACGCAAACGACTCTTCTATTAGCTAAAGCGGGTTCTACACGATGCTACGAACGTTCCTTCCAACGTTCGATCGAACGTTTGAGGCAATTAAGTTCGATAGTTGGTGCGACGAATGTATCTGCTACACGGTGAATCGAATGTTTGATCCAATACGAATGATGATGTGTTGGTACTCATTGGCGAGGCTGTTATCTGTCTGATGTTATCTCTAATGTTATACACTGATGTTGTCTCTTTTCACATGAACGAGTCGTGCAGCTGCTGAGTCGAACCAACCAACGCAACCAACATTGACCTTCAAACGTTCGAAGCATCCCTTTGACTCGGTGCAAAAATACCGACATCGAACGGGACACGACCAAATGCGAACGTTTGACGCTCGACATTGGACACTCGTAGATTCGAACAGCGGCTACACGATGCTATGAACCATCCAACGTCGAATGTTGGAAGGTGTTCGTAGCATCGTGTAGCAGCGGCTTAACACAATTCGGTTAAGACCCGTTGTATCCTAAACGTCTTGGTTTAAATCGTTTGTTTAAATGTTTGTTTTTTCAACATACTCACAGTATTACATCATCCGTTAAAGAAATAACATGGCAACAATTAGGGCAAATAGTAACGATCGAAATTTCTTCAAAAATTCAAAAAAATGTATATAAAAACATTACACAGGAGATCGTGTCTATTTATCTCACAAGGAAATATTCCGAGGTTGTCCCTCTACGATTTCGATGATATCCTGATATGTTATTCTTTGTCGAAATCAAAGAGACCCGTATTTTTTATCTGCGGAAAACCGGTCTCAAGGGGTGAACTCGCCCTTCGAAAATTGGGGAAAAAATTTAATTTTGCAAATATCTCGAAAATGGTAAGTAACCTCCACAAAATTGACAATAAATCCATTGAAAGAGTAGAAGAAAAGAAAATAGAAAAGATAAGGTTTTTTCTTGCCAAGCCTGTTTTTCGGGAAAATTTGAAAAATTTCAGAAAGACCGTTGTCCAGTAGGAGAGGATAAATTTATCCCATTCGTATCATTTCCTATTTGTCTTTGTTAGATTGCTGTGAGTGAATGAAGTGATTGAAAATGGGTATATAATTTCAACAAGTATTATAGGACAGTATTTGAAGATACTACGAGAAAATTTTCATGATTGTGGAAAGTCCCTAAGTTTTTTATTGCTCTTTAAGCATGAAGAACCCTTATTAAAATTTAAAAAAAAATACGTTACAAAAAAATATTCATAGATTCTACGAAAAAATTTCGTTATTGTGTAAGGGAGGTAAGGTCTTTAAAAAAATACATGAAATATTTTTTTCTCGCTATTTTAATCATTCTAAGTCTTCAAATATATTTTCTAAATGTGAACTCTGTTATACTATTTTACTTACAATACATATGTACATACATACCTACCTAGAATTAGATTAATTTGTGAATAACGTCCAAAGCTTTAAATGTACCTGTAATAGACCCCCAGCTTTATTAACTAAAAGTTTCAAAAATTGGGTCATAACCAACGGTCGTTGGTTATAACCGTAACCCCTCGGATAAACCGCGTAGAAACCAGATGATTGACGAAAATTTTTGAAATGCATCCATTTCGTCACATATTATCCGGCGTCTTTCGCTGATTCGCGATTTAGTCTTCTAGTACGCATATAATGGAAGTTTTCGCATATTAACCGTAACATATATATTGAAAATATAAAAAATTAACATGCATTGAATATTAAAACAACAATTTCTAACATGGTGACTGATTGTTTTTATTCCATAATCTTTGAATCTGGCTGTACTTCAGAAGTTAAGTATTTACTTATACCGTGAAAGACCAGAGGAAGCCATGAAAAAATTGGCGAATGCCAGCAATATTTAGGTAAATGGTAAATTATATTATTATGAATTGTTATTAATCAAATACAATTTTCGCCAAAAACAGGCTCTTAAATAACTGAGAAATGTTAAAAACACATCATACTTATTTCTTTTTCAAATCGATAGTTTCTCACACTATTTTTTTTTAGTACAAAATCACATAGAGTGATTAAAAATAAGATTTTTGCTTTGTTAATTAACATTTATTTGGTTGACGGTCATAACCTATAATGACGAAAATAGAGTGATTTTTGGTTTCGTTATTAACATGTTGATGGTCATAACCCATAATGACGAAACGCCCAACTAGTACACTATTTTGATAAGTAATATACTTTATATGAAGGGTGGCCAACCCCAATGATCTTACGGGCAACTTTTGAAGCGCATCATAAATCCGTGGGCCGCATATAAAATTATGTATATTCCCATATTAGATTTAGACCCACTATTTGTAATGTATTTTTTTAATACATTGGTTTTCACTACCTTTGTCATTATAAAATTAATATATTTTGTATAAGTGTGATGAATCTCGCGGACCAAAAATATATTAAGGCGGGCCGCATGCGGCCCGCGTTAGTCAGGTTTTATTTAATGTTGCATAGCGTTCATGACCATTAATGTTAATAGCAGTCGTTGTTAAAATTTTCTGTAGCTTTGACTTTTGCGTTTCTATATGTTGATCGGAAACATTTACTTAAAGGGAGGAGAGTTAAATTTGAGTAAATAATGAATTTCGTTACATAAAACGCTTTATTTAATTTTAAAAACCTTTATTTAATATTAAACAGGGTTACGGAGAAAAATAATGGACCCCTGGGAAAAATCACACTTTTTTAAAAATTTTTTCCCTAAAAACAAATGACTAATAAAAAATCCCGACGAGAGGGTGGGGTAGCCGGCGTTGCATCCCTGGGGCCCGGGCTGGAAGAGGGGGCCCGTAGTGGTCAATAGGGGCCCGGGAAAAAGTTAAATTAGCTTTTTTTTACTCATGTTCTATTTTTGGGGGAGAAATTTTTATGAAATGTAGGTACCCCTTTTCTTGTCAGTCCCCTTACCGATTGCTAGAAGCCTCGTTTTCAAGCCCGGATCCTGAGGCTACAATCCTAGCACCCCCCTCCCCATTGTACCTGATTTCAAAATATCTGTTGTTGATGTAGAAGTATAAATATTGAATCTTGTTACCCTACAATTTGCAATGTTATAAATATATGAATTAGCGATTATATTCTAATTTAAATGATAAAAATATATTTTTATGTTTGAGCAAAACAAATTATTATTAAAAAAAAAAGTATCACCTTTTCAAAAATACTACTAACCTTCAGTGAACTATAAAGATTTTTTTTTTCAAATACACTTTTACTAAATTATAATTTATTATTATTATTATACAACGGATCCAATTTCAAACGTTTAAAGAACAACCAATAAAATACATTTTCAATTACATTTTTTTTCTTTTCATTTAAATTACCATATTTTTTTAATAGTTATTATTTTTAAAAAATGTTAAAATGATACTTTGAAAAAAAAAGAAACCTATATCTATGAAATGAATACACATAATATTATATTCTCATATCCATATATGAAATAGGTACTATGAATAACAATGGCCATATCTTTTGATATCTTTCTTCAATTTAAAAAAATAAAAATTACTATATCATTTAATAATTTATTTTTAACAAAATGATTTCTGTATTGGAACTAATGAGGCAACTACAACGGCACCTTTGATCCGGAGCTTGATGCGGGTCAGATGTTCACATAAATTCAAGGAGATTCACCACAAGTCCAATAGTATACGTATAAATACATTATGCAGCATACGTATACATATAGAAGAAAAGAAACAGAAAAACGATACATCTGAAGAGATTATTATAATAAAGAGAAACATTCTTTATCACATATGTAGATATTTTTTTTCTTTTTAATTCGAAAAAATAAAAAAAGAACTTTTTTCAAATGATTTTGAATGATTATTTCCAAAATCAGCCACTCTATTTTTCATTTTTAGTAATATTTTTTTTTTTGTCTTCATTTTATTTTTTTAAAAAAACAAAGTGAGAAGACATGATGCAGTTTCAATTTTTGCGACATCTACAAGACTTGTCCCAAGAATTGAATTTACAGTGTGTTTCCCTCTAAAAAAGAACGATCCATGATCTCTATACACTGTAATCTATACTTTTCTAATACGCTCGTTGGTAATCGTGCATATGGTGTTGAATAGGTACGCCCCTTACCTCATTCACTCGCAAAAGTCATTCCTTTTTAGAAAAAAAATCAACTGTAAGTCTTTTAATAGTTTTACTAACGACTAATTTCTGCAAGTAAGTATTAGGTTGATTAGAAAATAATTGCGCTTCTTTGAACACACAATTTTATGTGCGTGTGTATCTCAGCGCTTAAAGCTGTTGGCAACCACAGAGTTACAAGAGTCAATACTCTGTGTTTTCCAAATTTCGGTAAAAAATTTTAACAGTAAGGTAATAAATAGAGTAACAAGAATTTTTGAGTAAAAAGTTCTTCTCCGAACTGCGTACAAGAAGATAAAAGATTTATTAAAGGAACGAAAATATGAAAAAAATTAGTAGCAATTTTAATGATCTAATTTTTGCTAAAACAACCACTAATCCGAATTTGCTGAAAACTTTAATCGGTCTTCATTTTTTAATTACGCATCTACTGAAATTAGTTGATATCATCATTTGTTCTCGAGATATGCGAGAGGAAAAAAAATTCGCGAACGAACGAACGAACACACTAACGAACGCACACACAGACATCGTGGAGATTTGTTCAAATTAGCGATTCGCAAAATCGCACCCGTTATAATAACTTCCAATGGGAAGTTAATAATGTTAAAAAAAGTTATAAATAATGTTAATAAAAAGCTATAAAAAGAAAATTAAAAATCTGGAGAGACAGGTCTACCCACACTGTCAATTTCTCATTGGATGCCCTTAAAGACTATTGCACATGAATAACTTTTTATTTTAATTCAAGAGACTCCTCTGCTGGGCCCCCGATTGAGACTTTGCCCCTTGCACCACTCCGGGGGCTTCACCTTCTGTACCTAAGGGTGGGAGCGCCACCCTTATCAAACAAGTTATAACATCATTTGTTTTCAAGATACGCGAGACAAAAAATATTTGACAAAAAGGCTCTTATTTCGATTTTCCGTTTAGTTATTTATTTTTAATAATTTTTTTTATTCTTTTTTTTTTTTTTATTTTATAATAATTTACTGGCGTTTTTAACATCATGAAAGGTTCTTAGGCCATTATAAAATTACCACAAAACTTGGCAAATTTTTAAGTTGATCGCAATCTAAATGACCGCAGTGTAGACACAAACCTTTACTCCAATAACACTGAATTACGAATCTCCGGAATCGATTAAATCATATATGTAGAATTGTAGATCAATCCTTTCCATATTTTTTGAAGCTAATGGTTTACGATGTGCTTTAGTCTTGAATTTGATTCGTTGATAAACGCCATTTTTAACGAAAAAAAAAAAAACTTTTGTAACGTTTAATTTGGTAACAACAGTAATTATCCAAAAAAATTGGTTTTTAAGAAACCCTCCTCTTTAAATGCTTTATTGCGTGCAATTTTTGCTCGATAGCAGACCATCTGCATCATCTGCATCGTCTGCATCGTACATCGTTTTGTGTATGCACGCCAATATATACGTTCCTATATTTTTTATTTTATTTCTTAAAAAAGGCCAATAACTTTTTGATATTAATATTTTGGGAGGGACTATAAATCAAAATTATCTTTTTCAATCAACAATAACTTTTTGAAAACTTTATTTCTTTCAGTTGTTTTAAATATACCGATGGCTATTAATAATATCTTTTTTTTGTGTTCTGAATGATTAAAATCAACAGGCGAAAATAATTGGGTGGGTGATGTCAACGACTACAGTTTCGAACGGAAGCCGTTTGTGAAATTTTTGCCTAATAGTTTTATAAAACAGAAACAGTTCGTTTCGTATACATACGTTTTAATTAAATGTCATAATTTCAAACGCCACGCGGGTGAAGTCGCGGGTAAATGCTAGTTTCCAATATAGGGCATGCAATTTTATTATTTCAGTGAGTTCTTAACTACAACTAACAGTCGTTATAGTTATTGAATTGTCAACACACACATTTTTTGAAATAGGTCAGTATAATTATGTCTCAGCGTGTGTATGTAAATGCAGTCGAAAATCTCAGAAAATGGCTACAAAAAGCCTACATAAATTCTTGAAAAAAAATTTACGAAGATGAATTCAGAATTATAACTTATATTAAGGAATAGATTCCCCGAAAAAAAATTTTTAAAATCTTATAAACAATGCATTTGTTTATAACAATTATTTAAACAATTAAAGTTAAAAGTATCAAAAAATTATTGTAATGTTTTTTATAACCATAAAAAAACAAAACGTTAATAATAATTTTTAAAAAAATTTTTTTAATTGCTTTCTGTTTTAAATTTTTTCTTACCGCAGATTGTTAATAAAAAATTAAAAAATTAAATTTTTCAATTTTTCCCACGGGGATCTTTTCTAAGGCCTTCAAAAAATAGCTCCAGGAAGGGAAAAAATTTCCAGGTTTTTAATTTAAAAATTATCAGCTTCTTTATGTTAACTTTCAGCTGGTAAAAATTAACTAATTAACAAAAGCATAATTAATTAAAAAATTGAGATAAAATTTTTTGCAGACAAATTATTGTTTGGTGATGTGTCTAGATAGTACCTGATTTCTTTTATTCCTTAATATTAATAGTTAATCGATTAAAAAAATTTTTGTTTATATTATTCTCATTATTTGAAAAACGCGTGCCGCGCTTTTTTAACCTTATTTTTGCCGTTAATTAAAATTATAAATTTAAGAATCTTTTTTCAAATTTCGAATGTCTCAAATAATTTTTGAGATATTTGCAAAAAAAAATCGTTTATTGTTTATTAACTTAATTGTTTATAATTGTTATCTCCGCCACTTTTCCAGCTGAACTATTTTTATAGATGATATTGCGAATCATAAATGAGTCCAGAATCATAATTTTCGGGCCCGGATAACAGGTTTATGATGAAATGGTGTTTGTTTACTAGACAAAAAAAAAACTTCCAAGCTTCTAACTACGGTTGGTTTATCAGTCGTTGCAAGAAGCTTTAATAAAACTGCAAACAATTATGTTTTATGTAAAATCAAAACCTACAACTTAAATTTTCTTTCGCGAAGCTGTGAAATCATGCTAAGAATGATTTTACTTTAAAAATACTGATTAGTATTGCCGGTATAACATCAGGGTCATAAAATTTGGCTTCTACATTTTTAATGTTATTGAATTAGAATCATTTCGCTCTAATAATTTTTTATACTTAACATTTGTACCATCAAAATGAAGTTGAATTTACATAAAAGAAAGAAACGTGGATTTAACTATGTATGACATATTTTTTAATACATATTACAATCAAAATTCCTTATTTAAAATTGAAGGCGATATTATAAATATCGTTTGAGACATATCAAAACAAATCCTAAATACCATGTAGGTTGTTATTGATTTAATTACTCATAATATAAATTATTATTAGTCCTTTGATTAATGTGTAAAATTTAAAATATTACCTAATAGTAAATGACAGGCCGCAATATATTGAGAGTGATGTTTAAATAAAACAACATTCAATTTATGCTACCATATAAAATTTCAGTTTTAAAACAATTTCAAACAATCTTTGAAAAATTGGGTTGCATATACCTACATATTTTCAAGATTGAGAAATATAAGTATTCGTATACATTCGTAACATGACCAAACTTAACTAAAGCTCTAGTCTGACAAAGTAATTTTGTAATAAAAAATTCTTTTGCTAAATACCGATTTAGTAACAAAGGTAGGCTATGTACCTACTTTTACATTTCTCCAATCATAATGGTAGAAATATTCAAGCCAATTGTGGTGCAAAGTACCAGTACTACCGGTCCTCAGGGCCGGATCATCGTAGAGACAAATGAGACAAATAACTAGAACCCCTTTTATTTAAGGGCCCGGTCAGAGTGTTCATTTTGGATATTTAAATCAATATTGAGATTTATTTTCGTTTTGTTTTAATTACTGTTTTATATTTTTTATGTGCTCTATATCCTGTAGGGCTGGGAAGGGGCCCAGTAAGAGAAAATGTCTAGGTCTCTAAAATGGGTTAATCGTCCGAATCAATCGTCCCTGTGTGTCTTTCTCCCCCCCTCACAATCAGTAAGTTCTGATTGTTTGTTAGCTGTCATTACATCATAAATTACTTTAATTAATGTTTTCTCTTCAGCTTCTTGTATAGGTGTTCGTTATTCAGCTGAATAATAATAGTTAGTTAATATTTACCGAATACTCGTTGCAACTATACACGGAGAGAAAATTCATAAAAAAAATACTGTGCTCAGCACTACAATCGACGTGTAAAAGGCGAACACATTCAATTTTGTACGGTAAAAATATAAAAATTATAATTAATCATAGAATATTTAAAGGATAGAATGTTCTTTCCGTAATATTAGCTATTCCCGACAAAAAAATATTTTTTAATTGTTTTTCTTACGAAAATTACCATGCTGTCTTATAATATTTCAAATGCTATCTGCTAATAGTAGAAAGAAAGAAAGAGAAAGTATCAACGCTGTCACATAGCGAGGCAGGCTGCAGAAGGTATCAACACAATCATACATGAAGGTCACATAGCCAGGTTGGTGTGGCAAGTAACATAGCCAGGCTGGTCACTGCTGGTGCCGTGTCGTGTGCAAACAGTATTCATTAGAATGTCTTACAGGACGGTCACCGTTTAATTCATCATTTTGTTGCTTCACTATATTCAGTATTAGAATATATTGTTGCCAATCATTTTGTATGCATCATAAAGAACCGAAGGTCGGAAAAGATCGATTGTTCCTCAGTGCGTACAGCCCAAGCAACATAAGGTTGCGGGTCAGATGCGCAAATGAAAGAGTACGACAACAAGAATTAAACTATAACATATATGCATAAGAGTGTGATAGAAGTTGGGTTAGCACATTAAATTTTACCATGCTAGCACAACAATTTTTATGAAGCCATGACTAAAACTTGTTACGTTTCAATTTAATAGGTAATATTTACATGATCGTAAAATATTTTTTACTTTTGTCGTCGATCGCGCACGCATTATAGGAGATCATGGTAATGTTTCTGAAATTTTATCTACAAAAATTATATGATTTTTCTCTCCGTGTACCTACTTCTTATACATAACGAGTATATTTGGTTGGACTAAAACCTACACCTAACACTTTATGGCTTTAAACCTCATCAAATCACCTCTCATCACAAAGTCAAATAATCATCACGGTTAAGGTATTTTACAAAAGCTATAATTTTTGATGACAATCATAATACTAACACCCTCAAAATATCTCATTCGAATTTGAAAATGTAAGAAATTATGAGCTATGTCTCACATTTGTTTGTAATTTTAATTAATATATGTATCGACCCTTTTTACCATTTATTAAATACACGCAAAATATATTTGATATGTATTAAATATATAACTTTTAAACTTTGAACTTTTGAACATGTTAATATTTAAATGTTAAATGTTATTATAAAATCCTTGGAACAGATTGTAAAGAAAAATATCGATCATAAATAAATAAAATACATTTCTCAACCGCTTGAATTTACAGTGTACATAGCAGATAACTTGGTTGGTGAGCAACATTTACTATTCTGCTTTTTGATTACTGTAGTTACAAAAAATAACAGGTCAGAAAAGTTTTCTTACCTTCGTAGACAGGTAAGTAATCGAACTTGAAAAAATAAGTTAGGTACTCGTAGTCGGTTCATAAGTTTATTTTCGTGGCATAAGGTTATTATCTCGGATTCTCAAATTCCATCTGAGGCCACGAAAATAACCTTTATCCTAAGAGGCCTAGTCGAAATGATATTTTAGTGTCTGATGAATTTTCACCCTTATCTTTTCTAGAAAGAAAAGTGTCTTTCCTGGTCACGTTTCTTTCTGAATAAAATTCCTTATAATTTTTGAACCATTCGTGTTCACTTTTGAAACGAAAGTATGTATCGTAGACCAGGGCAAGTTTGGTACAGGCGTAAGTTTACACAATCCTTATAGCTCACAAACCGTTGATCGGAGCACAGCACTTGTCAGGCCAAACAAGTTACTGAGACTGACATTTAAAAGTACCTACATCAGTTTGCAACCAGTAGGTACTATTATAGTAACCAACAATGTAGAGAAGAATTTGTAATTTTTTTTGAAATGAGTCAACTTTTACACCACTATGTTAGTGTGAATAGTAATTATACTATTAGATCTTTACAATTCATAATGGATTATCTTGTTAGGCCGTTCTTTTACGGTTATTTTAAGATACTTTGTTAAATGTTAAACTCATTAAAAAAAAATTTGTAGGTTATATTTTGTTGAAAATATGCCGAAGAGGCAAGTTTACACAAGGCACATGGGGTATGTTTACACATTCTTTAAATCGTGTTTTATTTGTTGATTTATCAACGCTTTCTTCCGAATGTGCTCCGTCTACTTCCGCAGCACTTTCGACTTCTTTTGCATACTGACCAATCGGTTTCTAGTTCTATACGTGTCTCATATCTAGCTTTCTGGGTAACCCATCGCTGAAACATCTGGTATTCGGTTTTTTTTAACGCCAGAAGATGTGTGACCAATTAAGAAAGCAGATTCAAGAAAAAGAACTGGTAAAAGCAGGAAGAAACGATAAAAAAAGATATTTTCAAGAATAAGAAAAAAACGGAACTAAAAAATTGTTTTGCTCTGAAAAGACAAAAACACAAAAAAAGTAAAAATTACAAAACCAAAAGATGACAGTTCATGTGAATTGGATAATAAAAATGACGATGAGTGCGCTTGCGCGCGCGAACGAGATGTGTTTGTATCTTGGAGTAGTGGAGACACAGCAACTATCTCTATAATGAAATCTGCAGTGTGCATTTTTGTGTACCTTAGGCTCGTAGGTAGTCAGTGCCTCACTGGCACTCACCCAGTGTAGGTCAGTCAAACAACAATGGATTTGATTGTTGTTAGCACTGTAGAACCCCCACACGCAGCGTTGTGATATCACATATATGTATGCGACGCAGGATCACGTGACTGCCACCTCTATTTCGATTACGCACACATACACAGTGTAGCGCGCCACCACAGGGGACAGAGGTAAACACCACAGAGGACAGAGATACAATACGTATCTCTATACTATTGAAACCAGTGTAACCAGTAAGAGATTGAAAATATGTCATATACGTGCACGGTGTTTACTTTGTATTCGTGCGATACTGTGTATTTGTGTTAGTGATCCTTGGTGGTACTAGTCATCACGTGACCATGCTTCATATACATATCTATGAAACCACAATGCTCCGTGTGAGAATGTAACAATACAAACAACAATCTAATCCATTGTACTGCGATTGACCTACACTCATCGACTGCCGATGAGCGTGTGACTATTAAGAAGCCTAACGTCCACAGAAGTGCACACTGCAGATTCCATGATAGAGATAGTTGCTGTACCTCTGCTCTGTGGTAAACACCGTGCACGTATATAACATATTTTCTATCTCTTACTGGTTACACTGATTCCAGTAGTGGAGGGATACGTATTGTACCTCTGTCCTCTGTGGTTTGCATATACTGCTTGTATGCGATTCACAAATTCTAAACCTGCTGGTGCATACTGGATACAATGCATATAGTGTAAGAGATCGACACATGATAACTGTAGGTTTATTGAAACTGATTCAATTTTTCTTGTATGTTTGAACTGTGAAAGCAGTTTTGTATGTGCCATTCTAGCCGATGTGTAGACCCTGCTCATTATTTCATACTAATTTGTATATTAATTGTCAATTATTCGTTATGTTTTTAATATTTGAAATCTTATATTTTATTATTATTATTATTATTATTTTTTTTTTGTTGATAAAACCGATTCACACTTTTATTTGTGTTTTTTACAGTTATTACCCTTAAATTTTTTCATTTTAGAAATGTGTAAACTTACCCCAGGTACTGTGTAAACATGCCCCCTAAACGGGACATATTTACACAAGTGACATCACTCAAAGAAAAGCTGAATATCTAAAAAAGTATAATAGTAGGAAGCTCTTCGTTGGCGTCAAAATGAAGCTCAACAATCAAGTTATAATTGAGTATAAAAAGTGTATAAATAGCTGTGATACAAAAAATTAACTGAAAATTAATAACCAAAAACTAAAAACTGTGTAAATATGTCCCAGTCTACCCTAGTATTTGGGCTGTTTGGGATATAATTTAGTACTTTAAATGAATGTTTCAGATATTAAATGAAGAGTTCAGTTTCAATTTAGTTTTACGTTAGGGTAAAAGCCCCTATACTCGAACGCGATTCAATACTCGAACAGTTTTGATATTTTATATAGGCATTAATGAAGTTATGTCTGAAAGAAGCCGATAAATATCAAAACTGTTCGAGTATTGAATCACGTTCGAGTGTAGGGGTTTTACCAGAGAACAAATAGAACGAATACAACTATCTTTTTTCTGCAATCTGTGCATCTTAGGCTGCTTATGTGCATCTTAGGCTGCTTAGTAGTCACTTGCTCAGTACCCGTCGCTAAGTGTATGTCAGTCAAACAACAATGGATTTGATTGTTGTTAGCATTGTAGAACCCGCACAAGTAGTGTTTGGTGTCACACATATGTATGCGAACCAAGGTCACGTGCACCACCGTTCACTCACACTAACAGAGTTTACCGCACAAATACAAAGTAAACACCGTGCACGTATACAACATATTTTCTATCTCAACTGGTTACACTGGTTCCAGTAGTATAGAGATAGGTATTTTATCTCTAATGCTCTATGGGTTTTACGTTAAGTGAGTATAATATAAATATTAAGGTATGTCTAAATACAAACAAAAATTCGTCATACTTGATACTATTTACCATAATAAAATTTTTATTTTACCAGTGCTCCCACCATTGGTATGACAATTTATTGTGCAATTGCACTTACGTAGTTAATATGCCGTTTCGATTTTGCTTCATAGTTTCGTTTCCAGAAGGCGACAATATGAAGGTATTATAAAGTGAACTGACATGAGTCAAATAGATTGCTATACTTTTTTATACTATACGCAATTTGGTCAAGAATTTTTTTTATTTTCTGGTACTTAAGTATAATTTTGTTTTCATTTCCTTCTTTGTAACTTAGAACTTTAGCCTTAGCAACCGTTAGCCTTATTTAAAGTTTTAATTCATAAAATGTGACCATATACCGTAAAAATGACATATATGGTGAAAGCGCAGGAGAAACATTTAGAAGGTATCTAGAGGAATAAAGGGAATTTGTATTTAAACATCAGTAATACAGTTGAAGGCAATCAGATGCCCTAGTGATAAGCAAGGTGGCCTCTGATAATGATAGTTTTGCACTTAAATCTCAACTGTGTAAAGGCGATTGTGTGTAATTTTTCTTTTAAATTTTCCTTGGGAACGGCTGCCGCCAAGAATGGATAGATCAAATCATGTCCTGTGGGAATTGGAACAGTATTTCTGCAGTATACCCCTACATCCATTATTATTAGCCTTATTCTAGTCGTAGAACCCTTACTACATCGCACGTGCTGTTGTTAATATTAAAAGAAATATCTTTCCAAAAAATATTTTTTTTAATTTTCCTATCTTGAACACTTTTATTTATCGTTGGTAGTTCTGTTTGTATGAATAAATATATGATGTAAATAAACCATTTATTTTTCTATACAATTTTTTAATAACTTGAATTCTCTGCATGGTTTTTAAATTTTGTTTAGTGATTAGAATAATATGCCTGTACATATGTACCTACGTATACCACTAAGGGTATTTGCGTGACATTTGTAATACGAATAGTAAAATAATTAGTTTTATACTCTACCTATACACGTATACATGTAAAATAATATACAAAGATAATTATTATCAAAATTTTAAAATTATAATTTTTTTTCTATTATTTCGTTTCGTTTTCTGATTTTTAGATATAATTACCAACAATTACCATTGGTGTAGTAATATGTCAAATAAGAAAAAATGTTAATTTTTAATAAACATCTATGAATGTTTTTTTTTTCAAAGAGTTCCGTATTAAAATCGGCAAAAGGAAACACTTTTTATCGAGTCACTGGGGTCTGTCCGTCGGTCATCGGTCATCGGTTAAACTGAGACGAATGAAATTTCAGTTTTTTAAACTGAAAGGTTCAACTGATTGTTGTGTGTGTAGGGGGTTCAACTGTACAGTTCTCAGTTCAATTTGTGTCAGGAGCACAGACCAATGAACACTATTATTATTATACAACTAGACAAAGCGTAAAGCCAGTTTCTAGGCATTTTTCTTGTGGCAGGTAACGGGGTGAGACGGGTGAGATTTAAGGAATATAATATATTGTCCACATTTCCGCAAATGGAACTATAATTAAAACGAATACCACTCTTTCTTTCAAAATTTTCCAGCTTCTTCTCAAGAAAGTAAAATTTTATTATCAATATTATATTTTGAAAATAATTATTTGAAAACGTTACTACAAATACCACAGGTTAGCGCATTGATTACTACATTACAGAATACTATTAAGTCGTATACTGGCCGTATCTGGCTGCTTCATTTATAAATTGATAGAGACTAGAGAGAGTCTATAGAATATGCAGAATGTGTTCTTTGGTCTGTGGTCAGGACGAAGTGCCTTTGATTTTTTTTTTTAACAATATAATTTCCGCGGAACCAAAGATGTTGCAAAGTGAAATTGTCCTGTTGTTTCCAATCCATTTTAAAAACTGAAGGATTGAACGTGTCTGTGCTTCGACAGTGTACAGTTTCACCTGACAGTTTAAACTATTCAGTTCAAACTGTCAGCTGAAACTGTACGTATGTGGCGGGCCTTAGATCACTTTTATGGACAAATTAATAAACATTTACAGTGTCGTTTATAAAAGTATAAGTTTACATTGTAGCTCAGAAACTATAAGAGCTATAGAGTTGCCGAGTATAGCAATCGGTTACCTCCGCCGGTATTTATAACTCTTATTTAAGGGGGTTCTCCCGTGTGTACGGCCTGTTTTTGGAGCATTTTTTTGGAGATTTTTTTTGACGACCAATGAAAAGAGAGAACTTTGCATCGAGTGAATTAGAATCATTTGAAAATATTTAAATAAAAATGGGTTTTTGGTAGACTTCTGAAAGTTTCATATTTCATAATTTTTTTTTTTATTTTCCGTAACGAAAAAAATATAAATATATGAAATTTTTGGATGATTCTAGTTCACTCCGTGCGTCTACATGTGCTAAATCTACCCTATAAATTTCAAGTGAATCGGTTAAACCGGTCTCGAGATATGCTGAAGCAAAGTTTGAAAAAACAGTTTTGAGAAAAACGCATTTAAAATTTCAAGTACGGTTAAAACTACGAAAATCTTAACTTATCATCAATCTGTAATGCCTGGTCCATACAGTACCTACTCCTTCCTTTTCCTCTTGAAAGTCTTTCAAATTGGATTGCTCCGCTCTTGTTTCAATTCTGGTTTTTTTTTACAACGTCATACGGGAGAACCCCCTTAAACCCCTTTTTGATTAAGAAATTAAAGTGTTATCAGTAACTACCTCTGTTTTTTTCTAATAATCATAAATGAATCAAGATCAAGATGATGGGTTTGTTAAAATCGAGAATTATGATTCATTTCAATAATATATTTTTTTTTCTGGAAAATATATTTTGTCTACCCTCATATATGCTACTTACTGCATCAATTCAATTCCATAAAAACAACAACTGTTGGGAACACTACCTACGCAAGTACAACTTGCACTTGATCATTTACTTTTTATGTTTTTCTAAATTTGTATTTTTTGACACGGAAACGCTTGTGAAGAATATCGATTTCAAGGAAAAAAAAATTCTGTTACGTGAATGATTCTTTTGTTTGATTTTAACACATCATTAATTTTTTTTATTTAAATATGCATTGTAAAATAATGAATAACATTGGTTACGAATACTAATATTGCACAGGTTTATGGTAAACGATTTCAAACTGATTACAATACATACGTGGATAATGTTTTATAGTTGTTAATGAATTCATTTCGATGTAAGAAATGTTAAGGGAAGTTTGGTGTAGATGCACCAGCGGGAGAAGATAAACTAATTAATTAATTCTTAAGCTGTCTATTAGAAGTGCATTATTTCCGCATTATTTTATGCCAATGACGGAGAAGTTGTAAAACTGTGACTTACCATAACTACACGGAAAGAAAAATCATATAATTTTTGTAGATAAAATTTCAGAAAAATTACCATGCTCCCTTATAATGCGTGCGCGATCGACGACTAAAGTAAAAAATATTTTACGATCATGTAAATATTATTAAATTGAAACGTAAAAAGTATTAGTCATGGCTTCATAAAAATTGTTGTGCTAGCATGGTAAAATTTAATGTGCTAACACAAATTTAATGTGCTAACAACAACTAACTAACATAACTAACACAAGAGTTCTGTCGTACTCTTTCATTTACGCATCTGACCCGCAACCTTATGTTGCTTGGGCTGTACGCACTGAGGAACAATCGATCTTTTCCGACCTTTGATTCTTTATGATGCATACAAAATGATTGGCAACAATATATTCTAATACTGAAGATAGTAAAGTAACAAAATGATGAATCAAACGGTGACCGTCCTGTAACACATTCTAATGAATACTGTCTGCACATCACACCACACCAGCCTGGCTATGTTACTTGCCACACCAGCCTGGCTATGTGACCTTCATCTATGATTGTGTTGATACCTTCTGCAGCCTGCCTGGCTATGTGACACCGTTGATACCTTCTCTTTCTTTCTTTCTACTATTAGCAGATAGCATTTGAAATATTATAAGACAGCATGGTAATTTTTGTAAGAAAAACAATTAAAAAATATTTTTTTGTCGGGAATGGAACTTTTTACTGTCCTGTTTTACAAATTTTATGGAGCTAATATTACGGAAAGAATATTCTATCCTTTAAATTTTCTATGATTAATTATAATTTTTATATTTTTACCATACAAAATTGAATATGTTTGGCTTTTACACGTTAATTGTAGTGCTGAGCACAGTAATTTTTCTATGAATTTTCTCTCTGTGTAGTAACCGTAGGAAATAATTATAATCACTTGGGTTTTACTTGGATAACTATTGATGCACAGTAAAAGAAGTATCAGTACAGGCAAATGAAAGTGTCGAAAATATCCTAAGGTTGCCTAAACAACATATACTACAATAAACATCGTAATACGAAAATCAAATTCCGAATTTACAAATCGATTGTCAGACCAGTTCTATATATACAACTGTGAACGATTTTCGGGGAAAACACTGACGGAGAGAATAAGAAGTACTGATATATGAAAGGTTCTAGTGGCCATAGATATTCAACTGACCTACAATTGGATACTAAAAGGGCGAGGACAATGAGGACAATCATATAAGAAGAATAGATCGTTCTAGAAATGCAAAAATTGCTAGAGAGAAGTCATGGCATGGAAGAAGAAATGTCGGAACGCCAAAGAAACGATGCAAGAATTAATTAAAGACTGGACTTCAAAAACAGGCTGTGCCAAAAAAAATGTGTTAATACCAAGAAGGAATCTAAGTGCCATTACCAACAATTTAGACAGCATACTAGAATTTTATTTATTTACTTTTTTTTGGCGCTTAGCCTGTTTTTGAAGTCTAGTCTTCAATTGCAATTAATGATTATCAACAGGCCAGGATTGGTTTACAGTATGAAGAAAAAGAAAAATGGAATTCTACCATGTTTGCGATTAATTCACTTATTAGTATTCACCTTAGGTTTTACACACCTACAATTTTATAAAGAAGTTTCTTTCTTGAGCGGAGATTCAAAATTTTTTATTGGACATTACTATTGGATTGAATTCAAAGATGTACAGCATTGAAACAGTAACACTGGGATCACCGAATGTCTTAAAATCATGAGCGATTGAATTGTGGAGTCAGAACGATTGCCTGGGGAGAATGGTCGCTGAGGAAGCATGTATTGAATATTTCAAACTGAAACAAAAAAAAAAACAATTTTTAACAACTTTTTAACTTTTTCCTACAAAAAATAAATAATAACCAAAGAAAAAATCACCGTATTCCAAATTTTGCCGCCCTAGGCACTAGCCCCGCATGCCCCTAGTGTAAATCCAGCACTGCATGTTATTATTATTTGTCAATTTTTCTTTTTTTGCAGGAAAAGTTTACAAAAAATATTAAGGATGTCAGAAATTATTCTAATGTGGAAGTAAAACGTATTTAAATCACTAATTAATTTTCAACGTTCAACTAACTTAGTTGAGAGAGTCATATAGCAAGGCTGCATATACTAATTGTAAAAAAATTGCTAAATACACAAAAAAAATTTAGACGATTTGTTAATTATGATAAAGTAGGTAGGTATATCAGCTTAAGAGTGAATTTCCGAAATTTTATTGATCTGGAAAAGGTATACGCTTTGGCCTAGGAAGCGCCAAAGAAATCAATAGAGTTGTATGCGAATAACACAGCACAAGTAAAAACTGGCAGCAGAATAGCAAGTTTCCTTTCTGTGAAGATTATATCTAATTTTTCTTTTTAAGACCAACAAAAATTTTATAATTAGAATTTTTTTAAATTTTTTGCATCATATAAGATTAAAAATTGTTCATCAAATTTGTTTTAGATAAAATACTGGACATCAAATTTGTTTTAGATAAAATACTTATCTTTCAAAACACTACGAATCAAAAATATTTAATTTTAGAAAAAAATTGTATTTGTGTTATGAACTTTAATGAAAGAATCTTGTTGTTCAACAAACTGGGTAATAGTTGTCTAAACAAACTTTTGAAAACGACATTAAAACTGGACTTCAAAGGCAGAAACTCGATCGACGTTCCAGAACAAAGAGTGATACTCAAGCTATTGTTCCTTGAACACTATAATACCGTCGAAATCCATTGTCAACTATTCAATGTTACGATTTCTAATGTCTCCAGCAAATCTCTAAAACCAACAATAATAGGTGATATTATACTCATCTAGATACTAATTTATTGAAACAGGCCTTAAATAAGGAGATCGTTGAAGGTAAAAACTTTCTTGAGTGATAATATATTTAGTCGTGGGGTAGAGTATGAAATTGTGTCCCCAAATTTTATCCAAACAATTTAATAATTAGGTGTTAAAATTAAAATCTTCTCCAGAAATTTTTTTCTGCATATTGCTAGATGTCTTATGAAGGAACCCGTCAAAAATCGATCTTTTTATTTACCTTTAAAGAAATTCCAAAAAATCACCTCACTTTTGACATTATAAAAATATAGGTTAATAAAATCTACACAGGTAACTTGTTAGCAAAATTTAAATAAGAAATCGATTACTATTTCTAGTGGCAAGTGATGTCAGCTACTACAAACCTTCTAACAAATGTCATCAATCATTTGTTCAAACTAATTGAGTTTGACCCTCAACAATAAAGATGCCAATCACAGAACCGGATTGGTAAAATATCGAAATGCATTTGGATCCTTCAACCATTCAATCAATTAATCGCATAAAACATTTAGCGTTTGTATATAGGCAAAATTTAACCGATTATAAAAAAATATTGAAATTTGTTAGAAATTTTATTCGTATCGTAAAATTTTGATGGGAATAAACAACGCAAGCAAAAAATAACGTCTTCAAAAAAATGTTTTGAATCAATCGCGGACGTTAACTAACGAGGACCGAACCAGTGTAAAAGATCGGATACCAGAAAAAAAAGACTAATATAGCATCAGCAGCAGGTATCAAACAACACAAGTCAAGTTACCGGAGTAAAATAACCGCGGATATGTAGTTCAAGCTAAAACATCACTTCCAAAAAAGTTAGCTTTGAATAAAATAAAAAATATTGTAAAAAAAAAAAAACAGATATCAGGTGCTGCTCTCCTCTTCGTCTGCCGTTCAGTGAGTGAGTTTATTATTAAAACAGGTTCCGCGTCATTCAACGGTGTCCGTCACTCACAATGTGCGTCCACCACGCCTACTCAACAATATGGCCGCCAATGTGATTGGCGCGCCACGACAGATGGATACCAAACACGCCCTCTTCGCGGTTCCAAAGAAAAAATTTTTTTAATAGATTACAACAACTGAAGACTTTTCTTTGATTCGTCGTGTTTGACTGGTGACGTTTTGAATCGATCACGTGGTTTTCACAGTGTTTTGTTATGTTTATGTATTATGTTGAAAATGTATTTTAATTTTTTTTTTTTACTTTTATTTCTGTTTTTTAAATAGAAAATTTATTTAGATCTTTGTCTAACATGAGCATTTAAGAATAATCTTAAAATGTAATCAAATACATATCCTGGTTATTTTTTTTTTAAATGTTAACTGGTCAGTAATGTTAAAAATGTATTTTGTGCAATCAAAACAGACCAATACACACACGTACTAGTACCCATAATATGTACCTATGTTCATGCTTATGTATGGAATTGCATATTTTTGGATCATGTAATGGTATAGCAGTTAATAGTACGCAGGATGTAATGTTCCAAATACATGATACGATTATCACCTCTTTCTTTCAATAAAATAAATGACAAAGTTGTGGCAAGTCATATTATACCGGATGTCTCAGAAAAAATAAGTCAAGCTAAAATAAGTATTATGTTACGATACAGGTATGTCAACAAAAGAGCCATGAGTAGTAGAGAATAATCACTCGAGTTGTGTTTTCCCCTCATCTTCGATATTTTATCATCTGAATGTGATTGAATATTTTTTTATTGTTTATGGTAAATATTAAAAATTTTTAGAGTAAAAATAGTGGCGGTGAGGGTTAAATATTGGCACACTCTGGACACTTCAGTCCCTTATGCCGGGTTTACATTTAGCTGGTAATCAGCGCTGGTACCTGCTAACGGCTGGTGAGCCATCCAATTTACTGTTTACATATTGCTATAATAGCCAGCAGCTAATTTATTAGTTAAAAAAACTGTTTCATTTAGCTTTTAATATGGTGCGTGAAATTTTAGAAATTGAAATTAAAATCAAAAGATAAAAAAAAATTAATAAAAAAATATTATGGATAAGGGAATGGATTTTAAGGAGGTCACAGCAAGGACTAAGTACAAATTTTTTAAAGGGAGTCAGAGATGAAGATTACAAAGCGTACAAGAATCACCTTCGTATGAGTCCGGAAAAATCTGCGATGAATTATTATTAAGTTTAATTAGAGAAATAGAGATGATATAACTAAAAAAAGACACTTTTTTGTGATGCAATTCCAGCTCACACAAAATTTAGAAATTACTTTGAGATACATTTATGTGCATTAATTTTAGTCAACATGTCAGTGCACGTTTTATAATACACAATATTACAATATTTATAGTATAACAAGTACAGGTGTAGAATGTTTGACGTTTGCTTTGTCGCTTTTATTCATTTTACGCCATTTTTTATATGCTACCAGACGTTGTCAATCAGCCAAAATTCGGATCAATCCAAACTTACCAGCGCTGGTCGAACCAGTCGCTGGTTCTAGTTCACATTAAGCTGATAATTGCTGGTAACCAGCGCTAGTGCTTAACAGCGCTGGTTACTAGCTAAATGTAAACCCAGTATTAGATTTACTCAGGGAGCCTATAGATATGTCAGACTCACCAAGAAAAAAAAAAATGGGATTTTGGTGTAAAAACGGGGAAACAGCAGAATGCGAAATCCCTAAAAGACACCCTAGATACTAACTGAATCCATATACAAAATTGCATCCCTCTGGGTTTATTGGAGGGAGGGAACTATACGCGTCTCAGACCCACCAAAAAACACACAAAAACATTAAATTTTGATGTAACAATGGTGGAGGTGAGGGTTAAAAATTGAAGCCACCAAAGGGCACACCCTAGACATTAACTCTATTTACATATGAAATTTCAGTCCGCTAGGTATTTCTGGAAAGCCACTATGAGGGCCCTTTTTCGTCGTCATTGCTAGTATATTAGTTTATACTGTTTAAAAAAATACAATGTATTATTTAACGCAGTGTTTCTCAAATTTTTTGGAACGCGACCCCCTTGTGCAATTAAAAATATCAAAGGACACCCTCGAAGAATGGGTGAATGTAGAAAATTGTAGAAATGTATAAAAAATGGTTTGTGATCTATAACAAATTCTTTTTACAACCCTCTTAGGGATCGTGACCCCACTTTGGAAATCACTGATTTAACCTATCTACTTTAACCTATCTACACTATCTACCTACCTATAACACACCAAAGCTCATCAAAATCGAAGATGCACTTATTGAGTAATAATTAATTAATTGAGTAATTATAACTCTTTGAGTTAATTTCCATTGTTATGTTAACATAATAAACTTTTATTATTTTTCCTTACAATAGCATCTATATTATTCAATAAGCTAGTAACGATAGCTATTACCCACGAAGATGAAATTCGGACACAAGCTCAGTTTGCGTGGCGAGTGTCACAATTCATCTGAGTGAGTAATAAATTAAAATTAATATAAATTTTAAATCAAAAGAATAAAATTTTTAATATAATATTTCTAATTTCATTAAATGTTTGTATAATAGTATAATATATGCATCTATATGGAAATGATCAAAATAAAATATAAATTGTTTTGCTTATACTTACAGATTACTACGCAACATATACGAAATTAAAATTTGATAGATATATTAGTCACAAAACAATCGCAAGCCCATTGAATAATGGTTAATGTGGTGATTTCATTGATCGAAAGGTATGTATTGAGTAATGATCATTCCTCCACACCTTTTAGTGATTTTCTTCTGTGATAAGAAAGTAATTTGTGATAATTTAATCTAACATCGTTTGACATCTAGGTTGTGTAGACACCCGGTAGATGGCGCTGTGTTTCGGTTTCTAGATTATACATTCTATTCGACGTCATATTGGTTTATGTTCACGATGTCAATGATTTTTATATGTAATTATACTGTGTATACTGTGTATACTGTGTATTGTGTTATAATTGTGCAGTGTATCGTTTGAAATGATAAGAAAAAATTAATTCAATCAATTATAACTACTGAGCCACAGCAACGCGTGGCTGGGTCAGCTAGTACTGTATATAAAATAAGGTTTCATAGGATAACTTGTATATCTAGATAGATACGTGAAGACTGAAGAACATACAGTCTGTTCAACAAAGAAAAAAAATACGCATTTTTTTTAATTTGTTATATACTTAACCAATTTTCATTTTACATGAAAGTAAGCTCTCAACTCTATGGCACAATTAATTAATAAGACTTCCAGTCCCCGTTATTATCAAGAATAGCTTGACATCTCCTTGGAATAGGTACCCTCGACCAGTGCTTCAACGTAATGAACTGGCAAAGAACGCCAAATCTTCTTGATGCGACGCGACAGCTGGACGAGAGTGAAAACGTGAGCTCCAGCAAGCCTCCTCTTCATATAACTCCAAACATTTTCTATTGGATTAGCATCTGGAGATAGTGAAGACCACTTCATTGTCTCTATGCCATTTTTGGCTTCCCACTCGCTACACAGGCGATTACGATGTTTTGGACGTGCACTGGACGTAATAAATGATGTGAAACTAAGACAAAATGATTATTGCGTGATAGCATGTAACACGTACCATCATGTTAAAACATCCTTAATTTCATTAAGCCAAAAGTTCGACATAAAAATGCGTATTTTTTTTCTTTTTTTTGTTGAGAGGCTGTAGGATTTCGAATCCTTTTCGTTGCCAACCAGGGGCGTAGCTACAGCCGTATCAGCCGTATCAATGATACGGGGCCCCCGAGCTACATAGGCCCCTAACTTGTATAAGCAAAAATTAGTAAAATGTTATCCATAATGTCACTTAATCTCGTGCTTCCCGAGAAAAAAACATGTAAAAAAAACTGTCATACGTGCCTATAGAGTTTTCACTTCAGAAATGACAAAAGTCAAAAAAGCAATCTCTTTTTTTCCCGGGTTAATTGCTCTGAAAACATGCTAAAAATCTGAAATTCAAAAAACTCATTCCATTAAGAACTCATGGAATTATTTCTGATAAAATTGAATAGTCTTGCATCCAGTTTTCCGGAGATAATAACAGCATGCTTTCTATTCTTGGCCCTTCCAGTTACAACCACAACAGTTGAAAGAAGGTTTTCAAAATTAAAACTGATAAAAAATTACCTAAGGACTTCGATGGGGCAGGAACGGCTATCAGATTTGTCACTATTGTCTACAGAGGCAGAAATTTTAGGAAAACTGAAACCGTCTTCAGCTATAGATGATTTAATAAATCAATTTGCCGAAATAAAGGCAAGAAAATTGCATATTTAATTTGAATTGTTTGGCTAGCTCAAATTCTAGGAGGAAGCGGTAACTTATAATCAATAAATATTTATTTTAATTTAATGCATGCATTTTTGTTTCTTTTGTGAGAAATCTTTACCCTTCATTTGGGCCCCGCAACTAATTATGATACAGGGCCCCTCCAAGGCATGCTACGCCACTGTTGCCAACATTAGGTATTTTCTTTCGTATCTGGCTCCCGGACTATTTGAAATGTTATGCGCTATATACATATATCTGATTTGAATTTATAAGACAATAAAATAATTGTATGTAAAAACAATACATGCGGCGATATTCCGGCATTTTTTGTATTTTATGTATTTATTTACATAAGAACATTGAAGAGCGGCAAATCCAAATAATACAAGTATATAGATTATAGTATTACGTATGTACGTCCAAGCACAACATCTATTGTGAATTCGCTACTGATTATTCAAGTACACTGCCTGAGACAGTTGAAAAGAAACCGTCCAAGTTGGTCGAACGTAATTAAGTATTATTTAAAAACGTACGTAAATGGGGCAAAAAAACGAAAGCGGTACGCTTTTATCCAAGATATAAAACTTGTAAAAATCGAAAACAAAGTATGTATGGGTAGGTACTTGGTACAATTAAAGCTATCTTGATGTTTGTTAATAGAAATAAGTTGAATAAATGAGCGATTGACAAAGATCTTTGAATTGTAAGTACTAGTATCTAAACTATTTTGTAAAAGGACTATTGTAGTCTCTCCTATATATAACCCCTTTTGTAGAAATTTTACTAATTTTGAATAATTATTTTGAATAGTTGCCACACAACCAATGGCAAGAAGATACTCACGAAAAATTTAGTTTGTTGACCTTTGAGTTTACCTTGATCACTTTGTAACACCATCTTGGAAGTTGTTGTCTATTATTTCCATTATTCCAAAACAAAGCGCTGTGCCAAAAAATTGCTTCACTAGGACTTATTCAGAGGCTTTAACTTCTTTACACCTGATTTAATTTTACTATTTGCTTAACTATTGATTTAAGGTTGTTAGTCAAGTGGATTAGGGCCGATCCACAATATCGCTCCTCTCTCGGTACGATATTGCTACGCTCCCAATTCAATGAGTGTATTCACATTACCGCTCCGATATCAGTCGTGATCCAGTCCCTCTCCAATACCAATACCACTCAGGTAATATTTTATCGGAGCGATATCAGACTTGTTAGGAACTGTACCTATAATGTAAACATTTTTTATGATTCCACTCCGCTCCGCTTGCATTTAGTTGTTATGAAAAGATGTTTGCATCAAACTGAGACCGAACTGGTAGCGTTTCGAGAGCGGCATTATAATGCGAATGAATGGAGAACGAATAGGTACCAGCATGGTATCAGCACTGTAATGTGAATACAACAAGATTATATCGGAGCGAGACCGGAGCGGGAGCGTACCGATATCGGCACTATAGTGTGAATCGGGCCTTACGGTCTATAAATTATTTTTTTGAGGTTTAGTCAAATATTCTTTCCGCATTTAAGTACTCATTTTTCAGTCGACTATTTCACTCTTGACGAAATGACTAAAATAAGTATTTCACTTTTTTTTCAAATGACAAACAACGACTAATTTCATTCTTTCTGTATTATAGACTCCAAAAATTAAAATCTAAGAAATTATTCATTCTTATGATTTTTCATTTTTATGTCATTCGTGGCAATATGAAACGTCATAAGTATATTTATTTTGATGAAAATGTGAAATACAGGGTGTCTGTAAACAGGACCAGATCATCGCATATATAGACAAATGAGACAAATGGCTAGGGCCCGGTTTTTGAGAAGGCCCGGTCAAAGTGACTATTTTGAATATCTGAATCAATATTTGAGATTTGTTTTAGTTTTCCACATAATGTAGTTTTGTATTATTTATTGTTTTTTATTTTTTGTGTGCTACATATCTTATGGGGGTAAGAGGGATCCTATAAAAAGAAAACGTCTAGAGCCCCAAAGTGGGTTAATCCGTCCTGTCGATACTTTTGTAAGCATTGGAGAAATATTTAAGAGCAATTCTTTAACTCTGAATTCTTGTAGTCCGGAATTATTTCCGTCATTAACTAGAATAACATTAGATCGTGTAATACAAAATGTCGTTTTTCGACCATTTGACGGATTAAGTAATTCATACAAATATCCTCACTTTTCCAAATAGGGTAAGTGCAGCAGAGATTGCGCGTCGGGAGAGATGCCGCAGTAGCCACAGTTCGTCGTTGATTGATAGATAGTGCTATTAATGGATTATATGTTTAAAATAAGTTACTTATTTAAGCTGTATATGGTAACATTTATGATTAGTTCATCAGTTTAGTAACTATCCAACTTTTTATTATTGAAAAGTAAGTTTTTTAACATAATATTTTATCAAGCATTTAATTCATTAGAATTTAAGAATGTATATTTCATTGTTTTAATGAAAATGAGTTTTGTTATGAATTTAGGTATATTTTAAAAGTAGGTACTGTATAAAATTTTAGGTTGGAATTCCGCACTATGCTTGCTATAGCAACATGCGGCATCTATCCCAACAAAAAGGAGAGATGCCGCATTTAAAGTTGGTATAGATGCCGCATCATATTACATGTTAAAAACATACACTTATATATCTTAATTATGCAATTTTTTTTTTAGACTGTAAATTTTGCCACGTAAATATAAAAGATCCATTAATGGATCAGGAAGAGCCCTCATATTAGTGAAGATAACGAAAATAATGATGATTGCCTGTGTATTGAATGTTTTGAAAGGTACTCAGAAACAAAAAAAAAGTTTACTGGTTAAGATGTATAAAGTGCCAAAAATGGTTACGTGTGACATGCATTATGTATGGAGGTGTGTCTAAAATGCAAAATTTTTAATATGAAGTATGCGGCGTTTCACCTTTTTTGATGCGGCATCTCTCCCATAGGTGTGGGAGAGACGTCGCTTTGCAGGTTCTACAAAAATGTTAATTATGAATCCTGTATGACTCAAAATTTAAAATTATTTATAAATAATTTTAAAGAACAATGTTTATTCTTATTGTGTACCAAATTTCAAGTCAATTAAATGCATACTTTAAGAATTATCAAGTGTTTTCAATATGTGCGGCATCTCTCCCGCATCCACCCTATTAGAAAAATGTTTAAAAATCAATTCTTTAATTTTGAGTATAACTCTTATAGTCTAATATCATTTCCACCATTAACGTAACTGGAATAACATTAGGTTGTGTAATATAAAATATCGTTTTTTTCGACCACTAAGCCGACCGTGTAGGTAAATCAGACAAATATCGACACTTTTTTAAGCATTAAAGAAATGTTAAAAAACAATTCATTAACTCGGAATAGAATTCACGTACACGGAAAAAAAGAGTTTAGTTCAGTGAAACGAAACTGCGTGTTTGGGAAATATTATTTCGTCCAAATAAAATTTTGATCACTAAAATATTTCTCTTATTTCCAGGAATCAATTATTTTGTTTGTGTTTTTTGATAAATTTCAAACAAACACATTATTTCAGTTTTATATATTGTTTATTTGTTTATATTTTATTTCTGTGTATCATATTTAGCTTCATGCACACCAAAGTTTATTTGGCTCAAACAATTAGTTTGTTTGATTCAAACAAAACAGTTACGACAAAAACAAAATAATTACAACGCATGCGCGAAAATGTGGTCACGTGTAGAAGCCAAGCCAAGCAATGTTATACGTAGGCCTAGTTATAGGACTTACAGTACATAAAAATATTTATTAACCGACATCTTGGATCTTGGTTGAAAACTTTTAATTCGAAATTAAATTTCACTATGTATACCTACATTGTATAAATTGTTTTAGACGTATTTAGCTTTTGTTTTAATATATTATGTAATAATTGTTGATACGACGGATAAAAAAAACTGAAAGAGATTCTAAAAGCTGATGTTTGAAGAAAATAACCTATATTTGTTGGTAAGTTTAAGTAACACATTAATTATTTTAATAAACAGTAGATATACTAAGCGCCCATATTGTCCATAATAAATTGTATTGCTTTTTTTCAGACAATATACAACATTGAAAATAGCACTGCCGCAACAAATGACATATTTGAAGGCCTTGGATATTTATGTTTGTGTTTGTGTTAATTGGGTTGTGTCCTTGTGTTATGTGATACTGATAAGTGATACTAATAAGTTAACGTTAATTTAGCGTTTATTTATGTAATACTAAAAATACGTGATTCAAAAAGTATTAAAAAAACAAACAACCAAAGTTTTATTAAAGTATTTGTAAATTTGAAGAATTTCATTGTTTAAAATTTATTTTTGAAATTTTTTTATATGGTTGTTTACGTTACCTGTTTGAATGTATGATACATAGTTTGCTGTTTATGTACTGGAAAATGCATAAATTATACTACATTTTGAACTTGTATGTTTTATTATTTGATTGTAATAATTAATATTAATAATAATAATAATAATAATATGGATTACGTATTAACAATAAATAATAATCAGTGTGCTGATAAATTGATTTTCGTTTATTATATCCAATATATATTTATTTTTCAGGTAAATAAAAATAAAACTCAATTCAAATAGAAATAAAATTCAACAGAGTGAAAAATTATTTGATTTAAATAAGAAAACTGAGTGCCCTAAATAATAAAGTGTTTAATACAAATAAAATTATTATTTGCAATACAATATATTTTGTTTCTACTGAAATAAAGTAGGAAGTTCCATCAGAACAACGTTCAAGTTCACGTAAATAACATTTTTATTTGGTGCAAATTAAAAATTTATTTAAATCTCAAACGAAAAATTTAATTCATGGAAATATGAAACTTATTTGACGGTATACAAACAAGAATTTTATTTGGTTTGAATAAAATTTATTTGATTGAAATAATTCTTTTTTTCCGTGAGCCCGGATTCATTTTCGTCATTAATTGGAATAGCATTAGATCTTGTAATATGAAATGTCGTTTGCCGACCACTTGGCTGAGGTTGTAATTCAGATAAATATTGGCACTTAGGGTCGGATCATCGTGTAGAAAAATGAAAAAAAATGAGACAAAAGGCTAGGGCCCGGTCTTTTGAAGAGTCCAATCAAACTGTTTATTTTGAATATTTGGATCAATATTTGAGTTTTGTTTTAGTTTTCTCATGTACTGGATCGACTGGGATCTGAATCCGGGATTCATCATTACTAGTCAAGTGCCTTACCACTGATCCTTATTCGAAAGCCACTCCAGTTTAACAAGCAGTCAGTTATATGTCTATTACTCTCTTTAATGCGAGAAGCAGTTATTTCAGTTTCAAATATTATTGAGTGCTTGTGAACATTACTATAACTGTGGCGAACTTTTCTTCGTATTTAAACTTACGTAGTATTCATATGCTCACTTAAAGTGTCAATTTAACTGAATTTAAGTAACATTGTTGACTAGGCTTATCCATTTTTAGGATACACCCTGCCCTGTATTTTGCCTCGAAGCAGTGAAAAACTGTAGCCATTGAGGAACTCCGACTTAATACATTCCTAACCCGAACTTGGCAATTTTTCAATGTTAGCAAAGCTTAATTCAGGTCGCTGAAGTAAAATGGATCGAGAAATCTTTTAACGTTTATTATCGGGTCTAGAAACAGTGGCAAACGTCGGCAGGCGACAGAAGTGGTTTACTCCGGGCCACACCAAATAGAGGAAACCCGAACCCATTGTTAAGGAGCTTTTATAATAAGATTTTGCTCTCTTTTTGTTTTGCTCCATATTTTTTTTTGCTCATCAATTGTATTTTTGTCTTGGGGTAGAAGCATGGTCCGCTCCAGGGAGGGCAACCGGGGCATCTGCTCGGGGTAGCAAATTTTAAAGGCGGAAACTGACGAGCAAAAGAAAAAAGGCCGCCGGTTTCACCGAGGTGGGATTTTTCTTTTTTGGCCGGGGCGGCGTAAACGCTAGAGCGGGCGTTGGTAGAAGCTTCCTCGGCCCTCTACCATTCTCTAGAAACCACTTTTTTTTGAATACTACTACAAATTAAAATACGAAAAATATTACAGTGCTGAATTTTTAAGCATTTCACTTTGCTCACATTTATTATAATAGCAGCATATATAGTAAAAATTTTATATACAAAAAGAGATTACAGAAAAAGTATATGTACTCTACATATACAACAATAAAATAAAAGTTAAATCGAAAAGATGCTGTTGCAAATTTTATAAAATAACAAAGTTTTGTTTTGGTGAATTAAACAAATATAAAACACGAAAAGGGTGGAACCGTATTACATACAAGCACCCTGTATATAATATATTCAATTTGCTTGATAACCTCATAAACAACCCCTTCAAGTCGTGAAGTTATTCAACACTTTTTTGAATAATTTGCTTTTGTTTATTTATTTAGATACACTTACTAACTAAATTTAAATGAAAATCATTTTAAAGATGATAATAATCTTTCATCCTGTTCGTTAAAAAAAGGATAAATTATGCTAAATTTGGTATTTCCAGTGGTGAAGTATATAAATATATATATATACATATATATATATATATATATATATATATATATATATATATATATATATATATATATATATATATATATATATATATATAACGTGAAAGTTCTCTGCGGAAATTCCATAATTTCGTCATGATTTTTGATAATTCATTTCAATTCTTTTAATTCGAAATTTATACACTTTTATTTTAAAGTTAGGATGATACATGCTATATATATGTATCGATGCTTTTGTGTCTCAACTTCGTAGATGGTTTTTTAGCTGTTTTAAGTTAAAAAGTAATACATATAACTAATTTGCTCACTCTAAATACGACACACTACAAATATACCGAAATAGATACAGTAGAACCTCTGATTACGGACCCCTCTCTTAGCCGGACCCCTTCTATAGCCGGAAATTTTTTTTATTACAGTGGCATGCTATACTAAAACCGATGCATTCAGCACTCTCTTAAGTGGACCTGCTGTTAACCGGACGCGGATATAATACATATATTTTGATGAAAATATATGAACGCACGCCGCACAGTGTCCAATACTGCAATGATTATGGCAATGATGCTATACCGATGGGACCGATGGTATCAGTTACCACTATCTCCGCTCTTATAACTATAAGGCTCGATTTACATTGACGCTTCGCTCTCAGTACGATATCACTACGCTCCCAGTTCGATAAAATATTCTTACACAATAAACAATGAGTGTATTCACATCACCGTTCTGATATCGGTCCGATATTAGTCGCGGTTTGCTCCCGTTTCAATGCCACTCCAATATCAATATCACTTAGGTAATATTTTATCGGAGCGATATGAGACTTGTTATGGCTTATACCTATAGTGTAAACACTTTTTTGATCCCATTCCACTCCGCTTGCATTCAATTGTTATAGAAAGATATTTGTATCGAACTGAGACCGAACTGGGAGCGTACCCAGAGCAGCATTATAATGTCAATAGAGAACGAATAGGTACCAGCATGATATCAGCACTGTAATGTGAACACAATAAGATTATATTGAATCGGGAGCGTAGTGATATCCTACCGAGAGCGGAGCGTTAATGTAAATCGGGCCAAAACAATAAATGCGAGCGAAACCAGTTTATTGGTGTTGTAAGTACAGAAATAAGTGAATTTATGACATTCTTTCCCATTTCATTTGATGTACGACCTGTGAAAATGAATCCAATTTTTCCTCAGTATCTCTTTAACGATAACTTCTTACAACTTACACTGATAACAATTACTATCAAATTTTTTGAGCGGGAAAGATTTTTGTCGTATTTTTCCTGGTTTCAGTTTTTTTCAGTAGGTACCTTAACAGTGCGATACATTTAACAAGAGAAATGGTAAGAACTAATTTTATTAAAAAGTAAATTCGACACATGTTTGTTCGAAAAATTTTCTGATAAATTTTTATACATTTTATTTTATTTGTGAGACTCAAAAAGATCACTTCAAGTCATCAAATGGGTTACTAGCTTTTCTACAAAATATTATATTTCTATAATATTTTCGATGTCAATTCAAATGCTTTGTTATATTTTTACTTTACAAATCATCAGTTTTCGTCAATAAACTTTTGATTTCCAAAGTTATCTTTTTATGTAATAGCTTATTTGCAATTCGATATCATTACAATTTGTTTCTGGAAGTAAAGGGTAAAAAAATTAGACTGAACGTTTCAGTGGAGAGAATTATTTAAAACATTGAAATTGTTATACGTTTAAAAAAAAGAGGAAAGAATTTTAAATATTTTTTTAGGGAATTTGTATGAATGTTATAAAAGACAATGAACATTTCGATATGTATTGTAGATTAGAACAAGTACGTATTAATTTCATAGGAATGTCACCGCAGACATTGAAAACATGTAAATTTTTTTCATATTTCCAACATATCAACCCATCTTTGAAACAGTCATTTTAAAAAAAAACATTGTTGTATATCAAAAAAAAAAGATAGAATATAAAAAATGTTTTACAATTAAAAAAGCAAATAAAAGTATATGATACTAAAATTTTATTTTAATACTTGACATTTGAGCCTTTTTTGTATTTTTAAAAATATAAAATATCGTTTTGCCTTTCATCAATAATTTTGGTAAAAATGTGTCGTTACATATACCGGATAACCATGGACTAAAATATATCACCTCTCTTTTCAGTATGTTTTTGAAGGTATCGAATTATAGAAAAAAGTTTTAGTACGATTTGTCAACTTTTCACATAGCGAAATTATTTTACCTACGTCTTGACCCCCATTTTCACTCCTCCAGCTCCTCTTATGAACCCGGTCCTGGTTTAACTACACAGGTCAATAGGTCTTTCAAAGAGTAACATTTCATCAATTTAAAGTTTTCCTCTATCACTTATAGTTTTCGAGATATATTAAGAAATATGATTTGAACCCCCAACTTTAGGAGTTGGTTTCATCTCGTAAATGTGGAAGATGGCCGATAAGAAAAAATACGAGTCCCTTATTTTTACCTATTCTACACACCAGTGAAGTTTCATCAAAATCCCAAATTTCATTCTCGGTGCATGTCCTTGTTAGTAAAGTAACTCAGAACTCTTGAAATCTGATTTGAGGATCTCAAATTGTTAACTATATTAATTTTGGAACATAACTTTGATAGGCTGTAACAATAAATCGGTATTGGATTAAAAGGAGAGAACTGGTAGGTAGTTGATTCTTCATATTTTTAAATAAATCTTTACATAAGATTATCAAAACAATAAACAAAAATATTAATAGCATTACCTTACTAATTAACTTCCAAAAATACAAGAGTTCCAACGCTAAAAGATGGCTGCTGATTTTTCTTTAGCTAAATTTTCAAAGGAAGAATTCTTGTAGAATAAATTAAAAGGGGGCGAGTTTTGATAGTCCTAAACCAGTAAGTTGGAATATCATGGTCCCATTTAACTCCTCCATTTTTTATTCGACTTCAGAAACCAAAAAAGTACATTTACAGAATTTTATGTTGCACCGGAATATAAAAAAATGGAATTGTCCGAACGTCTGTATACATGGGTTCAACCAGGAACCAAAAGGCGAGGGCGTCCTAGAAAATCCTGGAACGAGGCGATGGTGTCTGCAACAGCTGAGAGACACCTAACTATCAACGACGCCCAGGGCCGTCAACATTGGCGTTTGGGAATGGCGAGGCCCTATATATATATATATATATATATATATATATATATATATATATATATATATATATATATATATATATATATATATATATATGTATATATAAATATATATATATATATATATATATATATATATATATATATATAAATATATATATATATATATATATATATATATATATATATATATATATATATATATATATATATATATATATATATATATATATATATATATTGCACACTAGACGTATTAATTTCGAAAGTAATACTGCCATAATCATCAGTTAAATTATACTAGAGTGTAGCTTCATATTTTGTATAAAGTAAACTTGTGGAATTGGGAATCGTAGATATCTAAGTTGGACATTCAACAGTTTTCCTTCCTTCCGTATAAAAGAGAAGTCACTTGGAAGCAGATTCGTAGGAAAACTGTTTTGCGTTAATTTTATCGCGATTTTGTGAGTACTTGTGAATCTTACTTAAACTGATACGATAAAAACATTCCGGTAGGTGTTAGGCAAACATATTAAAGTATTAATACCGTATTTTATCATAGGGTAAGTGTGGTTAAATAGAACCATCATAGGTATTCTCCTCACATGTTTAACATTCAAAAGCACATACCACATTTTACCCCATTCAACAGTGCGTACAATCACAAGCTAAAACAATACGAGCATGCAATCGTACATACAGACGTGTATGTGCATCTATCGTCATCAACTTTACAAGGTGGTGTAACAAAAAAAGTTTTTAGTTGTGATAATTCCTCCCTAACTATAAACGATAATGAGAATCCCGTTATAACTTTTGTTATGACCCTACCTTTTCTGTTTATTCACGTATTGCAAAACTAACACTTTAATTCAATACGCCAGCACTCTTTCTGCAATTTAAGCGGTTAGAAACGTCGAAACTAGTTTTGTGAAGTTGGCACCCACTTTTGCGAATTTTGCGATTTAAGCGTACGTGTTCCCTTGTTCATTATTGTCCAATAAAAAAATTGTTTTGTTCCAGTTTTCGTTTCGGAATGTCCGCCCAAAAACTTATTTTGAAAGTTTTTGCCACTGGTACCTACCCAAAAATTACAAAAATATTCTAAACTACCTACATCGTTTATTCTTTATTTATTCATGCTTGTGCAGCAATTAGTTACGATTGTAATTAATTATTAAAATTTTCAGAAAATGCAATCTTGGCAATTTTGCAATTTCGTTTACTGCAGTCGTTTGTCCTTTAAGTTTCGTTTTCCTATACGTCATTTCAAAATCGCAGTCTGAAAAATCGCAGATGTAAAAATTTTTCATTGGACTATTCTTCTGAACGATTTGAATAGCGCCTGTACTAACGAGATTCTGACGGGTGCAATAGAAATTCGGCCATAAAAAATAACGTCCGAACATGGACAAACGAACGAAAGGTCTGGACAAAAGTGTGTTCATGAGAAAGTATATGTTCGGTTTTACAAACAGTCCACCGTATGGTGGTATTATTACTCTGACGGATATTTAAAAAGTCACGTTCAATAAAACGTCCACTGTACGACTAAAGTTAAATTGAGATAGGCATGGGAGACCGGGGCATGTTGACACAGTTTTTAGTTTTCGATTTTTCTAATTTTTTGTATTACAGCTCTTTACGTCGTGTTTTTTATACTCAAATATAACTTGATTATTAAGCTTCATTTTGACACCTATAAAAACCTTTAAAAGGGTAAGTTTACACACTAGCAACTGTAAATATGCGAATCAGTTTTATTTGCAAAAAAATAACACAAAACTTCAAATTCGAATACCAAAAATTATAAAATAACGAAAAATTCATAGGATCTACAAATCAGTTAGGATGAGTCACAGTCAAAATCACTGTCACAGCTCATGCACACAAAAAGAATTGAATCAGTTTCAATAAACCTACCAGTTTCAGTATGCACCAGGTGTAGAATTTCTGAATCGTTTCAAGCAAGATATACAAGCACAGTTGACATCGTCATTTTCATTATCCGATTCACATGAACCGTCATCTTTTGGTTTTGTAATTTTTACTATTTTGTGTTTTTATCTTTTCAGAACAAAACAATTTTTTAGTTTCGTTTTTTTCTTATTCTTAAAAATATTTTTCTTTATCGTTCCTTCCTGCTTTTACCAGTTCTTCTTCTTGAATTTGCTTTCTTAAATGGTCACACATCTTCTGGCGTTGCGAAAAACCTCATGCCAGATGTTTGAGTGATGGGTACGATGGGACGGAGCACACTCGGAAGAAAGTGTTGATAAATCAACAAATAAAACACGATTCAAAGAAATGTGTAAACATACCCCATGTGTCTTGTGTAAACTTGCCCCTTCGGCATATTTTCAACAAAATATAACCTATACATTTTTTTAATCGAATAAGCATTTAACAGACTATCTTAACACTATGAGGCCCGAGCACTTTCATAGTAAATTTCCCCGGAAGCCGGCAATATTTAAAAAAAAAAAACTATATAAACAAATACATAAAATAAAATGTTTCAAACACACAACACAGTTCCACACGTATGTATGTGTAAAACTGTAAATAGACGTACTACGTGATACGTACATACATACTACATATACACTGGCATTCAAATCAATTTTATTTAAAAACATAAATTATGTATTTTTTGTTTATCTTAAAATTTTTTATACATAGAAACCAAGAGAGTAGTGTTTGTTGGTATGTATGTGTTTGTGTGAATGGGAACACATCCCTGTGATGAAGAATGATAAACATGATAAACATCGCACACATAATGAGTAATCAACTAATCAATTAATCATTGATCGCGGTCGGCCTCTGGAGAAGTTTTGTTTGGTTTCGGATGCCGAAGGCGTGGGACTGAAAGTGTTAAAATAGCCGTAAAAGAACAGCCTAACAAGATGAATCCATTATGAATTGTAAAGATCTAGTTAATAGTATAATTACTATTCACATCAACATAGTAGTGTAAAAATTTACTAATTTCAAAAAAAAAAATCACAAATTCTGCTCTACGTTGCTTGTTACTAATAGTACTGATTGCAAACTGATGTAGGAACTTGCAAATGGCAGTCTCAATAACTTGTTTGGCTTGACAAGTGCTGCGCTCCGATCAACGGTTTGTGAGCTATAAGGATTGTGTAAACTTACCCCTGTACCAAACTTGCCCCGGTCTACCCTACTTACGCCACTTGATGAAATTGACGACGATATTTGTATGTACGTATGTATATTTCATTTTGTGTTTTCAGATGTTTTATTTGTCTATCGAGGAATGCTATGAATTTTCATTTTATTGAATTTTAGACATTCTCTTTACATGTTATTATTATTGAATGTACAGATATGTACCTACACATTTCCATTGCTATCTATGCGTTACCGCTTGTGCTAGCTGCATCACTCGCACCAACATCGCTCGCTACTGCTTACTGTGACTGCCATAGGAACACAATATAAAACTTTTTGGTATGAATAGATAGATGGATAGTTTTATATTATGTATTTGCATATACCGTACACATCTAACAATAAGTAGGGGAGACCGGGGAAAGTTTGGTACAGTGGTAAGTTTACACAATCCTTTTAACTCACAAGCCGTTGATCGGAGCGCAGCACTTGTTAGGCCAAACAAGTTACTGAGACTGCCATTTGCAAGTACATCAGTTTGCAACCAGTACTATAAGAAACAAACAACGTAGAGCAGAATTTGTGATTTTTTTTGAAATGAGTAAATTTTTACACTACTATGTTGATGTGAATAGTAATTATACTATTAGATCTTTACAATTCATAATGGATTATCTTCTTAGGCCGTTCTTTTAAGGCTATTTTCAGATAGTTTGCCAAATGCTAATCTCATTAAAAAAATTTATAGGTTATATTTTGTTGAAAATATGCCGAAGGGGCAAATTTACACAAGGCACATGGGGTATGTTTACACATATGATAACTGTAGGTTTATTGAAACTGATTCAATTTTTTTTTTGTGTGCATGAACTGTAACAGTGATTTTGACTGTGACTCATCCTAATTGATATGTAGATCCTATGAATTTTTCGTTATTTTATATTTTTTGGTATTTGAATTGGAGGTTTTCTATTATTTTTTTGCTAATAAAACTGATTTGCATATTTAATTGTTTTTTTTTTACAGTTGTTAGCCCTATATTTTCCCATTTTAGAAAGTGTGTAAACTTACCCTAGGTACTGTATAAACATGCCCCGTAAAGGGGGCATGTTTATACAGGCGACATCGCTCAAGAAAAAGTTAAGTATCTAAAAAGGTATGATAGTAGGAAGGTTTTCAAAAGGTGTCAAAATGAAGCTTAATAATCAAGTTATATTTAAGTATAAAAAGCATGTAAATAGCTGTAATACAAAAAATTAGAAAAATCGAAAACTAAAAACTGTGTCAACATGCCCCGGTCTCCCCTATGAATAAATATATGTATATGTACATTTGTACGGATAACCAGCATGCCAGAAAATTTCTAGTATGAGTTATGAAATCGAGAATTCTACGTATTGTGATATTTTGTTGACAGGTGGAATTGTGAATTTTCCATATAAAAATATCAGTAAGATTCAGAGCCGGCTTAGCCAATAGGCACCCTAGGTCATGGTCTAGGGGCGGTAAATTTTTAAAATAGGGCGTAAAAATGAGTAATTATCGTTTTTTTTTGGCTCGCCACTTCTTTTTTTTAAAAGAAAGTTTGTAAAAAAGGTAGGAATAAGGGCAGAAAATTTTTAAAAAAAGGCGGAAAAATTAGTGATTGACGTATTTTTTTTGCTTGTTTCCTTTTTTTAGGGGCAGGGGCGGCATTTTTGAAGGTGCCTAGGAGCGGGCTCAGGGTTAATCCGGCACTGGTAAGATTAATCTTAATATTTCCTCATCTATATCGTATGCCAGTTCGAAATTAGATTGGTGTAAACGAACGTGAAAGTTCAACATTCGATAAAAAAAAGTTTGCTATAATATTTTTAAATTTTAAAGCCCCGGTCCCATCACTACCTAGGTATACACGGAACTCTGCCTAAAGTGGCTGTAATTATTCTACTTAATCCAAAACAAAACTTAAGTGGGTTATAATTTCTGAACAATAGAAATCAACTAGATTATTGATTTTGAGCAAAAAAAAAAAAAAAAAAAAAAAAAAAACAAGAAATTTAATACGTACACGGCCATAAGCGCTGTACAGCTCTAAGTAGGTTAAACCTAATTAACTACGACACAACGCTGTACTCCGTTAATAATTCTGTATAAAGTGTATACCAACATGGTAGACAAACATAGCCCGTTATGTTTAGGCACTTTAGGCATCGGAGCCGTGAGATGTGGTCTATAATATATTACCTACTGTGCAGCAGACCTGTAGTACCATCGTACTTATTGTACCTACTGTGCCTTGGCATAAAGCCAGCTACAAGCGTTTTTTGTATTGGTATATTAATTGTCAAAGCAATGTATCAGCTGTGGTTAACACTATCAAAGAATTATTAAGATTACCACGAAACAAGGTGTTTCATTTAATAGATGTAGAGAATGGTACCGTTATATTAAAAAATAGCTGTACCCACGACGTCGTTCGCACGACGCATTTTTATAAGCTCAGTGAGGAATATATAAGTGTAATAATTATACAGAACTTGCATAGAACAATAATTTTTGCATAAGGTATGTAAAATGGTTTTGTTTCTTCCCCTGGGAATATTCTTAAAATGGTTTTTGTTTTTTCCCCTGGGAATGAGACATTTTCCCGTAATAAAAAGTATTCTAATTGTTAACGCGGGTAATAAGCTGTCACCACACCAAATATCATCAAAATCCGTTCAATAGTTTTTGCGTAATGTGTGCACATGCTCAAAATAGTTTTTCTATTTTCCTGTGGGAATGATACATTTTCCCGAAGTAAAGAGTATCTTGGATATTAACCCAGGCAATAACTTATCATCATACCAAATTTCATCAAAATCCGTCTAATAGTTTTTGCGTAATGTGTGCACATGCTCAGAATGGTTTTTCTCTTTTCCCGTGGGAATGAGCAACTTTCCCGGAGTAAAAATTATCCTAGATGTTGACCCAGGTAATAAGCTATCATCACACCAAATTACATTAAAATCTATCCAACAGTTTTTGCATGATGCGTGAACAGATAGACGGACAGACAGACAGACAAAAATTTTAAAAATCGCTGTTTTGATATCTACATCGATAACTATTTATAGTATCAGTACAATTTTCAAAAAATATTCCATGCACATAAATGGTCTCGTTAAAGTTTTATTATAATATATACCTATGTATAGATAACAGAGGCTCCTTCTTTTGTCTCTCGTAAAGATTAACATATTATCATGAAAAGGTTGATACAGCGATAGCTTTTCTCAACTACTGTGGAAAATTATAAAATCAACAATTTTTTTGGAATTTTTTAAAATCTCTGGTTTCTGTTGATAAATCAACAACAATACTGATGTTTTTGGAACCAAAATTATTCGTGTTACTGCCCAGATAAAACTTTATTAACATGGTAATGTTTGTCGATACTGAATTAGCAAAGTGTGATATATGTATAAAAAGTAGTCGTGGTGTATAATAATATATATTCGCCGGAAATTGTTTAAAAAAAATTAAATAGTATAAAATCATAATCTTTCAAATAAAAACTAAAGCCTTCTAATTTTATCACTCTAGAAAAGCACTATTCTCACTCCTTCACTTCGACTCCACAGGCAGGCTTCTCACCCCGGGACACAAAAGGTTAACCTAAACTCATGTTGCTCGCTCTACCAGTTAGCAAAACTCAGTGTGTTGTACAGAAATTTTTGAGAAAAGCGTTCACCCTTCTCTGTGTCCTCAGCTTTCGCTGACTTCACTTATAAATTTTATTTCCTTTAAAATCCCCATGTAAAATCCCCAAAGTTCCACATGATCTTCGAACAAATATATGTTGTTCCAAACACTTCTCCATTGTTTGTTCAATTTTAAATGTTCAGCCTGTATATACTATCCAACTTTAAGTTCATAAATTCCTTTATTATTTTATAAACGTATTTACTTTGAATTTTAACAAGGAAATTCCACGTGACATTAGATATTATGAACATTAGCTAATGTTTTCAAATCAATCACAATAAAAATACATCAAGCAATCAACACAGCGAACAATAAAGTTAAAGAATGCTCAAAGAAAAGATACGAGAAAAGAAAGAATATAGGAGAATCTGTACACATATAGATATTTTATTATGAAGATATAATCTTTTGAAATATATATTTTTGCAACGCGATGACTGAAGAATTCAATGGATAGATATGCAGCGAATTTTTGAAATTAACTTGACAATGGTACTATTGTAAAATATCCATCAGTAAATAAATAATAGTAGAAAATCCGATATATTAAAAGAGTCAGAATTTACGTAGATAATTTCAATTGATTTAATTGAATGGTCAGTGATTTTTTGATTTTGATAATTGGACGCCTTTATAAATAAAGGAACCAAGCGACAGTTGTGAAAATGAGATATTGAGAGTCATAGTTTAACATGTCTCCTAAATTATTAATTAAATTATTTATAAATAATTTAGGATATGTCATTGTCACAACTGTCTCTTGGTTCCTTTATGCATAAGGGCGTCCAATTGCTTAGGAAAGTACACAAAACCAAGAAATTTTTTGATGCTTTTAACTATAGGTATATTTAAAAAAAAAAAAATAAATTATTAAAAGGCTGTTTGATTAATGGGTCAAAAATCTTGTTGGTACAATAGGCACTGAAGAAATGTTTGCTTATCTCAATACTTTGTCTATAGGTACACTGTTAAAAATTTTACAACATTTAATGTTGGCATTTAATTGCCAACATTAAATATTGTAAAATTACATTTCGAAATGTTTAGAACATTTCTCGATGTAAAATTACATTGCAGAATGTTTTACCTTACTGTGATGTAATTTTACTCCACTCAATGTAAATTAATTACGTACGACATGCAAAATCACATTGTCAACTCAACTGACGCCGTCAGTTGTGCAGAATCAATCACGTGATACCGGTAATTTACATCCAAAAGATCAGTAATTTACATACAAATACAATAAATTTTCGAAATGTAATTTTACTATTTTAGAATGTCAAATGCCACTTTTATATGTAATTTTAGTATCAAAGTATTTAAAATTACAGTGAATATTTATTTTTACACAAAATTTCATATTTTACAACTAAATTATTTAAATTTACTAACACATTGTAAATTTCAAGACACATATTGTAAAAAATTACCATATTTCTTATTGTAATAATACATATTTTTTTAACAGTGTAGGTAACCCTAAAATTACAATTGACTCCATGTTATAGCTGACACACTTTACTCCTATTTTTGTATTTTTCAGTGTCATTTTGCATAGAAAATTATGAAAAAGAGATACATAGCCTTTATTTTTACAAATCGTAATTTCTAATGCCACAGTGATTATGATATTCTTTAAAATCAAAAAAATTTTTGGAGCAATTACATTTTTTGGATTCAGAGAAACAAAATCAAGGAAATTCTTGATTTTCTCATAAAGAAATCGTTTGGGACTATATTCAAATATATCCTATTTTTTTAAAGTACTTTCTCGTTAGTTTTTCGTGGCAAAGTATGTATAATAGGAAATATTTAAAACACGTAACTTTCCTAATTTTACTATTTTATGTATAATATTAAACATATTAAAGTAAATGTGAATTATAATGCAATTTATCAAACATATCAGTTGTAAAATTGCTTATACAACTTTCATAAACACATCACTTTGTATTATTATACATTATTCGCGTAATATACCTACATAGGTACCTACTTACGAACATGCATATATGGCACCTCGGCAACAACAGTGCCACTTCATTTATGGAATTGTATGTATAGATGTCGCCTTGTTGTTGTCGATATGTAATTGTCACATATACATATATGCATGTGTGTGCATATAATTAGCTATAGTTATTTATCAAAACTCTTGTTGGATACACTTGTCATAAAGAAAGATAGTGTACTCACCATCATGTGGTATCCAAAACCTTATGCGTCTACTAGAACACTTAACTTCCATTCCAGGGTCACCCTTAGCATAAAGAAAAATGTTGCAACCAACCTCATCCGTAGGTCCCTCAAAGGTCCCTTAAATTGTCACATCCTATACATCGACCATTGGCCCTAAAAAATGCAAAAAAATCCTTCTTTACAATAATTATCCACTGTCTCTTATCAGTCAAATTAGCAAAAACCTTACCCATAGATTATACAACATTCAACCCTCCATAGCTCCGGATGTCTCCAACCGCCTTCTTATTTCTCTATTCCATATCTGAGTACCCCCTCCACATCCATCTCCAAATCCCTTCAAAAATACAAATTAAATCCTGTTTACAGTTATCCTTATGCACTTAGTAAGCTTTATACCAATATGAAACCTCGGATTCCCATCTCCAACCAACAAAATGTAGTATATATGGTCTCTTGCATCGGGTGTGATAATGTTTACATTGGAAACACGAAACAACATCTTAGTGAGCGGATGAAGCAACACAAGAACAACGTTAGGCAAGCCAACATGGTGTCGGGACTGGTATGGCATTCTTGGGAAAATGGGCACAACTTCAACTTCGACAGCACCATGGTGCTCCAACGTGAATCTAATTATAAGAAGAGATTCTTCATCGAAAGCTGCTGGATCAATACCGTCCAGCTAAATTACAATCTCTACCAGGATGCCATCACCGTAGACAACACATACACCCGCAACTTTGACAAGATTATACCTGCAGCTGTCAAAAGCACCCAAGTCGTGCACGCCCACTGAAAATTAAATAATCATGATCATTCACCTTATTATACTATACAAGAAATTACAAGCACTTTGTATTCGGAATTCATTGTAGTAATGCTTTTCATTTTAAACTTTTTAATATTACCTAATTCACAAAACTTTCATACTAACCTTAGTCGTTTGTCATGATACACAGTTTGATTATATATATTTTTAAATTATCAAAATTTTTAAATAATTTTTTTTACTCCTGTTGAAGAATACACTCATTACATATCTGTTAATTGTTGAGAAAGTTAGGCATTATTCAAAGGTGTGGAGAAATTTTCATTACTCACTACCTTTTTTACCAATGAAATCACCGTATTAACCATTATTCAATGGGCTGGCTTTTGTTTTGTGTATAATATACCTACGTATGAATTTTTAATTTCAAATATGTTGCGTAGTAAGATCTAAGTAAACAAAGTAATTTGTATTTTGTTTTCATCGTTTGTACATTTATTATAAACATTTAATGAAATTAGAGATAGATTAAAAATTGTATTCTTTTAATTTAAAATTTATATTCAATTTTATTTAAATGAGAAAGGAAAAAGTCGTAGAAAAAATATCGTATTCAACTCACTTTCAGTGGCTATTACTCACTCAGATGCATTACGACACTCGCCTCACAAGTTCGGCTCATGTCGCAATTTCATCTTCGTGAGTAATAGCTATCATTACCAGCTTGTTGAATAATATACTATTCTTCATATTTCTAATCATTTTCAACTTAAAATGTTGCTTTCAACTGTTTTTTAAACTTTTTAGTTGTAAATCAGTGTTGTTATTTTTTAATTTCAAATGTCAGTTTGACATATAAACACAATTATGTAAGTACCGTACGTAATATATTTTATATTTTTATATTTTATCTATGTATATTAATAAATTTTTCCTCAGAGGCCTGAACAAGACGATAAAAGTCGAAACCGGTACCTTTTGGAAAAAAACACATTTTTGTTTTTCTTGATGACCATCATTACTAAATACCTTTAAAAATTATTTCTAAAACAGATAGGAGAAGTGTAGTTAATGGATTACCTTTGCAAAGTTAACTAGTAGCTATAGATACAATTTTCAACTAATAGAATCTAATTTTTTGTAAATTGTTGAGCAAGGAAATAAATTTGATAATTGTAAATATTGTAATATGTATTAACTTTTGTAAATAAGTAACAACATAATATATAAAAAAATATATATTTTGGTTTTGTTGTTGGTAAAAAAGAAACTTGCTACTTTTGAATGTCATTTTGAGGCGCCCAACCATGAAAATTTCACTGATCCTAAGTCCCTTAAAAAAAAAGTAGCCACACATAGAATATTTCACTTTTTTTACTATAAATTTCCTTTATTCACTGCGATTGATTGCTTACAGGAAACAGTTGCGACCCGCGGTTTCAACCGCGTAAAATTATTTATTTTCACTTTAATTATTTTGGAACGAATCATCCTATTTTTACGGGAGAAAACTCTGAAAGTTTAAAAATCTTGGATGAGTTATTTATGATAAAGAAAGGAAAAAATCACATAAGATACGCCTTTGAAACATTGTTCTATGTAAGCGGGTTTTCGAGAAAAACTAATTCTTGAAAACGGAAATTCGCTATGTTATGCACTATGCTACAACAGAGGTATTTTTACTGGAGGTCATTGAGAAAAAATTCTTCATTCACGAACAAGATCTTATTATGAAAAATAAGGCTACAGGTTTTAAAGATAATCGGTATAACCATTTGTGAAATATCTTTGAATCGATACGATTGCCAATTCGGCATTGCTTACCTAAAAGAAGATTAAAAAGGCAATTTTTTTTTGTTTACAACTACGCATTCCCCTCAAAAACGGTGGTTCAATGCAACTGAGTATAGAGTTCTATGTATATTATTAAAATTAATGACTTCGTATGGCTCATGAATATTTTCAAATTGTTACAATTACAAAAATCAACTCGAACATTTCGACATCATTAATTTTATTTCAGTCTACAACTTTTGCAGAGATACTGATGATGCATTCCATACTACTTTTGTCAAATTATTCCTCTTTCCGCTGGTCACCGCCCTTGTTTCATATTCATTTTCGTATGTATATGCTTATAGAGTGTAGATTGTATAGCCATTTCAATTTTTTACTGTTTACTTGTTCTGAAACATACTCCTGTTTCACAATGATAAAAAAAGGATTAAGAATTTTTTTTATTTTTTTGATGATTTATAATAAATGAAATAAAAGTTTACATACTTTTTTATGTTATCAGATGTACAGATAATGGTTTTGGTGTCCTTTGTTTGGTTAGGTTGGTATGATAAAATTCACCACTAACTAAACAGTACGACATTCACATATAAAACTATATGTAGAATGTGGAATGCGCGGCATTTTTGATATGTCGACTCATTCAATTTGTCACTAAAGTTGTGGTGTTTTATATATGGGAAACGTTGGAATGTGTTTTGCTGGTTAAAAAAACTGTGTGCTCATGTTTTCTGGCACAATTTGTGTTTTGCTTTAATTTTCGTTTTAGGCAACATCCTTATAAACATCATAAATTGCGAAAGTGAGTTTGTTTGTTACGCCTTAACAACTTAACCAATCTACCTAAAATTTCGAGAAACAATGATAGAGAGCGAAAATCCCCTTTGCCTCAAAAAAGAAACAAGTCACAATCTTTCTACAGACCCCACTCTGGTTTCGACTCCCAATTTATCTAATAATTTCTCACTCTAATTGACTGTGAGTTCAAAACTGATCAGCAGAGATTCATCATTATTAACATGCCAACATAACGTATTTAATTACATATTAATTATTAGGATACAATTATCAAACTCAATAGTTTTACAAAAACTTGTTTTACTAATACAATAGTTTTACTAAAACCGATAAAAGAATTTAATTTCCCTATTTTAGGTCAACTTGATCTACAATAACAATGTTTTATCAACCGTTTTCTTTTTCGCTCATTAGACAAAAATGCATACCGTCAGTTGAGACGAATCTGGACGATTTTTTCAGTTTTTTGGCAATAAATTGTTTAGAGTTTATCTAAAAAATTCTAAAAAAAAATAATTTAAATGCTTTAATATCACGAACATATAGGGTAGTAATAAAATATCGAAATTGGTACTGAAACATTTTTTTTTTTGGTTATATAGTGTCTACATTTCGCTCCTATGTCTGGGGCGAATCTGGACAGTGCTTTATTTGCAATATAAATCACATTCAGTCTTGCATATGGGCAAAGTCGGACATAAAAATATAAAAATAGCTGAATTTCCAATCTGGAAATTCGCTAAGATAAATAACAGCATCAGCGAATGACTTTTGATGGGTGGAATAAAACATTTTTTGGATTTAAATGAATTTTATTTCGATATGCCTTTGAGTCATGCAAGGACGATCTGGGACCATGGAAATATTCAGCAGCTTGTCTGAGCGATTTTCTTTTATTTTTAATATCGGAAAGCAGGGGCGCATCAAATAAAAATTATTAGTAAACCACTAAAAATTTTACTTTTTAATATAAATAAAATAAATTGAAGGAAAATTTCCAGGTAAGTTTAGGGGGTCCGGACCACTTGGATCTCCCCGGTTGTTGCGCCTCTGTCGAAAAGAGCCCATTTGATGTTATCTAGACTACAGTTTATGTAGTTTATACCCACTTTTATTTTATATTGACGCACCATGGTATATGAATTCGCCTCACCTGTAGACAATTTTTTGTTAATCAATTTATAAAAAGAAATTAAGCACAATACAGCTTCCATTTTTGGTACATATATTGTCAAAAAAACGCCAAACATTTTGTTGGCAGTCCCTACTTTAAATATATATATATATATATATATATATATATATATATATATATATATATATATATATATATATATATATATATATATATATATATAACTTGAATTCTTTACAAGATTTCAAAACACGCGTTATTTTTAACAATTATAAACAAAGCGCCTGTAAAATAACAAAATCCAAAGATGTCACGTTCACCGCTTTTCTTTGATGACTAACTCATGACTGACAAAATTCAGTTGCATAAATGGATCTATGACCTTGTACGGTCATAACACTAACGAAGAAATATCGAGAAGCAGCTCTGTCTAGATTCGCCCCTACTGTCCAGATTCGCCCCAACTGATGGTACCTAATCTGACAATTTGAAACATTTTGGATTTGAAACAGTACTTATTCTGTATTCGATTGAGTTTATCTAACAAAAATTAAGTAGGAATTCCGCTGCATACAAAACATTAATAACACGAGCAACACAATAATACAACTCTGAGTTCTTAGCTTTCAGGGGGTATAAGCTCCTGTCTTTACTCTTTCAAAAAGTAAATAATTTACTTCCGGCAGTAATTTAACATTCTTAAGGAAATTTAATTTTTTTAGTCTCTTCAACAGGAAAAAATAACTATACAAAAGAGTAAGACATTCCTAAGAAAAATTTAATACTTTTTTTAAGACAAAAAAATCATTTATAAAGTAATAATTATTCCTGAGAATAATTTACCACACTGATATGAATTAGCTCCCCAAGAGAGAAATTGTTACTCTTAAAAGTAATGAAGAAAGTTTTTTATTGTGTTTTTAGTTTATTGTTTGATTTTTTCTGTTCTGTATTCTGATGCTAGACATTTGTCTTTTTGTGTATTAATTGTCATTCTCACGTTAAAGATGGATGATAAGTTTAAATTAGACAAAGAGGAAAATTAAAATTCAAACAATTTTTGTGTTTCCAATTCGTCAGTGCCTACTAGATTTTTAGAACTAATTATTTATTTTTGCAAAACTAATACCACTTTATTTAAAGCTTTAAATGTCTGTGACATGTTTCGGCCCGTATGGCCATTAACGAACTGTTCGTTAATGGCTATACGCGTCGAAACATGTCACAGACATTTAAAACTTGAAATAAAGTATAGTATTAGTAAAGTAAAAATTGTCTTTTTATTTTAAAATGGAATACCATAAAGTAACGCTCAAATCTATCAAATATACTAACTTTTCACTTTATTTTTCCGTTATTAACATATAAATAGGTATGTCTGTTTAAAATATACACACTGTATCGTATACATACGTATCGTATTTGTATATTTGTTATCTGTACGGATAGTATGGTAGTGTATCCAATCCGCCACCCCCGCGATCGTAACATATCGTTGTTTGCAAACAGAAAATTCATTTCGTCCCTTCCTTTTATTCTAAAACTAACAAATTCTTATTTCGTATATATAGGGTTGAAAATTCATTCATTTTATTTTTATTTACGGTGGTAAAAATATTCAAATAAATTTGATTTAGTGACGACAATGGCTTTTTTTGATATTCAAATATCTTTTGTACGATTTTGAATTATTTTATACATGTGGAAAATAACGAAATTTTATACTCAACGATTTTAGCAATTTGTAATATCTAACATGATAAGCACAAATATGTATGTCATTTTAATAGAAATAGCAAAATAGTTATTACTAATTACCAGTGTACGATAAGCAATAATTATTTTTTCTACTTCTGTTGAAGAACACACTCATTACATATCTGTTAATTGTTGAGAAAGTTAGGCATTATTCAAAGGTGTGGAGAAATGATCATTATTCACTACCATTTTGACCAATGAAATCACCGTATTAACCATTATTCAATGAGCTGGCTTTTGTTTTGTGTATAATATACGTATCAATTTTTAATTTCAAGTATGTTGCGTAGTAACGTCTGAGTAAACAAAGTAGCTTGTATTTTGTTTTAATCGTTTGTACATATATAAACATTTAATGAAATTAGAGATAGATTAAAAATTGTATTCTTTTGACTTAAAATTTATATTCAATTTTATTTAAATCAAAAAGGAAAAGAGTACTACTCGCTTGAAATGGCTATTACTCACTCAGATGCATTACGACACTCGCCTCGCAAGCTCGGCTCGTGTCGCAATTTCATCTTGGTGAGTAATAGCTATCATTACCAGCTTGTTGAATAATATACTATTATAAATTCACTGGTTGGTTCGACAAACGTTGTTCTACCTTTTCCGGTAGGTGGCATGATAAGTTTGATTTAGTTAAAGTTCCCGCATAACAAAGTCTGAAGAGAAGAATTTCGATTATGAATACAAGTTTCTTTTCTTTTTTAGCTATGAACCATATCATGTCGTCAAAAACTTCGACCAGTTAAGTTGTTCGGAAGTTCACGACACTAACAGACGCACCAACGGTTATGTTTTGAGTAATTATACTCTATAGACTACAGCGAACCTATAGTTACAAGAAGGGTTTAATTTGGGCAAATACAATTTTCGCCGGATCATGACATTTTAAAGCCCAAGGAGTCCTCAAAGCCAAAAAGAGTGAAAGAAAATTTGTAGATCTTATTCTTTAAATGTCTCCAAACATTTATTATTTTATTATTTAATCTTTAGAAGAAATGTCGATTTTCGGTGTGATTTTCGGGATTTTTCCATTCAGAGGTGATTTTAGAGTTTGTATTTTGAGTAGACCCGAATTTTTCTATTCATATGATAAACATGTAAGGGTATAAGATTAATGCATTTCGTTGATTTTGAAATATGTTGGAAAGGGTACGATTCTGAACTTGACTGACTTAAGATCATCCTTTAAAACTTTTATTCATTTTCCTTAGTTTTCACTTCATTTATTCAAAATTTTTTGGTGGGCTCGGTCTACCCGACTTACCAGTCCCCATTAGCTGTTTGTTATAAAATTAATCTTATAAACTACACGTTAGAATTGGTTCAAATCTTAGCATTTCGTACACCTATTAAATACTAAAAACATAAAATGCCCAAAAATTATTCTTTAATCTTTAGAATTATTTAATGCATTAACAACTTCTTAGTGTTTTTTTAAGAAAAAAGAAAAAAAAAAACAAAGTATTTTAGTATTATTGTGATAATTGACGAATGAAATGTGGTACAAAAGGTTCTTATGGAGGATAACATTTTTCTTGTTTTCTTCATATTTTAATTTTCTAGTGATCTACTAAATTTTCTAGAAATCTACAGCATTTATTTGTTAGGTAGCGGTTACACTGGATACGAATTCATCCAAAAATTTATTCCTACGAGTTTATCCGAGTTAATACGAATTAAACAAATGCATACATTTCGACATGCGTGGTTACACTGCTTACGACTCTTTCGTACAAGCTCGTACGACTTTTTGATACGACCAAAATATTTTGTTTTTTGATGCGAATTCGTACGAAAAAAATGATGGATTTAGAAAAAATAATCATTTTTGTTGAACAAAGGTGGTCTTTAAGGGATCAAAAACATAAATACTGTCATAATAGACAGTTAAATAGAAAATTGTGGAATGAGGTGGCAGAGGAAATGTTTAGATAATTTTTTAATTAAATATATTACTATATAACAAAACTAACCTAACCTAACAAAAACATTTTAAGCATATATAATGAATAATTAACTAAATATTGAAGCTGAAATTCAGTATATTTTAAAATATAATTGAATGCGACTTGTGACTCAATGTTCAAGTACTCTAAAAATTTCTGTTTGTCTTGAAAAATTTCTTTCAAGCAATTCCAGAACTCAGCTTTTTTTGCTTTACATGAATAATAAATAATCGTTTACCCAGAATTGTTTGCTTTCTATAATTAGAAATTTTGAAAACGCCTAACGGTTTTCAGTTTAAATTTAAATACGAATTCGTATTACGATTCCGTATCCAATGTAACCACACAGTCGTACGAATCAATTTTCCTACGAATTCGTATCCAACATAACCGCAGCCTTAATCTCATATACCGAAAGGAGACTTCCTTTAAACTTCCGCTAAAAGACATCTTACAATCATAACAAGTTCATATGTATCAATTCAATTCAAAGAGAACTTTAAAATGTTTTTAGAAAATTAAAGAAATTAAATTAAATGATACAACTATTAGTGTAAAATTTATACGTACAAAATATTACCCACATACACTATATGTATACAAATATGATAACAATAGATTTATTTATTTGTACATTATTATTATTACTGATATGAATGATAGTTTAGCCGCTTTTTATTATTGTTAATGTATTAAATGGATAACACGATTGCAGAGTCAATTTTATCCGTTTACCACCCAACGTCAATCAAAGTTTGCCACGGTTGTATATTTGTTATATGTATAACATGTTTGTAACTTATATTATACCATATACGTGATATGACAACAATAGCGGATATATTATATCATTTTTGTGTAATTCACTTATTTCATATTATTTGTATAATACAATTTTAAAAATTGCACATCGTACTGTAAAATACTAAATAGGCGATTTACATAATTTATAAAATTAATGAAAATTATTCAGCACACAAGTTCTTTTATTGTGGGGATGAAGGTCTGTTAAATATAGGGGAGAGTTGTCTTGAATGAAATCTTACATCGGAAAAGAGAGAAACGGTTTCAGTCAGCTAGTAATGATTGTTTTTTCAACTCTTTTCGATGCAATACTGCTTGGACAATTGCTTGAGAAACTTTTGAATTTGAGTCATTTCAAGTAAATTTAAGTGTTCATTGAATTTTGAAGCTTCATTAAAAACAATATGTATTATACTAAATTGTAAGTACTAACAAACAGGGCCGGATTTACCCTAAGTGCCGCCTGGGACACCGTAAGAAATGTCCCTGGAAAAAAATCATATCAATTTTTCCCTAAAAAAAAGTGACGAGCAGAAAAAAAAAGAACATTTCTTAATAAGGCCCGATTTACATTAACGCTCCCGATTCGATATAATCTTGTTGTGTTCACATTACAGTGCTGATATCATGCTGGTACCTATTCGTTCTCTATTGACATTATAATGCTCCTCTGGGTACGCTTCCAGTTCGGTCTCAGTTCGATACAAATATCTTTTCATAACAACTGAATGCAACCGGAGTGGAGTAGAATCAAAAAAGTGTTTACGCTATAGGTACAAGTCATAACAAGTCTGATATCGCTCCGATAAAATATTACCTGAGTGGTATTGATATTGGAGTGACATTGGAGCGAGAGCGAACCGTGACTGATATCGGACCGATATCAGAGCGACGATGTGAACACACTCATTGTTTATTGTGTAAGAATATTTTATCGAACCTGGAGCGGAGTGATATCGTACCGAGAGCGGAGCGTTAATGTAAACCAAATTTTTCCGCCCTCATAAAAAATTGGCTGTCACGGGTTCTATCCCCGCGTACCCCTAATGTAAATCCTACCTGCACTGCTAATAAATGTAATTATATCACTGAAACGGGTATTGTATCAGAAATAAAATGATATAATTAATTTTTTACACGATCGTGTATTTTGATACACTTACCAATACTGTTGATAATACTAGTAAGCCTCATTTCCCGAACGTTTGTTTATATCCATGGAAATGGAAACCAAAAAATAACAATGCGATAAGTAAAATAGGTGCCCGGTAAGTGAATAGGGGTGCGGTAAGTGAAATTAGTTGAAAAATGATTGTATTTATTTATTTATATTAAAATTAAAAGTACAATTTGAACAATTAGGAAAATTAATCGATTAATATGAACATTTTCACTAGTTTGCACATTATTATTATTATTGTTGCCATTAGTCTTCATATTTTATTGAGATTTCAAAAGGTTGTTCAATCATTAAAATTTTCTGTGGTTTTCAAAATCTTTCTTTCATTTTACAAGAATAAATTTGCAACCAAAATTAAAATGCTTCATCAATTTCATTATTCTCACTAATATTATAGTTTAAGAAATTATTTTCGTTAATTTTTTTAATAAAAAATTCAAGAAACTATTCACCCCAATATTGACACTTAATTTTTTATCTACAAACACATATAGTTGTCAATTGTCACTACAAAGATTCGTAGTTGCTATAATAATTTATAATATTTATTCATGGCATTTTATGTGATAATATAAAAATATAAATTTCACCTATATTATCCGAATTTTATTTTTTATTTAATATATTTTTATTCTTTAATTTATTATTTTAAATCGATCGTGCAAAAAATATCATACAATACACGATGCGTTAAGTGCCTTTATATTGATCTCGAAAATTGCAAAAAGTCGACCTTGCGGGTTTTGTTTTCGCAACATTTTTTCGATCAGTAAAAGCAACTTACCGAACTTATATTGTAAAATACTATTTAAGTTTGCAGTACTACAGATTGGGAAATACCGCACATTTTCATTTTAAGTCAGTTTCCTTGACTGGACTGTAAAAAGTTGCCTAGAATGGATCTGAAACTTTCTTTTTTCAACTTTTAATTTTTTACCAAGGTATAAGAGTTAGAGAATCTGTAATAACATACAGTCGAACTCCAAGAAATGCGACATAATGGTTCCCTTTCCTTACTGAGTTGCACTTCTTGGAGTTCCACTGACGGTCCAAAGAAAATATATCTTGACGTAACTTGTTATAAAAAAAATAATTTTCAAGTTTGGTTTTACTATGAATCTGAATATTTGAAAACAATCAATAATTATCCGACACTACTTACTAAAAAAAAATTACATCTAACTCAACAAAAATTATAAAATAAGTTTTTTAAACTTTAAATTTAAATAATTATAATAACAATAATACGTCTTACATGTTACACCTTTTGTTTTAATAATAACGAACATTAACTTAATAAACTACAATAATATACTTCAATAATGTACCGATGACAACAATTCGACTAAAACCTGCTGTCATTATAACAGTATGTAGGTAAATTCCATGTTAGTAAAACTCACTTAAGTGTACACGATGTCCACGGACCGTCCATGATCAAACCAGTCAATGACGCGAACATAAACACGTACTTATAAGTAATGGTCCCGAGGCCGGACCTATCGATTTTGATGAAACATAAATATGTTGTAGAACACTAAAAACTAAGGGACACGTATTTTTTTTTATCTGCGGAAAAACGGTTTGAAGGGGTGAAATCGCCCTCCAAAAATTGGGGTAAAAATTTAATTTTTCAAATATCTCGAAAACAGTAAGAGATAGAGCAAAAGTTTAAATTGGCGATATTACTCTTTTTTGAAGAGCTATCTATTGATATGCAATTTGTTCAAATTACATCAACAGGGGTGGTTGGGGGCTAAAATTTGGGGGTTAATTTTGCAAAAAGGGGGTGAAAAATAAACAATATAAAAATTTTGTTTACAGATTTGAAATTTACGTTAAAAAATCTAATTAACCTGTTTTTGCTCAATATCCTAATATTAAGTCTAGGGGTAGTTAACTAGAGGGTGACTATGTCGAATAATCGAACTATTTGGGTATTTCAAGAAGTTCTTCTTCATGGAAAATAGCTTAAGACAATTAGAATAACGTAGCAATGAAATTCTCGAATTCAAAATTGAGTTTGAGCAACATTGCAGAGGGGGTGGGTCACCCTCTTAAATTACATACTAGTTTATATACACTAATTTTTGCTATTAACACACTGATAGTGGATAAAATAATGTCACAATAAGTGGTTCTGAAGTTGGACTAAAATGAAATTCTCGAATTCAAAATTGTGACATTATTTTACCCACTATCAGTGTGTTAATAGCAAAAATTAGTGTATATAAACTAGTATGTAATTTAAGAGGGTGACCCACCCCCTCTCCAGTGTTGCCCAAACTCAATTTTGAATTCGAGAATTTCATTTCTACGTTATTCTAATTGCCTTAAGCTATTTTCCATGAAGAAGAACTTCCTGAAATACCCAAATTGTACGACTATTCGACATAGTCACCCTCTAGTTAACTACCCCTAGACTTAACATTAGGGTATTGAGCAAAAACAGGTCGATTAGATTTTTTGACGTAGATTTCAAATTTGTAAACAAAATTTTTATACTGATTATTTTTCACCCCCTTTTTTCAAAATTAACCCCCAAATTTTAACCCCCAACCACCCCTGTTGATGTAATATGAACAAATTGCATATCAGTAGATAGCTCTTTAAAAAAGAGCAATATCGCCAATTTAAACTTTTGCTCTATCTCTTACTGTTTTCGAGATATTTGAAAAATTAAATTTTTACCCCAATTTTTGTAGGGCGATTTCACCCCTTCAAACCGTTTTTCCGCAGATAACAAAAAATACGTGTCCCTTAGTTTTTAGTGTTCTACAATATATTTAAGTTTCATCGAAATCGATAGGTCCGGCCCGGGACCATTACTTGTTAGAAAAGCCATGTACGTGTGTGTAAGCGATGTGTTGGCTTCCCGCTCTCACTTGATGTGTTTGTTGCACTTTTTGGAGTGCGCATTTCTTAGATTTCTGCCGTAAATGGTTATACTACATACAAGAAGCCCATTTACTTTAGAAGTATCCAAGAGAAGGATTAAAAAGAAATTTAAGGGACAAATGGATATCAGCTTATTAAGAAAATCGGGAATTGACACCAGAGTTATTGTCGTTATCTATTTAAAACTTTTTTGTTTCCATATACTAGAAAACTTTTTCGTGTTAGATGAAATCATGCCAAAATTGATGCTTTTCCAAATCCAAATAAATTGACTTTGACTAACGTGTATAATTTGTATAGAAAGGAAAATAGAATGTCATGTAGTTAGGTCGTTTAAATTATCTTCTACTTAATTTCTTGCTTAAAGCGACAGATTTCAATATCTGGTTCATTATAACATGAATATTTTCGGTATCACCAACTACAATAAATTTTAATTTCACAAATATTTTGTTTTATATATTTTTTAGAAAAAAAAAATGTATTATATTCAATTTACCCAAAAACGTATTAGGAACCAGCAAGCAACCAGTGATCGAAATAATAGCAAAAATTAACATATCAAAGAATGAACCATCAAACATGACAAACTGTGAAAGAGCAATCAACTTCTAATTGTTATTTTTTTATCCCCCTTGACTACATCCCTAACCGCCACCTCAAAGTTCGGTCAGAATACCTCATGTGAATAAAAATACATTTATTTATTATTTTATTCGGAAGGGTTTATTTCCATCCATTTAGTTCGTGCAAAATGTCCGCATATTCCCCTTTTACATTTTTTTCTTTTAGTTACAAATGCATGTTAGCAGGGTTTCTTTATTTCCGAAGTACAATTCAACAATTAAAAAAGTAAGCTAATCTAATTTTGAATAGATTCATGCGTTTAAAAACATGCCAAGTTAAAAAATTAATTCTGTATACCTATTAATTTAAGAGGGGATTGTGGTGTAGGTAAAAAAAAACATTTATTAAACAAACGTCCCGTTTAGTATAAGCGCCCGGATTATTGCCCGCAACGATTGTAAAATTTAATTACACTACTTAACCCAAACCTAAATTCTGGTGGCTCGTAATTTCGGAATAATAAAAACCAAGTAAATTCTGGTTTTATCTAAAGTTGGTACAACTGTATAATTGCTTTATAGCTCTAGAATTATTGCAGGTAATAATCCGGACTCCTAAATCCGGGACTTAACAACTATACACAAGATTATTACAATGTGAACAAAAAAGGAGAAATATAATAATTAACAATACAGAAAGTTATGACATCTTTAATTTTTAACTAGCCGAATATTTATACATGTTAGCATTTGTAGTAGATATTTTACATTTTGATTTCTTTCATAACTAATATTCCTGCCTAGATATGTATATATTTCTGTTTTTTCTAATTATGACTGAATTGGTTTTCCCAGATCCGAAGATCTGTTGAGTGTACATGGAGCCTTCTGGGGTGAATACTGAATTCTTCTTGGATGACCATGCTTTTCTCTCCCCTACCTGCATCAATAAAAATTTTTTAGTCTTTGCCTCTGTTAACTCCTAAAGTCCTAATTCTACCCACGAATCCAAGGAGAACTAGGCATATTACTCACAAAACCATGTATTTATCTAAAAAGCCTTTGAATAAATAAAGTACACATTAATTACTTTGACGGTTAAGGCAGTTAAATTAACTGCATAAGGAATCGACAATTTCTTTTACTTATTGTTAGAGTAAATATTTCAGAAATATGGAAGTCGACGGCTACCGAGTTTGCATCCTTTCAATTCCTAAGTTACTGTTCCCGCTAATCCCACTATAGATTACTTGAGATAAAAATAAGTGTATTTTCAAATTTGTGGGCTTCTTTCCTTAGCATAAAATAAGTTATGATTTCCTTATCTTTTATAAATCTTGGTCACAATAAACCTTATTTACCGTAAATTTTGTGGTAAAAGTTATCTTTTCTTAACTTGAATATTGGTATAACGGAAACTTAATTTTCAATATAAATTATTAGGAAATTATTTCATCAATAAATTGGTAGACAGCATACAGCATTTTGTCTATAAATGTAACGTTAATATAAATTTTTACATCTTGATAATACTATTGGGACGTATTCGGATAAATGGAAATAAATCAAGTGTAAAATAAATCACTATAAAATCTTTAGTTTAACACTTTTATGTCATAAATGTTACACTGTTTAATTTATGATCAATTGTAAGTTGCAACATTGAATTATAGTTTGGTATTTATCGTAAAATTAACCAATTTTCTAGTAATGAATTAAAACTCAGTTAATCTATAAATTATTATTCATTCATTAAACGAGGTTGAGTGGATGTGAACAAAATGATGAACCAGTTAAAATTAAGGGGGACCACTAGTGTGACCGGCTGAAAAAAAGGGAATTTTTGGGAATTTTTTAAAAGAAAACTACTGCACGGAATGTTTTAATATTTTAAGGATATATTTACGAATATATAATAAATACATAATAAAATTTTTGGACCGAAAAATTGAAAATTCAGCGAGTTATTCGCAATCTCTCAAGGCTCTGAAAAAAAGTCCTTCTGCTGCAGTGATAGCGACCATCACAGTGCTGGAAATAAAAAAAAAAAATTTTATTAAACTAGAAGGTATTGCTCGTGCCGTGAACCTCAATCGAAAAAAAAAAAATTAAATTTAACAAAATGGCAGAGTTTTAAAAAAAAATTCAAATTTGGGTGAAAATTTGATGATTTTTGGCCTGCCAGAATTACATTTTTTATTCAATCGCAAAACTGGAGGTTCAGGGTACGAAGAAACATATACAGAAGTTGAAATAACAATCAAATCGATCGGATGATTTGTCTTCGAGTTACAACTGCAGCAAATTTGAAAAATGTAGTTTTTCTTTACCTTACCTTTTAGTTTTAATCACTGAGAATTTTTACTAAAATTATTTGCAATGTACTCACTATAAGGGTCATAGTAAAACTAGATAAGTCATTTAAATGCGCCAGGGTCTAGCTGCTCCACAACATGTGACTGGCAGCCACGTCCAGAAACTCCCGAACTATCAACTTTCATACATTTCTCAATACCTCAAAGTTAACAATGAAAATCAGAATCCCCTCTTCAGATGGCTGTAACTCAAAAACTATTTGAGATATGCACTTGAAATTTTAGTATGTTATTTTTAAAGGTTCAGATTATCGAACTATGCAAACTCGATTTTTTTTTTAAAAATGTCACACTAGTGGTCCCCCTTAACAACACTGAATATGTAAATTTTAGAATAAAAATATTGACTATTTTTGTTATATTATTCAATTGAAATACCTACAATTTTGCATAGTAAACCGGTAAATCTGTTTAAACATGTATACGAATTTTAACAATAATTAGAAGATGCGCTGTCGAAAGGAAATTAATTTCTCGAGTAAATAATTAAACCAAAATTTTACAAATCGAAAAACCAAAATTAAAATGAACTCATATTATCTCAGTATCTGTTTTAAAACCGTTTTTCAATGGAATTAATTGATCAGAGAGGACGATGTCATGTCACTATTGTATCTACTCATTTTCCTACTCCCTTTCTATAGCTTACAAGGAAAAAATCTGAAACTTTGTCAGTGCGTAAAAGGTGACTACCTAATAACATAAAAAGTATCAGTTGCTGCTAAAAAAAGTTTTTAAGGGCTGAAATCGCCCTTCAGAAATTGGGGTAAAATTTAGTTTTTCAAATATCTTGAAATCGGTAAGAGATAGAGCAAAAGCTTAAATTGGCAATATTGCTCTTTATCAAAGAGCTATCTTTGTTCATATTAAATCAACAGGGATGGTTGGGGGTTAAAATTTAGCGAAAAGATGGTAAAAAATAAAATATATTAAAATTTTGTTTACGGATTTCATATCGACGTAAAACAATTTAATTGGCCTGTTTTTGCTCAATTTCCTAATATTAAGTCTAAGGTTAGTTAACTAGGCGGTCACTGTGTCGATATAATCGAACTGTTTGAGTTATTCGAGAACTTTTTCATGGAAAATAGTTTAAGACAATTAGAGTAACGTGAGAATACTGACAAATTTTCAGAATTTTTTGGAAATTCTCGACTTTTTGCCCTATTCTTGTAAGCTATAGAAATGGAGCAGAAAAAATGGCTTATATGGCATAAAAAATACCTTTTTAAATGAAAATATATATTAATTTGTTGATAAAACTGATCCAGAGCACCAATAGAACGCATAAATGGAAGGATACAATTTTATTTCTATGTTTATTTCCATATATCTAAGGCCACTGTGTAGGTTTGTACTTCTAGCTTACTGGTATGTGGATGTATGTAAAATCATAACTCAATTAGACGCATCTATATTTTATGTTTCTTTATATTTACCACCTGACACGTAAATGAAACTATTGGGGCGGAAATCGAGAGGTCACTGTTGTTCGATGATACGACGTCCTACTACCGCTTGATATGTATCATTAAAAAACTGTATTTCAACCCTTATCAAAATATATACGTTGTTTTTTTTCTCTTTCCTTTGGAACAATAAGGGGTTGCTTGAGTTTTTTTTTTATCTTCACGGACGACAAGATAGGTATATATATATTTCTTTATTTGATAAACAACTCTTCCGTTTGATTAAAAAAATATCTATTACACTATTGTCAGTTTTCAATGTAATGACCGATACAATCTTACATGCAATTTTATGTTCTTAGATGTTTAAAAAATGATTATGTTTTACTATTGTCCATGTGTGAAATGAGCGATTAATAGACTTGATACTAAAAATTTCATTATTTGAACAGATTTGGTTCCTTATTCTTATGAAACCAAGTTTTTGTCGCTGGATGTCGAGTAATTTGATGCCACTTTGGGAATACTCAAGTTTCAAGTGGCGTTTAGATCAATAATCATATTTTAATCATATTTTAATTATATTTTAAAAGAAATTCATTTATCAGAGATATTCAGTCTTCTTTGGTCCGAGTTGAATGAATGAGTGCTATAAGTGGGCCGGGATTCAAAGCTCCCGTTGCACGTAGGCCACCAAATACGGGCCCATTGTACCCACGGCATCCAAAAGGGACTAGCTAATACCCAGTCCCTCATAGAAACTCAGGATTGCACTACGCTATGCAATCCTGATGTCCTCGGAACTCAGTATTGGAGATCCCAGATACTTGCATCTCAAGGATGACAATGCTTCGCAAGAGCATAAAACATGGAACGAAGATTCGTCCTCCAAGCCGCACCTTCGGCAGAGAGGACTCTCCACTAATCCCATGATATGCAGGTGCTTCCTCAGGACGTTATGCCCCGTGAGTATACCTGTTAACCGGCTCAGCTGTACCCTGCTTAGAGAACGTATTTAGATATAGTACTATAGGTCCGAGTTGGTATTAATACTATTGGCTGACAATGTCGTTTTACTGTTTAAACCAGTACAGTGATGGACGCGTAAACTGTTTACAGTGTTTACAGGCACAGTTTACACGTAAAGATGACTTCTGTTTACAACATATTTTTTGGAAGTTAATATGTAAACAGCTTAAACAACGTAATCAGATTAAAAATTAGATTGTAAATTGTAATAATCAAAGAATCACATCAATAAGCAAAATACAAGAATGTTTGTTTTATAACTTCATATTTATTTTGAACTGAAAAATGAAAACTTCAGTCTTTGTAGTCTTTCAGGTGGACATAGTAGATAAGTTTTTTTTACAAATTAAACACAGAGCACTATATATTCTTCCTTCTTTTTTTAAATGGAAATTTAATTTTGCATGTATATTTCTTTTGGGAACTCCCATTTCTTACTTAATTTTTAAAATTTTTAAATCTAGATACTTCACTTTTCTTTTTTAGTAATGATATTGATAAATTACATGTAATTTATGACCCTTTACGTGTGTACCTTAGTTTACAGTTGTTTACTCTGTTTACATAGTACAATACAGCATTTATTGTTTTAAAAAAAGAAAACGGTGGGGCTAACTTTAGCCCCCAAAATAGTTTTTGGTTGTGAAAAACGCAATTTTCTGGATTTAGTTTTTTTATTTACGGCACATGATAGCACATGACTAGCACAATAGGTCCAAAAAATTTTAATTTTAAAAAGGAAAATGGCGTGGTTCCTTGCTGCAGACATTTATGCTCAGCCAAATGGTCGGAAAGCGACATTTCGTATTACACGACTAAATATTGTTACTTCAACTAATTGCGGAAATGACTCCAAGCTACCAAAATTCTATTTAAAATGAAAGAATGGCTTTTAAGCATTTCTCTAATGCTTAAGAAAGTGTCGATATTTATCTGAATTACATGCCCGATCAAATGGTCGGAAAACGACATTTCATATTACACCACCAAATATTATTCCAACTAATATAGTGAGAATGATTCCAGGATACAAGAATTCTATATAAAATTAAAGAATGGCTTCTAAGCACTTCTCTTATGCTTAAGAGATTGTCGATATTAATCGTTGCCAAGACATAATTTGACTTTGTGAATTCTTTTTTCTTTTAGTGATCTCCTAGCAAGTCTACTCTACCATAAACGCGGCTCATGCATGAAGTCCTTCATTATGTACTTACTTGTTGCCACTGTAACTATATTTTGTTTAATGTGTTTGGAATATGAATCTGTTCTGCAAAACAGAGAAGGAAATATGGTGTTCATTCCAGGTGTTCATATTCCAAACAAAATAAAAAGCTATATATAGGTATATATATATATATATATATATATATATATATATATATATATATGTATATATATATATATATATATATATATATATATATATATATATATATATATATATATATATATATATATATACCTATGGACACCATATTTCCTTCTCTGTTTTGCAGAACAGATTCATATTCCAAACACAATAAACAAAATATATGCTATTATCATATTTGTTAATGTTATTTTACTTTTCTACGTTACTGTAATCGTTTAAATAACTTATTTTACTTAAAAAAAGAAAGAATTAACTCCAAAACGCAATGACATGATGAAAATTTTTTCTATATTTATAAAAATATATTTTTGCAACATTTTTTTTATTTGGCCCATTGCAGATTGTATCTGTAGGCATAACTTTTCAAGATTCAACAACATTACTGTCGCTGCACTACATAGTGTGTAGTGTCTTGGGTAAATTTTGTGGATATGTCTATAATATGTGTTGTAATACCTTTTTACATTTCCCATTGTATTATATATAAATCCACGTTTACATGGTACACTGTATGTGTTATATCCTTTTAAAATTTATGTTTACGGTTCTCAAACAAAGGTGTAAAGTTTCTTGTTCGCTTAATTACACGCAGAATTACTTTTCATATATGTATTTATTGCATTCATCTCTCTCTCTCTACCACACAAAACATTCATATATCACATTGGTAGTAAGTTAAGTTAGAGGAACATTATCTTTGTTTGATAGATATAAACACACACGTATGTACTCAACTCTCTGTTTTGTACCACCAACAGTTCAACAAAAGTCACTAGACTGTTTGACAGTAGGTGCAATTAATGTTCTCCATATCCAATTATATTTAGTACCCCTTACCAGTGTACATATATATCTATGTATATATATATTGTTTTTAAACTTATCATGTTAGGGATTCTGTAACACTGAAAGCGCTAATGACCTAAAAAGTTCATTAAAAGGAATGGTTAGTAATGTGATCCATAAAAAATTTACCTTTGCAAATCGTAAACGTTTCCAGTATTTTTCGATTTCCTATCTAGGAGAAGGCTCACCATAGTGGCCCAGGCAGGTAAAGTGGCCATTACTACACGGAAAGAAAATTCCTATAAAAATTACTGTGCTCATACTACAATCGACGTGTAACAGGCGAACATATTCAATTTTTGTACGGTAAAATTGGATATGTTCGCCTGTTACACGTCGATTGTAGTATGAGCACAGTAATTTTTATAGGAATTTTCTCTCCGTGTAGTTTGCAACTGAACTAAAAGCTGTCATCTAGTTTAAATGATAGATTGACAATTTATATAGTGTCATGGTGTATATCAACTCGTTCAGGGCCGCGCCAAGCGGGGGTGTTAGGGGTGCCTAGTACCCCGGCGGCAGGCTTTGGGGGCGGCAAATAAAATATAAAATTATTACTATTTTTATGTGGTAATTTTGATGACACTAAATGTTACTCGCATTTTGCTTAAATACTTGTCTATTATGATTGTTGTGACCCGTCGCTAATCCGATTATTCCGATTGTCGACCAGCCACAACAATCATTTGCGCGGTAATCGGCGAGATCAAACGGGATCGGGATCGAATATGTTCTTGCACGCTTTAATTTTATAAAAACCGTCGTTGAATTCTACACATAAAACATTTATCAATCTTTAAAATTGTTTAGTTTTCGTTGCGTTACGTTGTATAAGTACGTGACGATTAGTAAACAAAACAAACTAAAAATTGATGACTGAGGATCTCTCAGTAAAATATTATTCTTTTAAATAAGACTTGGTAAACACTGTATTGGACAGTCGAAATATAATAAAAGAGTTTAAGATTTTAATTGTTTGGTTTTAAAACCAACATTTTTATTTTATCTTCTTTTTCCTATTTGGTTGATATCTTAAACCAGGGGTGGCCAACCCGCGGCCCGCGGGCCGCATGTGGCCCGCCTAGAATTTTTTTTGGCCCCCGAGATTCATCACACTTATACAAAATATATTTATTTTATAGTGGTCAAGGTAGTGAAAAACAATGTTTTAAAAAAATACATAATACCATGTGAGTTTTTTGAGAGTTACCATTTTTACTACAGCCAAATTTGTATGATAGAAATGGTACTGGAAAAGATTCTTTTCTTGGATGTAATAGAAATGTAACTAAAAATAACACTGTCGGTTGAAGTAGCCTTAAGTACATATGCATATTTTTACCGCCTATAATTGATAAATTTAAAAATAAATACAAAAATTAAACTTGGGTAAAAAAATTTTTTTTCCTCATTTATGTTATTAATTAATGCATTAGATCAGTTTTATCGAAAAATTTATATATAGTCTCATTTAAAAATTTATAAATTTGTATCATAGCTCGAAAACCATAAGAGTTATAAAGCTCCTGACTATAGCAATCGGTTGCCCCCGTCGATATCTACAACTCTTATTTGAACAGTTTTTCGATTAAATCAACGGTTTGGCTGTAATAAAAATGGCAACTCTCAAAAACTCACACGGTATATAGGAACACATAATTTTATATGCGGCCCGCGGAGTCATGATGTGCTTGCAAAGTGGCCCGCAAGATCATTTGGGTTGGCCACCCCTGTCTTAAACCTAATTTATTATTTCTTTTTTTTTTTATTATAAATTTTATTTTCAATATTTGCTTATCCACATCTGCAAGCAATTTCGTTTAAAATATACATGTTCTCTCGATATTGCTTATTCCACTTAGGATAAGATAAGATTTATGGATGTTCTTTAAATTAGAGCACTCCATACTTTTTTCTTGGAAAAGTTACATTATTTCGTTTCTCAGAAATTTAAGTAAAAAACATCCCCTTTTGGGCTCTGCGGAACGAATCTGATATAAATGCGTTAGATTTATGTGATGAAATAGAAACTCTTTTAACATATATTAATCCCGACATGAATGCATTAACAGTTTCTAATGATCTTACTACAATGTTTCCGAATATGACAATTGCATTAAGAATATTTTTGACAATACCCGTGACAGTGGCATCTGGTGAGAGAAGTTTTTCGAAACTTAAGTTAATAAAAAATTATTTAAGATCTAGTATGTCACAGGAAAGAATATCGCATTTAAGTTTAATTAGCATAGAAAACAAAATTGCTGCAGATATTGACATGTCAGATTTAATAAATGAATTTGCAATAAAAAAGGCAAGGAAAGTGAATTTTATATAAAATTTTAAAATTGTTACTATTCGTTTTTTTTTGTGTAAAATTATTTATTTTTATTTACTTGTTCTAGAAATTTATGCGAACTAAATTGTTAAAAAAAGTTTAAGTGTTTTATTCCATTTATAATCCTAAATATTTTATAATATTTTATGCATTTCATTAAAGTAAGTATATATAGTAAGTCAACTGGTAGCCGGGTGACATATATTTTATTATCAAAAATGTATTACAAATAAGTTTGGCGTTTTAGGGGCGGCAATTTTTGTCTTGCACCCCAGCGCAAATGTCCCTTGGCGCGGCCCTGAACTCGTTAGGTGTTATTTAGAATATTTTATTTAAAAAAAAGTGTTTCTTGTGCCCTTTGATCTAAGGTAAGAACTTAGAAATATTCTATAAAATATATTGTATTATAAATACTTGGTTTCTGTGAATATACCCTGTGTCTATTGTAGTTCTGAAGTAATTAATTTTATAATAAAAAATTACGAATCATACGTTGGGACAGGACTTATTTCAGTTTTCCCATTGTACTTAGTTTTGGGTAATGTGGCCCACTATGTATAAAGGTAAAGTGGCCCAGTGGATCCGGTGGTGGTACCAGAATTATGGCCGAAATCAAAACCAGAAGATGCTTGGATACGACGTACGATATGCCCATGAAATCTGCTCTGGTTGCTGTGAGGAAGATGATGACTTTACTTGTGAATTTTGTCTTAAAAATGAATAGTTACCATCTTGACTACCTTAGATAATTAAAACTGCTTTTATGATTACTAATTAGTAGCGAATTGTAATATGTTTGATTAAAAATTATAATTTCATGTAAAAATTAAAAAGTTAATTTTATATAAGTAATGTTAATTTTTAATATTAAAATTACTATACCACTTTACCAACCCAAGGTGGGTAAAGTGGTCATGTTGTCACTTACGAAATAATTGAAAATTTTTTGTTACTGTAAGTATGTAAACCGTATGTAGGGTTGCCAGATCTTAAAACCGAAAAGCCGGACACAGCAGTCAGTTTAGCCGGACATTTGGGTAAAAAAGCCGGACACCCTTAATTTTTTAGTCGTAGTATAACACGATTATTTTTTTAAAAGTAAAACAAGGCTTTTTTATCAATTACCATAAAATTTTCTTAAATTTTAATGAAACAACAATAAAATTGATTGAATTAGTTTTCTTATTATTAATCATTCAATATTCATTACAATATTAATTTCAATAATTGCATGGCAATAGTAGCAGGAGTTACCAGTAACTACTATTGCAATTTGCAATGAAAATTAAACAAAACACTAATGAACCAAATAAACCTTAAATTAATTGTAACATAAAAAAAAACGCCGTGAGCAGCGCAGCTCCATCACGGAAGTCGAATTTTTCCTTTCATCTTCGGAATTGAGTGTCTACAAGCGAAATGTAATTGAAAGCCCACAAGCGATTTGTCATTTTGGTGGTTTTAAAACTGATGATGAGTGTCCGGTTGATCTGGGCTTTAAAAAAAGGTTTTTAAGTTTTTAAGGGCTGAATCTGAGTAAATTTCAATTTTATGCTGATAGCAGTTAACAGGGAAAAAGCCAACACAATTGCCTTTGTGTTTTATTTTTAAATATTAAAAAAGGAACTTAAAAAGCAAACTGGAAGGCTTTTGTGAAGATATTTTTTCTTTCCAAAAAAACCCAAAATTTCTATTTTATAAATAATAAAAATCCAAAATTCCTAATTTATAAATAAACAGTGACTTTAATAGCATTTTTAAATTACTTAGTATGTATGTATTTCATTTGTTATAAAAGTAAATTCACTTTTTAGTCGAATTTTTCCTTGAAAAAATTAGACTTATACAGTCTATATGACAAGAACGACGAGAGGCGAGACTAGGGGCGCTATCCGTTTTCAGACCCGTAGAACACGAATATGTAGAAAAAAATATCTTATATATATATATATATATATATATATATATATATATATATATATTCCCGCCACCTGTTAATATGTGTAGGACCCCCTTATGGAAGTTAAGAGATAAAATTTGGTAAGTGGGGCTCATTTTCGAGATACCTCCTACCATTAAAGTGGGGTCAAATTTTGTGAAAATTTTTGATCCGACCCAGCATTTAAGGGGGTGGTGGGGGCGGAAAAGCAATAAAACTTTTCCAAATCGGTTGGAAATAATGTTACGGTCAATTATCTATAACATATCCAAAATTCCGCTTCCTAGGATGATTTGGAGGGAGTAGAGGGAGGAAAAACCGATTTTAGCTGGATCTAACATGCCCCCAGCCCTCCATAATTAACGTAGAGGGTTGAAATTTGGTGTGTTGATAAAGCTCGTACCTAGGTTCTGCTTTTTGGAGGTTTTAATATTTTACCCCACCCCCCTCATTTTTAAGCTACAATTTCATGCATTTTCGACGTTTTCGAAGTTTGTACTCGCACAGGTCACTCAAATAAACCTAGAGGGCTGAAATTTTGTATTCGGATTGAGTTAGTATCAAGGGGGTGCCTTTTGGGGGTCTCGACTTTTAACCCCTACCCCCACCATTTTTATACCCAAAAGAACATGATTTTTCTTGTTTTTAAACAGTTTCGTTCGGGTCAAAATCTCCCCAAATAAACCTAGAGGGCCAAAATTTTGTGCACAGGTTAAGCTAATAGCCAGACACTGTTTTTTGGAGGTTTCCACTTTTAACCCTTACCCCCACGATTTTTACGCCAATATTTCCTTAATTTTTTTGCTTGTTTTCTAACACGTCTAGAGACTCTCTAAGGAAACCTTGAGGGCTGAAATTTTGTACGTGTATTCAGTTAGTATCCAGCTAGCACCTTTTAGGGAGTCCACATTACTTTTCCCCCCACTTCTCCCATTTTTACATCGGAATTGAATGCTATTGTTAAATGTGTTTTAAATGCATTATTATTATTCTAAATGCAAGTAGGCAAATAGTAATTTTAAAAAATTTTAAAAAAAACGCCGTGAGCAGCGGAGCCCCATCACATAGAAGGTGGGAGGAATATATATATATATATATATATATATATATATATATATATATATATATATATATATATATATATATATACATATATATATATGTATATATATATATATATATATATATATATATATATATATATATATATATATATATATCAGACATTTTTTCTACATATTCGTGTTCTACGGGTACGAAAACGGATAGCGCCCCTACTCTCGCCTCTCGCCGTTCTTGTCGTATAGACTGTATAAGGCTAATTTTTTCAAGGAAAAATTCGACTAATAATTAATATTTTTCACTAGCAGAGATCTGCTTTAAAAGCTCATTTTCTTTGAAAATTGAGTTGTAAAACTCTTTACAAGTCAAATTTTTACAACCAAAATTTTGTACAACCAAAATTTTGGCTATAGTATCGACATTTAATTTGTTGCGTTCTTTTGACCAATGTTGACCTACCAAAGGAAAAATTCTTTCAACATTTGCATTATGACCCGGAATGGGAAAAATAATATGGACAAATAGTAAGAAATTCTGAAAAGCTATCTGAATTATAAAAAAAAAAAAAAAAAAGAAAAATTAAAAAGGATTTATGAATCAAATCACGGGCGGGCAATGTAAAAAAGAAAGAAAAATGGTCAAATTTAAAATGCCTAACAAAAGACGGACAGGCCGGACACCGTCTAATTTGGCCGGACACGCAACGAAAAAGCATGACTTTGTCCGGCTTTATCCGGACGTCTGGCAACCCTAACCTTATGTATGTTACAAAATAAAGACTTTATTAAATTTGCAATTGTATTATGTCAAGAAATATTAATTAATTAAAACCGTTTAGAAAATATATCAATTCAAAGTTTAGGATGGCCACATTACCCTACCTTCCCCTACTTAGATTTTTGGGCACATTACCTATTATATAGCTCTGGTTTCCGACTTTGATAGGCTTGGAATATTGTAATGCATACTATTCTAAGTAATTTACTTACAAGCACTGACAGATTTAAGGGGCCGGTAGGGGCGATCCACACCCCGGATCACACACCCGATAGAGAGGTTTAGTCAATAAATAGAGGGGTTCAGGATTAGAAGTAAAGCGCGCAAATTGTCAACGTTAAAAATGTAGTAGGCTTTCAAAGGATCCACTGCTTTTTTTGATGTTGAACTTTTTGTATATTTTGTTTGCGCCTTAACTTTTTGTATATTTTGTTTGCGCCTTTTGGGGACGAACATTTGAAGCCGCCCTGAGTCTGCGAAAGGGTTAGTCCACCACTGCGTAGAAGACATAAAACATCGAGCAAAAAGTCGAAAAAATTGAGTTCTAGTTTTGTACAGAGTGCGGAAACTTCTTGTTAGTCTTTCGTTAAGGGGAGTAAAGAGTCAAATTAACAAAAGCTAACGTCAGTTTATCAATTTTTCAGGGTAGATTATGTGGTCTGACTACATACATACTTATATTTTATGAGATTTACAAAATCTTGCTGGTTTCTTAGCAATAAATGGGGAATAAATATTGGGACAATACCATGATTGTCCCAAAAAATACCATCAATGAGCAAAAAATCAACGGCCTGTTAGGTTTTCTAAAGAGAGAAAAGAAATTAGTTACACCACTGATTGAATTGACATTTGCCTACTGAGTATTAACTTTTTCAAAGGAAGTTTGTTCTACATTAATAATAGCAATACAGTTATTTATGTGAACATGGGTATATCAATATTTACTACGGAAGCTAGCAAAATAATTAATTAAAAATAAATTTAAAAAAAAAATTATTAAATATGATTTTTCTTAAAAATTTGATTAATTACTCCCGGTTTGAGGTTCAAGAAAGGTCATTGAGTAGATGCATCTATTTAAATATTTCGTAGGAAAACATTTGTCATTCTAAATAAATAAATAATATGGTATTATACACACATAGGTGAAAAACACACTAAACTTTCATTTTCTAACATGTTACGTATGTATGTAAAAAAATAAAAATCGGCTAAGAGAGTGTTGAGCACGCCCAAGATAGGGTTCCGTAATAAAAGCTTTTTACGCTTATACGAGTATAATATGTGTTATTGTTACAATTGCAGTTATCGACCCAAGTTAATCGGAAAAATTTCTTTGAAAGTTCTTATCAAACGAATTATCTGTGGTCTTCGTAGCGTATTTTGAAAATATACCCGATAGCAGAGCTTGTGACGTCACTGACCGATCTAGGATCGTGTCTAATTTAAGGAGCTTCCACATTCTCGCCGAAGTTGGACGAAGTAGTTCCTCGCGAGGTTGGCCGAGGCATAAGAATAGCATTGAAACACCAACCGCGAAGCACAACGAAATGACCCTCTACATTCTCGACTCGTCCAACCTCGGCGAGAATGTGGAAGCTGCTTTACAAAACAGAAACTAACAAGATGACTCTTTAAAATATACCTCATTTCAGAGCCAAAATCGGGTATATTTTCAAGTACAAGAATACTACTATGAGTATTTGAATATATACGCGACAATAAATTAGTATAATCTTTTACAGTTACTAAGAAGGTATATTTTCAAACTTATTTCAACTGTAATTTATACTCGATCTTCAGCATACCTTAATACGATACTTTTTATATAGGTACTATGCACATATGGTTTAAAACAAGCGTTACTTTGTTGCAAATAAAAAAAACCGTTACAACTTTTTGAAATAATTTTTAGCTTTTTCTTATCTTATTTCTTAAACCTATGAGTTAAACGTACAAAATTTATTTAAAATGAATAAAACAGATTTAGAAGTGGTTTTTACAAAAGCGTATGAATATGGACGGATAATATTATTTGAATTCGAATCCCCTGAAAAGTATTTGGTGCAATTAAGCTCAAAAGACCTCCAGAAACTGAGGCGAGGGGAACACAAATTGTATTATTTACATAGTTACCAACCAAACAAAGTAATTATGTTTTTGAAGTAGCGAGTGAATAAACGTATATTTATTAATATGATAGACAAAGATAAATGCAGATGTAAGTAAAAAAGTTCTTTTTCGCTTGTAACTTGGATTTAAAAAATCGAAAAAATTTTTTTTTGTTTAATTCGAAAGTATAATATATTGAAAATATACTGTGAAAATTTTCGACCGGAATTCAAAAAAAACAAAACAAAACGAAAAATTTTTTAATCCGTTGCTATTTTATGAAAAAATGTACAAAAAAACCTATACTTAACGATTCATCATTGCAATATCGTTGGTATAATTTGCAATTTTTTTGGGTGCATTTGCATTATTAAATTTGCATTATTAAATTCTTCTTTTTCTTCTTCTTCGTCTTCTTTTTCTTCTTCTTCTTCTTCTTCTTCTTGTTATTATTATTATTTTATTGTCTGCTGCAGTACTCAATCCATTATCCAAGCTGAAACATATTTTAAATTATCGACACTCTTAACCACTAGTCCAAACTCACTTACAAGTTTTCCGACTGTTCCGATTTTGGATTATACCATCTTCCATTACAGTAGCTACAAAAATGAGAGAGTAATATTGTAATGACGTTGACAGTCATTGTAAGACGTCAAGTGAAACCTGACTAACTGCAGCACAACGCTATACCACATCAACAATTCCGTATAACGCGTACACCAATAAGGAATACAAACATACCTCGCTCTCTCTCTAGTCACCGTAAACATAAGAATGGTGCGATGTGATCTATAATACACTACATATTATTGTGTAGTAGACCTGTGGTAACATTCGAACCTAACGCACTTATTAAAATCCTTAATGACCTGTTACGTGTTAAGCAGTCTCCACAATCTCGCCGAGGTTGGACGAAACGAGAATGCAGAGGGTCATTTCGTTGTGTCTCGCGGTTGGTGTTTTAATTAATGATGTCGGATAATTAATCGATTAATCGGTTTTGTCGACTAATTTTGTTTACTTTTAATCACTTTTCAATCGACTCTTTTACTGTCGACTAAATGACTAAAATGACTAATATTTTTTTAAATGACTAAAAACGACTAATTTAATAATTTTTCTGTATTATTTATAAGACCCGAAAAAATAAAAACTAAAAATTATCTCTTTGTATGATTTTTTACTTTTATGTGATTTACATTACTTTACATTGTAATTAGTATTTTTTTTTAAATAAAAATAAAATTCAATAATTAAATTTAAAACATAGTTTTTAAAAGAGTTACATAGGTTACCCTATTCATGAATTCGAATAAAAATTTAGTCGATTAATCGACTATTCTATGCTCGATATTTTCGACTAATGACTAATTTTGTCGGAAAAATAACTTAAGTCGATTAATCGACTAACTTCATCTCGACTCGACATCACTAGTTTTAATGCTATTCATATGGCTGAACCAACCTCAGCGAGGAACTCGACGAGGAACCTCGTCCAACCCCGGCAAGAATGTGGAGATTCCTATAAGAAAGACCGACACAACGAAATAAATGAGACGGTTCCTTGGTTGCTACGGAACCTTAAATATACTCTTGTGTGTTGATCTTCTATGTACGTAATAGCCCGTCCACATTACACAAACTTTTGTTTGTACAAACTTTTACACAAACAAAAGTTTGTACAAATAACACGTCCACATTACACAAACTTTTGTTTGAGTGAATTAATGTATTATTGATGTACTCAAGTACCGCAATAATTATTAGTATTGTGCGCTGTAGGTTGTCTACTTATCTAGGTTAGTGTTAAAAGAAACCGCCACTCATAAAACAGGTAATATATTTAAGCACAATTGGAGTGAGCGTAGGGTGATATTTGGTACAAGTAATAAAATAACTAACTTTTTAAAAGTTTATAATCACTCTCAAAAAGTCATCCCAAATATCGATGGTTAAAGTATACAATACACTAGATACAAGTAGGTACACATTATTTTTTTGAAGCAAGTCGTCTTTTATAACCTACAAACTGTCGGTGATAATAAATATTTTTAATTTATTGCTAATAAATATTTATTGTATGGTACATAGGTATTCAGTTTCAATGTCTTTCGGAGACCATTACCCTAGACTGGAATGAACCGAGAAAGGCGGGTGAATAGGCACACAAGGAAAAATGTTCTCAAGAGCTTGGTTTAAAAACACCAAACATAAATCGGAATAGATATCTTTCTTAAAATATAGTGAAATAATTATTTTTTTTGGGTAGCAACAATAACTAAGGTTGAAGTTGAATGAAAATTATTAAAAAATCAATTTAAATTGATGTCTTCAACACAGTGTTACTTTTTGTTTTTAAAACTTTCTCTAAAAACTATTTATTTTGGTGGTGTGATGAAAGAATTCTTGCTTAATCGAAATTTTAGTTATTTTGAAACATAATATCTGGAAAACGAAGACTACAAACTTTTAATTGTTTTTATTTTTTTAAGAGGAAATAATGAGGATGTGACATTGAGCTTAAGTTGGAGGCTAATAGATGCCGAAAAGAGTGAATAGCGACAGTATCTGGGTTAATAGGAACGCTATATCAGGTATAAAGAGATGAATGTGGGGTGATTAGGGTCGGATGAAGGATATATTGGAACATAGAATAGAGTATTTTCAAGATTTTCAAGTCAATCGATATTTTTATAAAAACATTCAGCATGACTTACTTCTATACTTTATAAATTTTATTTTAGATTTATTGTCAATTTCTACACAAAATCATGAAGTTTTATTTCTTTTTTGGATGTATAAATACAAAAAATTCGAAATTATGTTATATTTCTGCTTCAATTTTGGTCGGCTCTACGGATCGTCCCCATTCACCCTGTTATCGTCTCTTTTGACCCCTATTTACCATAGAGAAGAAATTACATTATTTTTGCAATTTTTTTAAAAACCAGGGACATTTTCCAAAATTTCTGATTAATGTAATAAAGTGACCATTCTCACGTAAATTTTTAGTATATTAAATTAATGTTCTTTAATATATTAATTAATATAATATTAAAGAATACGTACTCATAAAATAAATATAAAAAAATACGGTGTAAAGCCTGAATTCGTGCCTACTCAGTCATTTTTACAGTAGTTGTCAAACTCACACGTTCATACCAACTTTTTGATGCGAGATACAAAAATCCACAAACACTGGTACAAACTTCAAACCATTCAAACATCACGTTCATACGTATCGTTTGCCCAAACTTATGTTTGTGCAAACAATTTATTCAAACAAAAGTTTGTGTGATTTTACAAAATGTTTGCGCAAACTTCACGTCCACACGTACCATTTGCACCAACTTTTGTTTGTGTAAAAGTTTGTACAAACAAAAGTTGGTGTAGTGTGGACGGGCTATAAGTATATTACCAATGAATTTTATAGAATCATAAGGAAAAAAACTGATTTTGTTGAGAGAGTATATCAATCAATAAATTATATCGATGATCAATTTTCAATTTCTTATAGAGCTGTTTCTTAACTTCCAAGACGCTAATATATAATCAATCTGTTATAAAAAAATCTTATAATGGTTAAATTGAGAATAAGATTTTAACACTAAAAAACAAATTTTGATAGTTTTGATAGTATGTATCTAAAGCACTGTTTACTTGGGCTTAATACTAATCATTAGTAGTCGCTACAAGCATACAGAATATTACGTTATACCATCTATGGTTTCTGAATTGACAGTTCTTCGAGTTGAATTGCTTTTAGGCAGCACATTTGAACTACAGAAAACATAAGCTTATTCGGAAAAAGTATTAAACTCGGGTGTAATATATTAAGACAGTTTAACGAATAAAATAAGTTAGCTAAATTTACATATTACTTAATAATTTGTTTCGACAGTTTTGAAATTAGTTAAAAACAATCAAAGCTTTCGTTTCATTTACTATCGTATTTATCCTCAATGAAATGACCAGCGAAAGGTTTCATAATTTTCTCACCACGATCAAAGTGAAATAACTACGAAATTCTTATGAGACTGAATAAATTAATTGTCTAATTAAAAGACGCCGTGAGCAGCGGGGCCCCATCACGGTAGTCGAATTTTCCCCTTCATCTTCGGTATTGAATGTCTACAAGCGAAATGTGATTGAAAGTCTACAACCGAATTGTCATTTTGTTGGTTTCAAACTGGTGATGAGTGTTCGGCTGATCGAGGCTTTAAAAAAAAGTTTTAAGTATTTAAGGGCTGTATCTCAGTAAATTTCAATTTTGTGCCGAAAACAGGTAGCAGAAAAAAAGCCAACACAATTCGTACGAGGACATTCCTACCCATGTATATCCGCTAATTGCCTTTATGTTTTAGTTTTAAATATTAAAAAAGGACCTTAAATAGTAAACTGGAAGGCCTTTATAAAGATATTTTTTCTTTCCAAAAAAATCCAAAATTTCTATTTTGGATTTTATGAATACTAAAAATCCAAAATTCCTAATTTATAAATAAACAGTGACTTTAATAACATTTTTAAATTACTTAATATGTATGTATTTCATTTGTCATAAAAGTAAGTTCACTTTTTTCTAAATTTTTTAAAATTACTATTCGCCTACTTGTATTTAGAATAAACATAATGCTTTTAAAACACATTTAACAATAGCATTCAATTCCGATGTAAAAATGGGAGAAGTGGGGGGAAAAGTGATGTGGACTCCCTAAAAGGTACTAGCTGGATACTAACTGAATACACGTACAAAATTTCAGCCCTCTAGGTTTCCTTATGGAGTCTCTAGACGTGTTAAAAAACAAGCAAAAAATTAAGGAAATATTGGCGTAAAAATCGTGGGGGTAAGGGTTAAAAGTTGAAACCTCCAAAAAACAATGTCTGGCTATTAGCTTAACCTGTACACCAAATTTCAGCCCTCTAGGTTTATTTGGGGAGATTTTGACCCGTACGAAACTGTTAAAAAACAAGACAAATCATGTTCTTTTGGGTATAAAAATGGTGGGGGTAGGGGTTAAAAGTCGAGACCCCCAAAAGGCACCCCCTTGATACTAACTCAATCCGAATACAAAAGTTCAGCCCTCTAGGTTTATTCGGGTGACCTGTGCGAGTGGTACAAACTTCGAAAACGTCGAAAATGCATGAAATTGTAGCTTAAAAATGAGGGGGGTGGGGGTAAAATATTAAAACCTCCAAAAAGCACAACCTAGGTACGAACTTTATCAACACACCAAATTTCAACCCTCTACGTTAATTCTGGGGGGCTGGGGGCCTGTTAGATCCAGCGAAAATCGTTTTTCCCCCCTCTACTCCCACCATATCATGCTAGGAAGCTGAATTTTGGATATGTTGTAGATAATTGACCGAAACATTATTTAAAACCGGTTTGGAAAAGTTTTATTGCTTTTCCGCCCCCCACCACCCCCTTAAAGGTCGGGTCAGAAAAAAAATTTGCCCAAAATTTGACCCCACTTTGATAGTATGAGGTGCCTCGAAAATGAGTCCTATTTACCAAATTTCATCTCTTAACTTCCATAGGGGGGCCCTACACAAATTAAAAGGTGGCGGGAATATATATATATATATATATATATATATATATATATATATATATATATATATATATATATATATATATATATATATATCAGACATTTTTTTTTCCTACATATTCGTGTTCTACGGGTCCGAAAACGGATAGCGCCACTACTCTCGCCTCTCGCAGCTCTTATCGTATAGACTGTATAAGTCTAATTTTTCGGAGAAAATTCGGCTAATAATATCTGTGAGCGAAAAGAAAAATTTTTTATGAGTTTCTCGATCGTAACAGAAAAATTGAAGTATCCATTCCTAATTTTTTTTAAGTTGTACTATTTTCAAGTGTAACTTCTAAAAAATAATAATTATTAAAACTCATAGAATGATTCCGAAAGCTGTGAAACTAAATTTTTCGAAAGAATATAACAAACTATGGAAACTTCTATGTGTAACCATTTTAAAAATTTCAAAAATTAGTTTTGTCTTGTTTACTTTAATTTACTATTGACAAAAATAAGCAAGCGAAAGCAACTAGAATAAAATATAATTAAAAATTTTCTAAGGGTTGACATAATTGTCTGTTAGTCGACATGATTAGCACTGACATGAGCTTCAGTTCCATTGTTTGTCGTAGTTACAGACAAAAGAGCTGAACCAATCGAACTGAACTATTTAATTATAATCGAACAAGAATAGTAAAATTCGAACTTGGAGATCTTCGTACTGTTACTTTAGCTTTATAATCATTCATTCGACTGTAAATTCACAAATTATATTGTTTTTGAGTCAATATAATCAAAAATGTAATTGTTAGTTTAAGAGACAAAGTTTGTGTAGTGCGATCAATGCGAAATTTTGTTCATAATTTTATAAAAAAAATTTTATTATAAGGAACTTTTTAAACACCAGTATATTTGCATAGATATTTTATAGGTGTGTACACAAAATATGTATAGTATATAATTTTTTTTTTTTTGTAAACACGGTATAAATTGGTAAGTATGTTCTAGTGAAATAAATATGATTACAACTTTTTTTTATTGCTAGAAGATGTAACTTTCACTTAAAATGATTATATTCTTTCTCTTATAATACATAACAAAACATTAACAAATTATATTTATTACTGTTCAGTTACTTACTTATTCGGAAATCAGAAATTCTTTAAAAAAGATATTTGATTATTTTCAGTTACCATTTAGACTGCTTGATTTTGACATAATTAAAACTGATTTTACTGATTTCGAAATTTTTGAAAGTCTTAAAACTTGCTGCCAGAAATAGCTACTGCAGTACAAGCTCTCAATAATATTGTTCCTCAGTAGGCATTATACTCTCTCTTCCACCGTTTAGTTTCGAGCGAGATTTTGAACCCCTCCATCTGAATATTGCCGTCCTCACTAGTATCATTCCCAGACTGCAAAAATTATACAATTTTTCTTCATTTTAATAATTGGAATAACCCTGAAGGAGTGAAATGAAATGTGACGCTGAAAAATGTCGAGCTAGATTGGGAATATTGCTTTTCCAAAAATTGTATTCCGCTACTGAACAAATTTGGCGTTACTGAGAGGTCCCAATATACTCTTAGCTACTTAACTATGAGCTTAGTCAGCAGCAACAGAGGTAATTGAACTCCGATTTTTTACAAAACAATACAGTAAATTTTGCTTATCTGGACTTTCAAATTTTCTTTAATTGGTACGTTATGGGGCACCAAATCACAATTTAGTTTGTAATTAGCTCTTTTTGACTCTATGTTGATGGATCAAGTTGTATTATCACAGCTCTTAGTACATATCATGATTAATATTTATTTATTTAATACGGTTAGTTCTTAGCGATAACGAACTACATAAAAATTTGTTCAAATAAAAAGCTATAGTTACTTTATTCTTTTTAGGTACACTGTTAAAAAAAATGTATTATTACAATAAAAAATATGGTAATTTTTTACAATATGTGTCTTGAAAATTACAATGTGTTAGTAAATTTAAATAATTTAGTTGTAAAATATGAAATTTTGTGTAAAAATAAATATTCACTGTAATTTTAAATACTGTGATACTAAAATTACATATAAAAGTGGTATTTGATATGCTAAAGTAGTAAAATTACATTTCGAACCGAAAATTTATTGTATTTGTATGTAAATTACTAATCTTTTGGATGTAAATTACCGGTATCACGTAATTGATTCTGCGCAATTGACGGCGTCAGTTGAGTTGACAGTGTAATTTTGCATGTCGTACGTAATTAACTAAACCACTGAGTGGAGTAAAATTACATCCGAAATGTAAGGCAAAACATTCTACAATGTAATTTTACATAGAAAATTGTTCTAAACATTTCGAAATGTAATTTTACAATATTTAATGTTGACAATTAAATACCAACATTAAATGTTGAAAAATTTTTTAACAGTGTAGGTCGGATGACGATTTTTGGAAATTTAACGTTAAATAGTTTGAAGTACAAACGTGTAAATTTTTTGAAAAACTCTTTTGGAAGGGTACTTCAAGAATAACTTGAACTTATACATATACCAAAATGTTTTGTTAGTTTTGCACGTTCAAAAAAGTTTCGAAAATCCTTCAATTCCTCGTGACTGCGTGACTATTATTAAAAACAATAATGGAAAAATTACCTAAGTTATTATTTATAATTTTTTTATTATTATCATATTTTTCGAATAAGTTAAGTACTGGGTGTATGAATATATTATAAAAGTTTACACATTACAATTAGCATTATATTAATTGAAATTTGATAAAATTTTGACTTTATAAAATTAATTAAATTTGAATTCAAATTAAAGAAAAATATTAAGTTTAGGTTGACGCTCATTTGTACCTAAGAATATTAAAAATAAACATCTAAATAATTATCTAAAAAAATATTTTATTTTCTTTCATAATTAAATAAAAACAGTATAAAAAAAAATCAACAACAATAATTAATAACAATCAAATGCAACAGATAACAACAGGGCAGTAACAAAATAACCATAACGATTCATTCAGTAGTAAATTGATGAAACTAAAAATTTTCGACTAGATCACAAAATTAATTGCGCAAAATTTAATGTTTCCAACCGTGATGTTTTGGTATATGATGATACACATGCTTGTAAACAGGAACATGAACCGGATATGGTTTAGCAATTGGAACTGGAACAGGCTTTTCTACTTCAATTTTGATTGGCTTCTCAATTGGATATGGTACTGGTTTTTCAACAACGTATGGAACCTTCTTCTCGATTTCTTGTGGCACGAGCTTGTAAATTGGTACGGCGATTGGTTTCGGTACAGGAATATGGACGGGGTATGGTTGTGGTACAGGGACTTTAATCACTTGTGGTACTGGCACGGCTACCGGATGCGGGACTGGGATACCAACTTTCTTGTACACTGGATAATAATGGGGTTCGGTATGTTCAACGGTTTTCACGTCACCGTGAATATCTCCACCACCGCCACCACTAAGCTCATGGCCACCTAAATCGCCACCATCGCCTCCAGAGGTGTCAAAACCCGCGTAGGCTTTTGTGGCTGCTAAGGCGAGAACTAAGGCACAAACCTGTAATTAGAAAAAAAACAACAATTATTATTTTGTTGGCGACGAAAAACAAACACTTATTCTAAAGTTAAAAATTTTTAATAGAAGCGTCGATAAGTAGGTAGTAGGATTCGAACCACAACTTTTCGTATTTTAGTCCGTGACACTATTCACTAGACCTTTTAATTTTCATGAAAACACAAAAATTATAGAGGCACTATTTAAACACTTTTCAACAAATGCACACTGTTTGATCAACAAATCCAAAATTTACTTACAAAATAATTCATATTTGCTTAATACTGTTGATTAAAGAGCAAACACTGAATGTTTGATGATAAACGTGACATATGTCGCGGTTTTTATACCAAGAAAAATCTCTCACTTTTATTGATATGATGAAGTGGGGTATGAAGAGAATTATTTCCGTTCGGACGGAACTAGTGAAAGGTCCGATTGCAATTAGATCATTTACTTACTGATACTTGTCTGACGATCTATAATGATCAAGTAACTGTACAGTGTGTATACGGTATACTCGTATTTAATGTGCATTCACTTCTTTAATGAGAAAATTAATATCATATACAAATTAGTTTAAAATGGGTAATAATTAATTATATTGCCGATTGTAATAGTAAAAAATTTAATTTTTATAGTCCTTTTTTGTATTTTTTATAATTATTACAGTATTCTAACTTTGTTCAAAATTATAAATAATTATACAATTTTTAATTGTTCTTTTCTTTGACATCGTCTGTTGTGCTGATAAAAAAAGCTGAAATATTCATAGTTTCTATTTTCAAAGCTTACATTATTGGATATGTATGTATGAGGCTCGAATTTTTGAAACTAATCCGACACAACTTGAGCAAAATTTGGCTTAGTATTGAATTTTTTTGCAAGACCTAAACCAAGACTTAATGTATAATTTAGCGAGACCAATACCAAAACTCAAGTGAACAAGATTAAGAAAAAAGTAAGATTTTTGCTAAAGAATAAGAAACGCTGAAGATTTATCAGATATTGTTATTAAAATTTTTGACAAAACTGCAATATGGTTTATTAATTACTAGAATTTTTGAACCAGTGTAGTGGCCGAGCCTGCTTAGGCACTGGTACGTCGAGTGTTCGAATCTCGCTGTCGGCTATGCTCGTGAAGGTTTTCTGCAGTTTCCCTTCACAATTCCAGATGAATATCGGCATAGTTCCTTAAAAAGACGGCCACAGACGCATGCCTGCTAAATCATTGAATTGACAAAGAAATTTACATTGCCTTGAGATAATATTTATTTGACGAAAAATAGGTACCCAAAAAGTATAAAAAATTAAAATAATAAAAAAAATAAAATTTTTAAACGTCTATGACTCGGACGAAACCCACCTTATTATTCTATTTACTGACATTGCAAAATAGTTGCGGACGAAAAGCACCATTTTTCTAAAAAATTTACTATCGGACGAAACGCACCGACTCTCAGGCCCTACCGGAAAGAGTTTTTCTGAAAACGTCTTTCTTCTTCTTTTTCTGGAAAGAAATATTTTTAATGCAATTATGAATCGATTAGGGTAAGTACGGGAGAGATGCCGCGTCGGGAGTGATGCCGCAGTAGCCATAGTTCGTCGGTTGATTGACAGATAGCGCTATTGATGGATTATATGTTTAAAATAAGTTACTTATTTAAGCTGTATATGGTAATATTTATGATTAGTCCCTCAGTTTAGTAATTATCCAACTTTTTATTATTGAAAAGTACGTTTTTTTACGTTTTTTAGGTTGAAATTCCGCACTGTGCTTGCTATAGCAACATGCGGCATCTATCCCAACAAAAAGGAGAGACGCCGCATTTAAAGTTGGTATAGATGCCGCATCATATTACATGTTAAAAACATACACCTATATACCTTAATTATGCAATTTTTTTTTTGGACTGTAAATTATGCCACGTAAATATAAAAGATCCATTAATGGATCAGGAAGAGCCCTCATATTAGTGAAGATAACGAAAATAATGATGACTGCCTGTGTATTGAATGTTTTGAAAGGTACTCAGAAACAAATAAAAATTTGACTGGTTAAGATGCATAAAGTGCCAAAAATGGTTACATATGGCATGCATCATGTATGAAGATGTGTGTAAAATACAAAATTTTTAATATGAACTATGCGGCGTCTCACTTTCTTTGATGCGGCATCTCTCCCATAGGTGTGGGAGAGACGCCGCTTTGCAGGCTCTACAAAAATGTTAATTATGAATCCTTTATGACTCAAAATTTAAACTTATTTATAAATAATTTTAAAGAACAATGTTTATATTTATTGTGTACCAAATTTCAAATCAATTAAATGCTTACTTTAAGAATTATCAAGTGTTTTCAAAATGTGCGGCATCTCTCCCGCATTCACCCTAATATAGACTTTTTTGGTTGGAACAAAAACTGTTTGCATTCCCCAGAGCCGTTAGGATTTTTTAGTCCAATTTTTCCTTGAAAAAATTAGACTTATACTTTAAACACAATAAATTTGTCTAAGCCAACTATATATAAAATACATTTTTTATTTAAAGTATAGACGTGAGATTTATAAATTCGATTTTTATCGATAACTAGGAATTTTAACAGTCGTACATAAAACTTTGTATGCAACTTGTACATAATTTGACTTTATGAACTCGCCTTTTTTTATTGGCCTCGCTCGCAAGCTCGCTCAGCCATAAACACGGCTCGTTCATAAAGATCTTCATTTTGTACTTGTTGCATAAATAGCTATTATTAATGTTTATTTATAAAGTAGAAATTTTGGATTTTTATTTATAAAATAGAAATTTTGGATATTCTTGGAAAGACAAAATATTTTCATAAAGGCCTTCCAGTTTACTATTTAAGATCCTTTTTTAATATTTAAAAATAAAACACAAAGGCAACTGGCGGATAAGCATGGGTAGGCATGCCCTCGTACGAATTGTGTTGGCTTTTTTCCTGCTAACTGCTATCGGCACCAAATTGAAATTTATTGCGATTCAGCCCTTAAGAACTTAAAACCTTTTTTTAAGCCCCGATTAGCTGGACCCTCATCATGAGTTTTGAAACCCCCAAAATGACAAATCGCTTGTAGACTTTCAATCACATTTCGCTGGCAGACATTCAGTACCGAAGATGAAGGGAAAAATTCGGCTTCCGTGATGACCCCGCTGCTCACGGCGTCTTTTTTATTTACATATTACAAACATTATATTTTAATATTAAATGTTATAATTTTTTTTAGTATGATATTTGAAGTAAAGAGCAGGATGGCGCCCTTCGAGTTAAAGGGTTAAATAAAGAAAAGGTTAAATAAAGTTTACATTAATGTAATCGTTTCATACTTTCGCTTGATAAAATTTCAAAACAAATAACTGCGGCTTATATTCAATAATAGTAAATCCGAGTTTTAAATAATTGTCGTCATATAGACGCTTTTTCTTTGCTTTTGTTACCCTCATTGGAACTTGAAGTTGGCGGTTGTGCATGTCTTTTCAGAAATTCATTCATTTTCAATAATTACAGTAAGCACAGAATTTTGGATATTAGACAATAAAAGACAGTGAGCAACTACTAAACAAACAACAAGTCAATGCAGTAAATGTAAACATAATTCAAAGGGAATTTACAATTCAACGAATACAAATGTATCATCCTTTATTGGCCTGATGCTCCACGCAGCGCTCATCAGGTCGCGCTATGTCTCGCTCACACAAATCACGCGCGCGTTCGGAAGCTACTATAAGTCGTCAACTTTGATGTCAATATAAAAATATGCGTGTTTAAAGACTTTTGTTACGTATTTAATTGACATCTGACTGAAAATAATCAATAATGATAAACGGACTCGATATTTGTAACATAAAATAAAATTTAGAAATAGCGGAGGGTAGGGATCGCGAAATATTTTTCCATACTAGGGGGGTCGCGCCATGAAAAAGGTTGAAAAACACTGCTCTACAATATCAAAAGAAGATATTTTTTATTTCCAAGATTTAATTACAATTTTTTTTGTTGTGCGGAGTTATAGGCTGAAATTTATATATCCTACATCTACTATGCACATTCAAAATTTAATGTTCATTGGGCGAAAGGTGTAGAAATTATACGGGTGTGACCGATGGACAAACGTATGAACAGATGGTCGGATAGACAGGAAGTTAGGATCCCATGAGTTTTTCTTTAGAACCCTAACTAGATTTTTTAGCTAAGGTAGTATTCTAGTCTAGAAATTCGAAAAAATCGATTTTTTTAAATATTTTCAAAGTTTAGACCTTTACGGAAATTCGAATTATTTTTGGAGTTATGGTTATTTTTTCCCTGTGTACTGCGTATCTTTTCAGTGTTAAATTCAAATTTTTAATATAAATTACTTGAAACTACTTTTTTCCATACGGTTGACATGATGTCTCAAGTGCTAATGCACCGATTTACTTTAAAGGAAAATGCGCAAAATTGCCCCCCCCCCAGCGCCTACTGGTTAGATATGTATTTTCTGAAAGCCCTTCCCTAGTAGGTCACAAATATACCCATCTTAGGTATGGAGAACCTGGCTTTTAAAAGTTCTGATGTGCAGTAGGTTTTGCATACTTCACGTGGCCATTTCTTAAGGAAACGATGTGTGTTGACGTGCAGCAGACATTTGAGTCCCCTTCGGGAGGGTGCACTTAGGACTACTTTATTTCGGTAATCTATCAAGGGGTCTGCCAGAAATCGCCACCGGTAGGACTCCCAAACTTCTCTTCGGATACTCTCAATGTAGATTTGCATTTTCGATATACCTTCTGCCATAGGCCACGTGAAAAAACGAGGTTAGATCACTTGCCAGGAAAGTGGTTTTTCACAGTGATAGGCCGGCCCACGACATGTCTCATAACCCATTTGTACCTATACGGAGTATCCCGTTTGGCTATGGCCACGTACAGACTTTTTATACATTTGACGCCCTGTAACTTTTGAAGGCCAGGTTCTCCATGAACGTGCGCATTGACAAAGTTAGTAGTCGTCCACACTGCGTGCGATGCTGGACCGAGCGTTGCCGTGCCGAGCGAGATCGAGCGAGTCTGAATCTAGCTAGCGTTCATACTGCTTGCTGTTTTGTGCTGGTTGTGATTTGCTGAATTTGACAGATCACTGCAACTGTCAGTTTATTTTTCATAATTATTATTTATACATTATTATACACATCGGAATTGTATTATACTGAATAATTTTTTTGTACAAAAGTTTCTATAAAGTTTAATTATTTAAAATGAACAATTTTATTTTTTATACTTATTTTTTGGAAAATTACGTTTAAGACAAAAAAGGCTCTTTAGAAATGTTTCGCACTGGATCCATGAAATAGATCAAAATAGGTATGAATATGGTGAATTTTATCATTTTCTACGTCAGCTACGACAAGATCCACAAAAATTTTGGGGGTATTTTAAAATGACTTGTAGTACCTTCGATCATATTTTAATTTAATTATTAAACCTTCTAAATTTAATTTTTTTGAAATATCCTGCCATATTCTGGTAACATAATCTTGGTTGTGGTAATTTCTATGTTTTGGACTCCACATTGCTTGGCGTAAATAAATCTCATTTATTAATAATTCGATGTCCATTTTTTATCATATTATTTGTTATATTGTTTTAAATAATACAAAACAAATATTATATAATGTGTATATTATATACTAAAACGCATCAACAATGAAAAAAAACGATAAATACGACAAAACACAAAACAGATAGCACAACAAACGAAATCAGCTTCAAACCGCTTGAAAAATATCAAACTTGTTTAACATTAGCAAATCAGCTCGGTCCGGACTCGCATCGCATCGCTCGGCAACGGTTTGAATCGGCCATGTGTTTGAACATGTACATTATAATGAATGTGTTTAAAAAAATAGCATGTACTCGCTCGGCATCGCACTGCTGTTGCTCGCTTGCTGTGTGCACGTACACTTAGACTACTTGACCAGGGCTATCGATTGACACCGATCTCAACCTTGGGCGCTAGGGGGCAGCTCCCCATAGAGTTTTGCCCATCGTCCTTTGGTGCAGACCTTCTTAATACTATCAAAATTGTCCCGACGTAGGGGTTTTTGGAGTATTTTTTACTATTTTTAAAAAATTTTCAAAGTTGAAAAAAGGAGGCTTAAAAATGATCATTTTTTTAAATGGATCCCATTTTGTGAAAAGATTTATTTTTTCAAATCGGCTATGTCCAGATAATTCTACATCCTTGTTTATTAAAAATTAACTAAAATTTTGTGTTTCAGATCACCAGGAGGGTTGGAGTGACGTCAACCAGGAGACACCTTTTTTTTGAGTCTCCACTTTGCCAGCCTGTACCGATTTCAATTTTAAATTTTTTTAAAATTTTTATACATTTTTATACTTTTCAAATATCAGTAAAAAATTGTTAAAGAAATGGATAGTAAAAATGTTTATTGAATTTTTTTTTATTACGGCCGTAAAATCACCTTAAAATCGAGCCTCTAGACTAGAATATCCCCTTAATAAATTTAATAAAAAATCTAAAACATTGTACAAACTGAAAGATTTTGGATCAAAAAGTTAAATATTTGTTAATAATTGATATATTTAATATTATATTGGAAATATAATTCGGATTGTTTTTATTTACTATTGAAAAGATAAAATTTCTGGTAGGAAAACTGCAACAAATTTCCAACTATACGATATCAACAAAATATTTATGATCAGTTTCATATAAAAACCGTAAAATGTTTATAGTTTTTATCACATTAGCTATTACTAGAAGATATTAAAGGATAATTACGCTTTACATAAAACATTTATTTTTTATTATTATTTTATTTTACGATTTAAAAAGAATTTATTAAACTAAGATGTTACTAGCTACTAACATTCATACTGAATCTATTACTGGGAATATAAAAATTTGATTGCACCACAAAATATACCCATAGTTTTCACTTTTACATTGTATTTTTCCATATCTCATACTTGTACCTTGTTCTGGAAATATTAAAAATATCATTATATAATATCATTTTTTTTAAATTTGCATTTTCAAATACCAAAGTTGAATAACTTAGGTACTATTCAAAGTCAAATATGAATATCAAAATCATTCCTAAACAAAAAATATAACATCAAATCTCATTTCGTTTCAATATCAACAACCGATCGATTTCACCCGATCCGATATAATAGCCGGTGTCAACACAGGCAAATAAACAATAAATAAATAAAAGTGTCACACTTGGCATCATCGCATCGCGCTATTATAGAGAATATTAATTACACAGAGAAAAAATTCCAGTAAAAATTACTGAGCTGCCTCCGGTAAACGAGTCTTAAGTGACCAGTCCGTAGGAAATTATTAAGCAAAAATATAAAAAATGCGTTTCAAACATTATTTTTTACGATTCATTTGAAAATTTTTCCTGTACACCTTAAGAATTTTTCCTGTACACCTTAAGAATTTTTCCTATACAGCTGCGTAAAATTCGATGGGCTAGTAAAATTTCATGTGGACACTGGGAAAATTTACTTAATTTTTTGTAAAATTATACTAGACATTGAATAATTTTTACTGAGTCGCTGTGCATTTCATCCCTCTCACATATCATTGCAACCAAGCATCACACAGACATGAGAATAAATAAAACAAGTACGCAAGCGCACCGAGCATTGTCTAACACGACCAACACGAGTTACAGGCCTAGCAACTAAGCAGGTTTCGTTCAGTTGTGCAATAGCAACCATCATGACTGGATGTTTATGAAGTGTTTGTTTGTTGTGTTTCATGAATTTTTGTTTAGTTTTTATTTTAATTCTTGTATGTTTTTTTTATATGTATCGATATGTTAATTGAAATATGTTTTTATACAGATTATTGTAATGTGCTTATTGTTAAAAACTTTTATCATGTAATATGTCAAATAAAGAATTTATATATTTTTTTCCACAAATAATAAAAAACCACAAAAAATTTTTTCTATATTAATAATTTGATTTTAATGCTTATCCTTCTATCAATATCCTTTTAAACTATTTTAATTCAATTATTTATTAATAAATAAAAAAAAAAAACCTTATTTATAAATAATACGATAATTTTTACTGAGCTATAGGGTAATTTACAATTTTTACTATAAATTATCGTACTTTTTGCTTAGCTTGTCACTTAGGTCCGCATTACCAGAGAGCTCAGTAATTTTTTACCAGAAATTTCAGTAAAAATTACTGTATTTTTTTCTCAGTGCATCTATCTGATTTATCTGATTGTTTTGTTTCTATATTTTGTTAAATTAGATATTTTCTACTGACCTTACTAATAAAAATAAGATTGCACTAATAAAAGAAAGTGTGGTTTGTCCGTAGGTACTGCTAAAGCTCCGCAACCGAGCCCCGCAACCGAGCCCCGCAGCCCCTTGAGAGTTATACGACATGGTAGCCTTCCATCCCTCATCCATGAAGAAGGTTTCCGTTTTTAACTGCAGGGGTTGGTTTCGAAGATATGGAGGTCAAAAGAGTATCATCCCAAAGGACTGTTGCAGCTGTTAATCGAGTTCTGGTCAGAACGTTACGGAATGTCGCAAAGTTTTTTTTAATGCCCTACATCTACAATGTTCGAGAAACGCAGTTATCGCAGGCAGGGCAACGCAGTTTCTGTGACTCTTGTTGTAAAACGAGATAACACGAATTTAAAAGCAGAGCAGAAGTAAAACAGATCAGAGTAGAGGGAACACCAAGAGGGAAGACCCAGAGGAAGTTAAGCTCCCTAATGAAGACAGTAAGCAATTCACGTTGGTCCGCCTAATAAGTTCTGGGGTCGGTTGACTGAACCCTAGATGTTAATGCCTTGATCGTGACAAGGTGTCACAGCTCCAAAGAATATGGTCAGATCACTCTTCCTGCCTGCCACATTTCCTGCAGGTTGCGTCTGTGCCGAAGCCCAATACCTGCAAATGCCGCCTGAGCATATTGTGGCCTGTCAGGAGACCAAATACCTTACGAAACTGTACCCTTTCAAGCGACAAATTTAATTTAGTGAGCACTAGCACTACATATTATAATATTAAAATTGATTCTGACGAAATTATTGTGTTGGCACGTATAGAAATTTTCTGAATTATGTAAAATTGTTTTATTTGTTAATCGATTGTCGTAAGTATTTCCTTGGCGAAAATATAAAAGTGGACGAAATTTCTCACTACCTCACAAAATACTTTCAACGGTGAACGCATACATACCGAAATAATGAATCTTTCGAGGGAAAAAATGGCATACTGCTATTATCTTACAAATACCCCAATACCTCGTTTTGCATCATTTCGGTTTGCGTTTTTTCGAAGTTGCGTCGCTGCTGAATTAGTACTAATTTTCACTGTGCGTCGTTGAATTTTCGAAGTTACGTTGTTTTGGGTTCGAGTCTTTAATTTTTTTTTTCGAAATTTTTTGAACAAACGCAAACATTGAACCAATTTTTTGTGAAGCCTACTTACGACAACAGCCACTATGGATTTATCAGACAGTGATTAATTTTTACTTTGTTTTTATAAATTAATTGATTATTTTATTTTGTTTTAATTGAATTTTTTGTTTTTTTTTTTTATGTATGTATGTAATAAAATTTTATATTATTTTTGTTTTTTAAATGTTTACTTTGTTCAATTTTCTTTTTAAAAAATAGTATTTTCGTAACCCTGAAACCTATCTTCGATCTTTACATGGTTTGCTATAGAAAATCATAATTCACTTTTCGTCGTTTCAATTTGCGTCGTGTTTTTTTGGAACGTAACCACAACGCAAATTGAGGTATTGGTGTACCTACCGACTGAGACATTCAGCAACCGACGTGACAAGAAACATAAATTGATGAGATACTTTACAATCAGTTATCGCATAGCTGAGAAATAGTCCGATAGATTCGACAAGAAAAACGACAGCCAGAAAGATTCGCTACAGCTTGACCGTGCATTGACAACTCATCGAAACTATGCCCTTCATTTATCGACACGTGCACCAACAGACGAACTTGGCTGTTTTCGTTTCGTTCGGCCTTATACCTTCAGCAAAGAAAATTCCTGAAACAATTTAATAGGGATCAAGTAAAATCAGGAATTTTTCTGATTAAGCCGTAACAGGAAAGGAGTTCATGGCTTTGTCTTAATCTAACTTGGTACCTGACGACAGGGCCGTGGAGAAAAATGGCGCGCCTCGGGAACAAACCATATTTTTTTTAAAACTTTCCTCCCCATAAAATTGATGGTGAACAAAAGAAAACTTTTTTTCCAAGCCTTCTACCGACAGTTCCTAACCCCCTCCTCAAGCTTCGGCCCCGAGGCTGCAACCTCGGCTACCCCACCCTTTCGTCGGGCCTACTTGGTGATCCTGGTGAAACTAAATCTTCTTTTATAGTGTCAATTCCAAATTGCTATTGTATTCCAGTACACAATCGTCTGTATAATAGTTATCATAAACTAACATGAACAAATTTAAGAGAATTTAAATTACTTACTTGGTAGAGATGTTTATCTAGTAGAAATATTTTTCAAATAGACAGCGAAAATTTTAGTTAAAATGTTTTGTAAGTAATATCTATTTAGAAATATGTTCACGCAAATGAAAACGCTTTAATTTAATCTAATTCAGATCATATAAAATATAATTGTGAACATATAATCTTTATCTAACAGAGGTTTTTCATTATAATTTAGTTTCGCAACAATGTCCTACAACTGCGGTTCACGTGTTCAGTTAAAGTCTTAAATTTTACCGTTGTCAGTGCCGGTGATTAAATTGTTCCTGTAATTGTTTTTCACTCTTTTTAAGCCTCGAATTTTGATGGCACGGCGCGACGCAGGTGGGTAGGTAAGCATCGGATTTCACTATCAATGCGATATTTTAATAAATTTTACTTAGCGATATGTATACCTATACATATAGGTACCATGCTCTCTTAATTATTTATTGGGTTATTGCGTGCGTTTGCATCATTAACTATCGATTGTGTGTTTTGTTTGTTTATATATTTTCATCGCATGTTATCTTCGTTCGTCTTACATTATTTATGCTAATTATATTCTTTATTTATTTTAATCGTGGGAATTACTATAGATCAATATGGTAATTTTTTTTTAAATACACATGAAATAGTTTGCATCGTTACAGATCATCGACGTAGAATTCGTATTTTTCTTCTTTTTTTTTGTAAATGAGAAATGACCTGTAGCAATTCGAAAAATGAAGGAAAACTATTTGATGGTAGATAAATTAATTCAGTCAGAATTTTCTATTTTCTTGCATGTTTTCGCACTATACAACAAGGTGGCCTAAGATTTTCAAATACCTAAGAAATAAGTAGCATATGTTTAGTGAAATTATACCTACTCAAAACCGCTTATTCAGGGTGTAGCATCTCCATAAAGCTAGCCCCCCCCCAACAAAGAATATTTTTAATAATGGAAAATTAAGTGTAATTTTTTTTTCAACTATGCTGACAAAAATTTTGTAAAATGAAAATTTTAAGAGAAATCTTATAAAATATTTTAAACCATGGGAACGCTGTAAATAACGTTAAAACGTTATGCATAGTGCTTCCACTCTTCGTTGAATAATATACATTTTGTTATGTCACTGAATTAATTAAAATTCACATAGTGTTTGAAAAATTAGAAAAACTGGATCGGCTGGGACTCGAACCCGGATCTCTTGGTTACTAGCCAAGCGCCTTACCAATTAGGCCACCGACCGTTCGTTCGATTGCCACTCCAATTTTGATAATCAATCAAACACATCCTCTCTTTTAATGCGACACGCAGTTACACTTTTTAATTTCAAATGTTATTGGGTGCCTGTGAAACATTAACAATGCATGGCGGACCTTTGTCCGTATTTTAAACATACACCAATATTCATATGTTCACTCAATGTCCAGCTTTGGCTGATACTTGAACACTCGATGTACCCTGGCAAATGGCCAATTGATTATGTTAATTAAAATTCACATAGTGTTCGAGTCCCAGCCGATCCAGTTTTTGATAATTTTTCAAACACTATGTGAATTTTAATTAACATAATGAATTGGCCATTTGCCAGGGTACATCGAGTGTTCAAGTATCAGCCAAAGCTGGACATTGAGTGAACATATGAATATTGGTGTATGTTTAAAATACGGACAAAGGTCCGCCATGCATTGGTAATGTTTCACAGGCACTCGATAACATTTGAAATTAAAAAGTGTAACTGAATAAAAAAAATGCCAAAAGTTTTCTTAACGTTCCCAGCGCGCCCACCAGCCCTATACTAATGATGATATAAATATGATAATTTGTAATAAATTCAGATTACCATGTAAATATAAACCATAAACATTCAACTAAAATTTTTAATTATTTTGTTAAACGAATGAGTGTAAAAAACTCTAGAAAAATAATTTGTGTTCCTTCACAGCGCTCCCGTTGTTATGTTATATACACATAATACCACAGAGTTGCAAAAAAAATTTAACTTAGTGTACAAGTCCACGAAAATGGCAAAACTCTTACTAAAATATGGAAAATTCTAGAAATTTACCTGATATTAAAATTTTTAGAAAATCTTCAGTATGGCCTATTAATTAAGAACCGACCAGAATTTTTAAAAATATCTTAAGAATCGTTGTTAAAAAATAAAATTTAAAAATACAAACGTAAGTAAAACCAGTCTTACTCTTGCGGTAATTTTGAACAAAACCAAGAGAACCCCGATTCCTAATGCAAGATCAAAATTCAAGACCAAGATTACTAATATCTTGGCCTTGTACTTGTTGATTACTAAACAGCAGTCTTTGTTGCACAACTTCTTTATATTTTATTCTAGAATCATCATTACCGTAAAACCAGTCCTTTTTCCCATCACTATCACTATAAAAAAGTTCTAAATATTCATCTATTTGTGAAATTTATCTGTTAAAATTTATTGTTAATGAAATTGAATTATGCTAAATATTATATAACCAACAACTCTATTAAGATGTGCAGATACTACTACTAATGGTGTTGACAATCTTCAAATTTGAAAACTTGCACTGAACCGTAGGCCGTGAATATAAAATATGCACTACATTATACGTGTTTACTTCATTCATCGTTCGCATTAACTATAGACATAATTATTACAATAATAATAAAATAGCCATCTTTTGTTATTATGAAATAATATGTAATTATTGAATAATTAGCATCACTCGCATTTAGATCTTTGACAGTGTACCTACAGACGTTAATAAATACGTTTTAAAGTACTTTCTACAGGAAGTAATACGTTAAAACAGATAAAGATTATATCTATGTTTATTTCAGTAATGATTTCCTCCGAGGTGTTCGTTGTACGTTGCAAGGAGATGAGGTTGATTTCCGTATCTTTGAGATGTTAACATTGTTAGTAAGTAAGTGTGACATGGTCTTAAAATATCCTTTCCAAATCCTGTATTGCGTTGGGTACGGATAATATTTGTTTAATCAAAGCTCCGGAAGAGTACATTTTTCTATCTTACATGATTTACTTGATATAGTTTATCATGAATTTCATTCATTATGACTGGAAACATTTTTATTACTTAATTCTTAGTGTCTTAAGTAGCGACTATGTCTTCAAGTGATGCCAATTTTTAAGGGCGAAAGACTTGTTGGGAAAGTTTGTGATAAAAATGTAACGATATAATTTAAAATTAAAGGTCAATGCTCTCATTATTATTGGCAAAGAATGTGTATTATAGTAATCATATTTAAATAGCAGCAATAATATTGCCAATACACACCAATACTCCATGTAATCATACACAGTATCATTCAAAAGTATTCAAACATTCAATTGGGTGATATAAACTATACAATTTTTTTTTAATATATTGCCCATATACTCAAGGCCGGCGAGAGAAATGACGCGTCCCCGGGCAAAGCAAAAATTAATTTCAATTTTGTCGCCAAAAATATAGTTGGCGAGCAAGAAAAAAATTTTCGCTTCGTCCGGGCCCCTTACTAAGGTTTCGGGCCCTCTGTTTAGACGCTTGCCCCCGGGAAACTGATCCAGCCTGACCCGCTCTCGCCAGCCCTGCCCATACTAACTGTTCTCGTTTTACAACACACAACATAAGTGTACTTTATAGCTTATTCACACCAAAACGGTAAGTTGTAAGCAGAAATTATAACCCAAAAGTAGATTAAATTATGTACCTTATTGTATTTTTTTTGTCCTACTTATCCATTCTGTTAGCCACTTACTACTTCGGTGCGAGCAATATATTACCACTATATTTAAAAGTTTACATTTAATAGTATATTACTTAACGGGGGCCGTAAGTGTTATTTTTGTGACCTCGAATGCAGTTTGAGAATCAAGCTGAAAGCCGAGATGTCAAGTGAATCCTTATTAACGCACACACCACGTCGTACAAAGTCGGCAATGCCATATGAAGTGTATTAGTTGTCAAAATAGTGTATCAGTTGGCCATTTTTTCATTTCAGCTTATGTCCATCATGATGTTAATGAAAATAGATAGCAGACATCTATTAATTAACTTATTTCCATACCGGAATTTATTTATTAATTGTCAGTAGGCGATTACCTACGTTCCTACGAAGGCAAGTAAACTTCCATGATCTGTTATTTTTGTAACTATAGTAACCAGGAAATATAATCGTAAATGTTGCTTACGCGTCAAATTACTTGGTATGTAAACGCCAACTTTCGATTCAAAAGGTTGAAAAAAGGTATTTTATCAATGTTGAAACATTTAGGTATATCTACTGGTTTACCGCGATTTACCCTAACAATAAGTAGTTATTTTAAAGGCTGTTAATTTGTTACTTTTGTTTATAGTTATACTATATTAACCTACATATCATCTGTATCCATTGTCTTTTTTAACCATCTATTCAGAGCCGAATTTATATAAGGGCACTTGGAGCACGTGTCCCGAGGCTTCCACAAAATCAAGAGTCAAAGAGATAGGATAAACATTTTTTCTTTTTTTTGCCTGTTAATCGTTTTTTCGGATAAATTTAAAAATTTCTTTATGGCCTAATTAGAGACTTTCAGAAAAGTACTGAAGGACCTCCACATGAATAGTGCCCGGTGCCTCCACAATGGTAAATCCGGCCCTCCGTCTATTTTGTAGGATGACTCTTTATAAGACAACGTTCTCCATCTTATAAATTTGCGATGTTTAAGTCATTCATTAACGGTTTCTGATGGAACTTTCTTTTACTTTGTCGATGTTGCTCAACAAAATAAAATTGATTTACGCGGAAAATCAAAGAATATCTATGACAGTTTCACTATTTACTTCATAAATGTGGATAGGTACCTAAATATTTTTGAACGGTAGTATACGTGTCTATTAACTAACATTCACATTGGCGTACCTAACCGGAAACATTTACTAGCTTATAGTGTCTTACTTTCTGACCGTCACCTTCAGCAGTCATTACACATATTATATGATTACTACTATACATATATTGCCGCATTGCTATAAAACGTAAAATAAAAGATCTTGATGATATAAATACGTAGCAAACCACTTGTAAGTTAATTTTACCGTACGATTTTACTTATTTTATGTGTACGTTATAAAACGTCATTTTGATGTTGTTAATATTAACGTAATAATATTAGCGTATATATAATTTTCATTATTTATTTATTTGTTTATTTGATTTGATAGTTTTATAACCATTAACACGTTCGACACCGTACACCTTTCATGTCATTAAATAGTCTTGTAGGCCAACTGTTATCAAAATAATTGAAATTTTTTACTGCTAATTTAATTAAATTGTTATTTTTTATTGGTTTATTCATTCGTTCTCGGAGTAAATTTAGTAAAAATATTGGTGTATATTTCTCAATTTTTTTTTTTTTTTTGGAATTACATAGGTTATATATTTGTTTCTGTATAGTGCCTGTATCTCATGTTATCCATTTTCATCTGATCCTAGAAATTTAAATACTTGGGAGCGTTCCACTAACTATATTTGAGACTAAAGATATACTTAATTATTATTTTTAATACTTGGTCAGTGGTTATATAACTTCCATTGTCAGCATCCCTGAGTAATGATAACTGTGTAACAGGTAAAATGAAATCCAGATGAAAACGCAAATAATTATGAAATTTTTTTTTTTTTAAGACATTATATTTTAGTCAAAGACAGTCCGACAATGCTTTTGAAAGGAGTATCTTAACTCTTAGCTTAGCTTAGAGCGTAAGTGTAGGTTTAATTTCTATGTTTAAAGGCTTTCCTACGAATATTAACTTCAGAAGTTTTTTATGGTTTAACAAAAAATGACGCTACAAAACAATTGAAGAGTTTTGAAAAGTTCAAACTATTTTCACTTACGTAAAATCGATTTAAACTTGTAAAATAAATTTTAAAATATTTGTAAAAGGAGACGCTGGTGAAGGAGACGCATTCTGAGTAGGATAACAAATATAACTATTGTTTTTACCTAATTGTTTTTAATTTATTTTTTTATTATTATTTTTTTCTTTTGTTTTTTTTTTTTTTTTTTTTTTTTTTTTGGAAAATAATTTACATAGGGTAACGGTTCAAAAACCTATCCCAGTACTTATGGGATTATTGGATTTTTCAAGGTTTTTATATTTTACTTATTTATTTTTAGAATTCCGTACCTTAAAGGGAAAAACGGAACCCTAGTAAAATCACTCTCGTATCCGTTCGTTCGTCTGTGACAGATTTTTCCCGAATACTATATAACATAATGTTAGATCTTGATGACCCGCACATATATCCCCAGTTAACAATCAGAAAAAAATTTTTAGGATCAGTTTGGTGTAAAACACAGTTTTAATTAATACATCGTGTGAGATATCATTTAAGGGAGTTACCTCCAATGATTCTAAAAGTATTTTTTTGTATATTTTTTTCCAGTGATTTTAATGATACCTATAGCTCAAAATTCATAAAAAATGAACCTCTAATCTCGGAGGTTTCTCAAGGCTAAAATTTTGATTTTTTTAGGCTTAGGAGGATATTAAGTCGTAGCTTACACGAAAAGTGCCGCCTTCTTCAACAGTGTAATAGTTGCTAAAAAAAACAATATTGTAAGTAACAGTAATAGACAATGTATTTACGTTTCCGTACAATGTGATGAAAATTCATGCACTTTTCAGTTATCACAAGCCAATTTCAATAAGATTTAAAAATACAGAAATAAAAAAAAATTTGTGCTACTGATTACTCACTGTGAGGAACCCTAATTGTGCGAGCCTCACTCGCACTTGGTTTATCTTTTTTTTTTAAATTTAAAATATCGACAGTATCATTTAGTAAAATAATTTAAGAACTTCCCTAACTTTTTTTGAAAATTTTTATCTAAATTTTACAATCACTAAATAAATAAATTAAAAACACTGTGTTTGGCGATCTGATTTGATTAAACGAAAAAAAGAAAGATTTAAACAATAATTATATTTAAGTGAAAGTGATGAAAGACCGCGGAGTATGTTATAGTGTGACCAGTTCAGTGAGTGAGTGAGTGCACTCTTTCTGGTCTGGTATTACATGTTGTCTTGTCCACTCATTCATTCACTTTCATATAAAATTATTGCATACATACATACATGTATTTTTGATGGTCATTTGCCTTTATCATAATCTTTTAAAATTTATAATAATGTATTTTTTTATTGTAAAAGTATTAATTCGCATTCGTTATTTAAATAAAGATACTTTCTTTCGTGGAAGAGAATGTATTTTTAATAAATTTGCAAGTATAAAATGTGATAAAATGTATTCGATGTTAAATATTTCAATTTAAAAATTTGGCTAATAAACATTAACAATTAGCGGCCAATCACATGTTTTATCTAAATCATTTATCGCTAACCAAAAGTCGGATTTTATATTTTATCGCTAACTGATACATTTTATTGAAAAATAATTAAAGTAATATATCCTTAATCTTAAAATTAAAGGTACAAGTCCACTTGATACAGTTGTGGCGTAACAATTCCCTTGTTACGCGTAACAAAGGATTTGTAGCGCTGCAACTATTGCCGTAATATATGTCTACTTAATAGGGTATCTGCTGCACGGTGTCGGGAATACGTGATACAATTTGTTGCAGCAGGAGAGCACCATCGAAACGTCATTTTCGGGCGACAGGCAGAGTTGTGCGTGTAATTTACTTCAGGTAAATTACACAGTTTTTCACATGTTGTAATTTACATATAGGTACTTGTTTTGATAAAAAAATGTAAAAAACGTAAAAACTAATTTTTTTATATTTAATAGATGTAAGCGTTACTGATGGTATTCCATATATTTGCTATTGAAGTATTTGACTATTTGCTATATTTGCAAAATAAAACTTAATAATTAAGTAATTTGAAAATTAAAAATATAAATGGGTACAAACAGGAAAGAGAAAGGTTAGTTCTGATAGAATAGTTTATTTAAGAATTCAATATTAAAAAAAATTTTATTTATTCAGTTAAATTTTATTAAAGGCACCTCATCTTTATCATCATTCATCACTATCGTCAGTGATTTTATTGTCATTATACTTTAAAGTGAAATAAACATATAGTAGTTTTTTTTGATCTGTCAAAGCTGAATTTGTTAATTTGGAAATTTAAAACTTTGTAGTCAGTTGCGGATGGCCTTCCACCAGCAGAAAATCATTTTCGTGTGGACAATTTGTTTACACGGTTTTTTTATGTGAACTTATAAACAAGTAATAACGGTCAAAATAAATATTGTTTGTCAATGAAATGACAAATTATTTAAGTATTTTACATTTTTTACAATTTTCTACAATTTTTTACGGTTTTTTACAGTTTTTTACATATTTTACAATTTTTACGTAAAAATGTAAAAAACTGGTTTTTTACATCACATGGCACAACTCTGGCGGCAGGTAATTATTTACAAATGAGGCTACTGCCGTTTAGTATACTATCAAATAACGCAGATAATTTAACTCATGTGTATCAAGTCCCATAAGAATATTGTAGTTTTTTCACTTTTACCATGGAAAAAAGTTAGGGTATAGACTTTTACAGCGATAAAAATAGTACAAAACATTTCATTGGTCATTTCATTGTAGGTAAACACGATAAAAGAATTTTACTGGCTTTAGAACCGTAGTAACAATATATTAAATTATAATATGAATTCTACTAATTTATTTTATTCGTTAAATTACCTTACCGTATTACACTTAAATTTTATATTTTTTCTGAATAAATCTGTATTTTCTACAACTCAAATTTCTTGCCTAACAGCAATTTAACTCGAAGAATTGTCAACCCAAAAACGCTTCAGCTCCGCTGTCGCGTTTTTGTTAGTTGACAATTCTTCTCGTTAAATTGCTAAGCAACAAATTTTCGTTATTCAAACCCAAATTTAGCAAACGTCTGAAATATACATAAAATGAGTGCTATATGTAGATTGTACAGATACCCCTGTCGCAGTATCTGCATAACATAGCGAATTTGATTGGACTTTAGCCTATCTCATATAACAATCTTTACCCATTTAAAATAGTTTAGTTCTTTAACAATGAACAAATTTTTAAAATCGGTGATGACGGGTTCTTGCAACGTTATAGTTAATATTTATTTTGAAAAATAAAACAGTTATAAATATTGTTATTGTAATGACAAAAACGATAAAGCATTTATCATAAAGAAATTCAGCAAATTTCTTAAATTTTCTCAAAAGCTAATTCATTCAGAACAATGGTTTAAAAGTTTATCCCATGTAATTTTTACGGTCTTTTCGATAATGTAAAAATTTTTGAAATCTAGCCAATTTTTGCAAAAAACCGCTAAAAATGACTAAAATTTTTGCTTCCAAAAATTGGACGTTTCCAGCTAATGAACTCATTCAAGGATTTGGAATTTCTGACCTTTTCACCAAATTTCGTAAGAATTGGTTGTTTCGTTTAAGAGCTATCGCCTATACACCGTTTTTTCCGAGTGTTAAAATTTGTATGTTCTCACTTCTTTGAAACGGACTGTATAATACCTATATAGAACGTGGATATAAAAGATATTTTACGGAACCCTCGGTGCGCAAATCAGACTCACACTTGCCGAACTTTTTTTTTATATTATTGCGATAAAATTACGTCACAACAGTATGAAAGTAATTAATCAAACTTTCCCCCCCACCACCAAAAACAGCACCATTCCTAAAAATATAAAACTTAAATTGTTTACAAAAATTTTTTGAATATTTTTTTTTAAATTTTTAGTTTTTTAATTACTTCCGAAATGAAGCACGGAAGTAATATACATAAATATTAAGATTTATAAATAATTTTATAAAATATTACAAAATCAGAAGTCACCCAGTTGCTTTTACTTTCATTTATATATCATTAATTGAAAGTTTTAAGTAACTTGATAATCTTTGCCATACAAATATCTACCAAACACAGTCCATTAATGTTACTTACGTGTGTTAATGACAGACAAAACATAGAGAGGTTATACCTTTATACGATTACTTAAGTAATAATATTGAACGAGTTATATTAATTTACTTTTACTAAATATCCAGACTAGAAATTTTAATAAGGTCCAGACAAGGACCTTATCAGGCGTGCCTTACATTCTGATGAGGTCCAGATCAGGATTACCGTATGAGGTCCTTATCAGGTTTGTCACGCAAAACAGTCATCGGGTCCTTACCATAACTACCTACCTTATCAGGTCCTCATCAGGACTACCATATCAGATCCTGATCAGAATAACCTTATCAGATCCTAATTAGGAAAACCTTATTGAGTCCTAATCAGGCTGTCCTCATCGGGTTAGCTCAATGTTAAATTATACATACAGTATTAATACTTCAATGTAAAATGAGTTCAATGTTAAATGCAACATTTCGTGTTTGTGTTAATTGAAAATATTAACACAAATTTCGATTTAACAGAAACAAAATGTTAACCTGTTTTGAAGAGCAAGGAAGTAACACAAGATTTGTGTACAGTAAAAGAACGCTATAACTACAAGTATCTTACTTACGTTGGAATATATGTATATGTATCCAAATGTATATAATTAAAAAGATGAGAGTATAGTTCTTATTATTAAACAAAACCGAAAAATTAAAGTTTTTTCAGTTATTGACGAATATAGTTTTATTAAACGTTTAAAAATGAAACAATTTTCTTACATTTTAAGGTTATTTTGTTACGGATTCAGTTACAAAAAAATCATGTAAGCTTACATGAGATTGTATTATATAATATAATAAGTACAAGTAAGGCTATTCTGACATAGACCTGATAATGTTCTGAGTATGATAACCCGATAGGAAATTTATGTTTTTTACGTAAGGTTATCCTGATATGATCCTCATAAGGTTCTGATCATGATAACCTGTTAAAAAATATTTTTCTTACAAGTAAGTTTATCCTGACATGGACCTGATACTGTTCAGAGTATGATAACCCGATAGGAAATTTATGTTTTTTAAGTAAGGTTATCCTGATATGATCCTCATAAGGTTCTGATCATGATAACCTGTTAAAAAATATTTTTCTTACAGTTACAAGTAAGTTTATCCTGACATGGACCTGATAATGTTCTGAGTAGGATAACCCGATCGGAAATTTATGTTTTTTACATAAGGTTATCCTGATATGATCCTGATAAGGTGCTGATCATGATAACCTGTTAAAAATATTTTTCTTACAAGTAAGGTTATCCTGACATGGACCTGATAATGTTCTGATCAGGATAACACGATAGGAAATTTATGTTTTTTACGTAAGGTTATCCTTATATGATCCTGATGAGGTTCTGATTAGAATAACCTGTTGAAAAATATTTTTCTTACAAGTGAGGTTATCCTGACATGAACCTGATAATTTCCTCATCAGGTTAACCCGATGAAAAATATTTTTTTTTCAAAGAAGGTTATCCTGACCTCATCCCCATAAGGACCTTATCAGGTTTTCCCTATTAGGGATTACCTTATCTAAACCTGATAAGGAACCGATGATACTTTCTGCAAATAAGGAAAAATTTCTAGTCGGGATGTATCACCGTTAACACTTTAATGGCCTCTCACACAACGAATGTGCGTGATAGCTAGACAACTAGTACTGACTGTCACATAGCATATGTGTGATGCTACCGCAGACGGGTATTGGCCGGTGACACACATAGTGTATATAATTTTTAAGCCGTAAGTTTCTTCCAAAATGGTATCCCCGGATAAGAATGGTGAGTTGGCCCCCAGACGAGACTTTCGATGGCACTTGATTTAATTGTGCAAGTTTTAGCCTCATATCTTGGGTAGTTTAGGAGTTATTTGTGGTAATAGGTATTAAGGCTATGATTTTTTAAACCTTCATAATCTTGTAAACTAGTATAAATATTGAAATGAATTGAAAACCATTGAATAAGCCTAAGTTAGTACTATAATATATATTTCTTTCAAATGTGTTTTCAATATAGTAAACGCAGTTATAAAAAATTTGAGAAAAAAACAGAAGGACACTTTTCCAGTGGTTCCTTTGCAGTGACAGTCACGAAAAAAGCCTCAAATACTGCACATTAATGGGGACCACTAGTGTGACCGCTTGAAAAAAGGTGATTTTTAGGAATTTTTTTAAAGAAAACCACTGTATGGAATGTTTTAATATTTTAAGGGTATATTCGCTGATATATAATAAATTCATGATAAAATTTTTGTACCAAAAAATTGAAAATTCAGTGAGTTATTCACGATTTCCCAAGGCTCTAAAAAAAGTCCTCCCACTGCTGCAGTGATAGCGACCTTCACAGTGCTTGAAATCAAAAAAACCAAAGCGCCTGCCCGTGCCATGTACCTCAGTAAGGTATTGCCCATGCCATGGACCTCAAATCGAAAAAAAAGTTGAAATTTAACAAAATGGCGGAGTTTTTAAAAAAAAGGTTCAAATTTTGTGAGAAAATTTGATGATTTTTGGTCTGCCAAAATTACATTTTTTATTCGATCGGAAAACTGGCGATTCATGGCACGAAGAAGCATATATAAAAGAAGCTGTAATAAGAATCAAATCGATTGGATGATTTGTCTTCGAGTTACAACTGCAACAAATTTGAAAAATGTAGTTTTTCTCTACCTTACCTTTTAGCTTTAATCACTGAGAATTTTTACTAAAATTATATTATTTACTATGTACTCACTATAACGGTCATAGTAAAACTAGATGAGTCGTTTAAATGTGCCAGGATCTAGCTGCTCCACAACATATGACTGGCAGCCACGTCCAGAAACTCCCGAACTATCAACTTTCATACATTTCTCAATACCTCAAAGTTAACAATGAAAATCAGAATCCGCTCTTCAGATGGCTGTAACTCAAAAACTATTTGAGATATGCACTTGAAATTTTAGTATGTTATTTTTAAAAAATGTCACACTAGTGGTCCCCCTTAAGTTCTGTTTAAGTACTGCAAGTTTCGTTAAAAACAAAAGGGGAGATCACTGTCAAAAAGGAGAAACCTCGATGGAAGCCACAATCAGAAAGGTGGATTTCGTCATTCCTGTTATGTTTTTTTGACATGCACACAAAATTCATTAAAAGCCTAATGGCAAGTTTTAAAGACATGCACCGATATACATACCGATCATGATCCCCAAAATGTACAATGTGTTCAAGGTTGTGTGAGGCCAATATAGATATGTGTAACAAAACCTATTGGTACCGATAGAGCTGAATTTTGGTAATGTAGTTGTTTAAATCAAGTTCTATAGGCTAAGTTTATAGATGAAGTTACTCGTCAATATGGGACGATTTCAAAATTACGTTTTTTCATTATCACTGAATTTATTACTATATTATAAAATTTTGAAACTATATTTAATAAAAAAGGTCACCTACGCCTGGATCACCAACAGCTTAAACCTTAATCCAAAATACGATTGTTTGGTATTCCATGTTTTCTATTAAAAGTGGTATTGTTGCAAAGTAAAATGTTTTAATGATTAATAAGTCTTCAATTTTTAAAACCAACTTAACCAACGTTTCATATTTGGATGTTAAAAATCTGTTATATGCACTACTCAGGCAGTTAGGTTTAGGGGCGCAACAGCCGGAGCGGTCCATTTTCGAATGTCATTGAAAAATTGCAATATCAAAAATTTGGGTTATTGAAATTTTTGTTGGGTCCCTCCTGTAGATTTGAAATTGTTGCGCCCCTGATCAGATTAATGTCAGGTGTAGCTTTACAGGATAAAATTCAAAATTAATTAAAAAAATTTCCTATCGAACAAAAATGAAAATGTGAAATACATCGTAAGATTTGTATCGAAACGGATTGTATCGCATAAAAAAAAATGAACATAGGTATACCTATATAAAAATTGTAACTGGCTAAAAAATAATTAATTTTTTTTTTGCTTCAAGATTAATCTTAATGTTTCCTTGTTTCAACAATGGTGCTTTAAATAAAAACCATTAAAAAATTACAATAAGAACTAAACATTAGGTCGTCCAAAAACAGCTGCTTTGTTCCGTTATAGTGGTACCTACACAACGATAAAAACATTTTCATTTTTCATTTCTAATAATAAAAAAAACTGTGACACAAGTAGAAAGTATTCATTTGTCGTAAAATATGATAAAATTTAATCAATTTAAATAATCAAGAAATTAATATTAATAAAACACAAACTATTGTTTCATTCCAACACATCAAATAAATTTTATCTATAGACATCAATTATGGAATTGTGTGATAAATTATTTTATGCACACGTAATTTTATCAGGAACAATTATTCTTATTGCTAATTATAATATCTATGTCGTATAATACGAATATTATTAGAATAATGATGATTATATTTTTCGAAAAATTAATTTTAAAATAAATAATAATTATTTAATAAACATATTAAATACATTAGGTAATAAATTTTGGGAAAAAATTTTTAATTTTTTCATATAGATACACATAAATGGTAACTTACAATTGGGAGATATTAAAACGGCCTAAAAGTAACCGAATCGAATGACAGCCACACTTTCTTATTCAGACTTATCAATTGTGATAGTATTCAATTCACGTTGCGGAAATATATGCCGATAAAGATACTATCGATCAAGATCTTGATTCCCGACAAGCATACTTGCGGGTAAGCTTGCGGATATTAGTCTTTCTGATCAACAAAGTGTTAAAGAGAAGTGAAAATTTGGGGAAAACATTGGAAACTCTAAATGTTTGAGATTATACTCATACTCAAACAAAAGTGCAATGTTTATGAAAGGATTCCTCCGGCTAAGATAGGTGAATGTGCCTAAGGTCCAACCTGGGTCGGGGGTGCCATGGTAGGGTTCGTCCTTGCACATGTATTCCATAGCTGCAATATTAGGTCAAGGTTGTTTTGCGTTTTCGACTTGTACCAAAATGTTCAATTTTGGACTTTTACCGATTTTCCACTTTCCTTCCTCTCAAGTGCAAAGTTGGGGGTAAGGAACCTTAAGAAGCATGTGCCTTTAACAAAACTGTTCGACGACTGCGGTAAGAATTCAAGGATAACTTGTATTTAATTTTTCAGTTCACCTTTTTGTGACGGAAGTCATGTTTTTTGATAGATGATATTTTGTGAAACCTTTCCATACTGATGAAAACACTGGTAATGAGCCTGAATCGCACACGCTTGATTTTTTTAAGGGTGAGAGGAAGGTGTCGCCATACTTTATGGCCAAACAAGCCTACTAAGGCGGCTGCAACACCGAGTGTCACTAGAACCCCTTGTATTTAAATTCTTAAATTAGCCTTACTTGGCCCAACTTTGCGAAATATTTACTATTTCAGAGGCGTAGATTTAAAAAATCTATGTCTCATTTTGGTCCAAGTTCGCGTTTTGTGTGTTTTTATAGTTCATTTTGAAATTTTTGCAAATATCTTCTTCTAAACACCGTGTTTGAGAGAGCTGCATGCACTGTCATATGGGGAGCTTTTAGAACCCTACCTGCATATATATAATACTTATGGACTTGGGGGGAAGGAAAGTGGAAAATCGGGAAAAGTCCAAAATTGAACATTTTGGTACAATTCGAAAACGCAAAACAACCTTGACCTAATATTGCATCTATTGAATACATGTCCCAGGGCGAACCCTACCATGGCACCCCCGACCCCGGTTGGACCTTAGGCAGATTCACCTATCTTATCCGGAGGGGTCTTTTGATGAAAGAACTGGAAGCTGAATGGATTTCTTCAACCCTTGAAATGGGTTCTTCAGCTAGACACATCAGTTGGCGGGAATCTCAAAAAAATCAGTTTTTCTGCCAAAATTTGCTACAATTAAAAACGTTTTCTACATACTTTTTACACTATCGAAAAGAAGGAAAAAATCACATAAGACCGATTTTTGAACTATTATTGTAGATAAACTGACCTCCGGTTACAATAAAGTATAACTGGAAAGGCGCTATACTATGCAGAGTACTGCGACAGGGGTATCAAAAATTACATGTAACAGCACTTGTTAAGAACATTTTTTTTTTAAATAGTGCTTGCGGTATCCAAAAAGTTATTCTCAAAAATTATACCCGGTTCGCTTTAAGTTTTTACATTGACCATTGCTATCAACGAAACAACATAATTTTCTTTCCTTTTCTTAAGAAAATATTATGTTTAAAATAAATTTAATTTTGCTAAAAAAAAGATGCAAAACACAGTGTATTTTCCAATGCTTTGAAATATACAGGCTACCAAACGTACGCCCTTTATTAATTTTATTTAAAAAAAGCCGTTGTCAAGTTTAAAATTTCCTTTGAATATAAATTTATTTAAAAATACGTTTTGTTTTTAAATTTTATGAAAAATTAATTAATTTTACAAAACAAACGTTTTTAGAAATTATAATTGTAAGATTTATCTATTTAAAATGTTTTTATTTTAAAATTACTTTTTTAATCTTGTTTGAACTCTGGCAACCTTGTACACATTTTTGCGCAGTTGTTTGTTGTCATGTCTCATGTATTTGAATTCAATAGATGGTAATTCATTGTTAACCTTTAACGTTTTTACATGCATTTTCCAGTGATTTTTCAATTAAAAGAAGTGTGTACAATTTTTATTTCATTTTATATGTTAATATTTATATTATTTATACCTTTATGTAATTCCTTACTGAAATCAAAATATACTAAATCAAAAGCCAATAGAAATGATATTAAAATATTGATTTAATATTTGAAATCGACATGTTTGGGCATCGAGTTACTCATATTCTGTAATATGTTGAGAAAGGTAAGCGAGATAATATAATATTTAAAACTATGTAAAAAATACTAATAGGTGTTTCCCTTGTAAGTTATAAAATTTGGTTTCAAAAATTGCTGTTTTATCTCAAGAGCAATGGATTTACTGGAAAGGTTTTGGAAAATTGAATTGTGTTAACAATCATGTATATTTTTGCCTCTGCCATCTTTACCTCTGATTTGTGTTTTATTAATCGTTTTCAAGATATTTTAAGACATCGAATTTTGTAAACATATAAAAGCTTTGTTCGTATTTACTTTTTAAATTGAAAATGTGAAAAAATGTGCAAAAAGTTTAGTTATCTTCGCAAGATAAATGGAAATTTTTCGAAAAACATTTGGGAAAATACTTGATATTTGTGTGTGAAATAGTGTTAATAAAAATATTTATTGAATAAATCAACGGCAGCAACAGGTATCCGCAAAATTTTGTGTTTGAAACTCAAAATTTATCCGTGGGTGCTTCGTTACTTCGTGAAAAATAGGTGTAATTGTCTTTATATAATGAATATGTGAGACAGTAGCTCAAATATATTTTTTAAATCTTACCAAAAATGGAATTAGCGCTAGTGAATCCTTACAATTTATTTCTTATTTTATAAAAGTTATTAAGTTATAAAAGTTCAAATGACTTTTTGTGAGCTTTGGAAGACTGGAGTAACGTATTTTATAAAAATTTCGTGCCTATGTTCGTTTAAATGAATAAAAAGATTTTTTGAAATTAACTATTCAAATAGTTAAGATTTAATTCAGACTTAATTTATAATTCAAATAATAATTTAAAGAAATAGAAATTTCAGTGTTTCATAATCTAACACAAAATTTTATAAATATATAAATTCAAAAAATTTTCATTTTAAACAATTAATACAACGGCCATTTTGGATTTTATTCGAGCTATCAGAGAGAGTAAGTGAAGCAAGTTTTTTCGTGCATATAATAAGTAAGAAAAGGAAAAAAATTTCAAAATTACATTCTTATTGAATAAAGACAAAGTGAATATGTAATCATTCAAAGTAAAGAGAGATAACACTTCCTTCTTTCGACACCTTTTAAAGCTCTAATTGGTGAACAAATATAATATAATTGGCTGATTAATTAATAAAATTATGAAATTATCTCTAACATACGTTATATGAAAGTATAACGAGCAGACGCTTTATTGAAGTCGCGTGGCAAAACTCTCGTTGAATTTTCTATAAAAGCTATCTCAACTATAGAATTTAGACGTCAATGCCACGGTTGTCATTGTATCACGGCCAGCTTACAAAGTGTGAGCATTATTCATTCACTATATTATTTCATGCTTATTTTATTAGATTAGCATAGGATGATACTAAAATTTAATACTGAAACCCACACACCAAATAAAAGATGTGTGATGATAAAATTTAGTTAAATTAATCAAACTATTGTTTGAAATTTCTTAACAGCTGAAACATTAATTTTTTTTCTTCAAATTTTACTGTATGTAATACATTTTGTTTTATATTTTTTTTATTCTAACGTTGATGTAATATTTAATTGTTAGTTTTCAATTTAAATTTCGGCAAATTATTTTTTTATGTAAATTATTTTAATAGTCGATGAATTTATGAATTCAAAAAATAGAAATTATAAATTACATTTTAAAGCGTTTTTAAGATAAACACGTCAAGAGCTAATTAGGTGACGTGTACAGTGCTTGATTTATCACTAGCTCGACAAGGCCGTGGGCTAGAGTTGCGGTCACCTAGGGGGTTGGGAGAAAAATTAACAAATTACAGTATTTTTTTAAAAGTAAAACTGATTTACTTCACCACCAGTAAAAGCCACCACTGTGCACTGAAGAAAACGTCAAGAGCAAGTAGAAAAATTTCTGGAGCGTCCCAAAAACTTCTGTCTTCGAAACGTCCTGAAAATTTCAAATCTATTCTAGGTAACTGTTTGCAGCCTAAACAAGACAACTCGACTAAATAGCTAAAAGTGTGTAGGGGAGCGGAGAGGTAATGAGAGCTAGTGGGTAATGGGAGCGGTGCAAAAGTACACGCTTCTCATGCTTGTATTCGCTAGTACGCAACTTAAACGTCTTCAGTACTTGTCAGCTAAACTTCTTTCATGCGCATTTTCCGGTAGTTGTATGCATTCAGTTGCTAAGAGAGGTTTTGTTTTTTGTGTTCGGTGCTTTATAACAAAATAATTTCAAGGATATCAAAGTAACAAAATTTTTTATGTTAATTAATTAATTATTAGTATTATTACTAATTATAAATAAAGCTAAGTTTGAAAAATCTTCATCTGAAAAAGAGTGAATGCAAGGCTTTTTGCAAAGGTACTTATGATACCGTTGCAGAAGCGGTGAAAACTGGACACACGCAGAATGTTTTGACTTCGATAGCGTAGCTGATTATATTTGTTCTTTGCCCTGATCTTTATAGAATCAAAACCCTTAGAATCCTTAGAATAATTCTTTTATTTTGATTATAAAGTTGAATTCCACTGTTAAAATACCTTTATTTGCTGTATTCTTGCACTTATTTTGTTTTTGAAGACTGCGGATTTTGTTTTTACAATTTTTATCGAATTTATAGTAAATTTAATATCCCCTGTCGGGCAATGGGAGCGGACGGTAGTCTTCAGAAAAAAAATTTTTCGACCAGAAAAATATTACTTAGCTGACTAAAATTCAGCTTATTTGTTGGTCAAATATTCAAGTTAAGTTACGTGTTTCAATTTACAAATGAAATAAATCGTCAGAACGATTCGAGATAGTTTTGTTTTTCCTTATTAAGCTCCAATTACCACCTGTTCCCCTAACATTTCCTAATTTATACTGTAAACCTAGAAATTGACTATATATTTTTGTAACTGATTCAGTACCCTTTTCAGTGTTATAATTATATTTGTTAATTACAATTTGATATGTTGTATACACGGAGAGAAAAAATATTTAGTGTGCATCCCAATAAAGTAGTCACAGACCAAATATTCCACAGTTATTGTTGACTTACACAGTAAAGATTAAAGTGCCAGCACTAAAAAGAGAATAATTTATTTAATTATTAGTGTCAACTATTATAACAGCGTATTAATTATTAAGGTTAATAACTACTAAAAACGAAGTATCATAATTTGAAAAATAAAGAACCTAAACGTATTGGAGCTGTTTCTTGGAAACGGTGAGCAGGCCCGACCAGAGGGTGGGGTAGCGGGGTTGCAGCCCTGGGGCTGGAAGAGGGGACCCAATTGGGGCCCGGAAAAAAGTAAAATCACCTTTTTTTTACTCATCATTTATTTTTTTGGGAGAAATTTTTAAGAAATGTGCTTTTTTCTTGGGGCCCGCCATTTCTCTCCACGGCTCTGACGGTGAGTTAAACTCTCATTTACATCCAAAAAGTTATAACAAATTCCTATTAGAATAATCCAAAAGGTCGATAAAAGAAATAGTTATCATTTCAAAATTAAATGAAAACTTTAGACTTACAGTCAGAATAATAATGTTTTCAAATGAGCAGATGGTTGAAATCAAATAGTTTTAGAAAACTTGTTAAAAATATAAAAAAGATTATCTTGAAGAAAAAAAACTCTATTGTATTATGAAGTTATTTATAACACTTATGTACGGAGTTTTTCACACTCTATTACTGTAACTGACAAATTAAATTTCCAAAAAGTATAGAAAAACTGACTAAATTATCAAATTTATTTCTTTAAATTTTTTTCCTTTTAATCTAAAATCATATTATTACGGTTTAAAAAAAACAGACGATTCAAATAACGATTATGTTTAGTGATTAAACGCTATTAAATTTTATTGAGAACTAGCAAATAAAATTTTATTATAATGTTTCAACCATCTTTTTTTGTTAATATAAAAAAGGATATATTTTTTTTATTAAAAAGTTTATTATTATTATTATTTTTAAATAGTCAGTTATGATTAATAAATAACATTTTGAGAGATAAAAATTTACTGTTAATAATAATAACAATAAAATAAAATACAAAACGTATATGTAGCCGCAATGACAAACATACAATATTATTATAAATTCCCAAATATAAGTACCAATAAATGAAAATACATACAGTTGAGTTTACGCTCAATCAAGTATTCATATCAGGCTTTAGTGTCTATAAAAATTAAAAAAATTAATTAAAAATTACATCGAGAGTGAAAAAGTGTCAAACTGAATCTCCTGATAACCCGTCAGGTGCTTTTACCACTAAGCTATCCGATCCTTGTTCGGGAGCCACTGCAAGTTAAGAACGTATCAATCACATATTTTATTACTCTCTTGGTTGCGAGAAGCAGCTATTTCAATACTGTTGATGTGTTTGTGAATATTGTCAAAGTATGATGACTTTTGTTTGCAAGGAAAAGAGTAAAAAATTTGGAATTGATACGTTGTCAAATTGGAGTGGCTCTCGAACAAGGATTTCATAGCTTGGTTGTAAAAGCACCTGAGCGGTTCAGGGGATCCTAGGTTCGACTCTCAGCCAGTCCAATTTGACAATCACAAGAATGGTTTGGTCATGTATATCAGAGTAAGTTCTGTGTTTAAATTCAGGTTAGCTGGACAATAGAAGTGATCATTTGAATTTTAACTTATGTCTAAATACGAACAAAAGTTTGCCATGCATTGATAATATTCACAAACTTATCGACAATATTGATATTAAAAAGATTAGTTAATTTGTACCCGAATTTAAGTATATAAAATATATGTAGTTTGCAATTTTCTTTAGTTCAACCATTGAGAATTCTTTTCGAAGAATTCTACTAAAAAATTTAAAATGTTTTTTTAATTGGATACTGAACTTTTCAAGCTTGTTGTGGTTATCGACACTTATCTAGTAAATCGCAAGATTTAAATCAGCGGGAAGTTTTAACATTAATAGTCAAACGTTAAATTTCGCGAAAATGGCTAGCCGTCTATTTTCTGCTGGCATGGCGTCTTCTAGCTTACTATATTAGTAATAACCACCGAAAGTTTGAACCAGATCGTATGCGTGGTTTTCAGGCAAAAAAATTTTCATGTTGAAAAATGCGCGATTCACACTTTAAAGTTTAAAAACGCTCCCTTGAAAAATTTACTTTTTGTGACTATGATCGTTTTTCCCCTGTACCCTTCAAATGAGAAAGAAGAAGGTATCAAACAACTTAACGATGTTTCCCCATCGTTCAGAAAATTTAGAAAAGAAAGATATATTTTAATTTCAAGATACGGTCTTAAAAGCGATTACTTTACTTCGTTCAGGAATTGACAATTTCAGTTTAAAAGATCGCTTCAAGAGTGGGAGCGCTGTGTAATTCAATAATAATGCTGTGTAATTTCAATTGCATTAACTTTGCGGTATAATTTATGGACCATTCAAGTACCGTTTGATACTGATATTATTCGTTACCGTTCAAGCGCGTACCTGGATCAAAACTAGGGAAGGGCAAGCCATCGTCGGTCAGATTGTAACTAGGGATGGTGGCTTTTCAAAAATAATCGGTTTTCGATTATTTCGATTTATTTTATGTTTAGCTTAACCTGACAGTTATAACCGCTCAAAATGACCGGTTTTCGGTTTTTCTCTAGAAAAAACAACACTTAAAGACAAAAATTTTTATTTTACTATTCTATTAATCTTTAAACGTACAGTAATAACCATATTAAGCTAAATATGTTAGAATTTTAAAGAAATTAATTTTTTTCGTAATAAAAACAAACTATCAAACAAACAGATCAAAACAATCACTGAATCTTAAATTAGCACCAGCTGAAAATATGGACGTAAGAAGGAAAAGTATTTTTTTTTTTGGAAAGTGTTTTCTTATGTTGTAGTTCTTAGGATCTGTGAAAGAAATTTGCAAACGGACTACAATGTTGGAACTGGAAATTTTTTAGGAAAGTGGAAAAAAATATGGACATTTATTTTTTCCTTTTTTTGCTCACCAGTCTCATTTTTGTGGAAAAATGAAGTTCTTGAAGCAAGGCGCTTGATTCAAATTCGCTCCAGAGCGCAAAATTTGAATTTACTCTTCTAGTTGGATATGAGAACTTGGACGATCTTCTAGTTGCTTAATAAACACATTTTGTTCACGAATGTTTTGCACTGCGCCGTGCAGTAATTTGAACCTCCCTTTAGAATCCCAACCCATCTTGAATCAGTTGAACGGAACCTAATGGTTTTGAATCTATCTTTATTCTAAAACGTTACTGCACTCTCCCATGAAACAAAATGAACTTCATATTGAAACAAGTGTATAATTACCTAAGTATGAAAATTAACAAGTAATTGTTATAGTTATCTAATTGATACGTTTGTACGTATTATTAACAGAAACAAAATAAGTTTATAGTAATGTATTAACCCTTTGCACTCGAACCATTTTTTAGTATGGGTACTCAGCTACTGGACAGTAGTTTTATAAAAAATTGTAATACATCAAAGATAATTATTTTAAACAAAAGTAGTTTATTTACATATTTTATTTTTATTTGTATATTACAAATATTATATTTTAATATTAAATTTTCTAATTTTCCTTAGTGTGGTATTTGAAGTAAAGAATAGGTTGGCGCCTGAGAGGCGCCTTTCGAGTGCAAAGGGTTAAGTAGCTACATATACGAATCTTGAGAAAATGACTGTAATTACTAAACCATTGACAAACAAATACATAGGTGTAAGTTCATTTAATCTTTTTTCTGATTTTCTCATTCAAATGCAAAAAAAATTCTAGAACATTTTTTACCTTTTTCATTTAAACTAATAACTACTTATACTTATAACTATTAAAGACAACAAATGGTTTGAGAATTGCTTTGTTGATTTTTTAGTTTGTCGACGAGGGCGTGTTTTACAACAATCAGAAGGGGCGGAGCGTGTGTAATTAAAATTTCCTTTGGTTTGAATTTCAAAGTTTGTCGATTTGAATAGAGTAAGGAAACTAATGTGTAAGTAAGTGAGTTTCATTATTTAAAATGCATAGGTAATACAACAAAACAGTATGCAGATTATATCTGCATGGCATTTACATATGTTACGAACGTATAATATTCAAGAAGACATGCATGTGATTATACAACACGACCGATATAGGTAGGTACGAGAACGGTCGCTTGTATATAAGGCCGTATTACCGTTTTTGTATTCGTAATACTACCATTGTACGTTGTATTATGACTACAAAATACAGTTAGCAAGAGAAGTATTGAGACACTTAAAAATATCGTTACTATATTGTAACTCATTCACATTGTAGCGGTAAGTACTAAGTAATGAATGGAAAATTCCAGTAGGATAAAGAGATATGTATGATGATTAAAATTCACATAATGTTTGAAAAATTATCAAAACTGGATCGGCTGGGACTCGAACCCGGAACTCTTGGTTACTAGCCAAGCGCCTTACCAATTAGGCCACCGACCGTTCTTTCGAGTGCCACTCCAATTCCGACATCAATCAAACACATCCTCTCTTTGATGCGAGACGCAGTTACATTTTTAATTTCAAATGTTATCGAGTGCCTGTGAAACATTATTAATGTATGGCGGACTTTTGTCCGTATTTTAAACATACACCAATATTCATATGTTCACTTTAATGTCCAGCTTTGACTGATACTTGAACACTCGATGTACTTTGGCAAATGGCCAATTCATTATGTTAATTAAAATTCACATAGTGTTTGAAAAATTATCAAATCTGGATCGGCTGGGACGTTCGTTACTGTATTGTTTTACCTAACAACTCATTCACTTTGTAGCGGTAAGTACTAAGTAATGAATGGAAAATGCCAGTAGGATAAAGAGATATATGTGTGATGCTTATTTACTGTTTACCATTTACTTATTATTTACTATTTACTACTTACTGTTCGGTGTGAATAGGACTGCCTTCCGCCCAAGTTTCCCCCAAAGTTGTTCTCTTTTTGAGGGCAGTCGGAGAGTTTAAAATTCGGACTGAATTGAAAATCCCGTCTGGATGCTCCCTGGACGCCCTCAAGAAGAGACAAATACTGGAAACCCGAACGGACTGCAGCTCTAATAAGGAGTGAAGCACCTGTTTTTGTTAGTCCGCTGGAAGGTACATTCACAAAGAGTGCTTCATGTTATACTTAATAGGAAGTCTTTGGATTCTGACAAGGAGATGCACCCACAGTGAAATTCGGAGTTTTGATGAAAGTTCGCTGGTGTGTGGAATAGAAAAAAAAATAAGGGACGCGTATTTTTTTTTATCGGCCATCTTCCACGTTTACGGGGTGCAACCAGCCCCTAAGGTTGGGGGTTCAAATCGTATTTCTTAAGATATCTCGAAAACTATAAGAGATAGAGGAAAACTTTAAATTGGTGAAATGTTACTCTTTGAAAGACCTATTCACCTGTATAGGCTAAACCAGGGCCGGGTTCATAAGAGAGGATGGAGGGGTGGAAATAGGGGTAAATGTATCAAATTTTTGCCATCATAAATAGAAAGAGCGCCAAAAATTACGGGATACGTGTTTTTGCGCTTTTTCGAAATATGTGTGGTATCTAAGCCATACAAGGAAGAATAAAATAAGGAAGATTATATTGCATTATTATTGATTGCAAATACGTTCTATATTTTTTTATTTTATGTTTAGTAACCAAATATACACATGGCTAAATAACCGATTAAGTATATACTGAAAAATACATGAATCATTATCTGAAAGTAAAAATTTACATTTTCATGATGAAAATCAACATTAAAATTAAAAAAATATAAAACGTATTTGCAATCAATAAATAATGCAATATAATCTGCCCTATTTTTTTCTTCCTTATAGTACTTGGATACCACACATATTTCGAAAAAACGCAAAAACACGTATCCCCTATTTTGTGGTGCTCTTTCTATTTATGATGGCAAAAATTTATTCCCGTTTTCACCCCTCCAGCCCCTCTTATTAACCCGGCCCTGGTTTAACCTATACAAATAAATAGGTCCTTCAAAGAGTAACATTTCGTCAATTTAAAGTTTTCCTCTATTTCTTATTGTTTTCGAGATATCTTAAGAAATACGATTTGAACCCCCAACTTTAGGGGCTGGTTTCACCCCGTAAACGTGGAAGATGGCCGATAAGAAAAAATACGGGTCCCTTATTTTTGCCTATTCCACACACCAACTAAGTTTCATCAAAATCCCGAATTTTACTTTGGGTGCATCTCCTTGTCAGTAATCATTAAGTATGTCTGATTATGTGCGACCGGATTCAAATTATCTGGTTAATGGACAAATTTGAAAGATATCTATCAAAAAACATATTTATTATCATGATTTTAAACTATAAAATTTTAAATAAATAACAATAAAAAATAAATGAAAACATTTTTAGGATATAAAAGGGTTTTTATCTTAGAAGAAGAGGAGTATCTTTTACTTACATTTAAACAATAATTATATTCTGTTTAAAAATATTCTCTGTAAACTGAAGTTAGTTTGGTATTGCACTAAATTTGTTCGATTTCTGGACTACTATATATTCGATATTTTGGACTTACGATTTTCTCTAAAAAAAATGTAATTTAATGAAGGGGACACTTAAGAATTTGAAATTTTATTTATTGCTTTAAGTAAAAGTATTTTTGAATATATGTAGGTAAACTCTTAAAATAGTGTTTTCTTTGGTTTTTTCTTTTTCACAAAAAAATTCTGAGAGAGAAGTCTAATTTTTTGGTGAGTTAGCTAGATAATAATGTCCCAATTCATTTGAATTTTTGCGGAAATATTTTTAATGTGATTTGCCCAAAGATACTGTGATAAGAAATTACATATATCTCCCGGAAAAATTACGTGTAAATAGCCCCTTAAACTATATTATTGTTACATTATATAGTTGAAATTAATTTTTTTTGTTGTAAAAATAATTTAAAACGTTGCTCCATAAAGTTGCGTAACAATAAGTGTCACCCCTAGTGTCACCACACTTTTGTGCACCACTATATTTATTCTTTGTTTATATGAATGCCTTATTTTACAATTTACTATTTAATTTACATATATAAGGATTTATTGTAATAAGAAACGAAAGTCCTAGTGTTTGTTTGTGTTGTTGTTGTTGTAATAACAACAATATACTTACTACTGATTGATTTAAGTACATACTTGACATTAAATATTATATTTAAGTAATAATAATATTAATTATTAAAAAATTACAAAGCATTGTACACATATTCCGACCTCAGCGCGATGACCTGCAAAATATGCACTTTGTTAACTTAATATGTATGTAAATAAAATCAAATATGTTATTGTTATCCACCATAAAACAGCAAAACTGACAACACAGTTGGAGGAGTTTCCCGCCCCGCCGCGTTTCATAAATAAAAACCCAAATTGCCTGTTGGAGACGGAGGATTGGGATCAGTTGGATTTATAAACAACTGGCCAAAAAAACTAATGAAATAGACCATTCCGTTCAATTAAAAAAAAAAAAATGTTATAAAATGACATTGGCAACTGTTACAAAAAAAAGTTGGGTATGCAGTGGTAGTAGTCGACATTGCAGTCGATTGGCAGTCTTGGTCTTGGTCTTGTTCTTGCATTAAGAATCTTGGTCTTGGTCTTGCTAGAGCAGTTTGAGTCTTGATCTTGCAAAATGCAGTCTTGGTATTGGTCTTCGTCTTGGTATTGGTCTTGGTCTTGGTATTGCTAAGGAATCTTGCACTTTCTTGCATTTTTTATTAGCGAATTTTTTCCTACTAAAATCAGAATTTTCTCTCTTTACGGTATTATACTTTTAAACTATTTAAATAATTTAGCAACAGTCTTGCTTTTTTCTTGCTATGGTCTTGGTCTTGCTCACTTGAGTCTTGGTATTGGTCTTGCAGCCATACTTATAGTCTTGGTCTTGGTCTTGGTCTTGCAAAATGCAGTCTTGGTCTTGGTCTTGGTCTTGCAAAAAATGCAAGACCAAGAATAATTTTGCTCATCACTACTTGTGGATACGGTTTTTATAAATCAGTCAAACATTAAAATGATGTCTTATATATAGTTAATGATAAACATCAAAATTTCCAGTCCTTCAATGTTGACTCCAACGCAGGGCCGTGGACAGAAATGACAGACTTGGAGAATAGAGCACAAAACGGCTCCTTCCCGGGCCCTTTATCTACAGCTACAGGCCTTCTCTTCAAGCCCGGGCCGCGGGACTGTAACCTCGGCTGTCCCATCCCTCTCGTCGGGCCTGCTCTTGTGTACACAAGCTATTGTGTTGTTGTCTTGGAAAGGATAATGTTGCACCAGGAAAACCGAGATGTCATATTGCAAGTTTCGTTGTTACTTTTTATTGTTTGTGCCAATTCCACTTCTATAATTGGAACTCCCTCTTGTATACCTAACTCATAGCTAGGCAATCAGTAAAGCCAAAATTTGAGGTTTGCTCTAAACCCTAAATTTTTTTATATGTGCTCGAATACTTTCAACTTCAACGTTTTACCATTTTTACAGATTTACTGCAGCCTATTTAAGTCTTGTAAACAACGAAAAGGATCCCAAAACATTATTTAGGTTGGTAGTAGGTATTCATATTTAGTATTCGCTTGAAACATCTCTTTGTCCAGATATGAATGACGGAGAAGTTGTGGACAATTACGACAAAATATCAATTTCTCAATTTCTCAATATCAGTTTCTCAGTTTCCTAGTAAAGGCAATTTTAAACTGGAAGAATTTTGTGTTTCATCTTTTTGGAATTCTGCTTAGTATTAAGCTTATATAGATGTATTAACGTCAAAAAGATAATTTCGTTAGCAACTCTTTATTGATTTGTTAAAATTTTAAAAATAAAATTTCTACGAAAAAAGTTTTCAAACTGATTTTTTTACTAAAAAAAATGTTCTGTACGAGAAATTTTTACTTGAATCATTTTTTACTGAGTGTGCATAGAATTTCTTCGGGTGCGCTGTAAAGTTTTCTGTGTTTGACCGTATTCATCCGTATCTCCTCTGGCTACATCCGTGGCTAACCACCTAATAATACTCTACAAAGAAAATATAAATAATATTACTTTCCCCTTATATCATATACAGCTCTAGTCGCATAAGTATAAATAAAATCTTAACTACCAAATTATTTGATAATTCAATAAAAAATTATTTATTTATTACTTTTTTTTTAAATTATTGTCCTTAAAAATATGAAATCTGATACCTACAAAATTAATATCAAATAACTATACACATTAAATATTTATGAATTCACTGTCCGTTATTCATGCTCTGGCTAACTGTGAAAAAATTTGTTATATGGTATCTCTAATACGTAACACGCAACTGATTACAAGTTATTTATGTAACAAATAGCAAAGTGATGACATTTTCTTTATGAGTCATAATATATAGTTGACCTCTAATGATTGAAGGGGCCAGGTGGTTTCGCAAAGCGAATAAACCTTTAACCCGGCAAAATGGGGGGTGGCTGTATGAGGTCAAAATGAGAAAAAATACACTTCAAATTAACAGTTTAAAAATTAACAAATGAAATTCCCAATGCAGAATAAATTAGTGATGAGCAAACGCAAGACCAAGACCAAGGCTGCCAAGTCTTGGTCTTGGTCTTGTCCTTGCATTAAGAGTCTTGGTATTGGTCTTGCTAGAGCAGTTTGAGTCTTGGTCTTGGTCTTGGTCTTGCAAAGTGCAGTTTTGGTCTTGGTCTTGTTATTGCTAAAGAGTTGCATTTTTTTATTAGCGAATTTTTTCTTCTAAAATCAGAATTTTTACTATCTTTACGTATTAATTATACTTTCAAGCTATTTAAATAGTTTAGCAAGCGCCTTGCTATTTTCTTGCTTTTGTCTTGGTCTTGCTCACTTGAGTCTTGGTATTGGTCTTGCAGCCATACTTATAGTCTTGGTCTTGCTCTTGGTATACATAGTCTTGGTCTTGGTCTTGGTCTTGCAAAAAATGCAAGACCAAGACTAATTTTGCTCATTACTAGAATCAATTAATACCCCTGTCGCAGCATCTGCATAACATAGCGAATTTCCAAATATTGGGCACTGGCGGATCTCATCTAAGACCTGTATCCATTTAAAATAGTTTAGCTTTCTAACACTGAAACAATTTTCAAAATCAGTTCAGTAGTTAATTTTTGGCGCTTTTGGATCCTCAGGACCCTAACGAATCTCATATAGTGTAGCATATATCCATTTAACAACATATTATTACATTACATAACTATAGCTTTCAATTTTTTTTCTAGGTATGTAAATATATATAAATTCTATTTTCTCTCTAAAGGGCGACATCATACAAAAATTTCCTTTCCATAACGTACTCTTAAAAAATCTGACACATTTAAATTTAAAAAGATGAGGCACAGCTATTGTTATTATAACCAAGTAACACATACATACATACATATTGGATAACTGACTAGCACTTGTTTTAACTAGAAAAGAATTGCTAAAACGATGAAACATTTATTGTAAAAAAATTCAGCAAATTTCTTAATTTTTCTTAAAAGCTAATTAATAATAATAATAATAATATTTATTGCATATAAAGTTTACAACTTTTTTGCAAGGGGTTGGTACAACAATCTAAATACAAATAGCAAATGCCAATACATAAAAGTAACAAATACTATGACATATTAGTATCACATCACAAAGTGCTCAAACAGAGCAGTTAACAATCAATGCATCGGATATAATCGATAATTCATATACAACGAAGATATATTACTTAGATTTCAAATTAGAAAAAGGAGAAAAAAATTTTTTTTTCTTTTTTTTTTTTGTCTACCTTCTTTTCTCTTTTTTCTTTTTTTTTTTTTTTTAAACAATAACAAACATAACAAATAAATTTTTTTTTTTTTTTTTTTTAAACAATAAATAGCACAATACGGATGACAAAAATATCACACTATATCATGTCAGTAAACATAAATTTTTAAAATTACTCATTCATTGAGAACGAACGCCCTGGTGCATAGTATCGACTTCAAGAAATAAAAAATCTTTTTAATTCTAGGTAAGTCAAGAGTGTCTTCTAAAATATCTTTTAAATCTTCGACGGTAACTACATTAAGATTTTGGAAAAATTGCTTCCGTAAAAAACTAAATAAGGGACATTTTAATATCAAGTGTTCTAAAGTTTCCTGCTCCTCCAAATTACACAAAGTACAAAGACTATCTGTATTTATTTTATAAATGACGTTGTTTATAATAATGCGAATGACTCTACTTCCTGCAGTTCGCAATTGGGCCATAACTCTGATAAATTCAATAGGACAATTTAATCTTAGATAAAATTCGCCATTTTCCGAAAGGGAAAACCTAGGATAAATAGAACTAAAAGAAGAATTATTTATTCGACTTAAATCGTCAATTACAAGTTGATTCGCATACGTATTTAAAATGGTATCAATATTTATTCCTCCATAATATTGATTTTCCCACATATCTGCACAATTTATATTACTTAAAAAGCTCCTGAGTTGAACAGCCCAATTATATTTACAAGGTGCATTTTCAGATATCTCGGATAAATACTTAAGTTGGCTGTAGCATAATTTAGGCAACCTCTTGTCTTCCATGTTAATTAATTTTTTCCACCAAACTAATGTTAAATTGACTGCTTTTAGACTAAGTTTGTGTATACCTACTTCACGACGAATAATGTACCCTGGGGTATTTCTAGGAAGGTGAAGAAGCTGTTTAAAATAATTTACTTGGACACGTTCAATTTCTTCTAAATATCTTAGACACCAAACAGGACTACAATAGAGCAATGAATTTACTATGATTGAATCAAATAATTTAATCCTAGCTTCCCAAGACGTACAACGCGAGCTAGCCAGAGCCTTCAAGACTCCTCCAATAGCGCATCTAGCTTTGCTGCAAGATGTTAACACCGTTTCGTAGAATAAAGAGGAACTAACAAATGGTATACCTAAGTAAACGTACTTATTTACTATTTCTAAAGAATTTTCACCATACCGAAATTTTTCAATTTCCTTCAACTTCCCCCCTTTTCGGAATACCATAACCTTTGTTTTCTGGATGTTGATCGTTAGATCGTTTTCGCTCCCATAATCCTTTAATATAGATAATTTCCTGTTTATATCTCCGGGTGAATTCCCTAAAATTACCAAATCGTCCGCATATAACAGTAATAAAATATCTTTGTCACCAGTTATGCTAAGACCTGACATACCTTTAGATCTGAAATAATATTCAATATCGTTAATATATACAGAAAACAACCATGGACTTAGCGATTCGCCTTGCAGTACCCCTTCAGTAATTTTAATAGGTCTACTGGTTACATTATTAGATTTAACTTGAATGGAGGCTTTTTGATACAAATTATATATAATTCGTATCAACTTGGAACTGACACCAATATTAAATAATTTTAGCCAAAGTTTGTTATGATTTATCGAGTCGAAAGCTCTGCGAAAATCAACAAATACTGCGTATACTCTTTTACCCGGGTGTCGTAAATGCAGTTGTATAATCGATGTTAAAACGAAAATATTATCTAAACAACTTCGTCCCTTCCTAAATCCTGACTGACATTCTATAAGAATATTACTATCTTCAGCCCAGTTTGTAAGTCTACGTAATATTATGGAGGTAAATAATTTCAAAATGGAATTGCAAAGTGCTATTCCACGATAATTCTGTGGGTCATTTCTATCTCCCTTCTTATGTAGCATAGTTAGTGTTGAATTTGACCATTTCAAAGGAAGCTGCTCACTATCAATGATTTTGTTAAACAGAGAATTTAAATACAAAATCCAGTTTGATGGTAAATTTTTTAAAAATTCATTCAAAATTCCATCAGAACCTGGTGCTTTATTATTTTTAATATTTTGTAAGCCGTAAACAACCTCATCAAGAGAAATATCGCAATCTAAATAAGGATGTAAAACATCACAAAAATTAATATACTCATGGACTTTATCCTGATATACTTCGGACAGAAATTCTTCCCATACATGTATGTCTATGGGGCATGGTTCACTGTATGGTTTCCGAAATAGGTTTAAGGTTTTCCAAAAAGTAACTGAGTCCTTAACATTCGATAACTTTTCAACTATGTCTCTTGTGAAATTAGACTTCTTTTGATTTATAAGTTTTTTATATTCTTTTTTAAGTTCATTGTAAACCATGCACGTTTCAGATGAAAAACTGGACTTCCTACATTCTTTCAAAGCATTCTTAACACTAACTTTTAGTTTTTTACACTGTGAATCAAACCAACGTTTATTATTTTTACAGTAGTTACCGATTTTAGAAGTATGGAACATTTGCAGATTATTTGCTACGTCTAATTTTGAAGCTAATTTGAAAGTCTAATTTGAAAGCTAATTCACTTAGTACAATGTTTGAAAAGCTCATCTTATGCAATTTTTTACACCCTTTTCGATGGTGTCAAAAAAAATTTTTAAAAATTTTGAATTCTAGCCAAATTTTGCAAAAAAATCCACTAAAAATGGCGAAGAATGGCCAAAAAACCTACTTCTGGGCATCCGACGTGCCTGGCTAACGAACTTAGCCGAGCCAGTCTGGATTCCAACTCGCATACCAAATTTCATAAGCCTTTCGTTCGATATATATATATATATATATATATATATATATATATATATATATATATATATATATATATATATATATATGTATATATATATATTTATATTTATATATATATATATATATATATATATATATATATATATATATATATATATATATATATATATATATATATATATATATATAAAATTTTAAGGGCGAGTGTAAACATTATGATAATTAAATTTATGGTATCAATTATTCCACCACTTATGATTAGGGGATAATTTGGAAATAGATACTTGTACTTTAAATTTCTCAAAAACGGTATTATTTATCGAAATGTAACAAGTATACCTTTTTTGCGTGAAATAATCTGAGGAATTATATTGTTAACAATCTTGCTTCAATAACTGCAAATTAAGAAAGAAGAGACGTGATAACTCACACCTACTACCCAAAACCACTAGTTGATCATAAGTGGTGGAATAAGCGTTTATATAAATTTAATCCTCCTAACGCAAATTACGTTTCCCTAAAATATCAAGCAGTTATTCAAAAGCGTTTGGAAAATATTTAGGAAAAAGTGGTTTTCATTTTACCCCTTTACAGAGTTGTATCTCCCTTATTACTGAGTTTTGGAAAAAAGTGTACATGAAAAAATACCATTATTTTTGAATGTACTATCAGCTCTAGCAATTACGGTACATAATTCTGGACCACGGTATATATATATATATATATATATATATATATATATATATATATATATATATATATATATATATATATGTATATATATATATATATATATATATATATATATATATATATATATATATATATATAATATATATGGGAAGGTAGGGCAATGTGGCCACCCTAAGGTTTGAATTGATATATTTTCTAAACGGTTTTAATTAATTGATATTTCTTGATATAATACAATTGCAAATTTAATAAAGTCTTTATTTTATAATATACATACGGTTTACATATTCACAGTAATAAAAAATTATCAATTATTTCGTAAGTGACAAAATGACCACATTACCCACCTTAGGTAGGTAAAGTGGCATAGTATTATTAATATTAAAAGTTAACAGATTGAAACTGACTTTTTAATTTTTAGATGAAATTACAATTTTTAATCAAAAATATTACAATTTGCTACTAGTTAGCTATCATAAAAAAATTTTTGAATGATCCAAAGTACTCAGATGGTAACTATTTATTTTTAAAACAAAATTCACAAGTAAAATCGCCATCTTCCTCATTGCAACCAGAGCAGACTTCATAGACACATCTTTTGCATATCGTACATCGTACTGAGCCATCTTCTGCTATTGATTCCGGCCACAATTCTGGTACCACCACTAGATCTACTGGGCCACTTTACCTTTATACATAGTGGGCCACATTACCCGAAACTAAGTAAAATAGGAAAACTGAAATAAGTTCCGCCCCAACGTATGATTCATAATTGTTTATTTTAAAATTAATTACTTCGGAACTATAACAGACACAGGGAATATTCACAAAAACCAAGTATTCATAATACAATATATTTTATACAATATTTGTAAGTACTTACCGTAGATCAGAGGGCACAAGAAACACTTTTTTTTAAATAAAATTTTCTAAGTAACACCTAACGAGTTGATATGCACCGTGACACTATATGTAAACTGTCAATCTATAATTTAAACTAAATAACAAGAGATGACAGCTATTAGTTCATTTGTAAACTAGTGGTGACCACTTTACCTGCCTGGGCCACTATATATATATATATATATATATATATATATATATATATATATATATATATATATATATATATATATAAATTTTAATAAGGTTGATTTTCGGGTTTTAGAGGCTCCAAAACAAATTTCTACCATAGTTCCGGACTTAGGTCTTACCATAAGAGCTGCTGTAAGGAAATTCGCTAAAAAGAGAAAACTTACGTTTTGATCCGCTATGCTGTTGTACTATAAAGTTAACCGAATGAGTTAGGAAAAAACGATGGAAAAGAGGAAATTCAGGTTTTCTGTAACTTATTCTTTGAATTTTTACTTGATTTTCATTGATTAATAGTAAATTTAAAATAAATTATTAACAACAAAAGAAATAAATACTTTAACTTAGCTCAGTAATCGAGAACAAAGAAATTTATTTATTAATGCGAACGTTATCGTTGTGAATGCTGTATTTTAACTGAATGCATAGGTGTACATACATTAGACAGTAAAGGATTAGTTATATATTTTATATAATTATGTAATAGCCAATATGTTTTTGTTTATCAACAATTACAGTAATTTAATATTTTTTTATAAATTAGTTATTCATAAAATATAAAAGTTTTATTGCTAGGTGACGCAACCAATTATAACAAGGTGCGCTTATTTTGCACGTGTTGCATACAATATCTTTTGGAATTCCGAATGTCTTGTAGTTTTACAAACAGTTTAAGAATCCGAGACTGGTAGTGTACGTAATGAATTAAATTAACAATAAGCTAACTTTTCTTGAATATACCCAAATAAATTTATATAATGATCCATATTTTATAAATGCAGGTCAAATATTCCAATTGGGGCAGGGCTGGATTACCCAACAGGCTAACCTAGGCCATGGTCTCGGAGCGGCAGATTTTTAGAAAAGCGCGGCAAAAGTTGTAAATTGGCGTTTTTTCTTTTTTTTTTGCTCGTTAGTTTTTTTGGGGGAAAGTCAAGAAAGTAGGAAAATTCACGATTATCTTGTTTTTGAGCGGTTATGCCTGCCCTGAATTCGGGACATTACTCTTCTGTATATTTGTAATTTAGATGAGGTTTTATACACTCAAAAATTAATTTTGTTAACACTATCAAATGAAATATTAATCTCAGGTTATTTATTTTATCAAGAAAATTTTTTTATTCATAAATACACTTACTTATATACGTACTTACCTGTATGCTTACACATTGTGACTAAAGTAATATAATAAATAAAATATAAAGTAAAGAAATAAAATATTGTTTGCCATGTGTAAGTAGTTAACTGTGTACGTAAACAAACAGACTGTGTAAATGGGTGGTCTTCGTAGTTAACAAAATACCTTATTTAAAATGTTTTACAATTTCTGTTTAGTCAATACGAACAATGCAACCATATATAAATACATATACATACATACTCTAGCACAGCGTTTCCCAAACTGTGTTCCGCGGAAACAGTCATTAAGTGTTCTGCAGGAAAATTATGAAACTTAGCTAAAAGAATAACACGATTTCAAACACCTCAAATAAAGGAGAAAATTATCGGTTTTTTTTTAGCGAGAAAGAGCTTTATAAAGTGGAAATAAAACATGTAAAACGGAATTAAATTGATATCATGGGTAATTTGGAGTTTTTTGGGGTTAGTTAAACAGAGCTTCCTTAAACGCCCGAACGGTACTAGATAGTGCCCTAGATATTTGACATTTTTATGTAAAATATTTTCTTAACAAAAATAACAAAAATAATAATGGTCAAAAATGGTTTTTCATTTAATTCCATGTATAATACGTAAAATATTATTTTTTTTTTTAGCCATATGATGTCAAAGTAACCGTTGCACTTTGAATTTTTGATATAAGTTGCCTTATCAAAGAAACTCCACGAGGGTACTTTGATACTTTTTTAAAATACTTATACGTATAATAACTGACATGAGTTGAAACATGACATAAATTATCTTTACTGTGAAAGCATCCATTGTTGGTAGTCTATCATCGGTGTAAGCCAAAGATTTTGTATTTTACGAAAATAAATAAATAAAATAAATAATCTATTGATATCAAATTACGAATTGTACAAGCTAATTCACTGGAAAATTTCTTGAAATATTGCTGTTATTTCCATAATTCCTTCTATTTTTTTTTAATTTATAAACATTTTAGCAGTGTTAACATTTTTATGGTTATTTCCCGACCTTGACTGAACATAAGGGCTAAATTAAAAGTCACTTGTTATTTCCAATATTATATGCTGGGTTTGGTTTTGTTCATCGTTTTGTTTGGTTGGTTCATCGTCAATGAATGTGTTCGCTGTCCTCATCACTTACTTCTAAATGATGTAGGAATTAGTGTGCGCATGTACATACATCATTTAGAAGTAAATGATGAGGGCAACGAATACGCTCATTGACGATCTACTGACAAAACGGAACGCAATAATAGAGATATCCCTATTAAAATTTTTTACACTCTAAAAAGAATTAAAATTGTTAAATAATAGCGTCCGTTCATGAAAAGAAGTCTCAAAATTGAAATCCCATTATTGTTATTATAAACAAAATTGACTTAAATCAGGTGCGTAATAAATTCAACAAGAATTCAACACCAGTGTTTCTCAAAAATTTTAGAACTGAAAAGTGTTCCGCGATGGAAAAAGTTTGGGAAACACTGCCCTAACCCATATCCCCCCATGTATATATGTAAATAATTAGGTAAATATGTGTACGTCTAAACATGCATGTGTAAATAAATGACAAAGATACAATAGAAAATGATTATTTAGATTCTAACATACACATATAATAATAAAATATTTTTAATTCTGGAATTAAATATTTTCTTGTAACAACGCTGAAACATTTATATCCCCACCAGCGCAGCGGTATGAATTTTTAACAAGCAGGAGGGAGTGTTATCAAAATTTTCTTCGTTAAAAGTTTCTTTCAAATCCAAACCAAAAAATCTATTTATAACCACTGGGCTAAAGTCAGTAGGTAAGTCCCGATCCGATTATGTAGTTGTAAAATTTAATTGCATTTAGATGCTTAGCCAAATCCATGTACCGAAGCGGAAAATAATATTTGAATAATAAAAGTCAACTAGATTATTGATTTTGTAATGAGGTACCTTATAAATATTTTAGTTTATAAACGTTATACGGGCAATGGTATAGTTTTTCAATATTTAAATGAGATGACTTTTCAAGTACGGCAATAATCAGCAGTATTGTTTGCAGCATGTTATCTACTTATCTATATACATGCAAAAAGAAACCGTCGCTTTTAAAACAGGTAACAAATTTAAATACAATTGGAGTGAACATAGGGTGGTATTTGTTGTAAGCAATAAAATAATTTAACTTTTTGAAAGTTTATGGTCACTAATTACACCCTCTCGAAAAGTCATCCCAAAAATTGTTGGAAAAGGTATACATACCATCGTCCCGGTCAAGACCAGATTTAATTTTTTACAATTGGTATACAGGTTTGAAAATGCTAGACTAGTGATCAATTGAATCAAGAGTTAAACTAACTTTAAATAATACTTGAGTACTTGATGTATATGAGTGACTCGAGTTATTAAAATTATTGAAATATACTGAATATTGAATATAGGTCTTAAGCTTTGTTGTTAAGTAATAAAAACTTACATCACTATTTTGGTTTAACAATTCAAGCAAACTCCTTACAATTGCAAAGAATCTGATACACCGGTCAATTTAAACATGCAAGGGTACAAAAATTAGGGGAGAGGTGAAAACTGGTATGAATGTTCGGAACATCATTATAAATAAGTGTTGAAAAGTCCTCATTGATCGTGTACGTGGAAAAAATTTTATTCAAGGTCAAAATTGTCAAAAATAGGTTTTTCGCGTTCTTCAACAAAACGGTAAGTTTTATAATAAAGTTAGGTCAGACAAAAATTGCAGATCATAAAAAATGTCTAAATATTTTTTTTCTAGGAGCCACCGTTTCTGAGATACAACCATTACAAAAGTTGTAATCTTCATAATATGCACACGTTTCCACGCCACCTATGAGGTAGTGTAGTTAGCGGGGTTTTTTTAAAGAGTTTTCCCGGTACGCCTATTCCACGGTCTATGGTAATCCTGCTTAATTGAAAACTATTAAATAATAAGAAATATTAGTATTGGGAATGGTGAAAGCGGTATAGATTTAAAAAAGTGAGGGAAATTATTCGTCAGATTCATAATCAATATTTCAGCTTCTTCTTCTTCTTCTTGTTCTTCTCCTTCTTGTTCTTGTTCTTGTTCTTCTTGTTGGGTGCAAGTAAAATTGTCTCAATAGCGACGCATCACATGTCTCCTCGTCGGTATCATACGAATCCTCTTCTGTTGGTGATTCAACATTAGACCACGACTGGCCTTGATAACTGGTACATGCAAGAAAACAAAACAATCCAACTTTTTTTCAGCCGCATTTTGCACTACATCGCTTTTTACAATTACAAAAAATTGTGTTGAGGAGTTTTTCCGGCACAGGTGGGAGATTTCTTATAGTAGTTATATCTCAGAAACGATTGCTCTTAGGAAAAAAAGCACTGAGACATTTTTTATAGATAATCATATGATTTACAATTTTTGTCTGGCTTAATTTTATGATAAAACTTACCGTTTTGCTGAAAAACGCGAAAAAGACATTTTTGAAACCTTTAACCTTAAATAAAATTTTTTGCACGTACAGGATCGATGAGGACTTTTCAACACTTAATTATAATGGTGTTCCGAACTAATTTTTGTATTTTTACTACTATTTTTAAGGTTAAATTGATCGGATTATAATTATAATTACTAAAAACCTTTTAGGAAGTTCTCTATCTACTGAATTATATATTCGAAATGATTATTTCGTAAAATTAGTAACACTAAAAATTACAGATTTAAAAAAAAAAATTATTATAAAAAAAATTTGGCATATTTCGATAACTAACTCCGTAATATTTCGATAACTAGACTTCTAGTGAGCACATATTTAAAAAAAAAATACTATATAACGATTAATAGATACAATAAAATAATTTTTTATTAATTTTTTAAATAATATTCCACATACTTTGCGATAGCCGCATGGCTTAGAGATTCCCTTGTTCTTGGATGTTTAGAATGTTCTAAAATTTCAGTATACTAAGATGGAAGGTGATGGAGTACTTAAATGAGTAACATTTCAACAGTTTACATCAAACTAATTTTCATTTGAGAAACCACAATGACTTATTTTCCAAATCGTCAACTAAATCGTCCACTCCATGCGAAATTCTCCAGTTCAGTTCAAAGCGAAAATTTTCAGGTTCTTAGAAATGAACTTCACGGGAGTATCAGTGAATATGGCGAAAGATATCCAAAATCTTTCCTAAATTGTATTCTCAAGTATTTTCTTACGAAATCCACTATTTTCATTTGAAAATTAACTCTGTTTGATTAAACCTAGAATCATACGTTGGTCTACGAGAAACGTTAATCATACATCGACGTCGTTTTAACGGATGGACTTTTTACGGAGTGTTTTAGAGTTTATTTGCAAAAATTTTTTTTTTACATAACAATACTACAAAAGCGAAGAAAATATTTAAAAAAATTAGATTTGGAAAAATTTTTTAATGTAAATATTTATTAATTTTTTTAATCTTTTTATCAAAGCATATTTTCATTATAAAAATTAAAAAATAGATAAATACATCAATTGTATCATAAAAAATGTATTTCAAATAGTTAATTTATGAACTATTAAGAGTCAATAGACATGTGTGACTTTACAGAATGTAAAATTTCTCAGTCATAAATATTCCTATAGATATGTAGTTATTTCCCCATTAGGCACATTTGTAAATTTTCTAAAATTTGTTAGTAATTTTTCGAATAAGAACTCCAAAAATAATAAAAATTAAAATATTTTCCACAAAATCAATTGTTATTCTTTTATTAAGTCACTTGAAACGCATTCTTTAGTTTTCGATTCAATATATTAAAACTTCAGTATTATGTCGTCTCTATAAGTCAATCATCTTTCACATTATCATAATCATTGAATGAATTAATTATTACATGCATATCTTTAATAAATTTTAGAAAAATTAGGAAAACTTTTATATGTGAAATACAAAATCTTTGAAAAAAAAACATCCCGTAATCATACATCGACGTCGTTTTGACGGACACTATTTCAATACAAACAAAACGACAATGACTATATAAACAAAATAAATACGTCTTATGTGTTATAACAACAAATAAATTAGATAACAGAAATCTCACAGCAAGCAGGTACCGACAAGTTGTAGTATTGGAGCAGGTAGAGAAGTTCGTTCGTCGTTTTGACGTGTACGTATGATTCTAGGGTTAACCAAACTGTTGATTCGTTCCCATTTGATTTGGTTAATTAACGCTTTATTGTACTTGCAATTTTGAGATTTCAGCATTCAATACTCATGTAATTTCAATGTATCATTCCTGAACCTGTACGTTTACATACGCATAATACATATTCAACTAGTCACAAATCAAATATAAATCAGTTCGGGCAAAAAAGGACATTCCTTGTAGCTACGTAACTACTTAATTTAAATTGTACCTGTAATTTTATTTTATTTTTATGAGATCGTTAAATCATTATGTCAATTAGTGATCATAAATTCTGGAACAACGTGTTTGTTCTGTTATTCACTGGGCATACTTGCTGTTGCTGTACTGCGACTGTCAAGGAGATTTATAGACAGTTACGCTACTCAGTATAGTTTTGAAGGAGAACAGTGGTCAGTTAAGTCCTAAAGTAAAACAGAGCATTTCTAATGTAAAAATATTCATATTTCTGCAACAATTACATCTGACAAATTAATCATAAGATTATTATTTCAGAATTATAATTTGTCCACAACAAATGGATATCACCTTAACCAGTAGCATTTTGTCAATTTACAATTTTCTTCTATCTCTTCTAATTTTCAAGATATACCTATTAAAAAATATGATTTTCGCCCACCAGCTTCAAGGGTTGATTTCACTACTTAAATATATCGTGAATAACCGAATTTTGAGAGTGAAGAAAATTTCTGCCATATTCCCGGACTCAGGCCGCGTTATGAGAGCGGCTGTAATAGCTGAATTTCCAATTTAGAAATTCGCTAAAACATAAACAAAAAAATAGAAAATAAATAAATAAATAAATAACAATTTGTGTTCACAGATAATTTGCAGATCGGATAAACTCTTTGTTAATCGATAATCAGAAGTTGACTGGGTATACTTTGGTCAAAAAGCAGTGTTGCCACATTTTTTTGTTTGTAGGATAAGAATTTAACTTTCGGTTGGACGCCTTAGACATTAACTATTTTTGAGCTACATAAATGCAGCTCATCGGCGGTTGTTGTTAAAACTTTTCTGACAACACAGTTAAAAAAGAAATTACCTTTGGTGTACATTCAGTCAACCGTTCAGTTTTTCAAACTGATGTTAATAATTTGCCTAATGATAACAAATGATTTAAATTCATTTTTAAAATGAAGTTACTTGCTTCAAGTTTTAAAACTGTGCTTATTATTAGAAAAATTTGAAAAAAATACAAGTATATATTCTAAAAAATAGATACATTAGCTTCAAATGTAGGTCACATATTAACTTCGTCTAACATCAAATTTCGAACATTAGGCCCGCCACACACGTACAGTTTCAACTGACAGTTTGAACTGAACAGTTCAACTATACAGTTAAAACTCTACGTGTGTGGGTATTTCAGTCTCAGTTCAACGCAACTGTACAGTTAAACTAAAACGAATGAAATTTCAATTTTTTAAACTGAAAGGTTCAACTGATTGTTGCGTGTGTGGGGGTTCAACTGTACAGTTCTCAGTTCAATTTGTGTCAGGAGCATAGACCAATGAACACTATTATTATTATATTACTAGACAGAGCGTAAAGCCAGTTTTGCAGGCATTTTTCTTGTGGCAGGTAACGGGGTGAGACAAGTGAGATTTAAGGAATATAATATATTGTCCACTTTTCCGCAAATGGAACTATAACTAAAACGACTATCACTCTTTTTCTTTCAAAATTTTGCAGTTTCTTCTCAAGAAATTAAAATTTGATTATCAATATTATATTTTGACAATAATTATTTGAAAACGTTACTACAAATACCACAGGTTATCGCATTGATTTCTACATTACAGAATACTATTAAGTCGTATACTGGTCGTATCTGGCTGCTTCATTTATAAATTTATTGAGTGAGTCTATAGGATATACAGAATTTGTTCTTTGGTCTGTGGTTAGGAGTAATTGCGTTTGATTTTTTTTTTTTAACAATATAATTTTCGTGGAATCAAAGATGTTGCTAGGTGAAATTGTCCTGCTGTTTCCAATCCATTGTAAAAACTGAAGGATTAAACTGTACGTGTATGTGCTCCTACACTGTACAGTTTCAAGTGACAGTTTTATCTGTTCAGTTCAAACTGTTAGTTGAAACTGTACGTGTGTGGCGGGCCTTAAGAACCTGATTTCGAAAACTGCTATGTTGTAGGAATTTTTTTAATTCTAAATTTTACTTATAAAAAAACCAAATTGCTGCTAATAGGGTAAGTGCGGGAAAGATGCCGCAGTAGCCATAGTTCGTCCGTTGATTGATAGATCGCGCTATTAATGGATTATATGTTTAAAATAAGCTACTTATTCAAGCTGTATATGGTAACATTTATGATTAGTCCATCAGTTTAGTAATTATCCAACTTTTTATTATTGAAAAGTAAGTTTTTTAATATTTTATCAAGCATTTAATTCATTAGAATTTAAGAATGTATATTTCATTGTTTTAATGAAAATGAGTTTTGTTATTAATTTAGGTGTATTTTAAAAGTACTGTATGAAATTTTAGGTTGAAATTCCGCACTATGCTTGCTATAGCAACATGCGGCATCTATCCCAACAAAAAGGAGAGATGCCGCATTTAAAGTTGGCATAGATGCCGCATCATATTACATGTTAAAACATATACTTATACATATACCTTAATTATGCAATTTTTTATTTTAGACTGTAAATTATACCACGTAAATATAAAAAATCGATTAATAGATCAGGAAGAGCCCTTATATTAGTGAAGATAACGAAAATAATGATGATTACCTGTGTATTGAATGTTTTGAAAGGTACTAAGAAACAAAAAAAAGTTGACTGGTTAAGATGTATAAAGTGCCGAAAATGATTACATATGGCATACATCATGTATGGAGATGTGTGTAAAATGCAAAATTTTTAATATGAATTATGTAGCGTCTCACTTTCTTTGATGCGGCATCTCTCCCATAGGTGTGGGAGAGACGCCGCTTTGCAGGCTCTACAAAAATGTTAATTATGAATCCTTTATGACTCAAAATTTACAATTACTTATAAATAGTTTTAAAGAACAATGTTTACATTTATTTTGTACCAAATTTCAAACCCATTAAATGCATACTTTAAGAATTATCAAGTGTTTTCAAAATGTACGGCATCTCTCCTGCATTCACCCAAATTTTGCCCAATTGATCTTATTTATTTTCTCAAAACAATCGTTCAAGACATGTAATGGAAATACTTCTCAATAAAATAATAACTAAAAATAAGAAAACTAACATCACTCAATATACATAAACACAAAACTATAATTTATTAAGCTACTATCTTTTAAATTATATTTTTAATGATAACAACAAATATTTATATTTAATTAAAACTTTATTTCATTTTTATATTCTCAAATGACCAGTGTTTATAAGTCGTGATAAACCTGTAAGGTTGTACCTAGATGTAGATGTAAATCGTAAATTATACAATCCAGCGATATACTAATTATATTCTATCCTTTTTTTATTTACTAAAAGAATTTACAATGCATTCCAATTGGAAGTTTGTTTTAAATATTCCGCAAGTCACTGTATTTATTATAGGACAATTTTACTAGAGAAAGAAATTGATCAGAACTACTTCAGTTATTATCAAAATGATATGACGTCTTTTAATAAATTAGATGAATACTTATTTGTCTAAACTTGAAATAATTCAATACTGATCCCGGAAGAAACCACTATTTTGTCAAGTGAATTTAGCAAGTAAACTATACTGTGAGCCTGTGAGTAAAAGTCAGGTAAGTTCTAATAAAAATTTTTCATTAATTACTTTTGAAAAATTTAGTAACAGACGCAAAATCTAATTTAGAACTTTGAGTTTTAGTTGCAATTTTTCTGTTATTGGCTAACATCGAACGATAAAAACGAACTTTGTTGTTTTTCCTATTTATATTTTTGGTTGAATTGGTATTCATTAAAATCGAAGTTGACATGCGCGCTGAGAATTTTAGATATTTTATCCTTTTAATGTTCAGAATATGTAAAGGTTAAAATGGACAAAGTTTTATGGCATTGTCAGCAAATAAGGAAAAATTAGAAAAACCTGGCTTTTTATCTCTTTTCCTATTTGCCATTTTTATATTAGAGTACCTATAGTAGCTAGGGAGCTGGTGGCAATTTCAGAACACGAATTCATCGTCATTGATGGTAATATATTATGTAGTTTACTATGGTGCAAATAAGAAAAAATAGTGGAGTTCAAATAGAGCTGAGTTTTTTGGAAAATGAATTTTGAAAATTGGAAGAAAAAAGCTCCCTTAATTTATATCATCGTGATCATCGTGTCTGCCATTGATGTAGGGTTGACCGGGGTAATTGTAAATTGGGGTAATTGTGAACGGCGCTAATAATTGCTAAAATAACATTAATATTGTTAAAAATCAACTCTTAGTATGTTTTTCTGTCCTTTCTTAACATGCCATTAAAGTATTAGTATCTTTTTTTGTATTTTGAGAAAATCCTTGCAAAAATTTGTTTATCTTACTTCGACCAATCCTCAAAAAAAATTCTTTTTTAAATACATTTTATTTTTTTAAAAGGTAAGAAATGGTTAAAAGTACTTCTAAAGAAGTGGTCTAAACCCTGAGAGGGTTCCTTATTAACTGCTAAAGAAATTGGACAATTTATTACCAATTCACAATTACCCCATGATTTTAAAATTGTAGGGTAATTGTGAATGTCATTCACAAATGCCCCCATTCGGTCAAAAATTTCAGTAGTGTCCTTTTCGGAGTTGAAAATGTTGATGAAGATGGTGGTGACATTATTGTACAAGTTTCCGTTGTACAAACAATAAAAAGAAATTGTGTAAAGACCGATATGTTTTTGTATCTAGATAATCCATTCTAGATAACTTTTCTGATGTCATTCACTTTTACCCCAAAATTCATAAGATTTGCAAAACCGCACCAGGGAAATGTGAATGGCTTATAAAATTTTTGTTTTTCATACGAATTTGCCCAAAATTTGTGTGGTGCATCCTGAATAATGTAGAATTAAAAATAAAGCAACAATGTGATATATAAAATACACGGAGAGAAAATTCCTATAAAAATTACTGTGCTCATACTACAATCGACGTGTAACAGGCGAACATATCCAATTTTACCGTACAAAAATTGGATATGTTCGCCTGTTATACGTCGATTGTAGTATGAGCACAGTAACTTTTATAGGAATTTCCTCTCCGTACAAAAAGTACTTAAAACAACGCTTTTATCTCAGATCATGAAAATCCATTCACAGTTAACTCTATTGCGATAAGAGCCGTAAGTATTGTACATAATAAATTTGTGGAAGACAGACGTCCACACTGCTGCATTTGTCTTAAAAATATTTTTGGAAAATAAATTTGTAATTAATTTTAAAAAGTTGCAGCAATGTGGACGTCTTTTTTTACCTTACAGGGCTCAATAATTTTATGTGAAGTAACTTGGAATAATTTACAAATATTTTAGTTTAGGTAATCGTTACGTAAATTGAAGTGCCCACGCAAATTCTACAATATAGAAGTTGTCAATAAAATATAGTTTTCGGCAGATTTTTAGAGCATCACATACAAATCCTGTTTTTTATGTCGTGATTGCATTCTAAAAACACATTGAATATTCTTAACATAATTTATCAAATTAAATAATCTTTTCTTACAGGGGGCCAATCGATAGTTCGTTCAGTTATATATCATTAGTTTTTTTTTTTATAGTGCTATCGTTTGTAACAAATTTTAAACATGTACTCATCTTTTTCGATACTTTTACACTTCCATACACACCTGTCCATTTTAATTAACGATATTGTAATGTTCACACCTTGAATTAAGAAGGTAGAGTAAGAAGCTGCTGTTCAGCATTTAAAAAAAAACGCTAAGTAGTATTTGAAGTCATTCTGTATTTCGGTTGCTCTTTTAGCGAATTTCCAAAACTGGAAATTCAGCTTTTACGCCAGGTGTCATGGTGCGACCTAAGCCCGAGACCATATCAGAAGTATGTTTTGAGGTCCCTAGAATACGAAAATGATATTCACTAAAATTTATATATATATATATATATATATATATATATATATATATATATATGTATCCGCGCGATAACTCTCGAACGAAGCGTTTAATGCTTATGAAATTTTGTGTGCGAATTCGATTTTCCAAATCGTTGGATGAGTTCGTTAGCCAGACACGTCGGATGCCCAGAAGTAGGTTTTCCGGGCGTTTTTTGTCAACAAAATAAGTTTTTTGCCAGAATTAAGCAATTTTTCAAATTTTTTTTTACACTAAGCCATTGTAAAAGGTAAAACGCATAAAAAATGTTTTTATACCGTTGCTCTAAATTACTTACTTTTCGAGAAAAACTAGGAAATATGTCGTTCTCCATTTCACTCGCACTCGCATTCTTTTTTTTTCTGTCTCATTTTTTGCGAGCTAAATTCGAAAAAAGCCGCTTTATAAGTAGCGTGTCATGATTTTTTTAATCCAATTTAACGATTCGGCTATATTCTATTTCTCTGTCAGTTAAATGTTTTTATAATGTATCTCTGTTCCATTTTTTTTTACAAAAAAAATCCCGACGATATCTGTTATGTGATATGATCAGAATTTAGATTATATTTACACCTTCCTAAAATTAATAAGAGTTTGCTTCAATCGTATAAAAATTACGTTAAATCATATTCAAACAATAATATTTTTACGTAATTTTTTATCCAATTGACAATACAGTTATGATTAGAATTGTATAATCAGAGCATTCTAATATTAAATAATTTTGCACATTCAATTTTTTTTTTAACAAAGAAAAATTTTTTTAAATTTTGACACATTCTTTTATGAAATTTCGATTAAGAAATATTAAAAAATTTTAAAGTGAATCATTTAAAAAGAGTTAAAAATAAATTAAAAAGGAAACATTTCTCTATTTTAACATATTTGTAAAGAAAATTTTACAGTTTACTTACAGTTTTTTGAAAAAATGTAATAACATTTTTACATACAATAAAGATTATATTTGAACGGTAGGAAATCCACAAATTTTTTTTTATTTCTTTAATTAATTATTAAATTTGGTTTTAGAAGAAAATCTTCGTCTAATTCGCTCCAAGCCGAAAGTATAGCCACTAATAAGGACATTCCACTGTTAAAATAAATGGAAAATATATTGAAATTTATTTAATGAAAGCCATTCATACACATTTTTAAAATATCCTTTTGAATTATATAACAAATAAAATCTGTGTAAAAAAATTTAATTGACGTGTTTTTTCTCAATTTGCTAATATTAAGTAAGGCTCGTTAATTAGGGAGTGATTGTGTTAAAATTTTAATATAAAATATGGTAATTTTAACCCTCTTTAAAAGAACATTTCGATTTTAACAATAAAAAAATTTTAAAAAGTGTTTTCGTTTTTCCCGGATTACCAAAAACTGTTCATAGGCATATCTGTGACTAAAGTTGCCTCCCTTTCTTAAGAAAATAAAGTATTTTTAAAATTTTGTGCAAAAGAATAAAACACAATTAACGAAAAAAAAGTACGCGTTTCCATATTTTTAAGATTTTGTAGTACAAGAAAATCCTTAAAATTCATCATATCTGTTATTGCATTTACTAGCTTTTACGCAATTTAATAAACAAAAGTCTGAAAATGGACGTAGAATCTCACTGTTATTAATTATTATGTCTTAGTCTTTTGAAAAATTATTTTTTGAACTAAAATAAGAATAGGAGGAATATAAACTTAGGGGTAAACGACAGGAGTATATAAACTTTATTTTAGATTCTACGTTTATTTTTACAGAAAATCATCAAGTACCTATTATTTCTTTTTTGAATGTATAAATACAAAAAGTTCGAAATTATTTTATATTAGAATTTCAATTTTGGTCGACCCTACGGGTTGTCCCCATTTACTCTTTTCTCGTCTCTTTTGACCCCAATTTTTCATAGAGAAGAAATTATACGATTTTTGTTAATTTTTCAAAAACCACCGATATTTTTAAATTTTTTTGGATACTGCTGATAAAGTGACCATCTTCGCGTAAATTTTTAATATATTAAAGATTAGGTACTCATAAAATAAATACAAAAAAATACGGTGTGAAGTCGGAATGCGTACCTATTCATCCTTGTCTACGGTAGCACATTTTTTATTGACATAAATATTAGAAACGCAGGAAAAGAGACCAGGAATCAACATAGAAGTGGATTATGGTACGATATATTTTCTGAAAAAAGTGCTTAGGACCAAAGTTATAGAGTTCAAAGTGATGCACTTGATGATCTTGAAGCACTTGACTCTCGTGATGCACTTGACTTTGAAGTTGACCTTGAGGTCAATTTCCAAAGTCATTTGAAAATCATTTAATATTTTTCAAAAGGAGTAGTTTACTTTTCATCCCTAAATGGTTCAAAGTATATTCGAACGAATTTCACATGCAAGATAGAAAATAAGTGATCAAGAAGTAATTTTGAAAAATACTTGCTCAATCGCAATCGGAAAAATAATAGTTAATCATATGTTGAATTTAATTCCTAATATGATAACTATAGAGTAGCAATAAAAATTTTAAAAAATTTTGAAAATTTCTAATATAACATAAAGTTAATGTTTAACTTACAATTGGAGTGATATTAAATCTTTTCTTAACTTCTAAAATTACTTACAAAAATGTTTTCTTCTAATTTTTTCTATAAATTTGCGCCTATTTTTTCATTTCGTCAGGTTTTTATTTTTTTTATTTTAGAAAAATAACGCAACAAATCAATTTTGAAGATAGATTGAGTCAATACATGAAATTACTGCTTATAGGTACAGGATATGGTCAAAGTTCGGCAATGGCTAATCATTTTCAACTGACCTTGAAAATCGATTTCAGGGTCACTATCAAGTGCATCGCTTTAAATTCTACAAATTTGGTACTCAGCCCTTTTTTCAAAAAATATGCCGTTTCAAAAATATTTAGCTATAACTGTTTTCATCTACAGAGGTTGAATGGTGTTTTCTACCCCTAAAAAGCGTATTTAGCCGAAATAAAAAAACACGTATTTAATATTTTTCGCTGTTTAATAAGTATGTTAAGTTTCATTCAAATTGGCAAGTATTAGTTGGGTAGTGTTATTTGTCAGAATGTTTTGCCGATCTAGTTTTTTCAATATTTCTTTGCTCGTTTTCAGAATTTGTATTTTAATTTCTACGGACAAATAACTCATTCTTTTCTTCGATTTTAGTAACTTTTATTTGCTGATGTTGACCATTAATTGATCGAAACATATCAAATATTTTTCAATGATTTTTTTAGCGAATGTCGAAAATTTTGAAAATTTTTTCACCGTTAGTAAGTTAAAGTATTTGAATTCATTAAGTAATTAAATGATGTCCACAAGAACCTTACGAACTACCATAAGTTATATGAGATCCCTAGGACCCGTTTTTTACTGTTAGGATAAACTTTTTACTAAAATTATTTTAGATGAATAAAGGTTATGTTGTATGATTTCCGCCAGGGTTTACTGTTCCCATTATTGTAAAAAATAAACTAACCGACCGATTTTGAAAATTTTTTCACTGTTAGAGAACTAAATTATTTTAGATGGATACAACTATGCTGCACAAAGTCCGTTCGGGTTCTTGGGTTCCAAAAATATCAAAACTAATTACCCAGCCGATTTTAAAAAATCTTTTACTCTTAGAAAGCTAAACTATTTTAAATAGGTACAGTTCTTAGATGAGATCCGCCAGTCCCCAAAATTTGGAAATTCGCTATGTTATGCAGATGCTGCGACAGGGGTATTTTCAAATTTATTATAATATTAAAAATAAATAAAATTTATAGATTCAAAACAGCTTGCTTATAATACCGCTAAGGAGTACGAAGATTATTTATTGCACTATGCGTATTACACAAGCATATCAAAAGCTGTGAGTTATAGTTATGGTATTAAATACATTGTATATTTAATCGAAATAATTCCGTTCAGTATTACACATACGTAACTTAAGTTACCAATCAATTGTTTGAAAAGAGAAATAAATGTAAATTAATGTAACACAAGGCAACGGTATTTACTAGTTAAAATTTAATTTCAGGTGTCCCGAAAAATTCAAATCAACGTATACAAAAAGGTGCATCCATAATTTATAAAATAATCAAAAATATCCATTATAACTTCCTAGAGACAACATGTCTCCGTAAGTTGATTTAAAATATAAAAATATTTTGTACTTAAAAATGAAATCGTACATAATTCTTCCAAAGAAATAGATAATTAACAATAATGACTTTAAATACAGGTGTTTCTCACCAACGTGCGTATAAGACATACACCAACGCGAACTTTCTAAACTATGTAATGTTATCAGGGGCGCAACAACCGGGAGGGTTCAAGGGGTCCAGATCTCTCCTATAATTACGTGAACGCCTCATAAAACTACGTACATTTTCTTTCAATTTTTTTACTTGAAAATCGAATTTTCGGAGACGATATTTTCGATAACATTTTTCAATGTTATCGGAGAATTACAATATCAAAATGTTAGGTTATTTAAATTTTTGTTGGACCCCTCCCCCCTGCAGATTTGTATTTATTGCGTCCCTGAGTGTTACTCATTGTTAACATTGTTAAAGAATACTGCTTAATGGGTATATTTGTCCGTAAATATTAAATAATATTGTACATAATATATAGTCATTACAAATTAAAGTTCCATCTTTTCCCAAATAATTTTTACTTGCTCCTACACATTACATTTCTATAGACTAAGTTATACGATCACAAAAAAAAATTCGATGTCAGGTTTTTAGCGGAAATATACGTTTTGAGGTCCGCTGAGTCCAAATTAGTCATTTACAAAAATATCTGTTAAGAGAGCTATTGTGATCTCTAACTATGAAACAACTTAAAAGATTTTGATGAAATGTGGTATGAGGTTGAATTTCACCAAGGTACACAACCGCCCTGCCGAGTTCTAACCGTCCTGAAGATGGATAGACCAGGCCTGCCAAAAATTAAAACTTTGAGGATGAAAAGAAAGAAAAAGGATGCGGAATTAGTTTTTAATATTGTAGGCATACATATTTTATATTCAAAATACCAAACGAAATGAAATCTAATAAATTTTTCTCATACTTAATCACCACTGAATGTATTATCGTATTTTATTTATGCATATAAGTATTCAAGTTTTTCAATTTATTTATCAGATTCACAAGATTTATATACTATAAATATTACTTATTCATATTATGCTTTCATATATTTTTGTATTATTGGAAATTTTCAGTTCATTAGGAATTTTATTCTATTAGTGATATTTCATATCTGCTTCATAGGTTACAGTATTTGTGAATTAAATTAAATAAATATTTTCTACTAACAAGTACCTGACATACGTTGTAATGCCTCTTAGTAAACTATATGAAACACAAACATTATTTGAAACCACTCGCGCGTCACCTATTGTAAAAAGATTGTATTAATTCAGAGACTTTCGCGAACGTGCGCGCACAACAACTTACCAAAGTTTCATCGCAATTGAATGAATGGTATAATAACGTATACGAGACAAACAAAGAAATAATTATATTATTAACTACCATTTACCCGCGGCTTCGCTCGCGTGGCAATAGAAGAGCTAAACTGGTTTTAGCACACTCTACATCGTCAGAAGTATGGGCACATTTTAATCCAAGGAGTGTCCATACTTTTGACATGGCAGTGCACCAAAACATTAAGTACAGTACCGCATCAAAAGTGTGTGTTGGAACCCGCTCAACCCTACCACTCGTGTCTTTTGAAATTATGACATCTAATAAAAACGTATAACGTGTACCTTCATCGCGTCGCTATTGAAAACTGTTGGTTTCCGTTTGGGAATTTTCCCACAAAAATGAAATGCAATATGCAAAGTTCGAATGAAGTCAATGATCCTTTTTCTATATCGTTTATATGTATCTTCCCACGGGAATAGGACTTCTCACAGGATTTAGATATTTACTCGGGGTAGAAAATAATCTGTCTCCTTTTTTGCCCCTCTGTAAACAATATGCAAAGTTTAAAATCAATCTTCCATTTTTTTAACTGTCAGTTGTCGTTATTTCATTGTTTCGTTTTAAAAACATTCTTCCTCGGGAATGAGATGTACTTTCTCGGGGTAAAAAGTAACCTATGTTTACCGCTGTATATTGTTACATCTGCTAACAATATGCTAAGTTCGAATAAACTCAAAGAATCTATCTGTTTCATTTAAAACATATTTTTCCACAGCAATGAAATTTCCCACGGAATTAATATGCTTTCCTAGGGTAAAAAACCGCCTGTGTTCTTTTCCATCCCGTCTGTTAATAATATAAGAAGTTTGAAACCAATGATCTGCTTTTTAATAGTCAGCTGTCATAATTGAATAGATTTTCCCTCGGGAATGAAATTTTTCCCGGATCATAACCATCTCCGTCTCCCAAGCTATGTTTGTGCAAAGTTTTAAGTTGATTGGTTAAGCCGTTGAGGCGTAAAAGCAACTCAAACAAACAAACAAACAAGCTCACTTTCGCATTTATAATATTAGTTAGGATTAGGATTAGGATTTAAACGTTAAAAAAATGAATTTTGAAAAATTTGAAAATCACCATACCCTTATAAGTTTCTACATTTCTAATTGTAAAAATGACAACCTTTCATTTAAAGTTTCTTCCCCTGTTTCACTCCCCTAAGGGATGAATTTTTAAAAGCACTAAATTTTGAAAACTTTTATTTTCAAACCAGTAACCTAACACAAATTTCCATATTTCTATCTAAAAAAAATTACAGATGTCTATGAAAATTTTCATCCTCTATTTTATTCAGTTCATTAGGAATGATCTTAAAAAAGTATAGGTACAAAAAGTATTGCACAATCTTTTCTGTGAATATGTATGACATCATCTGCTTTATTTAAAATCAAGTCACATTTTTTATTAGATTAAAGACATATAATATACATATTATATTTTTTCTTACTTCCGACATTTCTAAAATATTTTGTTAAATCTACCAGGTGATCACAGGGTTTACGGACAGATTAATTAATGTATGTATTTTTCAAGAGATTGATTTGAAATCTTATAGACATGTTAGTCATTTACTCATTTATATTTAGAATATAGTTTATCAGTTTTTGATTTAACTAGGAAAAATTACAATTAAATTCAGAAACAAAGTCTGATATACGCAGAATCTATTTTTAGTAATAAAATTTTTACAAAAATATATGCATAATTAATTCAATTTTCATAAACCTGTACTTAATAATTTGTTATATTTAAGTGTTCAGGTGGACAATATAACATAATTGGGTTATTATTTAAGTTAAACAGTGCATTGGAATGTTTAGATCAATATTTTAAAAATTACGATCGATACAAAATTTTGTGACAGACGGGCAGACATTAATAAAGAAATTTACTACTTCAGAATCCTAAAAACTTCAATAATGGAACCTGCAAGGAAAGAGGAGTCACACTGTGTAGGTCAAGAATTTGGCCAAGTCTCCATGCATTTAAACAGGTTCACTAATGTAATAAATCCTCAAAGCCCGAGGATGCAACACTTTCAAATAAGGGAGAAATTTTTCTCAAAAGTTTTAGGCTTACCATTAGTACAAGTTCCAAAAATTTTAATTTATGAAAGTTGTCTTGGCAAAGCGACCAGCGTATTTGTTTAAAAAATATCCATTTGCTAACATAATTCGAATTATAAATAACATACTGTCTTATGGAATTACGCTTTTATTTTAAATAATAAAGTACAGTGGACACTCAAGAATAAAATCGTAGAAGGCAGTTTGCAGATGTGTAAGGAAGGAAGAAAAAAGACTCACTTCACCAAAACAGTTTTCATAAGTTCAAACTTGTACTAATTATAAGTCTAAAATTTTCGAGAGAAATTTCTTACTTATTTCCGAGCGTTGCCACCTAGGGCTTTAAAGATATACTATACTAGTGAATAGTGTCTGACCGAAATTTCGGTTTCGGTTTCGGTTTTGGCCAGTTTCGGCAAAAAATTGAAGTTTCGGTTTAGTTTCGGTTTCGGCAGCAAAACAGCCGAATCTACAACCGAAATCGAAACACGGTTCGTGAGCTGATGTGCCATCTTCGGCCAAGATCGGCATTGCTCGGATGGTGTTTTCCACTCTCCATTAAATACTAATTAATGTTGTTAATTCCAACGTTTCCCTTTACTATGATTTGTTGGCAATATCATAACAATAATTATATGCCCAGGGACGGATTAACCCTGAGTCCGCCCCTAGGCATCTTGAAAAATGCCGCCCCTACCTTTTATTTGAAAAAAGGAAATCTTTAAAAAAAACGTCAATCACAAATTTTTCTGGCCTGTTTTAAAAATTTGCCGCCCCTTTTCCTACCATTTTTACAAACTTTCTCTTAAAAAAAATAAGTGACGAGCAAAAAAAAAAAACGTTAATTACTCATTTTCCGCCCTATTTTAAAAATTTACCGCCCCTAAAAATCTCCCGCTCCTATTGGCTAAGCTGGCCCTGTATATGCCCCGCTCAGCGCCGCATTTTCGAATAGACAAATGAGACAAATGTCGAGGGTTCGGTTCTTTGAAGGGCCCGGTCAAACTATTTTGAATATTTGAATCAATATTTAAGATTTGTTTTAGTTTTTCACACAATCAATAAAATCCTCATAAAAATGATAATGAATCTCTCAAAATAGGAGTAGGATAGAAAGGATAAGTTCGTTTTACTCTCTACTCGTCGACCCTACTTTTCGGGGAAATTTTCATAACAGTAGTACGAAAATCTTTCACTTGAGAAACGGCCCAACGCCCCAGGATCTCCCAAAGGTAAATCTGGCCCTGAAAAAGAGAATGGGAGCCCGGTATGACAAAAATGTCTAGAGCCCAAGAGTGGGTTAATCCAGCTCTGATCCCTCTAATTTTAAGTTACTGACATAAAAAATAGCGGTGCCGTAACTTGGGGTAAGATTGGCCCATTTTTTGCGTTTTTTTACGTAAACTGCCTTATATTTCTCATATATATTTAGGTAACTTCCTCTTACTGTTAGCTACTGAACTCTGCATATTTCAAAGTATACATTGACTAGTTATTAGAGCTCCGAACTTATTTAATTTATATTTTAAGATGTTCTGAAAATTTGGGACAATCTTGCCTTTATTTGGGATAACATTGTCCCAAATACAAAATTTCATAGTAATTAATGCCAAATATTATTTGGGACAATGTTCGACATTTTTAATTGTGGTTGTATGTAAGTAGATAGTGTACAATATGTTAGGGACAGGGCCCGCTCCAAGAGCGGGCAACCCGGGCATTTGCCCGGGGCGGCAAATTTTAAGGGCGGTAATTTTGTACATTTTTTTCATTTAATTCCTGATTTTTCATTTAATAAATATTTCATAATTATTTCTATAGAAACCACCAACAAAACAATTTAAACTTTTTTTTTAATTCAAAAAAAAGACACTCAATAATATTATTTTAAAAAGGAATAAAAAATAGTAATAATAATGGAAAAAAGTATGTGAAATTCGTAATAAAAAATAGTATATGCAACTCGTGCAGGATTGTCGATTGCCCACTTGAGCGAATGAGCGCACTCACTACGATCGTGCGCTCAACTTCGCTCTCGTGGGCAATCGACAATTTCCCGCACTTATTGCATAATATACTGTTCTTTTAATGGAAATTGAAAAAAAAAAAACAGGGTGGGCCAATCTTGCCCCAATACTTGGGCCAAAGTTACCCCAGCTTACAAAATCACATTTTACAAATAAACAAGGTAAGTATCAGAAAAAACAAACTTAAAACATTTTGAATATATATTAAATGAAAGCTGTTATACACTTACCAATCAAAAATCTTAAGTAGTTCTGGATGTGTAAGCAAAAGTTGGTTTACATCAAAACATTCACAAGAAGTAACGGAGAAGTTGGAGCAGCACTGAGCAGTGGCAAAAGATGGAATTAAATCAATCTTAGCATTCGAGTATAGTCAGTGCTGCTACCTGTCATTTACCACAAGAACCAAGTTGATAACTGTATTTGCTAACTAATAGTAAATCAAACTGTTTTTTTCCAAGACTTGGGCCAATCTTACCCTTAAGGGCCAATCTTCCCCAAGTTACGGTGTATAATGTTGTGTAATTAAGGACCTTTAAATTAATAAGTAGATACTTAATATTTGATATTTGAGGCTGTAACACAATTGGTACGATTTACGATATCGATGTTAAAGACTGATTTAAATAATTATATAAAAGATTTTTTCCTATGTGAATTGCATAATTTTTCCACATAGTTACAGAATTGTTTTTTTTTTTTTTAATTTACTACTAGTGGACACTACTAGTGAACCTCTTTAAATACATGGAGACTTGGCCAAATTGGTGACCCGTACAGTGTGACCTCGCCTTATTAGTACACACGAGGGAAATTATCAAAAAAAAATTTCAATTTCAATTATTTTCTGCAACAAGTCTCTACATGTATGTAATAAGGGAAGATTGTCTTCAGATATTAAATTATATGGACCCATGTACATTTTATATGAATATTGTATCGCATACGTATTATATTCAAGAATTATCTCAAGAAATGTAATAAACATAAAAATGATACCACATACCTCGATGGTGCGTGAGGACCACGGAGTCTGTAAGTACCATGGATGATGCTATGAATGAATGGATCACATACATAACGTCTTATCAAATTATTTAAGTTCATTTTCGTATCATAAATGAGACTTGTTCTGCTCTGAACTTATTTTTCATTTCAATTTAATTGAATTGTCATGTATAGTGGAATGATAAGTTTTACTTAAAATCAATTTGCATGCTGTAAATAATATTAATTAGTGGACGTATAGGTGTAGACGTAATTTTGAAAAAAACAATCTGTCTCGCTCAATCGTCACAATAAAACCAATTGGTTGAAGTGGAAGGGAGATGATATTCTCAATGACTACAACAACGGGCATTACATACTATTTTTACAGTCTTAAAATCAATACAGTACGCTTAAGAAAGTAAAATGATCGAGCAAAGATCGAAAGACGGTCAACAGTACCTACGCAGTGGTTCAACTTGGATTAAGGTAATCGAGTACTATTATGATTAGGTGACTGAAGAGGCGACTTCAATTTGAGAAGATAATATTAATTAATTTTTTGCTCGGATTACCATCCAAGAATTATTTATTCACAGTCCAATACGCATACTTATTATTTTTCAGTCCATATAAGCTATAAGAAGGAAACGTATACAGGGTGGGCCATATTAATCTTTGCATCTAAATATCTCGCCAAAGGCGCCACCTATCAAAAACTGACTTTTACAAAAGTTGTTAGGTACGAAGGGGGACATTAAGTGGTGATCTTAAATTTGACCTTGAATTTCATTTTCAAGATCATTTTGAGTTCAAGTCGTTTTTTCAAGTGGAACGACTTACTTTTTATTTCGGATTCTAAAAGAGCGTAAAATTTCACGTCGAAAATGTTATAAACGAATTTCTTTACAAAAGACCACCAAAGAACAATCAAAAATTAGATTTTAAAAGAAAAACCTAACTTTAAAATGTCGGCATCATTTGGAGACGTATAATAGGAGCTTCTGTTCGTTTTTAATGACCTGTGAAGGTCGTTCTAAGGTCAAAATCCAGAAAAAAATGACACTAAAAATTTATGAAAAATTAATTTCTCATAACTAATAAATTTCATAGCTAAAAAATGAAGAATTAAAGGTCAATAAAAAAAATTTGTTCATAGCATTTTCGACGTGAAATTTCACGCTCTTTCAGAATCCGAAATAAAAAGTAGGTCGTTCAAAAATACGACTTGACCTCAAAATGACCTTGAAAATGAAATGCAAGGTCAAATATAAGGTCACCGTTTAATGTCCCCCTTCGTACCTAACAACTTTTGTAAAGGTCATTTTTTGATAGGTGGCGCCTCTGGCGAGATATTTAGATGCAAAGATTAAAATGGTCCACCTCTATAAGCGGTTTTCAACGAAACTTGATGTTTTGGGAAAACATCAAGAATCCCAGAAAAACAAAATCTGAATGCAAATTTCCCAAACTCCAAGTTTCTACATGAAAATTTTGCACGTATAGCAAAGGCAATTTTGCACTTGGTCAAAGAAATGAAACCAGGCTTAAAATAATTCTATAAATGAGGTATTAAAAAAAAAAAAAAAAAAAAAAAACGGTAAAAAAAGTACATTTGGAAGCTGTATTTACAGTAAAAATTAAGCATATTAAGTAGAAACAAAGGCAAAAAAGTTTCAAGACAAGTTTGAGGCAAGAATTGAGACACTGACTGTACGTACCAAAACTATCTTGAACATTATTAAACATCTCTCAATCTCATGTTCTTTATTCAACACTCTTCAATTCAAATACGACTAGACAATGAGCGAGAAATAGTGATAGGTGTGTTGCAGGTGTTAAAATATTTTAGAAGTTGGTTCGTTGTATGTTTATTATTTTGGTATATAATATCTATGTTTTGTAATTAGTGTGAATATATTTTGTGATATCTTATCTTCTTCGTTGCCTTGTTGGTCTTGTATTTTTTTTTATATTATTTTTTTTTTTTTTTTAGTTTCTCTTCTCCACCTTAATACGGATTCTGAATTTAGATATAAAATTGTTACATACGAGCCGAGAGTCGAGCGTAGGAGATAAATAGGGAAAATAATCAACACAAAATATCATTCATTATTGTGTTAAGAAATAAAAAAGTTACATTTGAATTAATAAAAGACGTTCTTCTTTCATTAAAAATTATCTTTAAATACAAATAAATTTAATGTTTTTGATAATGAATTTTATTGCTTTTAACAAAAAGTTACAGTTTAGCGAAGGAAATACTTTTGTATTTATTTAAATTTTGTTTTGAAATTTTATATCAACAGAGGAAATATTTAAATTACAAAAGAATATTCTATAATACAATCTTTTAGCTAAACATAAACTTCCCTAGAAAATGGAAAATTACAATTTCCGTGCTTTTCTACCACATTACTTGTTCTGTGTGAGTGATTTTTTTAGCGAATTTCCAGAAAGAATTCTGGAAATTCAGCTATTACGGTCTTATCCGTAACACGACTTAAGCCCGGGACTATGGCAGAAATTTGTTTTGAGGCCCCTAGAACCCAAAAATCATATTCACTACAATTTATATATATAAATATATATATATATATATATATATATATATATATATATATATATATATATATATATATATATATATATATATATACATATATATATATACATATATATATACATATATGTATATATATATATATATATATATATATATATATACACATATATATATATATATATATATATATATATATATATGTATGTATGTATGTATATATGTATCAGAACGATAGCTCTTCAGGAAAAACTGCTAGCTTTACGAAATTTGGTGACAAAGTTGGAAGTCCAAAAATCTCGAATGAGTTCTTCAGCCAAACACGTCGAATGCCAGGAACATGGTTTTTGTTCTTGCAAAAAGTTAGTTTTTTGCTAAAATTTGCTATAATTTAAAGGTTTTTGCCACATTTTTATATACAACATTGCAAAGACGGAAAAAAATCACATAAAAAAGGTTTTCGAACTATTATTCTAGGTTAACTAGTTTTTGAGAAAATAAGAAGAAAATGTCAGTGGCAAGGATTGGACAGTTCTGGACCCACCATCCGCTGCCGGGGCGGTTCTAGAAACCTCCGGCCGCTAGAACCCAAAAATAACATTCACTAAAATTTATATATATATATATATATATATATATATATATATATATATATATATATATATGTATATATGTATCAGCACGATAGCTCTTCAGGAAAACTGCTAGATTTACGAAATTTGGTGACAACGTTGGAAGTCCAAAAATCTTGGATGAGTTCTTCAGCCAAAAATATATATAGGGGAAGGTCGCCCAAAGCGGGTAAGCGCTTGTATATCGTTGTATCGAATGTTTTTGTCAGGTCGTGTGTATACCGAGATTAACCGAATATCAACTAATGTCAATCAGTTGCACTTGAACGCTTGTGTCGTTTAATGTCCTAGTTAAGCTTCATCAAATTTTTTTGTTGGTTTTGTTAAAAATTTTGACGATGAATATTCTGTGACAAGTCACAAACCTTTTTATTTGTAATCTTTTTAGTATTACCATATTATGTTATCATCATTTGACTTTTAATGTAGAAAAAGGTAGACATGTATCGGCTTTCATTTTGAAATTATTCTAAGTTAACAAAATTAAGTCTTTTGGGGCAAAGCGAGTATGGGCAAAGCGGGTAGACAAAATAGAAGCATCTTAATGGAAAAAACTGTTGGAAGGAGAAAAAAAATAAATAATCTTTTTTTTACGACGGAATGAGCGGAAAAAGCTTAAAAAATATTTCTGCCTTGTTTGTGGTGATTTTGATGTGGAATCACCTGAAGTAATATATTCCAATATGGAGGCTGTAAAGAAAGTTACAGTTAATTGTTATAAATTTATTATTTTTGTCTTTTTTCAATTTTTTTTACTTAGTTATTATTATTGTTAAGTTCTATATGATTAAGAAAGTTTACATTAAAAAATAATAACAATATTTAAATACATAATGTACTTATCCGCTTTGCCCAAAGGGGGTTACCCGCTTTAGGATACCTATACGGGCAAAGCGGGTTTTTACAGAGGTTTTGTATTTTCTTTGCTTATCGAGGTCAAAAGTCACATTTTTGGGCGTTTAATCTTAGCTTACCCGCTTTGGGTGACCTTCCCCTATATATATATACATATATATATATAGGGTGAGTTTTTCGGGAGTTGCCATTTTTATTACAGCCAAACCGTTGATTTAATCGAAAAATTGTTCAAATAAGAGTTGTAGATATCGACGGGGGCAACCAGTTGCAATAATCAGGAGCTTTATAGCTCTTGTGGTTTTCGAGATACGATACAAACTTACCTTTTTTTAAATGGAATAGTATACTTATTTGTTGATAAAAATTATTCAATAAAGCAACAATAACCAAAAATAAAAAAATAAAAATTTTTATCTTAAGTTTTTTTTTCAAATTTTACAGCTTTCGCGCTTAAAAGTGATTTATTTAAGCGAATTTTGGTAAGTTTAAGAGCGCCTACTTCAAACAGGCCTCAATATTACGGAAAATAGCTAAATGATAATTATATTTATGACACATAGATGGCTATCTAGTAAAACTCGTGTTCCTAGGTAACTAAAACAGTAATTTTTAACTGATTTGAATGACATAATCTGACAAGCAGAAAGACATTTTTATATTTGGCATATTTAAGCACTTTCGTGATGGTTATGTGCGCTGTGTTTGGTTGCAATAGCAATAATAACAAAAAACTTAAAATTAATGATGTGATTAATAATGTAACCCACAAAATAACTGACCCTGATGTGATTAATAATCTAACCCATAAAATAATAGCCCACAAAATAACTGACGAACATTTAAATGTTAAAAATGCAAAAATTTGCAACACAACTCTTTTCACATACAAATTCAAAAGCTTCAAAAGCTATTTCGCGTATGGACTCATTGGGGTCGCTAGTGATTTACTAAATGTCCAACGCTCTGCAAGAGTTAAAAATCAATTACAGATAAAATATTTTTAATAAAAACTTTATTATTTTTTTAAATAAACTTTATTATTTTTAGTAAAATTTGTTTCATTACAACATTTTTTTGAATTACAGAACTCATTTTTGTCTTTTAAAATACAGAATAAATTTTTTTATAAAAATGACTAACTAAGAACTAGGGATGTTATGGATATCCGTAACCGTAACCGAAACTACCGGATATCCGAAATAATTGTATATCCGAAAATAAAAGCTTCGGATTTGTTCCGAATAATAACAGGCAACTGCCATTGGAAAACTGAGTTTAAATCGAAGAAGTTTTTGCAGCATATTTCTCTTAGTAGATTTGTTGATTCGTTTTTGACGTTCACTTTTTGGGTAAAAGCTTTACCCTTTTTCTCTAAAAATTATGTTCACTGAAAGCAATTATCCGTAACCGAAACCGAAAAAAATGTTTTTAAATATCCATATCCGTATCCGAAATTTCATATCCATAACATCCCTACAGTAAGATCCATTATTTACATGAGTAAATTTCCGTTCAAATGGGAATGTTTTTCCTTCAACTGTGTGATCAACTGATTTTTACTAATGTCCACGGAACGACAAATTTTAATACTTTAATGCTGTTTTTCCTGTTGAAGTTAACAGAAGTTTAGTAAATATTCCAATTTTAAACATCGAATGAAATGAACTATAAGAATTATTGTAGATTTTGAAAAATTGTTTGAATTCTTACTGCAAAAAAAAATAAGGTTATGAAAATAATTATTTACAACAACAGATTAAAAACTAATCGTGAAATGAATAAAATCATACTTTTCCTGTTTCAACGTAATGCAATCTTGTTTAAATACCAGAATTTTGGCGTTGAAAATATTTTTTGTTGTCATTTTTATTTAACGGTCATAAATAATAATAGCCATAGGTATGTAATACATCCGACATTGATATTATCGATGCCAATATTGCCATCTACATAAATATTTCAATAACAAATTACAAAGATAATACAGATTTCATATTAACTACGTATTGTGAACGTAATGACTGTTTCACAAATGCCTATTTTTGGCTGCCATAGTGTGGTGTAGTATTAAATATTAAAAATTAAAACTATAGCTGTATTTTAATGCCTTTTTATTGAATACTAAGTTAAATATTTGAGGAAAAACTACAAATTATTTTGATAATTAATGTATTTAATTAATAAATTTTGTCTTATTGCAACAGCTTAATGCGAACATACCATCACTAGTTATTTTGGGTGTTTTGAATGTAAATTGCAAATTATGCGTATTTTTTGCGTTCGATCAAATAAACTTGACCACGGGTTTTGAAAACTAAAACTTAAAAATGCAATTTCTCAAAAATTTTGAATAAAATAATGAAAATTTTAGCATAATTGGTAATTTGAAGTAATAAACTAATTTTTAAAAAACATCTCAACATATGTTTCCATTTGAAAAAAAAAAATTTTTTCTATTCCAAAAAAACCGTAAGTCCTAGAAGTCTGGAACAATTTTTCCTGAATGGCCCCCTCTAGTTTGAATATTTTTTGTATAAACTTTTTTTCGATTAGATGCATATTTTAGGAATAAATCGAATGGCAACTCCCGAAAAACTCACATGGTATATAGGGTAATTCAGCTATTACAGCCACTATCATGATTCATGCCGCGACTTGAGCCCAGGACTATAGAAGAAATTTGTTTTGAGGTCCCTAGAAACCGAAAATAATATATATATATATATATATATATATATATATATATATATATATATATATATATATATATATATATATATATATAAGTATATATATATATATATATAAGTATATATATATATATATATATATATTTTATTTATTTTATATGTATATATATATATATATATATATATATATATATATATATATATATATATATATATATATATTTTAGTTATTTTATTATAAACCAAACTGTTTTTGCTATATACCGGGTGGTTAGATTTTGTGATCTTTTAAATATAGGTTGCATAACATTTCCTGCATAACATAGCGAATTTCCATTTATAAAAGTTAGTTTTTCTTGGAAACTAGTTGACATAGAATAATAGTTTAAAGACCTATTTTATGTGATTTTTTCTCCTCTTTCCAATGGTGTAAAAAATCACATAAAAAAACCATGTTCTGGGCATCGGACGTGTCTGGTTTACGAACTCGTCTAACGGTTTGGGACTTTCAATATTTTCACCAAATTTCATAAGCGTAAAACATTTCGTTCGAGAGTTATCGCGCGGACACACACACACACACATATATATATATATATATATATATATATATATATATATATATATATATATATATATATATATATATATATATATATATATATATATATATATGTGTGTGTGTGTGTCCGCGCGATAACTCTCGAACGAAATGTTTTACGCTTATGAAATTTGGTGAAAATATTGAAAGTCCCAAACCGTTAGACGAGTTCGTAAACCAGACACGTCCGATGCCCAGAACATGGTTTTTTTATGTGATTTTTTACACCATTGGAAAGAGGAGAAAAAATCACATAAAATAGGTCTTTAAACTATTATTCTATGTCAACTAGTTTCCAAGAAAAACTAACTTTTATAAATGGAAATTCGCTATGTTATGCAGGAAATGTTATGCAACCTATATTTAAAAGATCACAAAATCTAACCACCCGGTATATAGCAAAAACAGTTTGGTTTATAATAAAATAACCATTATTCACTCGATTATATTATGTAATTTTTACCCCTTTCTTTAATCAAACATTTCAGTGGTTGAAATGTTATTTTAAACAAACGTAGAAACAAACGTATAGGGTACTATTTCGATATGCATATAAATGAATTAATAGTCACCAAAATTGTAACAGGGAAATACATATTATGTACCTTTAAACGCAATACGCATTGTAGCGTAATAGCAATTACTACTCTCACAATCAGTCTCATATGTGACAAACTTACTCTGTACATATATATATATATATATATATATATATATATATATATATATATATATATATATATATATATATATATATATATATATATATATATATATATGTGTGTGTACATTTCAAGCTAATTTTTAATAATCAACCAAATCTCAAAGCTATCGTTAATCATTTCTGTAGATGTTTCTTTAATCAAATATAATCTAAATAAACAATATTTTTTACAATTCAATTACAACAATTCTACGAATGATTACATATACCTACCAGAATTTAAAATGGTATACATAATGTTTTAAATCAATTTCATATTTGTTTGATGATACGAAAGTGGAGGTACACACGTAACAACCCTATACGACCGTTCAGAAGTTCCCTATTTCAATATAACTATCACTTTATATGTTCATAAATCATTGTGATGGTATAAAATTGGTAATTTTAATTGTTTCTACTTGAATTTAAATGCACGTGGCTACTGAGTTTATATGAGTGCAATGAAACATTGAATACTAGAACAATTCTGACCATTTTTCAGTAAAAAAAAAAGAAAACAAATTCGATTAAGGGCAGGGTAAGGTATTTAAATAATTTTTTTTTTGCATTTTCTTTTATTTTTTTAACTGAATGCATAATATCTCAAGAATATTATCTCAAAATTTCAAGTTAATTGGAGCAAGATTGACGAAGTTATAAGCATTTATGTTCTTACCTTGCAGATGTTTCGCTCTCTATATATATCTCTCTCTCAGTTATATTATAGAAATTTCAGTGGAAGTACTAACGTGTTTTATACCTGTACTGTATATTTTATCAGTGTAGGGTACAAAATTTAATTTAGCAGTAAGTATTCTATATCAGTTTTATACAAGAATTTTTAAGTGTTCAAAACTTTAAAGCGTTTTCCCCACAGCTCACGTTTACAAAGACCCCTCATAACTTCAAAACTACAGCACCAATCCATTTGAAATTTTGAACACTATTTCTGTACATAATTTACGAGGTAACGCTGGAGAGTTTTTTTCAAATTTGTTAATAATTTTTATTTTACAATAACAAATTAGCCAATTTTTTTCGCAAAAATCGTGCTTTTCCGTTCCAAAAAGTTGAGTGTTCCAAAAAAGTGAAAAATTGAAATTTTGAAAAACCCTCCCAGCGTTACCTGAGGAAAACTATTAGCTAACGAATGAACTTTAATTTTTTTATTTCGAATGATCCAGCACCAAGTTATGAGGAGCACCCCAATTCTACTTTTTTCCCAGACATGTCCGAATAATTGCTGCCATTATTGTATTTTTTAATATTTCTTCGTGAAAATTTTATACAATATTTTTCGAATATTATACTTTAATATACCACTGGTTTTAGTAAAGAGATTTCAACTGTGTCGTCACAAAAAAACAACCCTCTCCTTAATTTGAGTTATGCTCAGAAAATGCGTAAAATTGGTACCAGCACATTTCAGATCAAACAATTTGGGTAGTTATTGCAAATAACTATCCCAACTATAATTCTTGATACTAAAGTATATTTGTAAAAGAAACAATTTTGAACATTTTCATGTATAATCCATTTCACTTAAATTTAACCATGATCCATCACTTATGAATTTAAAGAATTTCCATTTTCTTGGCTTTATTTCTTTCATTATTGCACTTGAGTAAATTTTGAATTTGTAGTTTGTTTTTAGAAAAAAACAGAAGATCGATTTGTTTCGAATAAAATAATTATTTAATTTTTTAAAAATGACTTATGCTCAGTTTTATTTGAAATTAAGTAATAGGTAATATGTGACTCGCGGAAACGTCTCTTTCAATACATAGGGCTACAGTCTCGCAAAAAAAAAAGAAACAAAAATAAATAAATAAATTTTATTGCAACTTTCCTGTAGAAATAATATAATATGTACAGTGACTACAGTGTATAGTAAATTTTGAAAATTGAATTACACTGAATTAAAATTCGGGTAAAAAGTAATTGATTTTAGGACAACTGAACACTACGAGTCCTAATTTTAAACAATTACCTCTTGCCCGAATTTCTTTAAAACTGTCTTTATATTGTACATGTTTTATTAAAATTACATGTTAAAATTACTATACGTCTACTTGTATTAGAATAAAAGTAATGCCTTTAAAACAAATTTAACAATTCCATTGAATTTCGATGTAAAAATGGGAGAAGTCGGGAGAAAAGTAATGTGGAATTCCTAAAAGGCACTAGCTGGATACTAACTCAATACACGTACAAAATTTCAGCCCTCTAAGTTTCCTTAGAGAGTTTCTAGACGTGTTAGAAAAAAACCAAAAAATCAAGGAAATATTGGCGTAAAAATCGTGGGGGTAAGGATTCAAAGTTGAAACCACCAAAGAGTAGTGGCTGGTTATTATTAACCTGTACACAAATTTTCAGCCCTCTAGGTTTATTTGGGGAGATTTTGATCCGAAAGAAACTGTTAAAAAACAAGAAAAATCATGTTCTTTTTGGTATAAAAATGGTGGGGGTGAGGGTTAAAAGCTCAGACCGCCAAAAGGCACACCCTTGATACTAACTCAATCCAAATACAAAATTTCAGCCCTCTAGGTTTATTTGGGTGGCCTGTGCGAGCGGTACAAATTTTGAAAACGTCGGAAAAGCATGAAATTGTAACTTAAAAATGGTGGGGGTGGGGGTAATCTATTAAAACCTCCAAAAAGCACAACCTCGGTACGAACTTTATCAACATACCAAACTTCAACCCTCTACGTTAATTCTGGGGGGGGCTGTGGGCGTGTTAGATCCAGCAAAAATACTTTTTTCCCCTCTACTTCCTCCAAATCATCCTAGGAAGCTGAATTTTGGATATGTTGTAGATAATTGTCTATAACATTATTTCCGACCGGTTTGGAAAAGTTTTATTGTTTTGTTGCCAAACAAAATTTGACCCCACTTTGATAGTATTATTATGCATCGGAATGAGCCCCACTTTTCAAATTTTAGCTCTTAACTTTCATAGGGGGGCCTTACACATATTAAAAAATAGCGGGAATATATATATATATATATATATATATATATATATATATATATATATATATATATATATATATATAGCGCCCCTAGTCTCGCCTAATCGGATAAGCCTAATCTTTTCAAAGAAAAATTCGAATAAAAATTCTCCATACATAGAATATGCATGAAGATTCACAACGATGTAAACATATACAGTATAGAGTACCAGAGCAGAGAGAGTGTACATATTATATAATTTGATGAGGTTTTGTCTCATGTGTGTATTTAGTATTTGTCGATTGCTTATTTCATATGAGTGAATATCACCAGATGGGACTAATTAGAAAACTTAAGCTGTCTGTCTATAGATGAGTCAGTCTATCGTTTCATACCATACCAACACCAACACCACTGCTGGTTATTTTGTTTTCCTATATCTCTCACTCTGTCCTTTTCTATATCGCAATAATATATAATAATGGTAAGTAGGTAGGTATATGCGTATTTCTTTGTTTACCATTTAATAGGCTTTTCATACCCTTTAATTATTATCAGCGAAAAGGGTGGCCGTATTTTGGAACATATAATAAATTAATAAATATTGATGCAGACATATTCGTATTCCCAGTAATTTTTTTTTTTAAATTTGCTCATTCACTTTTTTGCGTTTACGAGTATTAGATCTTTTTGATACCAAAGATATTGCTATGAGTGATATCGAGTACCTGAGCCCAACTAAATGTTGCAGAATCTACGAATTTTTTTAAATGAGTACAACATAAATGTCCGTCCTTGGTCTCTGCGTTCCTCAGATCTATCACAGATTCAAAGGCACCGCAGAGGGTAGGCAAAGTGGGCGATCGCCTATAACCTCGTACCTTTGGAGGCCCAAGCTTGCAGCAGGGCCTCGCATGTATAAAAAAGCTGGTAGAACTCTATTAAGGTTGTGTAGGCTTCTTTTTCTTGCTCATGTAAAGGGGCCTCGCAAAAATCATTATAAAATTTGTAGAGTTGCGGAAGGTTTTTTTCTGCTTGTTGGATAATTTTTAAAGATAAACTTTTTAAGAAAATTAAAGAAAGGGTCCTCGCAAAAACTATTTTGCCCACTTTCCATTTTAATCTTGTGCCACCTCTGCACTGATTGACATTTGGCCACGGGCTACAACCAACAAATTATGATTACGAATTCGCATACACATTTTGATTAATTTCCTTACATTGTTTGCATGTATCACAATTTGTGATTACATTTTGATGACCAGTAATTTCTTTTGTTTTGGAATATAGTTTGGTAAATATTCCAAAAACTCAAAATTTTATTCACTTATTATTACACGAGAGATTTGTATTTTTTCCAATGAATTTGAGTTTGACTTACGAAAATTTTTTTCCTAAACCTAAAAAAGCCGAAAAACGCTTCAGCTACGCTGTCGTGTTTTTGTTAGTTAACTGTTCTTCGAGTTAAATTGCTTTTAGGCAAGAAATTTGAGTTGTAGAGAACACAAATTTATTCAGAAAAATTTTAAAACTCAAGTGTAATACGGTAAGACAATTTAACGACAAAAATAAATTAGTACAATTCATATTATTGTTTAATACATTGTTACTATCCTTCTGAAATCAGTTAAATTTACCAATACAAATTTTTGTTTCGTTTTTATCGTGTTTACCTACAATGCAATGACCAATGAATTGTTTTGTACCATTTTTTCGCTGTAAAAATCTGTCCTAACTTTTTTTTCCACGATAAAAGTGAAAAGAACTACAATATTCTTATGGGACTTGATACACATGAGTTAAATTGTAAATATTAAGAAACTATGAAATAGAAATGAAAAAGGGCATTATTTTACTTCAATTTAACCTTTTCAAAGATGTAAATAAATTTTAAAACAAAATTTTCTACACATGTTAAAATTTTTTTAATCATAATTGTATAAAAATACAAATATACGGACAGACACATATATATGCATATAAACATTTATAATTTCACATATTGAAAAATAAATTAAATGTATATTAACCTGACAGTATAGAATGAAAAGAAAAAAATATACACATATTTTAAAAATTAAAAAAAAAAAAAAAACTAGGAATTTGTTTAACAAAAAATACATGTTTTTCTGAAGATTTCAAAATGTGGTTGGTAGATATACTTACTCGTTACCATCCAACAACACACACTAAATAGTCGAAAGCATTGCAATGATGAAAATTAAGAATTCTCACAGTGGGGGCGTGCTGCACCCCTGTGCCACAGCGGCCTTACAATCAGGAACACACGGCGGGACGCCAGTGATCTGACTGACACTGCACCACATGAGCACCACCGCGTTTATAGATATTAATGTGAGTAGAACATGCATTTATACACCAATATTTCACATCTTTGTTTATTATATTTATTTATATATACGTTTATCTGTATTCATGTAGACGGTGTGTGCCGTTTTTAATGGTTTTGTAAGTAAAGTAGACGAAGCATGGACCTATTGATAACAAATATATAAGAATATGGTAGCTTTTTCACTTTTGTCGTGAAAAAAAAGTTACAGCAGATTTTTACAGTGAAAAAATGGCAGTAAACTTTTCATTGATCACTTCATTGTCGGTAAACGCAATAAAAACAGAATATAGGTTTTTATTAGTCAATTTAACTGATTTCAAATCTATATTAGGTAATGAAATATTGTTATAATATATGAGTTATATACTAACCTATTTAATTCGTTAAATTTTCTTACCATAATTATTGCATCCGAATTATATATTTTTCGCCGCATCCCGGCCGATCCAGTTTGATACTTTCTCAATTTCTATGTAAATTTTAATTTACATTTGGTCTACACACCAAAGAAAATTGAGTATTCAAGTTTCAGTTTAACTAGACATAACAATATAACATATGGATATTGACGTGTGTTTAAATACGAATATAGTTCGCCACACGGTAAAAAAAAATTGGCACTAAGTGCATTTTAGTCCCTGGCAACCTATTCTTACTACTTTTAATATTTTCTCTTTTTTAGCCAAATAGATTTTCGAAGCTCAAATGATTAAAATTTCGATGTGAACAAATCAACAGAATACTGTCAAATCCGAATCTTTATAAAACTAATCTTCTGATTTTTATTAACAGATTCAGTAATAATTTATAAATTAACTAGCCGTATACCCACCCGATGGGATTTACCATCGGCAACATCTCAGGATGTCAGTCAGTGTCAAAGATTTATTAAATACTAACCGTATACCCGATGGGATTTCCCAGCGACAACATCTTTTTATTAGGTACTCATTTTCTGTTCACTTTTAATGTTTTTCAAAAGCCTAAATCAATTTCTACGTTTCTAAATTCAAAAATGACGAACTTCCCATACGAACTTTCATTTCCTGTTTTAACCCCTTAGGGAATAAATTTCCAGAAACGTTTACACAACTGACTTTTATTTATAAATAGAAGCCTAAACGCCAATTTTCATATCTGCTGTGCTAAATTTTGTTCTTCTAAACCCAACAGTTTAGGCTGTGCGTTATCTGTCAGTCAGTGTTAGAAATTTATTAAGTATATATTTATTTTAATAGCCATAGTAACATATTTTTATATATACCACTAACTTCAAAAATAACGAATTTATATACAAATTTTCATCCCCTATTAAACCCATTTAGGGGACGAATTTTCCAAAATCCTTTCTTAGTGCTCATCTACGTTACATAGGGAACTCCTGTGCAAAATTTCATTCTTCTAAACCCAACGGCTTAGGTTGTGCGTTGTCTGTCAATCAGTTAGTGTTAGAAATTTATTAAGTAGATTATCTATTTTAATAGCCATAGTAACATATTTTTATATATCCCCAATTTATTAAGTAGATTTTTACATTTTTACATAATAACAATTAGATCTTTTAAAAATTAAAAAAAATTTTGCGAAAACTTTGGAAATGCTAGGAATAACTGTCACGTATATCATTAAAAGTACTCAACGGTAGTTTTTCAGTGAATCATTAAAAAAAATTGTCTGTTTCAGCTTCCAAAGTAGACATATAATACATATAATTTATCTCTCTCATACTTTTCGTATCTTTACAAACGAAGAAATTATTTTAATTTGTTAAAATGGTCAAAAAATCGGTCAAAAATGGTCAATCCATAGCAAGAAAATTGAGAAATACAAAGCATGCTAAACGGCCCACATAAACTTTCTTGAAAATCGATCACCAAATACTCCACTCCTTCATGTATTTTACCTGCAAAACCGTCAAAAACGGGACACACCGTACGTATATGGATATTGTATATAACTGTATTTAACAATGTATTTTTTATACATATTTATAAATTTGATATACACACATATGTAATGAAATTATGATTATTATATTATTATTTAAATTTTGGGAATAACCAACAGTTATATTTTGAAATCCCGATTACCTTTATAAATACAAAAGTACTGTTTGGTGTTTGTACAGAGAAAGTTGATAAACATGGACAAAAAAAGTGATTAAATAAAAGACTTATGTTATTGTCACAAAAATATGAAAAAAAGAATGACCTTATATGACTTAGTTTAAAATAGTTCCGATTATTTTCTATCCAGATAAAAAGCAAACATTTTGACTAAGGCAGTATGTTCTGAAGGTAAGAGGAAGCAAACTCTAAACTCATTCTTGTACCAACCATCTAATCTACTTAGAATTGTCTGTCTTCTTACTAATATCATAAACCCAATCTAGACTTCACTCTGTTTCTCATTCAGTAATACAAATACGTGATCTGCGTGGAAAAATTGAAGTGTTGTTTTATGGTATTTCGTATCTGCTATTTAATTAAAACACTTTACTTCGCAAAAATATGATCTTAATTTCATCAATTTCTTGACATCTTTCGATCTATATAATCATTATCAAACTTGCACATCGAAAGTTCCTTAATTAAAAACCATAAATATGTAAATAAAAATGTTTTCTAATCAAGCTGTGCCAGTGTGTTGAGAAGGTAATGTTCAAGGTTAACTCCTAAGCAGGGGTTTCAAAATCTCGACCTCGTAATTTACTTTTTTTTTCCGGGAAACCCAATAAATCTGATTATATTATGGTTAAACATTTTTTATTGAGAAATATCAAATCTTATGTAATATACTTAATACGTATCTTCTTATTACGGAGATTTTATATATGTATCAATAGTATTCACTCGGTTTTTTGTACTTTGCGAATTATTTTTTTTTAGTATAATTTATTCGACGATGATCTCTTACAAAAATCAGGTTCTTAGGTCAAAATTTATGAACTATATTGAAAATCTATGAACTACTTCAAATTTCATGTTTCTATCATCAGAAAATTACGATTTCTGGAGCTTTTAAAAAATTTGGAAATTTTCATTTTGCCTGTAAAAAAATAATCAAATTTATGCAAAAAATACGAATTATCTTCGGCATGTAAATTTTCTTTTGACTATATTCCTATTTTCAGTTAGTAAATTTATAAAACTAAACATTATTGCTATATATAGTTTATTCGCCGAAACAATGAAGTTTAAGTAAACTGCATTTTTTCTTGGAGTCCCGCTAAATGTTTTGGTATTCACAATTTGAGAACTCCTGCTTTGAAGATATGGTCCTATAGAATATCAATACAAAAGCAACAAAATATAATCGAAACTGAAGTTAAGAGTTTATATTAAATAATAAAATCAAATACATAATTCCCCTTGAATAAAACGAAAAATTATTACTTATTTTGTTTAGCTTAGAGATACCAAAAATTTTCTAATTTTATACATACGTGTTACTTTTTTCCCAAATCATATACAGCCGCTTTGCAACTTTCGTGCTTTCGTATTTATTCTAATATTTTTAAGCATTTGACCATATCATACCAACAGTACCGTAAACACGGATTACTTGAGCCCAGAATTGCAAATCATCTGATAATTTTTAAAACTTAGCGTGACTGTTATATTTATTTGGGATAGAGAATTCAGTATATTAGTCTGTATATGACTACGGTTAGTTTATAATATGGATTCTTTTCTGATGGTTCATAAATTTTATAAGCTTCTAGATTTTGGTTCAAGTTAACCCCAAGATCGGATTACTTGAGCACAAACCTAAATTTCCGAGTGATTTCCATTTGAAAACAGTTGTTTTGTTACAAACAACTTGTTTTGTTAAAAACAGATGTTGGTTACTAACTAAAACACATTGTACAAAATGTATTTATTAAAAAAATATGAATATGTACCAAAACTGAATAAAAATTTTCAAGCAAAAATTGTTATGGATACCAAATTATTTCTATGAGTTAAAGTGTGTCTTTTAGTCTACCTAAAAAGAATAATCCTTTTTTGATTAGTCTAGGTGGAGGTATTTTCTTAACTATATCTTCCCATTTATAGTACAATATGTCCTGGTCCTTGGACCACTTCCATACCTTTTTAATTGAATCCATGTACCATTTTATACAAAAATTATAATGGGCTCAAGTTACCCTAATAATGGGCTCAAGTTGACGGGTTTATCAAAACTTTAAATTAAAAAATTAAGGAAATAGCTGGCATATGAACATGTCTGAATTTTGCTTTATTAACGAATCAAATATGAAAATTATACACTTACTTTACTTTGTGAGCTGTCTAAATACTTTTTACAGTTGAAATTTAGCAACATAACAAAAACAGCAACTTCAAATAGACGTAAACAACACTTGCCTGACACTTAGTGTCAATTTTCACAACTACCTAAACACAGTGAACCTAGTGCTGTTACCTATCAGATAAACCTGTAACTTACTTTTACTACTGGCTATACTAATTGTAAGCACAAAACAAAAAATAATACTTTTTCAATTTTGCGCTCAAGTTACACCTTAGGACTCAAGTAATCAGCGTTTACGGTATCCTAAGTACCTGCAAACCTACTTATATAAAAATCGCTTCAGAATACATAACCACTAAAATCCAAACACAAATATTTATTCATATTTCATAAGGAGTAAAATCCACCTACAATCTGAAGCAGTTCACAAATTCATTTAATACAGTTGTCTGTTGTATCCGTATATAACAAAAACTGTTAATCATTTTCACAGCTTCAACATGCCAAGTCATTAGGCTCACATTTGTAAATGTTTGTAAATTGAAATTATGAATGAGTCAAACGAAAAAGAAAAGAAACAATGCAAAAATTATGTATTTGTTATTTTGACAAGTTTGAATTCTTACATGTTTATTTATAATAAAAATATCTAATTTTAAAAAAAAAAATTTAATTTTTTTGCTAATTACGATTGTTTGTACAATAACGAGTTTTTATATTTTTAGGATTCCATAGTTCCAATATACATAAAAATACCCCTGTCGCATCATCCTGCATAGCATAGCGAATTTCCGTTTATAAAAATTAGTTTTGCTCGGAAACTAGTTGATATAGAACAATAGTTTAAAGACCTTTTTTATGTAATTTTTTCTCCACTTTTAAATGGTGTAAAAAAATTTCGCAAAGATTGTTGATTAAGTGGAAATTTTGGCAAAAAACTAATTTTTTGCAAGAACAGAAAGCATGTTCCTAGCATCCGACGTGTCTGGCTAACGAACTTGTCCAACGGTTTGGCATTTCCAACCTTTTCATTAAATTTTGTAAACCTAGGACATTTCGTTCGAGAGTTATCGTGCGGACACATATATACATACATACATATATATATATATATATATATATATATATATATATATATATATATATATATATATATTATTTTCGGTTTCTAGGGACCTCAAAACAAATTTCTTCCATAGTCCTGGGCTCAAGTCGCGGCATGATAGTGGCTGTAATAGCTGAATTCCATTCTGGAAATTCGCTAAAAGCATGTGTATACGTTGCATATCGAATTTTATTTATTAATAATGATTTAAAAACCTCTTCTAAAGTTCTTTCGAGCCCACGGATACAAAAATTGCAGTATTTGATACTTATATCAATAGTAGTAGGTATATTCGTAATAGAAAAAATATTTATTTATGTAACAGTTTTTACCCAATTCCCTAAATAAAATCTACTAAAATCTAAAACTCTGAAATTTTCGATGAAAACAGGAGAATAATCAAACATCGTACAATACTTGAAAAATCTTTCATATATTTAACATCACATAACCAAATATATTTCGACATATCTCAATGTTTTCTTCAGTGGTTTTACCTACAGATAAATCTTTTTTTGTGCGATGAATAAGGACCGCTTAAAAAAAATCGCACAAAAAAATGTATTCAAAAATTTCATAAATAGCTGTAAAAAGTATAGTTCGATCCCGACTGTAAATCCGGTGGTCCCGATCCACCGCATAAAAGTTTCATCGAAAGAATATAATTTAGAACGCTTAAAACCTCACGATTTGCTTAGATATTGCATTCCTAAGCAAGGTAAAATATTAATTTACATATGAGAACGTTTTATTTATCATAATATTATGAGTATTTTTAAAAATACATATGTAAAAAAAAGTTAATGATGCAATAACTTATAGTCTTATGCAATGTACTAATTTAATGCTTAAAAACCATTAAAAATTCATTTTTTCAAAGAAAGTTATTATCTTTAATGTTTAATTTTCTTACTTTCTCTTTGTTTTTGATTTACATTATGCACTTTAATGAAAATTTTTTCAAAAACCGCATAAAAAAGTCGCACAAAAAAAGACCGCATAAAAGAAGGTTTAGCTGTAGTTCTTAAGTCATGAAAATTATTCAATTCAGCTATAATTATTAACAATAAACAATTGGAAAGTATTTTAAGCATTTCATTAGGAAATTTGTCATTTTTTTAAAATAATTTTTTAAATTAAAGTTAATAAATAACGACAATAGAAAATTTTTCTTCTAATTTCAGTTTTCTAGATTTTTCATCAAAATTTTTTTTTGTTTACTTTTTTATGACCTTTTTTTATTTACTTTTTTGGTGCATGGGCTGCCAGGGCCGTTAACAACATTTGTAATATTACATAATTGTGTTTAACATTAATAACTTTAGAACTTAATTGAAAAAATTAATTATTTATAGAGGAAAGGAAATTTGTCTTAAAATAATTTGTACTATATCAATCCCCAACACCGCCACCATTACAATAATTTTATTTGACGTTAACTTTTATTAGTATTTTATTAGAAAATTATAGCTACTATTATTATTATGAATTTATTTATTAGTAATAAATAAATTCATTGTCTACAGCCCATAATTAGTATATTTCTTACTGAGGATGAAAATCTGATTGCATCAGCCCATAATTAGTATAATTCGTACTGAGGATGCGGCACTGCGGTGGCGGTGGCGACGAGGTGGCGATGAGGATTTCTTACATGTAAACATGTGCAAAATAAATTTTAAAAAATGAAAAAATTTGAAATAAAAATGAAATTTTTGTAAGGTAGATTTAATCGGACACTGACAATTTAATTTAAAAATGTCATGTTTGAAGTTAGGTTTTTACTCTAAAATTGGACAGCGAAACTTATCAACGTTAAATTTGTCAACTTTTTCTCAACGGTCGTTATTTGTTATTTGTGTTAACACGTTGATGGTCATAACCTATAATAACGAAACGGCCAACTGGCATACTGTTCTGACAATTAATACACTTTCCATGACCATCCACTTCTTAATACATGAGTGTCTACTCTTTTCAGAAATTATTTACATTAGCAATTGAATATGCTAGCAGAAAAAGTTATGATGAGAAATATAAAATAATTTTTCCTCATTGATTTGTGATATCTTTATTACCGACTGTTCAATGACTGTACGGACATTTTATACAAGTAATCACAATCGATCTTTTTCCCAAACAATCAAAAAGTCTTCGAAAAATAAAATGAATTAAACCAAAAGGCTGAAACTGTATCAAAAGATAGATCTTTTGTGTATTGTGTATCTTCTATGTCGTAACTGAGCAGGTACCTACCAATCTGTTTTGGTTACATTCTCCTATTCGATTTTAAATATTTCTCTGCTGTTTTTTCGCATTTTTTTTTATTCTCTACCAAAAAAAAAGCAAAAAAAAAAACGATTGCGCCTCGTTTGCATATATGTATAAAATAATGCCGAGCAATAGATTGTGTCGTTGTTTTGCAGATGGCTGTTTTTATATTTTTCCATTTCTATTCTTTGCTCTGTTCACATCTCCTCACACACAAGTTGGTTGAATCGACCGACAAGCGACGCTGAATTGGTTTGGTAATATAGACGGACATATACATAAAATGTGTAAGCGTTTTTACTTATGGCAGAGAGATGTGTTGTGGCAGTTAACAGCGCGGCAACGGTTAGTAGGTTTGGACAAAATGATTCGTGGACAGACAGTAAAGCCCATTGTGTCATTGTAAAACAAAGCTATTTATTTTGCATACGATGTGTGGTATATATTTTATTTTTAATTTATTTATATTTTTTTTATTTTGTTTTGTTTTACGTTTACCTTCACAACCTGTTTCGTTGCCTATATTTTCTCTTGGTCTCTATTATTGTTTGTTGGGTTCGCGTTTTGTGCCCATTTGGAAACAAAAACAAAAAACAAACCAAAACACAATGTAAATTGAGGGAAATGTATGCAATATTCAAAAAGTCATCAAATGATGAAACTCAATAGGATCGTCAAATATATAAATCGTAAACTTCGTTCGTTTGTTTTTGTCTATTGTAGTTTATGCAAATGGAGTACGGCGTAATATTTCCAAACATAAGGGAAAGTGTCCAAATTATGGAATAATTCCTTGAGATGCAATAATACTACTTACTTTAACTACAATAAACGAGTTTCTAATTTCGGATATATCGCGTTCTTAATTTTGTATATACAGGGTCGAATTTACTCTAAGTGCCACCCGGGGCACTGTGAAGAATGCCGCGCCTGACCAAAATTTAAAAAAAAATTCCTATTAACTTTCCCACTTTTTTACCTTTTTCTATCAAAAAGTAAGGGACGAGCAAAAAAAAGAAAGCTCTCATTTCTTATTTTCCTATCAGAAAATAAGTAATGACCAAAAAAAAAAAAAAATTATCACGTGTGTTCCAAATTTTGCCGCACGGGGCCAATGCCCCGCATGCCCCTAGTGTAGATCCGGCACTGCGTATATATTTTAATTTATCTTTAGCCTTAATTTATCCTTAACTTAATTCCCTTTGAACTGTATATGTGACCAATCACTACGACCAATCTTCCTTTTTCTGTCCTCAAATTGCACGATTCGAACCTTAAAGAAAATATACAAAATTTTACTACACCATACTTGTCAACATAACCTCAAATCTCACAGCTAATTTTTGCACAAAAATTCAAAACTGAGCAACACCGCTGAACAAATATGATACATATAAAACAAAAAATAATTGGACTCACATTGCGGCCACCATAAATGTCAAAAGTCGGTATTGTAAAATACTTATTAACACTATAAAAACAGTATTAAAAATTTTACTAACCAGACAGACGTTCCTACGCTTAAAAGGACAATACAACAGTCACAAAATGGTTAAAACTACACTTCTATGGTGCTAGGAATACCATTTATTGTTCAGTTATTAATATATCTCGCGTATCCAATATTGGGACACTACTGGATATTTGGATACCTCCCCCTATTTTATTTTTAATACGATATAATTCTTTATTAGCCCAATCATGGTACATATATTTTATATCTTTTCTTGTACAAAGAATAGAAACTTTTTGAAATATTTTCCACTCACTTTGCTTGCAAAGATTTTCAATTTCAAGACTTTTTGCTATTTAAATGAACTTACATTACACTATAATAGTTTTGTAAATTGTCTTAAAAATAGCGATTAACTTTTATTAATTTTTAAACAATCAGAGAAATAATAATATACTCGTATGTATAGGTATTAATGATCTACTTAAGGGGATGGTAACGTATTAAAATTTTTTTTCTCATTATTTTTTTATTGTTTTATAGGATTATACAACATATTAAGATTGTTGTGTCAAAATTTGAAACAAATCGGAGTAAAACTAACTAAGATATAGGATTTTGAGCGTTTGTTGCTCCAATACGTTTTTGTATCCCTGCCCAGCAGATACGTGGCTTTGTGCTCTCGAAATCCCTGAATACTTTTATTCATCGATGGGTCTTTGTAAGTATACTATAACCAATGACGTAGGTATCAAAAAATTTTTCATATTTAATATTGGATTTTCAGGTATACAAAACTTTAAAGCGATTTTCTGACACTTGTCATTTTAGAAACCGGTGAACAGTTTAAATCAAAATCTACTCGACCGATTGTTTTGAAATTGTGTATACAGCTTCCTTACATAAATGACCAGGTATCCCTGGGAGCTTTTTTTTATTTTTCATAATTATTAATTTTACAATAACAAATACGTCAATTTTTTAGACGAAAATTGGTGTTTTCACTTCTGTCACCAAAAATTAAAAAATCGAAAAAATAAAATTCCTCCTAGGGATACCTTAGAAAAGAGGTTATCTAATGATATCATTTTTTTTTTTATTTCGGATGATCCACTCATGAGTTATGTATATTGTTCACCGACAGACAACTTTTTTTCAAGGTGCCTCCAAAGATTTGCTGCCGTTGGCTTAATTACAAACATTTTGTTTTAAAAAATTAAGTAAATGTTTAATGATTTCAATGATTTCGTTTTAACCAATTACCCAATGATTTAGGAACCGGATATTCAGGACCCCAATAATTAGAGTTGAATTCCAGAAAAACAATTTATTTTTTCATTAGTCAAATGTACATTTCGGAACATGTGTCCCTTCTTCAGTGACCTATTTAACAATTAAAAATAAGTAAGTTACAATTGTGTTAGGTGTTTTGTAAAAAGAAAAAAAGATTGACAATGTATTTTTCTTTTAGTCTAATACATACATGTTATGAACATTGCATAAAGAATAAACATTTTATTTGAAATCTTAAAGGAGAGAATTTATTTAATTTCACAAAATTAACTATGGAAAATATAATAAGGTATATTGAAAAATTTTTTTTTTTTTTTTTTTTTTTTTTTTTGTATGTTATAAATATTAATATTAATCGATATTTACTTATCAAATTTTATTTTATTTGTAGTGGAGGTATATACTATATGGTCTATCTATATCATTATCGATGTATAAGGGAAATTAGCAGAAAAAACCAGCTTATTTTCAGTATTAGGAATTAAAAAAAAAAAGTTTTTGTTTTTTAATTTAAACAAACATCCGGACAGACAATAAGAATGTAAGTCAAAAAAGACAGAAATTATAAGAGAAAAAAGATTATAATAGAAAATTCAAGAGTTTACTCACCAAAATTTTAATTAATTATATTCAAGTTCCTTTCATTTAAACTTTTGCATATACATTTCTGTATATTTTTGTCCAAATATGCATTTCATAAGAAAATTGTCAAAAATTGATAAAAAGAAAAAACAAGGAACTTTTTATTAAAAAGTTTTATATATATAATAATTGACTTTAAAGATATTAAACTTAATAATTAAGTCTTAAATAAAATAATATTTTTTTAAAAAATTATATTGTGAGTACATTGTAATTGTACTGTTGTTTGACAGTAACTAACTGTTGTAATTGGTTCTATTGTTAAAGAAACTATCGTAGAAAATTCTAGATATTAAAAGTTTTTGTTTGATGTTTTTGCTTTCTTTGTCTGTCCATGTTTTCTAGAATAAACTATTGTTTACTTTAAATATATTATTGATTATGTAATGCTGTCCGTGTAAACAATGCGATCAGTTCAAATGTTTGATGACTGGTAAATAAGATTCGTCCAAAAAGGAAGACTCAATTTGTTTATTACAGTTAGTTTTATTGTTTAGTTGGATGAAAAAACTTTCACTTAGCAATCTTTTCCTGTAGTTTGCTTCCTTATCCAAAACTTTAACTTTTTCAAAATCAAAGATGTGATCATTATTAATTGAATGTTCCGCTAAGCCTGTGGATTCTTTTCCTCTCTTTATGTCATATTTATGTTGAGTTAATCTATTATTTAATTTTTGACTAGTTTGTCCAAAATAACAAAGGTCGCATTGTTTGCATGGAATTTTATAAATTACATTGTGCATTTGTTTATTTTCAATTTTTGATCTTTTTTTATTATATGTTGATTCTATTGTGTTTGTAAAAGAAAAAGTTACTTTGTTATCACTAAATTTTTCTATAGCTGGTTTAATTCTTTTTGTGAATCTGTTATATGGAAAGCATATTAGGTTATTATAGTTTATTTCTTTTTCATTGGAATTTGAATTAAAATTATTTGTTTCTGTAGAATTATATGCTTTATGAATAACTTTTTCTTTTATTGAATTTATTAGATTTAGTGGATAGTTGTTTCTAGTTAGTATTGATATTGCTTTTTTTATTGCATATTTTCTGTTTTTGACACTGCTTAGATGTACAGCCCTATGAAACATATTTTGTATTATATTGTTTTTTATATATTGTGGATGATTGGAATGGAAATTAATTAATCTATCTGTATAACTAGTTTTCCTGTGCCAAGTGGTATTTAAACAATTGTATTTATCTTTCTTAATTAACGTATCTAAAAATGTAATTTGATTATTTTCTTCAATTTCGATAGTGAACTGTAGGGCTGGATGGTAATTATTAAAAGTGTTTTTGATTTTTTCAATTAATGTTAATGGGGCACAAGAAAGAATATCATCTACATAGCGAAAGAAAAAAGAAGGGTCCCATTCTTTAATTTTATTTATGCTGATATTACAGAGATAGTCCATAACATAAGATGCTAAAACAGGACTCAGTGAATTTCCCATTGGACAGCCAAAACATTGTTTATAGTATTTATCTTGAAATTTAAAAAAGTTATTTTCTACTATCAATTCTATTCCTTCAATAAAAGTTTCTTTAGTTAAGTTAGTGAATTCTTTAATTTTATTCCATTGTTTTTTAATGATTGCTGTTGCTAATTTAATCGGAATGTTAGTATATAAAGATTTTACATCCAATGAAAACAGTTTTTCTTCAGAATTTTTTAATTGTATGTTTTTAATTTTATTGACAAATTCATATGAGTTTTTTATGGAAAATTCACTGTGTTCAGCTTCGCTAAGTATTTTAGAGAAAAATTTGGATAATTCTTGAATTGGAGATTCAATTTGACTTACTATGGGTCTTAAAGGGATTCCCTCTTTGTGTATTTTAGGTAGAAAGTAAATTTCTGGTAATGTTTTTCCTGATTTAATTATTTTAGTTTTTGTTATGTTGTCAATGTATTTACATTTGTATAATTTTTCAGTGAATATTTTGACTTTTTTAGAAACAACTTCCACAGGGTCTTTTCTTATGTTTAAGTATGTATTTTTGTCATTAAGATGTATTTCTGCTTTTTCATTATATTCAGATCTATTTAAAATAACTGTGCAATTTCCCTTATCTGAGACTGTAATGATAATTTCATTTTTATTATTTTTTATAAAGTTTTTGGTCTTCTTGTAACAGTTTCCAATGTATTTTTGTAATGGATCAATGTATTGGTTTTTGTTTATGTTATTAAGTAATATATTTACTATTTTTTCCTTTAAGGGTTTTTGTTTTTCTTTTGGAAATTTATCAATATTAGCTTCAATGGCTTTTAAAATATTTAAAATAGTATTTTTATTATCTTTGTGGTTAAAAATTTTATCGTCAATAACAAATTTCGGACTTATGGCAAGTATTAGTTGGACTTCATTCGGAATAATTATATTTGAATAGTTTTTAATCCATTCTTTATTGATTGAAATATTATCTATTATTTGATTTTCAAATCTATTGATTTTCTTTAACTGTTTCCGCCTGAAGCGTACATCCGTTTTGTCTATTATGCATTGAGAATCTGTCACAAGCTTGTACGCTTCAGGCGGAAACAGTTAAAGAAAATCAATAGATTTGAAAATCAAATAATAGATAATATTTCAATCAATAAAGAATGGATTAAAAACTATTCAAATATAATTATTCCGAATGAAGTCCAACTAATACTTGCCATAAGTCCGAAATTTGTTATTGACGATAAAATTTTTAACCACAAAGATAATAAAAATACTATTTTAAATATTTTAAAAGCCATTGAAGCTAATATTGATAAATTTCCAAAAGAAAAACAAAAACCCTTAAAGGAAAAAATAGTAAATATATTACTTAATAACATAAACAAAAACCAATACATTGATCCATTACAAAAATACATTGGAAACTGTTACAAGAAGACCAAAAACTTTATAAAAAATAATAAAAATGAAATTATCATTACAGTCTCAGATAAGGGAAATTGCACAGTTATTTTAAATAGATCTGAATATAATGAAAAAGCAGAAATACATCTTAATGACAAAAATACATACTTAAACATAAGAAAAGACCCTGTGGAAGTTGTTTCTAAAAAAGTCAAAATATTCACTGAAAAATTATACAAATGTAAATACATTGACAACATAACAAAAACTAAAATAATTAAATCAGGAAAAACATTACCAGAAATTTACTTTCTACCTAAAATACACAAAGAGGGAATCCCTTTAAGACCCATAGTAAGTCAAATTGAATCTCCAATTCAAGAATTATCCAAATTTTTCTCTAAAATACTTAGCGAAGCTGAACACAGTGAATTTTCCATAAAAAACTCATATGAATTTGTCAATAAAATTAAAAACATACAATTAAAAAATTCTGAAGAAAAACTGTTTTCATTGGATGTAAAATCTTTATATACTAACATTCCGATTAAATTAGCAACAGCAATCATTAAAAAACAATGGAATAAAATTAAAGAATTCACTAACTTAACTAAAGAAACTTTTATTGAAGGAATAGAATTGATAGTAGAAAATAACTTTTTTAAATTTCAAGATAAATACTATAAACAATGTTTTGGCTGTCCAATGGGAAATTCACTGAGTCCTGTTTTAGCATCTTATGTTATGGACTATCTCTGTAATATCAGCATAAATAAAATTAAAGAATGGGACCCTTCTTTTTTCTTTCGCTATGTAGATGATATTCTTTCTTGTGCCCCATTAACATTAATTGAAAAAATCAAAAACACTTTTAATAATTACCATCCAGCCCTACAGTTCACTATCGAAATTGAAGAAAATAATCAAATTACATTTTTAGATACGTTAATTAAGAAAGATAAATACAATTGTTTAAATACCACTTGGCACAGGAAAACTAGTTATACAGATAGATTAATTAATTTCCATTCCAATCATCCACAATATATAAAAAACAATATAATACAAAATATGTTTCATAGGGCTGTACATCTAAGCAGTGTCAAAAACAGAAAATATGCAATAAAAAAAGCAATATCAATACTAACTAGAAACAACTATCCACTAAATCTAATAAATTCAATAAAAGAAAAAGTTATTCATAAAGCATATAATTCTACAGAAACAAATAATTTTAATTCAAATTCCAATGAAAAAGAAATAAACTATAATAACCTAATATGCTTTCCATATAACAGATTCACAAAAAGAATTAAACCAGCTATAGAAAAATTTAGTGATAACAAAGTAACTTTTTCTTTTACAAACACAATAGAATCAACATATAATAAAAAAAGATCAAAAATTGAAAATAAACAAATGCACAATGTAATTTATAAAATTCCATGCAAACAATGCGACCTTTGTTATTTTGGACAAACTAGTCAAAAATTAAATAATAGATTAACTCAACATAAATATGACATAAAGAGAGGAAAAGAATCCACAGGCTTAGCGGAACATTCAATTAATAATGATCACATCTTTGATTTTGAAAAAGTTAAAGTTTTGGATAAGGAAGCAAACTACAGGAAAAGATTGCTAAGTGAAAGTTTTTTCATCCAACTAAACAATAAAACTAACTGTAATAAACAAATTGAGTCTTCCTTTTTGGACGAATCTTATTTACCAGTCATCAAACATTTGAACTGATCGCATTGTTTACACGGACAGCATTACATAATCAATAATATATTTAAAGTAAACAATAGTTTATTCTAGAAAACATGGACAGACAAAGAAAGCAAAAACATCAAACAAAAACTTTTAATATCTAGAATTTTCTACGATAGTTTCTTTAACAATAGAACCAATTACAACAGTTAGTTACTGTCAAACAACAGTACAATTACAATGTACTCACAATATAATTTTTTAAAAAAATATTATTTTATTTAAGACTTAATTATTAAGTTTAATATCTTTAAAGTCAATTATTATATATATAAAACTTTTTAATAAAAAGTTCCTTGTTTTTTCTTTTTATCAATTTTTGACAATTTTCTTATGAAATGCATATTTGGACAAAAATATACAGAAATGTATATGCAAAAGTTTAAATGAAAGGAACTTGAATATAATTAATTAAAATTTTGGTGAGTAAACTCTTGAATTTTCTATTATAATCTTTTTTCTCTTATAATTTCTGTCTTTTTTGACTTACATTCTTATTGTCTGTCCGGATGTTTGTTTAAATTAAAAAACAAAAACTTTTTTTTTAATTCCTAATACTGAAAATAAGCTGGTTTTTTCTGCTAATTTCCCTTATACATCGATAATGATATAGATAGACCATATAGTATATACCTCCACTACAAATAAAATAAAATTTGATAAGTAAATATCGATTAATATTAATATTTATAACATACAAAAAAAAAAAAAAAAAAAAAATTTTTTCAGTATACCTTATTATATTTTCCATAGTTAATTTTGTGAAATTAAATAAATTCTCTCCTTTAAGATTTCAAATAAAATGTTTATTCTTTATGCAATGTTCATAACATGTATGTATTAGACTAAAAGAAAAATACATTGTCAATCTTTTTTTCTTTTTACAAAACACCTAACACAATTGTAACTTACTTATTTTTAATTGTTAAATAGGTCACTGAAGAAGGGACACATGTTCCGAAATGTACATTTGACTAATGAAAAAATAAATTGTTTTTCTGGAATTCAACTCTAATTATTGGGGTCCTGAATATCCGGTTCCTAAATCATTGGGTAATTGGTTAAAACGAAATCATTAAACTCTTGAAATCCCAATTAAAACTACGTTGATTAAGTAAATGTTGTTCGTATGTTGTACTATAATGCTACAATCGATTAATTAAATTTGTTTTAGAGTTCATTTCAAATGGGTTGAACCCTGTTACTATTGAATTTACATAAGAAAAAGGGTCAAGCTATTTGAAATGAACTATACCTATAACGTCTGAAAAAATTCTTAAAAATGAGCCTTTTTTATGCCGAATTAACGTTACCATCTCCTTAAACATTAATGAAACGCAAGTGCTGATACACATAATAAATTTTTTACCGTAGAAATTTCTATAGACAGTAAGAGATACATATTCAGTTCAACGGCATTAAGTTTCATATTTAATTAAATACTTATTACGTTTGTTATTTAATTTAAATTTTTTTTAAACATTTATCTTAAAAGTACTTTCATAATTATTAATATTGCATATCATTTGAATTAACGTAAGATCATTAAAGAACTAATGAACAAACTTTTTATTATAAAAACCTATTTAATGATCTGCCACCTATAATTTTCGAACACCAACTCAGAAAGCTCGGGTCACATTGATATCTACACCCAAATTTTGATCTTGAAAGACAGAGATCTTCGGTAATTATTTACTAGATCGATTCGACTTTACAATAATATTTTTATTAGAATAAAACTTAAATTCTATAAGATATATTTTTTAATTTATAATACCAAGGTTTGTTTTCGAGTAACCGACAAATGCAAACGGTCTGACAATAAGTACGATTTGAGTATACAAAAAGCATATCCCTGTTAAACTGATTTTTAAAGGAAAAAAGATTAATACCCCCAAAAAAGTGTAAATATATATTTTTATATGTAGTAGTACAATAATAATTTACACATTAAATATCTACAACAAAAATAAATCAATGAACGAAAATTGTACACACGCGTTCCAGCCTCGGGAACATTTATTTGATTTATTTGAAATTAAAATGGTACGCGTACACAATCATGCGGTTTGATTATAGTAAAATCAGTCATCAGTTGGTAGAAATTTTGTGTTTTAAGTTTTCGTATTCGTATTGGAGTTATATTATGTGTGTTGTATATGCCCTATCTATACTGTTGTTTGTTTCATGTTCACAGGCAACTGTTACATGGAGACATTTATCACATCGCGTACTATGTTCCACGTTACAACTTACAAACTGTACAGCTTAACGTGTTAAAATAAATTAATTTCACGAACTTGGATTCTTAACTTCTATTTCTGATCATTGTATTAAAGATTTTTAAAAAAGGCCGCAAACACAACATTTTGGAAGCCCTGGAAATCAATAAATTGAACAAAGACCCAAACCACGTCATCTTAAATGACCAAATTGATCTAAACAAATCGCCTTTATTAAATCTATAACACGGTGCATCTCACGTTTTGTTTTCGAATAGTTTAGCTGATAGGTACCCATTTTTAAATTTTTAAAATTTTATAGATTCCTGGTAATTAATTTTTAAATGGTCTTTATGCAATATTTTGATTTTACATCATTTAACAATCCTTTTAGTTTAACAAAAGCATCTACCTGATGGGTGTAACCTTTCGTGCAAATCAATACATGTTTCTATCTTGACAATTTAATACAGACCGATACCTGTATATTTTATTCTTTATTTCTTGTAATTATCGTTCACCGTTGTTTCACGTGTCTGGTTTTCCCCAACGTACTCTAGTCATTTTATGGATATTACACTTAACCGGTTTAAAATAATATTCGTTGTAAATACCTTTGCAAATAATACAAAAATTTTAGTTTTATCAAAATTAGTCAACTTGGGAGTTCCCCTTACATCTGTTTTGATGTGATTATATCTGCCTCTATCTCTAACATCCCCCACCAATACGTTATTTACTTCAATTTATATTATAAATAGTTTTCGCCTAAAAGAACAATTTTAGTTATGTTTTTCACCTGACGATGGTGTAAAAGCCGAAAGTCGACTCGTATTTTTTCTACGATTTTGTTGTGAAAAGTAACAAAGCAACGATCCCATGTTTTAAAGATTTAATCATTTTAGAGATTTGCTGGTACTGATAACCAGAAATCATCATAGATAGATTAAAAAAAAATTTTGTTATAGTGTAACAAACTAGAATGCAAATTGAATAGTATATACGTATGTATTAAGGACCGATCAGACCAGTACGGGCGAACGCATCATTGTCCGTGAACTTAATATAAAAGGGGTCCGGAAAAGCATGACGACTCATCGGTGTAGGCACACATAAATCCACCATACATCTGTCTCTGTCATTTAGACATCAAGTGTTATGCGTATATCCGAGAATGGAGCATGTTTACATGTTTACAAATCGTCTGTCAAATTTTTATTTTTCCCACAACAGTCGCAACGGTTGTGCATAACGGATCGAGTATAGATAATTGAGACAGAACTATACAGTTGCTGTCTCTCTTAGTGGGCAACACTTCCACCTACGGAAATTAACTATAAAGGAGTGTTAGATATATGAGAAAAGCGTAATAAATTGATTTAAACATGTATAAATTTCTTTCTGTCCAAAAATAATATCTATTGGCTTATTGCCCAAAAATTATTACCGGCTTGAATGTTTAAATATGGGTCAAGTAGCACAGTAAAATGTTACAATACATTAAAGTTCGAAAATTGATCATCTTGGTCTGACTGGTACTTTAAGCGAGTACATAAATAGTATCGCAGAATTCAAAATTGGTTACTAACAATAAGTTGGAGATAATAAAACTTATTGTCCAGTAGACAATATTCTCTGTACAATTAATCATATCTGCCCGCACACAACTTTCGCCTTAGGGGCGTAGCTCTATGCTCAAAATTTGTTGGTGGAAACGCTGAAACATAATATTTTCATATCACTAGCGTCATTCATGTTTTAGGGCCGTAGCTGTGTGTTAAGCAGGTAACATTTTTATACCTCTTTTCAGATACAAGTTTTCGTTAAAAAATTAAATAATTCTTATATTCGAAACAAATCAAAAAATTTCACAAACTGCAAATTTAAAATTTACATAAATCCAATAATAAAAGAGATAAAGCCAAGAAAACGGAAATTATTTAAATTCAAAGTGACGAAGTGACGAAATTTAACTGAAATGAACCATACCTAACAACTGAAGGTTGGCATTTGTTTTTAATAATTTCAGTGTATTAAATTCATACCAAATTTATTATTATTTATTATGAATTTCATACTAGTCATAGATAAAGTATAGTAGGTATGTAACTCGATTGTAAGCCATATTACACACTCGTGTAATTGAGTGCGTAATTGAGAGCCATATTACACGCTAGCAGAGAGTGTGCTGCGCGGCTTTTGCGTGACTCGTTTGTATAGGTATAGGTAATATGTATGCAACTTAGCGAATTTTTTATATGATGGTAATGTGGTCAAGAGTTTACTAATGGTTATAAACATGCATAAACCCCCACAACATTGAAATACTCTTGTCGCAACATCCTGCATAACATAGCGAATTTCCGTTGACAAAAATTAGTTTTTCTCGGAAACTAGTTGACATACTTTAGAATAGTTTAAAGACCTTTTTTATGTAATTTTTTTATCCTCTTTTAAATGGTGTAAAAATTTTCGCAAAAATTTTTGAATAAGTGGAAATTTTGGCAAAAAACTAATTTTTGTCAAGAAGAAAAACCGTGTTGCGGTCATGGGACATGTTTGGCTAACGAAATTGTTCAACGATTTGGGATCAACATTTTCACCAAATTTCGTAAAAGTAGGAGATTCTGGAAATTCGGTAAAACTTAAAAACTGGTACCCTACAATTCGTGAGATTATTGATGACCTAAATAAACTTTTATCATCCAAAATATTTTTATATAATTATTCTTCAGTATTTACTTATTTTAATTAATTTTTCTTTATAGTATCCGTATCTTTTGCTCTTTGAGTGATAGGCTAGTCTGACAACAGATTCTCTCTCAATTTTGACTCTATTAAGTTGACAACAATTACCTGCCTAATATGCAAACATTGACTTAAACATTAACATTAAACAAATTTTCCCATATAATTAAGAATCCTGTTGTTTGTCAAACTTACATGACTGTGTCTATTCCAAATGCAGAAGTAAATTTAAATTTTTCTTTAGTAAATGTGCTTGCTTGCTCGGTGTAGTTAACGAACGAATCGACGAAACATAGCCTAACAACAACAACATACATAGAGTAATGTTAATGTTTCTTTCTTATGTTTCCACAGTCGTCATGTTTTTATTGAATTAAAACTTTTTTTCCACAATACACAGAAAAAAAAGAGACAATTAGTTTCAGCTCCCTCAAATAAATTATACTGAATATTTACTTATTTATTTGAAATGTTAAAAATGGAACTTTTCTGTTATTTTCTTTTATTTTATGTTTATAAAACAAAAAATTATTTTATCTAAAAATCAATTTATTTAACTGATTAAAAACTAATGACAATTTTTATGGTTGGTTTAAGGCTATGGGCGCCTAAAACTTAAAGCTATCCATAAACCTAAGCTATTTAGAATATTAATCTATAGGTATATTAGGGATGATTCTAGATGTGACACGCCACAGGGTTAAGCTAGGTTTTTCTTATCAATTTTACTAAACTTATAAAGTTCGTCATCACTATAGTGGATTTTAGTCAAAAGTTGATAACAGTCGGTAGTTGGATACTTAAGGGGGACCATTAGTGTGACATTTTAAAAAAATTGGAAAATTTTTTTTTGGATGTTTCGATAGTCTATACCTTTAAAAATAACATTCTGAGTCACAGCCATCTGAAGAGCGGATTCTGATTTTCATTGTTAACTTCGAGATATTGAGAAATGTATGAAGGTTGATAGTTCGGGAGTTTCTGGACGTGGCTGTCAGTCACATGTTGTGGAGCACATAGACTCTGGTACATTTAAACGACTCATCTAGTTTTACTATGACCGTTATAGTGAGTACATCGTAAATAATTTTAGTAAAAATTCTCAGTGATTAAAACTAAAAGATAAGGTAAAGAAAAACTACATTTTTCAAATTTGCTGCAGTTATAACTCGAAGACAAATCATCCAATCGATTTGATTCTTATTGCAGCTTCTTTTCTATATGTTTCTTCGTGCCATGAACCCCCAGTTTTTCGATCGAATAAAAATTGTAATTTTTGCAGGTCAAAAATCATCAAATTTTCGCGCAAAAATTTGAACTTTTTTTTAAAAACGATTGAGGTTCATAGCACGGGCAATACCTTCTAGTTTAATAGGCTTTTTGGTGTTTTTGATTTCAGACACTGTGAAGGTCGGTATCACTGCAGCAATGGGAGCCTTGGAAGATCACGAATAACTCACTGAATTTTCAATTTTTTGGTCCAAAAATTTTATCATGAATTTATTGTATATCAACGAATATATCTTTAAAATATTAGAACATTCCATACAGTAGTTTTCTTTAAAAAATTCCCCAAAATCACCCTTTTTTCAGACGGTTACACTAGTGGTCCCCCTTAAAGGACGCAACAAATAACCTCAGAGATGTAACTATAACGAAGCACGTGGAGCAGTCTCTCCAGGGCGATTGATATAAAAGGACACACCAGGGGAAAATATGGGCGTAAGTAAGATTTTATAGGAAATTTTTTTTTTTTTTTTTTTAGTGTTTCTAAGATTCATTGCTAATTAATTAATTAATTTAATTATTTTTTCGTCAATTTTAGGAAATTAGCTTAAGAGAAAAAGGAGGATTTTTGAATTAATTTTGCTTGTCAGCTATATTTTGGGGAAAAAGGAACTTTAAGAAAGGGAGCGCTTTACTCGAAAATGCTCCAGTGCGTAAAAATTGTAGTTACGTTTCTGTATGACCTGCTTCATAATAAGGTTTTTAATCATTGTAAATCTGATTTTACAAACTATATTTTTAATTTCTGTTTCACGAGAATTGATTACAGTTGTTTTTTCCAAAACCAGATTTTGTATCTGACATAAATGGTTTACTAGATAAAACCGATTAGGCACACTTTTTAAAATTTTCCAGATACAAGTGTCAAGGTACTTAACTAACAGCCTACTTGTTTTTATAGTCATAATATTTCCCCCTAATAAGTAGGCATTCACACAATTAATAACTAATTTCTTTCGACCAGTAGCCCAATTTTCAATGCTAGTTAAATTATTCTGTTACTTTTTACTTTTCCGTCCAGATAGACTGTAAGTGGAAATAAGGCATGGTAAGCTGATCAGTTTGAGCATATGCGATTTTCACTGGGTATAATGTTTTGGGGCCTAAGGAGCTTCTGGACTTGGACTTTGTTCCGGATCTTTTGTACGCAAGTACGTATGTATTTATATATGTTCACGTCTAAATTAATGAATATCTCCAGATTTACTGGGGCTAGAGAAATGAAACTAGGCTTAAAATGATTCTATATATATGGGACATTAAAAGGAATAAAATTTTAGCACATTCTGGTTAATGGTTCTAGAGCTATCGTCATTTTTAACTTTTTTGAAAAATTAAGAAATTTTTATTTTTTAATTTTCAAAACTTTAGTTATGAAAATCGATAAACTTAGACGAAAGCTACCTATTACAAAAGGTTTCAATTGTATTAATAGATTTGAGCGTTACTTTATGGTATTCCATATTTGTAAATAATAAACAAATATTTTACTTTGCAAAATACCACTTTTATTTTTGAAACTGTGACAATATTGTTTCGAACCGTTAGTTCATTCGGATTCTCCCTCTACTCCCGCCCCCTTCTACTTCGACACCATATACCACTTCCCTTCATAAGTATAGGGAGATAAAATTAGTATATAAGAGCATGTATCGAATATAATTTTTATTCCGTTTGAAAATGAACTAACAGTTCGAAATAATATTGTCACAGTTTCAAAAATAAAAGTGGTATTTTGTAAAGCTTTCAATTGTTTTAAGCGCAAAATTTCTTTCCCAAGCCACGTAATTCAGGGAAATTTTAATTTTTTGTATTTTTTTTAAAGAACTTTTATTTTCCTTATCAAAATTGAAAAACTTTTGAAATTTTATAGCTTGGCAGGAGTTGTAGATTACAACAGTGGATGAAGGTGGCTTCAACATAAAATTGAAAGGAACTGGGAGACAAAGTTTAAAATATAATTTTTAAAAATTTCAACAACTTAGAAAAATTAGAATTTGTAAAAACTTGGCAGCCAACGCTTTTCTTAACTTCTAAACCTACCCCTAAAAATACAAAATAAATTTTTGATTTTTGGTATGTAATCTTTTTACGGAATTTTGTTTTCATTTTCTCTTTTTTGACTTGTTTATTCATATATTATACGGTTTCTACAAATTTTTATATTTATATCTTTATTTACGAGTATACTTAAAACAGTAATTTTTTTTTATGTATGTACTTATACTTATTTTACTTGATTTAGGCTTTAAATAGACAACCAAGAAATTAAATTTAATATAAAAAATAAATTTGGTACCGCACCGTTTATTTTTGTGCTTATTCCATTCATTTTTTTTTTTACTTATGTAAAATAATTTATAATTATTTAAACGTACATTATGTGATTTGTTAATATTAAAATAATCAAAGCAAACCTTTTTCGCCAGTTGCGTTAAGTTTCATATTTCGCTTTTAATTAATTATTAATGTCTAATTTTACACTACGCCCAACAAATTTCCTTTTAATTCTTTTTTAAGAAATATGTATTTAAAAATGAATAAAAAAAACATTTTTTCTTTTACTTACCTAACTATGTGTTTTGTGTCTTTCCGATGTTTGATGTTGAGTCAATGATAACAAAAAGTTTATTTTTAAATAAACTTTAATAATATTTATAGATCTACGGTATAGTAGATAGTATCTGCCACGTTACTGACAACGTGATATCACTACAGTATAATATTTTTTCTAGTTTATTTTGTTCCAAGTCATGTTTAAGTCCCCAAAAAAAATCGTATGTCTATTGTGGTCCGGTGTGACCTGTTATGAAGTAACAACATACGGTATAAGGTGACATCATTTGTCATTTTAATTGTAGGTACGTCGAGCGCAGACGATTGGATAATGGATGATTGTTTAATTCAATTTAATCTAAATAATATTTATTTTTTAAATTCATTTTTAATTTTATTATTAATCATTTATGTGTGGCAGAGAAAAACAGGTAGCGAGGTGTTTTAGGTACATTGGTCTATATTTTTTTAAATAATGAATACATATATTCTTATATCTTAATAAAATTAGGTACCGTAAAATGGGATGAACCGGGACATTTTTAATCTTTGCATTCAGTTTTCATACACCTTTTTTTATATACAGTAGAGCACCAGTTTTGTCAAGAAAAAGTAGTCTCCAAAAGTGGTGCTTCACAAAAGTGATGCTTTTTGATCAGGGGCGATTCACTAATATCGTAAGATTATGTTTTGAATTAATTTTTTTTTTTTTTTTAAATATTAATAAAAGAAAAAAAGAAGTGAAGAATTAAAAATTATTTATCTCAGAAAATATATTTTCATTTGTCGTTTTATTAACACTTTCAGTCCCACGGCTTCGGCATCCGAAACCAAACAAAACTTCCCCAGAGGCCGACCGCGATCAATGATTAATTGATTAGTTGATCACTCATTATGTATGTGTGCGATGTTTATCATGTTTATCATTCTTCATCACACGGATGTGTTCCCATTCACACAAACACATACATACCAACAAACACTACTCTCTTGATTTCTATCTATAAAAAATTTTAAGGTAAACAAAAAATACATAAAAAATATAATTTATATTTTTAAATAAAATTGATTTGAATGCCAGTGTATATGTAGTATGTATGTACGTATCACGTATACGTCTGTTTACAGTTTTACACATACATACGTGTGGAACTGTGTTGTGTGTTTGAATCATTTTATTTTATGTATTTGTTTATATAGTTTTTTTTTTTTAAATATTGCCGGCTTCCGGGGAAATTTACTATGAAATTGCTCGGGCCTCATAGTGTTAATTTGCTTTGAAATAATTTTGCTTACGTTTTACGTATGATAAAAACCGCCACAGAACAGAATACATACCTATAGATAAGCATTTTATGTACAATAATTAAAATCTACATTCCCACGCTTTGAGGTCTGTTGTTGTTTGTCACTACTATTAGCGGTATATTTATTTGTTTATTTTGATAAAATCATGCGTCATGGTCTATTGCACATGGATTTAATATTTATGTACTTAACATTTTTGATGCAACTTTTCAAAAGTGATGTTGACTAATTTGATGCTCTCAAAGAATTTCCAAAACTGATGTTTCCATTATCGGTGCTATACTGTATATTTGATGATATAGAACAGACAAATTTTGGTTTCGGTAGCTTTTTTTATTTTTACTATTTTCACCCTGCTCTTGGGATCAATAGCACAAGGCTGTGAAATTTTCTTTTAGCTAAATAATTTTGGTGACTAAATTTGTAACAATCTTTTTAGAAGTGGGTAATATAAATTATTTGTCAAGATAACCAGCAAAATAACTATTACAACCTACTTAGGGGATGAATTTTCACATTTTATGCAGCCCATATTACTTTTGAACTTCAGACAAATCCAACAACACCTTGTTTACCAAAATACATAAAGCTGTTTAGGCTACAGACTACGCTACAGAAACAGACATAGTTTCATACATACATACTTACAATCCAAACACATAACTGTCCTTCTGGTGTAGTCGAATAAAAACTTCCGTCTATTTCAAATGTTAAATGCGTTAACAGAGTGTGACGAAAAATTTTAGTGAACATGACCGAGCTAGAAGAGCAGAGCGTAAAGTAGACAGCTTATTTCATATAGAACATGGTCATTTTGACATCACATTTGAATTGTACGTTAAACCTTCAAAGATCCTGCATCTAAAAACTTCCCCAGTTATTTTAAACTTATTCACAATTTTTAATATGTTAAGCTATTTTTAACAGGTTATAGTTTTCACAGGCTTACAGGGCGAAAAGATATATACATAAAATCTGGCAATGGTTAACACGTCATTTGGAGATGGTTTTCCAACTTCCATAGTATTTGTTGAATAACTTCAAAAACTTGGAAGAATTAAATAGATCACCTTGTATATCTTCATCTCATCAAAGGAAAAATTCTAAACCTAACTAAATCTGAAGCTGCTAATTTACACTTTTCTAAAAGTAATTTGGATTACGAGAGAATAATTGTTTTCCTGAAAAATTCTTCCATAACATTTTTTTCATATAACTTCAAATCAAATTTCTGATTTACCTATGTTTCAGAAATTTTGCCTTGAACAAACATGATTTCCTAATTCATAGGCGTAGCAACCGGGAGGGGAGGGGGGTCCAAGGAGTCCGGACTTCACCTAAAATTACGTGGACCTCTAATTAAAAATCCATAAAATACTTCCATAAAATTACATCAATTTTCCTTCAATTTATTTTATGTACCTATATTAAAAAGTAAAATTTTTAATGGTCCACTGATATTTTATTTAAAAATCTAAATTTTTTAGACGATATTTTCGATAACATTTGCCAATGTTATTGGAGAATTGCGTTATCTAAAAATTGGGTTATTTAAATTTTTGTTGGACACTCCTGCAAATTTGTAGTTGTTGCGTTCCTGCCCTAAATACTATTTCTACGTTTCCAGTTTTGACAAAAATAAACAAAAAAATTATATCATTTACACACTTTATCTTTCAATTTCTAACTATCAGTAGGTACACCAATACCTCAATTTGCGTCGTGGTTACGTTCCAAAAAACACGCAAGCCCTGTAAAGATCGAAGATAGGTTTCAGGGTTACGAAAATACTATTTTTTAAAAAGAAAATTGAACAAAGTAAACATTTAAAAAACAAAAATAATATAAAATTTTATTACATACATATAAAAAATAAAAAAAACAAAAAAAAAAAAAACAAATTCAATTAAAACAAAATAAAATAGTCAATTAATTTATAAAAACAAAGTAAAAATTAATCACTGTCTGATGAGTCGATAGTGGCTGTTGTCGTAAGTCGGCTTTCTTTCACAAAAAATTGGTCCAATGTTTGCGTTTGTCCAAAAAATTTCGGAAAAAAAAATTAAAGACTCGAACCCAAAACAACGCAACTTCGAAAATCTAACGACGTACAGTGAAAATTAGTACTAATTCAGCAGCGACGTAACTTCGAAAAAACGCAAACCGAAACGACGCAAAGCGAGGTATTGGTGTACATATAATCATTAGTCATATTTTTTTTTTTTATATATAGATACTTTACTCATTATTTTTTGCGAAGTCATGGCTACTCAGACGGTCTTTAGTTTTTCCTCTCGTGCTAAAATTTGACATGATTTAAAGAGATAGCAGTTATATTTGAAATCAACACCCATATAAAATAATTACCTTTATTTTCGCCCAAATAAAGCCGCTACTAATTTACATTACCAACCTACTAGGCTTTATAATTTATTTCGAAATTCCATTTTAAAAATATAATTAATATTATTGCTGATATACTGAATACCTTTTTTTGTACATAAAAAAATTTCTTTAAATAGTAAAACATAAAAGATCAAGTTAGTATTTATTGTACGAGAAACGCTATATTTACGGTTTAGTTAAATTTAACGAAATAGAATATCTTTTACATTGCCAAATTAATCACCAACCGAAAGTATAAAATGATAAATAATACTGTAGACATACGGTTCTGCTTGACTACCATTTAGCTTACCATGCGGCATGATACTGGAAATATATGTGAGAAATCTGAAACGTGCTATCTTTACCATACGCTTAAATACGTATAGTCGTATACAAACTTACAGCTTTAGTCAAAAGTGAGACAATAGCTCTGAAAAAGATCGATTTTTGGATCGATTTAAATCGAAATCAAAAAAATCGATTAAAAAAAAAAATCGGCTAAAAAAAATGGATTCTGTGAGATCGATCTAAAAAATCGAAATTTTGAAAAGTTTAATAAAATTAGCTGACAATTTTTGTTTAAGGGACTTACTTGATAGTACATAGGTAATATCGGTAATATCGTATAAAAACGCCTTACATTATATTTGTAAAGGCGATGGATGAGCTAACTTTTCAATTATAAGACAATTGAATATGTAGGACGAATACCACGAATTGAACCAAGTTTATTCAAAAATTTCAAACAAATTGACAAATAATGTTTTCTAAATAAGTCGCTTTTGTGGGAAAGGAATCGTCGTTTGTACAGATGGGTGGTCTCTTCCTTCCTTTTGTATTAATAGTTTGATTTATATAGAGCCATAGGAGGGGTCCGTTGATATAACGAGTAAAAAGTGACAATTAACAATATAGAGTTTTTGGTGTTTCATTTTAACACATGTTTCTTTCTAGAATTACTATTAAAATGAAGTTATTTTTGGAAAAAATCGGTTATCGATCTCTTACTTTTAATAATCGATTCATGAATCGATTCAAATGAAAAAATCGAAAAAAGAATCGATTTTTTAAGCTTCCATTAATCGATTTAAAATCAACATCTCTAATGTATGGACTGAGATCCCTTTCACTCGACTCGGGTGAAAAACCGTCACGGAGTGGAAGTTGGCCGAGGCGAAGCAAGGAAGTACGAACTGACATTCTACACTCTCGTACCCGGCCAGCTTCAAGCAACGTCACAAGTAATATCGTGCATGCTTTAATTTATCCAATATATTTATATTTTTCAGCGTTTTCATCATCATTGGATCCGATTGTGCTTATAAAACCGAAAGTAGGAATGAAACGATACCATGTATGTATTGATACTTTTACTCGATACCGTATCGGTCAGGAAGTATCGATACTTACTTGTATCGGTCAGATTTTTTTTTAGTAGGATTAGAAGAAAATAAAGAGAGCAATACATGGTTTTACGTATAATTAATAAACCTTTATAGAGTAAAAGGTTTGAAGTACTCTCTAAAAGTAATAATTTCTCAAGATTTTTTCCCGATAAACTGTTTCTTGTAGTAGTGGCTGTCGCCCCAGCTTTTGAAAATAACCTCTCCTGAATACAACATTGAAAATTCAAGTTTTGAGTCTTCCTATTCTTCTAGTGTCTTGGATTTTAACACTTTGAGTCCCACGGCTTCGGCATCCGAAAATAATCAAAACAACGGCAGAGGCCGATCGCGATCAATAATTAATTGATTACGCATTATGTATGTGTGCGATGTTACCACACCTATGTGTACATACTCCACTCACACCACACTCACACGAACACCAACACACACTACTCTCTTGGTTTCTATAAAAAATTTTAAAATAAACAATATAAAAACTAATAAAAGTATTTGCTTGTTTTTTTAATTTATTTATTTTATTTATTTTGTTATCTAAACTTTTTGTAATTCTCTAATTGATTTGAATGTGTTTGAATGTCAATATATATATATATATATATATATATATATATATATATATATATATATATATATATATATATATATACGTATCACATACATGTACATGTCAAATCATTTTATATATTTGCTTATATGTATAAAGCTTCTTTAAAAATATTGTCGGCTTCCGGGGAAGTTTGCTGTGAAAATGCTCGGGCCTCATAGTGTTAATGTGGAAATGGAGTTAGCCAAATATATTGACACCTCATCTGCTTTTCAATTAGCATGTCGTTGCTTCTGGCTAATTGCAAGCTGTTTATAGAGTATAGCCAAAAATTACGATCTTCTTTGGTGAATTCTTTTAATCCACTGGTTAAAGTTGAAGTATGACCGTCTCAAATAGGTAGCGTCACGCGGCAATTGCCTTGTTCTACGGCCTACTTACAACGTCTATACTGTTACGAACGAGTACCGTACGAGTACTTTTGATCGATACCTACTAGATACTCGGTTCTAAAGTATCGATATCATAAATACTTAGTATCGAAAGAAAAGTAGCGCGTAAGAAGTACTTATATTTACTTGTATTGTTTCATCCCTAACCGAAAGACAATTATACTCTAATTGAAATTTAACACAACTTAAAAATTCCAACCCAAATACTTTTTTAAGCCATGTTTGCGAGTTCTTATCATGTAGTACTAAGTTTATCAGCTAATTTTACACACAAATTAAGTGTGAAGTAGTGACTGATACCTACTAATAATAATATTTAACCAGTATTTAGTTGCCCTTTGTAAAATTACACTACATGAATTTCTTATTGCTAAAATTTATTAGATCTTTTTATTCAAATATTTTTTTATACTTGCGTATTTAAAATGTACCATAATAATTTTGCTCAAGCTGTACCCACACACAAATGCTTGTATTTTTATATTCTTAATAATTCTTATTGGATCATATACATACCGACTAACGTACAAATATGTTCAGTTGTACGCTACGGTATTCTAAGCTTATAAAAACGCTCTTATCCCGATGGATAAACAGTGAAAAAAATAGTTGTGAAGATGTTAGATGGTTTTAAGTAGCACCAGTATTATTAGCTTACAAAAACACATACATACTTTTATTTTTTTTCGTTTCCATTAGAGTCTTTTGTTTTAGTTCTAGAAAAAAATTTTCGCACACTATTTATTTGTTTTTTTTTTTTTTTATTTTATAACGGTTAAAGAATCTTTTTACCCTATAAAATGTAAATTTACTTAACACATTCCAATTTCGGAATTCATAATGCGAAATTTTTATAGAATCATGCCTCCAAATTGACCCTATGATAATAAAAAACGCCGTGAGCAGCGGGGCCCCATCACGGAAGTCGAATTTTTCCCTTCATCTTTGGTATTGAATGTCTACAAGCGAAATGTGATTGAAAGTCTACAAGCGATTTGTCATTTTGGTGGTTTCAAAACTGATGATGAGTGTCCGGCTGATCGGAGCTTTAAAAAAAGGTTTTAAATTTTTAAGGACTAAATCACTTTGATAGTATTGTTGTGCATCGGAATGAGCCCCACTTACTAAATTTCAGTTCTTCCCTTCCATAGGGGGCCCATGTCGAAAGGTAGAGAGAATATATATATATATATATATATATATATATATATATATATATATATATATATATATATATATATATATATATATATATATATATATATGACATTTTTTTCTTCAAAATCGTGTTCTAGGGGTCCAAAAATGGATAGCGCCCCCTACTCTCGCCTTTTCCCGTTCTTATCGTATAGGCTGTCGAAAAATTCGACTATAAAATTTAGGATTTATGTTTCATTTAACTCATTGATGCGCGGTTATAGTAACAAAACCGGAAGAGTTTGATGAATCATGACGATCTTAAACGAAAACAAATTTTGCCCTTTGAAACAATTTTCATCTTTTATCTTACAATTCTGTTTTAAATGTGTACGTTACCTACAAGTTTTTAATACAAAGACCACATTTTTTTAATGGCTTACAATCTTCTTTGGAAATTGCAGTTTTAAAAAAAATATATATCTATAATAGTCCGAGAGCCCGCCGTATGCAAATTCTTTGTATAAGATCCTTTAATGACTTTTTGCTCGTGAGTGATACTATTACAGACCTAAAATGAGTCACAGTTTATTTAACCCAGTTTTGTCGGCGTCACAAAATATGAAGTCATTTCTGGCTACGATTGTTAATATTTTGAGTTAAATCAAGAAATTAGGTATATGGACGAAATCTATATAAAAATGTAGGTTTCAACGTATATATAATGAGTTTATGCTGAGGTGCCAAGCTTAATTAATGCACAACCCGGTGGTATTCTCAATAAATTATCCCACGTGACTGCAAATTAATTAAGGTTGACATCCCACTACAACCTCATTGTATGGAGGCCCTCATTGAGGGGATAACCACAGGTTTAGAACAGCTGGTTTAGAACTTTAGACTAACATTTTGCAACTGAAATATACATCTAAATACGAGTATAATTAAAAAATCTACATTAAGTAGTCGAGGATGTATTTCAAAATACTTAATTATTACTAATACTTTACATTTCTAAATGGAAAAAGATTTTTAGAATATGTTAATTAATTCCTGCGGCTTGCGGACTAGAGGTAAAAATTACTTTGACTCGTGTCACAAAAAGGTGTTTCAACTCGTGAGCAATTATAAGTGTAAACCATGCTCATTTATCAGTTAATCATAATAAACTTGCTAATTAATTAAATTTTTCATGATAATAACGAGATCTAATCTCCAAAATTCTGTACCATTATCTAATTAATTGTAAGTCAAATATTTTAACTTTTTTTCTATATATAATTTTATTTGTCAAAACAAAATGTTTTATATTTACATGTAAAACTAATCGCTAATAAATATTCTAAAATACGTGGTCTTAAACATTTAAAAATCTTTTTTAAATGACAAAAAGGAGACTGAACAACTTAACATGTGTTAAGCCGAATTAAACAAATAAAATCTGACTCTTCAAATGTCTTTTTTGATTACATGCTGAGTTAATAGGATAATACATTTTATTTCAAAAGAAAAATCAATGTCAGAAAAAAATTTTTACTTACAAATTGTATAGGTTAAAATGAATGGAAAATAAAATAATACTATTTTTTTTATAGATATTACCTTTGTATTGACATGTTACCTTTGTGTGTGTTGCCTGGATGAACAGAAAGACAGACATCAAAAATAGTTGCGCACAAAAAAAAAATTAAAAAAAGTTCTCTTTCTCATTCGAAATTTTTGAACACCTTTAAAGAAAGAACTAAGTGAAGATTTTCTTTTGTCCACGTTAAATATACATAAGTGGTATTCTATTGTTTAACAGAATTGGAGATAGACTTAAAAGATACAATACAGGTGATAGATAATACTTACCTGGATGGTCAGTTAATATTGAATGGACAGGGTATAACAAAATACTAATCATCCTAGTTGAATTTTCGGTTTTATTATTGCAAATCTAAAGTTTAACCATAGAGAACCAGCCCAATAATAAATACACGCTATGTGTTATGTAGATGTCCGGGAAATTCCCAGAAACATTAAAGTATTCGTATAGGCAGAGCTGAATTTACCTCAGGACACTCGAGACACAGCCCAGGAGTGTCGCCAACCTTTTTATACATTTATAAAAAAATAAAAAATTAATCTAACAAGTTTCTACAACTGAACGCGTTGAGCATATCATTGATAATATAAACAGACGATAAATCATAAACTTATAAAATGTTCTGGATTTGTTTTCCACCTACAACTGCTCAATTATATCGCTTTTTGCAAATTATTTGACTAGCCCAATAAATCAATAATAATAATTTTTTTCGCAAGAATTGCTGCGATTGGACACACAGAAATGAATGTATTTCATGAAACGTTCAGTGCAAAGGGTATAGCCCGATAAGTATAGGTGAATCGGCCCCGGAAGCGAATTATTTTAATAACTATATTGGCGGTATGGTAAGCCTGTAAGTAATTGATATCTACAATTTTAGCGGCCAAAACTGAGTAGTTATGGAGTAGTAGTTTTAGTTATCTCTATAACTACTCAGTCTTGACCGCGAAAATTATAGATATCAATTACTTACAGCCTTACTATACCGTTAATAATTCGCTTCCGGGGCCGATTCACCTATACTTACCCGGCCATACCCTTTAACAGCCCCCGTAAATTTCAGTAATTATTCTAGATGATCAGAGTGTACATTTGCTAAGGGAGCGTCCATAAACTACGTAGTTCCATTTTGGTCTATTTTGAACCCCTCCCTCCCTCCATGTAGACTACAAGTAACTTTTACCTTGACACCCCCCTCCGCCTAGTGGAACGTCATTTTTTTTCTTACTAATTCCAAAAACCATCAGTTAAAATAATAATTTTTTTATTACAAAATATGAAAATTAAGGCACTTTTTAACAGTTTAGCAAAATATTTCTTCAAAAAATACATCCCCAAATAGTATCTAAGAATTTTGATGTAAAGATTGTGTGATCACATGGTTGCATAATTCGCTTGAGGAAGTTTAGTCAAATTTAAAATATTAAGCACGTCATAAGTAATTCACGATTATTCATGAATTGTCACATTCAAATTCATGACGTTTGTTTAATTGGTCTTAATAAAACTACGTAGCTCGGCTCTGACTACCCCCCCCCCCTCATGTAGTCCAGCGTAGCTTTTTGCATAACCCCTTTCTCCCTCAGTCAGGCTACATAGTTTATGGACGCTGTCTAAAAAAAGCGAATCTTTTATTTAATATTAGCAGAAGGTTTTACTCATGTTAAAGTTATTGCTTTACTTTTTAGTAAACGTGGTCTTGTACCTCGTTCACACTGAAGCTGTAAATGGTAATTAGTAACTAGAATGCATAAGTAGGATTGAAAAATACAATAGTATGCTAGGTATATAAAGTTATATACTTATATAGGCTACTTACAACTTACTACTTACTGTTTCGGTATGAACGAGTTATTAGTGTAAGTTATGAAACACTGAGATCTCCTATTATGTAACAAAAACTTTTAACTTTGTTAGAGTGATTAAATATGACAACCTATTTTTTTTTTAATTTTTAAAAAATAACTCTCGGACAAAGGCAGAGCCGGATTTGCATAAGGGCACTTTGGGAAATGCCCCAGGGCCTCCACAAATTTACAAAATCAATAATTAATCCATTAAAAATAAAGGATACAATAGGATATTTAAAAATCTTAAGTTGCTCGTCATTTTTGCGAAAAAAATGAAGAACTTTCAAATGAAAGTGCCCGGGGATCTCTCAAAACCCAAAATCAAACGTCTCCAATATTATACTTGTTACTTAAATTCAATTCTTATATCAATAAATCTCAAGATACTGTTTATTATCTTTTTACATTGAGAATTTCAGAATACTAGAAAATGAAGGTTTGATTATAAAAGTTGTGTTTTCCTTAGATCATATATCTTAACTTAAATTTTCTTTAGTATGTACATAATTAGCTATAGTAGCTTACATTAGTAGTAATAGTACTACAGTTTTTCTTGATAAAATTAGTTTGTGTAAAATATTTGTAATATATATATATTGTATCTAGTTTTAAACCATTCGCGTGTATATTTATCAAAGAAGGAGTGACGTATTTATGTATGTATTCACATACCGAATGTTCTATTACTGTAGGAAAATAGAATTTTCGATTATAATAATGTTGATAACGTTTTACATCTAATGATGACCAATACCTAACTACGACTTTAGATATATCGCTGCTCTAGTATTGATTTGTTCTATCTCCACTTTTCAAAAAAATTGAGTTTGATACATTTTTGAACTCAGCAATTTTTTCTCTACCATTTTCTAGTTTCAAAATGCCAATATTACGTTTATAAATATGTTTTTTCTAGTATTATTTTGTACTATCTCCACCGATTTCACAAAAATTTATTATTGGATTGTACTAACTCACATTTTTTGTGGCACATAGAACAAACCTATACACTCTAAGAAAAAAATGTACCGTTTTACTACTATTATAGGAGGCAATTAAATGCCTTCTATAATGACAGTAACATTACAAACCGTAATGTACGAAGGTGAAAAATACACCATCATGGTGTAATTATTACTCACTCATATGTGTAGTTTTACACATGTCGTACGTAAAATTACGGTCCAGGTGTCTAATAGATTACGTTTTATTTGTGTATTAACTACACAACAAGATGTAATTTTACACATTCAGTTCGCAATAGTGCGCAGTTAAACGTAAAATTACATCATATTAATGTATTTTTAAACCACGCCTGTACACCTGAAAATGTAATTTTACACACTTATATAGTAATGTTTACACCCAGAAAAGTGTAATATTAATCCAACTGAATCACTCATTCTGATTCAATTCAACTGAATCAGTATGAGTGATTCAATTGTGCTGAAAAGAATAAACTGATTCAACTTAATTGAAAATAACGAATCAAAAAAGATTATTGATGGTTTTTTTTACATAAATATTTATAATAATATGACGTATAGAATAATTTGGAATTATATACAAAAAGATTCGAGATGTTAAATATTTTGCTTATTATGTCTAAAGTTCTATATAAGTGTGTCGTATGATAAAATAACAATTTTTTTGGTAAATTTTAAAATAAACACTCCAAAAAAGTAAGATTATAAAAGTTTTATTATGAACGTTTACTTGCTTTCATGAACATAGGTAATCTTTATTTTGCAGTGTAACTGCCAATTAAACTGGTCAAAATTTTGAGATATGACTTTTTTTTACAATGCTTACGTTTTGCAGACACAATTATTTAAGCAATATCTTATAAAAAATTTAATTGTAATTAGATTACAATGATAATATTAAAAACTTATGGATTAAAATTGTAGTTACATCATATCAAAAATATAGTTTAAGAAAATTAACTAAACAATACTTAAATATAAGAAAAACAATATTCTGCTGACTCTTGCCATTCTTAGAACTTCGCAGAAAATGCATGCTGTGCTTTCATAGATGTCTTCACCAATTCCAGTTTCTAAACAAATCAGAAAATAAGGGTTACTTAATTTTATAACCATTTTTGATTATTATTTTTTTCTTTTTTTAATAACTATTTCACAGCAATTTAAAATTAAGAAAATTTCGCTTTCGCTACAAAATTACTTCTAGGCTATTTTAATGAATGTACAGATATTAGATTTTTGATTAAAAAACTCACCAGCAAAGTGACCCGGCGTGCTTATGGCACTGGCACTTCCGAACTGGTAGACGGAGGGTTTGAATTCCGTAGCCGGTTATATGCTGGCGAAAGTTTTCTGCTATTTCCCATCATAATTCCAGATGAATATCGACATTATCCTCAAGAAGATGGTTGCAAACAGACACCTACCAAATCCTTATACCGCTTTTCTTGTCCTCCGGCCAATATTCTGCTGACTCTTGCCATTACTAGAACTTCAGGGAAAATGTAGGCTGCGGTTTCACATATGTCTTCACCAATTCCTTTTTCTAAACAACTCAAAAAATAAGGATTACTTAATTTTATAACCATTTTTGTTTATTTATTTTATTTATCTTTTTTCAATAAATATTTCACAGCAATTTAAAATTAAGAAAATTTCGTTTTTGCTACACAATTACTTCTAGGTTATTTTAATGAATGTACAGATATTAGATTTTCGATTAAAAAACTCACCAGCAAAGTAACCCGGCGTGCTTAGGCACTGGCACTTCCGAACTGGTAGACTGAGGGTTTGAATTCCGTTACCGGTTATATGCTGGTGAAAGTTTTCTGCTATTTCCCATCGCAATTCCAGATGAATATCGACATCGTCCTTAAAAAGATGGTTGCAAACAGACACCTACCAAATCCTTATACCGCTTTTCCTGTCCTCCGCCCAATATTCTGCTGACTCTTGCAATTACTAGAACTTCAGGGAAAATGTATGCTACGGTTTCACAGATGTCTTCACCAATTTCGATTTCTAAACAAATCAGAAAATAAGGGTTACTTAATTTTATAACCATTTTTGCTTATTTATTTTTTCTTTTTTCAATAACTATTTCACAGCAATTCAAAATTAAGAAAATTTCGTTTTTGCTACACAATTACTTTTAGGTTATTTTAATGAATGTACAGATATTAAATTTTTGATTAAAAAACTCACCAGCAAAGTAACCCGGCGTGCTTAGGCACTGGCACTTCCGAACTGGTAGACTGAGGGTTTGAATTCCGTAACCGGTTATATGCTGGTGAAAGTTTTCTGCTATTTCGTATCGTAATTCCAGATGAATATCGACATCGTCCTTAAGAAGATGGTTGCAAACAGACACCTGCCAAATCTTTATACCGCTTTTCTTGTTCTCCGCCCATATCATCATGAAAAAGTTGAGAAATAATGATGTGAGTGACGTCCGTTACATACCATTGTCTAAAAAACGAACGTTAAATTCCATTATTATTATTACGTTAAATGGAACGTTAAATTCCATTATTATTATTCATTGTTATTATTACTTAAAAAACTCGATTTCCATACGTCGCGTCGTTTCAATTTAAACCTGTTATGAATTTATATTACTGTAAAGCAAAAAAACAAAAAATTCGTTAAGTGCGTGTTCTTGACACGCACTAACAAGTAAAGGTCCCGAGGCCGGACCTATCGATTTCGATTAAACTTAAATATATTGTAGAACACTAAAAACTAAGGGACACGTATTTTTTTTTATCTGCGGAAAAACGGTTTGAAGGGGTGAAATCGGCCTCCAAAAATTGGGGTAAAAATTTAATTTTTCAATAAGAGATAGAGTTCACAGTAAGAGATAGAGAAAAAGTTTAAATTGGCGATATTGCTCTTTTTTAAAGAGCTATCTATTGATATGCAATTTGTTCATATTATATCAACAGGAGTGGTTGGGGGTTAAAATTTGGGGGTTAATTTTGCAAAAAGGGGGTGAAAAATAAACAATATAAATTTTTTGTTTACAGATTTGAAATCTACGTCAAAAAATCTAATTGACCTGTTTTTGCTCAATGCCCTAATATTAAGTCTAGGGGTAGTTAACTAGAGGGTGACTCTGTCGAATAGTCGTACAATTTGGGTATTTCAAGGAGTTCTTCATGGAAAATAGCTTAAGACAATTAGAATAACGTAGAAATGAAATTCTCGAATTCAAAATTGAGTTTGAGCAACATTGGAGAGGGGGTGAGTCACCCTCTTAAATTACATACTAGTTTATATACACTAATTTTTGCTATTAACACACTGATAGTGGGTAAAATAATGTCACAATAAGTGGTTCTGAAGTTGGACTATCATATGTAAGGTCTTTATTAGGTTTGTTTTTTAATGGATATTATAGTTTTCCTTATCGAAAATTATCGATACCGAAAATTACATAACTTAACCTAAAATAACGAAACCTAATAAAAACCTTACATACGATAGTCTAACTTCAGAACGATCTATTGTGACATTATTACCCCCTGTCAGTGTGTTAAAAGATATCTGAATTGTAGATAATGTTTTAATTTTCACAGAAATTGACAACCCCCCAAAATAAATTATTAGTCAAATTGTAAAATAAACTTTTATCAAATTACATAACTATTTGTATGAAGCAAAATTAAAAAAATTAACTTACCTGAAATATTTTAAATGTATCATCAGGACAGCATTTTGGAAACAAACAAATTTATATTACAGTATTCTTTGCACATTATTCCAGAAGCCATTTGCACAATGCAAATAAAAACAAAACACCAGTACACCACTATAACACTGTTTTTGTAGCATATTTAAAGATTAATTTATCATACACGTTATAATCATATTAACTATATATCTTATCAAAAAATACTTTTGTTTAATTCAGCTAATTTGAAAACATAACTTTTAACCTTTAAGAGTATTACTTATGTACGTATAAATAATACAGCAATTCAATAACAGATAATATTAAAATACATAAACTCATTTGCGCGCGCATGGGTTTTGCTATTTAGTGGTGTAAAAATAAATCAAAAACGTTGTAAAAATCCAAAGTTACACCTTTATTTGTGTAATATTAAAAAAAGCAGTAATTATACACAAATTATATAAAAATACACCAATTTTTTCATATTACACAAATAATAGTGCATATTTTCAGAGCGAGGAGTAATTTTGCTCTAAATTTAAGTTATTTTACACGTTTTTGACCCTTTTTTCTTAGAGTGTACTTAAATTTTAGATTTTAAAAAATTTTAGTATTGGTGTGTTCCATATCCCATAAAAAGGTCTCTTATATTGCATGAATAATGTAGATATGTTTTTTTTCATTAAGATATTGGAATGGTTGCAAGCCATTATAACTTAAATTATTTACTGTATTATAATTTCTTACAATGCAATATTCTATTGTGTTAAAACTTGTGTATAAATGATGAAGGCATTAAAAATGTTTATGGAAAGTCATCCACAAATTAAAAGCAAATTCTCATAAATTCTCTAAAAGTTACCATAGGAAAGTTCAATACATTAATTATATTTTAAATTTTACATGTAAAATTGAACAGTTAGTTTACTTAAAAATCTTAATTTATTTAGAAATCTAAGTTTATTAAAAAATCTTAATTTAATAAAAGATCAAAACAAAAAATTGAAATTATCCAATTAACATTTAAGGTTTTTTTTTTATTTTCATAAAATTGCAAATTTGTATAAAAATTTTGATTATATGAAGTTTTCGGTAATTAAACTTTAATATGTATAAAACGAGATAAACCAATGCTTATATACGAGTAAGTGATGAATATAAACGGAAAAACCGTATTCCTATCCAAATTCGGACAACCGAATCTATTAAATGATAACTTCTTTATTTCTTGAAAAACTAACTGAAATCGAAACGAAGTCAGAGGTATCTAGATTCTAGAGACAATTAGAGATAAATCAATGTTCAACTATATGCTATCAGTAGAAACTCGTTGTTTTGAACACCTTTTTAAAAACGTTACATTAAAATAGTAATCGGTTTCTAGAATTAATTTTTATACAATTCTTAACGCGATATTTCCCAAAAAGTTCTTGCCTATGTTTCAATTTACTTGCACACATAGAAAATAAGTTTGTGTTAATTTTCTTTAAATTTTGTTAACGTAGTTGCTCTGAGATAGTCAGGTACAAAAGTATATCTCAAAATAAAAATTTTCTTTTATCAAAAATTTAATAATGTATTAATATTCTTCAGGGATTATACTTGTAGACCACTTGTTTGTTTTTTAATTTCCGCGCACTTATGTTGTAGCAATATAAAAACATTATTGAAAAAGCGTTGTAAAATGATGTTTCTAAATTATATTTAAAAACGGCGTGGTGAATAATTTTTATTTCTTATTAAATATGGTTTGTAACTTTGTATTTTATAATATATTAAATTTTTATCAAATTCCTTTGACACGTTTTCATTTTATTCAAAAGAAAAAAAAAGGAGTTTTCCCTTAAGGTAGTTGGTCGATGAAACGATTTTTTCAAAGGATTTTAACGAAACTTCTCTAGATATTTATTTACTCCCATACCAATAATATGAGTCCTTACCGAAAAAAAATTGACCACCCCAATTTTGAGAAAAACGACTTCAAAGTTTTATAATTTTAACATGGGCTCTTATGGGAAAATTCAATTTTTTTTGAATAAAATGAAAACGTGTCAAAGGAATTTGATAAAATTTTAATATGTTATTTAAAATAAAGTTACAAATCATATTTAATAAGAAATAAAAATTATTGACCACGCCGTTTTTGAAATATAATTTAAAAACATCATTTTTCAATGTTTTTACCACGCTTTTTCAACAATATTTTTAAATTGCTACAACATAAGCGCTCGGAAATTAAAAAAAGCAAGTGGTATACAAATATAATCACTGAAGAATATTAATACATTATTTAATTTTTGATAAAAGAACAATTTTTTTTTGAGATATACTTTTGTACCTGACTATCTCAGAGCAACTACGTTAGGGTGGTCATTTTTTTCGGTAAGGGCTCGTATTATTGGTATTGAATTAAATAAATATCTAGAGAATTTTCGTTAAAATCCTTTAAAAAAATCGTTTTATCGACCAACTACCTTAAATCAAACACAGAATAAAATTTTTTTAAGCTAAAGTCATTTTATGTATTACAATTTTCTCAGTCCTATATGTAACAGACGGAAAAAATTATCTTGTTTTGTTCTATATCCACGCTTATAGTACAAACCAAGAATTATAAACTGAAAGTACAAAACAATACTAAGGGAATATGGATCTATAGTTCAATTTTTGCAATCATGAGAATATTAATTATCATTTTACTCCGAAATTCGAGGTCAAATTTTTATGAAATTGTATTGTATGACAACTAACTTATTTACAAGTAAAAAGTTATTTTCTATTTGGTAATAAAATGTAAAATAAATAAGATATGAATTTTTAAACTTTCAAATCGCAATATCTCAAAAGTAGAAAAAGTGGATATAGAACAGACCAATACTAGGGCAGCGATATGTATAATAATACCTACATGGTTATTTATTAGGACCGGACTTACCCTAATGCCGCCCTGGGCACCCTAAAAAAGAATCACATCAACTTTATGCAAAGCAAAAAAATAAATAAAATTGTCAAATTTTCCCACTTTGGGCACTAGCCCCGCGTGCCCCTAGTGTAAATCCAGCATTTATAGTTACAGAAAGCAGAGAATTTTGGGCGGCATATCTTATTTCATATACTAATTATAAAACTTTCTTCTTCAGAATGAAAGTTGTATGCTATCAGAAAAGGATAAAATTGTTATGGTAGTTATACTGAAATATAAGAAAATTTTAGCCCTTAAGATTGCTGCTAAAAAAATATTAACTATAGTTCCTGTGGCAATTTTTTCTCTTTCCCTTTTCTTCTAAAACAGCGATTGTCAACCGTTTTTCTCTCACGTACCCCTTGAGGAGGTTTCTCGTTTATGAGTACCCCCCACCTTTTAAAATGGAGTCTTCAAGTTCTTATTACCAGTATTCTTGTTTATTACAAATTTCTTCATAATTCTTTTTGAGGTTATAGTATAGGTAACAGGATCTTAAATAACAAAAGCCAATAAGTACAAATATTCAAGATGAAGATATAAGAAATCGTTTCCTAGTAAGTAATCTTACAGTGGTGGTTTTAAGTCAAGCATCTTATAAAATAAAATAAATAAAATTAGTTTCATCGGGTGGTAGTTTATTAGTTCCAACATAAAACTCAATACTTATAATCACCTGACTCCTAATCAAACTTATAATCTGCTTTCAGCCGCGTTTTAAATAAATAAGAGAGAGTATTGGTTGCTTGCATTTTCCTTTTAAATTACAATTTGTTTGTAATTGAAGCATCTTATGTTTTTGTAACATTCGCCATTATCAATAATGTTTTCACGTACCCCTAAGAAGATCACCATGTGATGTACCCCCAGGGGTACGCGTACCATAGGTTGAAAATCGCTGTTCTAAAAGATAAATAGTATATTATACACCATAAGGGATTAAAGTGTGACTCTTAATCCGGAGTATGAAGTTTGTTGCCAGAGGGCCTGTAGATGTCCGAAGGTAGCAACTAGCACGAAGGATCAGAAAGTATGTGATTGACTGACTATCGAACTGGAGTGGCTCTTGAACAACGGTTCAATAGCGTAATGGGAAGGCGCTTCTCTAGCAACCAAGAGATCTGGATTCGAATTCCAGTCGATCCAGTTTGAAAATTTTTTAATTACTATGTGAATTTATGTGAATTTTAATTAACATCGAAAACTGTATTCATCAATTTCGAATTCCTCCTCAGAAGTTGAATTTTAGGGTTTATTGTCTGAAACAAACTCTTTCCATATGATCTCTTTTCACAGATAGAGATCCTACTGAAAGTTCAATTTTATTATTTACTTACGTTTGACATATTTAGTAGTGGTCAAAAGAGTTTAACCTCAGTTGAAATAATTTTATTGTTGAGAAATTTTTGTAATCTGTATGTATTTGATTTTGTTAATGGCCAAATTGCTATATATATGTATAATAAGCAAGATTTTAGTAATAATAATAATAATAAATTTTGCAATAAAAAATACATCGAAATCTATCTTTTTCTTTTTTCTTAAAGAAATACTTAATCTTAAATTATACATAGATACCCATATCAATAAAGTATGATTTGAAAGAAAATTTTGCACTCCGAAAATATTGTGTACTTATAATGCCAATAGTCTAACATCTACGAAAAGATATACGAAGGTGATTTTTCCATAAAATATCATTTACTGACGAATCAACAAAACCGCCTGGTATGTACCTATTAAATCTATGTAACTATTTACGTATGTTTGTTTGTGTATGTTTTGTATGTATGTATGTACATAATATTATAAATTATTTGACTCTAACATAAGTTCTCGGTTCATTCACGAAAATTAGCAATTTATATTAGAATGTACTATTTCTAAGCCGTAGTAGCTACTTTTTATATGTAATAATATTTCCCTGTACAGTGTGACTCAATGAAATTATCATACTACTTACCTTAACTAGTTTTCGCGTTTTCTTTTCATTTAAATCAAGTATAATTTTAAAATGATTTTGTATCCTACAATTACAATTCACTTCATTACAAAAATAAAAGAGTGATAGAAAATTCCTGAAGTGCACTGATACTTAAAGGTTGAAAATTGAAAAGACATCTACATAATTTTCTTTTCTATTTTTAGGTACATAATTAATATTTATTTTTTTATTTCGACGAGAAAATTACTGAGGGGAATCACAAAAATGATTGAAACCACAAAAGTAAGAAGAACGAAGCAGGACCATAGTAATTTTTGGGGGAAAGTGGTACAAATATATTATTTTTATTGTATTAAAAATTGCCTTTTTTTAACTGCTACGGAAGCTATTTTCACAATGGCTTGGGTAGACTTTTTCTAAAATTTCATATTTATACTGGAAGATCTCATACAGCTACCTAATCAGAGAGCTGGGCCTAAATAGGAATTGGATTGGTATAAATGTCGTAAAGTGTAATAGCGTCTTAAATTAAAACACAAAATACTTTTACTTTGTTAAAAATTGAAAACCTAAAGATTTCCAGTCTTTTAGCCTGACTAGCACCAAAGCAGAGAAATTTACTACTTTAGTTTTGTAAACTGTTTTAGTTAGAACTAAAGAAGTATTGTACTACTTTAGTATTTTACTCATTAGTTTTGCTCGGAGAGCTCATTCACAAGATACTTCTTTAGTTTCAACAACTTTAGTTTTCTCCAAATACTCTTTTAGTTATTAGAAATGTGTGATGTAACATAAAAATTTTATCAGGAAAAGATAAAAATAATGATTTGGGTGGCATCCACTATAAACAAAAAAATTTCATAGAACAAACTTCTAGTTTCTTAGTTTCCTTTTTTCTGAAAATTTTGAAAATTAATTAAAAAACTTTATCTTTTTCATTTTTTCTATTTGGCGCGCATACCCCTCGCCTCCCACCCCAAATAAAAAGCTTGATTGTATAAATGTACACACGCCTGTCTTTTCTATCTTGGGCAGTTCGTACTACAGACTCAGACGTATTATCTTCATTAAAAACACCATCTTCCACCAAAAACACCTTCTATATTGTCAAAATACAGGCAACACCGATTACTCGGTGCAGTAATGGGGAGAACAAGGACGGACAAATCAAAATCATAGTTAATCCAAAATTAAACTGAAAAAAAAATTAGTCATAAAAAAGTTAAAAAATAAAAAAACCGGACTGCATAAAAAGTAAACTAAAACGGTGGAAACAAGATGAAATAGAGAAAAAAAATGGATTAATAATAATTGTACCAAGTTAAACAAAAATGTCTGATGCCTCTACTTTATTTTAATCATTTTCTTTCTCTCTATTTGACTTTAATTGCGTTTAAAAATTATTATTTATAAGCTTATTATAATATTAATTATAATTATTACTTGCGTTTAAAATATATATAGTAGGTACGCATCCAGTGGCTGGCTTTTCTCATTTAGCCCGAGGGCGGATCCAGCCTGTTGAAAAAAGGGGGGCTGCCTCTAATCCTAGGAGAAATTTTGGGGAATTGTGTCTTCTGAATTGTATGTTTAACTAAAAAAAGTTACCTATTGTAGGTCAAAGGGGGAGGGCTGCAGCCTACACAGCCACCCCCCTCGACCCGCCTTTGATTCAGCCTGGCTAATTTGCCCCCAAATAATCGGAAATTGACTGTAATATTTAATATCAGTTTATTACCATACTACAACATCTAATTAAAAACCCAAAAAAATGTTCAATTAGGTACGAAAATAAGCCGAAAAGAAGGCACAAAAATGCAGGTCACCAATGTTTTTTTAAAGATACTCTTTTACACACTCCTGCTAGTGGGTAGGAGTATATTTTGGTTTTGTTTACTCTCTTACTTACTACTTTAGTATAATACTCCAGAATGGTGCACACCAGCAATTGTTTACTCCTAAGAAAATATTTTCAATACTTCTTTAGTAAAATACTCCACAACTGCAAATACTACATTAGTATAGAAAGTAATTGAAATTGTCAATTTTTAACTCTTTTAGTAAAATACTAAGTTAGTTACAAAATCTCCTGGTTGGTGCCCGTCAGCCTTATAGATTAATAGATTCAACCTGACTTGATACTTAAAAGGACCAGAATATTTCAGTCGCATAATTTAATGAAGAGTATTTCGTTGACAGCTGCTCTTCAATCACACTGTTGTTACCGGTAGCTCTTTGAAACTATTAATTTGTAAGAGTCATAAGACGACAGAAACTGCACTATTGGTATTGCAAAATGGTATATTTAGAAAAAAAGCAAGTATAAAAATTGTTCTACAAAAATCATATCAAATTTAAAAATTCAAAAGAAAAGTTTAAGAACCTTTGTTTCTGTCTGGACTGACTCGTTTTTATCAATTATTTTTTAGAACAATTTGACTTTATAAAAATCACATAAATATTTTAAAATTTAATAATTGTTTACGACAATGTTTTTTAAATGTGTGCCGCGAAATCCTAAAAAAAGGAACCTAACAATATTGTTTGAATGGCACAATATTTTTCTTCTTTGGAAAATGTGCCACAGGAACAAAAAGCAAAATGTGCTACAGGAACTGAAGACTGTACCTTGTTAAAAATCAGTTACATATACGGAAATAAAATAAAAAGTTAGTTTACTGATCAACTTTGGTCTTATAATAAATAATTGATTAAATAGGAATCTTAAATTTTTTTGATGGTAAATTGATACATATTGAACAGCAGTGGTTCAGTATCTATTTTTATTTCTCCCCTGTTTCTTAAATTAAAAATAAAAATACTGAACCATTCTTGAATACCGAACATGTTTACATGTACAAAAACAGAACTAAAATAAAAAAAATAATAAACCAAACAACTGAAATAATAATGAAATAAAATTTATTATAGCTTATAGCCAATGATCAATTCTTTTTTCGTAAGTAAAAATACAAGAACAAAAATAATAATAAAAAAAAAACATGCATCAGTTAAAAAATGTAAAAAACAAAATACTACACAAGTTTTCTTTCACTGAAATGCGATGCGACTAAAGTGATTAACTCCTTAGTAGCCAGAAATCTCAACAGGGGCACTAAAACAGTTCTGGTACCAATTATAAAAACATGTCACATCTAATTTATAGATCTATATGTTAAATTTATTTTTTATTAAATACCATCACAGTTATGTGGGCTCTGGACTGTTATCTATAATATGTTTCTTTCATATCTCTAAATTGGGTAGATTAACGCGAAAATACGTCTGGCCCTCATCTCATTCTGGGATCAAATATTTCATCAGTTATCACTCAGTTGAAGAATTTATAAAATTTTATATATTTTTAATTAATCATTAAAACTCCTTCAATTTGATTTAGGTATTGCTGGAATAAAAAAAAAAACTCGTCTTTATACTGAAAACAATTATTAAAATAATGACCCCTTTTGATGTAAAATACAAACTATGACTATAGTAGTTTTTAAATTTCTTATTTAATATTAATTCAACTTTTAATTTAACTAAATTTGTGATACACGTTTCGATTAATATGATCATTATCCAATAAGTAAAGATTATACTGCATACATGCTTTATGTGTGCTAAATATAACATGTATAATCTTCACCTGTTTCATAATTATCATATTGATCGAAACATGTCACGAAATCAATTAATTTAAAAAAGTTGACAACACCATTGTAAAACTTCCCCGTCCCGTTTTTATTTGGAATTTGCTGAGGTGAAGGCTGGGGATAGATTTTATAAAATTTTTCGAAATTTTACCCCCAGTTCCTGTCAGGGGCGATTTGTGTTTCAAGTCACCTTCATCCACTGTGACGCCATTTTGAAAAAATCGGTTGCTGAATGGGAGTATGCTACAACATCTAATTTACTACAAAATTTAAAAAATTGTTCAGTTCTGATAGGGAAGATAAGAGTCTGAAAAAATCACCCAAGTCTTGTGACTTACAAAAAAAAAAATCCCCTTAAAATAATTTCTTTAACGCCAGCAAATCTGAAGATATTCATTAATTTAAACGCACATACATACGTACACATATACAAAATCTTCATGTAAAAGTTCGGACCCGGAACATTTTCATCCGAAATTTTGGTTTTCTGAATTCCTTGGGTCTCAAACGTCAAAATTCGCTGAACAGCGTATATGATAAAATTTGTTTTATTACCATACAAAAATGATAATTTTATAGTGTTTTTATTTTAGATTAACAAATATGGAATACCATAAAGTACTTTTCAAATCTACTACTTTTCTTATTTAACTATTTCTGTACGACTATCAAGGAAACTTTAAATTAGTATTTCGTAACGATTTATTTATGAGGTCACCATGCAGTTAGTTACCTTAGAAGTTTATAGTTGAAAATATGCTACTGGAAATATATCTAATATGAAATATGTACCTATATATTAAAAAAGGAAACCTAAATGCGAGCTTTAGGAAAAATTATAGTCAGAAATCATTTTCAGATGTAACGTTAAGCTTAGGAGTTTCTACAGTATACCATAATATTTAATTACTAGTTTATGACTTGCGCATTTTGAATTTTATGCTAACTGAATAAAAAGATTTTCTCAAAATTTCTTTAGAATATAATTATGATAATTATTTGCACATATAATATATACGTATATATTTCGAGGTATAATACCTACATGCAAAAAAAGTAAATTACGTGATTGAGGTTGGAAGTTGCATATTACACACAAGAGAGAAAAAGTTACGCAAGAGCCGCGCAGTGGCGGGTGCGTAATTGCGCGAGTGTGTAATATGCCTTACAACCGAGTGACGTACTATACTTAATCTACGACTAATATGAAATTCACAATAAACGATAAAAATTTGGTACAAATCTACAAATACAATACATTAAAATTATGTAATATTTGAAATTTATTAAAAACAAACGTAAACATTCAGTTGCTAGGTAACATTTTTGTACAGATTCTATTATAATATGTATATCACTGTATAATATATTTATAATATAAGAATTAATATAAGTGTAGTAACCTTTGGTATTTTACGTATACATGCATGTAAGAGCCACTCTTTGTACAGCTGGATATATGGCTGTATGCAAAACGTAGCTTACTTAGATAGTATTTTGTACAATAAACAAGCAATTTCATGGTAATCGTAGATAAAACATATTTTGTTATAATTTTAATTCTTAATTATACGAATATGATTCCACGATACTATTTGAATGGCTGTATGACATTTACAAGTAAATACAGTAAAGTAAAACAGGCCAATTTATATAATAAAATTTACTATGTCGTTACTTATCAACCGATAAAACATGCATAAATTAATTTAGTATTTTTTTTTTTTCACATAAATTTAAAATTAGAAAAAAAAACTTGATAAATATTAGAAAATACTTTATCACATAATTTATTTTTTTATTTAGACGTAACACGGTGTAACAGCAAGGCGTAACACGTGAGCTAGACACCTGTCACCACTATACAACTTAATTAACTCATCCTCTTTTACCAGAATAAAGTAAGTTTTATATGAAAAAAAAATTTCAATTCTGTGTTGTTTGCTTATTTATTAATTGATTATCTATTGAGGTTTTAATTAATTAAATTAAGAATAATATATCTTCATGTTTTCAAAATAAATTTTTAATTAAATTTTTCAACTTTTTGATAAAGATTTTTCTACATTTATTCATTATGATTTATTTATAATAAACTGAGGATTTTATTATTAGCATACCCATACAACAAAAGTGATACTTTTTAATTTTCACAAATAAATTTATATACATATTATAACTATGGAAAATCAAAACTACAAAAAAGAATCATAGAATGCATACAAAAATGTATTGATAGAGTACAAAAACAACAAAAGTTAAATGACACAAAAGCGCGAATTTACTTTCATTTACTTTCTGCCCGAAATAATGCTACGCTTTTTATTTAATTAAATCTAAACAAAGTAATTTGATCAGTTTACGAACAAATTAACCTTTATATGCTGCAATTGATGATGTTAGTCTTATTGAAAACTTTGCTACTCTTCTGTACATGAAATATTTTTTTGAAAACTGTACTGGTACTGTAGATTGTTATCGATTTAGATATCACAATAGGGATTTTTATTTTTTTGTCTGTCTGTCTGTTTGTGCAAGCATCTACGAAATTCATCAAAAACGATCGAATGGTTCCAAAAGTTAATATATCTTGGTACGACCTTCGCACACAGGCAGACCGAACAACAAACACGAAATAAAAACTGTTCAGGAAGCTCTAAAAACATTAATGATTTCAGAAGCAAAAAAATATAGAGTAATAGATTTGAACTGTGGTATTAGATAGGCTAACTTCAAAAATGCATCACTACTTGCATGAGGCAAAATAAAAAGTTCAAAAACGCATCAGACGCATCACAACGAAAAATCAAAAGTTCATTTTTGCATTTGATGCGTCAAAACAATGCATCAAGAAATTTGATGATGCCGCATGCGTGTCGAAGATGCATGCCATGTGTATAATATAGAATTATAACTACTTGCCGTATTATGTAGGTATTAACACCAACAGGAATAATTCCGAAAAACAAATTGTTGAAAAAGATGAATGTATACGTATTTACCTTTGATTAAAATTGTTTAAACTATTTGAATACATCTTGCACTCAAAATAGGTATGTAATCTTTTTTATTCAAATAATTCCAATATTTTAAATTTCAAGTAAATTCAAGTTGAAATTCAAAGATAATAAACCTATACGTTAACAAGGACTGAATTGCTATATTATCTATAGTCTATCATGCTATATTATCTGTCTTATCTATAGCCAAATCAGAGGCTAAATGATGTCAATATCCCGTTCAAAAACATCTAATGTGCATCAAATTTCAAGAGAGCATCAGCAGCGCATCATGTAGTATTAGACGCATCAGAAAAGTCATGATGCTGCATCGATGCGGTAAAGTTTACATTTTTGAAGTTACCCATTCTTGTTCAATTTAATCATACAAATATGACCCGCATTTTTTTCAGTAAAAACACCAAACAAGGTAAATTTTTTTAATAAATAATTTCAATATTGTTATATTCAATTTTTGTGAAGGGAGTGATACAAATAATATCGTTAAAAACTAGGTATACTGATTTTAAAAACCACTACCATTATTAACATTGTGCGAGAAATCCACAAAAAGCATCAAAACTGGCTCACCTTGTATATTGACAAAATCAAAGGGAATTTTTGATTTTTCATTCAATACGATATTTATATGCAGTTATTATATTATTATTTCTAACTTATTCATATATAACAACTTGTCACCATCTATTATTTATCGCGAGTCCGTCACTCAAAATCAATTTCAAAGGAATTTAAATGTATTTCCGCGTATTGTTTCCAAATTTTTTTCCTTTTTTTTCTACAAAAGCAGTTCAACAAAATCAAATGATAAAATAAAACAAACTGCACAAATAACAAATTGACAGCGTCTCATCAAATGTCACTCATTCCATTGAGAAAAAGAGAGGTTTAGTTTGTGTTAGACACACTATGTGAGGTACATATACTGTACGTGTACATATATGTATATATATTTTGGTTGGAATTGCATTGTGATTTTGATATTGTAAATTTATGTAGTATCAGAAATGCCAAATTGCAAAACACATCCATCTTCTGTTCTGCCAAATTAGTATACGAATTTGTTTTTTTCCTAATACGTATCAGACGAATGAGATAAAGTAGGTAATGGTCAGGGTAGTCGAACTTTTGATATGTAAGTTCGATTTTCATAACATATACATAGTCTTGGTAAAGGAACTTATTGTATTTATTTAAATTTTAAATTTGATATAATTGGTTGATATTTTCTTTTTACATATCCAGACATTGATTCGAAATTTACATGATTAAAGAAAATTTTGTCTTTGTGTCATTTACTTCTATTGAAACTTTCCCAATGAACATCCCAATTTGTCCCTTTAAAGAATACTAGAGTGTCGATATAATACCTATTATAATACCTATTACATAATGTAGGCTAACTTCAAAAATGCATCACTGCTTGCATGAGGCAGAGTCAAAAGTTCAAAAACGCATCAGACGCATCACAACGAAAAATCGAAAGTTCATTTTTTGCATTTGATGCGTCAAAACAATGCATCAAGAAATTTGGTGATGCATGTCCAAAATGCATGTAATGTGTATAATGTAGAATTATAACTACTTGCCATATTATGTAGGTATTAACCTATTAACACTAACAGGAATAATTCCGAAAAACAAATTGTTGAAAAAGATTAATGTATTTACCTTTCATTAAAATTGTTTAAACTATTTTAATACATCTTGCACTCAAAATAGGCATGTAATATTTTTTATTCAAATTATTTCAATATTTTCAATTTCAAGTAAGTTCAAGTTGGAATTCAAAGATAATATACTTATATAAGAACTGTATTGCTATATTATCTATAGTCTATCATGCTACATTATTTGTCTTATCTATAGCCAAATCAGAGGCTAAATGATGCCAATATCCCGTTCAAAAACATCTAATGTGCATCAAATTTCTAGAGAGCATCAGCAGCGCATCATATAGTATTAGACGCATTAGAAAAGTCATGATGCTGCATCGATGCGGTAAAGTTTACATTTTTGAAGTTACTCGTAATAATGTTCGTAATACATAATTATATTGTAGGTAATCTATAAAAAATTATTCTTTTATATGTTTATGAAAATTTTAATTTATATATTATCTTTATATTGTAAGTTATTAAATTCTAATTATTTATTAAACCATATTTTCTATTTTATTTAACAGAAGAAAGTAACTACAATCCCAGTTTTCATTTTTACATCAGGCATGATGCACACCAGAAAATTTGAGAAATTTTTTTGGTATTCATGGTTCACATTATACGCTAAAATATAGGTAAACACTAGTTCACGGGTATGGTTTAGTGATGAGCAAATGCTAGACCAAGACCAAGACCGCCAAGTCTTGGTCAGAATATTGGTCTTGATTTTGCTAGAGCAGTTTGAGTCTTGGTCTTGGTCTTGGTCTTGCAAAATGCAGTCTTGGTCTTGGTCTTGGTATTGCTAAAAAATCTTGCACTTTCTTGCATTTTTTTATTAGCGAATTTTTTTCTTCTAAAATCAGAATTTTCTTTCTTTACGGTATTAATTATACTTTAATACTATTGAAATAGTTTTGCATTAATCAATACTATTGAAATAGTTTTCTTTCTTGCTTTTGTCTTGGTCTTGCTCACTTGAGTCTTGGTATTGGTCTTGCAGCCATACTTATAGTCTTGGTCTTGGTCTTGCTCTTGGTATACATAGTCTTGGTCTTGGTCTTGGTCTTGCAAAAAATGTAAGACCAAGACAAGACTGCAAGACCAAGACTAATTTTACTCATCACTAGTATGGTTAACCCAAATGATCTTGCGGGCCACTTTGGAAGCGCATCATAACTCCGCGGGCCGCATATAAAATTATGTGTTCCCATATATTATGTATTTTTTTTAATACATTGTTTTTCACTACCTTGGTCATTATAAAATACACATCTATAGGTATATTTTGTATAAGTGTGATGAATCTCGTGGGCCAAAAAAGTTTAAGGCGGGCCGCGGGTTGACTACCCCTGCACTAGTTAGTAAGTATTTGAATTAGTAAGCGTGAAACTGGGCCCGACGAGAAGGTGGGGTTATAGCTCCGGGGCTCGGGGTGTAAGAGGAGGTTCGTAGCGGTACACAGGGGCCCGAGAAAAAGAATTAGACTTTTTTTTGCTCGTCACTTTTCATGGGATAAAATTTTTAAAATAAATGCTTTATTTTCGGGGCCCGCTATTTCTCTTCACGACCCTGCGTAAAACCAATGACGTAAACCTTTCAAGTTTATTCCACCCTTCTAATAATAATACTAATATACACAATTGGCTCCAACAGACATAGACTTTCTAAATCTTATTCCATTGCGTTTTCTCCTTTCAAAATTATTTTATGTTTTCACCTCTAAATATAAAATTAAATCCCAATTTCTTTTTTTTTTTAAATTTAGAATTTACAAGCCTTTTTACGATCATTACTTTAGAAATTATTTGTCTTTAAACAAAAAAAAAAAAAAAAACCGGTACTTTGAAATTTAACTCTTGGTATCGCCGAATATAAGCTACAACAAATGGAAGAAGGGTTTTAAGAAGTTTAACCCTACAATCATACGTCGGTATACGAGAAACGTTAATCATACCTCGGCGTCAATTTGACGAATGGACTTTTTACGGAGAGTAAAGTTTATTTGCAAAAAACATTTTTTTTACATAACAATACAACAAAAGTGAACAAAATATTTAAGAAAACTGCATTTGGAAAAATTTTTTAATATAAATATTTATTAATTTTTTTAATTTTTTTATCAAAGCATATTTTCATTATAAAAATTAAAAAATAGATAAATACATCAATTGTATCATAAGACATGTCTTTCAATTTTTTAATTTATGAGCTATTATGAGTCGGTGGACATGTGTGACTTTACAGAATGTGGAATTTCTCCGTCTCAAATATTCCTGTAAATATGTAGTTATTTCCTCATTAGGCACGTTTGTAAATTTTCTAAAATTTGTTAGTAATTTTTCGAATAAGATCTCAAAAAATAATAAAAATTAAAATATTTTCGACAAAATAAATTTTTAATCTTTTATTAAGTCACTTGAAACGCATTTTTTGGTTTTTGATTAAATATATTAAAACTTCAGCATTATGTCGTCTCTATAAGTCAAACAGCTGTAATCATCTTTCGCATTATCATTATCATTGAATAAACTAATTATAACATCCATATCTTTAATAAATTTTAGAAAAGTTAGGAAACCTTTTATATGTAAAGTACAAAATCTTAAAAAAAAAAACATACGTTAATCATACATTGTCGTCAAATTGACGCACACTATTTTAATATAAACAAAACGACAGTAACTATAAACAAAATTGATACGTCCCTTGTGTTATCATAACAAATAAATTAGATACCAGAAATTTTAGAATCGACAAGCAACGACAAGTTGTAGTACTGGAGCAGGTAGAGAAGTTGGGTAGTTAATTTGACGAGTACGTATGATTTTAGGGTTAAAATAACCTCTTGAAGGTAAAAATATCAACTAAGAAAGAATTCTCTACCAGCTGAAAAATAACTAAACTAATTCTGAATTTATTGTCTTTTTTGTAAAGATTGTAAAAAAAAGTCATATCCCCCTGAAGGAAAATATCGTTTGCGTCCTTGGATAATTCCTATCACTTTATTACCGGCCGGTAGACGAATAAACTCCTTGTACGATTCCAACAAAAATACTGTATGTTTTCAAACTTTTTAATAATAGAGTTTAATAATCAACTTCTGTTAAAACTTTAAAATATGAGCATTATTAGAAATTTATCTTTTCAAAAAAGTTACATTTCACCCACAGCTACCCAGCAACTGATAATGTCCTAACCAAATAATATACCATATAGCATAAAACATTTCTATAATTTCCTAATTTTAATCTTTTTAATTTATATTCTGACTATCAAATCTATTTAATATATTTTAATTCAACTGATTGACATTCCAAAGCAAACAAACAAGCAAAAAAAATCGTAGTTTCCAAACATTTAAATAAAATGACGAGATAAACCGAAACAATTGTTTTTCAATGCCCGTGTGTTACAATCATCGCCGTCAACCACTTTTCGAGGTACACCTACCTCTTCTCCGTAACGTCGTTAAATTAAACATATGCATTTACAGAGTTGGTATGGTTGGTGCCTATATAGAGGGAAACGAACAGGTACCTATAGGCGGCCAAATAAATAGGTAGCATAGTAGCGCACGCCACTCTGCTCCAAGAACAAACAAAAATATTGTCAGACTGACAGACAGACTATTCGTTGTCTACCGACCATTTCGTACGTACGTTCGTTAGTTAGCGTAATCGGGAATATTATAACACAAAGTGACAGGAGTGCACGAGGAGAATGAGAAAAAGAAATGGTGAAACATATCTACCACAATGCCATCTACAATGATGTCCGTCCATGGTGGTGGTGGTGGTGCTAGCTATATGGTGGTCATTGAAAAACATACACATATAAACATCCAGAGACACTTTTAATGTTGTGTTGCCTGTGCGACGACGATGACAAAACAAAAACGGACAGAAATGGCGGCTGGATCTATTTATTACTATAGATCTCCAGGTTGTCAGATTTAGAAGAGCATATATCGGATCACATTGTGTTTTGTACTGTTGCTACACTGTTTAGCTGGTGACTACTGCCATTTGATGATATATATCAGAGTTTTCTATTGTTTCAAAAAACCGAAACCAACTCGACTGATTCATTTTCTATTCTTTTTATTCAATTTCATACTACACTGCTACACTGCTATGGCTAAAACATCGGTAGTTGAATAAAATATATGTATGTATGCATATTACCCATCCACAAGTAATTTAAATTTATTTAAATAATAATATAAGTTTTCTATATTATAAGAGCAATATTTTGTAGATATAAATGTCTCTTGTTTATTTATGTGACGATGTACAATGCAAATCAAAACTCTTTACATACCAAAATTGCAATAATTTACAAAAGTCTCTAAATTATTACTTCAAATAAACAGAAAACTCAACATTAATGAATGCTTTTCAATTACGTTAGTATTTACCGCACAAAATATCAAAATTTGAACCAACTCTGGCGTATAGCTTGTGGAATTTCATTCTGTGGATTGTAAAAAATTTCAGTAAACTGAATGTTCAACGCTCATTGTGACCGCCAACAATATTATGACAATTTCAGATTCTTGAAATATTCTTTCTGCACTCCTTCTCAAACCGTTCTTAAATTTCTACTTTATCGTAGAAAAGAAATTTATCCTACCCTGTAATATGATTTTAAAGTTATGGCACTTTTAAAAGTTTTCGCCCTCTAATGGCTCAACGATTTGATCTAGAGTAAAAAGTACAAAAAAACACATAAAAGTATATTCTAAAATTTCGTACGATTTGATATTTTTCACACACACACACCGCTTGCAATAGCTAGCCTCAGCATCCAGGGTCTACTTGAAATTTTTAACGATACGAAAATAGTATATTGTGTAATAAGTGCGGGAAATTGTCGATTGCCCACGAAAGCGAAGTTGAGCGCACGAACGTAGTGAATGTGCTCATTCGCTTGAGTGGGCAATCGACAATCCCGTACGAGTTGCACATACTATTTCTTATTACGAATCTGACATACTTTTTTCTATTATTATTACTATTTTTGACATTTTTATTACTTTTCAAAATAATATTTTTAAGTGTTCGTCTTTTTTTCTGAATTAATTATTATTTTAATTACTTTGTTGGTGGTTTCTATAGAAATAATTATGAAATATTTATTAAATGAAAAACTAAGAGGCGGCTTTGCGTGTTTTCATTAAATTTTGCGTGTTTTATTGCCAATTTGCGTGTGGAAAGTTACTTTGCGCACGCAAAGAAGTATGTAGGAAGAGTACAGTAGGCAAACAGCTATTTTACGTAAAGAAATGTATGCGCCAAGTTAGTACTTCTCCAGCATAAGTAATAAAAATTTAATTACCGAAAAGTATTTTTAAAGAAATCAACAAATTCTAATGTACTATACAATATCAATTTAGTAATTTAATTTTAAAAACTAGGAAAATAGCTTTGACTAGAATTCTTTATTATGAAATTATTTTTTAATTATAAGATGAGCTTTCTCGGACTAATTTTAAATTTTAAAAAATTTCCACAGTAATATAAATCTACGATCTTCATAAAAAATTGATTTATTTTAGGTGTGTTACCGCTGTTTTTGAAAAGACATAAAAAGTAAAAGAGACGGCCTAATTTTTAGGTAAACCTAGCCAAAACATTTTAATTTATTACAAAAGCTCCAAAACTCAGTTGAAATTCCAGGTTTATATCTCTGTGGTAAAGTGTAAAAATCAATAAACCAATACTGTTATAGTATACTTAAATTGTAACAAATATATAAATTTCCGACTTTGTGAGTTATAAGACGTTAAATATCTATTTTTATTTCCAACTATATTGTAACATATATAAAAACTAACAAACAATGGAAGCGCTGTGAAAAGAAGCTAATTATTTTAATAAAATAGATTCTTTCATATAATTCGTTTAATAAAATAGATGAAAACTTCAATTAAATGTTCGTATACGGTTTATACCTACATGGTAAAATAATTTTTTAACACTCATAACATCATAATTATATTACTGGTGGAGGTGCTGGGAACGTTTGAAAGACATTTGATATTTTTCTATTCAATTACATACAGAAAGGATAAAATCTAACAAAACAGTGGAAGCGCTGCGTAGAACGGTTTATTGTTAGTCGCTGCGCTCCCACCATTTAAAAAATATTTTATAAGTAGCGAAATAAAGTAACGGAATAAAGTCAAGAAAGAAAGTTATTGATCAAACTGGAAGATTCCAAACTGTTATGCACAGTGAAGAGGCGTTTTTGAACGTTTCCAACCGCTTCAAGACTTTTAAAATATTTTCGTAGTCATAAGTCCTTTCGAGTGTGATTCTAAAGGACCCTCCACATTCTCGCCGAGGTTGGATGAGGTTCCTCGCCGAATTCCTCGCTGAGGTTGGCTCAGGCATATGAATAGCATTAAAACACCAACCGCGAGGCACAACGAAATGACCCTCTACATTCTCGACTCGTTCAACCTCGGTGAGAATATGGAGGGTCCTTATTGGAGGGTCCATATGATGTTACACCTTAATCACCGTCAATTTGTCATCACACTTCAAAAGTACAAAAAATAAATCTAAGCTTACTGTATTATAAGTAAATAGGTAAATTTTAATTTTCTAATAAAACTTATGCCGTGCGTACATAAATTTAACGGATGATAATAAGTCTATGAATGACATCATCATCGCATTTTATATTTTCAAATTTATTTACGATAGAGAACAAACATGTCCACCCGTTCACAGGCCAAGCCGGTGTACACATTATAGTAATATTTTATAATTTATAGCTTAATTTTCACACAGCCATTCATAGCGACATTTATTGATAATGAAAATGATGCAACTTATAAAAATTATGATATTTTTTTAATAACAAAATAACAAACAATACACAACAAAACCACCTCACATAAATTTTCTTTTTTTAAAAATTTTTGTTACAGGGAAAAAAATTGTAAAAACCACAGAGACAATTAAAATACTGAATTTTTTTTATACGAAAACCACCATTATTAAATTAACATGATCATATGGGAGTGAACGGGATACAGTTGGCCGACAGGCCCAGCAGCCAACAACGTTACATTCTAACATAAAATTTTTTTTTTTTTTGTAGTTGTATCATTTGATACATATGTGTTTGTTTTTGGAAAAGGTACTGAGAGAGAGCAGTGAAATATTCTAATTTGCCACTTTTGTGTGAACATTTTTTTTTTTACTTTTTTTTCTATATATATAAACAGTATATAATTTTTATGTATTTTTATGTCGTAACAGCCTGCGTTGACAGTGTGTTTTATAGTGCAATTATAAATACTTTCTGTACGGGGATAACGGAAACCATGTCGCCGTATTTGTTTTCGTATTCAATATGCTTTATATGTACAATGTGTAACGATTATAGTATGTAGTAAAATGCTTTGTTATTGTTTCAAAAGAAATCGTTTCAAAATTTTTTATCCTTAAAACTACAATTTTTGTTTATCCTAAGAAAATCTTGAAACTCTCATAACTTCATGAAATTTTTGATGTACATTCTATAAGTGTAAATCTCAATTAATAACCAGCAGAAAGAATTTAAAAATAAGAAAATTGAAACGAAAATGTTTTTCTCACCTATCACATCGTTAGAAAGCTCTCTTCAAGTGAAGTTGAGATTCCTTTTATCATTGATTTCTCATTTTTTAGCTTAGTTTGCAGAATACTGAAGTCCAAAATGAAGTTGCTATTAATAAGACAAAAAAAACAACAGTCAGTCTGTATGTAAAAATTTTTTTTTATTTTAGCTGTTATACTGTTATAGCATAAGTGTTGTGGTAAAACTTGAACCCGGTACTATGATAGAAATTTGTTTTGAGGTCTCTAGAAGCTAAAAATGATACCTACTTATATAATTCTTAAAGGAAACGACCTATTTTAAAGAATTTTGGTGAAAACGTTGAAAGTCCAAAAATCTTGAATAAGTTCGTTACTTACCGACGTTCGATACCAGGATCCTCTAAAAATTAGTTTTTAGAATTTTTTTACACCACGCCACGGTAGAAATTTAAGCAAATCCCATAAAGTAGGTTTTAGCACCATAATTATCCTATATATGAGCGGATTTTTAAGAAAAAGTAATTTTGTAAACGAAAATTCGCTGTTATGCAGAATGCCACGGTAGGGATATTTTTACTCTTCGAGTAATAGAAAAGCATCAAGGGTTTAAAATACACTTTGTTTTTGTTTTTTCAATATCAAATTTTTTTTCTAAAAGTAAGCTGAAATGTCACCTTAAGGAATACGTACACAAATCAGATGTATTTAATAATTTTGATTTATACCCCATTTCAAATACAATTCAACATAAGTCATCGTTAAAGAGTTAAATAATTCTTATATTCGAAACAAATCAATATTCTATTCTTTTCTAAAAACAAACTGCAAATTTAAAATTTACACATTTGCAACAATGAAAGAGATAAAGCTAAGAAAAGGGGAATTCCTTAAATTCGTAAGTGATGAATCATGCTCAGATTTAAGTGAAATAAATTATATACTTAAAAATGTTCTAATACCGTCTACTGCAAACTGGCATAAACTTTCCGGATAACTCAATAAAAGTACACGGAGAGAAAAATCCTATAATTTTTGTAGAGAAAATTTCAGAAAAATTACCATGCTCCCCTATAATCCGTGCGCGATCGACGACCAAAATAAAAAATATGTGCTAGCATGGTAAAATTTAATGTGGTGCTAACACAACTTTTATCACACTCTTATGCATATATATTATAGTTTAATTCTTGTTGTCGTACTCTTTCATTTGCGCATCTAACTCGCGACCTTATGTTGGTTGCACTGTACCTATAAAAACATGTATACAAAAATGATTGCCAACAATATATTCTAATACATATACTAAAGATAGGTAAATAACAAAAAGATGAATTAAACGATGACATCGTCCTAAGAGAGTGTAAAAGAAACTGACTACTAGCTGTGCTAGCTGCTTGTAACACAATGATAAATCAAGGTGCTTGGTGCGAACTGTCTGACAAAGTTTCTTCCACAGTCGACACCTATGGTTCGCATGTAACTCGCTCAGTGAGGTACATTTCATTACAGCGTTCCCAACACAACCAACCTTCTTTCTGTTTTTTTTTCTTTCTATTATTAGCATGTTAGTATGGTAATTTTTTTTATAAAAACAATTAAAAATTATTTTTTTGTCGGTAATGGAACTTTTTACTGGTGCTGTTTTACAAATTTTACGGAGATAATATTACGACAAGAACATTCCATCCTTTAAATTTTTTATGATTAATTATAATCTTTATATTTTTACCTTACAGAATTGAATATGTTCGCCTTTTACACGTCGATTGCAGTGCTGAGCACAGTAATTTTTATAGGAATTTTCTCTCCGTGTAGGATAGCTGGATAAAAATTTCCTTTATTATCAAGAACCAATCGGAATTTTAAAGCTTTTTCATTCTCTTCTTAAATGTATTAATTGTAAGATACAGGTATGTATTAAACAAATTTTCAACTCCAAAAGATATTATTAACTAAAATATTTGTCATTATTTTTTGGTCCACAACGAGATATTTCCCTTTAAGGTGGACAGTGCAAAACATGCGAAATACGTATTTTATATAGCTTATGAAATTTTTATACCACATATCTGTACACCTTAAAACGTTCTTACACTAAAAATAGCTTACTTATATCAAAAACCTAATTTTTGCATATAACAAATGTATTAATGTGATCGGATAAGATAAAACACTCTGTAGACACCTACGTATACGATATTTATGTAAAAGTATCTGTACGCTAATATTTCAGAAAATTTATACATTTGCAACATATATGGATAAACATTTTATTTTTAATACACTAAAATATTTGAAATAATCTGTCAGCAAGAAAAATGTCTGTAGACTATTTTATATTTAAGTTATACATTTCTAGGTAGGTACATTTACTCAAGAAAAATATTCATCTCAAAATACCGACAATCCTTACATCAAAACAATATAAAAATGCGCGGATACAGTCTACGTAAAAAACGCCGTGAGCAGCGAGGCCCCATCACGGAAGTCGAATTTTTCTTTTCATCTTCGGTATTGAATGTCTACAAGTGAAATGTAATTGAAAGCCTACAAGCGATTTGTCATTTTGGTGGTTTCAAAACTGATTGTGAGTGTCCGGCTGATCGGGGCTTTAAAAAAAGGTTTTAAGTTTTTAAGCGCTGAATGGCAGTAAATTTCAATTTTGTGCCGATAGCAGCTAGCAGGAAAAAAGCCAACACAATTCGTACGAGGGTATTCCTGCCCATGCTTATCCGCCAATTGCCTTTGTGTTTTATTTTTAAATATTAAAAAAGGAACTTAAATAGTAAACTGGAAGGCTTTTATGAAGATATTTTTTCTTTCCAAAAAAATCCAAAATTTCTATTTTATAAATAATAAAAATCCAAAATTCCTAATTTATAAATAAACAATGACTTTAATAACATTTTCAAATTACTTAGTATATATGTATTTAATTTGTTATAAAAGTAAGTTAATTTTTTTTTAATTTTTTTAGTCGAATTATTCCTTGAAAAAGTTAGACTTATACAGCCTATACGATAAGGACGGCGAGAGGCGAGAGTAGGAGCGCTATCCGTTTTCGAACCCGTAGAACACGATTCTGTAGAAAGAAAATATGTCTGATGGCACGGTGAGTAACACGAAAAATCAAAGGTAAAATTTGTAGACGCTACAAAATACATGTAGAATCAAACTTGTTTGTAAAGATATAGATGAAGCATTTTCGGAAAACTTATATTGAACAAGGAAAATGCTTGGAGGTCACAACAAGCGAAATTTTTATTAAACTACTGGTAATTCTGTTCCAGAAGTGTCAAAAGTAATTAACAAAAATCAATAATTAAGAGAAAATACAATAAAAGCTCCAACTTCAAAATAATAAAAATGTTGAAGAGCATGGAAAAATTATTACCCCATAAATCAAAACCTAAGTATAAATAAGACAGTTTTTGAAGTCGGTGAACCAATTATGACAGCTATAAAGTAAGAGCACAAGTAGGCGTCATTAACCCAATAACCGTCAAATTTCAGTAAAATGATAAATATTAAGATATTATGCAAGCATATACTTTCTGTGTTTCCTGCTACACGTTCTTGAAAGAATGTCCAACCGTTATTACATTTATGACAGCATTCAGTTAGCATTAGATATAATAACGGCTCATCTGAAAGTTAGCGTTTGTAAAATTTGCATATATTTACTTAAAATTCTTAAGTTTTAGCTAAGATAAGCACTAATTTCATTTTACTGTAATTTTGATTTAACGAATAATTAGTTATATTTTCTTGTTGTTTGAGGTTTATTATGAATTAAATTTTGTTAAAAAATAGTTTTTAGACAAGATAACCAAACAGAAATTTATTATTTTTGATGGGGGCTACTGGTACATAAAATACAGGCATTTTCCAGTACGCGTCATAGTGACGGATATTAGGGTAACAAATTGTATTTTAAAAAAAAATACATATTCTCCTATGTCTTTTACGCTAAAATTTTAAAATCTGGATTACATTCACAACAATACGATAAAGCTACTGACCAGTACCCGTCATTATTTTTTGTAACAATTAAATTTTAGCAATCCTTTAATAATCCTTGTAAATTAATCTCTAAGTGGTTCCTTGCACCAGTTGTGATTCGGTTTATATTGGTCAGACCTCAAAATCATTGAAATACCGTCTCAAACAGCATAGATGGGATTTGGGTAGAGGTGAATTACGTACTAGCTTAGCACAACATGCACACAATTTCGACCACGTCTTCGATTTCAACAAGACGAAGGTGCTACAGTATGAAAGGAACTACAAGAAAAGACTAAACCTGGAGACCTTGTGGATTTTTTCTACAAAAAATATGAATAATCAAGTAGAAAATGATAATCGAACATTTTACAAATCATTATGTCAAAACATTCAAAAAAACATAAACAAACACTAGCTTAGTACTATAAACAATATTCATTTTTGCAGCTACTTGTTTATTCTTTATAAAAATAAATAGATAAAAGATCTTTTTTTGAAATACATCTATACTCTATTTTTGTCTCTATAATTTTGGCAAAAATTTTTTCGTTTTAATTCATTTATCATCTTGACTTGATACTACTAAAAATTATTTCATTTTATTTTGTTATTTTAAAATATTGTCTGTTATCACCAAAACTTTCTCTATATTAATATAAAATACAGTAATGAAGATTAAATAAATGCTTTTGATATGCTGTTTGTAAAAAAAAAATGCCGATTTCTATCGTAGTCAAACAATTCCGTACATCACAAATAATTGTCAGACCACATTGTCAGATCATTGTCAGATAAATTAAAAGGAAAGTACACCATATTATGCAAAATGTGCCTCCACAATTAATTTAACCAACAAAACAGATGGGAACCTAGTAAAGTGGATGATACATTTGGATCAAACTGTGATCCTTAACTGCTAGATAGTAACCAACTACTAATCCAAAACTTGAGAAAATCCTCTTACTCATAATCGACCTGGACGAAAATGGTTTTTATCTTTTTGCAATAGACATACGGAGTTATTTTAGCGATTGTCTCAAAATTTAATAAAATCAGGGGCTTCGGTAGCCGAGCAAAATATCAAAAACTGGCTTAAGGAAATTGAAGAATATTTAAGAACGAAGGATTTACAGAAATTTTGAAAGATACAGAGCGTCTGATGGAATTATGACCGATTAGTATCTTTTTGAGCCCGACTATTAACCACGTAATTGTATAGAAAGGATAAAAATCAGTACATAATGGTATTAATTCTAATGAAAAAGAATGTACAAAAACAGCATTTATGGATATTATGGATATAATGCTTCAGAAAAATTAGCATCACGGATGGTTGTACTAAAGTTAAAGAGAATTCTAAAAGAATCAGTTCAGTGCCAATCTAAGCAATATATTTGCAGGAATTTTAGAAAGCAAATAACAGAATCAATTATTTTTTTTACTAAAGCCTTATCCTTAAGTATTTTAATTATATAGCTCAGTTGTTTAAGATTAATCATATTCTAAAGAATGACGAATACTGGAACATCGTTAATTTTTGATTGACGGGTATTGGTACACCACACTTTTTCCTTTATTGTATTTTTATTAATATAACGTAAAAGCCCCTATACTGGAACACTATTTTTAGGTGTGTAATTAAACTGGCTTATAAAAATTGCCAAATAAATTAAACACCCATTTTTTTTTTCTTAATAAGCATGAGATAAAGTCTTCTTAATCCAATGAATATGTTTTTAAAAAAATACAACACAAAAATTTTTATTTATTAATGTTTTTCTTTTACAAAATGTCGACATCTATATCCAAACAAAGGAATATTAATGACACTAGGAGTTGGGAACCGATATACACACAGACGTGTAATATGAGTAATATGACACATAGAATGATATCTAGACGTCAAAGTAGGAAACATAGAATGGTTTAAGAAATACTGTATTATAATAAAAAATAGTAAAAAATATACATTCTATTAATAATAATTTTTGTTATCAGAGGTTTCTTTCAGAAAAAACTTCATTAACGTATAAATTTAATGTTAAAACTGTTCCAGTATTGGATCGCGTTCCGGTATAGGGGCTTTTACCTTATTTATTATAAAAATATTTAAATAAACTAAAATATTCTCTGAAAGATCATAAAATTATCTTTCGTTTTAGTTTTACTGTTGGTTTAATTATGAACGAAAAAATTTAATGTAAAGTCCTGCCCATGTCTTAACATGACGGCTACTGGTGTTATTACCTTACTGTTTGTTATTGAGAAATTCCGTGGTGTATTTTCAAAGTCCACGGACAGATTTGGATCAAAATTATGTGGGATCACTTCGAAGGGATATTCTTCCAAACAATAAATTATCCAAATCGGTACCCAAGAGTGCATATATCTTTTAAGCCACTGAACCGATTTTGATTAAATTAGCACCATTACTTAAACTGAAAGACAACTAAATAAATGCAAAAAGGATCATCACAATCGGATTCGTACACAGAAAAAAAAAAACTCACTGTATATTACAAAAACTTGAATTAATATTACAAAATTTTTACTCCAATAGAACCGTTTAGTAATATTACAAAACCACTTTTATTAAAAATCTGAGTACTAAAAGGTTCTATTAATTCAGAATAATTTTTGTAATTATCACAAAGACTTATTTTTGTGAATAAAACTCAACGTATGTTTTGTTGAACATTTAATAAACTTTGTTATAATTACTAAATGGAATTTGTAATTGGTATGATTTATTTATTAATAAATACTAAATTTTATAGTAAATTTTACTATATTTTTTTGTTGTACTTACAAATAACCCCTGTAAATATTATTAAGGATATTTGTGAAGGAAAGGAACTTATTGGATATACTTTGATAATTAATGTAAAAAACAAAACAGATGTGACTATAAAATATGTACAAAATTCAAACTTCTATTTTACACAGCATATTACATTAATTATCAAAGTACATCCAGTTAGTCCCTGTAAAATAAGAAAAATTTTATTTTATATAAATGAATTTATTAATTAATTAATACAAAAAAATAAAAAGTTATGTTAAAATGTATTAACTTACAGGAGGTATGGCAAATGTTTTAGAAATAATTCTAAGATATTTTTATATTCAGAACTAATATTAAGCAAATTTCAACAAAAGATATAACTGTAATCCAATATTCAATTACATCTTCAAAATCCAGTGAAAAATTTTAAAAAACAAAACGAAAACAAGCATGTTGTTTATCTGAAACATAAAAAATGTCTAACCAAATAATAAAAAACTTACTTGAATTTGAAAAAGAATCCTTTTAATTTGTTAGTAATTTACTTGACTGAGGTTTTTCACATATAGTCGAATAATGGATTACATATTAGATTCAGAATCAAAGTAAAAAGATAAAATAGGAGTACCTAGCATGTTTTCCACCTGTAAAAAAAGAATATTTTACTGACTAAAATATGAAGCTTAAAAACATGTCTAACCAAAAAATAACCCTTACTTGAATTTGAAAAGGAATGCAAATTTGCTAGTGTTTTATAAATTTCTGAACTGAAGGAACTTTTCTTTGGTTATAAAAAAGTTTAACTGCAAATCTGAAATTATTTTTTCCATAATGTTCAAAATTGCTTTTAGTATCTGAAAAAAAAAAGATCAAATTTTAATAGGAATATTATTAATATTTGTGAGCAAAAAATAATTTATGAAAATACTTACTAGCCATTGTCAGATTTTCGATAGTAAAACCATTAGCAAGTTTTCTTGTCATATTTCTAACGACAAACAATCTTTTAAATTGAGATTGTATACTATGTTTTTTCATAAACTCTTGTCAGGTTATAATAAATATTTATGAAGATGGACTCTATCACAGAATGACGCTATGAATATTACACAACATTCTAAAAATCATAGAATTCGTTAATATTGCGCTTGCGTCAGTTATTTATTACAAAACTTTTTGTTATAATTACAAAACACAATTTTTAAATGAGAAATACAAAACTTTTTGATAATCACTAAATCAGGGTTTCTTTAAATGCATATACTTATAGGTATTATGAACGTTTACAAAATATCACATAAACGTATCAACTTGTCAACTCTGCGCAAGCGTCATTTAATTATTACAAAAATTTTCGTTTTAATTACAAAAGAGACTTTTACTTTAAGCATGCGCATTTTGATTTTTAAAACAGTGTTATAATTACAAATATTTTTCTTATATTTACTTAAAATATTTAATAGAACTATAATTAATGCTACAAAAATATACTACTAAATTATTTTTTTTGTTATTACAAAAGTTTTTGTAATATTTACAAAATTTTATATTAACAAATTAATAAAACTGAAAGCGAGTTTTGTTACAATTACTCAAATTTTAGTTCTAACAACGAAAGCTAAATACTAAAAGCGGTTTTGTAAATAAAATCACTGTTTTTTTTTCTGTGTAGTTTCTGGAAAATACGTATTCAAAAATACTGTTAAAATTTGGTATATTTGTTCAGGTGGTCACATAGACTAACATAACCTATCTTTTGAAGTCATTTAAATATTTATTAATACATTGTTATGTCGAACATGTTCTCTTAAAACGCATTGTACTTAAATCGATATTTATTTATATACGCTATATTTTTAATTTTGTGTTTAAAAAGATAATAATTCCGGCCCTGTTGAAGCTTTTAGTATGTATTATTTAAGATTTATTAAATCTATTAATTATTTCGCTCATAAAAATTTCAAAACAAAATAAATAAACAATTAATAGATAAAATTAGCCAATAATTAGTTGTTTATCTTGCATCAGTACCCGTAAATTATTCACTTAACTATCCTTAAGGAAATTATTGTCTTTCTGTTAACATATAACATAATGATTATAAACTGTTTTTAATTGTGCAACACTGTTGACCACATACACTTCGTTTACAGTATTAAACAAAAATATAAAATGTTGGAGATAAATGTAACGTAAATGCCCCTATACGCGAACGCGTTCAATACTCGAACAGTTTTAATATTTATCGGTTTTTTATCAGTAATAGCTTATCAAAATAAATAAAATATCAAAACTGTTCGAGTATTGAACGCGTTCGGGTATAGGGGCTTTTACCTGGTGCATACTGGATACAATGCATATAGTGTAAAGCCGGTTCTACACGATGCTACGAACACCTTCCAACATTGGACGTTCGATGGTTCATCGCATCGTGTGGCCGTTGTTCGAACCTACGAGTGTCCAATGTCGAGCGTCAAACATTCGCATTTGGCTATGTCCCGCTCGATGTCGGTATTCTTGCACCGAGTCAAAGGGATGCTTCGAATGTTTGAAGGTCAATGTTGGTTGAGTTGGTTGGTTCAACTCAGCAGCTGCACGACTCGTTCATGTGAAGAGAGACAACATCAGTGTATAACATTAGAGATAACATCAGACAGATAACAGCCTCGTCCACTGAGTACCAACACATCATCATTCGTATTGGATCAAACATTCGATTCACCGTGTAGCAGATACATTCGTCGCACCGACTATCTTAACTTAATTGCCTCAAACGTTCGATCGAACGTTGGAAGGAACGTTCGTAGCATCGTGTAGAACCGGCTTAAGAGACAAACACTGTATGCTTATTGAAACTGATTCAATTTTTCTTGTATGCGCGAACTGTGAAAGCAATTTTGAATGTGCCATTCTAGCCGATGTGTTGCAGACCCTGCCTATTATTATTAATTTGTATATTAATTGTCAATTTTTCGTTATTTTATGCTTTTTAGTATTTGAAGTTTTATATTTTATTATTATTATTATTTTTTTTTTTTTTTTGTTAATAAAACCGATTCACATATTTATTTGTGTTTTTTACAATTATTACCCTTATTTTTTTTCATTTTAGAAATGTGTAAACTTACCCCAGGTACTGTGTAAACATGCCCCCTAAAGGGGACATGTTTACACAGGTGACATCACTCAAACATAAGCTGAGTATCTAAAAAAGTATAATAGTAGGAAGCTCTTAGTAGGCGTCAAAATGAAGCTCAACAATCAAGTTATAAATGAGTATAAAAATATATATAAATAGCTGTAATACAAAAAATTAGAATAACCAAAAACTAAAAACTGTATCAACATGCCTCAGTCTACCCTATGCTCAAGTTGGTCTGATTACCATACTTTTGCTTTAAATAGGTAGAACTTTATTATGTACTCTATACGGACGGAAAAGTAATAACCCAAGATAACTTTTTAATTTTGACTTTAACTGCACAAATAAACATACAATATATTTCTAGCCTTCTAGGTGTATGTTATTTACCTATATAATTATATTATGTATTAAATATTTTATTAAGAGGCATACATAGATGATTTGTTATTTACTACTAGACTTTTAATAATATATTTATAAATTTTTATGATCATAATTAAAAAATTTATTAATATATAAATTACACATTGTAATAGGTAGAAATAATTAAAAACATTTATTTATGGTATTAATTATATAAGTTAAATAAATATTACGCGAAAAATTAGGCACCGCGTGTTAAAAAACTGCCGGAAAATTTAGGTGCGTGTAGTACTTACTCAATATATTTTTCCAGTTTCAATATTACTTGCAGAAATCTATGTTGAATTTAACTAGGGTCGTTTAATAGTAATATGTTCAGTCACCTCAACTATCAATACGTATAAATCTGCGTGCGAAACAAAAAAAGCGAAATTTTACAAACTAGTATAGTAAGGCGAACCTATTTTCCAAATTAAGCACCATCCGACCAGCATTTGTTTATCTTTTCGCAAAATTTTAAATATTAATAAATGTGCTTAAAACTCCACAGAACTATATACAACTGACTTAATCCTTAACCGGTAAAGTATACTCACGGTATACTCACGGTAAAGTGATGTCTGAGAGACATCAACAAATTAACATACCGCGGGCTGGTAACATAGATAGCCAAAACTGGAGACCACACGTATATGCATGTATCAAACACTCCCCTTACGCCAGCAGGGTAAAATTTGCCCTAAACCATAAAAGAATACACAAACGTTCGGTTAACAAAAACAAGCAGGGATGAAGAAAACTGAAAGAATATATTTGTTACGACTCACAGATATCACCTTACCGGTTAAAGGTTAATATTAATTTCCTTTATAACAGATACTAGTCACAAGAAACTCTTTGAGAGCTTTTCTTATTTTTACTGACAAAATGTCAGATAGGTTCCTAGTGAAATTAAGGCAGTATAAATTCTAGAATTTTTTAAAACTCTATTTTTTTAATTTAATTTTCTGAAAGTATAGACCCTTAAAAATGTGTTCTCAAAAGGAAATCTAAAAATTTAAATAATTTATAAAGTTAAAGTCATATAAGTTCAGGTATTAGGTAATTACACTTGAAACTTTAAATGCACTTTTCTCAAAACTACATTTTTCAAGCTTGCCGACATAATATCTCGAGTTTTAATTATTCAACCGATTTCCAGTTTGGCATGTACCTCCAATATTTGAAAAAAACGTCAAAAAATAATTTAAAATAATAAAAGCAGCTGCCATTCTTAGATTTTAAATTTTTTTCCTTGTCGTTCCTGCTAATATGACAACCTTTTGTAACCAGAATCTTTCGAACCACGAACCCTAAAATCATTTCAACCAACACACTACTATTTTGCACATCGCTATATTTAAATAGCTATAAATCCTTGAATTTTAATTTTTTTTATATATTTTTAAAATATATTAATAAAAAGATGATAAAAAAATGGACAGTAAAAAAATTAACTGATTGTTTTTATAAATTCCTAAAAAGAAGTCGAAATTTTTACTCTCTAGACTAGAATACCGCCTTAAGTACAGAAGCTCTACTTTCCAAAAAAGGGGACCAAATGTATTCAAAAATTAATAGTCTAAACTATTGGGGACAACATTTTACTATTTCTCTTACTACTTATTTAATGTCTTTGAATCACTTACTATATACAGTTTCGATAATTTTTACTTTTAAATACTGAACTGACCGTTAATTACATAAAATTCAGAGCTGGAGATTTTACAATGTAAAATATATGTATATTCCATACGTAGCCAACCCGGTAGTGAGAATTTGTTTGTTGCTTGTAACAATCTTGTAATTATTAATAATACATAAAATTCAAAATTATAATGACAATAGCACTCACGCTAGTTGTGGTGGCAGTGGAATGGTGTTCAAAATTTATAATATTTGTGTAGATATTAATAACACAAAGAACAAGAAATTTGTTTCCAAGCATGTTGCTAGTTTACTCCATAGAAACATGCTACATTTCTTGTTAGTTGGTTGCAACTATATATAGACTATATACTCCAACAAAAAGATATTGTACGCTGCTCTTTCAAAAATGTATAAATCGTCAATTTTAATTGTATTGCCAAAGCAAACTACAATTTAATACTGAATTTTAAATAAATAATTATAAAATTAAATTGCATTTTAAATAAACTCATAATAAATTAATTATGCATATGCTTTAACAAACATTTAAAATGTTCAAGGGTTTTACAGTCGAATCGTGTAAACATTCCCTCTCTATGGCCGAAAAAAATTCATTTCAGTCTCTCGTTATGAGGCCAGAACATTGGTGTTGATGTTTAATAAGCTAGCAAGCGTACGATTAGTGCAATTCATAAATCATTCTGACAAAATTTTTGTTGTAGGTCCGTGTTTACATAATACATGTGTAGTTGACCAAAGCAAGTATTATTCGTTCATCGCGCGGATTATATTACAAACTTTGTTTGACTAAGAATATTATTTACAATTTCTATAAAAGATTTAAAATTTTTTTTTAAAGAAAATATGTATTGAAAATATCGTTTAAACTCCTGTCACACAAACTATAGAACGCATTTAGAAATTATTATAAAATGTATTTGTTAGTTAATGTATTGTCCGGGCAATTTAATTATAAATAAGTACACACTCACACGCTTGAAAAGTAGAGGCTACGGCGGTCCAATACTAAGTACAAGTGGTGGTACAGGAATTTTTAGAATTATATTCTTCTACAGCCACGAAGCGGGCGTATAACGCAATTCGGCTGTATTATACTGTCTAAAATTTATTGTGTGTAACAAAAAAAAATACATACTCACATCATCATTACAAGCTTTTAAAAAAATAAAGGTAAATCGACAATTTGAAATATCTGAAACAATTATTTTAAAAATTGCTATATTCTCATCATAACTTCTACTTCATACATTTTGAATACGTATAAAAATGCAACGGTAGTCTACGCGTTCAATTTTCGTCCGACAATTCTTTTGCGCATACAACCAAAACTTATAAAAATGGACAAAAAATAGTTCTTCATCTAGATCTAGAACCTAAGAACGAAAACATTTATTTTTGGGTTGTAAGTGTTATATAAATAAATAATAAAAATGAATAAATATAAATAAAAATAAACAAAAAAATTTATATTTCAAAGGTATTAATGCACATAAGGGAACCAAAATTTCGAATATTCCAACAGAATTTTCAGCGAAAAATATGAAATTACGATAACATAAAGCCTTCAAAAATAAATGTAAATTTTTTTTGACTGTACTAATAATAATTTTACAAAATAAAAATTTCAACAGCTACCACATCAAAAATATAAAAATGGTGGACGTGCTGTGCACAACCTCGTTATTTCGTCCCCGCACTCCCATTCTTTGTTCAAATTTATACATTTTGACGAGAATGTAATTGAAGCGAAAAATGTAGCCATACTATTTTAAATGTTCCCAACGGCTCCACAAAATTTATGATTATATAAATATACGAATATTATAAAAAAAAATTTTAAAAAAATTATATAAATATACGAACATTATAAAAAACAAATGTTATAAAAATTAAATTTATGACAATTAAATTGTATACAATTTAATTTTCATAAATTTAATTTTTTTTAAAACACAGTATTGGTTTTTGATAAAGTTGCAACCTTAATTAGGCAAACAGTTTGATATTTTAAGTTACTCAACTTTCCTTTACCCAAGGAACGGATAGGTTTATGTAAGCCTCATTGTTCCATTTATGTTTTATGTTTATGGAAAAACCGTTAGAGTACCACAACTAAATCGGACCTAAAATATATATGCTTTCTATTTAGGTAATATTTTTTTTGAATTTTTGTTTTGAGGATGGCTGGTTTGTCTTCATACAGCTTACTCAAGTCTGTTCGAGTTCTAATAGTAGGGTGAAGAGACAATATAAAATAATACTACTACTATTATACATATTATGTGTTAACACAGTGTTAAAAATATATGCAACCATACCAATGAAATTCTTTTTTACGTGAATATAGACTTTAAAATGTGTTCCTCAAGATTTGAAAACTTTCAAACACCTTTCTCAGTGGATAAGTTTATGTTCGAAAACAGGTGAAGTTAGAAGTAGTAGGATTAACTCAAGAGGAAAGTGCTAAACTCCAGAATGATGCTCTTGTGTATTTGGATTTGATTAAATATTGTAATTATTACACTTTCTCCAAATTGGTTGAATCGCAATTTAAAATTTTAAAATTCTGTTACTAACAGAAACAGTACTAGTAGAGACTTCAGTACATATACATAAATATTATACAACGGGTTCCTACCAATTTGAATTAAATGTTTTGAAAAATGAATTTTATGGTAAGTTTCTGTTTTGTTTGTTGAAGTTTGGAAACGATGAAATCTTTTCTTGAATTTTTCTTAACAAACTGTACAATACAATTGCTGATTAAGTAATGTACTAAAGATTTGCAATAGATTTTTTAATTACTACCTTTCCACATAAAAATATTTCCTCTTACGCGCATAAAATGTTCATTCAAAATACAATAGCTTGTACTACGATGCCGTAAACACGCGTTACTTGAGCCCAAATTTGCAAATCATCTGATAATTTTTAAAACTTAGCGTAACTGTTATATTTATTTGGGATAGAGAATTCAGTATATTAATCTGAATATGACTACGGTTAGTTTATTATATAATATGGATCTTTTTCTTATGGTTCATAAATTTTATAGCTTTTTAAATTTTGGCTCAAGTTAACCTCAAGATCGGGTTACTTTAGCCCAAACCTAAATTTCCAAGTGATTTCCATTTGAAAACAGTTTGGGACCATGCAGGATGTTGGCTACTAACTAAAATGCATTGTACAAACATGTATTTATTAAAAAAATATGAATAGGTACCAAAACTGAATAAAAATTTTCAAGCAAAAATTGTTATGGATACCAAATTATTTCAATGAGTTAGAGTGTGTATTTTAGTCTACCTAAAGAGAATAATCCTTTTTCGATTAGTGTAGATCGAGGTATTTTCTTAACTATATCTTCCCATTTATAGTACAATACGTCCTTGTTCTTGGACCACTTCCATATCTTTTTAATTTGATCCATGTATCATTTTATACCAAAGTCATAATGGGCTCAAGCATAGTGTAAATATATTTGGGAAAACCCAATACTTTAAAATATTCACACATATTAAATACACAGGTGGTTTCGACAAATTTAAACTTAGCTCCATCGGTCCCATTTACGTTTTTTCTCTATATTAAGAATATATTATTACTCTAAGGCTCAAGTTACCCTAATCTGAAGGTTATGTTATCTGGTTTATCAAAACTTTAAATTAAGAGATTAAGGAAATAGCTGGCATATGAACATCTCTGAATTTAGAAAAGTTACTATGCTCTCTTATAATGCGTGCGCGATTGACGACCCTAATAAAAAATATGTGCTAGCATGGTAAAATTTAATGTGCTAACACAACTTTTATCAGACTTTAATGCATATATGTTATAGTTTAATTCTTGTTGTCGTACTCTTTCATTTGCGCATCTGACCCGCAACCTTATGTTGCTTGGGCGGTACCTATAAAAAATTCGAACCTGTAAGAACTTTATGATGCATACAAAAATGATTGCCAACAATATATTCCAATACTAAAGATAGTGAAGTAACAAAATGATGAATTAAACGGTGACATCCCCGTCCTCTAGCACAGTGTAATGAATACTGCTTGCTGCTTGTAAGACAGTCTAATGGATAAAGGTGCTTGATCCGACCCGTCCGACCAAGTTGGTCGTCCAAACCTATGGTTGGCTATGTGACTTGCAATGAGTGAGGTACATTTCAACAGCGTTCACAATACACAAAACCTTCTTTCTCTTTTTTTTCTACTATTAGCAGATAGCATTTCAAATATTATAATACAGCATGGTAATTTTTGTAAGAAAAACAAAAAAAAATATTTTTTTTATCGGCAATGGAACTTTTTATTGTGCTGTTTTACAAATTTTACGGAGCTAATATGTATTACGGAAACAATATTCTATCTTTTAAATTTTCTATGATTTTTATATTTTTACCGTACAAAATTGAATATGTTCGCCTTTTACACGTCGATTGTAGTGCTGAGCACAGTAATTTTTATATGAATTTTCTCTCCGTGCACCTTACTTTGTGAGCTATCGAAATATTTTTTAAAGTTGAAAGTTAGCAACATAACAAAAACAGCAACTTCAAATAGAGGTAAACAACACTCGCCTGACACCTAGTGTCAATTTTCAGAACTACCTAAACATAAACACAGTGAACCTATTGCTGTTACCTGTCAGATAAACCGGTAACTTACTTTTACTACTGGCCACACTAAGCACAAAACAAAAAATAATACTTTTTCAATTTTGGGCTCAAGTAATTCGTGTTTACGGTATCTAACTTGGATTTAAATTATACCTATATGTAAATATTATGACTAAACTTTGTTAGTCACGAAAATTTTTCACTTTTTAACAGGGACTGTAAACTCTATTCCACTAAGAGTATTGATAACATTTTGAGTTATACTTTGGGTAAAGGAAAAGAGGTTGTGTCGATGTATATGTGTGTGCGTCACATGACGTTAAAGGTATATTAAGGTTAATAATTTTCATAACAGCTGCTACACAATATAAAGTTATACCACCTTCGCACACTTTGCTCTCTCTATACTCTACATAGAGCTATGTAGACGTGGTATATACCCGAAACACAAAGTATATTATTATATAGCACTATATAGTGTAGTGTACACTCACACAATACGAACCTTACTGTTCTATATAATATAGTGAACTCATTCCAAAAAGAGTGAATGAATTGATAAAGAGGTTGGCAAATATACAGGACCAACGTATTTCATAAGATACGAAAAATTTCCCGTTGCAAAAACATAAAGAAATATTAAATTTTATGAAAATTTATATGAAAAAAATTGTCTTCGCATGTGTTCAACCACTTAATGGCTTACAAATTTTGTTATTAAAGTTGGAAAATTCGATTTATATTTTTGATGAAAATTTTTGAAGAATTATATTTTATTGTTTAAGGAGAATAAGAATTTAAATGAGTAATAAGGTCAGTATGTAAATTTTGAAAGGTTTTAGCCATAAATGCTCATGACTAGGGGCAAATAATGTCACAGTAAGATTCAAAGACAATTTAAATTTTTTCAAAATTGGAGCATTTACTATTTTATCGAAAGCAGTTCTCCGTGCTTGAAAATATTGGAGATATCCGTATTTTTGTTGACATAAATAAACATTTACTAGAGATACCATATTTGCTCATTCCTAATCCCAAGAACAATTTTTGAGTTTTCACCTAACGTCATTTACATCAAATTTATCAGATTTTATCGCATTTTCAACAAAAATTTCTATCCCCGGCCCCGATATGCAATTACATTATCAGTAGTGTATCAATTAGATTTTTACTATTCGGATGTTTGGATGATTGATGTTAGATTTCGTGGTCTAACTAATGTAGTTTACTTTTTATAATCCTCACGTCTTTTGAAGAATTCACTTAAAACTAAAAATGGAAATTGTTCTTAAAAGATATCACTTTCTTCTGGATCTAATTTCTAATGTATCTACTTACTAATTTCAACTTGCTATTGGTAAATATAGTTTTTATTAGCGTTTCTGAACCTTTTTTCGGTTACAGTCCGGTCAAATTTCAGATAATTCTGTACGGATCTGTACAACCACTTGGGTTATACTTTCTTAATCATTAGAAAAATGTTTAAAAGCTACCCTTTAATTTCAATAGAATCCTTATAGCTTGGAATCATTTCTGCTACCAATTGGAATAACATTGCGTCTTGTAACATAAAATGTCGTTTTCCGACCACTTATTGAACCATGTAATTCAAATGAATATGAACAATTTTTTAAGCATTAAAAATTTAATTCGACGGCAGCAACGAATATAAAGACAACTGAATTTTTGTGAAATTTCACTTATTCTACTCCTGTTGAAGAACACACTCATTACATATCCGTAAATTGTTGAGAAAGTTAAGCATTATTCAAAGGTGTGATTCAGTTCAATTTAGAATTCGTTATTCTAATACTGAATTCTTATTTTTAGAATACAAAATGTATTCTCTAATAGTGCTCTCTCGCATTTAGAGATGTCGATTTTAAATCGATTAATCGAAGCTTAAAAAATCGATTCTTTTTTCGATTTTTTTCATTTGAATCTATTCATGAATCGACTATTAAAAGTAAGAGATCGATAACCGATTTTTTCCAAAAATAACTTCATTTTAATAGTAATTCTACAAAGAAACATATGTTAAAATGAAACACCAAAAACTCGATTGTTAATTGTCACTTTTTACTCGTTATATCAACGAACCCCTCCTATGGCTCTATATAAGTCAGACTATTAATACAAAAGGAAGGAAGAGACCACCTATCTGTGCAAACGACGATCCCTTTCCCACAAAAGTGACTTATTTAGAAACATTTTTTTGTCAATTTGTTTGAAATTTTTGAATAAACTTGGTTCAATTCGTGGTATTCGTCCTACATATTCAATTGCCTTATATTTTATAACTATAATTGCAAAGTTAACTCATTCATCGCCTTTACAAATATAATGTAAGGCGTTTTTACACGATATTACCGATATTACCTATGTACTATCAAGTAAGTCCCTTAAACAAAAATTATCAACTAATTTTATTAAACTTTACAATATTTCGATTTTTTTAGATCGATCTCATAGAATCGATGTTTTTTAGCCGATTTTTTTTTAATCGATTTTTTGGATTTCGATTTAAATCGATCCAAAAATCGATCTTTTTTTTGGAGAATCGACATATCTAATATAAACACAATTACACCTATTTTGCACGAAGTAACGAAGTACGCATGGATAAATTTGAGTTTCAAAAACACAAAATTTTACAGATAGCCGTTCATTCGTTGTTGCCGTCGAATTTTAAATATAATTCCTATATAGCCTGGAATCATCTCCGCCATTAGTTGGAATAACATTAAGTCGTGTAATATGAAATGTCGTTCTCCGACCACTTGGCCTACTGTATAATTTAGAAAGGTATTAACACTTTTTTTAAGTATTAGAGTATATTTACATTATATAGATACCTAGTGACTCTTATATCATGTGAGTTTTCTGAGAGTTGTCATTTCTAGTACAACCAAATTTTTATGATAGAAATGGTACTGGAAAAGGTTCTTTTCTTGGATGTAATGGAAATGTAACCAAAAAAAACACTATCGGTTGAAGTAGCCTCAAGTACATAATTATGCATATTTTTACCGCCTAACTGCTAAAATTAAAGAAAAATTAAAAAATTAAACTCAGGTAAAAAAATTTTTTTAGCTCATTTATGTTGTTAATTAATACATTAGATCAGTTTTATTGAAAAATTAATATATAGTCCCATTTAAAAATCTATAAGTTTGTATCATAGCTCGAAAACCATAAGAGCTATAAAGCTCCTGACTATAGCAATCGGTTACCCCCGTCGATATCTACAACTCTTATTGAAAAAATTTTCGATTAAATCAACGGTTTGGCTGTAATAAAAATGGCATCTCTCAAAAAACTCACACAGTAATATATAATTTTGGTAAATCAATCTTCATCCAAGTTCTAATGCCTATACGACTCTTGATTTTCGTAAGTGTTAGTTACAATTTACTATATCAGCGAAGATTTTTGAAGTGTTTTTAATAAGTTTGTGGAAGAAGGAGGACATCAGTAAAACAATCAGTTACATCTCAGTAATGGAAGCGCTAGTATCAGAATATATTGAAAATAAAAGTTCAGTGTTGACGGAAATCTGTTGTTATGGTGAAAATTTCTTTTTAGTTCTTCCACAATTGATTTTCTATCACAAATTCGCAATACTTTAATAATCGAAAATATTTTAGAGGAAAAAGAAAAATTACCGTCAATGTTAATCTAAAATAACCTTGCCGCAAATGGGAAATAAATTTCCTTGTATTGTTGAAATTTAAAATGGGAAAATTTAATGGAAAATCTATATAAGTATACTTATTCACTATATCGCGTCACCTATTGTCGTTACTCTATAACTAAGGACTTACACGGGTAAAGTATATAGAAGTAATCGTTTAGGGGAAAGTAGAGACAAAAGTAACATTTTATATTTGACCAATTATTTATGTACATTTTAGCTTAAAAAAATAAAATCTCTCATTCGCAAGCGTCGCCCATGCACTACAAATATATACTCACTTATTCTTTGCCCAGCAAGTCATTTGTTCTTTTTGCCTCGCAAATTTGATTCGAAAGTAACACAACATTGGATCAAACCTACAGAACGCTGTTACACTTTTCATCGACATAATTTCTGCCAGAAACCACGTTTTTCAAATTCGGTGGACAAAGTAACAACAACAATTTTTATCTAATTGACTTGAAATTTTATCTCTAACTTCTTAGGTAGATTATCTAGGGTGATATAGGGTGAATGCGGGAGAGATGCCGCACATTTTGAAAACACTTGATAATTCTTAAAGTATGCATTTAATTGATTTGAAATTTGATACACAATAAACGTGAACATTGTTCTTTAAAATTATTTATAAATAACTTTAAATTTTGAGTCATAAAGGATTCATAATTAACATTTCTGTAGAGCCTGCAAAGCGGCGTCTCTCCCACACCTATGGGAGAGATGCTGCATCAAAGAAGGTGAGATGCCGCATAGTTCATATTAAAAATTTTGCATTTTACACACATCTCCATACATGATGCATGCCATATGTAAACATTTTTGGCATTTTAAATACATCTTAACTAGTCAACTTTTTTTTGTTTCTGAGTACCTTTCAAAACATTCAATACACAGGCAATCATCATTATTTTCGTTATCTTCACCAATATGAGGGCTCTTCCTGATCCATTAATGCATCTTTTATATTTACGTGGCATAATTTACAATCCAAAAAAAAATTGCATAATTAAGGTATATAAGTCTATTCTTTTAACATGTAACATGATGCGGCATCTATACCAACTTTAAATGCGGCATCTCTCCTTTTTGTTGGGATAGATGGCGCATGTTGCTATTATAGCAAGCATAGTGCGGAATTCTAATCTAAAATTTTATACAGCACTTTTAAAATATACTTCAGTTAATTTTCCATTAAAACAATGAAATATGCATTCTTAAATTCTAATGAATTAAATGTTTGATAAAATATTATGTTAAAAAACTTACTTTTCAATAATAAAAAGTTGAATAATTACTAAACTGATGGACTAATCATAAATGTTACCATATACAGCTTAAATAATTAATCTATTTTAAACATATAATCCATTAATAGCGCTATCTATCTATCAACGAACGAACTATGACTACTGTGGTATCTCTCCCGCACTTACCCTACACACGATTTTTGTATTTGGTTAATAAATAAATTATTTATAAACAATTTAAGGTTACTCTTCGAAAAAAAAGCGTCTGCGTTCGACCTGCGCCCACGCCAGCATTTTGTCTTTTAAATTGTAAAAAAAAATTTTGTGTATCTCAGATCACATATGGTACACTCTAAAAAGTTCGATACTGACTGCGTTATCTCTTACGGAGAAAATAAAATTATCCACAAAACCTTCTTTTCTGGCATTTGAAAGTGATTTAACACCTTCAATCTAATAAAATTCAAAAACTGTTAATAGTTTACCAAAATAAGTTATTAAAATTTGCATTAAAATTACTGGCATTGGATAAATCTTAACACAAAGAAAATCGAAAAAAATTCGATTTTGAGGCAGATGTGATCATGCCAGTATATTTACGGTAGCCCAGCACTATGTATATTGCGTGTGTATACTTACGGGACGCGTTTGGTACTTTTGTTACTGTTGCTACTCTTATCCCCACGCTCCCCGACTTTGTATTATAATATTACCTATATCTTTTCAACACCCGAAGATTTATTACACAGTGTTCGGAACAAAACAGAAAATAAATATTACATACATACTATGTAACAGTTCTACATAGTATTTACAATTTTACAGGAAACTGAACTAGACTAATATTTTTATTTAATACACTTCTGTATGGTATTTACTAGTCTAAATATGTATGCAGTATGCACAGACAAAAGAATGTAAATATGTGGTATTTACATAAGTAATGAACAATATCTTCAACTAAACGATCCTGTTATGGAGTTGTTTTATTAGTGTCCTTCTATTAAAAATATCATACATGTTATTCATTTCCATTTGTTTAACAAAACTGTTTACCTACAGAAAATTATTAATACATTCTACAATTTCTTATGCCAGTTAATATATTACTTAGGAAATAATTCTATTAAAAATTACCCTGGTATCCACAACTTAACCCCTACACGTGACCCCACTTTCTTTATCCTTCTCGAATTTAGTTAAAATTTTACACAATCGCTGAGAATGGAATTCTTACACGATTTCATAAATCTCATTAGTATTAAGTCGCATAGGTTCGAGTCATACTAAAAAGGCAACTCTTTTAAGGTACCATAACAGTGTGATTGGCTGAAAAATAGTCAATTTTCGCGATGTTTTTTTCGGATGGATAAGTTGGGGGAATGGGAATAAATTTTTCAGGTTTTGAATGAGCTACACAAAAATATTCTATGTTAGTCCATAACTGAAATAACTGCATTTATGTGGACGAAAGTGTAATGTTACAATCTTCACCGTCAGAGGATCAATTGTCACAGGGCTTAGGTTCAATGGTAACACTCATTATTTAGTGGAATTTACAAGTAAGTTATTATAATTAATTTGGTTTCCAAAATTCTTCCTTACATATTGAGTGAGTAAAGTGACAAAAACCACAGTCTCTGGCAACAGGTTTTTCCTTCTATTACTCTTCAATACCGACATTCAGGTATACTTTATCGAATACGGTTCCTATCCGAGTTTTTATTTTGCTTTATATAGCAGTTTTTATTTGTAAAACAGCATGAATTAGATTAGGGACTGATCCAAAAGGTAAAACTGATCGTGGTGGCTTTGAATCTAATGATTACCGTAACCGAAAATCGATATAAAAACAAACGGATTTTGCCAAAGTGTAACCATTAAGGAAAGATATTTTTCTTTTTCTTTTTAAATTATTAATCGAAACCTTTTACCTTTATTATTCGATTCATACCTGAAATGTAAAGTTTAATTTTGTTTAACATAAATTTTTAACACAATACAAAGGATTATTTAGAAAAATAATAATGTAAACTGAAAAAGATTTCATTAACCATAAAATTTAAAATTAATCCTCAAAAATTAGAATTCTGAAAAATCGTAAGAGGTTTCCAACTTTATTTAAAACCCTATACTCACTCTCGGCTCTATGTGCTCGGTGCCTTAAATTCAAAATACTTAAAAGAAGTGGATAGTGGACATATGTATAAAACTACTGGAATGTCAGTTGTAACATGTTACAATTGACACTACTGAATTTGTAACAATTGTTGCAGTGCTGTTTAATTTTATAAAAAAATTCGTAAAATTTTAACTATGATTAAAAAGGCGAAAGTACCTATTTGATAATATTATTTGATTTCTTGTGTTTCCAATAAAATCATTTTACTTCCAAGTGATGGGGTATATTTACTGCAAAAATCAAAAAATTGTCTACCAACTCAAAATTTACGATTAGCTTATATAAATATATTTGGCATTGCTGAAAGAAAACCGCCACATGGTATTAACTGAAAGTTTTGTCAGTAAAGTACAACTTCAGGAGTCACCTTATGATATGCAATACTCCTCAATAGGATTGATAGATGTCTCACAAATTTCAAAGTTACAATTGACCCACTGTTACTACTGACACACCTCTCCCCTACTTATGGGAGCTTTTTTTCTTGAAATTTTCTTATTTTTCCACACGAAAAACTATAAAAAATTTTGTACTTTTTATTCAAACCGCCGCCATTTTTTTTAAATTTCAAGAAAAAAAGGCTCCCATAGATACATAGCGGCTTACCTACAACTTGATAATTTATTTGATTTTTTTTCGGATGAAAACTGCGGCCGCAATCGTGGGCACGGATTTCCGTCCTTCTTTAAAGATACTTTTTTAAAAAAATATAATAATTATAAAAAATAAATAAAAATGAATAAAAAAAATATTTTTGTATTGTTAAATAGTGGTATTAAAAAAAAAATTCATCCCCATTCCCTCATCCTATCCATCCGAAAAAAAATCGCGGAAATTGACTATTTTTCGGCCAATCACACTGTGATGGCACCTTAAGTATGTGGTGTGCATTCTCCAACATTCTCAAATATCCCAGAAAATCGTTTGTTCTGAAAACATTCTGGAACATTCTAAAACATTTAGGAGCTCTATGACCAGTTGCGACCATTCCAATACTTGACTCCCACTGACTTCTCATAAGGAGTCCATCATCGATGGAATACTCTATTTGCGCACTCATATTTCCAAGCGCAACCCCTACAGTTCCAAACTGAAACCTTCTTCATGATGGAGTACAGAGAGCTACCATATCATATAACCCCCAGTGAGCTAACGAGGTGGTTGGCAAATTATATCAGTTTTATCACACTCATATCCTACTCGTACTTACTAATAAACAGGCCCGAAGAGAGGTTGGGGTAGCTGGGGTTCTAGCCCTGGGGCTCGGGCTTGAGGAGGGGGCCCGTAACTGTCGGTAGAGGGCCCAGGGAAAAAGGTTTTTTTGCTCATAACTTATTCTTTTGGGAGGAATTTTTTAAAAGAATGTAGTTTATTCCCGGTGCCCGCTATTTTTTTCCACGGCCCTGCTAATAGAGACCGCACTAAAAATGACTTACAGTCGAATACCCGTTATAAAACTGCCCCTTATAAGACTATTCCAGTTGCTGAGTCGAAACAACTTCCCCCACTTTTTCGAATTTTATGCCAGACCACTCCTTATAAGACTATACTAAATATTGTCAAAATTATATTCGACCGTATATGAAATCCAGCAAATGACAGAAATAACGTAAATAACGTTTTTAACATCATTCACAGCGCTCCCACAGTTTAAATATTTTAAAAAGTGTTTCTTAAAATTTCTATTTTATAAAATTTTTGTCAGTATAGTCGAAAAACACCTACTTTGCGCCTAATTCTCTATACTTTAAATTACGAAAAGCACTTTTTCACGCATTAGACGGCTATGCTTACCTAAAACTATCCGTTTCTTTTATTTTTCATGTTTTTTTATTAGCTTCCTTAAAATTCACCTACATTTTATCTAGTAATTTTTTGGAATTTCTGAAATTTTTGTTGTGTGGACGGCCAGTTTTGTCGAGGTATTGTGACAATATCACATAATTTTGTAATTTAACCTTTGTTATTCATCATTCACTTAAGAGGTCACAGGTAGTCAGCAATGTGAAAAAATTGAATATTTTAAATAATTTTATTTTTGATAGTAGTTTAAATTATTTTATAAAACAAATGATGACATGAGTGGATGAAGGTGTTATGTAACATTTTTTTATAATTTTACAGTTAAAGTATTTAAAGGTTTTTATTTACATATACTTCCCATGCAATAGCACAAGTTTATTATTGAATTTCTGCGAAACCAGATTTTAATATTAGATACTTCACCATAGAATATTTCAAAATTTAGCAAAAAATAAATTTTTGAAAAAAATGTTACATAACACCTTCATCCACTCATGTCTTCAAATATTACAGGCTTATTATATTATGTTTTGACTTTGTTTTAAGAAAAAAATATTTATTGTCAACCACGTTATCATCATATTTGTTGGACCCCGTCGTTTTTTGCGGTAACCATCACAACATTTTATTGGTTCATCTAAGATTAATCAAACAAAAAAATCATTAGTTTAACGTAGTTGCTCTGAGATAGTCAGGTAGAAGTGTATATCTCATCAAAAAAATTTTCTTTTATGGAAAATTAAATAATGTATTAATATTCTTCAGTTATTATATAGTATACCACTTGTTTTTTTGAATTTTCACGCGCTTATGCAGGGCCGGATTAACTTTAGGCACCTTGAAAAATGCCGCCCCTACCCTATTTGTTTGAAAAAAAAAGAAATCTTGAAAAAAAACGTCATCACAAATTTTTCTGCTCTGTTTTAAAAATTTGCCGCCCCTCTTCCTACCTTTTTTACAAACTTTCTCTTAAAAAAAATAAGTGATGAGGAAAAAAAAAAGTTAATTACTCATTTTTCCGCCCTATTTTAAAAATTTACCGGCCCTAAAAATTTCCGGCTCCTAGGCCATGCCCTAGGGTGGCCTATTGGCTAAGCTGGCGCTGCGCTTATATTGTAGCAATTTAAAAGAATTGTTGAAAAAGCGTTGTAAGAACGTTGTAAAATGATATTTTTAAATTATATTTAAAAAACGGCGTGGTCAATAACTTTTATTTCTTATTAAATATGGTTTGAAATTTTATATTGAATAACATTAAATTTTTAATTTTATTCAAAAAAAAAGAGTTTTCTCATAAGAGCCCGTGTTGAAATCGTTTTTCTCAAAATTGGAGTGGTCAATTTTTTTTCGGTAAGGGCTCGTATTATTTGTATTGGATTAAATAAATATCTAGAGAAGTTTCGTTAAATTCCTTTGGCAAAACCGTTTTATCGACCAACTACCTTAATAGTTAATCTAGTGCCCTTCAAAAAAATAAATAAAACTAAAAGATATTTTTAGAAATTAGAAATTTTAAATGAATTTTCTACAATAAACAATACGAAGGAAATTTTTTAAATAATTCCCTAGTACGATACCTGGCCAAATATCCATATATTGGTACTACGCTATGCTACGCTGTTTGTGTGCTACGGGAGAATAATGATAATAACTACAACAATAATTTAAATCACTGTTTATTATCCTATGTTTTTACAAACAATTTTAATTAAATAAATATTTATTTTATTGCTGAATTTAAAACATTTTATACGCAGTACTCTCACTACTACGGAGCAATAGTAGTAATCAGGTGTAACGCCACTCACTGCTGCCAACAGAATAAAGTCTGCAAACGTATGTTGAGATTGCACGTACAATCACAATATATTCACAATTTTATAGTAAAGCCGGTTCTACACGATGCTACGAACGTTCCTTCCAACGTTCGATCGAACGTTTGAGGCAATTAAGTTCGATAGTTGGTGCGACGAATGTATCTTCTACACGGTGAATCGAATGTTTGATCCAATACGAATGATGATGTGTTGGTACAAACGTTTATTCAGTGGACGAGGCTGTTATCTGTCTGATGTTATCTCTAATGTTATACACTGATGTTGTCTCTCTTGTATAATGTGTTGGCACAAACGTTTATTCAGTGGACGAGGGTGTCATCTGTCTTATGTGATCTCTAATGTTATACACTGATGTTGTCTCTCTTCACATGAACGAGTCGTGCAGCTGCTGAGTCGAACCAACCAATGCAACCAACATTGACCTCGACATTGGACACTCGTAGGTTCGAACAACGGCCACACGATGCAATGAACCATCGAACGTCCAATGTTGGAAGGTGTTCGTAGCATCGTGTAGAACCGGCTTAACATATACACTCCGGGTGATATTTGAAATTATGAGATGAAATTAAATTTTAAATATATTTTCTGAGGAGAGTTAGCTTTTTCGTCGAAATAAAAAATAATTCCTGTCCATTTTCGGCCGCTCTGTTAACAATATTAACCCGGCGTGTGTACACTGGGTCTTTAAAGGAACAGTCGAAACTTAAGACTCAAATTTCTCTCTCACGAATAAAGCGCGGGCTTTGGCTACCCTCCGTAAAAAATCTAGTTAGTAGTGGGGACTCAAGGTCCAATGGCTGCCCGGGTCTGGCGATTGACTTGCTGATGCTAGCGAGTGAAAGTTTGATCCGTTCCCTAAAAAGGTCAGTGTACACACGGCGTCAGTATTTTCGAAGGTAAGTGAATGGTGTTTTTATTATCTTTGTCGTAGTCTTTCAGTTTTTTTAAACCTAAAAGAAATTACTGCATACCGTTATAATTCATTGATGGGTCTACCTTAGATGACATGGATAACGTGCACAGCAGTGGAATCGCGACTTTATTTTTTCATTTTTTTTTTATTTTTTTATATAAAACAAAATTTTGCTCCATTTTTTTTTCTTTAGGTACTTTCTTGCTTTTTCTGTTTTTTCTATTATTATTTAATTTCTTTTATATTTTCAATAATAAAAACCAATTTTGTGCCAAATAATTACTGTTCCGTTTATTATGACTTGCCTGTAAATATTCCCCATTTTCAGGTGCTTGAATAATTCAACTTTTTGGAGCCAATGCCAAAAAAATTATATTCATTTGAAAGCTTATAGTATAAGCTATAAAAGCCTAAAACCATTTGTTTTAATATTTTAATATTACTTCATTGTAGAGTTAGGAATTTTTTACAAAATTTTATTTTTCATGCTTTTTGGACTACTGGTCGATTTTTATTAATCACAGTTTTAAACTTTTGACTCTGAAAACTGCTGGGCCATGTAGTAGACACTCCAAAAAGTAACTCAGAATTTTTTGAGATTTTTGGAACCCTAGAAATCTTTGAAAACACGACCGTTCCCTGAAACACCTAGTGTACACACCGTGTTCTTGAAAATATAGTGTACACACGCCGGGTTAAATGTTTGAAGTCACACATTGGCTATTTTTAATACTCAACTGTCGAAAATGCTGAAATATTCAAGCTGATAAAATAGAATAAGTATGTCCTTTTGTATCTCCCCAGCTATTATTAGCCAAGGCTGCAAGTCGATTGATTATGCTGTTAAGATTTTAAAATAAAACAAACAAATTTTTCCACGAAACTAAATATCCCCAGGATCCTTCTCTATTCCTTCGCCTCCAGCTTACTCTTTGCAAAGTTTCAATTGGACTGGTTTAAGATGTTGACGTGTGTACAGCGCCGAATTATCACATAGACAAATGAGGCAAATGGGTCCCGGTTTTTTGAAGTGTCTATTTTAAATATTTGAACTGATATTTGAGATTTGTATGCTCTATAACCCTCTTGCGGAGTAAGGAGCCCGATATAAAGAAAATGTCTAGAGCACCAAAGTGGGTAAATTCGCCCTGTCCACACTTTTTTAAGCATTAGAGAAATGTTTAAAAGCAATTCATTAATTCTGAATAGATTTCTTGTAGCCTAGAATCATTTCCACTATTAATAAGAATAACATTAAGTTGTGTAATATGATGTGTCGTTTCCCGACCGTTTGACCGACCATGTAATTCAGATGAATATCGACACTTTTTTAAGTATAAGATAAATGTTTAAAAGTAATTCTTTAACTCTAAATAGATCTCTTGTAGACTGGAATCATTTTCGCTATTAATTGGAATAACATTAGGTCTTGTAATATGAAATGTCGTTTTCCGACCACTTGATTGACTATGTAATTCAAATAAACACAGACAAATTTTTGAGCATTAAAGATGTGTTTAAAAGCAATTCTTCAATTTTGAATAGAGTAAGTAAACAATTTCCTAGTAGATAAAATTTTTTTACACTGTTAAAAGAAATCATTTCTTTGAGTTTATACTTTTTTTTAGTCTAATGATTACTTGTTGCCTCTGTGACGTAAGTGGTAGTCATCAATACCTATAAATAAAATATAGAAAGGTCTGTCTGTGATTTTCGAATTTTTAAGTATTAGTATGTTTTTCAGTTAGCAAATTCGACATATATATAAAATATAGCTTTAAAAATAGCTTTAAAAGCCTATCATTTCAGCTTATGATAAGGAAACAGGGGCAAAATATTTTAGCAAACAACCTAAAAGGAATTACCTTTACTAAATTACGAAATTTACGCTTGCGAAGCCGCGGGTAACAGCTAGTTCTACATATTTTGCAGTTTTTTATTTTCAAAAAAATATATTCATAAGAAAATTGCATACTTAATTAGCAATAAAATAACAGACATTAACGACCATTCGTTAGACTTAATATCAGACGCCACCCACATCATTATTTTTACACTTTGTTTACATAATTTATGAACTGGATCATAATTCATCCATCTCTTCCAAAGGACTATACGTCGATATTCATTTAGAATTTATTGCAAAAAAAAAAAATCGTAGCATAACCAACCGTAGGAGCCTAACCAATCAGTACCAATAATTAAGTACACTCGACCACTTAACTAGTCCCATCAAATCGAATTATGCAACTAAAAGCTTTCATTGCAAGCAATATATCGAAAGTTATACCTACAACAGGAACATAGAAATATACAATTTTAATAAGTAAACACATCTTGTGTTCCTGAACTGCTGTTTTTGAATAAAGGTTGGCTGGGTTGTTAGACTTTCCGTTCCATATACCTACCATTAACGTGAACGTATCGAAATATAGGGGATTGTGTGTGGGGGTGAAACGAAGTAAACAGGAACGATCACGGTAGTTGTGAAGGTGTTAGAGCTCAGCAATTGGATTTATGGAGCAATTAGCGCCCCCGACGTGTAATTTATACATGTAATAAACCCGCGAAGGTAGTGAACAGTTTCTACATATATACATATATACATATATCTACCGTCACTACCGTTCAATAGTGACGGTGTATAGGGTAGGTAATGATACAGTATACGTACATAGAGGTCCTGAAAATACATAGCTCACACCAAATAATTGTAATTTCACCTTATTCACCTTATTATAGGTACACCCCTCTCTGTATTCATATCTGCATGTAGGTATATACTTCGAACGTAGAAAATTCTATGGATACATAGTGTAAGCCATTATTACTTCATTTCTTGTATTTAAAAGCGATTCGTTTCATATGTACAAGGTTTTTTAGGCGCTCAGCAATATTTTCCATTATTTATACATGGGCATAATAAAACTGTAACAAGACCATGTCTGTACATGGAATATTTTTTTAAAATTGTACTGATACTGTAGATAGCTATCAATGTAGGTATCAAAACAGCAATTTTTAAAATTTTTGTCTGTCTGTTTGTCTATTTGTCTGTACGTCCGTCTGTCTCTCTGTTCACGCATCACGCAAAAACTATTGGACGGATTTTAACCCTAGAATCATACGTTGGTCTACGAGTCAAGTTAATCATACATCGGCGTCGTTTCAACGAATGAACTTTTTATGGGGAGTTTTAGAGTTTATTTGCAAAAAACATTTTTTTTACATAACAATACTACAAAAGTGAAAAAAATATTTAAAAAAATTGGATTTGGAAAAATTTCTTAATGTAAATATTTATTAATTTTTTTAATCTTTTTATCGAAGCATATTTTCATTATAAAAATTAAAAAATATATAAATACATCAATTGTAATAATTAATTTATGAACTATTATGAATCAGTGGACGTATGTGACTTTACAGAATGTGAAATTTCTCAGTCATAAATATTCCTATAGATATGTAGTTATTTTCCCATTAGGCACATTTGTAAATTTTCTAAAATTTGTTAGTACTTTTTCGAATAAGATCTCAAAAAATAATAAAAATTAAAATATTTTTCACAAAATAAATTGCTAATCTTTTATTAAGTCATTCGAAACGCATTCTTTAGTTTTCGATTCAATATATTCAAACTTCAGTATTATGTCGTCTCTATAAGTCAAACAGCTGTAATCATCTTTCACATTATCATAATCATTGAATAAATTAATTATAACATCCATATCTTTAATAAATTTTAGAAAAATTAGGAAAACTTTTATATGTGGAGTACAAAATCTTTAAAAAAAAATATAGGTTAATCATACATCGTCGTCCTTTTGACGCACACTATTTCAGTATAAAAAAAACGACAATAGCTATAAACAAAATTTATATGTCTTATGTGTTATAATAACAAATAAATTAGGTAACAGAAGTTTCACAGCGAGCAGGTACCGACAAGTCACAGTATTGGAGCAGGTAGAGAAGTTCGTTCGTCGTTTTGACGAGTACGTATGATTCTAGGGTTAATGAAATTTGGTGTAATGATAACTTATTACCTGGGTCAACATCTAGGATACTTTCTGTTCCGGAAAAATGTCTCATTCCCACGGGAGAATAGAGAAACCATTCTGAGCATGTGCACATATTACGTAAAAACTCTTGAACGGATTTTGATGAGATTTGGTATGGTGATAAGTCATTGCCTGGATCAACATCTAAGGTACCCTTTACTCTCGGAAAATGTCTCATTCTCACGGGAAAATAGAAAAACTATTTTGAGCATGTGCACACATTACGCAAAAGCTATTGAACGGATTTTGATGAAATTTAGTGTGATGATAGCTTATGACCTGCATCAAAACCTAGGATACTTTTTATTACGGAAAAATGTCTCATTCCCACGGGACAATAGAAAAACCATTTTGAGTATGTGCATGCATTACGCAAAAATTAATTATTGCTCTAAGCAAGCTCTGTATAATTATATACTTCTTATATACTTCTCATTGAGTTTATAACAATGCGTCGTGCGAACGACGTCGCGGGTACAGCTAGTCTATACATATAATAAAACTGTGACGAGACTGTGTCTATACATTGAATATGTTTTGTAAATTATACTGGTAAGTACTGTAGATAGTTATCGATTTAGATATCAAAACAGTGACTTTTAAATTTGTTATCTGTCTGTCTATTTGTCTGTACCACGTATCACGTAAAAAGTACCGGACGGATTTTGATGAAGCGTGTACTAAAAACATTATCTAGGTCAACATCCAGGATACTTTTGTAGAATACTCCAGGAAAATGTTTCATTCCCACGGAAAAATACAAAAACCATTTTAAGTGTGTGCACGCACCATGCGAAAATTACTGAACGAGTTTTAATGAAATTTGATGCGATGATAACTTATTACCTGGGCCAAGATACTTTTTATTGCGAGAAAATGTTTCATTCCCTTGGGAAAATTCAGAACCATTTTGCGCATGTGCACGCATTACGCAAGAACTACTGAACGAATTTTAATGAAATTTAGATCTATACGGAGAGAAAAATCCTATAATTTTTGTGAAGAAAATTTCAGAAAAATTACCATGCTCCCCTATAATCCGTGCGCGATCGACGACCAAAATAAAAAATATGTGCTAGCATGGTAAAATTTAATGTGGTGCTAACACAACTTTTATCACACTCTTATGCACGTATATTATAGTTTAATTCTTGTTGTCGTACTCTTTCATTTGCGCATCTGACTCGCGACCTTATATTGGTTGCACTGTACCTGTAAAAACATGTATACAAAAATGATTGCCAACAATATATTCTAATGCATATACTAAAGATAGATAAATAACAAAAAGATGAATTAAACGATGACATTGTCCTAAGAGAGTGTAAAAGCAACTGACTACTAAGCTGTGCTAGCTGCTTGTAACACAGTGATAAATCAAGGTGCTTGGTGCGAACTGTCTGACAAAGTTTCTTCCACAGTCTACACCTATGGTTCGCATGTAACTCGCCTAACTCGCTGAGTGAGGTACATTTCATTACAGCGTTCCCAACACAACCAACCTTCTTTCTGTTTTTTTTTCTTTCTATTATTAGCATGTTAGCATAGTAATTTTTTTAATAAACACAATTAAAAATTATTTTTTTGTCGGTAATGGAACTTTTTACTGTGCTGTTTTACAAATTTTACGGAGATAATATTACGAAAAGAACATTCCATCCTTTAAATTTTTTATGATTAATTATAATCTTTATACTTTTACCTTACAGAATTTAATATGTTCGCCTTTTACACGTCGATTGTAGTCCTAAGCACAGTAATTTTTATAGGAATTTTCTCTCCGTGTACTTACTACCTGGGTCAATATTTAGGATAGGCAAAAAAAAGTCTCAGTCCCATATAGGCAATACCAAATCCAATCGACAACGCGTCGTACGAATGACGTCGTGGGTAGGTACAGTCAATCCGTTTTAAAATTATATATTTAACTAGTTTTTAGTGGCGGTTTTGTCCGTATGTTGTTTTAAACTAGGTATAACATCAAGTTGACGTCCCTTTTACTCGCCAAAGGTCGAAATGCATCGATCTTGTTATTAACTGATTCAAGAATAAATTTACTAATAAACGTAAAATATTTGAGCTTAAGTCACTATTATACCTACATAAACTATATTTTCATTACTCATGCGGGAGAAGTACTAACTTGGCGCATACATTACTGTACGCAAAATAGCTGTTTACCCACTGTACTCTTCCCACATACTTTTTTGCGTGCGGAAAGTAACTTTCCACACGCAAATTTACAATAAAACACGCAAAATTTAATCAAAACACGCAAAGCCGCCTCTTAATTTTTCATTTAATAAATATTTCATAATTATTTCTATAGAAACAACCAACAAAATCATTTAAACAAGATTTAATTCAGAAAACGAACACACAAAAATATTATTTTAAAAAGTAATAAAAATGTCAAAAATAGTAATAATAATAATAGGAAAAAGTATATGAAATTCGTAGTAAAAAATAGTATCTGGAACTAGTGCGGGATTGCCGATTGCCCGCTCAAGCGAATGAGCGCACTCACTACGTTCGTGCGGTCAACTTCTCTTTCGTGGGCAAGCGACAATTTCCCTCACTTATTGCACAATATACTATTAAGTATAACAACGTGATTCACTGATTTTCAAGAAATAAAATAAGTTTACCTATGCAGATTTATTATACCTATCAGTTCATACCTATATACAAACGCACAATAGTACAGTATTCGTATTTATTCCCGAATAATTATGTTTCACTTTTGCAAACATCTAATTAAATCTAAAGATCCAAAAAAGTTCATTTTTGGCGAAAAATAATCAAAAGTCAACAACAGTGACAGAGGTCATTTCTAGAGACAAAAATGCTTGATGTGCTTAAAACTAGCCAAGGGGGAGAAGTGAGAACCATCGTTTTACATCAACTACTGTTTTACATCGATTACATCAACTACAGGTTCCGTAGAAAACTTACGGATTCAAAACATAAATTTTACATGTGTAGGGGAGACAGGGGCTAGTATTAACGGGGGTAAGTATTAACAGGCCATTTTCCGCCAAACTACGGACGAAAAAATTTAGTACGTCCGGTTCCTGTCATCATAAATTTTACCGCATTATCAACGTATTCTTTTTAAAAATTTAAATTTGTAAAAAATTTACCTTCGGGGCAAGTATTAACAAAATGCATGGGGTAAGTATTAACATGTTAACATTTACCTCGTTTAAATTTTATGCAACAAAGACTATGTTTTTAACTACCCTATAAGGAGGTTATTGTATTCATCCCGATTTCAAAATCCAAATATCGTCATTTTCATGCTTCGAGGTTACCAAAATTTTTTTCGTGACATTGCCAAATATGTTTGCATGTATGTGTGTGTATATATGTGAGTGTTAAATTTAAATGGTTTTAATTTTTATATCTTTTCTGCAGTGAAGCAAAGGGAGTTTTGCTTGATCTGAGTTATCATATATTTCAAGAATTATAATAAAACTAATAAGCTAATTTTTTAATAAGTAAATATTTTTTTAATATAGAAGATATTAAGCGATTGTGGTTGTCTATCGAAGACTGAAAATTTACCAATTCTTGTTTCGTTATCAAGGTCAGAGTGACGTAATTTGCTGCTTAATAAGGACTGACTATTGCCTCAGAAAAAAATTAAAATAATGATTAACTTTAACTAATTAAGTAAAGATAAATCTAAAATAAGAATTTTCTATGTCAAATTAATTCCTTTCTAATAATAAATACGTTAAATATGATACTTTGTTTTATTTCCTATAAGTATATATCTACAAAATATCATAATCATATTAAAACTCTAATGTTAATACTTACCCCAACGTTGTTAAAACTTGCCCCAAAAGTGGGGTAAGTATTAACAAACACATTTTTTAAGAAAATGGGTTTTTCTATAGAAAGTACAAGGGATATGTAAGTTTTTTTTATCAAAAATTATAGACAGATAGTTGATGCTTCATAACGTTTACAAAACGAAATCGCTAACTAGTTTCATTTCCGGTTTATATGTAAAAAAGTAAAATCTGTTAGTACATGCCCCTGTCTCCCCTACATGTTACTGGTGGATATTGCGGTAATTGATAAATAATAATAATATATCTGGTATTGAAATGCAGTATGAAAACTTTTTCCCATACATCCCATCGTGTGAGGTATCGTTCGAAAGTCTTTATAAAGTAAACCTGAGGTTCTTTTTACCATTTTACATTTTTATTTTATTACTTAAATTTAAACTTGCTTAAAACTGAATAATTACTAAAACAATAAATTAAATAAATAACGGAATAAATATTTCTTATTTACTGATAGAAACAGAGGTATTGTATGTCATAGCAGTCAAATAAATTAAGAAAAAAGAATGTGTATATAGAAATAACGTAAAAAAAAAGGAAGAAGAAATAATAATAAAGAAGCTTAATCCCGCTTGCTAACCGATAACATTTTTCTTTTTTCTTTATCAAAAATATATTAGTTTTATATTTAAAGAACAATTAACAATATACAAATTACTCAAAGATAAATTATGATCAATTTAAGTAACTCATTTAATCCGTACCAAACGGTCTCACTTGTTCCAGTTTTTTTTTATTAGTTCTCTTTATAATTAACTGCACTCTATATAGATTACATAAAGTTATAATTCAAATGGATTGGGTAACAAAGATATAATGTAAAATGTATGAAAGTCACATAGATATGTACCGCTTGACAAAAATAAATTTGCGTTTAAGTTGCGCAAATAAGAAAGAAACAGGTATCGACTTTATCGAGATCAAGCAGTTCTGAATGTCACAACAACATGGTAATTTGTTGGTACCAGAACAAATCGCACCTCGACAACAACAGAGCCACATCTTACATGGAGTTGTATGCATAGATGTGGCGCTGTTGTTGTCGAGGTACGAAATGTCCTCTAACATCGTTGAATCAAATTCTTGAACAAACAGCATGGTCCCTTTTTTCGTGGTAAATATACAGGGTGTAAAACAAATAACTCTCGTCCTTTTGTGGGGTGACTCATAGCATTGTTAAGACACTAAAATCGCAGGAATTTTTTCGGAATTAACAGTCGCGTCACCCCTCAAAAGGATAAGAGTTATTTTCTTTACACCCTGTATATAATATATATATACACACACACACACACACACATATATATATATATATATATATATATATATATATATATATATATATATATATATATATATATATATATATATATATATATATATATATATAAATATGCATGGGTATAACTCTTATCCTTTTGAGGGGTGACAAGACTGTTAATTCCGAAAAAATTCCTGCGGTTTTAATGTTTACAGGGTGCTATGAGTCACCCCACAAAAGGACGAGAGCTATTTGTTTTACACCCTGTATATTACACATTATACATTTTCTGATGTGAGAGGAGGACAAAGAAAATGGGGTTAGGAGGTGTGCGTCTGCAGACGATTTCTTTTAAAGGAACTATCCCAATATTCATCTGGAGTTCTGAAGGGAAACTGCAAAAAACCTTTACGAGCATAGCCGGCCGCGGGATTTGAACCATCGACCTGCCAGTAGGCAAGTGCTAGTACCCTCGGCCACTCCACTGGTAAATTTTTTAGTATACTTTATTTGATTCAGGAAAATAAAAGTCAACTTTTTAATTTTTGAAGAAAGAAATCATTTTGAGGTTGTATTAAATAACTAGCCGTATACACACCCGATGGGATTTAGCATCGACAACATCTCAGGATGTCAGTCAGTGTAAAAGATTTATTTTAAAATATTATTTATCTTAATAGCCATAGTAACATATTTTTATACAGGGTGTAAAACAAATAACTTTCGTCCCTTTGTGGGGTGACTCATAGCATCCTGTAGACACTAAAACCGCAGGAATTTTTTTGGAATTAGCAGTCGCGTCACCCCTCAGACGGATGAGTTATTTCCTTTGCACCCTGTATATAATATATATACACACATACATACATATATATATATATATATATATATATATATATATATATATATATATATATATATATATATATATGCATATATGTATATGTGTTTATATTATATACAGGGTGCAAAGGAAATAACTCTTATCTTTTTGAGGGGTGACGCGACTGTTAATTCCGAAAAAATTCCTGCGGTTTTAGTGTCTACAGGGTGCTATGAGTCACCCCACAAAAGGACGAAAGTTATTTATTTTACACCCTGTATATCTCTAACTTCAAAAATAACGAATTTCCATACAAATTTTCATCCCGTATTTAACCCACTTAGGGCACGAATTTTCAAAAATCCTTTCTTAGTGCTCATTTAAATTATATAGGAAACTCCAGTGCAAAATTTCATTCTTCTAAACTCGACGGTTTAGGCTGTGCGTTGTCTGTCAATCAGTCAGTCAGTCAGTCAGTCAGTGCTAGAGATTTATTAAGTAGATTAGATTTTCGGAAGCAAAATTATCCTGATCAAACTACACCTCAGTAAGTTCTGTACGTATACATATATTAAAATAAAAGGAAGATATTATAGTTCCGCGTACAAGTTTGGTCTTTTTTAACACGTTATCAAACTAATGGTTCACGGGGCAAATGAATAATGAATATAAAATATATGTACCTATGTATGTATTGTACCTACCATGCCACCACTGACGTAGTGCTTGCTGATCACGCAATCTTACAAAAGCGTACAGAGAGAGCATTAATGGCCATTAATACTATAGTGATCTATATTGTAATTTTTCACCGGCGTATAAGGCATTTTTTTGTCGACAAGTAATGACATTTTTATTTTTTTTCTTTTGGTGAAAAATAGAGCATTAAAATTCGCTAAAAAAAAGAATAATATCAAATTACTTGTTTAATTGGGGCCGTAATTAATTTCAAGTGTCCCATAAATTAACTGAAAACATTGCAAGGTTAAAATTGGTACTGTGAAAATATAGTTGAATACAAAAATAGTAAAGTACAATATTTTCTCTAAAAATTTATGTCTCAACTTATAGGCTAGCGGCTTAGCCCTGATTTTTAACAAAAAGTAGTGACAACGAGCATTCTAGTGACTGATTTTTTTTAATCAATTTAAAATTTACAATTTTTGCACACTCACAATAGGCGAGGGATTAATCGACCACAAGCGTTCTAGTGGCTAGCTTTTCTTTTAATCGCTTCAAAATCTAAATACTCCTGTCCCATCATTCTGCATAACATAACGAATTTCCGTTTAAAAAAATTAATTTTTATCGGAAATAAAGACCTTTTTTGTGTAATTTTTTCTACTCGTTTCAATATTGTAAAAAAATGTCGTAACAATTTTTGAATAAATGGAAATTTTGGCAAAAAACAAATTTTTTCGCACGAAAATTTCCAAAAAAGAAAATTTGGGGGACAGGTCTACCCACACTGTCAACTTCTCACTGAATGCCCTTAAAGACTATTGCAAATGAATAACTTTTTTTTTAATTCAGGGGACTCTTCCTCTGGACCCCCGATAAAGGCTTTGCCCCTTGCACCACACTTTTTATTACTCATAGGGGAGAGTAATAAAAAATATCTAGGGTTGACCGGGGTAATTGTGAATTGGGGCAATTGTGAATGGTGCCTACAATTTCTAAAATAACATTAATATTGTTAGAAATCAACTTTTAGTATATTTTTCTGTCCTTTCTTAATATTTCATTAAAATTTGATAACAATTCTCCAAGTATTAGTATCTTTTTTTTATTTTGAAAAAACCCTTGCAAAATTTTGTGTATCTTACTTCGACCAATCCTCAAAAAAAAAATTTTTTTAAATACATTTTCTTTTTTCAAAAGGTAAAAAGTGGTTAAACGTATGAGAAATAAAAAATATCTAGTATATCTTTATTTAGGGTCGTGAATGAAAAAAGTTTAAGAAGCCCTGCGCTATTATATAAAATTCATATAACAACAGTTAATAGTATACGAAACACTATTTGCAAAAGTAGAGCTTGTACTTGTTTTTATAGATATCGGCTTTGTAGAAAATTTTACTTTTAATATTTGCTTATGTTATAGACCAAAAACGTAATCTGTGCAAATACATATTCACTTTTAATTTAGCTGAATTAAAATGTACTAATATCCGAGAAGATAATAATAAATAACTTTCGTTCAATAAATATGCGTAAACCACTTAATTAACCAGTTTATAAAATATTGAATTATCATTCGAAATATAAATAATTAATAAACTATAAAATACATCACACATTCACATACATATAACCGTATGTGAATGTACAAGTTGTACCAGAATTTGCGAACTTAAAAATGATTCAAGAAGTACTCAACGTACTAAGATAAAAAGTTTTAAAATGTAAAACACGGGAAACTGAAAAGAGCGAAAAATCTCTTGAAAACTTGGTACAGTTTCGAAGTAAAATACGTTTACTACACGGAGAGAAAGATCATATAATTTTTTCTGATAAAATTTCAGAAAAATTACCATGCTCTATTATAATGCGTGCGCGATCGACGACCAAAATAAAAAATATGTGCTAGCATGGTAAAATTTAATGTGCTAACACAACTTTTATAACACTCTTATGCATATATGTTATAGTTTAATTCTTGTTGTCGTACTCTTTCATTTGCGCATCTGAACCGCAACCTTATGTTGCTTGGACGGTACCTGTAAAAACTTCGAACTTGTAAGAACTTTATGATTCATACAAAAATGATTGCTAACAATATATTCTAATACTAAAGATAGTGAAGTAACAAAATGATGAATTAAACTGTGACATCCCCGTCCTCTAACACAGTGTAATGAATACTGCTTGCTGCTTGTAAGACAGTCTAATGGATCAAGGTGCTTGGTTCTACCCGTCCGACCAAGTTGGTCGTCCAAACCTATGGTTGTCTATGTGACTTGCTATGAGTGAGGTACATTTCAATAGTGTTCGCAACACACACAAGCTCCTTCTCTTTTTTTCTTTCTACTATTAGCAGATAGCATTTCAAATATTATAATACAGCATGGTAATTTTTGTAAGAAAAACAATTAAAAAATATTTTTTTGTCGGCAATGGAACTTTTGCTGTGCTGTTTTACAAATTTGACGCAGTTAATATTACGGAAACAATATTCTATCCTTTAAATTTTCTGTGATTAATTGTGATTTTTATATTTTTACCGTACAAAATTGAATATGTTCGCCTTTTACACGTCGATTACTCGATTGTAGTGCTGAGCACAATAATTTTTATATGAACTTTCTCTCCGTGTACTGTAGTTAAAATCTAAAGTTGGTTCCACTTCAGTGAATCTTTTATTATTATTACATTAATTTGATTTTAAAAATCAATTGTTTTAAAAATCTGAATAAATGAAGCATTCAAACAGCATGAACATGGTTTAGTGCAAATATCCACAATTTTAAATTGTATTTCAATCTCTGGTTTATTTCATTTACAAAGTCGCTTATTGCTGGGTCTAAATAAAAATTACAAACTGGGGCCTAGTTTATTTTAGGACCTATACATTGTTCTTAATTAGTTAAGGTTAAAATAATTTTTATTTCTAAAAGGTAAAGTAAATTCTAAAATTAATAATCAGAGCGTTTAAAATTAATCTTTATATTATTTAGTTTATATGAGATATATCGCCAAAATTATGTCAAATCTTTTACTAAATTTACCAGATCAACTAGTGTTATATTAATGCTAATTTGTAGTTCTAGGGGGAACAAGGGAACTACAACAGGGCTAAATTTCTAAAATTTTAGGGGTGGGAACGCACACCATGATTGGCGAAAATTTTTGCGCAAAAAATATATTTAGCAAGCAAAGAAAAAAATACTTCGCCTCCCCTCCCCAAAAAAAACCTTATTAGCCCTAAAAATGATACTGACTAAATTAAGCCCTGGACTATAAAAATTTAAACTCATTTTTCCTTTAATCCGTCTTACAATAATTCTAAATGAATTACGATACAATTTTTTTGAGAATATGATCGTAGACTGATATTTTTCAATAGATAAAGTAAAGATCCGTCCACACATTCAAACTTTAGCATCGACTTTCAAACCAGTTTGTGCAAGTAAACATGTACGTATGGACGGGAATCTCGTACAAACCCATAA